>JAWWNJ010000013.1:1323165-2646330 GCA_037176885.1 Favolaschia claudopus
GGGCTGGTCACTACCGTCCCATTCCACCTCCACGATCAGCCCTTGGACTTTGTTCGTGTCATCACGGCTTTCATGTTCGCTGACCCCGCGGTGCTGGGCTATGATCCTTCGATCGTCAAAGGCAAGCTGGGCCGCTACATCAAAGTGGCGGGCGACCGATACGATATCGAAGAAACCCTCTTCATTAGCGACGTCATTCGAGGCAGAGGGACAGTTTGCTGGCGCGTCCGTCGCGGCGAGAAAGTTCTCGTCATCAAGGATACTTGGGCTGACGATTCCCGGGACGTCACCGAGGCAGAGATTCTCCAACAAGCCGCGGGTGTGGTCGGTGTCCCAAGGGTTGTCGCTGCAGAGGATGTTGAGGTGAACGGTGTCTCGGATACCGAGAACCTGCGCTCCAATCTTCCCGGATTCGCAGATCTGCTTCAGCTCATCGAGAAACGCACACATGTGCGCCTGGTTCTTGACCCTTATGGCCATCCTCTCGTCACTTTCAAGACCCGCAAAGAGCTCATATCGGCGTTGTTGGATGTAGTCAAAGGTGAGCCCTCAACGCTTCATGTCGACTTCACGATTGACGCTCAATTACAGTACACGAGGATCTCTGGAAAGCCCGAATCTTACATCGGGATATCAGCGTCAACAATATTTTGCTGGTTAATCCAGACGACATACCACCTCCCCGTCCATCGAAGCCTGTAGCTGGAGTCGCTTCTCCTGAATCCGACTTGCCACCTACCCCACGCGACGAAGCCGCGCTGGTCTCTTCTTCTGATTCTTCAGGCCCTCCTCCTCCCTATGACGAAGCCGCACCAGTCCATTCTTCCACTTCTTCTGGCGCTCCTTTACGCAAAGGTCTCTTGATCGACGTAGACTACGCGCTCGTGTTTGGTCCTAATGGCGAGCGTGGCGCAGTAGCTAGAGGCCATCGTACAGTAAGCCTCTTCATCTTTTTCCCAAACATCACTGATTTTCGGACCACGCAGGGCACTCTTCCATTCATGGCGATGGAAGTCTTAATGCTCGGCAAAGACTTACCCAAACATGAACCTCGCCATGATCTAGAGTCCCTCTTCTATGTCCTGTTCTGGATCTGCATTCATTACGCTGGGCCCGGTGGCGTGGAACGTCAAAATTTTGACATCCACGAGTCGATTTTGAGGACCTGGGTAAATGGAGATTCGTACGACGCCATCGGGCAGTCGAAGGGCTTTGCACTCACTGGCAACCCCCGGTTCTGGACGGGAAGGGTTTTACCCTGCCTCGCGCCATATTTCGAACCTCTCAAACCATGCCTCACCGAGTGGAGGCAGTTGATTGCTAACGACACGCTCGACTACGAAACTCTTAGCAAGATGTTGGAAGGGACCCTTAGTTCCCTGGACGACAACGAGGACTGGTCGAGGAAAGATGATCCCGAGGGATATGGCCCTGAGCGAAAGTCCAGCAATAAGATGAAGCGGAAGCTTGTTCCAATTGTGGAGGGCGCCGAGGACGATGATGAAGATGACGATGACGAAAAGGACAAAGATTATAGACCTCCCAAGACTAGTCGACGCCCGAATGGTAAATCTGCTGCACGCAGTGCCCCGCCTGAGCTCTCGACTGGGAGAGTTACTAGAGGCTCGGCCAACTAGGCTCCTCGCGAGCAATACCTGCCTGCCTATGTCATCCACTTATGTATACCCAAATAAAATACTAGCGCGCTTCACGTTTAGCTGCAATTTTGTATTCGACTTTATTAGAACGGTCATGTTCAAAGTGTTGACTGTGAGAACAGTTTCCGATCGCCAACAAATCAAGACCAAAATTGATGCTACTATCCTCCTCTGACGACTTCGACCCTCCGAATTCTTATCTCGAACAAAGGTTCTGTTTCAGATCTAGAGCCAATGAACGTTAACCTTCATCGCTCAAGGCAGCGCCGGCAACGGCCGTCCCATCCCATTCCGACGCAGGAAGCATTTCTTTCCGGCGAGGTCCGACTAGGTTGAATGTTGACATCTTTGACCCCCGATTTTCTCGCAAAACATCTTCTGCCTCGTTTGCCGATGTAGGGCTTGTCTTGAAAACACATTTGTCTCAGTCTTCTGAGGACGACAGCTTCTATCCACGGCATTTTCTGGGCAATGAGATGTCTGGTTTATTCTTTATATTGCGGCTACGCTCGAACAGATACTAGATCTTCTTTCGGTAATCGTAAGCGCTCAGCGCTCAACGATTGCGCTGGCTGGGGAATCTGGAGCTGGGGGATCTCGTCAACGTTGAGGTGGACTCGCTGTCGTCCGGTAAACTGGATGGAGGCAGAGAAGCTGGTTTTCATCAGATATCCCGAAATCGACGCTCTCAGACGCAAGTTGCCCGCTGTTTGCTAGAATGGTAGAGGATTGAAGCAACTTTAGCTGGGGCGAGACGACAAAACGAGACGAACAAGTCGAGGATAGAGTTCAAGTCGACTACAAACAAAGCCAAACTGGATGTCATGCAAATAATTTCAGCCACAACAAAATTCGGACTTGCTCTTAGATGGCGTCCTCCATCTAGAACCCTTATAATTCCTCCTCTCTACCGACCGCGCCCTATCCTCTATGTACCTAGCCGTCGCCGCTTCAATTCAACCTCAGACTCCGAGTCTTCTCCAAGTTTCACAGACCCCAACAGACCAGACCTTCATTACCACCTAGTCAACCCACCAACGCCTCTATCGAAAGACGCCCCAGCTTTCGCGCTCTCATTCGTAGTAGAATCACCGAGTAGAAGCACCGTCCTGGGCTGGCTACCCGCCGCAACCACAGGCAACGACCATGAAGCCGGCTTGAACGATTTCGTCGAAAACCGTAAGCCCTCTCCCCTCCGCCTTTCATCTATTCTCTGACTTTGGGCCGTCCAACTAGCCGAATTCCGTACCCTTTTGCATCAAGCGATACAAGATGGGCTCCGAGAGAAAGTAGACGACGTTCAAATCGGCGGTGCTATTCAGCTGGGGAATGGGTGGATGCACATTCACGGTGCGTTCCAATACCGACCCGTCCGAGAGTTAGCACTGAATGTCCCGTGCTTTCTAGACGAAAGAAACGTCCCAGCCCTAGGAAGAATCGGGGACCCAGACGATATAATTGCTACAGTCCTCGTCGAGGATGGGGAGGTGCGTGTGTCCTCCATCTCATCTCTCATCAAATATAACTTTACTTCTCTTACAGATCCGCGCGGAAACATACCAAGGTACCCATCATCCATCTCGCCTATATATCACGCACCAACCAACATTCCTTCCATCCAGCCATGCCTTCCTACCGCATATGCACCTCCGACGGCCCGACACAACTCACCCCCGGCCTCGCACAAAAATTAAAAACCATGCTCCATGGCCAAGGCAGGGCAAAATCGGAGCGCGGCTAGCGCTAATGAACGTATTATAATTACTTTCATACCTCGTACCCCACCCATATGTATATATCGCGCACTGAGTCTTCGCCATGACGGATTTTTCTATCGCATCTCTGAGTCTCATTGGTGCTTGCAGACGTTCTAGCTATAAGATACATTCAGCTGCAGTCTAAGACGTTCTAGATATGAGATAGATTCACTACAGTATCATTCTTAGATGCACAGCTGCTTAACGCCGCCGCTGTTTCCTCCGCCGCGCAAGTCTTTAAGAGGGCCTCACAGCTGATGTAGAGAGTGCTGCGGGCGAGAGACCTGCCTTGAACACTTTGGCACCGCCATCTGTCCCTTGACCTGGCTAAATAATTGTATGTTTTACGAGGGCACATTTTCGTGGTACAGGGATGTATACGTAAGCTTCAATTTTTTTTTCCAGAAGCCGTCACAAACGCTGCACGCATAAGCATTCAAAGCCCACTCGGCACCTTCCTATTTGGGACGAAAGCGGTTGTTTGTTCTATTGTTGACCAATGACGTCCACCTCTCTGTCTCCCATGCTTACCCTCGTCCATCTCACGCGTCCTCGCGCGTTTCTCTCTGCGGAGAATGAATCCTTTGCATGGCATCAAGCTTGGCTTCGTTGGTCGTCAATTGAGGCCGCGGCTAGGCTTATTCACGACCTTGCACTCTAGTCACCACCTTGTCGAGAAACCGACGCAGAACCGCGCAATTTCAGAATCCTTCCTTTCTTCGGGCTTCACAGATGCGTCTTTCCGCGAAGGGCTCTTTGTCTCGCAGGACTTGCGTCTCAGGATTTTTATACGAAAAGTACTCAAACTCAACGCTTGAATTTTTTCCACAAATGGTTCCTCGGCGTAAGATGGTCCTGGGTACATATACTATGTCGCCAGCGGGCTGAGACCAGCTGTTTTGCCGCCTGCTGGATACTACCTGTCCCAAACTTTATGGTCGTTGTCCACCATCCGATTATACCAGGCGGCCGCAACATACAGTACTAGTGTATCGATGTGCTGGGACGAATACAGGAACGCAGCTCCTCACATCTGTCCTCTAATCTTGTCATCGTTGTAAAACGCTCTCCCCATCTCGCCGCCTATGTTAAACTGAAGACCTATGCTGTGGTACAAACACATCGGGAGTGTATCGCTTCCAGACGTTCCAGCTATGAGTTAGATCCAAGAATTGGAGCAGCGCGGACGTTCGCGACTGGATGCTTGAAAGTGATTAAATGAATTTGGGTGTCTTTTAGACTCTCGCAACAGACAAGAAAAAGACATAGATTAATGAGTGACATGAATGGTATACAAATGAAGCATGGTAGATGGCATATAATAAGTAAGATGAGATGAATCTGAATCCAAGAAATCGTAGTACAGGTCATTCGTTAGTAGATTCGTAAGTAAATCAGTAGTCCGTGAATCATTCATCAACCGCCGTAGCGCGACTCCCGAGGCGACCTAGGTCCAAACAACCCAGGGCTCGTGCTCTCCGGGACCAACAGCGTAGGCTCATGCGATGGAGGCGTCGGCGCGAGGTTAGGATCCGCTGTATATTCATTAGCCATAGTTCAGCGTAAAGCCAGAAACAAGCTCACGTTGCCAAGTCGCCCAAGACTGTACCTGACGGCGAGGATCAGGACCAGGCATTCCCCCTGCCGCCGCAGGTGGCGGCGGTGGCACTGCGTCCTTTTTCTTCTGCTTGCGCGGCACTGCAGGTCGCTGATTAACTGTCCGCCAGCCCGGCTTCGCTTGCGGGAGCTCAGGTGGAGGGGGAGGGGGACCGGGATCCACAGGCGGGCCACCAGGGGCGCCGGGAGGCGGTTTCCTATTTCAACAGATGAATAATTGAGATATGGCACGACGACTAAGACGCACCAGTCCGGTTCAAACTCTCCTCCAGGTCCATATTTGGCTTTCATGCAGAGCAGGTAGCCCAGTTCGCTGGAAGACAAAAATCAGAACAAATCGAATCATAAGAAACATTTTGCGTACTGCTGGAGAGCACGTCTTTCTTCGCGGAGCTTGCCCACTTCACCGAGCAACATCCGGACCTCGGAAGCGAGTGCTTTGCTAAACTCATCGAGATACTACGAGGAGCACGTCAGCACATAAGTGTATAAAGGGAATAGAGGCACGCACTCCTTGCACATTGAAGTCGACTTGTTCACGAGCAGTCGACCGAACAGCGTCGATAGTCTCTTGGTGTTGTTTTGTGCAATCAGCACGCCAAGCTAGAGGAAGAGAACCAAATTGAGTACGGTCAAGCAAAGATAGACGATTCAGGCGTACATTCGGATAACGCGTTCAACAGTTCGCGCTGTTCCGCATTTTGTCGGGTCAACTCTTCTATGACTTTTTCGATACCTGCAGGCGAGGTCAAAAGCGAAACAAAGGGATGCAATCACCACTCACCAGGCTTCGACTCATTCGCCAGTCGCACATCCTCCGCTCTAGCCCGATCCCCTTCCATATCGTCATGGATTTTCTGCACCATGTCCCGCAATTCAATCCACTTGAACTCCTTGTCCTGCCGCCTGTCCTGCTTCTCATTCCATCGTTCCTCCATCAGCACTTTCTTTTGCTCGCACGCCTCTCGCTGATCTTGAATGAGATTGGTTATATCACCAAGCTGAGCTCTCATCTCTCCGGTGTCGGCAAGGGCTTGGCGTTCGCGCTCACGAGCCTCAGCGTCTTCAGTCGACCGCAATTGCTTCTCGTTGTCGAGTTCCCCGCGAAGGGTCGCTAACTCCTCTTCCAAAGCACGAACCCGCGCCTCTTTCTCAGCCATCAATGCGTTGCGAGCCGCGTCACGCTCAGCTTCAAGTCTCGCGCGCTCCTCTGCCATCGCCTCGCGTTCTCGCGCCATTTCCTCTCGTTCAGCAGCAACGGTATCCTTGATTGAAGAAGCCAGGAGGGAAGCTGCTTCTTCCGAAGCGCGGACACTGTGGATGGAAGCCCCATCCCCAACATCGCCGGCCATGGTCGGTGGACGAGTCGGCGGACGAGGGGGCGGAGCGCCTAGACCTTCTGCATCCCTCCAGACAGCTTCTTGTCGTTCCCTGGCCTCTTGCTCGCGTCGCTCTTCACCCTCCATAAAGATACGCTCCCGATCTTCTTCATTTCTGCGGAAATCCCTTTCACGCGCATCTTCGGCTTCTTGTGCGTGTTCGGCGGCTTCTTGCAGTCGATTCTCCACTTCCGCCATTCGTTCAACTTGTTGGCGCTCCGCATCTGCACGATCAAGATCAACTGGGAACGGGGTGGCGGTCGCACGAGGAGGATATCCTGTGGTTTCAGGAAGGGGTCGCCCTTCCTCAGCGAAAGATCGCCCGAAAGGATGACCAGGTGCCATTCCTTCTCGTTCATCTTCGTAGATAGACTGCTGCGGCGGACGGATTGGGAGACCATGTTCTGAAGCAGTGAAAGGAACACCCTGCCCATCTCTTGGCCGTCCCGAGGGAGTGAGAGGAACACCCTGCCCATCTCTGGGCCGACCCGAAGGAGTGAAAGGTATGCCTCGTTCATCCCTTGGCTCAACGGGCTCACCATAGTCCGGTCGCGTAGATCGAGGGGGGCGTGGAAGACCCGCGTCATCTTCTGGTACTACTGTCGGTACAATTGAAGGAGCTCCCCGAGGATGCCGGGATGGTTCAACTTCGACTGGTTCATACTGAGATCGAGGGGGAAGTGAATGACCAGCAGGAGGAGTGAGTGGTCGCCCATCAGCATCATACACAGTACGACCAGGAGGATAGATGGCCTGGCCGTGCTCATCATACTGTGGAGTGAAGGGTCGTCCGCGACTGTCATAGTACGTGGGCCGTGCGTGTTCGGTTGGTACTGGGACAGCGGTTGGCGGTCGATAGTCTGGCTCATACGCACTAGGCGCACCGTGCGGTCGGCGAGAGGGGGCACGACTATACGCGTCATGTGCGCCTTCTTCTACTTATGAAATGTCAATTAAAATGTAACATTCGAAAACGAATGAAAAAAACGTACCAGGGAGGTAGGACAAAGGTCGCGACAAGGGCCGAGAAGGTACTCTCACAACATGGGGCCTATCCCCTTCGCGTGTTGTGGGATCGCGTCTCGATCGCCCAGGAGAGCGAGAACGTGGGCGATGCGGTGGTGGGGTGCGAGAGCGAGAGCGACGTGGCGATACTGATCGACCGTGAGTACGGTGGGGCGACGGAGACCGAGACCGAGACGGTGAACGATGTGTAGCTGTTGTTGTCCTGTGTGGTCTGCGAGGTGAAGCACTGCGAGACCGAGGAGCTGAGTGTTGAGTTCTGGTTCGGACTGTTCTAGGCGGAGAATAGGAAGGTGAACGATGTGTTCTCGTTCCGCGCGTTCTCGGAGGCGTACGGGAGCTGGAACGAGGTTCAATGTAGGTCGGGGAGTGAGAAGCGCGCCGGGGGTGATGACCACTGGGTGTTTGTATGATGATCGGTTGCGTAGTTGGAGGAGGATAATGAGTTGGTGGGTGAGACGGTGGATGAGACCGTCCATATGAACGAGGTGAATGAGGTGAGCGGGACCGTGATCTGGATCTGGATCTTGGCCTGGAATGAGGGTAATGGGAGCGCCCAGGTTCAGGAACAATGACGGTTTGACCAGGAATGTGATGAGGGTAATGTCTGGGAGACCTGGATCTAGAGTGACGACGACTACGACTATAGGGACGATGAGAATCGAGAACTACAGTGCGATGGGGGGAACGCGAGCGCGAATGGGAGCGATAACCGGATGGGAGAACCTGTGTCGGCCCCGGGATAAACTGAGTTGTCTGAGGCAGTTGCTGCGTAGGTGGAATGACCACAGTTCGCGAAGGAGAACGAGACCGGGGGCGGTGAGAGGATCCATGCCGTTCAATGATTCGTGTCGGGGAACGAGAGCGGCGGGAACGAGAACGTGACCGCGATCGAGAATAAATAATAGGTTGTTGCCCCATTCTACCGGAATCTATCACCATCGGAACGGCCGTCTGAGGAATAGGTGGAGCTGTAGGGGGAATGATGATAGGTTGCCTCGGGCTGCGACTGCGACTGCGGCTCCTGCTTCGACTGCCTCGCTGGATAATGACAGGTGGCTGAGTTCCAGCGTAAGTCCCAGGCGGCATCGTCATCTGATAAGGCGGCATAGTGCCAGGGTACCCAGGACCAGGGGTCGTAGGCTGCTGGACAAGGGTGACCTGGGGCGGTGTGCGGCGCCCGTAGGAACGCGGAGAATGTGAACGGGAACGGGAGTGTGAACGACGGCTCCGGCTTGGGGCTTGTATAATGATGGGACTCCTGGACCGTCCTCGTGAGCTACGAGTACGAGTCCGACGAGGGCTCCTCGACCTCGAACGAGAACGGGAGCTCGAGCGGGAGCGAGTGTGTCTTGAACGATCCGCAATAACCACAGTTGGGGGCATGGTCGGGGCCATGGAGGGATGAGGTATATAGGACTGTGGCACACCAGGAGGCATTGAACCCGTTTGCAAGATTCCTTGCGGCTGGGGCGGCTGTTGAATGATGATGGTCTGCGGTGGCTGAGCGGGCTGAGCGGGTTGCTGAGGGAAATCCGTTGCTGTAGGTGCCATGGGTTGAACGCCCGGAATGTAACTGCCCGACGCTGGAGGTTGTTGAAGAAGGATTGTCGTCGGGCGGGGAGAGCTGCTACGACTCCGACTTCGACTCCGACTCCGTCCGCGCCTGCTATCACTTCTTCTGCTGCCACTGCGGCCTGTTGGTGTCCGACTTGGACGATCGGCTTGTCGTCGCCGCCGACGCTCCGGGGAGCTTTCATCGCTCAAACTACTACCGTCGTCGGAAGCAGGGATGTGAATCACGTTCGGGTCAAGCTGCATCGCCGACTGCTCAAACGGAGGGACAAAAGGAACAGTGGGTTGTTCCATATGCTGATACGGCTGGGGCTGGGGCATGGGTACAGTGTATTGGGGCATAGGAACAACAGGCGCAGGTCCCGGTTGGAAAAGGTGAATCGGTTGTTGCTGACCTGACATTGGTGGCGGCATATTGGGGGGAATGAAAGGCACATTCGGCCCTTGGGGAATAAACGGTGTGGTATCCTGTGGAGGCACGACAGGCCGGAATCGACCATCGTCGAGAACAACTGGTGGACCAGCTGGGGGAACGACCGGTCGAGAATGCTGGGGGCCATAAGGCACGAACCCAGGAGGTCGCTGCCACGGGCCTGGTGGAATTACTGGGCCGCCATCGCCCCCAGGCCCCCCAGGAATGATGATGGGAGGACCCTCCTCCTCCGAACCGCTCGACGAGCCATCGTCCGATGGTCCCGGTGCACCTGCTGCAGCCGCTGCAGCTGAGATAGAGTTCATTTCGGTATGTTATGAGGTGCAAAAAAAGACTTACTTTGTGCCGGAATCCCACGCATTTCGTCTCTCAATTGATCCACCCGAGCCACTACGCCCCGAAGCTCAGCTTGACGATCATGCACATCTCGCTCCAGCCATTCATTCAACCCTCTCATGTATCTCATAAGTTCTCGTTGCTGGTCGACAGTGGCAAGTTGAGCCAGTCGATTTTCCTATTGAAAAAGTGAGCAATCGATCGAATCAAGGTTAGACGTGGCGAAAGACCTACCCTGAGAATCTCCATGAGAGCGTCGAATACTGGGGGCAGATTGACGGAGATCTATATTCTTATGACTCAGCAGATGCTCAGATAGTATTATATTAGGCCGCACCGGTGGCATTTGGACGACGGGTGGCGCTCCGGAAGGAGGCTGCGTCCGAGGTGGGAGTGGCTGCCGAGGCGGGAGTGGCTGCTGAGGCGGGAGTGGCTGTTGCGGTTGTTGTGGCTGCTGAGTCTGATGAAGGGAAAGAAAAAAGTTGGCCGAGTCTAGCAAGCTGTCAAGAGCTGAAATAAACGTACAGTGTCCGTGGGTTGAGCCGGACGATACCAACCCTGTCGCTCTCGAAGCGGCAGTGGAGCGGTCTCAGGCCTTCGAGGGGGACGAGGATGAAGGTCTTGCGGCGTTGGCTACATTTACAGATAATCAGCTTGTATATTCATTCACCCTTCTCCCAATGAACCATACCATGACTGGACCAGGGATGGGACCCGGATCATGATGTCCTAAGCGCGTTGAATTAGTAGTTCTTGCGAGTTCGAGATCGAAAAAGACTCACTATCGAAAGGTTGTCGAAACGTTGGAGGTGGTGGGGGCGGCGGCGACGACGATTCACTTGATGATGGCTCGGTCGATGGCTCAGACTCCGGAGGGCCCGACGGCGCAGCTCGCGGGGGCAAGAAGGTCGGTGGAGGCCGCGTCGGATCCAGGATGAGCCGCGGAGGTTCGGTGCGGGAACGGGGGGGCCCTTCAGGAACTGTGACCTCAAACGGACTTCTCGCACGGATACCGCGCGCCTGCGAATCGTACACAAAAGGTGTTATGGAAGGCGGGCGGTCAGCCTGAAGAGGAGGAACATCGGTAGCAGAACTCGAGAGCAAATCGTCAAGTTGTTGTGCAAACGTCGAACGACCTGCGGCGGGCAAAGGAGCTGGTTCATGAACTGACGGAGGCGAGCGATTCAAGATGTTCCAGAAATCAGTTTCCACCGTACCGGAGCTGGGAGATGGCGGTAGTGGAGGCACGAAAACGGGAGGACTGCGGGGCACAACAGGAGGCCGGTCAACGATAGTCTGCAACAGATCCTCGATGCGAACCATCCTGTCGCCCAGGTCAGTGTCGCGAGGAACATGATGTTCACGCAGCCAATCGAGATTGTGATTGGTCGAAATATGGCCCTGCCACAATCCATTGACCGTTTCCCGGATGCTATCCAAGATGGGGCCAAAGTTGTTGGTCGTCCCAACCAATCCATCGACGGTTCTTCTGACGTCATCCAGAACATTACTCGGTCTGACCGTTTCAGTGGATGTGGGTGAAGATGGAGTGGGAGTGGGAGATGATGGCGGGTACGGGCGCCCAGACGATTCCGAGCTACCAGCAAATGGTGTTGGTGTCGACGACCCAGGTCGATAACCTGACGACGGCGGGGAATAGTCCGGGGAGGAGTAGCCACCTTCCTCGGGAATTGGTGGCATATCTGGATGAGGCGAATCGGGCAGTGGTGTACCCCAATCCAAATCATCGTCGGAATGATGAGAAGACAACCAGCTCGCATTGCTGGACGAGCGTGAGAGACTGGTTGACCATACCGGGGAAGTTGGCGGTGGCTCGAGTAATTGAACTCTGGGCGCAGCAGGAGCCGGTACAGGCTCTGGTTCCGACTCTGGTGCCGCAGGCATTGGAGAAGGTGCATGCGGCATCGGCGAAGGTGCAAGCGAGGTGGGTGAGGGCCCGCGCGAAGTTGGGCGGTGCAAAAAGTCTGCCAAATCATGCAGCTCGCGTCTTAATGCGTGTACATTCGCCGCGATATCTTGATTCTCTTCTCCTCTCAAATCAGACAACCTGTGCAGCTCGTCTGCCAGATTTTCGAGCGTGAGACCATGGGTACTCGGAGGGCGGATCGAGGGCACGGTTGTCAATGTGGATCGGATGGAAGGCACATCGCCGCGAAGGGTAGAGGCGCTGACACTTCCGGAAGCATCCGGTGTTCTTAAGCTACGAAGGGAGCTCCCAATCGATGACTAAAAAATCGAAATCAGGACAAGTATAACGAAGAAAAGAAATCATTGATACCGGAGGTCCACTCGGTGGTCGACTAGGTCGAGGCGTGCTCAACAAAGGTGTAGTCGGCGGCTCCTCTTCCTCAGGAACCGGAGACTCAGGCAACTCGTCATACTCATCGGACAACACCGACGACTGAGTGATCAAAGACAACGTCCGCCCAAGCGACGAAGAAGTCTGCGTCCTCCAGCTTGACGGCGTCGACACATCTGAAAGACTGGAAGACTGCACCGGCGGTGCAAGCTGCTCTGAAGCAATCGACCGCGGTATTGTGCTCATCCTATCCCAGGACGAAACCGAATCAGTCGGTCGGAGGAAGGAGGTCTCGTTTGATATATCTAGGCCATCCTGCAAAGCAATGGAGCCAACCGAAGGCGATGGCGCCAAGATCGATGAATCGTACGTCCCGCTAGATCCACGACCCCAGCTGCGCAAACTTGAGAGCGCCCGTGAAAGTGGCGTAAGGTGCGACGACGAGGAGGTCAACGATGTTTCGTGTATGCTGCTGATATCAGACCCCACCTCATACACCGTCGATGGCGCATCAGACTCGATCGCAGACGGTAACGACACAGAGTCAGACGACGGCGAAGAAAAGTCAACCGACGCCGGGGTCGCAACACTAGACGATTCAATCGTGCTTGAGAGTGGCGTTGGCGGCTCGAGATAGGGAAGAGAGGTGCTTCTTGTCGACCATGAAAGTGATGAAAGATCCGATATTGATGTCGAGCTCGGTTCAGTCAAAAGAGGAACCGACGAAGAGAGCGAAGGAGACAGCGACGGAGGAAGAGGCGGGTAGACCTCTGAGACCACCGTTGAAGGAGGGCGAGGCACATACGACAATGCACTGGACGATGGCGGGGCACGAGGCACGTACGACAACGCACTTGACGATGGTGGCAACGACGGCTCCGACGAAACACTGGAAGGCGGCAAAGGCGGGTACACCTCCGACGACATGCTAGTTCTCGAAGGCGGCAACGGCGGATACTCCTCTGAAGCAATACTAGTCCTTGAAGGCGGCAGAGGCGGATATTCCGTCGACGCTATACTCGATGGCGGCAGCGGCGGGTAGTGCTCCGACGAAACCGTGGAGGGCGGCAACGGCGGATAATACTCGAAGCTCTCCTCAGACCGTATAGTCGGCACAAGCGAGGGCACCCTGCTCAAAGTACTCTTCTCATCTTCCTCGTCCTTCGGTAAGACACTCGGCAGCGGACGCGGCGTCCCCATCTCGGACGGAATCTCCCCAATCACCTCTTGCGCCGTGTCATACGCCGATTCAGAGGGAATAGTCGGGAACGACGCATACGACGAGACCGAGGATGGGGCGCGCGGAACTGTCGTATACTCCGACTCGGATTCACTCTCTCCCTGTGAAGCAGTGACAAATTGATCACTGGACCCGGAGGTCGAAGGCGGACGCGATGACCCAGAAGAAGGCGGTTCCGATGAAGAGCTTGACGAAGAATACGAAGGCGTAGTCCCGCTGTACGAGCTATAGGTGACATCCGACAGATCCGACGACTGGCAAATGTCGTAGCCCGTCTGATTTGTCGAATACGTCGCAGGCGTCGCCCCGCTCCCCGTCCCACTTCCAACCCCACTTCCATCATTCCCATTGGCACCGCCATTACTGTCCGACGGCCCAGCACCGCTGCTATTTTCCTTATCCTCCCCAGAATCCGACTCGGATGTGGACACCGAGCGACCGGAGGTGTACCCAGAACTTGACAATCCGAGTCCAGGTCGGCGGCGGATCTCTCTCGCGCGCGAAAGCGTCGTCCCAGTGTAGCTGTAACTTCCAGCCGAATAGGACCCAGATCCAGACCCCGAGCCCGACTCAGAGGCCGAATAATCGCTATGCGAATCTCCCAACATACTCGCACTTCCAGGCGACCTGAACGACATCGAACTCGGCACAACGCTAAAGGTCGCTGTACCCGTCCTGGTCGGGCTCTCGCTCGTCGTGTACGTTCTTGACGGGGAGCCACTGAAGGTGGTCGTGAAGGTTGGCGTCCCAGATCGCGTAAACGCCGACGTCCTAGTGGTGGTGCTCGTGGTAATGCCAGTAGTCGTCCCTAACGGACTGGAGGAGAACGCAGTCCCAGTGCGAAGCCCGACGCTCGAAGAGTACAGCGTCCCAGTGCGTCGGGGCAGACCACTGCTGCTCCCAGAAGTCGAACTCACGACACTGGAACGGTGACTCTCGGGGGCGCTCAGGAAGACATCATCGCTGCTGCTGCTTGCATTTCCACTTTCGATGTCGACCTCACCCATGCTTCCGCGCCGGGCACCCCGTCCTCTGCCTCCTCTGCAACACAAAGACAAAACAAATTCAGAACCGTATAAAAACGAAGAGAAAAACAACCCACCTCCCCGTGATCGCTCTCGGATCCCCAGGATACACATACTCTCCTCCAGCAATCACACTATCGTCCACCGTCCCCGTATGATGCGACGACACTAACGAACCAGCCCTCCTCAATCCCGCTCCAGTCAACCCCGTCAGTCCTGTACCCGTCCCTGTCCCAGTCTCGCTGTCGGAGGAGTACGTGTGAGTCGGCGTATACGCCCCAGTATACGTCGCAGTATACGTCCTCGTCGTCCCCGTAGCCGTAAATGTATCCGTCGGCGTGTATGCGCCAGTCCGAGTGTAGCCAGTAGTCGTCGGCGTCCAACTCCTCGTCTGAGTCTGGGTTTGGGTCTGCGAGAACGAATCCGTAGGCGTTCCTGTCCTCGTTGTATAGGTCCCCGTCCCAGTAGGCGTCCTCGTCCTCGTGAAGTCCGACGTGCGGCTGGAGCTCGTAAACGTCCTCGCCCACTCACTCGCCGTCCACCTTGTCACATCTCTCTCGCTCTCACTCTCCGTCCCACTAGGAATATCCCCGATCTCCTCCATGGGCGGCACAAACACGGTGCTTCGACTTCCATTACTGCTTTGACTGGCACTGCTCGCCGAGCTGTCGATACTGAGAATGGTTCGGATACTCGCGGCGCGCGCGGGCTTGCCGCTACTCCCTCCGCTGTCGCTGCCGTTGGCGCTTTCATCGGCATCGCCTGCAGATGAGCCTGCGGAGGAGTCGGCGACGGGGATAGGGCGGTGGACGGCCTCCCTGTAGAGAAATATATAGTCAGTATGTGATTGACGAAAAAGAAGAACCAAGACCCACCAAATCCTATTAACCCACTTTTGCCTCTCCAACAAACTCTCCGCCGCAAGCCTCTCTACCCCATCCTCATAGACCATTTGGAACGGAACCAAGAGATCCACCAACGACGTGTCGCGTCCGCCTTCTTGTTCTGCAGCGCGTCTCTCATGAGCATTTATTTTTTTCTCTCAAAAGAAAAGTCAACTCACCCTGCTCTCTCGCAGCAACGCTTCCCACATCATCCCTCGCAACTGGATGCCCCAAGCTCGGAGTACTCTGCACACTCTGGCAATTGAGCAGATCAAGCCCGACAATGCCTCTCCCTCCGCCGGGTGCGAGCCACGAAAGGAGCAACAGGTGTGGGTAGAGTAGAGCCTGTATAACGAATTTGAATGAGATTATAAAATAAGTGCGACAAAAGAAGCGACGGACCTGACATCTCTGCCATCTAAACGGCGGCGGCGCATGCACGTTCAAAAACCACAGCAAACCAATATGCAGCGGCTGTTATTTGCGATTTCGCGGTCATTGTTGTGGAAGAAAGTTTGTGTGCGAATTGATGGTTGATGTTTGGTGTTGATGGGAAGATAAGATTAAGATAAAAGATAAAACCCCCAATCAGCACTCTCCAGGATACGAAAAGAAAAGAAACGCACCTGTTCCGCACCTCCCGCATATGCATTCAAATCCGCCACACTCAATCCTGCAATTCCACCACTCCCCGCACTTCCCCGCAGACTCCTCAAACTCGGCGCTCGCAGACTTCCCCCTGCAGCGCTCCCCCCACTGGCCCCCGAAGCACGCCTCCGCAAACTCGGCGTCCTCGCACGAAGCGCAAATAACCCCCCATCGTCTTGGGTAGGTGTAATCGGAAGCGCAGGCAACGGACGCCCCTCATCCTCGTCCTTATTTTCTTCATCGCTATCCTCACTCTTCTTGCCCTTCTTCTCCCCGCTGCTCCTCTTCTCCGCGCTCTTGCTCGACGTGCTGGACGACGAGGAAGAGGAATCCTTCGGCGACCCCCCCGCGGCACGCGTCGGCGTCCTCTCCTTCCACAACGCCACGATATTCCGCACGGAAGCAAGCGGCGATCGAGGCGATCCTTGTGCAGGACGGCGAAGAGGCGGGGGTGTGGTGTGTGTTTGCGATGTTGTTGTAGTTGTGTAGGTGTTGGTGTTGGTATTTGACGTGTACGTTGGAGCATTCGAAGTCGCGTAGGTGTAGGTGTTGGTCGGCGTAGTATGTGTCGCGGTCCCGCGCGAATAGCTGCTGTACGTCCCACTCGGTGTGAACGTCTCCGTCCCACTCCCCGTCCTCGTGTAGGTCTCCGTTCCCGTCCTCGTGAACGTCTCCGTCCCCGTCCTCGTATACGTATCCGTCCCCGTCGTCCTAGTCGTATACGCCTCCGTCCCAGACCTCGTGTACCCCGTCGTGCTCGTAAACGCAGGACTGGTCCTCCCGCTCCCACTCGTACTGCTGAGCGGCGGCTGGCTCAACAACGTGCTCATGGACGGCCGTGTCCTCGAGCTAGGGCTGAGTGGGGTGCTGACTCGAGCGCCTTTGGTCGGTGATGCGGGACGCGAGCCAAAGGTGCTGTGGAAGCCTTGTGGGTAGGAATCCGACGTGGGGAAGATTGCTGGGGCTGGACTCGAAGCCGTGCGCGCATGGCCGGGTGTGCTGGCACGCGCAGGGGCAGCCTCAAAGACGGCGATGAGCTCTGTCGCGCGACCGGGTGGAGGAAGTCCACTAGGCTCCGTCGACGCGCGACTGTGTGTTGAAGGAGGGTGTGGGGGTAAAGGCTGAGAGCGCCTTTGAATTGCAATAGAAGAAGGACGCGACTCTTCTGTGCGTTCTGTGATTCTGCTGAGACGGGTGGTCGGATTGAGTGGCGGCGGCGATCCAAACGAGGGTAACGAGACGAAGGAAGGCGAGCCAGTATACGAAGAAGTCCACTGGCTGAGAGTGTGCTCCGTGTCGTCCAATTCGTCTTCGAGGTCGTTGAGAGACGCCTCTACTTCTTCGAGAGAGTTGCTGTCGGTGTACGAGTCTTCAGGTGAATGTGGTCGGTCTGTAACGCGTTAGATTAGGCAATAGAATAGACTGAATGGTTACCTGTAAATGTAGCAGTGCCATACTCTGTGGTGCCATACTCTGGCTCAGAGCTGCTCATGGCAGCGCGAGGCAAGAGAAGAGCAAGATCAAAAGTCAACAGGTAACGTGATGTACAGTCGCGTACGGTAACGCGTCCGTCACATCAGATTAACCCTATTCCTGGGTTTCAAGCTTTCTCGACTTCAACTCACAACAATTTCTGGCATTTAGCATTTTGGTGGATCTTTCACCTCCAATACACGCTTCGAGACTCATTTCTCAATGCCACGCGCCAATACCTCTGCTCCAGTGCCAATGAGATCACGCTACAGTATGTATGTCCATTGTCTCTGGAGTTTCCGGAGAAGAATCTCCATATGCATGTCACTGGGCTCTCGTTTTTGTACTCAGAGTACCACTGTACGCTGTGAATTTTTTCTTACCGTTTTGCCATCGCCATTCAGAATCATAAGCGGATTGGAAATCGCCCTCGACCACACCACAGACTGGGCAGCGAATTGCATCGCCGTGTCCTCCATGCTACACGACTTTACTACCTTTCCCGTACAAGTCGAAACATATCAAGCTCGCTTGAAGCGATCGCTTTATTCCTCTGGCAAGCAACACACCGAATCGTCTCTTCGTTTATATCGAAAGATGCTACAATTGTGGCCCACTGTCAGCGCTCAATCTCGCTCATCCACGTCTCAGCGCCCAGGCGCTCAGATCTGAACTAAAGACATATGTGCAGCAGCGACTCGGATCCGGAAACATTGATATCAACAGCCTCCACTATGTAAGATACATCAAACTCCTTGAACTGCCGCCTTACTTCAAGTTGATCTAGCTCTACCTTGTCGTCTCAGCCAAGCCCGTGGCGGTCGGCCCCTAGCCGCTCAGGTGTCGAGCTGGCGTGAATTCTGACATAGTATGTGTTACAACAGTAGAACCGCGATTTAGGGCATCCAGGTAACGAGGCGCGTACCCTGGGGACTCGGATTATAGTGGGCTTTTTGTCCTTCTGAATGACGCAAAAGCTTGAAGCTGACTCCTACTAACTCGTTGGATTTCAAGGTACCTTGCTGTACGGACTCGAATACCGTCGAGCGTTGGTTCTGCTAGACGACCAATAGCCGCGGCACCCGAGTCGACTCGCAAAGCTTTTTCCACAGCCATGATGGTACGCCTTACACCATAGACCCTGCTGGGACCGATATCGAACAAGCTCGCGAACGAGAATCGTCAGAGTATCAATCCTGTCTCGCTTGAGCTCCACCCTTAGTCTTTCCCTAATCTCACCTGAGCGACCAATGACGGTGCTGGGCATCTAGTCTCCTCCGTCTTGCCTCCGCTCCCATTTATAAGGCTTCAATAAACTGCGCTGTCTCCAAACACCCCACGATGTCCGCTACCCCTGCAAAGCACCTTTACTCCATTATCGGAATTTACAAAGCCCCTCCCGGCCTTTCGCGCAATGAATTCAACGGACACATACAAGAACTGGGGGACGCGTTAGCACGCCTTCCTGTCGCCAAGAATCTCCTTGATTTTAACGTCGTGAGCATCTACTCTCCTTCGCAACTGTTCTTCCGTAGCCATACGTGTGATACAACTAAACAACTCACCAGATCTTCCAAACTGACGATCTCGAGGAACACATGCAAGACTTGGGATTCCCGAGCCCTCCCGCTACTGCGCTAGCCAATGGTGCTTCTGAGGTGACTGTTCTCCTCAAGTTGTAACATTCTACCATCGTACTAAATTCACGCGTATGCCAGAACCGAGATAACATGGTCGCGGTGAGTATCGGCTCATATCTCAGGTCCAGCCTGATGACGCGTCAATTCGCGCGTAGTTCTTCCGCGACCCCGCCGTCGTCCAGCTCATCCACGGCTCCGAACATTTCGGTCTCCAAGCCGGGGCCTGCGCCTTCACCGCAGATCTCGCCGTCCATGTTGACAAGGCATCTTCTACCGACGCGAATTCTGCAAAGCGGCCACACGGAATTTTGATTTTCAAAATTCCGGGGGACATTTCTGAAGAAGACTACCACTCGGGAATCGACTCAATGATCGAAGCGTTGCTTTCGACGGAGGTGGCGAAGAAACATCTCATCAAACATTCCAAGGTGAAAAAACCCTCTTTCTCTGTGGTCCCACCCTGAGCTGGATGGGTTTTGCTTTCAGTGGATCCAGAACGACGACTTCACGGACGAACTTGCGCGTTGGAAGTATCCCGAAGCAGAGCGAGTCGTAGTTCTCATGCTCGAATGCGATGTAAGTCCCTCATCTATCTTCAATTACGCTGGTTGTCCTCTATAGCTAAGCTGCACAACAGACTACCGAGTCCCTGAAAGAGGTTCGTGGACGTCTTGATCATTTCGCACCTATAATCATTGATTGCTGTCTCAGATTCTGGGCCATGAACATATTAAGCAGGTTATCAGCGAGGCAAAGGAAAATCTGAACCTTCACGTCGATAGCAACTGCTTCTCGGCGGAAGTTGCTAGTCTCATTTAGTAAGCGAGCAATTTTCTCTGTACTATGTGGAACTTGTGCATATGCCAGTTGATCTGTGGAACACCGAATTGAATATATTTTCGATGCTAGGTTAACCAGAATACTGAATGACATGAATGTCGTCTGCAACTCGAAGCAGGTCATAAAGATAATATGTACATCGTGCGGAGGATTTGAAATTCGATGTCAACAGTAATTGCCACCATACCCTCCCGCTGCATGCCTTTGAATGTGGAACTTGGCTCCTGATTTGCTCATGACTGATCGCAACATCCTTGAATGCGTCTAACATCACCTAATTTTTTCTGGCCAGCATAAACAGCTAGTTCCAGTCTCCAGCCCCTTGATAATGTACAGACAAACGGATATAGGTATATGTAGTTGAATGTTCATCCGACCCTCGTCTCCAACTCCCGAAACCACGAAGCGTGCAGAGTTCAATATCAATCGCAGTCGCGGCTGTGCGATTCCTCCAACTTCAAGGCGCGATTGGCGTACCAACTACCTTCACCGAAACCGAAGTCCACCATGTGAGCGCGCTTGCTAACGGGTTTGCCATCGACCGCCGGACGGTTGACAGATTCCTTCTCGGGGTAGGTATCGTCGTGGTCCACGGGCGAGCTTGAGGAAGAGACAACGGGAGAACGCTCAAGGAATACAGTACGCTTGTCTTTGGAAGGCGAAGAGGAGGGTGTGGCGGCAGGTGCGTTCGCTGGCGAGGACTGCTGGGCGGGATGGTTATTGGCTTGATAGTCTGCGTTGTGAATCTGACGTCTTCGGTCGGCTACATGTGCCCATGGCGAGGAATCTGTGGTAGTGCTGCTGCGTCTCTGTCCAGCTGCTCCTGAGCCTGAATCCGAAGAGACACCTGAACCACGCCACAACGCTGTATCGGCACGCTTGTCTTTGGGAGTAGGTTCTGAGGCAGCGGGAGGAGGAGGGGACGAGTCTCGCGTAGTCGTAGGAGTTGGGCTAGGCGGGTTGTTGTTGGCTTGATAGTCAGCGTTACGAACCTGCCGCTTATGTGCGCGCGGGTTTTCGATGACTCCAGAGAAGCGTGATTCGGGTTTGTGGGCGAGAAGAGCAGGCAGATCTGGGTTGGTGGAGGAAACGGGATAGGCGTAGGATGCGGTTGCGGCGGCGAGGAGAAGGGCGAGTTTGAGTGCGTACATGATAGAAAAAAACAGTGTAGACGAGGCGGCTGAGGATTGGCGTGTAGTTGCTAGAGGATTGAAGCAACTTTGAGTTGGGCGAGGCACGCGAACGCGTTGAAGGAGATGATGGAGGGAGATGACAAGAGAGTTGTGTTTGTGCTTGCTTGACCCGCAATCAATTCCATTCCTCCTTTCTTCCAGTGAACGTCGTCGCTGAGCGCTATATTCAACCTTCAACTCGAATGGCAATCCGCATATATTGGTCGATGAGCCGCATTCCTTTTGCTGGAAATTGTGCCTGTCTTTTGTCCTTCGTCTTCCCTGGCGGTTTTGCATTGCAAGATTGTCGCGAAGTTGGGCCTGACGCTTCTGAATCCCAACATCCCCCCTCCACCGAAGCCAGCTCTTCTGAATCCGCCTCCATTCCTTCGCCGGGAAAAATCAGCTGTTCGCTAGGAAAACCTTCTGCCAACCCTCTGTGCTGCTCGAACGTTAAAGGTTTGGTATTGCGTCACAGCAGGTCACGAGGCGTGACTCAACGCGTTTGAATCTCGCCATTCAACAGCCAACTCTTACACCGATACCTTCAACTGAATCGCACACCAAACGCTTGCGGGCGAGTTTCTAATTCCGCCTCGCGCTAGGTCAAAAGACTAATACTTTTCTCAAAGAAATCGCAAATAGACCTATTGAGCCTTCGTAAAGCGCCATTGGATCTCCCAGTACACCACTTTTCTTGCAACCAATGAGATGGAGCCCAACTTTCTCCATAAGATCAACGACTGCACTTTGAAGGACGCGCCAGACCGACTCCCCAAATTATTCCCCGACTCTTCGCTTCCACTTCCCCCATCCGAGATCTTCGAAGAACTCTGCAGCGGTTCCTCCCCACTCTACCAAGACTTCAAATGGGTTGGCTGCCCCGATCTCACCGCTCAAAGTACAGAGAGTCAGCTGGTCGAGTTCCTAAACACGCTTGGACAACGGATGGAGCAAATCCTCCATGCCACCAAAAGCTCTTTGCCACCGACCAAGAGACGGTGGATGATTTGCCGTGACATGGAGGACGCATCTGCTGCTTGGAAAACCAGCATTATTCTCACCTCACAGCCGCGTCGCCGTTGGTCCAACGTTCACGTTCACGCTGAGCTGGAATCCAGCACTTCTGACGTTGTAGAACGCCTGGCAAATGGGGCTTATCACATCTTCTCCGCCCAAGATAACCGTCGCTTCGTCATCTCCATCGCCTTCCTAGGAGAAAACATCCAACTCTATATCTTCGATCGCTCGGGACTAGTCATCACCACTCCGTTTCACATCCACAACGAACCCCAGGATTTTGTCCGTGTCCTGGCCGCCCTCATGTTTGCCGACCGGGCGACCCTGGGCTACGACCCTTCGATAGTCGAAAACAATAAAGGCGGTCGCTACATCGAAGTGGCCGGCAACAGATACGACATCATCGAAACCCTCTACATCAGCGACGGCGTATGTGGCAGAGGCACAGTCTGCTGGCACGTCTGCCACAACGACAAATTTCTAGTCATCAAGGACGCGTGGGTCGTCAAAATAGTCAAAGAGAAGTGGGATCCCACACCCTGTACCGAGGCAGAAACTCTCGAGCGGATAAAGGGTCTAGCGGGTGTTCCGCTTCTCCACGACGTTGATATTGTCACTGTGAATGGCGAGTGGGGAACTGATGCCCTGCGCATCTGTCTCCGCTCCCGCATTGGAAAAATCGACAAGCGTATACATCAACGCCTTGTCCTTCAGCCTTTCGGCCAACCCCTGTCCACTTTCGCTAGCCGGAAGGAGCTGATCTCTGTGTTAATAGACGCAGTCAAAGGTCGTCTCTCGACTCTCTGCTCCGACTTGACAGCTGAATTCTTTTGACAGCACATTGGAACCTCTGGGATACGAAAACAATATTACATCGGGATATCAGCGTCGATAATATTCTCCTGGTCCACCCAGACGACATGCCACCCTCTACAAGCGGCACAACTGTCGAACCCGCTCCGCAAGACTCTTCCTCCCCTCCTTTACGCCGAGCGTTATTGATCGACATGAAGCATGCACTAAGAACTTCCAGCGCTCAGGACAATGGCCCTCGTAAAGTACGCACCGCGACATTTCTTTTCTCTTGACCATCTACTCAAACAACCGTATAGGGCACCCTTCCATTCATGGCAATTCAGCTCTTACTTAAGGGCGGCCATCAATTAGCTGGGGTCCAACTCCACCACCACCTCGAGTCTTTCCTGTATGTCTTTATATGGCTGTGCGTCCACTACGCCGGCCCCGACAACGCTGAACGTCAAAATTTCGACATCAGTCAATCTAGACTATCGTGCTGGGTCAACGGGGAGACATACGAGAAGAATGGATTGGCGAAGGACGCTACAATGCGCGCTGGATGGAAAACACACGTCCTGGACAGTTTCTCCCCTTACTTCGAGCCTCTCAAGCCCTGCGCCACCGCATGGAGGCAGCTTTGGCTCGATGGCCCGGTGAAGTTCACCCACAACGCGGTCCTCGGCGTGTTGGAGGATGCTCTCGCTTCACTGGACGCTACCGAAGATTGGTCGGCAAAGGACGATCCTGAGGGGTATGGTAAGAAAATGGGTAAACGAAAGCGGGAGATTGATGAGGGGAAAGAAAATGGTAACGGGACTGGGACTGGGGGCCATGATCGACCTACGAAAGTGATCAAGAGCCAGAAAGGCAAACCTTCGGCGCCAAGTAGTGCGCCACATCTGCCGAAACAGAAGGGAACGCCTAAAGCTTCCAGGATACCTGTACCAACGAAGCCGAGTCGGGGTAGGGCGGGGAAGAATTAAAATTGGTTTGCAGCTTCGGACTTCCATTTGTTTATACTCAACCATGACCATGTGCTGTATTCAAAGCGACTCGCATACTGTTGTAAATTTGTATCTTCATATTCAGGGTTTCAGTTTTCAACAGATTTATGGCAATGATTCCGAACAGACGGACACCACTAAATTGTGATAAAAGCGGCTCAGCAGCCTCCAACGACAACGGCAATCGGTATTTTTTACATGCGGGCATAGACTGTGTCGCTGGTAGAGGCACAATGAGAACAAATGGGAAATGGAAAGTCTGGCATCAAATGTCCGGGATCACGTCTGGCCGCAGGTCGGCCAGACATTGATCGGAACATTCCGAGGTATGCCGAACAGCCGAATTACCTTGTATTTCTGTGTTTTTCGCGTTCTCCTCTGATTCCTCAGGCATTTAAGGGTGTACATGTGTTACGCATGCCTTATCATGCGTTTATAATCTGCAGTAGCTGCGGAAAAATCAAGAACAACATCCCAAATTGATGTGTGTAGGACAATCAATCCCATTTCCCCACCTCGCCCAGTTCACAATCGGTATAAATGCTGCACCAATAAGATAGAAGAAGCAGCTGCTTTACTTTTACATGTGTGGGTGCGTGCGCATAATCTTTCCGGGTAGCAAAGCAACGGGCAATGCATTTGCAGCTCATTTCCTGGGATATCTTGAGGGCTACTAGCACAAGCATCATAATTGAACAATAACAAATGCATTTATGCTGTAAATTACGCGTGTTAGCATTACTATGTCGCGTTGAAACAGGCCAGAAGGATTCGTATTGTCGACGCGTCGTGTTTGTTTACACTTATTGTCTGACAGCTATCGATCACGTCACATACTGTGCCGATCGCCGCCGCCGGACGTGATGCCAGACATTTTGGCGGACTTTCCAAATCCCATTCTTTATGGGCACAATAGCGGCTTCCACCTAACACTGACGCAGAAGTCGGCCGAAATGGGCCGGATTCGCTCCCACGCCCTTTTTGGGTCGAAATCCTCAGCTTGGACCGGTCTGGGCCTGGAATTCTAACACTTGATGCAGCATGAAAACTGTCCAGAGAGACAGTGAGCCACTGCGGCCTCTACGAACTGAAAACTTCTGGTGATTATGTCCAGATTCCGCAGTTTGCACAGGAGAAATATCCCATCCACTCACGAAATTTCAAGCGCGTCCCACTGTTAAAGTCGTTGGAGCATCCCCGGCACAGGTAGCTAGCAAGTCTCTTTGGAGGCATACGCGACCCGCATCCTTGGGGAGAATTTAGAGTGTGTGCTACGTATGTACACATTTTTTTTTCTTTGCGGCGATGGAAACAACGTTACAAACGTCGTTGGAGTTCTCCCAAAAAAATAGGATTGACCAAGTATCCTAAGACCCAAGCATAGCATGTTAATTTACCCCTAATAAGTTACACCTATTCTTTCCAACCGCCACTCCACGTATCGTATCGTACAACATTGTTTTTCCCATGTTCAAAGCCCATTTAACCAGTGAAGAAAGCATTGACGCCCTGCATGTTGGCAGCATTGAGGGTGACACCGATGTTCTTGGCGGCCTGTGTGAGATCGAAGGACTTGAGGAGAGCAAAGAATAAGCATTAGAAAAGACATGAAACGAATGAACCCACGTCTCTCTGCTGAGCATCGCCGGGCGCGACGAGGTCCAAGATTTGCATGGTCATGGCACCGGGAGACAGCAAGTAGGCATGGTCTTTGCCGTTGATGAGGACGACTTCCTGGTCAATGGGGAAAGAGCCCTTCTTCTGGGGATATTGCTAGGGCGGTGTCAGAACAATCATAAAAGGTGCGTATGCAACTGACCTTGACACCCTTAACGTTGTTGGGGTTCTTGGGGTCGATGCTCAGCTCAGTGTAGGTAGCCTACGAAAATCGGATTGAGAGGGAGATAGATCGGTCATTCGTCAGAAAAACATACGGTGTCGCTATCGGACTGCAAACAAACAGTGAGTCGGGGGTTCAAGGAGAATCAAACCAAACTAACGATGTAGTAGTTCCGAGTAGCGTCAGAGAATTCACCCCATGCAACGTGGCTGCTGCCGCCAACTTGGAAGTCCTGGGTCTCAGCCTTTGTCTTGTTGTTGTTGCTCTTTGTGAAGTCGAAGATATTCAACCCCTTCCCGATATCGGTGTTCATCAAAGCATCAGCTCCACGAACGACAGTGAGTGAGGCAGGGTTCGCCCCTCCATTGGGAACGTTCTTCTCGAAATCGGGAGATAGCGATCCATCGTCGTTGACCGTCCAGACCGCGAGGAAACCCGTGTTGTCCTTGCTTCCTTTGACAGACGCAAATAGCCGTTTGCCGTCGTCCGAAAACAGAATCTGGCTGGGGGTGTTGTCGGGATTCTCCGGCGGGGTTTTCAGTTTCAAGTTGAGAGACCGCACGGAATTCGGAATTGGGACGAGACCTTTTCGCAGGTCAACTGTGTAGCAGCTCACGCCGTTCTTCTCTCCACTGCCGAGATGCGTCAGAAATGCTAGTGGTGCAGACAAATTGAATACATACGCATTGAGGATGCAAGCATTCCCGGTAGTGACGCTAGAAAGGGATCAGCATCGAACAGTGTATAGTGGAAAATTTTGGAATGGGGTTACTCAATGGTTGCGCTACGATGAATTCGTGAGATACAATCTTGACTATGAACATCGAAACATACCTGACGGGGAAGTTGCCTTGCGTACTGATAGGCTGACCGATCATCCGAATGAAAGCAGGATTTTGGAAATCAATTTGGAAAACCGAGGCGGTATCCGAGCCCTGATATGCAAAGAAATAATGAGCATGCAGCAGGAATGGCTCGGGAACTCAAAAGATTTACAGCATTGACCACGACAAGTTTGTCGCCAACAACTTTGACAGAACCCTGGGACTGAAGAGGATTGGGTTTCGACGTGTCGGGGCCCATATGTGCACCATTGCCTCCGGCATATACCGCGTCACCGAAAAGCTGAACCGGACAAGTCAGAGCGAGTCGTTGGCGAACAGATACACGACAAACCATCTTGCCATCGTTATCAAGATTCGCCGTGAACACGAAATTTCCATTCGGCTCATTTGACATCCCTACCCCAGCATGGGTTGAAGAACATGTGCAAAAATTCGAACATGGTCTTACAGTAGAGTCCAGCAGGTCCACCGGCATTGAGACCTGGGCGATTCTTGTCTTGTGTGTTGCAGATAGGATTCTGCTTCGCATTTGCGGGTGCCGCGGAAACCAGCGCCGCTGCAGAAAGGGCTAAAGCAAGGCTGATGCAATGCATTGTGTCGAAGTTTGAAAACGAAAGAACGGGTATTGGAAAAAAGAAGGGGTAACTGGGTAAGAAACGAGAGCAAAGCCGCCTGGGCTGCGAGGGGGCTTGAAGGGAGAATTGGGTGGCAAAAAAGAGCAAAGAACATGATGGTTTGTCGATTCATTTAAAGACCCAGGTTAACGACATTGACAGAAAGATTAGGACCGTTATTCTGGGGATCATTCATCCCGGGCAGTCCGCCGCGATGCATACAGTTGAGCGGTAACTGTGATGCCAAGAGAAACCACTGTGGCGGGACCTACCATGCCAGTGGGACGGATGCATACTCATCTCTGGTACCGGTTACTGTCGATGTTCACAGTATGTTCGCTACCTCTGAGCTGTGAGTGAGCTCTGGTGTGGAAGAGAATGAATGTCGGTGTACTATGCCTGATGTTGCGGCAATTTGGAAAATCGTTTGACGCCGGTGTTCCGAAGCAGGTTGAACCGTTACGCGTCAGTGGTCACGCCCGTACTTTTGCCTTTTTTGGCTGAAGATTTGATGGCGCTGATGCCGCAACCGCGAATCGTTACCATGAGTTACTGTGTAGACTGTGTAGCCTCTCTGTGGGCGCCGGTACCGCACATATGGGCCACTTCAAAACCTGGGTACGCTTCAATGGTTCATGATCCGTTTCTGCTAGGATCTTTGATGCTCATCCAAGGACACAGGTCCGGTTCGAATTACTATCGGTTTTAAATAATTTGCGACTCTATATACATATGCCTGAGCCCCTCGAACTTCGCGTTCCCACAGAACAAAAGATCAAGATAACTTCTCACTGGAACTCAGTTGGCACTTCGTTCCATGCAATCCCACAAAAGTACCGTTCGTTCCAAAGACCAAAAAAAGTTATATATAGACTCCATACATTTGGAAAAGCTTGGCACTCAACTACTGACCATTGATGGAACTGTTCAGTGTCCGCGATGAAGGTAGGTAGGTAGGTAGGTAGATTACACGGCACGGTCCCGCTTAGGAACGCCGGGGCCCAGGGAGTAACAGACAATACAGGGGCACTACTGTACTGTACGGTCCCTGGACTTCTCAAACCGCCCGTAGCCGAGCTCACGATCACATCCGCCGATGCACCGCGGTAGAACTAAAGGAAGAGTGAGAAGCAAAACGGAAAAATGTGACCTCAAAAAGCAAGCAATTCAGGAAACTTCACTTAACAGTGCGTGATTGGAGCTCAACGATGATTTGTAGGGCTGGTGCAAGAAAAACTCCTAATTTCGGAGAAAACAGAGCACCCTCTGTGACCTGGCATTCCTTGCTCGAAGTCGAGACCCTCAATCATAGTTTGAAATCATTTGCCCTTGCACCTCGCTGTACAGAATAGTGCCGGTTTTGGGTATGACTCCAGTCACGTCATCGCTGAGACAAGTTCGAGAATTGTTTACTTGAAAGACATTCGTTCACGCTGTTCCCGAATTACACGGCAGTTGCGAACGGCTGAGCCGGAGGCGCACTTGGGTATGGTGGGAACATTCAATGAACAACTTATCTGACGAGGATTTATCCCAGTTTCCGTAAGATGCAACCATCGAGTGGAGTGTAGCCAGGATCATGGCAGGATGCCGACGAGGGTCGATACAGCGCAAAGCGGGATTTCCGCCGTTGAATTCAATGCACTGTAAATTAAGCCCGGGTTCTGGCTACACAATAACGCTCAATGGTGCGTGCCTCAGAGATGTAAAGAGATCAAGAAGATTTTCGAAGAGTGGAGATGTGCTGATGTTTTTGATTCCCAGAGTCCGATCGTCACCGGATTCATCAATGTGGCGGTGTTATCTGACTAAGCAGCTATGCAGGAAGACTGAGCAGAGCGTGGAGGGCGACGACCAGAGAAGCAATGAGCATGACCAAGAGTGTACAGTGAGAATAGACAATTCCAAGGTCCGTGTGCGAGTTGCAGTGTCACAGCATGAAAATTGGGCTGGATGCACGCGTAATGGAGTGGATGTCGTAGACTCGTCGATTATTGAGTAGAAGTAAAATTTTCAAAATTTGTATTGACCAGCCATCTCCCGGCACATTTGAGGGCTCGTGTCACCAGCTTGAGGACTTTGGGCTCTTTGTGGCCTCGTCTCTCGGCGTTGTGTGTACTACGGCGTGTTTTGTGCTTGGGATGATGGTGGGAAGAACGTGGATTTCGATAAACGCTGGGAAGCGTCGCTTTCGCAGATTGCGGCAATCAACATGCTCGGGATTCACGCAGCGAGTGCGGACCCAATAGCGTCCCAAGACTGCAAGCCGCTTGAAGCCCAATGAAAGATCGGACCGCATGATCATATTCTTTCCAAAAGCCAAATTTATATGCCACTACCGGGCTCGACCCGCCAAACCTTGATCGCGCCCGCACGATCGCCGCTCACAATTCCACCGCGAAACGGCGAGTCTATACATGCCAGGGCGGTCACGATGTCCTGGTGCGCCTTGAGCAGATTCTGCTGGTTGTGTGTGATCAGCGACATTCGTTGCGCAGGCCGGTTACTCTGGCTGCCAGAAACTGCGGCATTTGGCCAGGTCTCGATGTACGTCGAAGCAGTGGACGACGCAGTCATGCTAAGTAATAGTCAATTATGAGGCAAAATTCAAATCAGAGGCCGATTCAATTACCTGTACGACGGCCTCTCGTGCTCTGATTCGATCCCGCTCAGAACAGTGGTTCGTTCCAACTTGCTCAGATCCCATAGTCGTAATCGCCGATCGTCCGAACCAGTCACCATGAAACCTCGTCGCCCGTGCGCGGAGTCCGACACCGTTCCTTCGGCGATGTCGCCACGATGTGGTCCTGTGGGGCCACCGAAATCGAGGCCGACCACCAATGCACGAACATCAGGTGAGGGCGGGGGAAGAAGCTGCTCATCTTGAAATGTGCTCTGCGACGACGGTCGTGGTCGCTTCCCCGTATCCACAGCACCACTTTGCTTCGAATGCACCAAAGCGGCAATGGCAGCCGCCGGACTGATGTCCGCGTCAACGCCAGTAAGTTCGTGCGGCTCCGGCAAAGGCTCTGCATCGCCGCCCGCGGTTCTAGTGATGAATGTCTCCACCAGAACCGCTTTCTCAATGTCCCACACCTCAACGAGATTGGTGAACGAGCGATCGGTGGTTGTTCGCTGCTTTGAAGCTTCTACCGCGACCATGATCCACTTTCCGCGTCCTTTCGAAGGGTGTACGACACACTGATGTATGCGCACAAATCTTCCCGTCGACGCTACGCCCGCATGCCAGCTCTTCAGCAATAGACCGAATCTTCGATCCCAAAGCGTTAGTACACCGGTGGAAGTCCCCACAACGATCCATGACCGTTTGCGGTCTATACATAAACAAGTAATCGGACCATAATGACGGGGGTTTTCCATGGTTTGCACCACCCGCATTGTACGAAGGTCAAGTACGGTGATGATAGAGTGCGTGGTGGCGTAAACCAGGTTTGAGGCAGTATCTCAGAGATTCAAGTTAGCCAGAAGCGACGGTACTGCTTAGATAATTCACCTGTGTTATAGTGCGTCATGCAGGTGATATATTCACCCTCGGACGAATGTTCGACCTGATGACCCCGTATTACTTGCAATTTGTTATACTTCGGTAGTGGGCCACTCTGTGTGATATGAACCCGGACTATATGCAAGCTCCCATCGTCTGCGGCGCTGGCAAAACAATGAACACCCTCCAGCATGCATACACACTTCACTCGAGCGTGATGCTGGCCATATGTATGTCGAGGTTTACTCGTGACATTCCGCTCCAGTCGCGCAGTATCCCAAACCTTCACAGTCTTATCATCCGACGCTGACACGAAGAACATGTGGTCCGGGGAAACAGCTAGACTGGTGATTGCTTCGGAATGCGACGTCAACTGCGCCACTAATGTCGCCTCGGTGTGTCGGTTGGCACCATCCCTGGCGAAATTGTGTCTGACGGCGTTCCGTCTTCGGACAGGACCTTCATGAACCTTAGGCCCGAAATCGTGTTGTAGCTCCCGATTATTATCGAGATATAGATTCTCTAGCAGATTGCTGATGCCGGCTTCTTGTCCATCTAAAAACGCTCAGTGAATTCCTATCTATTGCTGTCAATAAACATGTCTTACCGTAAGTAGAAATTGGGAGCAACGAAGGAAGTCGTTGTCGGAAAGGACCACGGATCGTGGTCGACATGGACATGGGGGAAGAGCGCCCCGATCGTTCAGGCGACCCGTCCGAGCGCAATATAGATCGGCCATCCAAATGTCCGACAGCATTCATTTTGGATGAGCCTACTGCCGGTGCGGCTTTCTGGCTGTCAGTGGTTCCGAATTGCATCCGACTGAGTGGTCGGAATGTCGTGGAGTTGGCGGTAGATATAACCGAATCTGTCGGACTGACCGGTCGCTCGATCGGGGAGGTAACACCGCCTTGGGCGGGAAGAGTAGATGTTGGTAGGATGGGGGATAATGCGCTGCGGGCCTCGCGTGGCGGAGTATGAGATAGATGGATGGATGAGCTTGAGCCATTGATAGTTGCAAGTCGCCGGCGCAAATCTTCGAACGGAGCTCCGGAATGATCGACGCTAACGGCGCTCGACATGCGGCCCATGGGTCCTGGGCTAAGCAAAGGAGTCGCCAACGCTGAGGATCTTCGTGGACGTGAACTACGGGCCGTACTGAGCTCACTCGACCGCGTTTTGAGGAATACGGTCTGAGGAGTCACGCCTAGTTTAGGGAGTTCGATGTCCCCAATGGACTTGAGATTTCTGTCGGTCTCAGGTTCGAAGCTCAAACGCGAAGCGAAGCTGTTTTGCAATCAGGATAAACACTCGTAGGAAAATCGCCAAAACAAACCTCGATATCGCGTTGGCGAGCTTGAGAATATAGTCTCTCATGGACAGCAATTTAGCTTCTTCAGTCGAGGTCATTCCAAGTTGCTGCAGTTTGCTGAATTGTGCTTCATCTCTACATGACACTCGTCAAAATGGAACAAAACTCGGAGGGTTGGAGCTGACTCTTCGGACTTCGGGTTCCTTGATATGGTACCCGTTTTTCGAAGAGATATCACACTCTCGCGGGGAGATTCAGATTTGGATGTTACCCGACGTTGCCCCCGCCAGAAGGTGCTCTTTTCAGATTTCATAGCCCACTGCACCGCGGCGTCAAAGACCTGCCGGGAAAGCTACACAAAACTGAGTCAGCCACAAACTAGGCGGCGGCTAGAGGACCAGTGAGTTTTACCGGAGGCTTCATAGCAGTCAGTAGGCTCTGATCGTCAATTGTAACGATATCGGATTTCAAGAAATGCCGAAGCGAAGGATATAGGATGCACCATACATCGCTTGGAGGAAGATGAGAGGCAGCGGATACGATGAAGGTGGCCGCGCCTGAACCAGTCATTCAGTGCTTTGTGAATCGAGTCTCAGTGAGCACACTACCTTGCCGTATCCACAAATTCGGATGGTACAAGAATCCAAGAGTGGCGCTCATCAATTCCCATATCCGCATCTTCTGAAACAAGCCCAATTCACACAGACTAGTCAAGGAAGCCAGGACTTTAGCGACGACCGTTTCCTCGACGTCTATGCAATTTGATTAGCCGGATCATCGTCTCTATATATATGAACTACGCACCAGACAAAGCTTGGATCATGAGCGGAAGAATGTACTCCTCCAAACTCCGTCCACCAGCACAGGCCGCAACGTCGACGATGCTCTCGAAAAACGCGTGGCGTAGAAGCCAGTCACGATCATTGAGGTATGTGATCATATGACTCAGCAGAACGTCGTTGGTTTTCTGTCTGCCTAGGAATATACACATCGATGAGATGTCGTGCAATACAGCTCGCTTCACAACGCTCGAGGGGTCCATCAGAAGAGCGGAAAGATGCTCTTGGATATTGTTTTGTAAATCCTGCATGCTTGCCTCGTATGAGACCTACCAGAGACGATGGTCAGCGACCCATCGGGCATCAATCACATGAATCACCTCAAAGCGGGCTTGATCATACTCCTGCGCCTCAGGAGACAGTTTGAACGTTCCGTGAGCCTTCAATGCTTGCCCCATTTCCAGATACCTCACCGCCGTGTCGGCCAACTGGGCGATGCATTGCGCATACGTACACCGTACCGCAACTTCTGGATCCTGGACGACGTACTTGATGTTGGGAATGATGTATTCGGGAAAGATGAAGGCGTTCGAAGGCGTTATAACCGTCACCATCATGAGCTATATGCACGCTAGTCAGTTGGAACATAAGAAGAAAAGACGTTTACGCACCACTTGTAGCATCGTCCGCAATGCGGCGGATCGAACCGTGGCAGAATCGTCGTGCAGCAAGTCTACTATGTAAGGAACCATGCGATCGAGCTTGGCTTCATCGGTGAGATGCGAGGACAACGCAAGAAAGACATCCAAAGCTCGAATCTTGGAGGTCGGAAGGGAAGCGTTGCGTATATTGGCCGTCACCAACGCCAAGATAATGAGAGCGGGTCCGTCTTCTGCAGCTCGAGAGCCAGTCTGCAAGGCTCCGCGAAGCTTTGAGTCACGGTTCGGAATGTGCAGCTCTACGGGAAGAATGTCCTAACGTGGTATGAGAGGAAGAATGGCCACGAATGAACACTTTCCGTACCTGGAAAGGCCGTGACATGCTTGTGGTGGAGTTATACTCGACCTTGACGTCCATCACAGTTTCCTCTAAGCTATCCGGTACGAGATAGGGCTCAACGCTTTCGTAGTCAGACCAGATCCTTTCCATCCTGTGATCCGAGTCACTTGGAAGCAATTCACTAGGCGTCTCCGAACCAGGCAAAGGACCATTGTTCAACCCCAGCGCAGGTGGTTTTACAGCCGTACCCGATACTGAAGGTGTGATGCCGCCAGGAGTGGCTGCAGCCGAAGGCGAAGCCGTGGAGAATTGTGGATTGGAAGGGAGGTCGTTAATCGAAGAGACATAGTTGTGGAGGAAGGAGTAGAACGACTCGGGGAACACGCTCCCTCGAGAGGTGTGCAACAGAGTATCGAATGTCGGCCGGGCGGATGGCTCGAGACTGATCATCTGCCTTATCACATTCTACTGCCCAGAATAAGAGTCGCTCAAGAGGGAGACCGCCAAACTCACCCGAACGCCTTCGTCCTCGATATTACTCAAGTGACTGTCAACACTGTATTCGCCTTCTCTGTACTTGAAGAGTTGACTGAGGGTGAATAATGGCGCACCCTCCGCAAACAATTCCGCTATGACGCATCCAGCGCTGAAGCAGTCCATCCCTTCCGTGACCTTCCCATCCCTCTTTCCTTCGTTCTCCTCCATCGCAATTTTGGACTTCTTGGCACTGATTTCCGGATTGTTGGCAGCCGTATAGAACCGTTCAGGAGCGATGTAGCACGTTCGGCGACCCGAGGTGTCGAAGAAGAAGGAGAAGTCGGAAGGATCGTCAAGCGGCAGGTAGGTGGGCTTATATGAAGCAAAGTCGGAGAGGTAGACCCAATTCCATGATGTTACGAGGACATTTTCGGACTTGATGTCACCATGCGAGACTTTGCGATTCCTTGCATCACGAAGAGCATTTAGAATTTGGAAAGCGACCCATTTCTTCTCAATCATGCTGAGAAACGGGCGTGTACTGAAAATCCATCAGCAAAGTAACTTGGTGCAGCTCACTGACGCGCACCTGATACGGTCGTAAAGATTACTGGCTATCCATTGTCGAATGATATATCCCGCCTTGTCGGTCTCAACAAAAGACTGATAATTGTAAACATTGGCAATGTCGGTCAAAGCCTCTCTGTCAGCTATAATAGATCAGGAAACGGCTTGTAGCAAGAGCAATAGACTACCTTTCAGCCTGCGATGGTAATTTCGTAGCGACAGACCCGGGTCTGGTTTAATGAATATTTTGACAACTAAATATCCGTTGCGGTGCCGACATTTCACGGTTTTGAGGAAACGGGCGGAGCCCAGACTACACCAGTATCAAGCCACTGAATATTGCAGGTTTTAACACACACACCTCTTCTCGTAAATGATATCGTTCCCCAATTCCGCAACGAATGAGTCGAGCGCAGCGGAAGTGCGCGTCAGCGTTGAGCCTGAGTGTGTGTTTCCCATGTGTAGTTCCCAGAGATGAGAATTGACGTTCTGATTCTAAGACGTTTGTGGCATTCAGGAAGGTTGGTTTTGCGAGCTAGGCCACAGGAGTTGAGAGCAAGAGGCGACGCGGCCGCAGAAGCAGCACGGTCGGTCCGATCAATATGCGGTCATTGCCGCTTGATAAGATAAGATAACCGGAAAGATGAGGGCCTTGAAGCTTCTTCTTGCTCTCTCTTGTCTTCTCCCACATCGTCTCCCGGGTCCCCTCTTCTGCCTGCTCCGTCTGCTCCGTCTCCTCGATCTTTCCGCTTTCTGTGCCCAACCAACGCCAAGTGCATACATTTCCGATCGTTCATGTACTTCTGTCTAACGCTGCCTAGTACAGATGACATCCGTCTCCGGTGAAGCTTACGACGTGCGGGGGTTTTTGTCGAGGCGAGGGTATGCCTGGCACTATACTCCATCTGCAACAACAGCCTTACCACATGCTTCTAGACCCCAACCGCCAATCGCACGGACCAATAGACATCTGTGGCAGCTGGGTGGTGAGTGAATTTTCTGCACTCTCTCCGACTCGTCTTCAATCGTCTCATGGTTTCTTCTCGATTCTCTAGGTCCCCGAGCTAGACAACGCGCGTACAAGGCAATATTCGAGTCCCCGCTATCCAATGTGCGGTCGCCTTGCCGCTGTGGTTACCGACCTGGATGTTTGGGGATTGGTACAGCCTGCAGGTAAGTGTGTACGGGTTCCTAGTATAGTGTGTATTCACTGCCGTTGGCTGTACTACTGTACATTTTATCTCAATGCATCTCACCTTTCCACAATTATTTGGTTGACACCACGATACCTTGTGATTCGCGTGGAATGATTTGAGATGAATTGCGCAGATTCTCAGACTATCACAATCCAGCTCATACTATAACGCTTTTCAGTGCAAATTAGTGGAATTGTTTGAACTCCGGCGAAATGATTTGAAGATTGCTCGTTTCATCTCGTTTCTTTGCAATCCATCTCGTGGACTTTTCACTGGGCTTGAAGGCTCGAACTACTTACCTGCTTTGGGAAAACCCTCCTGGTGTAGGTAGAGTGAGAATAAGCCAGGAAGCCGTTCTTTTGCTAGTCCGACCCGGGATGAAATTTGGAAAATGGTATATGAATTGAAGTCTCTTTGAATTTACAATGTATACGAGTGCAAGCTCAGCTGCTACAGTAGATGCAATGAGGTACCAAGTACGTGGGCGGGTGAGTAGAAAGAGTTTACGCAAAGCAGACTCAGCGACCGACTATGTGAGAAGAAGACGAAACATTGAGTCGGTTTCGAGCAGTGAAGCTTGCGAGGAGCCTTCGAGTATGTATTCAAGCTGAACCGTGACCCGGCACGCAAGAAAAGCCGGGAAACACGAGGTCTGGACTTGAACCATTCACTATTGGGACGAGAGGTTGTATAAGTTGAGAGCAGCGAAATTCCTTCTTCGATCTTTGCGTACTTGGACTGGTTAGAGTCTGCACGAGACAAGACCGCAATTGAAGTCTTGTTGAAGGGCTCTTCAAGATAGTATCGAGGTATCTCGAGAGTCCTAAACTTCCTTGAAAATTGAGCGGCTGAGACCGGGAAAGAATCTGCTATGCTGACTTAGGCTGACTTAGAGCGCTTGTTGCACATATCTTCGAAAAAAAGCCGCTCGACGATGGCATGCCATGATCATATGACTTCATATGAGCAACTTGGAAGGACCAAAGTAGAGCCGCGAAAACGTCGAGGGGCATATTCTAAGTGGCGAAGTTCGAGTAATTGAGACAGACTGCGAGGGGCGGGAAAGGGAGCTACATGGAGAGGTGAATTATTTAAGTTCAATCAACTAGGGCGAATAATAGTGACAAAGGTATGCGAGCCAGAGTTTTGAAAGACTTGAGGTATTTGAATTTTGCCTAATTTTGCACCAATTGCGAGTATTCAGCAGCCCGACTCGGAAGAGGTGTCAAGATAGAACCATTATGAAGCACAGATCCTCTTAACTGAACAATTTCGACAGAGGATGCGGCTGAGCCCAAGTTCAAAGATTAACGTTACAGCAATCACTCTCGATTGATGCGGAGTCAATTCGATCAATTCTAACTCAGCTTGCCGCTCTCCATCTTGCTAGCGACCGCGAAATTCACTCGAAGTTCGATTTTTTTGCCGTTAAATCCATGGCTGATGAAACTACCAAGCAGCGGGCTAGACACCAATTCTTCAAGTCCTGACTGACCGAATGATCGTTGAAGACCAGATCAAGCTGAGGCTGAGGCTGCTGAGCAGCTAAGCCTGAGCTGAACTGGCACTGGCAAAGCTTAAATGCTCTGAGATCCGTTTTCCCCAAGTATTTCTCTTTGTGCGACTTACAATCCTACGCCCGCGGGTCTTCACTGCGTTGTAGGCACCGGCAATCGCCCGCGACGATTTAATCCAACGCTAACATAGGGTCTGGGCCGTTCGACGGCACTCGTAAACCTGGGGTTTCGGGAGAATTTGTCTCAAGTCGGCTGCGCCGTTTAGCACTCGTTTAGCAAAGACCTCGACCTCCAATCTGGATGATTGGATGGGTTGCAATCTGTTGCAATTAAAAATTCGGACAATCCTGGGATCAAGACAGACGAGTCGATAACGACGCCGACTCAGACGATTTTTGTTGCTGTATTCAAACTCAAAGACGAATGAGCGGAGGCACTGGCGCTGCTTCCGGGCAAGGGCTACTATCTTCTCTGTGTATATTCTGTTGAAAACCCACTCGAGCTCGCCCAGAGCCTCTCACATCATGTGAGCGAGACCAAGTTTCTAGACTCGATTGGGAACACTCCATGTATTCTTTCTGAAACAAGTCTGTAGGTCCAGGTTAGTCACTGTTTCGCCCATTCCCGTTCTTCATCATGGTCTCAAACAGAGCTAAGTGGGCTCTAGGAGGAATCTGGAGCACAAGAAATCGATACTGAGCCATGATCCAGACGGAAGTCGCATGTCCCCGGGCGACGTACGCTCCGGTCGTCCGTAGCTCTGCATGGCCTGGGCAATTCATTCCTCCTCTGCTGACTTGACTTGACGCGACTCGAAGCACCGCCATGATCTCGTCCGGTTCGGCCCTTAATGCAACGATGCCGCATTGTCACCATTTTCATCTGCCCTAGTTCAGTAGTAAAGTTGTATGGTTCATTCGCGTTGTCCTGTACGCATACACCCAAAATGTCGCCACTGGCAGTGGTCAAGTTCAAACAGCGCCGAAGAGACACAGAAGTCTCTTCGAAGCCTCTGTCGAGATTGCAATCATCGCGGGATAAATGGCGGCCGCTGTACTCGAGGCACTACTCGAACGACTTGGGAAGCTCTAAGCTCTTTCTCCATGCTGTACAAAAACATGAGGCGGCAAGTGCTGCCCTTTCATTAGAGCCACGGGTGTTGCCCAGCTTGACACTTGTCAACTATCCGAGTCGGAATTTCGGCCTCTCATAATCTTTCTATTGCTGTAGCCTCGGGCAATTCCATAGCAACATAGCTAGTACTGTGCGAAAGGTAAACATCGCGCAAGTTGAGCACACCCGGGCCGTATTCAACGGATTGTGCAAAAATACGATGGGATGAAGATCCACGAAATAATAATACAATTTGGTGTTTATCGGTACAGGAGGGGTCTACAATGCTGAGTGAGGTGAGGCTTTAATGAGCGTAGAAACAGCAGGAAAATCGCTACAGAGCTCTGAGCTCGCGAAGAATATTAGAATAATTTTCCTCGACCCATCTATCACCACCTCTCTCTCGAACCCACTTCCGAGAATACCGCTTTACGGGTACGACGTGATGTGTATGCCCATGCGAAAAGACGAGCGAATATCTGTCGTCTTCATCGTCAGTGGAAGACTCGTCGTCTGTGTCGTCTTCGCCCAGGTCCAACAATTTTTTGACCGCGAAAATGGTCTGGGAGTGCAGGTTCTCCTTTTCTGCGATGTTCCCCGGATCTGGAAGTAGCTCAAGCTGCACGGACTCGCCGAGATGGCGACGCAGCTTTGACATGCGCTTCCGGCGAGCTGTGGTGGGGGTAGGCGGTTCCGGCATCGCAGGTGTAGGGGGAGGACTGGATAATGGAGGATCAACGACGCGTTTCAACGCGTCAGGAGACGTATCGAGTCGAAGGGAAATCGAAGCGAAACGGTGCGAAGGTGCGAAGATGGGGGGAGGGGGCGAAAGATGTCTGGATGACTGCACGACTGGAGTTGGGGGAGGCAATGGGCTCGCGGGGGTCACGGAGAAAGAAACCCCGGTCGTTTCGGGCACGCATGGTAAAGGGCGTAAAGAGGCTGTCGATGTTTGTCGACGCGGCATAGGAGGTGCGGATTGAGGGGAGGGAGGGATGGGCAAGGGGCGTATTTTTCGAGGTGCCTCCAAAGCAGTAGTAGTGATGGGGGGAGGACGCGCCGGCCAGGAATGAGAGGCCATACGAGAGACAGTAGAGGTTTTCACCTGTACCGTCGATGTAGACAGCGTTTGGCGCCGTGGAACGTTGAGGGGGCCCACGGGTAAGAGATTTACCCTCAATGGGTCGGAGGGTGTGAGGGTTGAGGTTTGCGACATAGAGCAGCAAGGGATACAAGGTGCGAGAACATTTGAACGACCTCGGCCTCCTCTTTTTGTACCAGGCAGTGATTAGTTAGAGGTGTTGTGTCCCAGGGCGGTTAGGCGCGACAGCGGCAAACCCATTCGGACGAAAACAACATCACTGTTAAATGGAGCTAAACTTTAAGTAACAGGGTGAGATCCACCTAGATCCAAGGCCTCAAACAGTCCTAAACCACCGTCATAGCAGCGCGAATCAGGTCATTCTCCACCGTATTCGTCTCCCTCAAATTCAACAACGGACGATGTCTCGTCGGATGGTGCCTGCTTCCCAGTGTGTACTCACAATATTTTTTTCAAGAAGAAATTCTAAGAGAAACCGAGGCAAACTGATAGCTTACCTCATTGACAGGGACTCGGCGGCCGTTGACATTGGACAACACAACAACTCGCCAGGCGGCCAAGGAACGGATGGGGTTGTACAGCCACTTCGTATGTTTGATCCGCTGCTAATTGTAATGTTTCGTCACAAGCCAAGCAACGCAATCGATTGAATTCTTTGGCATCCAGATCAAAGACACAGAAGGGGCCAAAGAAAGAAATATCGACTCGGAAAAGCCAGCCAGCCTAGATAGAACCCAGCAACACGTCGTTTCTTTGTCAAGCAAAAAGCTTTTCCTCCCTATTGAAAAACGGGTGTGACAACCGAAGGTGTTTTGGGACTGATCCAACTTACGCAAACTGCCACAATTTCTGTGGTTGGTTGTAGGTCTCTGGAGTATACGCAAAACGGACTGTGTGGAGTGGTATTTTGAATAAAGTGGAGAAAATCTACTGCAACCGACTCACATCGAGGAAGCTCGGAGACGTAAGCTAGTTGCGCATCAGATATATCCGCACAAAAGGAGCTACGAATTTTGGGGATGTGGGGGAAAATATCGCACCAATTGGCTCTTTTTCGTCGAAAAAGCTCCAAGCTTCGATGAAACATGAGCTGGTTTCTTTTCGTCGCAACGAGGGCTCAGCGCTCAGCGCTCACCTGTTCTCCAGTTATGCCGGAAGTTACCGGAAACAAGTCTTGAAAAGCGTCGGCGCTATCACTGAATTTTCGGCCGAGGCAGGAAATTTACTCACAAATCGGCGGGGGCAAGTGGGTCCTTGAAAATTTTCAGGAGGGGAAGACTGCCGTATGTGAGAATAAACTTACATCCTTGACTAAGGAGGGTCGCGGAATCACGGTTGATTAGCAGCTGAAGGAAATGGAACCTAATGAAACTCACGATTTCCGGTCTTGATTTCCGAATCGATATCGAACCTTAAAAAGCAATGCTATATCAGGACGGTGGAGCTGAACATTGGTCATACCATTCTAGCACTTGATTCCCAGCCATGCCTGTGATTTAATAGGTGGAGCGTCATCGTAGGAAGCAACAACCCAGACTCTGACTCTGAGAGTCTCTAGATCTAACCAAAAAATACCAACCTTTGAACTCTATCTGTTCTCGAGGATTTCCACCAAAAACCGCGATTTTTGTGCCGTGTCTCTCGTTCATGAGGGTCGAAAACATCGCACACGTCGAGGCGCAGTTAGCGTTGCTGACTGAACCAGATTTAGGCTCCGTGTTATTTCGAACGGGAACCATAAACTAAACCTATGGCAACATTCCTGACGTGGCAGAGTCACGGTAAGTAATAGGTCTCGAAAATGATCAGTAAGGAGAAAACCCAACTGGAGATCGAAGGGCGGATTAGTGGGTATCGGTACGATGAAACTCAATTCGCAAGTGTCCTTCACAAGCTTATTAGAAATCCCATTGCGAACGGCTCAACAGTGGCTCCGGCTCACATGAAACCTCTGCGACGTCGCGTCAAGCTTGCCATTGATAACTATAGGGACATCCGGCGTCATGTAGTTGAAGCTGGCGGGCATCTGTGTCCCGTTAAGGAAGGCCCCTACATATAAAATTCAGTGTGAATGTACCGCAACGCAAGTTCACGCACAATTATCCGCGGTATAGAAACTGAAGCTACCATTGAGCCCGAGCTCGATATCCGACGCGACAATTTTACGCGCAAGAGGGTTCCCGCGAGCCGTGGACACAAATCCTGGATAGCCCATACGCGTACCCGCCAGGTATTGATGGAGGAATTGCCCGAGGCAAATGAATCCGCCTAGGTTGTGAAAAAATTGGCGAACTCAATATACTACAGTCAGAGACGGCCCGACACAAACTCCCACTCACCTCCATTATTGGTCAAGTCGATGAGCAGGCGTGTCACCCCCGCGGCCTTGAAGGCGTTGACCGCGCTCACCACGTCCCCTTGAAAACCGTCGAATGAATTGGGCCCAAAAGACCCGACGAACATCTGCCGACAAGGGTCGCGCTCAGTCGACATAACAGCATATGAATCGAGAACGTACATACCACTCCGGTTTTGTTTCCTGGTAGGATGTACGACTTGATGACGCCCTGATCCCCGCCTACAGTCGGCAGCGTCGGTTCGAATTGCGAAGGCAGTCCAATAGCATTGCCCGTAGATTTGTCAACGATGTTCGCCATAGGTTGTCTGCGCTTTACTGTATTGCTCCTCAGCCCAGCAGTGCCGCTTTTGAAATCGACACCATTGGTGTCCTCATTAGCAGCGCAGTTGTTGGCCCAGCTACCGAGTTATTCAGTTGAAAGCACAGGGAAATAGGATAGTGCTCACTATGAAGGCCCGTCGGTGAAAGGTGCACCAAGGAAGTTAGCAATATAGGGCACAGTGACGGTCTCAGGTTTGGTAGAATTGACGAGAATCACTTGAAAGGTGAGCGAACCCTGTGCAACGCCCGTTGGGCCAGCAAAGTCGCCTAAAAAGTTGAGATGCTTTTCGCGGGATCATTATAGGTGAACGCATACCGAACCGCTGGGAGTATGCGTTGCCCGTCAATCGGTAAGAACTGAAGACGCTGTTGACTCGAACGTTATGCGAAAGATAATTGCCAGAAACAGTTGCAGCGATGAAATCGACATAGGCGTATGGATCTCGTCCCTCAATTGAGATAACCTGGGCACCGGCTAGGCGTTGCCAATCAATTCCAATTAGGTCGGTGTAGCTGGGGCCCAGTAGCGAGACGAATTCAACCAAGTCCGGGACGACATAGACGCCCTGTCCGCCGTTTACTTCAAGCGAGACGATGGGGGCGGGGAGCAAATTCTGGTACGAAGTATAGCAATCGGGGAACCACCCTGGACGTGGAACAAGGGAGTCAAAGTCGGTCACGACGCGAACAAGGGGACTACGACTGACGAGTGTGTCCATCATTCAAACGAGTAGCGAAGTCGTACAGAGCAACATTGAAGTCGTAGTCCGTCTATGTAAGGTAAACCACATTCAGCATACAAAACCTCGAATGCAATTTGATACCTACTGCAAATTTTGTGGTGTTGATGTTAGCCAGAGCCGCGCGTATATCGACAGTCGAATCTTGGAATGGCGGGGGCGATTGCAAATAATAATCTTCGAACGTGAAAAAGTCGACAACACGGGCGATGTTGTGCGTCAAAACGTTTTGACGAAGAGTCTCGTTAAACGGGAACGACTTGAGACATGCTAGGGCGTCAGAGGGATGCACAAAAGTCTTGCCCGCAATAACAAGGCAAGGGTCCGCAGCTGCCGCCACGAAGAGCGGCGTAAAACTGCCAAGCGCCAACAGTAGAACTGGCAATGGAAGCATGGTCGGGGCTAGGAGGAGAACACCTGCCACCGAGCAGATTGCATCCCTGATAAATATGTGTGTCGGCCGTTCCTCGACACGAACATCATGTTATCGCTGATGGTCTTCTTAGAAACCGCATGTAACGTTGGGCAGGCTGGTTTTCTTTTCGTCGGCCCGAGGTCGAGAGTGGGAAGGAAAAGATAAGAAACCAAGTCGCGCAAGATTGCGCGAGACGCGAGAGAGCGCAGGAACCTGGAGGACCACGAGGACGGCAATTGACAGGAAGGAACCCTTGCCGCCTATGGCGGACGGGTTGTTCGAGAGTGGGAACTGGAGGCTTCAAAAGGAACATGCACGGAAAGAAGAACTCGTACAATTGCGCGAAACTCAATTCCAACAAACCCGACACTACAGGAACTTGGGAGATACGCAGCCTCGCAGGGGACATTCGAGGATGAACAGAAGACGTTTTGCGAATGCATTTAGTCTGACTTCATTTTGAATCCTTTCGAGAGCGTCGGAGTACAATAATCCCAAACGATAAGAACAACGTAGGGTCTTGAAGCTTGAAGATCAAGGAAGGCCTGGAAGGAGTTCACAGTTAAAGAGTTCGTTCAAGAAAGACCAAGTGCCGGCCCTCAAGTCGAAGCCGGCCCGCCAGACCGGACTACAGCATTTCTGCAACTTCAAGTTGCGCTCGACCTCGATGGACACTCTGCCTGTCCCATCTATATACGCACTCCCCAACGAACTTCTTGAAGCTATCTGCGCTGCCGGGCAACAAGGACGCGGTCCACACCTCCCCCATTTCAAACCGGAATGGTCTTTGTCCCATGTCTCTCGTTGTTTCCGTCACGCTCTCCTCGGCGCACCCACCCTGTGGACATCCGTTGAAGCTGTTTTGAACGTTGAAGGATCCGTAGAAATATCCAAACTCTATCTGGAACGCTCACAGGCTTGCCAAATATGGGCGTTCCTGGAGGTGCTGGAGGACTCGGATCTGGACAGAGAACTCGTCCTTGTCGAGAGGTTCTCTATTTTCCTTCCACACGTCCATCGCATGTGGAGGCTTCAAATACAGCTTGATAAATTCCGCCCACTCATATTTGATCCACTGCGCAATTTATCTGCCCCCAACTTGCTGCACCTCGAGGTGCTAAATCTACAGTCGAACGCCGCCAGTCGGAACCCCATTGAATTGTTTTTCGCCGGAGCGCCTAAGCTAGGTGCCTTTATAATGAAAAATCTGGATATTCTGCCGCCAACTCCGCCCTGGACCGCGTCTCTGGCGCATTTGAACCTCTGGGGAGGCCAGGATGGGAACATGCATGATGTTACCCAGCTTATAGCTCAATGCCCATTATTGACCGAACTGGCGCTTGACATGCGTCGGCTTGTCAGACGGGAACATCGTCTCCATATCCCATCTCTCAAGTCCTTGCAGATAACAATTTTCGCGCAGGAAATGGAAGGTTACCTATTATTGATTCTCGATCTATTCGACACCCCTGCCTTGTTGAACATGACTGTGGAAGGTAGCCACGGCGACCAGATCCTCGAGTTATTCAACTCGCGCAGTCTCCCCAGCGCAATATTCCCAGCTCTGGCCTCCTTATCATTCATCAACACAAGTTGTCAGTGTGAAAAGAACTTCCCCAACTGGGGTACCCCCGCCGTCCCCCCTATCCAGCTCTTTCCTTCCCTATCCTCCCTGACTGTGGTAAACCAATGCTACACAACGCCTCTTATCAGAGGTCTCTTTGGCCCATCCTCGCAGCCCTGGCCGAATCTGAAGCACTTTTCGGTTTCTTGTGGGCAGGACACGCTGGAAGCTGTCTCCAACGCCCTTCGGATCGCCGTGCATCGGCGAGGCTCGCGGGTGTTGCCTAAATTCAGGATTTCGCCCGCGCTGTGGTCGTTTGAAGATTGGCGGAGAATGGACGCAGACATCGAGATGGGTGGCCCCGATAGTAGTGTATTTTCCACGTTTCATTGACGCATGCATCTTGAAGTATTGAAATACAGACTTTCATTCAACATCGGACAGAAAGCAAAGGCATGTTTAGCCAGCATAGAAAATCGCCAACTTCATGACGCAGGCAAGTAGCACTGCTCGCTTGCATTCAAACAAGTATCTAGACTTTACGAGCACGTCGACCAGCCCGAACCACCAAGTGCCCCTCCTCCCCAAACTTCGCCCGAATACTGGTAATATCAACATCCCCCGTCGCAAAGACAATCTCCCATTCAAAATGACCTTCATACAGAAAGAGACATCATTCGGTCATCAACCCAGGCAAACGAAACGAAATGCAACTCACAATCCTTCTCAAGATGCCACGCATCCGCAACAATCCTCAGCTTAGCTCCCTTCGCCGTTGACACTGTAACCATCTCCGGCTTGATCACGACCGGTAGAGCAACGTCCAAAACGTACTCGCTCGTAGAGGTGTCGATGCGTAGCGGGGGATACTTCGATGATGAGGGGGCACGACGAGCGCGAGCGGTGACGGAGGGATGTCTAGATTTCGATGGTGTTGGGCGAGCCAGCGTAGTTACTACCGGGGACGGAGCAGAGGCCGGGTAGGTCGGGGGCGGAGGCGGGCCGATAGGGCGACCAGAATTTCGCGGCGAGGATGGGAATTTTGTAACGTCTTGGGGAGCATTAACATGAGTCTGCGCAGCTTTTGACATCCGCGTCGATAGCGTCGCCGACCTCGCCATATGTGTCAGCGACCGTAGACCCAGATTCAGCGACCAGAGCCTTTGTCCTCCATGTCCGAATACGCTACGATTTCTGATTCTGACAGACCCACGGCGAGATACAACTGGCCCGCCCGAATTAAGATGAGTTATCAGGTCATGAAAACACGATGGCGACATACGGGAAGGCAGCCTTCGTTGCGGGCACGCAGAAAGAGGCCAAAAGGTCGCGGCTTTCTTTGTCGCCCTTCCTTCAGCTGTCTGCGATTGCGAATGGAACACAGTCTTTTGGTTGGTCATTCAACGGATAATGAGGATCAAGGAAAAGTGCGAAAGTAGTATGTTTTTGTGAGCGAAGGCCGCGTCCAGCACGGTGTATGTAGTGGGAAAAATTGAGGTGCTTTGCTGGTCAGCCACCTGAGACGACATTGATTTAGGGGTGACTTCACGTGGTCCCCCTGGTCCGCACTGGACATTTTTGGCGCACAGACAGCTTGAATCGCCTAGTACATCGTGTTGAGGTACAACTGGCAGTGACGAAGCTAGTTGGAAATATGTAGGCGACGAGGAAACCGCGCCTGTCAGTCGCTATCATCATCGGGTTCAACATCTTGAGCAGGGGGCTCTGTGAACGAAAGGTTGAGGAAGACACTCGGATTCCGACGAAAAAAACAGACATCGTTTCGAGCTCGGAGCTGTCAGAAGGGCGTCGTCAGCCGCGTCGATTAAAACAGTGGGGCGCGATTTAGCTGTAGCACGTATTTCGAGCCGATCAAGGCCTGTATTCAGTCTGTGACTAACCCGAAAGTTTAACGAGAGTGCATAGACATACCATGACCCTCGTATGGACCGTAAATGGCCTCCATACGCCTTCGGACGTTGGACAGCAGTCTGTCGGAAAATTTAGCGCAACTGGCTAAAACGAGCATCTGGACAGCCCACTCAGCATCTACATGGCCACAGGATCCGAGAATATCGAGTACCATCTTCCAGTTGATAGGATTGAGCCGGTCCTGGGCACTTTGCGGTCGAGCAGGCGTATGATGTGCGAGCAGAGCAAACAGCGAAGACAAGAAAGTAGACGCAGAAACAGTCAGATGTGGTAGCCATGTAGGCGCCTCTCCTACTTCTTCCAAGTCTCCATCGTCGTCTGCGGCTGCACTAGTGTAATTATTTTGCGAACATTGTCGGACGATAGCATCAATTTCATCTTGCAGTCCCCACTCTGGGACGCTTAAATCCTTGGCGAGAAGTGGCCAAAGAGTCCACGCGACACGCTTGCGAGTTCGTTCCTCCTGATACGGTGCTGTCTCGTCCTGAGAATTTAGAGTTCCTACTCCAAAATATTCTACATCTTCTTCTTCTCGTGTCTGGTTAAATGGAGGTGCTAGCGGTGAACTGTTTCCAGCTCCGCTACGAAAATCTTCATCACCAGGCAAGTCTGCTCGCTGACTCTCCTTGATCTTGTTCACCTTCTGTTTCTTGTTCGGTGGAGGCTCGGTCAGACGCTTTGCGACGTCTAGGTGATCGCTTGTTTCGAGAGCGCGTAACAATGAAGAATATTCCGAGAGTTCTGAGTGCAATGCGTTTGGGACGTATTTTCGTTTCTGCTTGCTCATCGTGGTTAGATTCCAAAGTAGTATAATTGATTCGCGTTTTGCCGGCCGCCGTCGCCGTCATCAGCCGCATCAGAAAACTGTATAACTTTGGCCCCGGTGCGATTTCTCACGCCTCACTCATTCTTTCCCATAACCTTGACGAGTGCGTTTTCTGTCGTCGTCTTCCTCGACCCTAACTTACTTTTCACCCCAGAGAATGAGAGATAAGTGGAAGAAGAAAAGATCACGCAAGCTCCGGCGCAAGCGCAGAAAGATGAGAGCCCGTTCCAGTTCGTTGTCGCCGTTTTCGTCGTAGTATCCTAGCACTGAATAGCGCCTCTTTTCTGCAGAGTAAACGGCCCACCATGATGGCTTGCGCCCCTTCGATGTCTTGCCAAGTTCCTTGCAGACGAGTTCGTCTGCTCGATGTCGCTGTGTCGCTCCACGCCACCATGTACGCCTGGTCCGCAACAGGTGCACGATGTTCTACTCCCGCCAATCGAGATGGACGTTCGTTGGGTTGTTAAAAACATGTTGATATGTTCCAAATGCGAAAATATCAATTTCCATGACCATTACTGCTTCGTCGTGTGCTCGTTCTCATTCTGCCTTGAGATCTGAGTTCCCCGCCGCCTTACGTTATGAACGGATGTCCACCGACGCTTTCAGTCCTCCTTATCGCTCATGATACGTGTTGAGATCGCAAATGACAGAGCCACTCAATACACTCATCTTGTTGGGTAGAATCGATCTGAAATATCTGAACTCTAGTCTCTGGTACGCAAAAGTTGGGCATTCATCGAGACCGTGGACACATGCTCGCAGGACCAGAACCTGGTGCATGTCAAGGATACAATGTAAGATTCAATGATTCGCTTGGCTTTAATTTAGTGTCACCAAAAACGATCAATGCTTCACTGACCTGTAGTTCGGTTGTTCAAATTTACTCATGCAGGTACTTAGTATGAGTTACGAAGACTACCTGAGACTGTCAGAACAGCGCTCAAACAATGAGGGTGAAGGTGCACAAGAGCATGCAGAAAATACAAAATGTAGGCTGGCAGCTATATGTATGACCATGTATCGTTTACGATACAAACTAGAGATGCGCCTCCCGAATTCCAAGTTCAAGCCTACGAAAGACTCAATCTCAGATCAGATGAATATTTATGAGTACGCCCGCTTCACCTCAATCCTCTTTGGCGGATGATAGAGTTCCACGTCTACTGCATTGTTGACCCAAAAGTCTTCACGAAAAAGGAGCCCCGAGAGCTTGAATAACGGTAGCTCTTGTCCTTGTTCGCGTCTCAGGAGCACTGCCTGTCGCAAGGAGGAGAATACTGCTTGCAAGGCATCGAAATCGGCCTGGGTTCGGGAATCCATAGGCCGCGCCTCTATGCGTGAGAGGTCCCATTCTACTGTGTGCGAGAGTGAAACTGCGAGCTCGCGGAGCGGCCACTGCTGGGGCCCGGGGTTGAGAATATCCTGCAAGATGGGGGCCGTGAAACATACGCCAAAGAGGGTGAGAGATCTAAGCGCAGGAAAAAAGCGTATGGGCGGGCCTGATATCGGCGTGTGCTGCGGTCTGTTTTCACCTTCCTCACGTTCACAACCACACCCGTCGGTGAGGAATGACAAGGAGGTAACAGAAGGGTAAGTTGTAGTTCCAAGGAGGGAATCGAGATTATTGAAGAGCGCACAAATGTGGTCGCCGTGCGTTAAAATGAGGCTGAGTTCGGTGACGGAGGGCACGTCAAATAGGCTGAGCATATTGACGAGAGGGTCGGCGCTGTCGGCATCATAATTGATCAAGAGGTGGAGAGTTTGCAGGGTGGGGATGCGGAGGCTGCCCGATGGAATGAGCTCGTCGTTCAAGCTCAGCGTGTCGAGATGCAAGTAGACCAAAGATTGACTGCAACGCGAAACAATGCCAGCAAGGACGCTGCTCCCGTCGTCGTCTTCGTCGTCCTCCGAACGCCATATTTCCAAGTGACGAACGGAAGTGAGCCAATTTGGTAAAGGCGGCGTCGGAGTGAAGGCGCGCGTCTTAAAGTTCGTGAGGCGCGGGGCGCCGAGCTGGAATATATCCATGGGTGCGTGGACGTATCCTGACACACTGTCCCCTCCGTCTATCTGCAAATACTCCAGGCAGGATGCCTCGACGCAGTAAAACGGCGCGAGTATGGCATCCATCGATTCTGGGTTCGACATGATGGATAAACCCTGTATACGGCTTGCATGAGGTACAAGATGGCTGAGAGCCTCGGTAATTTGCTGAGATTCAACAGTGATCTCATCCCAAGTGAGCTCGCGAATGATGACCCAAAGATTGCAATTTTGGGACAACTCGAGATGCATCTTGAAGAGTTCTACGGATCCGGGGTCCCAGACGTTCACCTCTGTGTATGTCCATAGACCAGGTGCCCCGAGGACTACGGTGCGTAAATGGCGCGAAACATGGCTGAAAACGTGCTCCGGCTGTAGAACATAATATGGCATTGAGGGCGGCCATTCACCGTTCCTCCGATAGTCTCTGGCAGCGTCGATTATCTCGACCAGGAGTTCGGTGGGGAGAGACAGAAGACCGCTCATTTCTTGAAATTTCTAAAGTGAAGTCAAAGTGAAGTGGTGGTTTGAAAACAGGTTTCGGCTTGGCAAAGCTTCATATGGAGAAAACTTAACTTGCTTCCGACTCGGCGCGCGAAGCGTCGAAATGGGCCCTATCGTTCGTCTTTGAATGATTCAGATGCATCGCTACCGATTTTCTTTCTGGTCACGACACGATAGCAAACAACCTCCAAGTTACGCAGAGTTAGGCACGGATAGACTCACAACTGGCGGGTACAGTACACCGGCAAGCACAATTTTTTTCGAATGTTACAAGAAACTGGAACTACAAACGCTGGCTTTCAACAGAAGACATTTATCTGTAAATCGAGCCTGAATGTGTACTAACTTTGAACGGGCTAAACTTGGATATTGGATCTTCGTCGATCAGTTTCGTCAATCGCTTCTACGCTGGGCCGCAAACACACTGCAAACTATTCCGACGCTCGTTACAATCCAGAGGGTTGCATACGATTCTCGTTACGATCCGAATTCCGTGTGATACGCCGCCGGCATGCAGAGGAGAAAATGACTCATTTTTTCAAATCGCCACAACTTGACTCCCTTCTGCCATGTCCCCCACTCAACTGGTCTACAACGTCTTCGACGCCTTCACAAAGAGCAAATTTGGAGGTAACCCTGCGTCAGTGATTGTTCTACAGCCCGACCACGGGTTATCGGACGAGCTTTTGCAGCTCATCGGAAGGTATGTGCTATCAAGCGCAAAAGAAACAAACTCACTATGCGTTTGTAGGGAATTCAATCTCTCTGAGACAGCTTTCTTGGTTCCCCTCGCGGACCACAAACCAGAGGCGCCGCATTTTTCCATCCGCTGGTTCACCCCAAGTACAGATCAGTCTTCAGTGACAAATTTCTTTCCGCGCTGATATCCTTGGACAGCACTCGAGGCGCCCCTGTGTGGACACGCGACGCTCGCCGCAGGATGCTATCTGCATCACAATCACCCTGAACTCCAGCCCCCCTACCGCTTCGAGTCGCGCCTTTCGGGCACGCTCAAGGTCGACTACCTCCCCAAAGATGACCTATACGGACTTGATTTCCCCGCCGACATCCCCGTCGCGCTCTCCGGCGATGAAACAGCCTCTGCCATCGACATGGCGCATACATGGTTCCCCAAGCTTGCGCGTGGGGACATCAAAGTTGTTCTGAAGACGGGGCGAGGATACCTCGTCGAGGCGGCTGAGACGGTGGATATTTCCGCTGTGTTCTACGACACAGTCACCATTGTACGGTTCCTCTTTGCCGCCATGTACTTGTCTCATCATACTTGCTTTGGCAGGCGCGCGATGTCCCTGTAGGGCAATGTGTACTTACCGGGCCACATCAACCCACCGCCGACGACCCGTCACGGGTTCACTCACGCATGTTTGCGTGCGGAAGCGGGATCAATGAGGACCCCGTCACTGGCTCTGCGCATACGCGTATCGTCCCCTACTGGCTCGGTAAGTGGGGTGGGAATGCGCTCAAGTGTAAACAGGTTAGCGCAAGAGGCGGGGATTTGGATACCGAATGGCTTCGCGAGGAGGGCCGCGTGGTGTTACGCGGTCATGGCGTGAAAGTGTCCGAAGGGATTTTGTTTTTGTGAACGCGGCAGCGTTTGAAAACGTCCGAAGAATACCAGCATTCAACTGCCATGGTCCTGTTGCGTTTGTACGACCAATGATACAATACGGGTATACATACAGGAAATCGTCCCGAGCCGCACTACACATTTTGGGGGGGATGTGGTTACAGGATAAATGGAATGACCATTTTTCGTTCTTTGGGATAGCTATCGCCAAACTTGTTGAGGTACCATTTCTGCCCGCGGTATGCTTGAGGAATCATCAGCATGACCTCGGACACGAAGAACACCCATGGTGGCGAGAAAAGAGGAAGGAATGCTGATGGGGGACCAAATATCTGCGTCGACCAGGACGGGACAGAGAAATTCCCGCTAGCAAGACTGCAGATCAACCGAGGGTCCGCAGCGATCGCAAAGCCCAGCCATTCGACCCATTCGCAAAAATAATTCGGGTACGAGATGTATCGGTAAAGCAATCCGTGGGGGATAGCATAGTGTCCGTCTGAGGACGTGGATCCGTCCTTTGCCTTGCCCGTGCTCTTGGCGCGTCGGCGGATGTTCATCAGTATCTCGTCGTGTGCGATGTTTCCTGCGAATCCAGCAGCCCAGAGAGCGAGGCCAATCCAGAATGTGGGGCGCGTAAAAGCGGAGGGCGTGGGTGCAGAGGGGGAGGAGAGGAAAGCACCGAGGAGAGAACCGTTGAAGACGTTGAATAAGGCAGCGCAAAGCGGGACGATAATGTGAGCTTTAGCGCGTGAACCTGCGCGTAATGGAGAGACCAGTGAACGGTTGAAGTAATGAATGAGATATGCGCCGACGAGAAGACTTTGGGGGCTTATGAGCGAGAATGCACGCGTCGCGGGGACGGGCGAAAGCGGGGCTTTGAAAAAGGCGTAAAGGAAACAGGCAGGAGAAACAAGTTCCATGAGAATCCACGAGTTTATGCCTTAGAACTTATTTGTTAGATAAAAACGGACGTAAAACAGAGAATTCAAGCGGACCGTTCACGAAAAATATGTTATGCTTCATTGCACGCGTATGTTTTCCCATAGGGACATCCATTAGGCTCGATAGTGGTGCTGTGAAGATACAGCCAAGGGCGAACCACTTTCGCGCGCCTAACACGCGTCGTGAATACACAAGAACATTAGAAAGATAAAGTAGAGCAATACCATCGTAAAGTAGCGGTAAATGCTCGCGGGACACACCAAACATGGTCGTAGACTTGAAAGTGGTGCGATATTACGAGGAAAGGTTCGAATTCTCAGGAAGCCAACGACCCTGGAACCTAACAACGGTCCACAACGCGAACATGGATTCTGACTCTCACCAGAACCTCCATCTTCGCCAAAATCAGGTTGAGGACCTATCGCCCCGAGTAAAGAAACCCCCGCAGACTCAAAAAATCTCGGTCCCTTTCTTCTATGCTGCGAGCGACGATGGAACCGAAGAAAATCTTCTCATCTTGTTGCACGGCCTCGGCAAGTCCTGTTTGCGGCCTATAGCTTCAATGCATGCCAATCCAGCTTCAAGGAGATACACACATCCCGTTTTCTAAGCTCGGTCGACAATTAAAGCTGCCCCAGACTGCTGTTCTAGCTATACGTGCCCCAGATCAGTCAGTAGTAATATTGACGGCGAGACGACGACGCACCTGATGCCGGTTGACTCCAGAGTGCCATTCTTGTACGAGGAGTCGTACGCTTGGTTCACCTCTTTCGACGATCTGGGCGAATTGATTGAGCGGCCTAACCCGACACCTGCGCTGCAACTCATGGAACGCACTATCCGGCATCTCAGCGATGACTGCGCCTGGCCGTTGAACCGGATCCATCTATTCGGGTTTGCGCAGGGCGGTAGTGTCGCTGCTGAACTGGGGATCAAGATGTGTCGCGAGACTCTTGGCTCAATCGTCACGGTTTCCGGGCCGCTCTTGTCCTACCCTACACCGTCGACTCTGAGCCTCACCCCAGTGCTCGTTGCATATCGCCCTTCGGCGGTTCCATCCAGCGCACTGGCTGCATTCAAAAAGGGTTATAACCGTGTTGTGGAGCATCGGATGGCTGCTGATGGCGGGATGCCAGCCTCGAAGCCTGAATGGGAACCTATCATGAGGTTTTGGAGCGAGGTTCTAGCAAGGAGACGAATGGAAGGTTTGTATGAGGTTATGAGTGGTATGGCGAGCGTTTAGAGTAACGAGGGCGGAGGTCAATATATCGACTCGAGGTCTTTCGAACTCCGCCAGGGACCGACTCGGAATTGAATATCACTGCGGGTCGCACCGAACTTTTCGTCCTGGTCCAGTCTGGCCTTCACTAGCCTTCACGGTGATCAAGATACAGGTTTGACCCATTCTTGGATATTCAGTGCTAGCTTCAGTCCCCCGTCCTTACCTATGTACTTACTGATAGCCTGAGCCTTAAGGTTGATGGTCATCCAGACTCAGGCCGGATTGAACGCGTCGTGCGAGTTGATAATATACCGGGAGACGCTTCGTCCACACATGACCTGTCGAGGGATGTGCGGAGTCCAAATTTCCGAACACCCTCGGCGCGCGTCGCGATGGTTGGCTGTAATTGGAAAGGAGGAAAGCCTTTGACGCGTTGTTTGGTTTTATTTATGACGTGATACGGTCGCGTGCGCCAAGTCCACTTTCCCACGTTTTACGTGATTATTCTGCTTTACTCTACTTCTACACTCTCGTCGTGTATTGTACTACAACTCCTCGCGTTCCACGTGCCCCATCCGCCCATACCTATTCTCTAGCGCTTGGTTTGGGGCGTCCCTCCTCTCTCAATTGTCTCAAAGCCCTCGTAGCATCTTGCGTACTGGAATTGAGTCCCATTTCCTTCCCCATCCGATTCCCAGCCTCACGCAGATCCTTGGGCATCTGCACGGCCCAGGGAATTGGCCACGGAGCGGCCCAATTCCACCCGCAAAATCAATAACTCGGAATCCACTTTTTCTTCGGTAAGATCTACGGAAAAAATACTTTCCAAACTACTAGCTTATCCAGGAAACGGAGAAACAAGGCTTGACGCGAACTTTCACCACAAATTGTTCTTGACTTTCTCTCAATCTTAATGACTGGCCTTCTGTCTCTCCCCACCGAACTTTTGGTGGAGATTGTCAACGCTGCCAGGGACCATCGCCGTCACGGTGATTTTCCACCCTCACAGTTTTTCTATCCGAAGCTCGAGCCAGAGCTCCGTTTCTGCCATATTTCGCGTCGTTTACGCAACGTAGTCCTCGGCGCCCCAAGTCTATGGACATACACAGAGGTGGACGTCTGGCACCCTGGATCCGTGGAATTTTTCAAGATGCATCTCGAGTTGTCGCGAAACTGCAATCTTTGGATCATCATTCGCGAACTCTCATGGGATAAAATCACTGTTGAATCTCAGCAGATTACTGAGGCTCTCAATCATGTTGTACCTCATGTGAGCCGTATACAGGGTTTAGCCATCATGTCTAATCCCACATCGATGGACGCCGTGCTCGCGCCGTTCCGCTTTCTAGAGGCGCCTCGCCTGCAGTATTTGCAGATAGACGGGGGAGATGGTGTATCAGAAGACGTTCATGCATGCATGGACATATTTCAGCTCGGTGCCCCGCGCATCACGTCTTTCAACGCCCGCGGCTTCACGCCACAGCCGCCTTTACCTCAGTGGGCCGCCTCCCTCCGTCGTTTAGAAATGTGGCGCTGGGAAGAGGACGGGAACGATGACGGAGGCTGCGTCCTTGCGAGGATTGTCCCTTCTTGCAGCAACTCCTTGGTTCACTTGCATCTCGACATGCTGACCATGAGACACGGTCTCATTCCAGCAGGCAGCTTCCGCATCCCCACTCTCAAAACCCTTCGTCTCTTGATGGACCCTGATGCAGATGGCGCCGACGATCTCTTCTCTGCACTCAGGCTATTCGATGTGCCGGCAGTTTTAGACCTCACCATCATCTTTGCGCACGGCCAGCACATTTGCGCGCTTTTCAATGATCCCGATAGCCTTCGTGGTACTACGTTCCCCTCTCTAAACTCCTTGTCGTTCTTGAGTCAGGGCTGTCATTGTGACTCTCAAGCGGACGCAGATCGATTACGCCACACGTCGATCGCAGCGCCTCCCACCCGCCTCTTCCCGGCACTGACATGTCTCAAGCTCGTTGGTGGATGTTTCACGGCCCCCATCATAGCCGATATCCTCTGCCCCAGTCCTCATCAGTGGCCGCTCCGCGAGCTCGCAGTTTCGCTCTCAAATACAGTAGAATGGGAGCTCTCTCAGACAGAGGAGCCTACGACCCCCCGCGCTCAGGCCAATCTCGATCTTTTGCAAGCAATATACTCTTCCTTGCAGCGGATAATAATATCGAGACGCCAACGAGGTCAATCTCTACCTTCATTCAAGCTCTCGCCGCAGCTTTTTCATCAAGACTATTGGGACGATAATGCCGTTCAGGTAGAAATGTTTTATCCTCCGGAGAGCCTTGAGGTAAAGTTGCATTCAGTTTCGTTTGATATAGGACTGAGGTCTGTTTTGAATCCGACAGGCTTAAATCCAGGAGACGCTGGAGGCGTGCCACTTTTTGTATGGCGCGCATTCCGCGAGCATGACATTATAATTGTAGAATCGTTGCCATGCAGCCATATTCGATCCTTATTTTCCCGCATAAATGACTTGTAGAGCGATTGTAATCTTACCGCTACATACTTATCTTGAATATGTACGCGAATTTGAACCTCTGACTTTTTGACGCGCCTCGCGAACGGAAGCCGGAAAATTCTCACGTCCCAAGAACCTCCAGGTTGACTTTGTGCCACTATCATCTACTTACCTCTGCTCTCCTTCATGCTCATCCAACGACAGTCTTTTCATTTACCAACCCATTCCGACGGAGAAGACGGCAGAACATTATTATAAATGAAGACACTCACCAGCAGTCATGGGATCCATTGTGGGATCCCGTTCCCTTTGTTCTTCTCTTTTCTTCCACGCGCGTCAACACTTCCCGAGCTCTGACCCCGACTACGACCGCTATACTACTATTATGAACTCTGGATCCGTTTGTCTTTTCTTTCTCTCTAGTTTTTGGTTACCTGATTGCACGCCCAGCACGGTGCAGATTGCGGCTGCGAGGTTGGTGGCGTTCTGTTTATTTTGAACTCAGAGGACGCTGTCTATTCTCGAGCTAAGTCTCAGTTCGCGTCGTGAAGCCAGCTGTGGCAAATCGCGCAAACAGATCCTGTTCAGGAATAAAGGATTTCACGCTCATGTTCCATATCATAGGATGCCGACGTACGTCTCACCAAAATGACCCTTGAGTCTCTCGCAGTTTCCAAGGACAACCTGAAGCCCCTTGAAATGACCCCTGACGAAATCAACGACAAATCGACCTTTTTCCTGCAGTATCTCAAAGAAGCAGACATTCCTCCGCGCGAAAAGGGCTGTTGTATTCATTTTATGGGCGTTTTACACGCACACTTTGCGCTCTCGGGTCTTGCCAACATTTCCTACCTTGTTCGACCCCAGCCGGACTCTCAATTTGTCATTTCTTTGATTGACGCATGGCCTGGAATATCCAAATGGCTCGAGTACTGTTATATCCACTGGATCAGAGCTCCCATGTTTTTGGATCGGGACAACATGCACAGATGCATTGCTTACCAGACCGTCATCATATCGCTCCGCAGCTTCGTCAAGATACCCGCCATCTGCGATTTAATCTTGGCTGACGAAGGCGGGGAAAACAGTTTTCATAATGCTGGGCTCCTGCTGGCTCTATGAAATCGAAGAAGAGTTCAAGTCGGCCGCGCAATACGACCCCCTGCTGACTGCTGCGGAACCCCTTCTTGATCTTGCTACATACAAACCAGGGCCCCCGCCCGACTATTTCTATGGCTCAATCATGCCCCCCAGCCAAGATGCGGGAAAGGCTGGGCGCGTGGCACTAGACCATCTGGATTGGTACCTCACTAACGCGACGCCTTGGAGCCCCCCGGCCATATTCAACCTCGACTACCATGTCCGCCTCGCCACCAAGATGTCGCTCGCCGAGCCCTATCTTATTGCCCTAACAGCCCTCCACTCCGTGCGCACAGTCACCCGCATCCTCGTCGCTCTCACTGCGGGGCCATTTGATGAGGCCACCGCGCCAGGTGTCGGGCTCGCTATTGGCTCATGCCTGGAATATCTCGAAAACACACTACCCGCATTAGACGGGTTTGCTTGGACGACGCATGCGGTCCAAGTCGGTTTTCTTCCTGCAGCTCTTCGTGCCCTGCCTTGGCTCGATGAGATGCCGACCGACGAGGCTCAGGCTGCGCAGACGACGCTCACCAAGCTGCTTCGCTTATTGTCGCTTTACAGTTTGTATCCATCGATGCTCCGGCATCTAGCGCGATCCGTACGACGGGTGAAAGAACTTAGTCTACCGGAAACCCTCGAGGACAAAGCTCCTGTCTTGGCCGCCTATAGCGAGCTTGAAGCTCTCGTTCTTGATCGCAGCCAGCAGCAATTCGATGTCGATTTGGAAGTCCGCTGCCACAATCCAACCGTACGTTTCTTGATCTTTTTCCATGATAAAACCCTATCATCATTTTGCAGTGCAGAAAGATCGACGAGCAGAACAACTTTTCCAGTTGCAGCCGCTGCTTCACAGTCTCGTATTGCAGCTCAGAATGTCAGCACGTACATTGGGACGGTGGTCACAAACCAGAGTGTAAAGCCTTGAAGGAGCTGCGGCGCGGTTCGTCCTCGCTTTCTTTTCAAGATACGCGCATATTGATTCCAACGTCAGAGGGCAAAGCTCCCCCCATGTCCGCCGAGGACTACGACTTTGCGACGAAACTAGTAATTGAGGAGGTGGGACGCCGCAAGGCTGAGATTGTACGCATATGGCGCGAGGATAAACCCGAGCGTACTCCCGCTCTGTCGTTGAACTACTTCCTCGACGACCCTAAAGGCGTGCTCGTCGTTGGCAGCCCCAGCAAGTACCCGCCGCAGGGATACAGCGAGTCGGCGCAGGTCCGAGAGCTGTGGGAGAACGTCATCTCGCAGGACATCCATCGTGAGCATGCGATTGTGGGGGCGTACTTGCCGAACGGGATGGCGGGCAAATTGCACTTTTTGTGGTTTGGGATCGATGGGAGGGTTCAGGATGATGCGAGCCTTTCGGTTGTGGAGAAACTCATCAGGACTGTTGAGTTGATGGGGGAGTGAATGCGGTGAATGATTTTACAAGTTTCAGCGATAAACTCATCGCTGTTTTGGATTAAGCTATGTTGATGATGTTCTACAGAAGAAATGTATGTATGTACAAGTACAAATGTATATTAGCTATGGTGTCTCGTCAGCATTGGCGCACTAGGTGCCAAAATTGTGCTAGACCGACGCAACAGCTGGTAGGGGAATAACCTGTACAACAGGACGGCGTCCGCGCGTCGGAAGCGGTTTCGGCACTTGTATTTGAACTCTATGTCCTGGTACACTGGGTGTAGGGGTTGTTCGAGGAAACGGAGTTACAGTTGGCGGCCATGGATCCAATTCCATGGGTGGACGAAGCTCGACGATCGGGCTTGAAGATACTGAGATCACAAGTACCAAGTCTGCTTAATCGCGGAGCAGAGAGCAATGGTTGGGAACCCACAGAGTGCGATTTCACGTTCTCTGAGCCAGGTTTGAAGACGAAGCCCAAGGGCGAAGAGACACAGCAAGATTATGAGGGCCCCAAAAACAATTCCGGCGATTGCAGCCGCAGGAATTTTCGGAGAGGGTGGGCCGTTGCGATGTTCTGCCATTTCGACGAAGAGGAAATGCCAACATCAAGGTCAGGTACTGTAACGTTTCCAGAACCGGACCTTTGGGTCAAAATTCTCCAGCGAGCTTGGTTTATATGCTGTTACGCAGTAGTTATTTACGGAAAGCCATCGAATCAACTCCCGGTCATCGAAGAATAGTACAGGAAGGCGGGGAGAGTCAATTGGCGCAGTCCTGACACTTGGATGGATTGGAGGCTGTTCTGTTACTGGGGGAATCGGAAGAGCAGTTGAGACATCACCTCGGGTGTAGCGTGTCGCACATACAGACCCGCAAAGATGTTGAAAATTGAGGAAAGAAGTGTTGTTCCTACCGAGCCTCAGGGCACCGGTCAAAGCTGAAGATTTTGATCGCAAAAAAGGGCGTGGGAGCCATCAATTCCATGTTGTCACCCCTCCTCTTGAATCTCGTGCTTGAGGTTGCTGGTACGCTATAGGCCCGGGGCGTCGAGCCTGCAGTACCGCTCTTCTCTCCTTTGTTACGAAACGCTGGTCCTTCGCTGCAATTTTCTGTCTAATCGCCTACAACGGTGGCGGAAGAACATGTCCAGGGTTTAAGGACAGTGTAGCTCAGCCTTGGCGCCCCGGCTTCATTGCTTCGTCTTCCTCTCACCTGCCGAATGGAAGTTTCTCAGGTAGCATCTCATGTGGATCGGTGTTCATGAATGCGGACGACCCGACCTTTGGTATCGTTATGAAGCTCAAAGGAGCGGGAATAGAGTTCGACCCAAAAAAAACTTGAGTCACTGGTAGAAGTGGACAATTGGCAACCTCTGGGCTCAATCGGCGGCGACGTCACGAGGGTTCGACGTCAAACACAACTTCTACCACAACACCAGCAGAGAGGACAAGAGTCGGAGTTGGAAGGGAAGTGAGTCTTTCCATGAGTCTTGAATTCCTGTCTGTAGAATTTTCTTGATGTGGACTACTTTAGCCGTTTACTACAACAATAAATTCTGACTGTACACCATACATTGGAAACCACGTCGAGAGCACGGCGCTAAGCAGGGCCCTCTACACTCGGGGTCTACAGCTTTGATCGAACTGGTTCGCGTCTAACCCGTTCATTGACGCGCCGGCGATGGAGACGATTACGCAGATGAATCTCATAATTGTTCAGTGTTTCGCCGGGACCAGGCGTATACAACTACCAGGACACGAGCATTTTAAATTCATGGATGCTGGAATTTGGGGGGAATGGGAGCACGTACCTTTCCGGGACAATCGAGACATTTGATTCGCCATTCCCGCGTGCTTGCGGAACCTAGTTTGCGGCGTTGAATTACTGTGAACTTTTCATGCCTCCATTTCTCCTGCATGGCTTTCGTGGCGTTCCTGAGCCATTGAGGGGGCTAAGTAGGATAGCTCGAGAAAGCGTCAACGCTGATTTTCTAGATACGTACTTCAGCGGGCTGACTATCAAAAGCCGAAACGGAAGTCCGAGTCGGAGGAGGCGGCGCGCTCGCTTTAGGCATTTCTATCACTGGTGTCCCTTGAGAAGGAAGGTTTTAGGAACGGGTTCCGTTCCCCGTCGAATTCGGACGGCGTGTAAATGAGGCAAGTTCAACTGTTACCTGGGTCCAAGCCCGAGTTGTATGCTTTCGTAGGTGTCGTTGAGAGAGTCAGGGTACTCAGCTATACGAGTCAAACACGGACACACCAGACAAACCTGCGCAACCCAAATGCAGTTCAAAAAGTGATTTATTGTAGGAGACTCCAGATAACGATACACACAGCTCGATAGCAACAAAACTGATGACACAGACAATGGGATAGGTAGATTTGCACAGTGAGTGAGGAAGAGAAAGAGAGGGAAGAGAAAAGGTTAAGTGTTCGTCGTAGTCGCCGTCGAATTCCCCATTCGATCATTGACGCGTTGACGATGGAGACGATTCCGCAGATGGACCTCATAATTGGACAGTGTCTCGCCGGGACCAGGCGTATACAACTACAAGGGCATTAGCATACTCTATGTGCTGAAAGTTGAAGGAGATGCAAGGACATACCTTTCCAGGGCAGTCTAAACATTTAATGCGCCACTCCGGCGTGCTAGCGGAATTTACTTTGCGCAGGATGACTTCGAACTTGTCATTCCTCCATTTTTCCTGCATGGCCTTCATAGCGTTTGTCAGCCATTGAGGGGGCTAGATAATTAGGTTTCATTGAAGAGGTGAGATGACCGTAGGTTTCCAAAAACATACCCATGTTGTTGATCGTGGACTCGGGGGTGCGGGCGCGGCGGTATCAGAAGACGCATTGGCGGAAGGCGGAGTTGATGGTGGGGGAACAGTCGGGGTGGAAGCAGATGGCGGCGCTGGCGTAGAGGTGGAAGCAGAGTCAGAGGGAAGAAGAGACGGCGGTGCTGAAGCTGATACAGGAGCGGGCTGACTATCAGGAGCCAGAACGGAAGTCGAAGGAGGCGGGGCAGAAGTCGAGGGCGGCGCCGCTGTCGAAGAAGGAGCAGATCCAGATGGTGCAGTCGCCACAGGCATCTCCATCACTGGCGAACCCGCGTGAGCAACAACAGTGATAGAAACGGACTCCGGTTCCGGGGGCGGCGGTTGAGGCGTCGAATTCGCACGACTGACACCATTTATCTTCACCTTCTGTGCCAAAGGCATCTCTGACCCGCTCGAGGCATCCGAGACGGGGGAGATCGGCCGTGAAGGAGACTGGCGCGATGGTCCCTCCCCCACGTCGCGAGGTGTCTGTGCTTCCGACGTATCGGCAGGCGTCCCCGGACCAATTCCGTTTTGTACTCGCAACGCCGCTGCCCCGCCCTTCCGCTTGGCCAAGGTCTTCGCCACCTCCGCATCTCGTTTCAACCCCGCATGATATTCAAGATCCGTACTGTACTCCACTGGCCGCGGCCGACGGTGCCTATGCCAGTATTTACCTGATAGTCATGAGCGATACATCAAACGATGATCAGGGTCGAAGAAAACACACCACAAACACCACATTGTGACTTATCTCCCAACGGGCCTTTCCGCCGTCCTACAGCGACACTTTCAGGACACCCGCAATTCGAACAATGCCATACACCGTCGATCATGTTCCTGTGCTGTCCATCGACCAGCTCCTTCTCTTTCATCTCCTTGCCACGTTTCACGACAGCAGTCTTCGACCCAGGAGGGACAACGGTGCTCGTGGGCGGCGGGGGCGGGTCGTTCTCCAGCGGTGCAGGCAGCTTCGAAACATCTGCTGCTGTGGACGGTATGGGTGCCTTAACCTTAGCTCGGGGTCGCAATATCGCAAGGTCATACGTGGGAGGTTTGAAAAAGCCTTTCACGGTCTTCTCCTTGATAACGAGGGGAGGTGGCATCGGCAAAGGCGGGAGGGCCGACGGAGTGAAACGTTCGCCATTTTCGGACGCGACCATGTTCGCGATATTGACAGAAGCCGCTGCAGCTGCAGCACGACGAGAAACCGGGGCAGTAGCGGCGGCGGCAGCTGCCAATGTAGCGGCATCTGCTTCCGGGAACCCGATAGACGGCGTTCGGTAAGTACGCATGGGTTCGCGATCTGGCAACGCAACGCCGCGACGCCCGCCCCTGTTCTTCTTCCGTCGTCGGTTTGTATCCTTATCCCGCTCTTTCTCGTTACGCTCAACCTCTCCATCGCTAAGGTAATTGAGTTGAGGAGTAAATGCTGTAACCTGGTCGATAGGACGCGCAGCGGTGGACAAGGTCGGCAAAATTGAGTTCTGCAAGTCCTCATCCTGTATTGCGGAGCCATCTGTTGGACGGCCCACAATGAAGAGGGATTTTCGGTATGTCTGGATCTGTTCCCGTATCGAATGGGCGATAGCGGTTCTAACACAGAATTCAACACGATTTTCGACAACCCACAGGCTTTCACTCACTTGAACTCCCCAGCAAGCCCCAACTCCTTCGCATAGGTCTCTGCAAAGCTCTCGGGCGACGCGTCGACGTTGTCCAAGTCCCACTCAAACTGATCGTCAAGTTTTACCGACCCAACAATGATGTCAAGCTGTCGCCAAGGAGGTCAGAATTGCGAGGGGTCGTTTGATGACGGTTAATCTCACCCGAATCACAATCCGCATGTCATCATGAAGAGATTTATGGTCAAACGTAAACTCCTCCACAGACATAGGCCGCTCGTCAGCCGCGTCCATGTCATCGTCCTCCTTGACCACTTTCCTCCTCTTGTTGCTTTTGCCTGTCCACCGGGCGCCATGGTCGCTTCGTAACCGCTTCCGCCAGGCACTCCACCATGCAGCGCTCTCGCCTTCAAGGTTCCCAGGCTGGAGCGTTTCCTCCGCGACGGTAAGGTCCCAAGAATCGCCGTTGTAGTTCGCCGAGTGCGCACGGTAGTCGCTCAGCTGGTCCTGAATGGACTTGACTATTACAGCCAGGTGCGTATGCGCGAGGTTGTAATCTTCTATCACGGTTTGCGCGAAGAGCTCTGGGCTTATGACGGGGTCTGCATTGCTGTGTCAAGAGAGGGCACAATATGGAGGGACAGACGGTGAGCGTGAATAACCACTCGTACATACCGTTTAAATTCCAGACGAATGTGTCCCGCATTTTATGATGGTCAACATCGAGCTCGAGTCGTATCGGGACCAATTGCTCCGGCCGGTTCGCATCCTCGGGGTCGATTTTGCGGGGCCTACAAGGCAAATATGTCAGCAAAAGTGGATGACGCAAAAAGCACTAGATAACGCACAATCTCATCCCCTCCCTCCGCGCGCCTTTCCGACGGCCACCCTCCTTCTCCTTCTTCCGATGAGGATAGCTCACATCAAACCTCTCCTGCCCTCGCAAAAACCTACTCGCATTAGTATCGAGCGTGCCCTTCTCCCACCACGGAACACTCCGCGGTCCAAACGCCTCCCGAGCCTCCCCACCCATCCGGACCCTCATCTGTCGATAGACGTCTTCGTACTTGCGGTCGGCTGCCATCCAACTTTTGATATCCGCGATCTCTTCAGTGCTGACAGGCGGTATAGTCTTGAGTGAATTCGCGAGTGGAACGACCGACACGCGCGTGACGAGGGGGTTGAGATTTACAGACGCGGGGAGGGGAGGTAAGGATGGTATGGGAGGAGGGAGCGGCGCTACAGTCGGTATGATGGGCGCGGGAACATTGGGCAGAGCAGCTGCGGTGAGAGCGGTGATTTGGGGTATTGGAGCGGGGGCTGGCGGAGCAGCGGTTGAATTTGTGTGGTCGGCAAGTGTGCTAGGTTTGACAGGGGAGGTAGACCGCGAGATGCTCGTCTGTCGTTGTGGGGTTTGTTCCCGAGTATTCTGACGTTGCGGTGTCCCACTTGATGACGGAGGACGCGTAAAACCATTGGCGTCGGATGAGGAGGAACGGAGAACGCTGGGAGGCGGTCGCATTGCGCCAACACTAGGTGATTGAGGCTGCGTATCTGGTGCGAGTTTCCGTTTGGAGCGAGTAAAGGGAGAACTAGGAGGTGGCGACCCTTGAGGCGTGTGCTGCTGCATCGAAGGGTGTTGAGGCGTTATTTGCCCTGAGCCGCCAAAGCCGGGACCGAATTGCGGTCCGCCTAAAGAGCCGTTTTGTAGAGCACCTTGTGCGTTGTTGGAGGTCTGGGATAACATGTCGCCTGCGCCTAAACTAGCAGCGCGACTGGGTGGGCGAGGACCCATGCCCATAGGTCCGCCGCCGCCACCGCCAAGGCCCATGCCCATGTTTGAAGGATTCATATTGCCAAATCCCATGCCCATGTTCGAGTTCATGTTCATGCCCATACCCATACCCATGCCTCCGCCGCCATTGGGAGGGGAGTGATGTCCCATGGCAGTTCCAGGTCGCATGCCCGCCATCCCTTGCGCCGTCCCAGGCCGGGGAGGCGTCATACCCATGCCGCCCATTCCCATACCCATATTACTGTTTCCCATACCACTGCCGTCGCCCATACCCATGCCCATCGCACTTCCTGGGCGGTCGAAGAATGCACCCGCGTCTGGAGGAAAAGGTCGCTGGAACTGTTGTTGTTGTTGTTGTTGTTGCTGCTGCTGCTGCTGCATGAATTGTTGTTGGCGGAATGTTATCACGGCGTGCTTCATCGCAGCCTGGCGCTGAGCAGGATTCATCTGCTGAATTTGATCGCGCGTAATACCCATATTCGCGAGAACTTGTAATACTTGCGGCGTGACTTGCATCTGCGGCGTTTGCATCGACATACCCATATCGTTGTTATTCGAGAACGCCGAGGGATTCATCCCTCCGCCGCCCATGTTGGACATACCATTCGAACCAGAGAAGGCAGAAGGATTGAAACCACCACCACCACCGTTCATCATCATCATTTGTTGTTGGCGTTGCTGTTGCTGCAGCATTTGGCCCGGATTCATGCTACCACCGCCCATACCGCCTCCCATGTTGCCATTTAGAAGCTGCTGGGGACTGATTCCGGCGGTGAATTGTTGCGGCTGCTGCTGACCATTAAACGACGCGAGCATCGCGGGATTTATACCCTGGTGAGACGATTGGGCGGCGCCAGGATGAGCAAAACCGGGGTACGCGCCGCCCCCGTGAGAGTTCATGTCGGAAAACGTGGTTGACTAGGCTAGACAGCGACATTAGAACTCGGGAATGGTGGTGGGAGGGAAGAAGGGAACGAGGCACGCATGACTCACGTGTGCGGTCAAAGCGATATATAGTGATGCGGGGGAGCTGTGCGTATCTCCCCCTTGTGATTCGGCGGAAGCAACCGAGGGTCTGGTTTCGTGTCCCTCTTGCGACGCGGTAGAGAACACCAGCGCAAAGGTGGTCACACGTCACAGTCACACTCACTGCCTCGCCCCATATGTCCATTCACCCTCGAGAGCAGAGGGAAAGCAGAAGAAAGTGGAAGTAGAATACAAGCTGCAAAAGCAATGAAACGCAAACGCAGATCGCAGATGCCCCATCCTTCCGCCGGCTCTCTAGGTTGTATTATAATTACCCCCGTCATGTCATCCAATCGCCCTTACGTCGTCCAATCATATCTTCCTCGCTCCTCTCCGCATTTCATTACAACTTCCGAATATACTCTCTGCGCCGTATTCAGCCCGTCTGCATACAGAAATCCAACTACAGCCCTCGAAAAAGCCTATACAAACCCCTGCTGAACGGCGATTTATCGCTGCGGGCATCGCAGTTTCACATGGAGTCATCAGCCGCCAAGCGATACCAGACCGAACACCTGGAATATAAAGGTCGACTCAGCAATAGATGAAAAAACGGTGGATCAACTCCTGGCGAATGTTCGGCATTCAATGGAAGGATGTATCTCTGCCGAGCTGAGAGCGTACTCTCGCACTCGGGAGTTGTTAACGGATCGAACAGTCTTTGTCAAAGGGAAGTGGACTCATGATGTGATGGCCTTCCGGCTCTACTTGAGAGTGCGCAACAATAATCATCGGCGCGCGTTGATACATGCGGTGCTCTCAGGACATTGCCTTGCGATGGAACGCATGCGATGGGCAGAGAGATATAAACCACAGGTGCCGCGGAAATGGAGACTCTGCCGGTTCTGTAGGACCCACTTAGAAGATGCAATCCATGCGCTCTTCGTTTGTTCCCATCCGCCGCTGGCACCTATCCGTCAAGATTTCTTCCAGAAACTGTACAGCAGTTATCCCGAGCTCCAAGGAGCATACACGGATCCCGGGTTGTTCTTCAAAGATGTGCTTGTCAAGGACAAAACCATAGGCATCCTGGCAAAGCTGGCTTATGAGATCCTCGAGGTATTCTATGCAGAACCTATGTTGGTGATTAACCCTGACTTGTATATTATTAACCCCCTCACCCTAACAGTCGAAGTGTAGTCTGGGCCGACTCTTTGACTGGGGTTTCTTTATTCTATTTTTCTTTTCTCGTGCTTTAACATGCATGCCCTACGGGACTGTTGAGTGATGAAGTCTCAAGATGTCTTTGGCCGCCGGGGATTTATGGTTGAATCTGAAGGATTGGATCAACTACCCAAGAGGTTTTATCCGTGCGACCCGCCCGCTCTGGTCCGAGCCGGGTCAGGAGATGAATTGTGTCCTGATTGCTTTCCGCCCCCCTTAGGTAGTATGTGTGTTCTATGTACAATACGTAGCTTTTGGTCCGCATGAGTTACGATGTTGTATGTAGTAGACTGATTGTTCCAGTTGTGGGACCTTGTCAGTATAATACACCTCCTCCTCCTCCTCCTCCATGTGGCCCTGAACTGCGTCGTTTTTGAAGCAAACCGAAGTGCATGGGAATATCGCGCGTTCAGATGTCGAATTGTCGCGACCACCATCACTTGAGTGTTGAGCATCGGTAGCAGCGGGTTGCAAGAGCAAAACCCCAAACATAACACACCTTAGGCCAGGAGACACGATTCGCCGACCAGGAGTCACGGTCCCAGGTATCCATCGTTGCCGCGGCGCGTTGGTGTATTCACTTTCAAAATACACCGTGAATAGCCGTCCCGAGACGTGATTCCAAAGAAGGCGTTTAGTCGAGATATCCCATAGGACAAGCAGGTCAGAAGCGGAGATGAAGCCAGATATTTTGGATGCGCCAGAACCAAAGAGTTGCCCGGGGAAGATCTGTAGCGACGACAAAGCCATTTATGCAGTCCTAAAAGATGCGGAGATGAGGGAGACCAGCGAAGGGAAAAAAGCAGTTTGCATCACGCGTCAAAGTTGCGACATCAGGTTCAATGGACGCGTATGGGACGAGGGAACCGGATCCGCGCGCCGCGTTTGATCAGAACTCGGGTAAAGAGGCGCGTCAAATACTAATAGATAGAGATTTGCGGTGGATTTGCAGAATACAGAGATGGGCAAAAATTCAGAAGACCAAAACTAGCGAAGTCTTGTCGTAACGGCGGTCCATTGTCCAAAGAGTCAAGTTGAACTCGACGACTCTAAACCTGACCGCAGCAACTGCACAGAATTCGCGCGGAGCACCATAGAACTCTGGAATTCAGTTTTTCTCCGCTGCTCGTCTAGGATGAATTTCTGAGACTCAGGACAGCTCAGGACTCTTCGATGGCGGTGGGTGGCAGGAAGAGAAAGAGAAATAGGAGTGATTGGTGTGCACAGCATCTTTGATGGCAAAGTTTCTTCAAGCTTGGACCGATACTTATCGACCAATTTGCTGCCCAAAGCAGAAGCTGATCTACTGGCGTTCCATATATACCGAACCCCAGCCCAGCAAAGTCTCAGGCTTAGGCGACTTGCATTTTCTTCGGGTCACCTTGACCATGATCAACGATAAAATTCCTCATCCTCATATATTGCGACAACGCCGATAAACTACAAGTGAATTACCCTCCGCAATCAACGATGTCGTCCCCGCGCTGCCTGCATTTTCATCGGAGCATCCAGAAACCCACCTAAATCAAGCGCATTGCGCGCTGCTTGATTTATATGCTTGAACCTATCTGGCCCAAGATGAATGCCCCCGAAATAACGCGTCACAATGACCAGTACGTTGTCAACTTCCAGAATATGCAATAGGTGGGCGAGTCGCCCGCCTGCGGCTGTTTCCCCGTCGTCGTCGTTGTCTGCATTACGTAGTGGTTAGAAGAGAGGAAGAAAAAGGCAAAAAGACAAGCGAACCTTGATGTAGGACGTTGCCTACTTGACACCGCCAGGCGTTGATTATGGGATGCGCGGCGCGCGCGATACGACGGTCCGACATCAGATGCGCTAGGATGATTGGGACCTGTAAAAAATTCAACGAGAGGAAGAAACTCAGAAACATATTTTATATGTACCTCTGATGGGTCAAAAATTGCACAGGCCCGCCCGACGAAAGCGCTTTTTCGATCCGTTATTGGTTCTGCGACAAACATTTTGATGCGGTCGGGGAGAGGCGAAGGATCCGTCAGCCCCGGGTTCACCGATGAAGGCGGCGGAGGCGACGAAGTGCTCTGGTGTTTCAAAAGCGGCTCCGGGTGGGCGTCAGCTCGTATCAGAGCCCCAGCAGCCTCGACGCTTATTCGATCCTCGTACCACGCGGTACAACGATCCAAAACATGTTGCAGACCGTCAAAGACGCATACCGCGTCAGGAACCCATTCTACGCCGTTTGCGGAGGATATGAAGGTGCGTAAGATGGAGCCGAATAGAGTGGAGTCTGCGCCAAAGGCGCCGATGTAGCGGGAGAGGAGCTGGAGTTGCGGGGGTGCGGTGGAAGGGTAGGTGTCGGGTAGCTGGTAGCCAAATTGAGCGATAGAAGAGAGTCAGGCCAACAGAAACGTACTGAAACTAGGACCCGAATGGAGACATCTTCATGAGGTGATGGGAGACTGCATTTTATTACGCTCGCTTTGAAGATAGAGAAATATTAGTCACCTTAATACGGCCTCGTATCTCGTGGTGCTCAGATCGTATTGCTGGTTGCTCGAAGGAACCCAGAGTTGAATAGCATCGTCACCGTAAATCGATTGTAGCACTAAACTTGCAATAATCAGTTGTAGGCCAGAGTGTTTATCGCAGATGCAGCCCACCCTCAATCTCGGAAGCCACTGCTTCTCGCTCTGGTTTTTCCTGTAATTGCGCGATGAATTGCTGGATAGTTTCGGGACTTGATTCGAGAGGCATGGTGCTTTAGATCCCCAGTGTGCTGGACAGTCTAACCAGTCTGTCGCTCGAGAGTAGTAATGAGAGAAGTTCTCTAGTGTTCCACTTGATTATATCGATATCGTTGTGGCGGCGTAATCGAAGCAGAACCAGGAGTGCGACAGGAGAGTCTGAAGCAAGTTATAACTTGGAAAATGCGATTATTTCACAGCTCGAAAAAATCCGAGAAAAAATTTAGGCTGATATGTAGCCCAGATCCTGGCAGACAACAGAATCCGAGTAGAATACCCTGATGCTAGGCTAGCTGAAGGCAGATTTGAAGCCACTACTTTTAGTTCGGCGCGATGGGTGAAGGGAAAAGTTACAGAAGTGTACACAGCCACTGATCGACGCGTAACGCTCTCTGCCTTTTGACGCCGAACCACGGGCTATCTGTTGAACACAACCTGGGCGAATCTGGGAGGCTCGTGTCGCTTGGCTGTAAAGCAACTTTCTGGCATGAGTTAACGACAAAGTTGAATATCATCTTGGTTCAGTTTCCACTGCTCAAGCGCACAAGTTTCAGCCTCAGAGCACGGACTTACCGTGTATTTGACCTTGTTCTCTTCTGCTCTCGCGGAGTGTCAAAGCGAAGTCAGACGGTTCTATCTACTCTATTCAAGGCTCGTGGCATGCACCATCACTGTACATCTTGTCTCGGTCACTTTGCGGACACCGCTCCCAACTCCACTGTGGCCACGCGCCTCTCGACCGCGTACTTACGAAAGTATTCAGCACGTCAAGGCCCTCGTTTTCTTCCGGCTGACCAACGTTCTGACGAGATTGCGAGTCGTCTCATTGGGATGGCACACCATGCCTGAGGCACTGTCGCTTTAATATCCTCCGCTCTCACACTCAGCCTTTCTCTGGCTCTTGATCTGTTTCCTAGAGTTCCCTGATCGGACTGCTCATTTTTTTTTTGGACGAGTGCGTCGTGCCAATCGCCTGCTATATGACGGTCGGACGTGTCCAATCCCGAACTTTTCTATACTCCCGGCGATTTGGGATGTATGCCGGGCCAAAGAGCTTGTCGGGCGTTCGACGACTCCGACTACAAACTCCAGACACTATCGCGATGCTCTTCGTGCTCGGCAAGCTTCGAGTCCAAAGAAAAACGCGTGGAAAAAGCACCTCGCCGCTTTGCTTTTGAGTCCACCCAAGTTGAAGTCGGGATGTCAGAACTCGAGCCCCAGGTGCATATAGTGCCTGGACGAATCCTGATTCCAAAAAAGGTTTCGGTACCAATTTTTCAGGGACGGGTCTACCATTGTCCCGACAGCGAACTCACAGAACGATCTCTAAGCTCGTTGGCCGAAGATCTGCATGTTTTCAAACACTGCTGCCGGCACCAACAGCTCTGACTCAGACTGGTCGACTTCGAATTGACGACATGAAGATGCAAGCACTGCATATCGGAAAACAACAACAGGCACCTTTTGCGAAGGGCGTACATTTCTACTGCGCAGACTGCGCATTAGAGTTTGCTGTCAGGTACCTCGCTGACCCTCGCTCACTGGCATGGCCGTTGTAATGAACCCGTTGCGTACAGAACTGCGCCGATCCTATTTCTGATCACCGTCATATTTCCGTGATTCCCTGTTTTCTGGGTAAAGTTTCTTTCTATTCCTTCTTTACCTCCTTTGACTCTCTATGACTCTTTGAAACCCATATGTACAAAATGAACGGTGCTTGTGAAGTTCTGTGAAGGCGTTGTGATCATGAACAGGCTCATTATCGTGGACGGGCCGATTGTAATATTGCTTACCGGAAGGATACGTACCGATGGCTGTGTACCCATTACGATGATCAACCTGCGCGTAGCAGTGCTAATTTTTGCCTCTCCCACTCAGCCATCTCCAGACGCGTGTTTTGAATAAATATCCGTCCCATTCGGTCGCATTCACTCCCATCTCCTCAACCACATGAAACGGTCGCGCGAAAGCAAGGATGATTCGACGCGTGCAGGGACGAAGAAAGCCAAATCTATTCAAGCCTGTGCCACTTGCAGAAGGAACAAAACAAGGTAAGAGGCAAAGGAAAGGGAATGAACAGCGTGGCTGACACACCCATGGTTTCGAAGATGTGAAATTTTAGGTTAGCCGTTCACCCTGTCCTGAATAAAAGCCTATAATCCGACACAGACCCCAGCAAAAGCCCAGTGCGCTGCCACAGGTGTCAAGTTCTGAGTTTGCAATGTTCGTACGAAGATACGATACTACCAACACCATCGACGTCCCAGCTTCCCGATCCAGAACATGAAAAGCCGACTCCATTTAATGCTATAGTCGCATATCCAGCGTCTCTACCCCCGACCGACCGCATCTGGTCTTTCGTGACGGACGAGCACACGGGCCCTGGAATCGACTGGTCTGCACCGATGCTGGCTATTCAGCAATTGAGCAAGCTACCCTTTGCACGTCTCAACGTTGCTCCAGAGATATCACCAACACTCCCTCCTGGCGACTATACTCTGTCTATGATATTATCCGATGACCAAAGGCGTCATTTACTCGACCTGTACGAAATTCTAGTATCTCTACCTCGTCTTCGAACTTATGATCGTTTTACAAGATTCGACGAGCGATATACACCCTGGCTAAATTTCCGACCCACTCGAAATCAATTTAGCTCCAGTAACGAATCCCTCTTGGACGTCGTGTGCTGTGCAATTGCGTCTCGCCATTCGGAAAGCGCTTTGGTCCAGATGCAGTTGCAAAAATTGACTGAGGACTCGATTGCGAAGATGATTTTCAATCCCCGACCTTCAGAGTCTGTTGAGGCAATCCAGGCTCTGCTAATAATGTCGCTATGGTCGTCATTGGGCGGACCACCAGAAACGGAGGGCCGAGATGGACGGCTACTGATTGCTTCAGCTGTCAGCATGGCCATGAATCTCCGCCTCAATCTGTCTTCTCTGAAAGCATCTGAGCTGAAGAAGCATTACGGTGGTAGGCCGATGTCTGCTGAGGACGCCGAAGCTCTTGAACAAATGGTGGAGAACGCCCGATTGGTTAGTAGATTTGATCTCGTCCTGTTCTCTCGGCTCACTGCAAAGTTAGTGGATTGCCTTGACGAATACGGAATCAATGCTTTGCATCGGCACTGGTCGTGTCCCGCTGTCTCGCCGCACACCAGAAGACCTGCTGTTGACAGAGTATCCCAAGGTTTTCGATGAGACTGTCCACTACGGTGACATGCGACTCGGTCTGACCGCGTCAATTTTCGACCTGGTTGAAGAAGGTTTAAGCAATCGCCTCAGGTCTGGGATGGACGTTGATTCGTGGTACGATGGGATCATGGTGTTAGTATACTGTCCCTAATTCACGTTGATCGTTGACGGATTATAAATTTAGTGTGGTTGAGAAATTGAAGCGCGTCAAACGGTTGATTGCTCCTCTGCCATGTTTGTCTCTCCACGTTTGCATCATATTTATTTTCTAATTTGATACAGATGTCCTTGAACGCGACCAGTTCTACTTCCACATGCTACAAATTTATGAAGCCATGGCCCAGACAATAGTGCTTTACCACGCATTATACGATGCTCGCGTCTCCGTTGGGCACATTCCGCTCGGCGAAAGTTGGCACCCTTACTTCAAGCCGCACGGCACAGAGGTAGTCGGCGAATGGGGTCGAGATATGATCCACGCTGCCGAGGCTCTTCTGGTCACCGTCTTAGCAGTTGACTCAAACTTGCTGTCCACCGCGCCGGATAACATCTTCACCATGGTCGCGCTCGCGTCCAGCTACCTAGTCGGCGTGAAATTCTTGATGTTTCGGGGAGGTACTCATCTTTTGGGCGGCAGCGACCTTCTGCTTGAGCGCACCGTATCGCTTTTGACGCGGATCTCATGTGGTCCGGGGCATGCGCCTCAACGAGCTGCTTTCCTGACCAGGGGGATGATTGCGAAGTGGGAAAATCGCTTCAAGAAACCGCCCTCCGCCTCGTATCCGACACCTACCTCTGAAGGCGCTGGTGGCAGCTCATCCGGCGAGCAAGATCGGCGATCTGCTGATAGCTCTCCCGCGACGATGCCTCCCATCTCAGACCTCACGGTTCCTTCAATGTTTTCGGCAGCCCCGCCAGGGACGTTGGCGAATTTTGAACTCGATATTGGAATGTTCATGTCGGACTCTTCCGTACCGTTCGATCCAAATTTTTGGAATAACCTCGCGCAATCTTCGTCACATATGATGCACGGACCTGGCTACCCGCAATAACCATCTTGAAGGCGGACTGTATTCTGCTCCGTGTTCCTGACGCACCAATGCCCAGATACCCGGACATTGGCTGTATCCTGCGCATTACACTGTGCATCGAACAGGACTATGTTTCTATCCGCTCACAAGCAGCACCCGTAACATCCTTCACAAGCGTTGCACAATTTGAATTTCTCAAAAGATATAGATACCCTGTACAACTAGTGTCGTAATACATCGTTATCGGATAACCGGCCATCATGCAGGGTATGTCGCGAAGATAAAAGTGAGTTGCATATTCGTCCGCAGTTTGTTTGCTCTTGCCTTTCGCCATGATCATCGACGACGTCAATGACTCTGAGCGCAGTCCCTTGAAAGGCTCGCAAACAGTGCCCCCTCCCCCGCACTTGTCCGAAAAATGCCCTACCTCCTTCGCCTCCGCCATATGTTTCGTATCAAGCAATAGTAATTCCCCCTCCAGCGCCAGCGCCTATAATCGCGCAACCCCCGAGAAAGAGATCGAGATCGAACCATCATCATCGAGGGCGGTTTCGAGCGCGAAAGTGCCTGATAGCAGGCTCTGTTGCGCTCAATTGTTTGCTCTTTCTGTTGTTAATTAGAGTCTTGCCGCGGCATACTACTATACATGACTCGAGTGAAGACGGGGAAGGCGACGATGGCGACGGTGAGCAAGAGCGCCTACCTGTGAGTCTTGTTTACCGCGCCATATGCGTATCTAACATTCTCGAGTTTCAGCAACGGGCAGTTGTTCCAGATCCGGCGTTTGGGCGATGCGTCCAGAGAATAGTGTGGACGAATTCAACGCTGTTATCGACTGAGGGACGAGTTCTCGTTCTCCTCTGACGCGTCGTTGGACTTCCGGAACGCGTCCTCATCATCGCTCTTGTTTTTACTTTCCCAAGGCGCGCTTTCCGGAGGGCACCTCGACGTCGTCTCGTCTTCCGTGTCGTTTCCGCGTGTGCTCATGACAGTGCGCCACCATTCAACGGAGGTCCGAGATAGGGCCAATGTGTGCTGGATGGAGCGCATGGATGCGTATGGTTTGGGGATATTTGTGAGTTGTCTGAGTCAATTGGTTTCGTTGTGGCGCTCAAGTAATTTCAGACGCCAGCCCCCTTCGACGGCCAAACACCTAAGGACCGCTTGGAGTTTAAATTAACGCTCTTATTACCGGCGGGGTCAGGATCATCCTTACCCGTGTACAACCTCGAATCACGACTTCCCTCATTTTCAACGCACCTCGACATCCCGCCTGACTCCTTAGAATTTGATAATCTTTTCCTGTTCAGTCAGAATGAACCTATAACTGCCAAGGTCTCATTTTCCTCCACACCAAAGATCCGATTCTGATATCATTCACAGTCTGTATTCGCTCGAAATGCAACAGTACAAACTTCGAATGGGGTGATTTCAGGATCATTCGAGGCATCCGACGCTCTTTCCTTGGTGACTTCCAATGCGCCAATAGATGCGACCGTGAAACTGTACAACAGAAATGTATTCAAGACCACTGAACTAATGATACAGACACGCAACGCGTATGTTTTCGAGCATATGACCGCAATGTTCATCCGACTGATCTTGAGCTTAGGCAACTGCAGTCTGACATTAGTCTGACGACCTCATCTGCCTCTGGTGAAGGGGGGAAATTCGATATCGAGGCTACGACCTCAGATGGCCCCCTTTTCGTGACATTTCCAGACTCACCAACCCATTCGATTCTCACTTTCAACGGCCAAACATCCAATTCTCCCGCCAATGTCTGGTTGAACAACGCGTTCGAGGGCGAATTCGCTCTGAGCTCGAATCTCGTGTTTGTTGATCGTCGCCCATTCCTCGACCCGAGGAAGCTGCGAAGTGTATTCTGGGAGCCACTGAAGAACGGTATGATTGTTGGTAGTGTGCGGTGGAAGCTTCCTGTTTGGAAGACCAAGATTCCTGGGTTTGTTCGTGTCGGGACGACGAATAACCTTCTTAACTTATATGTATAGTATATACCTGCTTTGTTTCCTGTATTAATTACTCTGTAAACACGACATTGTAAGCACGCCGCACTTATATGGCTTCAAGTTTGAGATTGGTCTCATTAACGAGTCGCGTACGCGCTGCTGACATCTGTGTACGCGTCAAAGGTAACGTGACACACAAGTAAATACGCCTTTGTTTCACCCGAACCACCATCTTCCTTTATGGCCACGCCTCCAGGCCCCAATATCTCCGTTCTCGCACCCACAAACACCCTTAAGCGAGCCCTATCCGAGGACGAGGACTCTGATATACCGGAACCCAAGAAAATTAGACTTAAATCGGAGAACCCCGCGACTCCAAAGGACAGGAAGAAACGAAAGAAGAAGAAGAAGAAAACCCCCGTCGTCGTAGCTCTAGAGCTCCCCGCCAGCAGCCTGAACGATATCCCTTCTCCTGTGTCACCCACAAAGAACTCCATGGTATGCAGCTTGCATCGCCGTCTGTTGGTCTCAACTCACACCACGGGAAAGGGAAAACGCAAAGCAGCATCTACTCCGCCACTCCAGCTCGAACCCGATTCTGGTGGCTCGGGGGAGCAGCCTCATCAGCCACTAGGGGTCTCAGAGTCTAACGCTGGCGCCACAGCACAGCAGAGTCGCAATGCAGAGGAGGAACACCCAGAGAACAAACAATCTACTTCGTCCACCATCGCAAAGCTCACCGAACAATTGAAAGCTCAGTCTGTTGTATGTCATATATCTCTCACTTTCTGTATGCTTATTCTAACCGACGCAGTTACTCAAAAAACACGAAGCCATCCTGAGTCGCAATGCAGAAGAGGAACAATCGGAGAACGGTGAATCCTCGTCATCCGCCATGGCAAAGCTAACAGAGCAGCTGAAAGCTCAATCTGCTGTACATCGTATTATCTTTTCGCATTTCTATATTTTACTCAAACCGACGCAGTTACTTAAAAAGCACGAAGCCACTATGACTCAATTCAGCCACTCTCTTACTTGCCAAGTCTGCCTCGACCTATTGCACAAACCTTACGCGTTAGCACCTTGCGGACACATTGCATGCTACAATTGCCTTGTCGCGTGGTTCACGAGCGAGCCCGAGGACCACCATATGGGGCCCAAAAGGAAAACCTGTCCAAATTGTCGCGCGACGATCAGAGAGCGACCTGTCGAAGTTTGGAATATCAAGGAAATGGTCGGCGCGTTGTCCAAAAGCGGTCTTGTGGATGTGCCCTCGACAGCGCCTCCTCCTGCCCCTGCACTACCCGGCCCCCCTCCGCCGGCCGGCGCTCCTCACGATCCTTGGCACAACATTTTCCGATATCCGCACCAGCACCCAGGGTTCCATCCGCCGCTTCCTAACGGTGCAGAACCCCCTTCGGTCGAAGACATGGGTATGTTGGATGCGGAAGACGGGGTGTACCGCTGCCTTGATTGCATGCACGAGATCTGGGATGGTATCTGCACCTCGTGCCAGCGCGAGTATACTGGCCACCGCGTCGGCCACGGCGAAGATATCGAGATATACGATGATAGCGATGGCGAGGGCGATGATGGCCCGATGTTCTGGCCACATTTCTTGCCCTTTGCAGGTGCGCAGCCGTTTTGGAACCTCGACGACGACGACGACGAGGAGGGCGAAGACGATGAAGATGGAAGCGAATACGGAGGAGGTCATATTGAAGAGACAGAAAGTATGGATGGGTTTATTGACGATGGAGATGAGGACGAACACGGGTCACACCATGGCGCTGCTCACATAATTGAGATCGACGACGATTCGGATGATGATGGCGACAATTCTGCGCCTCTCACCACTAGGCGTAGGCGTCGCCCTCGCCTTGCAAGCTCCGACGACGAGGAAGATGGAGGGGACGAAGTTCATGGCTCGTGCGTTCATGATATGTTTATGCCCCAAGAAACTGACAAAATGCAGCAGTCCTCCACGTGTCTTCCAACCGGCGGAGTCTGCATATCAATGGTCTTCCGAGTTCGTGCTTCAGACAGTCTCATTTGCGTTGTTGACAAGTTTTACAGTGAAAGCGAAGTAGTCATCGTCAGCGACGAAGAAGACTTAGACCACCAGTCGCATCGATATCGTTCGGGGTATGCATGTCTTGGACTCATCGTGAGGCAGTAATGTGACCTTTCATACTTTGCAGACGTGGTCGAGCGAGAATAGTAGAATCTGGCGACGAAGATGACAATGAAGGTGGAGATGGAGAAGAAGACGCAGGCGGTGGAGAATATGAAGCACCCGTTTTCTCACGGGCTCGCGACGATGAGTCCGACGACGACGCCGAATCGGTTTCGGGAAGTCCGACGTGCGTATAGATGTTTGGGATTGGTAATCTTTGCCTCACCCGTTTCTTTTCTTTTTGATGTCAGATTCCGCCATGGCATGGACGCGGGAGACCTAGCGTATTTGATGATGCAGGGTCGATTCGAGGAGGTAGATGACGAGTCGCGAGATGGTTCTTCTGATGGGTATTGCTCTGACTACTGAAATACTGCTACACAATGAAGAAGAGTTCTATCGGTGATTATTTTGACGAACGCTTCGCCAGTCAAGATTTCAAAATTTCAAAAGGGTACGACTAAATGCCTTGACCTTGAAGTCAAGGCCATACGGTTCGACATAGCCCCAAGCAATTACCACGAACCAATCCACAAAGAGTCCATCGCTGAGTCAGCATCCAACTTGCACCCCAGACGCAATCCTTTCTTAAACTGGTGGCAACACTGGTTACTGGTTCCGGGCTTTGAACGGCACCTTGGCCTTTGAAAAGGGAATCATGGTGCTTCTGAATCTGAACTGACAAAATGAACAGATGAAACAGGCCTCGCTGACGACACTCCGTAGCTTGGTGACTTCTGATTGTATGCTTACAAAAATCTCGCTGACAATGAGTACACACCCATTCATGGATCGGCAGCAGCAGCCTCCCTCCACAAACGGTCTTTTTCTGCAATATCTGGTCCATCCGCCTCCGATTTCATGATAGTGTCCACCCACGCAACTGCCCAAGCCCCGTTTCCAACCTTCGTCCCGCCGAGCACGGATGCTCTCCCATCAGGATCTGGTACCATCTCCATCCGACTTCGCGTGGGCTGCGTATCCGAGCGATCTGCACAAACAAGACTGAGCCAAAGAAAATATGCGAAAACAAAACCGCTTACACTGAACGATCGCAGAGTGAGCCTCATACACCCCAAGCGGAAAATGCGCCGAAGCATCAGCCCGGAATTTCTTGTCGACCTCTGAATCCTGCGGCTCCTCTATCAAGTCAGCTGCTTTCCGCTTCCCTTTCGCGGTATTCCCAGTGAGATCTATAGGCTGAAGCGCCTCCTGCCTCTGGCGCTTCCACTCATCGCCGGCTTTCAACGTCCGCATAGCAGCCATCCACATCCAGTTCTCTTCTGTTACGCCGTCGCGCGATAAGAGGCTTTTGCGAACGACGTTCAAGGGGCCATCGCTGTACGGGCCCCAGCCGTTAGAGCCGAATATCGTTGTTGGTCCACCGGCGCGGTAGAGGCCCATGGCTACGCCGCTGCCTCTATCGTTTTTGTTGGCGGCGGCTAGGGCGGCGGCGTTGAGGCTGGAAGGCTCGTTGGAGTGATTCTGTGCGTTTGGATCGGGGAGGTCGCCGACGGGGTCGCCTGCTTTGAGGCCGCGGGCGGTGATTTCTTCGAGTGATTTGTCTTCGTAGTAATCGTCCACCACCCATTTACCGTCTGATGAAGATGAGGGAGGAAACGGTAAAATTCGAAAACAACGCACCGAGAATCATCTTGCTACCGTGGAGCTTGAAAGCGCTGCGAGCAGTAATCAGAGTAACACTGCGCGTGCGTAGATGGGAGCCGAGTTTCCCTTGCGAAATGAGATAGTCTTTTTCTGGTTGCGTAGCGTTCTGTTTGAGAGCGAGAGGATTCCGTCGAAAGTAGTACAGCGAGTCTCGAAAGCCAGAGGTTCGTGCAGCGTCGATGGCAAGCATGTATTTACGCTCTGGATGCCTTCCTGGCAGAATGAAAGTCCCCGCCTTGAACCGTCGCCCTGATCCGGAGTCAGCATCGAATCCGAGTTGCAAGGGTTGCAAAGACCTCCGAGTAAGTTCCCCCACTTGTCTATCTTCTCGTCGCCTTTGGGGTCATCTTCGGTGATGAACTCGTCTCCTTCAATCACATAGACACCGCCGTTTATTCTGCGGAAGGGTTTGCCACCGCCTATAGGCGCTACGGGTTCTGGCTTCTCCTCAGGAGGAGCAGCAGTCTCGCCTTCCGTCGTTGCAGCATTTCCTTCGTCTGAATCCTCCTCTTCCTCTTCGGGCCGCTTTGGGAGACGAATAGTAAAACTTGCACCCCCTGGGGTGCCCCGGCCTTTCAGCCCGCCTCTCCCACTTCCACGAGGGCGCCCTGGGCCTCTACCTCGGGGAGTACTCGTTCCACTCGGGGGTAGAACTTTGCCTCGGCCAGAACCACGAGGACGACCTCTCCCCCGCTTCACAACAGGTGGCCCAGATTCTTCCGACGCACTACGCGTACTTGCGTCGGGTTCCATCGCGTCGTCTGGTTCTGGGTCGTCTTCGACGTCAGCTTCAGCATCAGCGTCGACCTCTGTGCCGTCTTCATCTTCCGACGGCGGCAGGGAGCGTGAAGGGACGTTTCTGGCTTTGAGTATGATTTTTGGGACTGCCGGCATGGATTGAGCTTGCTTAGAGCGACGCGTAAGTTGCGCGTAAGTTGTATGTAGTAGAAAAGGAAAGTCACGCCTGAGTCACGGTAACGCGTCGACTTGCTTTAGGGGCTTACGTGAGGTCTGAGATGACTTAATAAATTTCAAGGTCACATTGATAGGCGCCCACAAGCGCCCACCCGGCCTTTAGGCGCTCTCTCAGACCGTCATGACAAAACTCAAGCCCGAGCTATTCCAGGCCGCCTCCAAGGCGCCTGGTACCGTTTGGCGGCCAGATGACACGGAGCCCACTGTTCCTGCGTGCCCCGATACCGTTTATCGAGAAGATATTCTTGCAGCAATCGAACAAACGATCAAGTCGCTCGACAAAGAACTGAGGAGTCTAAGCTTGGATGTTCATAGTAAGATCTGAGTCCAGACCAAGTCAATCAGCTTCTGACGAAGGCTTCGCGCCAGGTCATCCTGAGATAGGCTACGAAGAGCATCGTACGCATGATGTTCTCACCGCGTTTATGGAAAGCCATGGTTTCAATGTTACGAGGCACTATGCTTTGCCGACTGCATGGCTGTCAGAGTTTTCGAATGGATCAGGTGGAAGAACCATTGGGATAAATTCTGAGGTAAGGATATGAATGGTTCACTGCGATAATCAACTGAGCTGTTAAACAGATGGATGCATTGAAGGTGCCAGTTGCCGTCCTATCTTTAGTATCGACAGCATATTTAAAGAACAAAGGGCATAGGCCATGCTTGCGGACACAATCTCATTGCAATCTCTGGCATTGCAGTCGCGTGTGCGATCAAGGCCGTCTTCGAGAAGTTCAGCATTTCCGGCCGAATTCAGCTTCTGGGAACACCAGGTGAGAGCGTCCTGGGCTCCTAGAGTATCTCGTTCTAAACGCGAAACCCAGCTGAAGAGGGTGGTTTGGGCAAGTTAAAACTCCTTGACGCCGGATGCTGTGAGTACAGATGTGGTTTGAAGTTGGAATCATGTCGTTCAGCTCCGACTAGACAAGGACATGGCTGCCTGTATAATGTTGGATTGCGTTATTTCCGCCTCATGAGACTCTGACATTGTTTTATTTTAGGTGTCACCCGGCTCCGGGTCCGAAAGGATCTCTCAGTCTGACCAGTTGCCTCGCCATGGACAAAGTAGAGGTTGAATATTTCGGTCACACGTACGAGTTTAACTTCTCGATTGTTTGTGCCTGAGCTTTCCATTGTCTAGTGCTCATGCCGCCCTGTCGCCTTGGGAGGTGAGTAAATACTAACGAACGCTATAAGCCGACGGATTTGAACGCGGCTTGTCCAGGGAATCAATGCATTGGATGCCGCCGTTCTCGCTTACAATAATATCTCCGCTTTGAGGCAACAGCTCAAGCCAACGCACAGAGTCCACGGCGTCTTCGAAGGACGAGACTGGGCTCCCAATAGTCTGTTTTCCCACTGCTCTTGACGTTGCACGACATGAATCTTGTGCCAGTCATTCCGGACTATGCAAAATACATGTACGCGGTGCAAAAGCTTGAATTTTCTTCGGGATTAATCATTTGAATAGATGTTACGTCCGTGCACCGACAGTAGCAGAACGACAGGAGACTATGAATCGTGTAGTGCCGTGCTTCCAGTACGTTTCTTCAGCTTTGCGAGATCTTGTCGTGAAAGAAACGTTCCACAGCGCAGCGGCTCTTGCTTCGGGGTGCGAAGTGAAGGTCACTTTCACGGGGGCTTCTGCGGATATACGGCAGAACAAAGTCCTCGGTCAGCGGGCGCTCAATGCGATTACCTGCACGACAACTAACTATTATGGCAGGGGACGAGGTGGCACATATTGTTCGAAGCAAATACGGCGACATCGATTATGAATGGGGGATCAAGGGCGCGTCCACCGATTTTGTGAGTTGCTGATTCATTGAATTGAAGGATTAAGCATTGACGCTGGTCATTCGCCCAGGGAGACGTGACATACGGTTTGTCGATATTCGCAATTGGCATTGAACCCGACTAATCCATTCCTCCACCCACCAGCCCTGCCCGCTCTGCATCCCAGCTTCGGTGAGAACTGGGTCGTTTTACTCCACCCAATGCACCGGCTGACCGCGGCTTAGCAATCCAACTGTCGCGGGCGGCGGAAATCATACACCCGAATTCGCAGACGCGGCAGCGACGGAGGTAGCCCATTATGCATGCCTCGACGCCTCAAAAGCCCTCGCTGCTGTTGGAGTGCGTGTGATAATCGACGATCATTTTTACCGCCGGGTGAGTCGATCTGCCTGTCGGATTTGTAGTGTGCTCATCGGCAGTTTCAGGTCAAGAAATCATTCGACGACGATGTGGCTTCGAGAGATTTTGCTGCTTAACGCGACACCGCGTGCCTAGCCCACCTAAACCCGAAAAATAGTTCGAGAGTACTGATTGACCAGTATTCTGTTGTTGCCCGAGGGACTCTCCCTGACTCTCCTTCACTGGCCGTATTCGCTTCCATACAGGCCCTGTACGCATCTTTTCCCGATCCGCACGAATACACGTTCATAGTGCTGGTATAGAAGTTTCTTTGAGCAGCGAAGATGCGGCCGAATAATGCTTCTCAGCCGTGTACGCCCGCTATAAATTCGCTGCATTTTACCTCAGTCCCCCCCCCCCCCCAACTTTTGAACTCTTGAATCATGCGTCTTTCTTTCGCGCTACTCTTTCTCTCTACCATCGGCATTGTCATGGCCCGCGAATGTGTCAAGTGCCCCAAGAAGGTCGACGGGGTTGATAAGACAACTGAGTTCCATCTCGCTCAAGAGGACCCGGACACAGAAGAAACCACCTTTTGCGGGTGCGTACGGGCATATATATCTCACTGCTCGCTCACTGATATAGGGCATAATCACAGATATACCGCCGACGGAGAGCGCCATCAAGGATTTTGCTCGTATTATAACGTGAGTTGCAGTTCAGATGTCCTACGGCCTTATTGACGGACGAGTTGCTGGCTGGCTTGAATAGGAGACGGGAAGAATCTCTGATGCCTCGAAACATTTGGCTTGCCCGAACCCTGTGAAGGTTGAGGAATGTCAGGAATACTTAGAAAAGAGCTAGAAGTGTAGACGTTGTTGCAACCTTGTCTAGGAGCATTCTGGATCGACTAACGCCACAGTCTGCCTCCATCCCTGCCATTGCAGCCTTTGCGCGTTTTCAATGCTGCATCTCACACTACTCCCTCGACTATGCACCGTTTGTACACGTAACAGTCACTCTTCCGTATTGAATGGAGCAGTGCACAGCATCTTCTGAAGCCTCAATTGTCTTCTACGTCCACTGCGGCTGAGAGCGCATCGGGGGGTAATATGTAGGTTTGCGGTCTATGCCGCTCACCAATGCAAAAACCGAATACGCAAATACAATAGTAATGATACATGTGAGTGTGCCTCTCGCCAGCGCCAGCGTACTTTTAGTCTATATATGATGAACGTTCTCGCCGTTCAGCAATCCGAGTATAGCGTGTCTTCAATATGATATGTTCGTGTATGATATTTATGCATGCGTTCCTGGTGGAAATCACCACGAGTCAGTCTTCTGTGGAATCTCACTGTCAGGCGATAAACAAAAATACATACCTATATCCTTATCCAACAGCGCCTCCGCCTCCCTGCTTCTCTATCAACTCGATCCAAGCATACCACGCCCCGCCGACGAGGGTCAACAAGATCCCTACCGCGTTGAGCGCGCTGATGTTGAGATTGAATATGACCACGGCACAGACGATCGTGAGCACCTGTTTCACGTTGGCTATATAAATACAACAGTCAGTCGACATTTGCTTCGAGACAGAAGGCCCGAACGCACCAGCCACTGTCATACTCAACGCCCCCACCCTCCGATTAGCGCTGAAGCTGACCACGTTCAACCCAAAGGCGATGCATCCGTTGAGCAGCAGAGCGATCAATTTGAGGGACGATAGCGAATAGTCGCGGACGCGGTGGAGTTCGCCCGTAGCGTACGCCATGAGCGTGCATTGCACCAGGGCCAGCGGAGAGAGGAGGAAGAGGAGTTCGAAGGGGTTGCTGAAGTGTGGCAGTCCCGCGGTCTTGGCGGAGGGCGTTTGCAGGACGTTGGTGAATATCGTTTTGAGTGCCGCGAGGATGGCGCCGAAGAGTGTGAGCAGCAATCCTGCGTAACTGAAGTAGTAGTCTCCGAAGGTGCTGATAATCGTATTGGGAACGGATGTATGGATGAGAGGGGGTGAGGACGTACGCGAGACCAACGCCAGCGACTACGGGGATGAGAGAGATCTTTTTAGAATAGCTACTTTGTGCGCCGAAGAAAATTCCCGAGAAGATGATGGTAAAAATGGGGGTCGCCGCGCGCACGACTTGGTGAAACTAACAGTCCGGTCAACTAACGAAGCGGAAACAAAGAAGCGAGCGACGAACCGGAACGGTGACGAGTTGGAGAGATACGTTGCTGACGGCAATGTTGATCGCATACAGAGCGCTGAATGCTAGAACCGCCATCGCACTAGCGAAATCGATGGGGGAAGGAGCGAAAGTGCCGCGTTTCGCCAGCACAGTCCCGCCGATTGTCCCAAAGAAAGCATGCAGCGCCGAAAGCGTGTAGGGAAAGGGAAAGGAGACCAGAACGCCCTTGTTGTACAGAGTCAGGCCCAAGTTGAAGCAAAAGTACATGATAAGCCAAAATGAGGGGGATTCGGGAACCACGGGTAGTTGAGCAAATTTGAGCTTGGGCGAGGCGGGAGAATTGAATGGGAGCAGACATAGTTCTGTAGGCGATGGCGATATCGATCCGTTAGAGTTGGAAGAAGGGAGATACGGTTCGTCGTGATGATAAGCTCGCCGGTGTGAGGACCCGCTGCTGCGACTGTTTCCTCGTGTAGCTTCCTTGTCCCTCCTGTATCTGGCGAGAGACATATCTGTTCTTAGGCGGATACGCTCGTGTAACAAAGGCACACTGGTAGTGGGGAGTTTGAAAGCCTGCATGGGCGATTCTGAAGCATTAGACGCGAGAGAGAGGTCGCCTTGAAGGCATGAGATAGGATGGCGCTTGATTTGAAGCGGACCGGGAAGCAGCGGTTTTGGTTTTTGAAAACGCCGTGATGTACTAGCCTGGGAAGCCGATTTGGAGGCGGCGGACATGATGGATGTTGGTTGCAGGGTTGAGGAGGACTTGCAGCAGCAGCGAGCAGACAGGTATTTTATAGCCCCGCAGAATAGACTCAGAGCCAGTTGAAGCGAAGAGGAAGCAGACAAGATCCAGATAGGAGCCGAATCCAAGTTCGCGTCGTTTACCCTTGTGTACGTGTCAAACGCCCCACCCGAAAGCCCCTAGCCAGCCAGCTGGAGCGACTCAAAGACATATATGGTTGAAGTTGCATTCGAATCTATCAAGACGCGGGTCGGAATGAAGTCCTTAGAACGCCCGCAGCCACCGCCGCCCACGGGGGCAAATTAAAGCTGAACATGCAGCGAAAAAACTGAACGGTAGCGGGACGGGTGTCAAGATGAGGTCTCAAAGACGAACGCGTTGAAGAGTATCAAAGAGTGGCAACAGATGCTCAGGGCGATTGTATAGAAACGATTTTTCGTGTCTTCCAGCTCAGTTTCTCAACTGTAATTGATTGTGCAGTAATTGGGTCCAAAATGGGTTCAGATACGTGGAAGCATATCTGTTTTGTTTCGTGTTGAGCGTAGGCCATTTGGCAGCGAAATTCTTGAAGATACAGGAAGGAAGAAAAAGCCGAGAGATTTACGCAGGGTTCTTCGGATAAGGCTTATGTAAAGCTGACGCCGGTGGGCGTCTATCAATGCGACTTGGAATGATATTACTAATTTTTTTGCCCGAAAAAAACAACTAAGCTTAAGTAATACATGCATTCGAGGAAAGCCCGGCGCCTGCGCAGGGAGCTCAATACTCCTCCACCTCAGAGAGGGATACATAATCTGAAACAGAGCGTTGATCTTCGTACTCTTCAATAACCTCCCGCATAGCAAACTTCATAATGGGGGGTCGGAACGAGCTTGCACCCAACGACCTCGACATACTCTTCCTTCCCAAGCTCCCGCTCGGACACCGGAACCATATGTCCAGACTCTGAATCCGCTACCGTCGCAGCATCCTGCTCCACGGCGGTCCCACTACTCCCGCCCCGCCCAGACGACCATTCACCGCTGCGACACTCTCATGGTCGACATGCTCATCAGTGACTGGCTCCGTCCACCTCAGGTCCAATACCCTGCCCTTGACCATCCCGTCGACAGCGCGTACGCCGAGCTCGCGACAAAGCGCAAAATATGGGAGGTATCGCACGTCGGGCTGTGAGAGGCGGCCCATGACTTTGAGGAGCTCCATCGCAGAGAAATCGGCGGAGTAATACCCGGCGGAGATGGCGGTCGATTTGTCTTCTGGAGAAGGTCCATGTGGGTTGGTGATTGGAGAATAATTTTGAATCCCGCTGGGCCGATGCCGGGATGTATCGAGTCGGGGTTCGCTACCACTCGGTCCTTGTTTCCCTCTGGATTGTGAGATGGTGCCTGAGAGGAGTGAATGAGGTGCAGATTCAAAAGAGCATGGGCTTGAAGGAAGTGGGAGCTCTGTTTAACTGATGACGGTCAATGAATGACTGCCATGATGGCAATAGGTTCTAGCTTACTTTCCAGAGTTCCATTGGAGTTGACTAGGGAAAAAAATTAATCAGCAAACATAAAATCTCGTTGGAAATCGCGCAAACCGTAATCTGTGCAAAAATCATGCCAATGAGCCAGTTTCCCCCCAAAGGCATCATACAGCTGCTCGAAGTTCAACCGAAGGCGTAGTCGACGGGGAACTCGAGGCATTATACGCTCTTCGAAATAAGCTCTGGTCTCGCCCTTCGAACAATCCCCGACTTGTAAGTATCTGGCAAGAGATTAATTTGATTTTGAGGGAACTTCGGATAGGCACTGACCTTACAATGCTGCATCACATTGAGCTGCCGAAGCCACGTCTGATAGAACGGATCGCTTGTTGCGTGGATTACGTGGGCCAGTCGGTCCTGCTTCGTTAGAACTAGCATCGAGTCTAATAGGCATTTCATGGTTTCCGTTGATTGTATGAGCGCGGGTCTGCAGTGAAATTGAGACAGATGCAGTATGGTGAAGATATTCGTACAATCGATGTGCTTCGTCGAAGAACATGACCTGCAAATCATAAGAGGGGTGTTTCTAGTCTTGAAATTGCTCACTAACAGGAATCTTCTTGCGAGGAGCAGGCTGAGGTTGTTGCAGCTCGATGGGCTCATGGGGCTCCGCCTTGTTCTTGCCCTTGCGATTGAAGACAAAAAGGCGCCTTCTCCTTGAACTAGCGGTGTCATGGCTGGTAGGCGGAGGTTGCTGCGGTGGAAGGGGCTCTGGAGTGTCTTCGCTGACGGGCTCAAATTCGCGATATTTGAGTAGAGAACTCTAACACGAAGGTCAAACCAAGACGTCGAGCAGAGAGGCAACCAACCTGGAACAACTCCATCAGTCGAGCAATATCACTCGTCCGGACATTTCTAATGTCGGAGCCTGGCTGGGTCTCAGCTAATCTTCGCTCGACATTCAGACGATCATGCTTTCAAGTCGTTCAGAGAAAATACAGGACTGAATCAGGATGCTCACCTTGAAACCCCATGACTCCTTCTCAAACTCCTCATAGCCGTCAATCTTGCCAATCTCCTCAAAAGTATTGCTCCATTTGTTGACTGAGACTTGTGTATAAGGCTGGCTAGATCCGCGAAGCCAGCGATCCGCAAGTCGAAGTGCAAAACATGATACTCTTCCCCACAGAGCACCTCTCGTAAGATAGCGGTTTTTCCGACAGAACTGGCCCCGAATAGAACGGTGAATGATGGCTCGCCTTCCAAGACCTGTTCCAAAATACGAGTTTCTGCCGTCCGGGGAAAAAGCCAGGATATCGCGAGAATGTGTGCTTGACCCGTAATTGAGAACGCTCTTTTTGCTCGCTGAGATCACGACGCGCCTCGTCCAGAAGCCTCTTCGACTCGGTAAGAGAACGAACGGTCTCGGCGGGCTATGTGATGTGAGCACACTGTGAGTCAAGTGAGGAAAAATGAATCCCATACGTTAGCAAGTACACAACAATCTCCCCCAACCCAAAGAAATTCCTCTTCTGCATATCCACCGGCAAGAAAGACGTCCGTCGACGAGGGATGTTCGTTCGGAAGAACCAATGAATTGGGATCGACGAGCGCTGCGGTTGTGGCTTGCGCAACTTGGTGTGGTGCGATTGCATGTATCGCAGTGAGCTGTGGCCCGTCGATAAGTTTCGTTAGGCTGAAATGAGAGAAGGAGGAGAGATGAGATTACTGCGGCGTACATGTAGCTGCAACCGCATGTTGCGGTCGTGGAGCCAGGCTTTCCGATTGCTGGTGCATGCGAGCGGCATGAGGCAATTGCGAAGGACACCGACAGAGCCGGTTCTTGCACCACTGCGCGCGTTGAACGCGCTGAACATGGCAAACGCGTGCAACCTACGCGCTGACTACGTCATTGTTCAGCTTCGCTAGTTCGCGGCCAGACATGAGTGTTCTGCACCCCTGATAAGCACTTCAAGTCGATGTGGTACGCGTGCGGTTCAGGAAACGTTGTCGATTGCGTTCCAAGCGCAGGCAATGGCAAGTTGGGGTACAGAGCAAGTTGGAATGGTTATTGAGGTGGTCTTGTTGACTTCAAGAGAAAATACGATGGTGGACCCCCATCACGGCGGAGTTTGAAGAATGCTCGACATATTCATGGTTCATTCGAGCTCGTCGGAGACCCCTCCGGGGAAGAGGTTTGTAAAAAAAAATTGAGTCGCGTCACAATTGTCACATAATCTGATGCGGCCTGATGCGGGCCGAATCCGATCATCAATATCGAGCCCAAAATGGCAACTTTCCTTCCCAGACTCTGCAAATTTCACGCTCGGATAGGGATGCATTGAAGCGAGCATTTGAGAGAGACATGATGCGAGACTACCCTTAGTAACTCCGAGCCAATTTTCACCAAGCGATTGAGTTGGAACGAGGCCTGATTACCTTACGATAGAAATCTGTGACAGAATAATGCCTTGACTAGACTTAGTCACCACCGACTGAAGAGGTCGTTAAGGATCACTTTTTCTTGCGACACCCCGAATTCTCTTTTGCTTTAACAAGATCTTATCATTGCACCGAGATACGCTACGGATCCTTAGCAAAAAGCTCCCTTACCGATCGATCATCGACAGTGCGCCGTTGCCCCAAAGAATCTCGTGTACAGAAATAATGCATGTTCGGCAAGAGTGCGGTCATCTCCACCTCAGGGACAGCGGCAGATAAGCATCCACTGGACACAGAAACTCTGCGCCGAATCCAACCGGCAAATTTTGCATTTGTGAGAGCAAATCCGACGAAGGCTCATGCCAGCCTGATGATGCCGTGAAGTTGTCTAAACTGCCGATCGGTGTAAAGAGTGTTGTTTGCATGGTGTGAGGAGATGGGGTAGGATGAAAGGCCTCTGTAGGCCCCGACAACGAAGAGGATAACACGTCGGACGGGTCCACCGCTACATCGCGAGATGCCAGTCGACGGGCGATGATTGGTCTCAACCTGTCATCGAGTAGAGCTTGGAGGATATTCCCATTGCGCGCCGCACCCGTCCAGGTAGCACCGATAGCACGCAGATACCCAATGCATTTTTCCGTCTGGGCGAGTGCTGTGTTAAGAGCCCCGTGTGCAACGCGCCTGCCTGACGTTGCCTGCAGCGCGCGCAGCAAGAAGACAGTGCCAGCACTAAAGGACGATCTGGATGATGGGTCATCGGTACCAGGCGCAGTGTGTACAGCGATTCCCACGTCTCGAGAAGCTCAAGTATATTCTCGGCGGCATGAGTGCACAACTGTATCAAGACAAATCAACGACCGTTTGAAACAGACATGCACCTGACTCACTTTAGCATGGTCTACGTCCCCCTGACCAGCCTTTGATTGGAAGAAAGGTCGATGCAGAACAGTGAAGCACCACCAATAAACGAGATGTAATACAAGCCGTTGCGGAGTAGAGCTTTTCCTACTTGTTGGCGTGATGTCGAGCTGCGAGGGTAGTCCACTTTTCAGTTATAAAGCTCGAGACTAAAACGAATGAGCATGAAAAATGAAGGCGATTAGGGAAAACACTAACTCGAGTTTAACGATTTGCTCATTGATGCCCTGTGCGTCTGGCCCCTCCAACGCGTTGCTGCAGATGTCTCATTATAGTAGCTGTTAGTCAACGCCTAAACTTTGATACGCACATCATCGTAATAATCCGGCTAGCTACCACGTAAAGCGCTGAAGACTGGAAGAATATAAGGGTCAGGAGGTTCGGCTGGGGCTGTATCTTCGCCGGCGCATAAGACCATGGAATCTGATCCATCTCGAGATCTACCAGCGGTATCGGCACTTTGCGCCGGTTCAGTATGGGTCCGCTGAAGTCGCGGCCATAGTACAAAGCCCATGACACTTCCTGCACTCATGTTAGCGGAACCTCGAGAGAAAAGCCTGTAGAATACCAATGCAAACCCGGTCCAATGAGCCCAATTTCGCGCCATCATCTCTTCATGCGTTATCAGGCCAGCCTTCACCCATGCTGTCGAATCATGGCCAAGCCCCACTGGCATAACATCGAGTGATGTTCAAGTCAATAATTGTCGTTGAGACTCACGAGTGATGCCAATGCTATTGCTCATCCCTGAAATGTCGTATGAGCATGAGACCGTGACTGGAATGAAGATTTGCGCGCCTGTGAGCAGCTCCGCTTCGATTCTATTGCCAGAATTCCGTGTAGAAAGATGCCAGAAAAGCCAGAGAATGTAGGAGATTCAGGCTAGGTTTCTGGCACTCTGCCGAGAGATCCGACCTGGCGGCGTTCGCAAAATGTTCCCTAGTTTTATAGTCGCGTTTCATGGGGTCTTCAGAGTACAATGCGGCCAGAGATAGAAGAGCATTGTGCAGCATCGGAGAATAGTGAAGGGTGCTTGGAGGAGCCTCCGAAGCCGGAACACTTAACGCGGTGTACATGTCTCGAAGAAAAAGCGAGGGAACCAGGCGAAGACTCCACATTGTGAAAAACGTGAAAGATAAATGGAGGATCCTGCGTTCGGCGTAAGAAAAACAAAATAATAATGAACTTTGACCTACTTGTCGTGTTCCTTTTTATCAAGATTCGCCTCTGGAGGCAGATGCCTCGCCCAATCGACTTCCGGACAATTGGATGAATCGTCCGCGTCCAGCTGCAATACATAAGACAATGTTGAGCCGCCATGAGGACTTGCTATTCGCGAGGTTCTATTGTTTATCTTGTCAGAGAAACGGAATGGCGCTGTTATCCCATGAAGAAGCAAATGCCCATCGTCGAGCTAATAAATCGCCATCTAAGCATGAAGTGAAGTCGGAGATCCTGAAACTTGCCTTGAGGCGTTGCATAGGTGTAGTCAGATCCTGTATTATATCATCGTCTGGATCGACTCCAACGGGATCCGCGTCGAGATTGCCCGCATCTCCTTCACTCTGTTTTCCAGGATGTTGTGGTCGAGATTGAAGATGAGAGGAAACATCTTGGCACACACACTTTGCGAGGATTCCCTCCAAGATGTCTACATAGAGCTCTAAATCATCGACGCGTTTCTTCAACGCCGTGAAATGTGCCTCTGTTCGCGCCCGCCTCGGCGGGTTTATCCTCCTTTCCCCACGAACACTGACCAAGTGGAATTGCACATCAAACAACTGGGGACTGGGTGCATTGGCGTTAACGCACTTCGTTTTCACGCCCAGATAGAGAACAGTAGCCGCACACCGGTTTAATTCCATCACATTTTGCCTTCCTGAACCAGGATTATGAGACGGCCGAGAATTCTATGGGCTAGAAACATTACTTTGCACGACATACTGCACACGCATGCATCGTATAAGACCCACGACCATGCGGATAGGTGATTCCTTTTGGCATTCTGCTCCCGTATTCGGTGTGGTGGGGGATTTGGAGATCTAGCAAGGGCCCAACGACGAGGAGATATGGCTGTCAATTCAAACAAGATTCGTCGAATAGTAACGGATATGCCTTGAAAAACGTCCGAGTCGACGTCGACGCTCTGACAAACCCCGTCGATCGCATGAAAAATATGAAACTGAAATTTCTGGAAGAACGGCAACTGTGACGTACACGGTGATTCGACTATCATATGTCCACCAACTCCGACCCGACGACAAAGGTGTTGCGTCCTTCTTCCCTTACTTAGTCAACAAGAGGCTGGGCTATATATCTGACGGCGAAGGGCTATGGAATCTGAGTTTCCTTCGACTGTGATCAACAAGGGCCCAACTTGGAAAGGTTTCGACGCGCTCCGATTCCTAGTGATCTTGTACGCATTCGCATGGGCTTATTCGAATACCAACCACTCATCGCGGGTCCTTGTTCTGGAAAAACTAGTGGCGATTCATATTCTGATGTTGGGTTTGCGGATTTTGAATCTCTGATCCCTAGTCATGAAGAGCCTCTTGGGGTAGACTTTCCTGGTAAGAATATATCATGTTTCGCTCACAAAGGGAATACTGAGTGGCATCGACCATGTAGGAGTCACATACGCGGAACCAGGCGAGCCTAATTGGGTTGGTCATTTCATTACAAACTATGCCAATCACCAGCTCCTGGTCTACGACTACGCTCACGGCGGCTCGCGCGTCGCCCAAGTGCGCAATCAGATTCAAGTCATGTTTAGGGTGCAGATCGCTGAGAGGCCACCATGGGCGCCGTGGAAGGAGCAGGACGCATTATTCGGTAGGTCGCGTGCGCGTATAACCAAATTATCTTCAAACTAATGCTTTCCCAGTTACATGGGTGGGCATTAACGACGCTGCGTACTTGAATTTCCTTCTTGGCTGCCCACTCCCTCACGTTTCTCTCCAAGCTACGGTTGTGAGCACAAGGATAACCTGAAGGTGCTATTCAAAGGCAAGAGATACTCTATAACAACGGTATACTGTTTGAAAGTTGATTTGGATGAGACCTAACTCTGTCCAGGTGCACGAAATTTTGTTTTTGTAAATATCCCCGCTATCGATCGTTCGCCAGGCAAAGTTTCGCATTCTCCTGAAACCGTACAGTCTGCTAACTGTCTGCAGCTCGCGGACGCAAGCCAAACTATATCAGCTGGAACATGGCGCTCAACGAAGCGGCTAACCAGTTCTCGGCGGCACATCCCGACGCGACGGTCATGATATACTCCTCATGGGACACATTCAACGCGCTCTTCGACAACCCCGTAGCACATGGTTTCCCCGCCGAAGATACCAAAAGAGCCGGCAAGTCCATGTGGGTCGATCACCTTCATCCAACGAGCAAGGTCCACGACTTTGTGGCAAGAGATCTAGCTAATTTCCTGGGCCAGCAAGGTGCGTTTAGCGAGAGCGTATGAAAAGCTATGACGACGCACTTTGCTTGGATTTTGTATTTATGTGGCAAATTTGTATTGTCTAGGGTTGTGTAACTATACTTCGCATTACTACTTCACATCTGCACTTGTACCATAATTTATCTGTTATTCGGGGAACGAGGACGATGATGCATGTTGAGAGAAATCTTGGGGTTCCCAAGCACTACCATAACTCGGAATGAGAAAGGCGTCCAGATCCAGGCCGGGCAACGTCATGAGACATTCTCGTTGCAGTGAATCGACTGAGTCACAATATGTGCTCGAATCTTGCAACTCGCCGAAGAAATCCAGCATCTCGTCCGCGATGGGACTATACGGCGGATCCAGATTGAATGTGTATGAAGGCATTGCCATGGGCGCAAGGGGAAAGGGTACGGTGACACAGGTAGACTCTGCCTGCGATGGTGCCTTCCTCTCATTGGCAGCATCCTCGCCCGCTTGCCCGAGTCGACGTTTGAGTACTGGTCGAAGCTTTTGTATTCAGAATGCAATGAAGAAGCTTGGCAGTTCGTATGGCGGATCCCCAGGTCTGGCCCATTTCATGAAGATGTTCCACACACATCTCAGTCTGTGCTAGTGCTTCATCCACCACATCATGCGCGATAGACGGGCCAGCAGTCGCCTTCAATGCACGCAACAAGAATATTGTCCCGGCGCTGAAGATGACTTGCTGCATCGTGAGTGACGAATGCCGCAGGTTGTACAACGATGACCACGTCCGAACCAACTCGAGTATCTTCTCCGCCGCGCTGATGCAGAGCTATCAATGGAGAGCAGGAGTCAGGTTGACGCCGGAGGACATAGAGGAGAATCCCACACGCCTTAACGTGGGTCCACATCCGACGAGAACTTCGTGCAACAAAAGAAGGGTCTGTGTAAAGCGATAGAACACCACCAATACGCGAGTGCAACATGAGCCGTTGTGGAGTGATTGGGATTGGTTGGTGGGCGTGATGTCAAGCTGGGGAGGTAGCTGGTTCCGCCAATTGTTGAGTTCCAAACTTTTCGTAGAGTCAGATCAAACTCAGTCCTTCCCTAGCTAAGCAAGTACGCACTCAATTTTGGCGACCTGCTTCTCGATCTGCGGATAATTTAATTGAACTAAGGGCTGCAAGCCATTTCTGGGAAGGATAAGCGACAAAATACGGGAAAAGTCAACGAACGACGGACATGGTGTCAATGATCTGGCGTGCTATCCTGAACAGAGCGGGCGGTCTTGTTGAATGTGAGGGTGAGATAACTCGGCTGCGGTGGTATGTTTTGCTGGGGCATAGAACCACAGTTCCTGATCCATTTCTGGATCTATGAACGGCATTGGCGTATCCGATGAGGAGGACCACCGAATTCCCGCCGAACAATAAAGCCCAAGCACACGTCCTAGGAGAAGGGTTATCATTCCACTCACCGAAAGCAAAAGCAAAACGGATTACGAGGGAAAATATGTTCCAATGAGCGCAATTCCTCCCGACCATCTCATCGTGGGTGATTAAGCCCGCCTTGACCCAATGTGTAGAATCGAGCCCCAATCCAACTATACAACACGTCAACGAATAGATTTTCCCGACCGGATAGGGGAGACTGACGTGTCATGCTCAATCTGGTACTCATTCCTACAAGCATTGAGAACAAGGTTCATCGGACAAGTCATCTTAACATACCGAAAAAGAGTTCCGCCTGAACTCGATCATCCTTGTCAGAATAGAAAGATCCAATGAATGCCAGCGCAAGGACTATGCTAAGATTCGGCTTCCGTATGTCCTCAAAGAGACGGGCTTGAGCGGCTGAAGCAAAGTACTGCCGTGTTCGTATATCTCTCAAATGCAGATCATCGGAGAAAACAGCGCAGATAGACAGCAGGGCGTTGTGTAACATTGGAGAGTAGTTGTGGCGTCCTAGGAGGCTCCTCGAACTCGGGAACACTCAACGCGCGGGTACATATCTTTGAGGAAAAGTGCAGGTACGACGCGGAACATCCAATTGGTAAAGAACTTGAAGGATAAGTCAAGGATCTGAACAAGAGGCAATTGAAATCAGCATGGAAAAGATTTGCGCAAACTATAAGTAACGAACTTGTCGTGTTGTTTTCGACTCAAATGTACCTCAGGTGGCAGGTATCTCGACCAATCGATCTCGGGGTGAGTCTGCGATATATTCTCGTCCACTTGAAGTACATAGGTCGCCTGTGGAACATGTACTTCAGTATTCCGGGACCCTTCCTTGACTAAATTGCGGCCGAAGCCGACAATGCTAGTTGCTGTCATCCCTTGATGAAAGAGTCCACCACTACGATTGTCTAGCTACACCTTCGTTTCAGCCAAGCAGACATTTGTAGAAAGACTGTTTACCTTCAAGCGTCGAATGGGAACTGTCAGCTCTCGAGTGATTTCTCGGTCAGAATCCAGGTCGTCCGTATCCGAATGCTCAGAATCCAAGGGTTCTTTCTGTCCACTCAGTTGTTCTGGCGGGGACCGTGCTTGTAGATGGAAGGATACGTCTTGGCAGACGCATTTCTCCAGCATGCTCTGGAGGAGGAGGACACGGGCATGCAGCGAGTCGGCGCGCTTTCGTAGGCTTGCATAGGATTCGACCCGAGAGGATCCAGATTTGTCGTTACGCCCCCAAATACACTTTACAGTAAAGTGCATAATTATAACAACCAGTGGTGCAGAAATAGTCTTGACACACGTACTTCATCGCTCCGTCCAGAGGCAACACACGGGCCACATTCTGGCTTCACACCGTCACATTTCGATTTTCTGTTGTGGACGCTCAGCAATTGAACACCGTTTGCGGGACTCCTTTACTTGCTTCGCGCGACACACAATACAGGCTTGTGCAGCATACGGCGCACGAGTTCTTGCTGATTCAATTTTCTTCGTCATCTATCGCTCGGGATACCAAGGATGCTGGGTCCGAAGTAGTGCAAGTGAGGTGCAGAATCAATGAGAGTGGTCAACCATCACGGTGGATGTGGTTTGTAAGGCAATTGAAGGCCATCAAACAATACGCGAAAGAAATATTGATGTTCGGATACGCGTCGCGTCGCGTCGGGGACAAAGGTCGGGGAAGGCTCGAGCTTCAAGTCTGCAGGAGGATTCATCGTCAACGAAAGAGAGAGAGACGCGGGAATCCGGACCGTGTCACCGTCTTGGGTCATTCTCGCCAACAAACTGACTCGAAACACAACTTTAAGCGATAATTTACATCGTTGACCTATACAAACTACGACTTCAAAACTCTGAAGCGATTCTCTATGACTGGAATTCGACGAGTTCGCACAGACTCGGAAGTGATGACAACAACAATATTATCGCACAACAGACACCACTACTCAAGCTCCAGTGTTCCTCTATACATTATCTATAGTTAGTAGACATCGTCATTGTCTTTTCGCTTCTCATACACAATCGTTCAGGCCCCGAAACACGTTTAAGACCGGTACGACTTCACGAAGAAACCGGCTTCGGGCTACGACCGGCGCGCTCAAGAGACCCTTCAGTCAGCTCGTAGGCCGGTCGATAATATTGCCTGCCGTCGGGCGAGATTGGGGATGCGACCGCGTTCTCTGGTCGCGTGTGCGTGGAGGAGATGTACGCGGAGAGGACGCTAATGGGGGACGGCATGGGTGTTTCCGGCTTCGGTGTTGTGTGCGTGGACGAGAGGACTGTGGTAAGGGCAGTGCCGGGTGTGAGGACCGTGCTGGAAGGGGGTGAAGACGCCGGGGGAGACGACGGGATCTTCACCAGGAGCGCGGGATTCGGGAAGGTGTTGTATGTTGAGCCCAAGGAAGTGTACCTGCAGAGAAGTTAAAACGGGACACATGACGCAACGTGGAAGACGTACCCCGAATCGTACAGCTCGCAGTACGGTACATTGAGCTTCCGAAGAAATGTCCACACATGAGCGTAATCCCAGTTTATGATGGGATTTATGCGCTCGAATTTTGGCCAACCGGGATCGGTCATGTTACGATGCGATAACGTCGCTGAAAGCTGTTTCAGCGCGTATAAACAGATGCCCAGCGTACATACCTCCGTGAGGATCCGATCTACGAGTACCGATGAGAATCGCGTCGATATTGGGGAACTTGTTCTTGTAGATCTCAAGTGCCTGCTTCATTCCTTCAGAACCCTTGGCTTTACCCACTGCTTTGGGTGCGGAAACAATATAATCGGTGCCATTCCTTGGAAAGGGCGTGACGACGCTCTCCACCGCCTCTGACGTCGGACGGCAATGAAACAAGTCCAAGTTGTATCGCTTCGCTGACTGGTCGATAAAAGTCTCCAGAGTCGGAAATGGTGACGGAACAGCGATATAGACAGCCGGAATTGGTTTCAAAGACTCGGAAGGAGGTAATCTTCTTGCGAGCGCCCCGGCATAGAGATGCAGGAGCACAGTGCCTGTTCCGAGGTTGAGCGACGAACTGAAGATATTCAAAACCATCCCATACAGTCTTTTCCACCATTGAAACTGATAGAGACGCGTTCCTGGCTTGAATTTTGGCATAGGTATGTCGAAACAGAGAGCGAATCGACTCCCCACCTACCCATGGATCTCCAGAGCCTCGTCGATTACATCCAGAGCTTCTTTTACCAAGGGAGCCAGAGGATCTTGTGAGTTAGCCAGATCGTAGACCGTTTTAGCGACGTCCTTGCAGTCCATAGATACAGATATCCTATAAGCAACGAGCGGAAGGGCGTCACAAGCGAGCAAGGAGAGGAAGGGAGAGCAAGAGATGAGGTCAACAGTGCGGCTGATATAGCCGGCGCGGTACCGCTATTAGCTAACCAAACGTTTCTTGCCTCTACTTTTATCACCGCTTCTGTTTCTCAGCGAGCGCGCTATCTGAATGGTAATGGCTACCGTCGTTCTGGTCACCGGAGGCACTGGGCTCGTCGGCAAGGCTCTTCAGCACATAATCGAAACTGAACCAGTGGGATCGAGATATGGCAAGTTACCAAACGAAACTTGGATCTTTGCGAGCTCAGCAGAAGGAGATCTGAGGTTGGATCGATCTTGGCTGCTGAGATGTCTCTGGAGTTCAGCGGAAAATCTAGGGATCCCGCGCAGACGAACAAGCTCTACGAAAAATACAAGCCAACCCATGTCATCCATCTTGCCGCCCTTGGTGCGTTGAAATCGTTCCAGATGTATCTTCCCATCTAAGCAAAAGATTCAGTTGGCGGTCTTTTCAAGAACATGAAATACAAGGTCTTTGATTCTTGACGCGATCGCGATGCTCGTTGTTCTAAATAACACACTCGACAGCTGACTTTCTTGCGGGACAATATCCTGATCAACGACAACATCCTGCACGCATCGTATACCCACAAAACCACGAAGCTCATCTCGTGCCTTTCCACCTGCGTATTCCCCGATAAGGTTGAATATCCGCTCGACGAAAACAAGATCCACAGCGGACCACCTCATGAAAGTAATTTCGGCTATGCCCACGCGAAGAGGATGGTGGACGTGCAGAACCAGTGGGTTTCCAGTCTTATTTTGATCCATCCACCGATGCTGACAACTCAATGCAGCGCGTACAAGGAGGAGTTTGGCTGCAACTTCACGTCTGCGATCCCGACCAACATCTTTGGACCACACGACAACTAGTATGTCCTTTTTGTAACATCTACGCGATCAAAAATAACGTCGGTGCTCACAGCGACCTTGAAGATGCACACGTCATTCCTGCCCTCGTTCACAAATGTTACTTGGCCAAGAGCATGTCTTTCCTCTATTCTAACAGACACGTACTAACGCGCACGTAGAAAACGGCACACCTTTCATTGTCAGCGGCACAGGCAAACCTCTCCGTCAATTTATCTTCTCCTACGACCTCGCAAAACTCTTCGTATGGATGCTGCGTGAATATGACGACGTAGAACCTATTATCCTCTCTGGTGAGACAATTGACCGCGTTCTTTCAAACTACGCGTCTCTGAGACTCGTCTCGTTCAGTCGGGGAAGACGAAGAGGTAAGCATCAAGGAGGTTACCGACGCCATCGTCAAAGCAGTCGGCTTCGAAGGCCATTATTCCGTACGCTTAGTCTTTACGCTGTCATCTTGCGCTCACCCATTTCTTTGCAGTTCGACACCACCAAAGCAGATGGTCAATTCCGGAAACCCGCGACGAACAAGAAGCTGCTAGACTGTCACGGCGCTTTCAAGTTCACCCCATTCGAGCAGGGTATGTATATCCTGTTTCCTGCTCCTCGTCGTTTGATCACTTAACCATGTGTAGCGCTTGACTTGAGCGTCAAATGGTTTGTCGAGAACTACGATAGTGCACGGACGGGTGTAAACAAAAAGCCATAAAGAGGTAGAAGAGGAGCCAGGATAGAAGACTTGTACAAAACTGCACGAATACGAACGAATGAATAGCTGTCGAGTCGGAGTCGCAGATCGCACCAATACTTCTATCAAGATTCTGCCATTGCTGTTGTAGTGTTTTGACAATCCTGGCCAACCACATGCCATCGCAATGAGAATGGTCGATCCGAGAGTGAGTATGTCGCAGAAACAGATCCGAGTATCTGTCTCCCAAGATGGTATGCGTCAAACGTCCATGACATTACAATGGTATAGGATTCCACAAACTTTTACATCCTACACCCTCCTAATTCGAGTCAATGCGTTACTTTTAACAATGCCGTCCGAAAGAATAATGCGTATCTAATTAACCTGCCCATGCCGTTCCGCGAATCAATTCTGGTTCTCAATCATGCTCTTCGACGCCTGAAGGTCAGCCTCCACCATCTCCTTGACTAGAGAGGGGAAATCGACTTTGCGTTTCCATCCAAGCACACGCTCTGCCTTGGCGGGTGTTCCCAACAGGAGACTGGAAACAAGTTTCATCAGGAAAGGTGTTTCAAGCTCGGTAGACACGCAGGCACGTACTCAACCTCAGCCGGGCGGAAGTATTGAGGGTCGACTTTGACTACAACCTTGCCTGTCTTGACGTCGGTCGCCTCCTCATCGACACCGGAGCCAGACCATCTAAGGTATATCAGTCACAGCAACATGTGAATGAAAGGGACGAGGTGTGTACTTGAGTTCCATACCGAGCGTCTTGAAGGACAAGTTGACAAACTCGCGCACGGGATGCGTTTCGCCGGTCGCCAGAACAAAGTCTTCAGGTTTAGGCTGCTGCAGCATGAGCCACATGCCCTCAACATAGTCGCGCGCTGGTAGAGAAGCGGGTCAATCAGAGTGCGTGATAAAAGACGAAGGAAAGTAAGTGCGTACCGTGTCCCCAATCACGCTTGGCGTCTATGTTCCCTAAATAGAGGCAGGCCTGCTTCCCCAGCGAGATATCCGCAGCCGCACGCGAAATCTTTCTCGTTACGAATGTTCGCCCACGGCGAGGGCTCTCGTGGTTGAACAAGATACCATTGCACGCATACATCCCATACGCCTCGCGGTAGTTGACAACAATCCAGTATGCATAGAGTTTTGCGCAGCCGTAGGGGGAACGAGGATAGAAGGGGGTGGTTTCGCTTTGTGGCGTTTCGACGACTTTGCCGTATAGCTCGGACGTCGAGGCTTGATAGAAGCGTACGTGCTTTTCGAGTCCACATGTGCGTACAGCGTCGAGAAGACGAAGCGTGCCCAGTCCATCGACATCGCCGGTGTATTCGGCCATTTCAAAAGATACTTTGACGTGCGATTGTGCGCCGAGGTTGTAGATCTCCGTAGGCTGGACTTGGGCGATGATATAGACGAGGTTGGTACTGTCGCTCAGATCGCCGTAGTGCAGCTTGAATTTGCCTGGGCCTGATCGAGAAGGAATATGTTAGAGAATGAGGGAGTGATGAAGAGGAGATCGTACGCTCATGCTGATCTTCGTACAGATGGTGCAGACGACCAGTATTGAAGCTGGATGAACGACGAATGATTCCGTGGACCTGATATCCCTTCGAAAGCAGCAGCTCCGTGCTGTTGGATGGGTTATACACTAGGCGAGACAGCGAAAACGTCCCAAACTCACAGATACGACCCATCTTGTCCAGTGATACCTACGCGTTGTTGAGCGAAGCGTTTTTAGTAGATAGAAGCCCGCCAAACCTGATATCAGCGCAACTTTGCGCTTGTAGTATTCTTCGGGACTGGGGAGATCTTTGAGCAAGTTGAGGGCCATGGATGTCGAGAGATGGTGGTGGTAAGGAAGGAAGAAGTATTCAAATTAATTTATTGACGCGATGTTTTGGCTTATGGTTACGTTACGTGATTCTATTTCAATTTTTTTTTCTTTTGCGGATTATACTGTAATGCACCTCGCAGTATCGTGCAGTATCTAAACGTGTCTGACCACACTCCGAACGCGCGCTTCAAAGAAGGGAAAAAAGACGGGGAGAAGGCCGTTCGCCATCATGATCCATCTCCCGCAGCCAGTTGCACGTTGAAGGCCGGATTAAGAACAGTGTATCAAGAGACAAGAGCAACACCAGAAGTCGGGCCCTATGCTAACACGCTGGTAAAAAGCAGTTGACAAAAAGCACTGGTTGAATCGGTAAAAGTGGAAAAGCCTTGAAGTCTGACGGGTTAATTTAAATTTGCCTCTTTGAAAGATATCTCGATATCTATCACGATAAGTTCCATATTCCCCGCCGAAGAACAGAAATACCACATTCAAAGGCGTCCGTTCCTGGCCTTTCTCCGTTGAAACACGCGGGAGAGTGAGTGGCACAAATGCGGGCAGAGACCATAGATGAGCAGAGGCAAGTCCGAGTGACGGGGAGAGATGTCTGTCGAAGATATATATGGATTGAGGACGGTGCAGGTTTCAAGGGAGCCATTCTATGGCACCTTGACGAGAGCAATGCTCCTGTTTCCATGTGATGGATAACTCCATCAGAGGAGCCTGAGCAAGTACACCTTGAACACAAAAAGCCTTTAAGATTCTAAATCGAGGTCAAAGAATCCAAGCAGAGTACTGTAGCCTAGCTTCATTCCTTCAAGCCTAGGATTCCTTGACCACTCTTGACCACCGATGATCGCCTATCTAGCTGAGATCTTGAAAATTTCCGGCAACCCAGCCCATCTTCGACGGCTACAGAGTTGCGAGACTTTTGCTCTTCGTCAGGAAACCTTTGAACCATTGAGGGTGATTGTTTCGGTATCCTCAGCCCCAGGGAGCTGATCCAGTCCGTGAATACAGCAGTTTCGTGACATTCAATTGTAGAGACCTGGCCATTGCCAGAAACTTGAGTAATCGCGATTCGCTCGTTCGAATTGTGGCGAATCATTCTTCTGTCTGAGCCTTTCGATGTTGTTGTCGTCGTCGTCGCTGTCGGTACCGGCTGCCTTAGATAGAGGATTTTGGCCGAATTTTGGCGGCGAGGATCCAGGCAGGAAGGAGACAACAACAAACCGCTTTTTTCACTCCGAAACTGCCCTAATTTTGTCCAAAAAGTGGTTTTTTGCAAAAAGTCTCGCCTAACCGCAAAACTGTGTCCGAAAACTGCGGCAAGCTAGAATATACTTAGTAGCAATCAGATTTTGTGAAGGAGAAGATGAGAAGGGATGTGAATGCAAGAGGGGAAGCGACCAAGTCAAGTGGATTCAGGTGTTGTGTGGGTGTGCGGGGGTTTGGTCGTCCCGGCGAATTCGGGCTTTGCAAGTCTACCGAAGAGGCTGCGGCAAAGGCCGAAGGGGAGAGGTGCCGAACGCGGGACGGCCAAACCCGTACGCAAGGGCTACCCCGAGGGTGTGGGCGAACGAGACCCGGAGCAGCCAAGCGTAAGCTCAAGAACAGGGAATGGGAGGGTGGGGCAGAAATACACGTAGATACGCGTGAAGACTTAGAAATTCGTCGAGGTAGAGAGCGGAAGCAAAGCGGAAGCGAGAACTTAAGTGGCTCGGATCACACAGATCACCAATGAAAGCGGCACAAAATCTTAGCTAATATTTCTAGCTTGCCTTCCACTCAGGCCGGCTTGCAAGCTCGCCCATCCTGAGCTCGCAAAAAGTGGCTTTTTGACGCGAAATTGTCCGAATCGAGTGGCTTTTTGAGGCCAAAATCGTCAAATTTTCCGAGTGGGAGCTTCGGCCTGTATACATATAAAATTTAAAATGACGAACGCTCGGCTTGCTTCCGACCACCTTCCGACCAATGTGGTCACCGCGCTGCACACTCGTTAACTCTGTTTCTCACCATGAAACGGGCCCTGGAATCTTCGCAAAGCCTTCCCAACAAGAGATCCAAAAGCAGCCAAGCCTGTATATCTTGTCGGCGCCAAAAATCTCGATGTGAGATACTCGAATCAGCGTCGACGATTCGGTGTCATCGATGCAGCGTTCTCAATGTCGAATGCTCGTTCGACAACCCCAATCTCATCCCAGTACCTTTGGTTGTACCTCCTACCTTGGTTGCACCCAATCCACCTCCGACTCGGTCGGATTCCGTTGATAGTCTGAACACCTTGGCCTCAGTCGCGTCTTCTCGTCCCAGTGTAGAGGAGACGGTTGTAGACGTTCCAACAACTACGGCTCCGAGCTGGGGATCGATTTCTCGTATCAATTGGACGACTGCTCCAATATTGGCTATCCGAGATATGGTAAGGTGTCCTCGTTGTGAACAGGACGTCCCAGTCCCAAGCGATGGGCAACTGTCCGATATATTGAATACCGCCGAGATAACATCGCTTTTGGAAATGTATGTAAGCATATTTTGAAAAGAATGTAATTCTAAAAACTGACTCGACTGCAGCTTCGAATCGCGATATACGCCCTGGCTATGTGCCCAGCCAGGTCCTTTGGAAATCTCAGGCTCGTTCCTGGACATAGTTAGATGCACTATCGCCTCAAGGCACCTGGCTCCTGCAGCAAGATCGGAAGCCGCTCCCCGCCTACAGAAACTTACCGAAGACGTCTTTCACCAGGAGATATTCAATCCCCAACCATCTCTCGATTCTCTCCGCGCATTACTCATACTCTCGGTGTGGACGCCTATATGCGGCTTCGGCGTCAAAGTTCGCGATGCGCGGCTGCTCATTGGTTCGACTGTCAGCGCAGCCATGAATCTCCATATTCAAACTGCCTCCAAACGCGCCTCCAGTCTGCGAGCTCAGAGGGAGCTGCTGTCCCCCGCTCAGCAAGTGGAACTCAGTGACTGTATTCTAAGATGGCGGCTGGTGAGAATCTCATCTTCCTCAAGTGAGTTCGCACTCTGAAACTTCACAGTGGATGCACCTCGCCATTTCCGAATCCATATTATGTCTCGGGACAGGACGCGATCCGCTCTCTCATTTTTCGCCGTTGGATCAGGAAATGGTCAATTTCTCGTCATCTCCCGACTCCAGTTTTGCGGTGATACGAGACATGCGACTGGGATTGTTTGCAAGGATGTTTTCAATGACAGAAACAGCACTGAAATTGACATTGGAACATGCGGACCGTCTCGGCCATTTTTTTGAACAGATCAACGAGTCGCTTTATGCGCTCGAAAGTCTAGTCAGACATTTCACGCCCCCCATCCCTGGTAGGCTCCTTATCTTCGTCTATTCAGCCGGCGATCTCACTTTTCTTTCAGTCACCACGCCGAAAGACACGTTCTATTCGCAGATGCTCCTCATGAAGTACCATAATTGCCGGCTGCTTGTGATACGTGCGTCGCTTCAAGCTGCAGAGATCAAAACCCTCATTCAATTTCAGATCACGCTCTCCGCGAAACGCGAACCGTCTACGAACGCGACAGACCCGCGGTGCGTTGGTTCGACGCGACAACGGGCGGGCACCGCGTCTCCCTCTTCTGGGGTCGCATGGCCCTCACCGCGGCGGAAAACGTCCTGACAGCGTTCCTCGCGGCGTCAGACCTTGCGCTTCTAAGCACTGCACCCGACAGCTTGTTCGGGATGATAGGCTTCGCGTCCACCTGGATCTTCGTCAGCAATTTCTCCGTGCAGCAGCTCGGGGGGAGTAAGCTTGGCGGCGCGAGCGAGCTTTTACAGAATATGGCGATACAACGGCTGCATCAAGTCGCTCATTCGCAGGACCATGCCGCTGCGCGGTGCGGGCACGTTCTCAGTGCGTTGATGAATGCGTGGCAACAACAACAACGGCAGCAGAAGTTGGATGTAGACGCACCTGTCAATGATGAGCGTGGTATATTGGACATCTCATACGCGAGTTTCCAGCCGATTTCGAATCCGGCTTTGGCAGGGAAGGAGGAGTTGTTGCTGAGCCCGCCGCCGTGTCATAAGGTCCAGGAGGACTCTGCGCCGGTAGTTGCAGATACCTCTGATTTGTTCATGGATGATGCGTTCTGGAGTGCGTTTTTGGAGAATTTGGATTCGGATGTTTTCGTTGCGCAGACTTCTGGGTCGACGTTGTTGTAGGCCGATATCTTGTATCAATATTAGTTGGGCATACTATAAGTAATCCTTAATGGCATTCTAATTGCATCTAATACACCTTCATCATCAACGAGCTTTCCGAACAATTGTTTCCTGAAGTGCAGACGAAACACGGATCCGGCTGTTCCGGATGACTCGGGCGTACCGCCGGCTCAACCGCCTATAACTAAACGGCCATGAAGAGAGCCGCATCAGGCGACACTCCTCCCACCAAACGCACTAAGGCCAGTCAAGCATGTGCTAGCTGCAGACGCCAGAAATCTCGATGCGAAATCATCCCCGTCGACGTGCGCGCCGTCGCCGGAGCGCCCGTCGTCATTCGCTGCCATCGCTGCAAAACCCTCGACATCCAATGCTCTTTCGAGACTTCCGAGCTCATTCATTTTTCGCCTCGAGCGATAGTACAGTCCTCACCGGCTTCTTCCTCTTCACCGCCCACGAGCAGCAACTTGAACAGCAATGCTGGGTTGACGACTTTGGCGACGGTCGCTTCGTCACGACCGAATGTGGAGGAAGGACCGAGTTCGGTGCCTGCTGCAGTCAATGTCCCTCATATTACAGGTTCATTTGGGATGCGGCCGGAAGATCTGGTGCCAACAGCCTCGACGCCGATCTGGGGGTCCATATCGCGGCTTGACTGGACGGCTACTCCAATGCTTGCGATTCAGGAGCTTATTAGATGTCCGCGCACGGAAGCGGCTGCTAGGGTACTGCTCGGCGCTGAAAAGCTCTCGGATATACTCAGTTCTGCGGAAATCACTTCTCTGTTGGAAATGTGAGTCTTAGTTCCATTGTTTATCAGCAAAAGAGCCAGCTAGAAGACTTGGGTGCTTGTTTCCTGCTACCTTTCAAGTTTTCGAACCCTTTTCCTGCTTTCTCGACAGGTTTCGTGCTAAAACTCGGTGTTTAGATTCGAGAGTCGATATGCGCCATGGTTGTGTGTCCAGCCAACACCCCTAGAAACGTCGAACTCGTTGCTGGACATCGCTCGTTGTACCATCGCCTCACGACATCTCCCTCCCGCATCACGATCCGCCGTCGCCCCGCGATTACAAAAGCTCACCGAAGACGTGTTCCTTCGTGAGATATTCAATCCCCAACCGTCCCTCGAGTCGATCCAAGCCCTTCTCATACTCTCTGTATGGTCTCCGATATGTGGGACGGGTGCCGAGACGCGAGATGGGCGACTGTTGATCGCCTCGGCTGTCAGCATGGCCATGAACCTACACCTTCAGGACGAGTCCAGGCATGCCGCCGTTATCAGACAGGATAAGCTGGGCTTGGTCTCGAGCACAGAGAAGCAGACGGAACTCATCAACTCGATACGCCGGTGGCGTCTGGTGAGTGGTTTATCTGCTTCAATTTTTAGCTACTGATCGCCGCCGCTTTCAGTGGATGCAGCTTTCAGTATCGGAGTCGATGTACGTTCATTCGCTTGCGAAGATTGATATAACTGACTTGATAGCTTAGGCTGTGTCTCGGCACTGGTCGATTGCCAGTCTCTCAATTTTCGCAGGCCGACCATGAAATCATCAATCTTTCTGCCATGGCCGACTTTTCGCTTTCTGCAGTACGCGACATTCGTCTCGGCCTCAACGCGAAACTTTGGGATATCAGTGAAACCGCGCTGAAACTTCGGGTCAGCAATTTCGATGATCTCGAGGCTTTCTTCGAGAAGATAAACTCCTCCCTTCACTTACTCGAAGGTCTCAGTCGACTCATCACACCTTTACCTTGTAGGAAACCCACATCCACCCACCAGCTTGATTACTGATTGTCCCTCAGCTATCACAGACTACGACAAATTTTACTCGCAAATGCTCATTCTCCAACTCCATGCATGTCGCTTGTTGGTGAATCACCACGCCTTACGCGAACTACGAACCACCTATGAACGCGATAGACCGCAACAGCGATGGTACTCGGCGCAAATAAAGGGCCAATCTCTGACCTTTTTCTGGGGATATCCCGCGCTCACCAGTGCCGAGACTGTTCTCAGTACGTTCCTGGGGGTAACAGATTCGACACTGCTGAGCACAGCACCGGACAATATATTCGCCATGGTCACATTTTCCGCCGTCTGGATCTTCGTCTCGAATTTCTCGCTCGTTCAAATGGGAAAATCCTATCTGGGTGGTGCGAGCGAGCGGTTGCAGAGTATGTCCATGGAGCTGCTCAACAAAATTGCCCTTGCACCCGACCATGCCGCCGCTCGGTGTGGCCATGTCCTTGGTGCGTTGATGACTGCTTGGGAGCAGCGCAAGCCCAAGGACGGTCCTTGGGATGGGACGATTCCGTCGAATATGTGCATGATGCCGGGCGTACCGCTGTACCCTTACCCATGCACCAAGTTTGCTGACACGGAAGGATACCTCAACCCTCCAAGTTATCAGGAACTTGTGGATAGCATGGCTAGCAGCACGGATCTGTTCATGGACGATGCGTTCTGGTCGTCTTTTCTTGAGAATCTTAATTCGGACACTCTTCCTTCCTCTGGCGTTCCTGTACCTTGACCCACTGTACCCTTGGGCTTCAAACGTGAATTATTTACGCCTGTACTTACTTTACTTTGTCTCCGATTTATTGTCTAATTTATTGTCGAGATCATTTGCCGCACAGCCACACGTTCCTCTGCTTAGACCCATCGTCACCCAATCCCTCGCGTTACATACGACGGTGCTCTGAAATCCTGCTGCGGGGACTGAAGACATTGCATTTCGAGAGTCTTTCCACGCGAGAGGAAAGAACACTTGCATGGGGGCATTGGTGTCGGTGTGGAACGGACTGGAAACGGTCATGGAGAGAGCACCAAGAGGCATACGGCGTTTCCGAGTTGCCTCCGAGGTTGACTCCTCGATCCCATTGTTCCCGCTTCCGCATAACAATCAAGAATCGCGGTAGATTCTTGAAGATATTCGCGGGAAGAGATGTGCTTCGGACTCGATTCATCCGTGCTTCAATCTTCAAGTCTTAGCCACCTCAATCCTGCTCAGTAACATGTTCAATTTGAACCCGGCGCAAATTAACGGGGCGTCATCGATCCATTGTGCCAAAGCGGCATCACTCAAAACGCGTACTTGACTCAGGACAAAAACAAACTCTCGGACCCTCCTCTGTTTCACCGCATGAAGAAGGTTCATTTCCTTCGCAACGTCCAATTTATTTCCACCATTCGAATTAGGCTTTCTCCCTCTTGCAGCATCCATAAACAAGATCAAATCTGGACCAACACGACGCCGATGTGTGTTCCGTTGTGGAATGCTGTTTGTGTGAGGTCCTGAGGCTAATGGACTCAATTCATGCCAGCCCACCGCCTCGAGAGTCGAGAGCATGAGACCGTATTTCGAGTTATTGCGCAGATGGCAGTGATGGGGTCCTCGGTCTATGTTCCCTCTTTTGTCTTCCCTGTTCGAAATTCGCTCTGCTTCTCCCACTGAGTTCAATTGAAACCTATGGGCTATAAGCATGCGTCATAAACACCTCAGCGCGTGTTGTTATCAGGCTCAACGTGGACGCCTCGTTTCTACCAATCGTTTGAAAAGGTCAGCGGCCAGTGCTTGATTTTTGCGATTCGGTATGCTTGGAATATCTGGAGAGAATTGACGTTGACCAGCCCTTATCTTCCTAGGTTGCGCCGGATTCCGATCCCTGAGCGCCGAAGAATCCACTTCGCTACCTCTGAATAACTCGGACCGCAGTGGCTCCGGAAACGAAACGATCGATGAGGCGGTAATCCCTCATGATATGAAATTACGAGCTACCAGGGGACCCTGAAGTCCCACCAGTAGTTTATAACTGCCAGGCCCGTCAAACACTCTTACATTTCCTCGACTGTACTTCTCACCTCTCCCAGAAAACAATGGAGGTACGCCGTTGTGTGTGTTCGCGCAGCAAGAGACTGATAGACGTTCAAGCAACCAACAATTCGTGTCTTTGGACTCGTCATTGGCATCGACAAGTATAAGTCAGGCGCAGTAAGCACTCCACTTCACTTCTCCTTCGTTCAACGTCTTCTAAGCGCATCTCTTGTCTCCCAGGTCTGGAATTTGGAGTCCTGTGTGGACGACGCTCAAAAGGTTCAGCGGTGGCTTCGTAAAGACCTTAAAGTGCCCAAGGACCAGATCTGTGTCCTCCTCGACAATCACGCGACCAAGCATAACATCGAGCAAAGCTTTCTCCGTCATCTCGTGCACAACGAAAACATCCAACGCGGCGATGCTATCGTGATATTTTTCGCCGGACACGGCAGCACCGCTGCCGCCCCAACTGGTTGGTTCCACAAAACCTCCGTTGGAGGCGTTGCAGAAGTCTTGTGCTCCTACGACTTTGGCCACCGCGGAGTAGCCGGGATATCCGACCGCTCCTTGCAAGCCATGCTTCAGGAGTTGTCTGATGCGAAAGGCGACAACATTGCCGTCATCCTCGACTCGTGCTTCGCACCTCTCCAGTCGCCTTCAAATATCCGCGACCGCCGGCGTACTCGATGGACGCCCTCGGAGAAGGTGGTCACTTCGCACGATCTGCTCGATGGTCTTTGGCCAGCGGCACGTAAGCAAACCAGTCCTCGGGGTGGCGGATTCTGCAACATGATCAATCCGCCGTACACGCTGCTGGCGGCTTGCAGCACCGGAGAAAAGGCCATCGAAGGGAAGGACGGCGGGAAATTCACATTGGCGTTCCTGGAGACGGCACGGGAAACCCCTCTCCATAGCGCATCCTATGTCAGTCTGCTTCAACACATCCGGCCTAAAATCGGGGAGAGCCAAAAGCCCGTTTTCGTTGGGCTAAACACAATGCGCCCTGTCTTCGACGCAGTGCCATTTTCCCCAGACCAGGCATATTACCAGGCAGAAACCATTCACGACTCCAAGACGCTGCGAATCGGCCTCGGCGCTGTTCACGGCGTGGTCGCAGGGACCGAGTTCTCTCTGCACGAACACAACTACCGAGGGTCCCGCAACCCATCGATAGCTCATGTTTCTGTTACCGACGTATACCCGACCTGGTCCTTTGGCTACGCGTCACATCCCGTCCCGACTGCTTGTTGGGCACAGATCAAACGTTGGAATAATGGAGGGGGGTTCAAGATACGGTCCAAGAGGTCTCTCTCGATGGTGCGGCAGAGTTCTGGAGCTTCGTTCCGCTCGGTGAAACGTTCTCTCTTCCATCGGCCGACGTGGTAGCGGCGGCTTGTTTTTCGCAAATCTATTTACAGTGCAGGTTGGACTGTACATACTTATCTCCATTAAATTTATGCCGCTAAATATGACCGCATATCACCTCCTTTCTTCCCTGCATTTATTGCTATAAAGACCTGTGAAGGATGCATTAGGATGCATTTCATTTGCGAATTCCATTCACATTGTTGAATGAGCGGTGCCTTGCCAAACAACCGCTTTCATCCTTAAAAGGAAATTTTCGAAGCTCTCAAACCAAACCGCCAAGAAGATCGCGATATGCTGGCTTCTCTGTTTCTCGATCCCGCGATCAGACTTGATTAGAGCTACGCCCCGTTTCACACTGTTTTGTTCTGACTGAAACGGTAAAGCTGACAAGAATTAGCTCCCTTAACGTCCTAGGTGAGAGCTTTCTCTGTTATCGCCCACCCAAGACACTCAACCACTATCGCTCCCTACTTCGAAGAGTAACAACAATATCTGACGACCAGTGCTTGTGTCGCCGGTTTGAATTGAAGGGTTTTGGTTATAAGTTATAACGTCTCCTCGGCGAGTCGTCACACAAAGCGATGAAGTCCCCGCAGAATACAAAGCCAAGTGTGTTATTTGTACGATGAGATAGAATCACATACGCAACCATGCAGTTTTGGCTATTTTCTTGAGTTTTTTCTGCTGCTTGAACCGTTCCTATGATCGCCTCATGAGCAATGAAGAGGTTGAATACGAGCAACAAACTCACCAGATCCTTCTTTGTAGGTCTTTTGCGCTTTTTCTCCACCCCACCTTCTGCCTCTGCAGCATGGCTCTCAGCGAGGTTCTGCTCCCAAGCAGCAACATCGAAAAAGACCTCGCTCATCCGCTTCGCACGCTCATACTCAGACAGATGGGCAGGCGAACGCGAATCCATTGCCGCAAATTGGCCTGTACGGGCGTTGAATTTCGCCTGGAAACTTGGAGGAACGCCGGATGGATTTGCTGCCGAGGAAGACGCTGCTAATGACGGATCGAGATACGCGAGCGAGGGGTCGATGCCCTGCGCAATAGCGGCGGTCTGAAGCGCGGCGTAGTGGGGAATAGACGAAGTTTCACCGGCTACGTCGGGCTGGGCGTGAAGATCGACTTCGGGAGTCGAGGATGATGCTGCCTCTGGGATAGTTGTTTCCGGAGGTACAAGAGGATTTGTCCAGGTGGTTTCTTGAGTTATGGAGTTGTAGAAATAATATGCGTTGAATTGAGGGCTGAAGACGGCCTGCCAGGCCATGGGTGGTGGTTCATCCGCTGGAGCAGCTTCTGAATCAGTTCCGCCTGTTGACTCGGGCGCGTCACCAGACGTGGGTAGCTCGTCCACCTTCGACGAGGATGCCTCAGGTGTCGGCGACGGCTCCTCGGTCTTCTCCTTCTCCTCAGTTGGCGTCGAGGTGGACGTTCGGGAGGACATGTGAATTTCAAACTCCGATGCCCCGATTGGGAAGGCAACCTCACAGCCGAAAAAGCAGCTCAAGAAAATAGTCCAGATTGGATTGAGAGAATACATTTGTGATTTATTATGGAGACCTCAGAATTCGTCGCGTTGTGTGACGAGTACTCGAGGAGACATTATAAAGATGGCGTAACCCAAACCTTCCAATTCGAGCCCGAGCTGTGTTTCTCGTCCAACAGCTCGTACACCCTCATTGATAACTTCTCGCAGCAGCAGACTAGACGCGAGAGGGGTGACAATACTCGTCCCATGCTCATTTAAATTTGCGACCAGCATGAGAATTTCGCCAGCCGATGTCCACATCCCAATATCAATCCTGTCGGACACCAGTCTTTCGAAGGTGGACAGCGGATTGAAAATGAAGCCTTTCACCGCATCCGAGTTCAGCGCCTTGACAAGTTGCGACGCGGTGCTTTTTAAATCTGCGGGGGTTGGGTCGATCCAGGGCATGATGCCTAAATTATGTTAGCGTGCAGGTACGTAGAGGACGAGCTGAACAGACCTCGCGCCCCATGATTCACACTAAGGATAACCTGGACTGCAAACTCCCGTCCTGTCGGCGGGCGTGTCCAAAATCTTGCACAACTATCAGCGCGACAGAGTCATGGGTAATGAAAGTAACCTCACTCTTCGCCCCCGAAAGCCTGAGGCACCGACCAAACAACTTTATCTCTGCTCCATGCCAGCACATCTAAGCGCATGGCAAAATCATCAAGGCGCCGGGAGATGTCCTCAAACTCGCCCCGACAATTGTCACATCCGCAACAACCGAAATCCTCCGTACACGTTGTGTTGTACTTCGCAGACCACTTGGGGTCGTTGGCGATGGTGTATGTGTCGGGCATGATAACTTCCGCTCCTGATGCATATGCAGCAAATTCGTAGTCCGCGCAGTTGAGTACGAGTGACACGGGGTGGTATCCGTCGAGTGTATTGATAATGTCGTATGTGATTCGTGGCGCGTCGAGTGGATCGCTGGTCCCGTCAGGCTCGTCAGCGGTATACCAAAGCAGTAAATTCGGGCGATGCTTGATTCTGTTGACCTCCATGGTGAGGGCCCCAATGTCTCTGTATGTGCTGTTTGTAATTCAGACAGGATTCATCTAGAGGCAAAAGTCAGAGTGATTGATTCGACATCGGCTCTCTTGTTTCAATTGGAGTCAGTTCTCGACCTAGCAATGCCAAATATATGACAGGCGACAGAGAGCGAACGATTCGGGGTGAATCTGATCTGAGTCAAGAACGGATGTTCTCGCAAGCTAGGTCGGAAATTCGCCACAAATCTTCCAAGAAGCGGTGTAGAATCGGTCACTTTGACCTGCCCCATTGAATTATGTACGCACTGTCGCATGTCGTAGATGAAATACAAATCGAGCTCTTCCATACGATCCAGTACTTTCTCTAGCGCCGTCCAATTGCTGAACGTAGGCACAGGGTGTACGATAGTGAATCTGTTTTGAGTGATTAATGGAAACAACCGAGTCATGGCTCCAGATACGAACCCCTGGGCTTTGAGCTCATCGACAATTCGGAGATCTGGGTTGTCGAGGTACTTGTCAAATGAGGTATAGAACCCGAAAGGAAAAATGGCTTCGTATGATTTACTTCCCCTGGATTTGACGAGCAGCGCGCCGGTTCGCGAATCCCGTTTCGTAACAGAGCCCACAGTCGGAGGTGGTACATAGAAGAGCGCGGTCGTTGCACTGAACTTCTGAGGCTCGGAAGAAAGTGAAGAGGCGTACAGAGCAGTACAATCGATGATAAACGGCTGCTTGCGTGGCTGGCTGAGATTTGCCAGCGGGAAGCGTAATTCCGAGGTAGAATTCAAGCGTGCAACAGCTTCTGACAAGATACGACCTCTATAGCTGATTAAAACTTGTAAGGTATCTTCAGCAGCGATAGAAATTGGTTGCGTTCCGTTGTAATGTGTGTAGGTGACAAAGGCGTCGACAACGACCCCTGCAGAGAAGTCTTCCTCTTCAACGTAGGGAGAAATAATAGGCGAGCATCTGAGACTCAGAAGAGGAGTAGGCGACGACTCTGGCAGATAAAACTGTCCGCCGGGAGGTACAACAGGTTGGTTGGGGAGATAATTCTTGTTACACCTTGGGCCCCGTTTCAATCAAAACGAAAATTGGAGTCAGGCATAGTCCGACCATGTTTGCGCGTAGCATCTGGAAATGGTAAAACACCCTATGAACAGCAAGAGCATTTCGCGAATCGCGAGTGTCATGGACGTTTGGGTCAAGAACGACATTAAGTATTTGTTTGAGTGGTTGACATCTTGAAGGCTCGCCGCGGCCTATACACACTGTCGATTCAGTGCCACCACCATCTCCACTCGAACTTGGCTCGAACTAACCAGAAACAAGCTTATATTCATGCGTCGTCAAAAACCTTCAGTACTAGGCAAAAAAGACTTGTTCAGTAGACTGACTCCATCAATTTGCTTCTTGCATGCACCGATGAGTCAGATGCGAACTTCTGGGCGGCCCACTCATAGACGAACTGCGATTGCTTCAAATGGATTTTGAAGTCGCGCTCATGTTAATAAACCTTCGGTTCATTACATCTCGCTTCGGTACACAACCTGGGACATACAAGCCAAGACTCAAACTGCTGTCTGAGACTCTCAACAGACGGGCTACTCCGCTTGGAACACCTTTTGCTTGCTTATCAGCAAGGTCGGTGTTCCATTAGGCTCTCTGAGAGTCTGAGTAAGTACCTGGGAACTGCCTGGATTAACTCAGTTTGTCTGATTGAGCGCGCCATTCTCGTGATCCAGTGCGCCAAGATGCGCCAAGGGTGAGGGAACGTGCGGGACCGTTCCTAGACTTGGCTACTACTTGGCTGAGGACAGCGAATCATAGCGCGCCCCTTCCATGAACGTGCGATGGACGACGAGCGCGATAACTGGTAGCTCCCAGCGCCAAGCGGGCATGTAGGCGGTATATAACTAGATGGGATGTCCCGTCATCTCTCTTGCTGCATCGAATTCAAATGGCCGTCCTGAGTCAGTACGACTACCTTTTCGCTATTGGCACCATCTTCGCTTTCCTGGATGCCTGGAATATTGGTGCGCCGTTTTTACGACCGACTCTCCATTTCTTCTACTTACTCACCTCACGTATTGCAGGCGCCAATGATGTCGCCAACTCTTTTGCCACTTCTGTTGCCTCGCGCTCCCTCACCATGAAGCAGGCAATGTTGATCGCCTCCGCCATGGAGTTTACTGGTTCAATGGCTGTCGGTGCCCGTGTCTCAGAGACGATCCGAACAAAAGTTATCAGCACCAAGCTATTTGCTGGAAACCCTGCCGTCCTCATGCTTGCCATGGTCTGTGCCGTCATAGGTTCTTCGACCTACCTCACTATCGCTACTCGTTTCGGCATGCCTGTTTCCACCACTCACTCGGTAATAAGCACCTGTTTTTTACTTGTTTTTAACAGCATGATATTTATCGATGCTTAGATCATGGGCGGTGTTATTGGTGTTGGTATTGCTGCTGTTGGTACTGACGGTGTCAATTGGGGCTGGAATGGAGTTTCTCAAGGTACGCTCTGTGCTATCCTTCCATAGCAGAGACGATAAACCTTTTAGTTTTTGCTGCATGGGCTATTGCACCTGCTCTTGCCGGCGCCTTTGGTGCCATTATCTTCTTGACCACAAAGTATGCAGTCATGCGTCGAAACAACCCAGTCGTCAAGGCTCTGTCTACCGTGCCGATCTACTTCTTCATCACCTCTGCATTGCTCACCAGTATGTCTCAACAAGCTCTCGAGTTCGTGACGTACTGACGATTTCTCGCAGTGCTTATCGTCTGGAAGGGCGCTTCATCCAAGATCAAACTCAACGATGGCCAGACCGCAGGCGTCATTGTAGGCGTCGGTGCTGTCGTCGGGGTCTTGATTGCCCTCTTCTTCCTCCCATATCATTACCGAAAGTTGATCCACAACGACTGGGAGTTGCGTCCGTGGGACATGCTGCAGGGCCCTCTCCTCCTTCGTCGGCCCGAGGCTCCCCCACCTCCCGCCAATGTTAAGGCTCTTCGTGACTACTACGAGGGACATCTTACTCAGGAACAGTTGGACAACCTGCGCTCCGTTGATTCGAATGACGTTGAGAAGCAGCCTGTCAGCAAGGACCTCGAGGAGAAGAACGTTTCTTCCTCTGAGCTCGCGTCTTCCATCGTTGCTCAACCTCAGCCTGAGGGAGAGCGGATCTCTAAACCCACCAGCGTCCGCCCCGAAGGCCCATGGTATTCACCCGCCGTTGCCTTCTACCTCGCCAAGCGCGCTGTTCTCCACGGCGTTGAGCAGGATGTCATCGACATGCAGAACAAGAAGGACTTCCTCTCTGGTGACATCGAGGCCATGCACGCCACTGGCGAGCACTTCGACAACAAGGCCGAGCACGTTTTCTCGTTCCTCCAGGTTTTGACTGCCGCAACTGCATCATTCACACATGGAGCAAACGATATAAGCAATGCCGTCGGTCCCTACGCTACCATCTTCCTCATCTGGCACACGGGCGAGCTGAGCGACAAGGTCCCAGTCCCGAACTGGATCCTTGCTTTTGGCGGTGTCGCCCTCGTCATCGGCCTCTGGACCTACGGATACAACATCATGCGCGCTCTAGGGAACAAGATCACACTCCACTCGCCGTCGCGTGGGTTCTCGATGGAACTTGGCAGCGCTATCACGATTATTCTCGCGACAAGGTTGAAACTCCCTGTTTCGACGACGCAGTGCATTTGGTACGTCCCACTCCATCGAGACTACAGGGATCAATACTGACCTGAGTTTGAACTCACAGTGGTGCCACCGTTGGGGTCGGTCTTTGCAACGGTACATGGCGGACGATCAATTGGCGCATGGTTGCATGGATATACACCACCGTTTGTTCCGGACCTCCGGAGGACGTTTTGACAGATGCTGTTAGCTGACATCTCCGAAACATTCCCTGGAGACCGAAACATCGATTCCCAGACAATCCGTCGGCGATGATGTCCTGGGGACATTCTGCGCTGAAGCTCTCCAGGACATTAGAGCCAGTTTGCTGACGGCGCTTGCCATAAATAATATTTGAATTGCTTCTTAAATTCGATCAAAATACAAATAAAAAAATGGTATTGCAAGCAACAAAAGTATACATTGAGTGGCTACACAAATGATTCTAGGAGGGAGAGGAGAAGAGGAGGGAGAGGAAGTAAATGATAATTTTCCGGAAGATGGAGAGAAAGAGAGGTGGGGAGAGGGCCGAAGCGTGTTGATGAGAGAGGCTTGGGGAGGACGACGGCAAGGACTTTGATGAAGGTTTGCATGGGTTACACTCTTGAGAAGTTTTCAGCTTGCGGCCTTGGACTCTTGCGACCGTTGTCTTGCAGTCTCAGCCTTGCACAGTGAGGTTCTTGGATCTTGCGGACTTGCGACTCTTGCCTGAGGTGGAGAGATCTTCGTGCCACAACGGACTTGAAGAGGCTTGAAGATTGAAGCTTGAAGGGATGTTGAGGAGAGATGACAGTGTCAGAGGCTTCGAGCTTCCTTCTGGGGTGTCGTGAAAGACGAGGAGTTTGGAGGGGGGATGAGGGAAGAAGACAAGAGAGTGACGTGGCAGCGGAGACCGTAATGACAAACATCACCATTGAATGATGCCACGTCATGATGCGATGTGGGGACTTCATCGTTTTCTCGAGTTCGACGCCAAATCCAGCAGCAAAAGGTTGCGTCCGCTCGAGGAACTTCATGAACTTCCTTGGAATACATTGTGCATTCAATACTAAGTCACAAGGAGTTTATTGGGGGATATAGCTACTCCAAATACAGTACTTGTTGAATCAGACGAGCTTAAGATTCCAGTATATATCTTAAGATTTGAACAACCTTCTAGGATGTCCTTCAACCATCCACAGACTGTCCCAACCACGCTTCTGAGGACATTTCGAAATTGAGAGCTGTTGGAGCTCGCAAATCATGGTTCCGAGGACATCACACCTCGGACATTATTTTGACATTTGAATAAAATGGTGGTGTACATGGGCTGGATAATCACGCTCCCCGTCACTGGCATCATCTCTGGCTGCCTCATGGGGATCATTCTCAACGCTCCCCGCTGGGGCATGCCCAACTAGAGGGCTCTTGCGTTTGCCCGGGACTTGAGGATGCCAGTGCACATGTAATCTTGCTGGAGATGCAAGTACAGGAAAGATAAACACGCTCAGAACCAAAAAATTACTCGCATTCTCTAATTCTACATCTATGTATATACTTCGTACTGCGAATTATTCAATTTGCTGCGAATTAGACAAGCGGCTTGGACGCGACGCGACGCGTTAAATGATCACAGAATGGGAATTACGTCACCTCACCCTCCGACCCGCACCATAGCCCGTACCGCATAAGTACCCTGACTCGTTTCACCCTGCTCTCGACAACAGTCTCAGCACCGAAGACCGCAAGATTTGCCCTTCACCTTAGCTTTCTACTACAATGAGCGACTCGGAGACTCCCAGCGCGAAGGAACAGTTGACCGCTCACTTCGAGAAAAGTGCAAGCGCAGTCCGCGGCTACGCCGACCAGTACGAGCTCCTCGATATCCCTACCGGCGCCGAATGTCAAGCTGCATACCTTCTAGATTCGAGAGTTCATACGCGCGCCCTGCCATGAAGACTACATCCGCATATTTTGACGAATATCCTATTACTTCGGTATGTGTGTTGCGAATACGTCCGAACATCCGTTTCAATTGATTTCCAGACATTCGTCACCATATTCGCATCTCTTACAATCTTTCCTGTACTAACCTTCATGTGAGTCGATGTGAAAAATGCCGAAGTTGAAGCTCATAGTAAAATTAGCGCGCTTTCGCTGTTTACAATCCTTTCTCTCTCGTTTCTGGCTCTCTGCTGTGCTTTCGTTGTATCCTCTGCCGTCATTCTTTTCTTCCGTACGTTTTGCCAATCTTCTGTCGAAACTGTGCTAACGAAGCATACCAAGTCTCAATCTTGATCCTGTGTGTTATTACTGCATTCTTTGCGTCCGGTTTCTTCACCGCGCTGGCCATTTCGACGTACCTCTTGTGGCGTTTCGTGACACTAGTCCGGTCGAATGGCCGCGACGGACTATCTAGCTGGGCAGTCGAAACCAAGACACGATTCATTCGTCCCAAACGAAGGGAACCCAGTGACGAGTCTGCTGTCGTCGTGGACATGAAGGAAGCTCCGTCTGAAGATATTTTGGTCGGTAATGTCAAGCAGGAGAACTCTTGATTCCCTGCCTTCGGTCTAGGACGTGGATTTTGTTGTAACAATATTGCATCCCGTGGCTCCTGGTCTTCGCTTTGCGGGTGTCGACGTAGCCTATCATCGTATTCCGCGACGTCTTGTTGACTAGATTTCGTGTGCTGAATATAGACTTTGTTGGCGCAAAAAAATATCCGGAGATCGTCCGTGCTTCAGAAGACGTACTGTAACGCCAATGGCCATTCCGAAGAAAGGGCAGATTTTCGGTATCCATCTTGAATCGGCCTTACCTCAAGTATAAATGACCTTGCAAAATGTCGCGAGTCGGTGAAACCTCCCATGGCTAAGTTTCGCTTGTTGTCAACTTGGGCGCTCTTGAGTGTATGTGGAGTGAACGGGCAGACCGCTCCGCAGTACGGCCAGGTGAGTGAATGTGGAGGGCAATCGAAATGCAAGCTTGATCGTCTACCCTGACAATAGTGCGGCGGACAAGGATGGACAGGTGAGGTTCACTCGCTGAAGCCTCAGGCATACTAACAGCAAGCTAGGCCCTACGACCTGCCCCGCGAATTGGGCCTGTACAGTCTCTAACGATTGGTCAGTGGACATGAATATTGTCTCGACTCACAGCCTCAATATCTAATCAAATTTGCAGGTACTCGCAATGTCTACCCGGAAGTGCTACTACCACGGGTCCGACAACAACAATCTCGACTACGAAGACTTCAACTGGAGGCTCTACGGCATCCTCCACAAGCACCGCATCTTCTGGCTCCGCAACTCTTGTCCCGGGATGGTCTTTCGTTCGCGCGGTTGTGAGTCTCCAACTTACGAGCATTTATCCGGTTTTCAAAGTGCTCCTACGCAGGAAGATCCCAACTTCCACAAATACCTGCAGTCGCAAGTACTCGGCACTGCCTCGCCTGCTGTCCTCGGGGATTATACCCAGGCCGCACAATTCCAGGTGGTCAATGGTCAGCTCGTCCAGAGCGCCGGCGGCTCGCAACTCTACGCCGTCGTCGAGCCTCCCGCTAATTCGACTGCGGTGAAACTCGGAATGCATTGGGCGACGACGCCCGACACGCTAGGGACGTTTGTGTTCTCGGGGGATAGTCTTGAGTATGTCAATCAAGCTGAATGGGCTTCGCAAACAATTAACACCGCCAATTTAGATGGAGCAGCCCGTCAGTCAAGAGACAGCAGAATAATGCCTGGCTCGTCTGTCCCACCGGTTCGGTGCTCAACGTCTGTGAGTAGTTTTACCTCTCGTGCTGACACTCCACTGAAATTATATTCTTGACAATGCCAGTCATCAATCTGGGGGCATATGACTATATGACACCCCCTGGTTGCGCCGACCAAACTCTGAATGCATACACTGGGACGACTGCCGTGCCGTAGTGACATAGGGTACTCCTACTGGTAGGATAGTTTTCCCGTAACTTCAATAATGTTTCATTCGCAGAAATCGAAAGCCCGGCCGGTAGTAGTAAGCAATCCGCGCGCGCGTCAAACGCCTTGACCATCGAGAGTCCCGTTCCTTATGTGTCTCTCATTGAGCCGTTGAACTTTAAAGAAGCCCCGATTCGGAATCGTGCGGGTATTTTCACGCGTTTGAACGCGTCTACTGGACGACAAAACGCATTACTTTACTGCCATTCAGACCTCCAATGTAATGTTCACTTCGTAATTCAGAGAGCATGTTAAACTCTGGCGCGAAGGGATCGCGTTACCGCGAGAAGTTTCGTCACGCTATAAGCTGTTTGTGCTGTTGAAGCGCTTTTCGGGACAGTCGCATCTTGCGTTCGAGCTGTCATCGGCAATGCTCGACACAGGAACTAACGTTAATAATGGTGTACAACCAAACATGGAGAGTTAGAAAGGCTACAGTTACACTATGGAACTAATATCGTCCCCGCTCTAAGTATACAGGAAGAGGTAAATGATGTACAGGGTATTGAGGGTAGAAATGTTCAGGAAGAGGGCGGTAATTTGAGAGTCGAGAATCAGATAAATTGGTGACTGCCTGCATAGGGCTACGCGGTCTGGCCTCACGTTTGGGAGCGGAAGGTTGAATTGGCTGGTAACTGTGGAACCAGCTCATCATCCGCTAAAAACGGCTCGCATAAGAGAGCACATACCCAGGGTCACGAATTAATATTCGATGAGCTGCGAGGACAATGGGGTTGAAGAATTGTAACCCCCACTCGTGGGCTGCTCGAGGATGACGCAGGTAGAACCAGCCCACCGCCGCTTGGAATACGAGAGAGAGCTTCGTTCGGTATGCAGCCTCCCGATCGGCTGAATGATCGCGAGGTAGCTTCCAGAGAACCGGTCGATCTGACTTGAAATCTGGGTCTTCGACATCAAAGTAGGACGATAGGGACAGAAACGTTGAGATGGAAGCGAGTGACGGATCGCTTAGAATGATGTTCGTGATGGTCTACAGTTAACTTGGAATGAGACAGTCGAATTGAAGGGAAGTGGTTCTCGACATACCGAAGCTAGGTGGGCGGCACGAGAGGTAGCATGCTGGTGTGCGGGATAGAGGCTCACATAGCTATCACATATCCACTGAGATATGAGATGATGCGCAACTTCTACACGATCGCAGTCATTGACGATTTCCCCGCCGTTGGTGAAGAAGAATTTAGTTGACTGAGGAATGGCTTCAACGGCGACTCGACCCAATCGAGTGAGAGCCTCTTGCTGGCCGTTCAAGGAGTATTGAAAGTTTTGAAGGACCGTTTGAGTGATCGAAGCTGCGTTATGGTCTCGCCACCAGTTGTTGACGAAGGATGGAGCTTTGAACGGAGGCCGGAGAAGAAACTCATCAGTGGCAATGTCCATCAATGGCTTGAAGAATGGCTCAAGCCACGAGAGTACAGCCCGCCGTCCACGTTGTAGATAGTAGGCCCCGACAAAAGCCTCGAAGAGATCTGCAAGTACTTTCGGAGGAGGGTCGCGTCTTGAAGGAGACCAACGCCGAACTGCTCGATTGTCTTCTTGGGACAGTGACGCCTGTTTGTCAAGGTCGAACCACCACGCGAGACGGCCCAGCGTGTCGTTGTTACTGATCTTGCGTGCAACATACTATACTCAAGTCAGAGAAAAGCCGGGAGAGCACATCGACGGAGCTTACTATCTGTTGCTCGGGGCAGACCTTCTCCTTGTCTACAAGAAGAGCACAGGTAAGATTGACGAAACGGTCGCCAATGAACTCCATTAAGTCATTATTTTCTGGAGAGTTCTTGATGCAGTTGGTAGCTTGATGGAGTAGCGAAGTGCTAAGCACGGCAAACTGTAATGGATGGGAAGTTTTGTGCTTGGGAGAGTTGAGATAGTCTTGAAGTAGGGACATGAGAAGATCAGGGGGCGAACGAGGGCGGCACGGGGGGCTAATACATATCACAATCAGTTTGAAGACTCGAAATTGGTTCGTGATCTTACTTGCCTGTCCTCGGTATTACTACAATTGCACAAGATATGTTGGTTCAATGGTTGAGATTTGGGATACAATGGCGTCACTTTGGTTTGATAGAATTTGGACAATACAGAGTAAGTAGGCTAATCGTGTTGTGGTGACTGGTTCCGATGGAAGGTGTTAGTGTGACACAAAGTGTGACAGTAGTTTGGCAGAGTTTGACCGACCGCGCTCTGTCACGTCCACGTGCTACATGTCACATAACTCATTTGCCGTCGTGTCTAGAACCGTTATGCGCGTCAAAATCAGAACATCTCTCATGACAATGTTATGGCATATATACTCCATAGCACGTTCTATCGTCTATCTTAGGGACTTTGGCCTATTCACACCGAGCTTCAGTCACTGTGACTTTGTCACGCTACCATGGTCACCATAGGTCACCATTCTTTATACATTCCAACGCTCACCTGCTGAGATCTCAGAGTCAGTACACTGAACTCTTGTAATTTGGCAGCGTCTGTCTTAACGGGACCAGGCTTAAGCGCTTGCGCAGGGTAACCTACGCAAGCGATGAATGTACTCGTTTATTCTGGCCCCGAAGTAATCCAAGCATCCTTGGATCGCACCCTATCCAGCCTTCGATACGCGTTACTTCCGTTCTATTCAGTTCAGCCCATCTCTCAGCAGGCCTTGGTATCCCAACCATGGCCGAGCACTTGCGCCTTGCTTGTCTTTCCCGGATGTCGCGATATAGTCTTATCAAAAGCATCTACCACAATAGAGGAATATGTGAAAAATGGCGGCCGTTTCCTGGCTCTTGGAACTGGATCACACTACTCATCTCGCGGGTTGGATCAAGGCATCTTGAATGTCGCCTCGACAAGTATGTCGAAGGACATGCTCCTCCGTTTTTTCGATGTAAAATCAGGTAGCTCCATATATCCCACGTTCCATCATCGTGAACCCAGTGATACGCCTCGCTCTGTCGCAATCCAGCCCTCGGACGGCGAACGGATAGACATGCTGTTTCAAACGGGGAACAGCCAAGTTGTAGGAGTTGATTCCGACCAACGGAACCTTCGCATTCTTGCCAGATATGTCGACAATGAAGTCGAAGGTCCCGCCGCTGGGGTTTTTTATGCTGTCGGCGCTGGTAAAATCATCCTCTGGACCCCTTCTCTGGAATACCCGCTCACTGAGGAACCGGTTTCTTCTGTGTCAATGGCCCTGTCCCCTTCTACCATTGATATCGCGGAACGCAGGCGGTCTGATCTGCTGAAGCGTACACTCTCTCTGCTTGGCCTCCAGATTCCCGAGGAAGCTGCTTCGATACGCAGGCCGCTTCCTCAATTTCTCGTTTCGCATTTCATCAAGCCCCAAGTGGTGTCCCTCATAACGGATTCCATTGCTTCGCCGAGCTCAGGTTTGGAGCTCGACGCCTTCGAGGACGCTAACGATAAATTCCGCTTTCACCTTCTTCAGGAAAGCGGTCCTCTCGTCCAGAGCTGTCGACAAGCGGCAACAACTCGAACTGATCCTTCGACGTGGCAACCCAAACATATTGTCGTATGCCGCGATGGGGAGCTTCCGGACCGCGAACATACGCCGCTATTCGATCTCGGGCTCTTCTTCAGCGCGCTGTCCTCAGCTCGGATAAAGGAAGGTATCCTAGAGACCATCCAGCCTTGGTGTTTTGGTGATGCACTATTGTACGGTGAAGCGGTGACCAGCACCCAGACCATGCTCGATAAGTGAGTGCATTTACTTGAAAACTACCTCATCTAACCAGTAACATAGAAACCCGCAATTCATGAGCCGCCTTCCAACCCCACTCGTCTCTCTCGCGTCGCACCAGCTTGCTGGCCGCGGACGCGGTGCCAACGTCTGGCTCTCCCCATCAGGCTGCCTCCAATTTTCCCTTCTCCTTCGAGTATCTCTCTCCGAGTTCCCCGCCAGCAAACTCGTTTTTGTACAATATCTGTTTGCGTTGGCCGTTGTAGAAGCCTGTCGAGAACAGAGTGTTCTCGGGGACGCTGGGGGTCCCGTGCGTCTCAAATGGCCGAACGACATATATGCCGTTTTCGGGGACGACGAGGGGTCGATGAAGAAGATTGGGGGTATCCTTGTGAACACAAGCTTTTCGGGCGGCAAGGTGGATATCGTCATAGGTATATTCAATGCTAGTTCTCTGAATGACCATGATTCTGACCCTCAAGTAGGCTCTGGTCTGAACGTGCTGAACCCTCCGCCAATAACGTCGCTCTCGCAGTTAGTACCACCCGATGAGGATCACCATCTCAGCATGGAACGCACTGCTGCTGCCATACTCGTCAAGTTTGAACGGATGTGGTCCGAATTTATTCAAGGCAGAGGCTCTTTCGAGCCCTTCATAGATCTGTACCTCCAGCGCTGGATGCATTCGTCAGTACTATAGCTTGCACTCTGATTCTTCACTCATTCAACGTGCGATAGAGATCAACTCGTTACTCTCACCACGACAAATCCCCCGCAGCGAGTGCGTATTGCCGGATTGACACTCGACCATGGCCTTTTGAGGACGGTACCCGAACGCTCGGGGGGATTCGGCGGCACCAAACCGACGTTTATTGACCTTCAACCGGACGGGAACAGTTTCGATCTGATGGCTGGCATGATCAAGAGTAAATCGTAGCGAAAGGATGTGTCGGGAAGCAGATTTGTATGAATTTAGGCAACGATAACGCGGCTGAAGTCGAAAATTTACGATTTTCAGGAGATTGCTTGCCTGAGCGAAGTCGAAACGCAGTACCGGTACATTGAGCAGAAGATATACAAACACACACATATATAGTACATAAATCCAGCCCGCAGCTCCATAGACTGCACCCTCCCGGAATTCAAATAACTTCCTCGCCCCTTAGATCACAGATAATACATCGTATCTCTCAACTGTGAGCCATTCACACCATTGTTCCACGACTTCGCTCCTTCCGCGAATACCTCTTCTTCGGAATTGCTGGACGTAGTTGTCCCTGAACTCTGCAAGCCCTGCAAAAGTTTATGCAAGTAGCAGCGGCCGCGTTCGCAAGCCAGATCGGCGTAGTACGCGGGGGCAGCGAGGGAGACGGCCTTGGTCGCCCGACCTACATCAGTTTTGAACATGTCAGGTTGACACAAAGTCGAAACATGGGCGTTACTGACTGAACAAGTAGCTGACTGCGTTCGTCAAATTCTGCAGAGTATTGGCTGTAAATCACATCAAGAGTCAATCAAAGTGGAGATGTGGAGCTAAAGATGTGAAGCACCATCGAAACCGTTCTTGTCGTGGACGACATAGTAATGCGTAGGTCGCGTAGTGCCCTGAAGACCACCATGGGCTTGTAAAAAGAAGTCGAACTCAAAGACAGCAGTGACGCCACGGTCTACGACAGTTCCAGCCTTCGGGTTGCCATCTTTGTCTGCGTTTTCGGCCTCAGTCGGGTAGAAGCGCGTGTGATGCCTCTTGCCTGTCCATGGAATCAGACAATATTACTCCTAAATCACAAAAAAGAACTCACCGCAGATGACAACGGTAATCTTCGGTCTATAATTTTGGAACTTGGCGCAAGCCTTTCGGATCTCCGGCAATTCTTCAGCGATCACAATGGAGAATTGACCCTAAAACGCGTTCAACACTTTGTACAGCGTACAACGCAATGCGTTACCTCAGAAACACCGTCTGAAGAAACATGAGATTCAGGACACTTGGGAGGTCGTTGTAAGCAGCTCACCTCGATAGACAAGAATACGCTCAGGCAGTGTTTTGTTCCTCGCCAAGTAGAGAGAGAGTCTCTCGTGCGTCATCTTGGCCAAATTCGTGACCATCTACTGCAGTCAGCGCTATTGACGCTAATCAAGACCGAAAAAACGCACCTCCTTCCGACTCTCCTGAATTTCCATGCTAGCAGGGTATTGAGCGAATTGCGGATCGATGCTCGCCACGACCGCAGCAATCTACATAACCTGGTCAGATCAGGGCCTTCTCTGTCGACGACGAACGGCGTACCGAAGGAGTCCCCCTAACGGATCCAGGTCCGGGATGCGTGACGTCGATGCCTTGCAAAAGTTCATTCAGACGTCGTTGCGAAAAGCTCGAACGAAGAAAAAGTGGTGCGTACCCATGATCATGGTCGGCGCCTGTTTCAACCACGCCATGCTGCGTTCGTCCAGAGCATGACTGTAACAAAACCACATTAGGAATCAGAGCATTAGCATTCAACAAGAGATACGCACTTGACACCGCCCATCTTCATGTTCACCTTGAGGGCCACTACGTTAACGTCAGATCACTCGGATTTTGAGAGAGGACGAAAACAAGATCTACCATTCGCGAAGTACTGCAATTGACCTGGCAACACAATCATCAACTCACGTGGGATACAGCTCGTGGGATAAATACCTTTGTCTTTGCGAATCTTTCCTGCATGGACACAGACGGTGTGGACATCCAGATAGCTATCGCAGAGATGCTGGATTAAAGACAAAAGTCAAAGACAGTATCTTACAAGATATTTGACTGACCTTGATTCCAGCATAAACGTGTTTGTCGCCATTCGAGAGAATGACGAGCAAGAGAAGAGGTTTAGATTTGAGCTTTTTTATGGCGTTGCTAATCTGAGTTATCGCCCGGTCCCTGGTCGGGTCAGTGTGATCTTTGGGCGGCAGTTCTGCCTCAACGATCGGAGGCTGCTTTTGCCTGACATCCATCCCACTCTTCTGGCACATATTAGCGAAACCAGTTATCGTGGTCAACAATTCCTGATCCCCGGGACCAGCAAATTCGTCCCTATTACGGTCTCGGATTAACAAGACGGCCCAATTCTGAAGTGTGCCTCCACGTTGGAATTTGACGTCACGTAGGTTCCAAGAAGCCTTGTCGTCCACTTTCGGAGTGCCTTGGCGATACTGAACGCCTGGTGAAGGAAGAATTCTCCCCGGAACCACGGCCATCTCTGACCCAATACCGATACCGAATGCAGCTAAGCTTGGGGCGCCGGGACTGTATCCGAGCTGCGGGAGTCCACGACCGGTTATAGCCGCTCCGTTGACATTGGGTGGCTTCGCCGCAACTTTGATCATCTCCGCGGTGTGCTAAAAGTAGAATTTAGCGACAATCCTCAGGCACGCACACAGAGACACAAACCTCATCGGTAAGCTTGCCCCGGAATGCTTGATTCGGCAGAATCTCGCAAACTTCGGGCGGGAGGTAGTTGGACTTGGCACCCCCAACATCTACTAACTGCATGTTTGGGAACCGGAGCGTGATACCATATTCTGTAGTTTGGACGTGAGTCAGATATACATTGGCATACTTACAAAGAGAACAAACTTTTGCGGAAGTAGTCTTCCACCGAAATCTTGCCACCAAACTCCTGGCAATCGAACGTGTGCTGGCGGGCAGTCTTACTGGAAACGCTCTTGATGGTTTTCTTGTAACTGAAATTAAGTAAGATCAGAGCACTGAAAAAAAACTAGAGTGAAACGAGACAAACCCGAGATGAGTCGTTTTGACACGAACTGGGGCATGCCTCAATAAAACTGTGAGCAGGAAGGCGGGGGAAATACATACCTCCCTTGGCAAAAGCGTTGGGTCTCGCACCAAAGGTGGAGTTCATGAAAGTGCTCAAAGCGTCCGCCAAGTTCCCCGCAGTATAAAAGGCGGTAGTGCAGACTAGAAGCTATGAGCGCTTGTGTAAAACAGCGGATCTGAGCACATACCATTGAGGTTGACCATGAGTTGTCGATGTGCGACACGGACAGATGAGTAGAAACCACGCAAAGCATGTAGGCCACCCCCGAGCTCGAACGGCTGTTCGTTAGAAGGGAAGAAGAAGCGGTTTCTGCCGACCATGACGCCGCCGCCGGGGCGGTTTGCGTGGGCAGCGAGGGCGATGTTCAAGGCCGAGATGATGGGTTGGATGTCGTAGTTTCGATACTGAATATCGCCGCTGAGGTGACTGTGGGCATGGTATTAATAAATGTAGCCAGATGATGAGGCACAAATGGTACCTTATGAGCGCTTGACGGTCCAGAGTCTGGGTGAAATTAATAGTCAAGGTATATTCCTTGTAAGCTTTCGTGTTGGGAGCCGGTGGAGACTCGTCTTCATCATAGTATACCACACGTATAGCAAGAGGTTGTGGAAGTTGGGCAGCGGCTATGATCTTGGCGGAGGAATCGTGTGCAACTCTGCCTCCGAATCTGGCCCAATCTTGCGAAGCCTCGGCAAGTTGAAAAATACGCTTCTTTACCCTGCGCACAGCGGTGCCAGCGACAGGTGATATGGATACGTCGTATTCGTACAGCAGAGTGTTGGGGATGCGCACAGGGAAGAAATTGGCGCGTAGCTTTATCGGTTTCCCGACGGTGCCAAAGTCTGGACGCAAAGGTAGCTCGGTATCTGCGGTACGAACGCCTCGAAGGGAAGCGACGAGAGCCTTGTCCGAGTCGTTCTGGAGACGGGCGTCTATGCTGGCTGGGACATTGGGCATAAAGACGCTACGAAAGTGAACATGAACAAAGGAGTGAGATGGTAGGCGAATATACGCTTACCCGCCTTGCTCCCTCCCGCCCCCGCCGCCGCCATATCCTCCCCGCCCTCCTCCTCGTCCACGGTCAAACCCACCGCCTCCTCCTCGCCCTCCTCGTCCCCCATCGTACCCCCCACCGCCGCCTCGCCCACCTCCACGCCCGCGATCTCCGCCACCTCGATACCCACCGCCTCCTCCTCTGTCACCTCTGTAGCTCATGATTCTGGCTAGGAGCCTAAGGAAGTATCGTGAACGCGACAAAGAGGCGTGAAGCTTGCGTGAAGCCTCAGTTCAACGTTCAACCTGGGCGCCTAAATGACCGCGGGAGCGGAACCTGATTCTGATCGTGACTCGCACAATCTAGCCGAATCCATTATCTTCTTCTTCCATGTTCCGTTGAGTTGACGCCGAGAGTCTCCGAGAGTCGTTGGTGACGGTGAAGAACGACGCGCCTCAACTTTCGTTCCCACTAGTGTTGACGTCTAGAAGGATAGACGACATATTCAAGCATCAAATATTGCCCTTCATCCCAACTATTACGATGCGTTGAGCCTCAACCACAACACAGTCGCTTGACAGTCGCTAGAACTGCCGAGTCTGAGACCCATCTTGTCGAAATATCTGCCTTTTCAATGTTATTCAATTTGTTGCTATCTGGGGATTTGGCACCAAAATCATTCCGAAGGTCCGCCCAGCGCTATCCCACTCACCCATTTCCCAGTGTTGCCTTGTTTGTCTTGGATAGTACTTGTTCATCTAGTTGCTGGGCAGCTCCTGTGCCTCAGAAAATACATGCAAATTCTCCACTGCATTGTCCAGACACTGGCACCAAGCCTGAGCTGGCTCATGCTCGCCGTCTCCTCATCTCTCCTCATCTTCGCGATTCTCTAGCTGTTCCTCTATCCATCCCGACGAGACACCGACGCCGTCATAAAGCCTACCTGCTCACCCTTCGTGAAGGGCAGACAACCAACGAGTAATTCTCACTGAAGTCCCTTGCGACTTGCCACTAGAGCCACACGCAAACTCGTTTCAGCGCCAACAATGCTTGTGGGATGTGGGAGACTGCCGCACTCTGTTATCGCTGTTCTGTCAACCTCTCAGTCTGACGGCCGTGTCCACTACATACGCAGCATCTATCACGACTCGGGCGACCATTAATGTGTTCAGATTATGAGGCGGGTTGCGGCCGTCATGATCATGGGTTACTCTGGATCGAAGTTGTGATCTTTGAATGAGTGCTGGCTCTCAAATTTAAATGTGTTTCGTTGTACTCTGGTTGAACGACCGCGAGCAGACTGAGGTCGAGTGATCGGCGTTGTGAAGGAGGCAGGCCCAAATGTTGTCGGGTTCCATATTGTCAGCCCCAACGAGGAAGGCCCATCGAGGTGGAGGTGGCATTGTCTGCGTCGTTACTGTAATCCAAACGAACGCGCTGAGATTCCGAGTTTTTCTGGAGCGTAATATCGCCGATCCGCGTAGGGACAATACATTGAATGCATAATAATGTGCGAGCTGTTTTTTTCAGATGGTACAAGTGGTTGCTGGTAAGCAGGGCTAAGTTTAGGTTGCTGGACCCACGGTTACGGTGATCTGTGGGAGAAACGTCAACGAAATTTGAAAATACCTTCTGGCAGCGGCCACTCCCGCTCGCTTACCTCTTGGCACTTGTAGCGATGGACCTCCCTCATCCTGCTGTTCTCCTATACCCAACTCATGCCCAAAGAAACCTCAGGTCGAGCACGCAGGCCATACACGACGCAAGCATGCACTGTATGCCGAGCAAAGTCAGCGATTCGGAATTTGACAAGTTCATGATGCTGACTTCGAGTTCCCCGCAGAAAGTCAAAATGTGACGGTGTGAAGCCAATTTGCGGCTTTTGTGCAGCTTCAGGACGCGCTGGAGAAGTAGGATATAACATTTCAAGTGTTTCAACGACTCAACTGCGTTCAGTGTTTATGGGGAAGAGATGTCAACGCCAAAAAACCTCGCACCGAGGCGCACTTTGAAGCGCTCACAAAACGCGCTGAAGCACTACAGGCATATATAGAGCGGCTCGAAAAGATGCTATCAAAATGCGTTTGCCAAACAATTCCACAGTCTCTAGAAGAACACGATGTGGAAGAAGAGGTGGCCTCCAACTCGGATGTCCAGGATTCAGACGACGAAATCACCAAACTCTTGACTATTCCAGTCCAACGTCTCAAGGTGCGACTACTGCATCGCTTTTGTTCAGAAGTTAACGTCGCGCAGCTCGATGATCGTATCGGCAACGTAGTTCTACATGATGTGCCAAGTATGACCTTCGGCAACAAAATATTCAGTGAAGCTCCCCGATTGCCTGAGGAGATTGTAAACTCAGCCGCGACTTACGTACTACAACTGGAGGATGTGGATGTATCTCAAACTCATCCTGAGATTGAGTGGTCGAGACACCTGCCCCCTCAAGTTACCCTGAGCAGAAGAGAGCACGACGAGTACGTGTTTGTCCAAGTCAACGATGTAGTAATGATAAATCTGTCTCTCAGAATTCTCCATCGTTCTTTCTCATTCTTCACCATGTTCACCCTCCGCGTCGTGCCTTCTCTTTTTCTCAGGGACATGTATCGTGCATTGAGCGTCCCTCGGTCGGAGAAACCGCCGAGAACATCCTTCTACTCTCCAATGCTTCATAATGCCATACTGGCCATGGCCACGCTGTTCTCAGACAATCCATATTTGAAAGAACGGAAAACGCGACAGCATTTCGTTAATACCGCCAAATTTCTGGCCAATGCAGAATATTGGAAGCCCGACGTCAGCCTAGTGCAAGCCTTCGCATTTCTAGCTTCGTTTTATGCGGATTACGGTAAGTCTAACGCCTTTTGTTTTAATTCGAGATCTCAGATTTACCCAGGCGAACGAATACAGGCCGAGTTATTTGCTGGTCGGTAACTTGATGTATAATTTGCGATGACTTACGATATCGCAGGCCAGAGCAGCAGACTCAGCGTTACTCGTAAGCGTTCTTTTTGTACGGTGGCCTTGATTCAGAATCTTGCCAGTCGGACTGGGTATCGATGCCACTCCGTTGGTCAAAGCCGGCCACATGAGCGACGAGGAGCGGGTCGGCAGAAATAGAACCTACTGGACGACCTTTGGCTTGGTATCTCTTCTTCTGGTACTTCTCACTCTAAGATCCTCAACACATTGCTCGTGTAGGACATAACTTTTGCTCTTTACTTTGGGCGGGAGTATGTTGGGTCGTACCACCAGAACATCCCCCCACCTTCTGCCGACACTGAATTGGACAAGACATTGTGGCATCATCCGAATGGAACCATCGCACCCCAACCAAATAATGATACGCTGCTGTTCTCCCACTCGTGTGGTCTCTTTGTGATTGCTTGCGGGATCATGAACAACCTGTACGCGGCTGCTTCGCTGTTTCCTCTCGCCATTCTGACTATCCGGTCTGCTCACGGCTAGACCGACTATAGACTGGATGCTGTTTTCGAAGAGCAAGTCACGAAAACTGAGTAAGGTCACGATCTTACTTTTCCTTTCATTGTATTCACATGCGCAGCCTAGAGCTTAACAACTGGAAAAGCCAGCTGCCTCCGCAGGTGGACATGACTCCAGCGAATAGAGCCAAGTCTACTCCACATCGCCTTATGTTGCACATTGCGTATTGGTGGTGCTATATAGGAATTCATCGGCCGTTCTTCGGTCGCCGCCCCCAACCTAAAGCTCAATCTGACCGTTCATTAGATCATGTCAAGGTACTGGTTCCCACTTGCAACGATTCTGCTTCTCAACACCATGATTCAGTTATGTACCCGCGCCGCTGAGCATGTTTTCGAGCTGGTCGAAACCTGGAGGAATCTTTACTCGCTGCGGATGGTTCCGACTCACCTCATCCAAATAGTGTTTCACGCCGCAACGATTTCACTGTTACGCGCGTTGCAGGCCACGGCGAGCCTGCGTATCTCTCATGGTGGATTGGGCGCGGCACTAGCCCAGTTGGAAACGTGCACAAATTATCTCGATGAGATGCGCGCTACCTGGAACAGCGCGGCGCTCACGAAGGACACTCTTGTCACAATCATGAACACCAGATTGCGACCGGTTATTGCGCGTCGACTCGCTGTCAAGGGCGAACCGACTGTTCCGAAGAGCTTGAGTACGCGAGACCAAGAACGTCCTGAGGGTCCTCCCCCAGACCCATCGACCGTTCTCCCACCTCTTCCCGAATTTCAACAGACTGCGCCTGCACCGTCCGATACCTCATCTCAATGGGATTTACCTTCTCTGACTGATCTATCCCATTTGTCGATGGATAGCTTTGTACCAACGCCAATCCCGGTAGTCCCGGCTGCGGTAGATCTCGGTGCTGTAGACATGGATATGACGGCGCTTCTCACATGCCACGATTTTCTTGGTGGTGCATCGGAGTTTTGGCAGCAGAGCATATTCACTGACGACAAGACTGCGAATGGAATGTTCGATATCTCGCAAGATTTAGCGTTTTCTTTCTGACACCGTGTATAAATTCAAGCTCTGTATATATGTATATTTACAAAGATGATTTGCCTACTGCACAGTATTGCGAGCAGTTGGACAATCCTTTTCTAGATTTTTGCTTGCAATATTTAAACTTAAAGGTGAGTGGGGGAAAATGATTACGTCATCATTGGGTTGCTTCTGCCGGTTTTCAAACTGCACGCGTAATATGGTATCCGTTAATCCCCTGTACAGGCTGTACTCATGCCTAAAGACTCGGAGACCTCTCAAGCTGGTCGGACACGCGGACGGTACGCAACGCAAGCGTGTTCGATTTGCCGGGCAAAGCGAGTGGTTTAGCACAGAATTTTAGCAAATTGCTTATTCCCCCAGAAAGTCAAAGTGCGACGGTGGGAAACCAGTCTGCGGTTCTTGCGTAGCTTCAGGGCGGGAAAGCGAAGTGAGTTGGGTGCTGTTTCCAAAGGATTCAGCTGCTGACTGGGTCAGTGTTCATGGACAAGAGATGTCAATCCCAGGAGACCTCGCACGGAGGCGCATTTTGAAGCTCTCAAAAAGCGCGCCGAAGCACAACAATCATATATTGAACGGCTTGAGAAGATGCTGGCCAAGTGTGTCTGCCAACATATCGACAAGCACCCGCAAACTCTACCTACACGGCTTGTAGAACATTATGCAAACGAAGAATTGGGATCCACCACAGACCCAGAAACACCGAGCTCTGACGAAGACATTACAAGAGAATTAACTGTTCCGATTCAACGCTTGAAGGTCGGTATCAATGATTCAATAGCAGCGAGGAATATCATCCGACCGCTCACATCTGGTCAGCTCGACGACAGTATTGGCAACCTAGTTCTACACGGTGTACCGACTTCGCCCTTCCGATTTCGCGCCAAAGTTGCCGGTGAAGCTTCAAACTTAGCGGAGGTGGTTGCCGGCTCAGACGCGACTTACATATTGCAATTGGATGGCGTGAACGTATCTCAACCCGAGATTGAGTGGTCAAGACATCTGCCCTCTGAAGTCATTCTGAACAGAAGAGAACACGATAAGTACGTTTTTGTTTGAGTTGATACTATAGCGTCGCCCTCATGTTCCGCCTTGCAGAAGTCTTCATCGGTCGTTCTCTTTCTACACTATGTTCGCACTCCGCGTCGTGCCTTCCCTCTTTCTCAGAGATATGTACCGTGCATTGAGCGTATCGCGGTTGGAAAAACCAGTGAAAACGTCCCACTATTCTCCAATGCTTCACAACGCCTTGTTATCCATGGCCATGCTGTTTTCAGACAACCCCACTCTGAGAGATCGAAAAACCCGACAGCGTTTCGTTGATACCGCCAAGGCTTTGGCCAATGAAGAGTACCCGAAACCTGACATCAGCTTGGTGCAAGCATTGGCTTTTCTAGCTTCGTTCTACGCAGATTGCGGTAAACTCCCCTTGTGATCACTACGAGTCTGATCTGAAACCTTTACAGGTGAAAGGATACAATCAGAGATGTTTGCTGGTCGGTTATCTCTTACCTGTCGCTTGCCATTGCCCATGTTCTACAGTCCAGAGTAGCAGACTGAGCGTCACGCGTAAGTGCTCTCATCAGACGTTGACGTTTCGCTCAGAATTTTTCTCAGTTGGACTCGGCATGGATGCAACTTCATGGGTCAAGGCCGGCCTCATAAGCGAAGAGGAGCGAGCAGAGAGAAACAGAGCTCATTGGACAATTTTTTGCTTGGTATATCTTCTGTTTTTACTCTTGACTCGTGAACTCACCGCTCGTCTAGGATGTAACTTGGGCTCTTTACTTTGGGCGGGATGTCCCTGGGATGCATCAGCGAGATGTATCTTCGCCTCCCGTTGATGCTGAGATGGACCAGACGCTGTGGCATCATCCCTCGGGCAAAATCGTACCCCAACCGAATAATGATACGCTGATTTTCGCCCAGTCGTCTGCTCTTCTTGTTATAGCCTGCAAGATCGTCAATGTCGCGTATGTGGCTGCTTTGATTTTTCGAGAATGAGACGCTTAGGTCGTGGCTAGAAATGCATTGAGCCCCACAGGCACGATGGATACGGTACAAATTGAGGACCAGGTCACCAAAGTCGAGTAAGGCCAACTTTCCTCACGGTCTCCCTCATCTCTCAACGACTTTGTAGTTTACAGCTGAACAACTGGAAAGGTCAGCTCCCACCACAGCTTGACATCACACTGGCGAACAGAGCCCGGTCTACTCCCCATCGCCTCATGTTGCACATCGTGTATTGGTGGTGCCTGATAGTCCTCCATCGACCATTCTTTGGTCCGCGACCCCAACATATACCGCAAGGTGACCCAGCGGTGGATCATGTGAAGGTACCATTCGCCGCTTGCCAATGGCCCCATTGCTCAATGATTCCATGTTCAGCTGTGTACACGCGCTGCCGACCATATTCTTGACCTCGTCGAGAGCTGGCGCGGTCTTTACTCGTTGCGGATGGTCCCACCGACACTAGTACAGATAGTGTTCCATGCCGCGACAATCTCCCTGTTACGCGCGCTACAGGCCACGGGGAGCCCACGAATAGCATATGGCGGGTTGGACGCGGCACTTGCTCAGGTGGAACTCTGCACGAGGTATCTGGATGAGATGCGGGTAACTTGGAATTGCGCGTCAATCGTGATGAACACTCTCCTTGCAATTGTGGACAATAAACTGCGACCAGTCATCGCGCGTCGACTTGCTCGGAAGGGCGAATTGACCCTCCCGAAGTACTTTGGTGCACGAGATCAACGACTTCGTGGTCCTGAGCCATCAACGTCTGTCTTACCTCCACTCGAACCCTCTGCAAGCCCAGCGCCGATCAGTGTTGCATCCCAGTGGAATTTACCTGGTTTTCCAGACTTGTACCAATCCTTGGATGCCTTGGGACAAACACAAAACCTGACGATCGAGTCAACGGACGGCGTCGGTTTCGACGACGCGAACATGACGGCCCTTCTTCCAAGCTATGATTTCCTTGGTAGTGCATCGGAGTTTTGGCCAATCTTTGCCAACGGCGAGGCTCCTGCTGAGTTTCCTCAGAACTTTCTCTGACAATACCTTTGTATTCTCAACCCAGTATGTCATTCTGTATTCCACATCCAGAGCATTGTCGTTCGTAGTAACCTTCGTGATTCAGACTAGACGTGTCCAGGACTCGAAGGTCGGTCCGGCCTTGCCAAGCCCATCGGTTTCTATTTGACCGGCTTGGCACACACATTGCCATCACGCAAAAATCATGCGTCTCAGCCGCAACACAGCGGCAACGACTCGCAACCGCCTAAACAGGGGGGTCGGTCATCAGCCAAGATCTCGAAGTAACGAGAAATGCCTCAAAGACACAAGGGTTGCCGGAACTTGAATTCGGTTCTTTCTTCTCTCCCATTCGCGTTCCCCCACTCTCTTTCATCCACCCCTGCCGCGCCAGACGCGCTGGGTTTTCATACGTCTTCATTGTCCACAGTTTCTCTTTTACCTGGTCGTCTTTAGTTTATCGCGATCCGTCTCTCGTCTCTTTCTCTAGTCAAGAACATGCACTTCTCGATTTTACCCCTCGTTGTCGCGGCCACTGTCTACACGGCAGTCTTCGCCGCCCCGACTCCCTCCAGACGTGAAGTGGGCATTAACTGCCCCTCCGTTGACGACGACACGTCCCCGCTTCTTGGCTCTGGTGCGGATCAGGCGCAGTCCCTCGCATTGTGCTATTACCAGGAGGCCCGCAATTGCAAATACTTCACGGTGCGTTGGTCGCCCTTCTGTTCCTTTCTCATCAATCTCATATTGGACGGATATTCAGGACGGCTCGTTCTCGTCTGGATCGAGTGTTTGCCCCGATGGTCTCCCGCAGGACCCCGAACTTTTCACCGGCGGTAGTTCTGATTCGACCTCTTCCGACTCGGATTCCACCTCGAGCAACGGCGAAATTGGAATCTCCTTGTGCGTAACTTTGTTTCCTTGCAGAAAAGTCCTCCCTCAACCCATCCTTTGCGCAGCTTTGACGGAGTGACTTGCGCCTCGACCGACGAGGCTGGCTCTGAGCTCACCGCCGCCAAATTCGTTGCTGACAATTCCGGCAATGAGTTCGCCCAATGCACATACGAAACTGCAGGCGTGTGTGCATTCTTCTTTGCGGTGCGTATTCCAACTTGCTGCCGACAATCTTCACCGACGCCGAACTGACGCGTCGATGCTTTCATTCCATAGGACGGATCCTTCTCCTCCGGCTCAAGCGAATGCCCCGAGGGCGTTCCGCAGACACCAGCGGTGGCGCAGCAGAATGACGATGACGATAGTATTATCATTACGACCTCCGCATCTCGCCTCTCTTCTACCTCGAAGAAGCACAATCACAATCATTAAACAGGTGGCGTTGGGTGCAGAGAAACCTTTTTGTGACAAGCAGCGTATTCTCAGGCTTTTGACGTTCAAGAGTGGGAGGGTATCTGAGGCTTTTGAGGTGGTATGATATGAATGAAGGATAATCTGGGTGTTTCTCTGTAACACTACCTAATAACGTCTGGGAATACGAATTGAATTCGGCTAAAAGGATCCAAAATATGCGGCTGCGTTACTTGAACAAGCGACACTGACAACCAAAGCGGAGGCCGCGAAGACCGCGAAGGATGAGACTAGGATGAGGTTGGGATGAGGAGTTGTGTGTTTAGTTGGCGACGAGATGCGGAGGCGGGATTACTTGGCCGCGGCTCGTTCGCTGATCGTCGATCTCGATCATCAATGCGATGTTTGCGCTTGGCTTGACCTCAACGTCCATCCCAACGAACAACGATCGTCAAAGGAATACTCCCTCAACGCTGTGTCTCCCTGCCGTTTTTCCCGCACCATGCGTTCAACAGGAATTAACTGGAAGTCGTTGAATGGGCTGGAACTACACTGTTTTCTTGGATACTCAGAATTTTTTTTGCGTGAGCCCCGAGTAATGCGGAAATCGGTTTTCAATTCACCCGTCAAGAAGAGCTCCAAAACTCAGAACTGTCCCAAACCATGTTCTCCTTTCCGCTCCGAGGCCGTTGTGACGGTTGCTTGGTTGGAACTTGGCAGTGGTTGCTGCGTTGTCTGATGATTTTAATGATCGGCTGCACGCACGGTATATAAAGACTTGGTGCTTGATTTCGGATCCCCAGAGCTCTCTTGGTCTCCTCCTTTTTCATCTGCACACTGCGTGTGTTCTTTTTGACGCTTTCTTCATTCCAAGCTTTCTTCTTTTTCAAACAACTATTCTTTTCTTCCTGAAAATAACAACAAAATGATCTCTTCAGTCGTCCGTGTTAGTCTTTGTGTGTATCTTTTTTTCTTCTTGCTCTTGGGAAGATTCAAAGCACTGACGGTATGATTTCACCCAGTCGCACTCACTGCTTCGGCACTTGTCATTCCGATCGCTCCTCGAGGCAGCGTCACCATCACCGGTGCCTGCACAAACGATAGCGATTGCCAGGTGCGCCTTCCAATTCACCCTCGCGAATAAAGTTTAACCTCTTCAACGCAGGAAGGCTGCTGTGGATTCAACACCGGTCTCTGCGCCGGTGCCGTCGTCGCCCTCGGTCGAGATGGCGGCTGCGGCCATGGTGATGCCGTCCCTAACGCCAATGCGGCAGCCAGCCTCGGCTTCGCCGCCCAGGCATCTTCTTTCTCTGCCAGCATCGCAGCAGCCACCCCTGCTGCTGGTGGCGCCGCCGGTGCCGCAGCTCCCCCCGCCGTGACAGCCGCTCCTGCCGCACCCGCCAAAGCCCCCGGCACTCAATTCATCACTGGCGACTGCTCGCAGGACGGCGACTGTGCCTCGACGTGCTGCTCCGTCGGAAAATGTGCTGCCCGTGCCGTCGCAACCGGACCGGGTGGTAAAGGATGTGGATTCGTCGCTGGTGGTGCCGCTGCTCCTCCCGCTGCACCCCCCGCCGCACCCCCCGCTGCGGCTGACAATGCTCCCGCCAAAGCCCCCGGTACTCAATTCATCACTGGCGACTGCTCGGCCGACGGTGACTGCGCCTCGACGTGCTGCTCCGTAGGTAAATGCGCAGCCCGCGCCGTCGCGACTGGACCTGGTGGCAAAGGATGTGGATTCGTTGCTGGTGGTGCCGCCGCTTCTCCCGCTGCCCCTCCCGCCGCACCTGCCGCACCTCCCGCTGCTGCTGACAATGCTCCCGCCAAAGCCCCCGGCACTCAATTCATCACTGGCGACTGCTCGGCCGACGGTGACTGCGCCTCGACCTGCTGCTCTGTAGGAAAGTGCGCTGCCCGCGCCGTCGCTACCGGACCCGGCGGTAAGGGATGCGGCTTCGTTGCCGGTGGTGCCCCTGCTACTTCTCCCGCTCCCGCCCCTGCTGCTCCCCCCGCCGCTCCCCCAGCTGCTGACAACGCTCCCGCCAAAGCCCCCGGCACTCAATTTATCACTGGCGACTGCTCAGCCGACGGTGACTGCGCCTCGACCTGCTGTTCTGTAGGAAAGTGCGCTGCCCGCGCTGTTGCGACCGGACCTGGCGGTAAGGGATGCGGATTCGTCGCTGGTGGTGCTCCGGCTACCTCCCCTGCCCCCGCTCCAGCTGCTCCCCCGGCTGCAGGTGGTGCCCCCGCCAAGGCTCCTGGAACCCAGTTCATCACCGGTGACTGCGGAACTGACGGTGACTGCGCGTCGGGATGCTGCTCCGTTGGCAAGTGCGCTGCTCGTGCTGTCGCCACTGGACCCGGTGGAAAGGGATGCGGATTTGGCGCTTAAGTAGATCATGAATGAACACGACGATTATAATATAGCTTTGTTGTTAAGTACTGTAGGGTAGAATTGCGAATCTGACAGAAAGTTGAAACGTTGAAAATCGCCTCTGTAAGAAATCTCTTCGAGTTGCCAGTATGGGTCTCAACGTCAACAACCTTGGTTAGTTGAAGTTACTCGCCGACTGTGACGGACGTGACTAGACGTGACTGACCTTCAAGTTCCTCTCTACTTTCTCTCCTCCTCCACGTCCTCCACCACGATGCTGCGCCGCCCGATCCTGACTATGGGCTCAGCGCGCAGCGCCGGTGCAACGCTTCCACTTTACTGAAGTCCCATCCCCGCCGTTTACGCCGGTCTTGCGCAACGATTCAGAGCGAATACTTTTTTTCTGAAACGCGACTCCCTCCGCCAACTTGAACACACTCAACATCCACACTCAACATCCACACTCAACATACTCAACATCCTCCTTAATCCGCTCACGAATACAAGCGTGAAGGCTGCTCGAGTCGCTAGGCCAGACATCTCAACATCAAGTCCAAACCTGGTAAAGAGCTCTCTTGACGCGCTTTTTCCACATAGTGGCGATCACCCTGCCTTCTCCGCGCTCTCGGCGATTCAGATATTCAGACCTTACACTTTCCTTTTTTCAAACGACTCCGCTGTGCTGTCGCCGTCTTGAACTGCGAAACCGAAACAATACTTCCGGATTCTTTCCTGCTGCCTCCCTTGGATGTGGAGCCAGTTAAATGATATCTCTGCCTGCGTCAAGGATGCATTGCTACAGTGCTCTCGCAGCACTGCTTGCTGTTGCTGCCCCCCTTGTTAATGCTGTTGGCCAGGAAAGTCACCAACTTTCTGCATCAAACCATAATTGAATAGGGTGTTTCACGCTTGCTTTTTTCGGCCTTTTTTCGACGTTTTTTCGGGTCTTTTTTCGACCCTTTTTTCGGAGAAAAACGGCCAAAAAACACTCAAAAAAGAGGTAAAAAACGCTCAAAAAAGGTCAACCGTGAAACCCCTCGAAAGGCATCTTTTTCGCAATCAATGCTCCGTCTCTGTCCGAAATAAGTCGGGTACATTCGGGACTACCTGGAAGGGGGATCACCAGCATTGGAATTCGGGGCGCCATAGGCTATTGCTCCCATATACGTTGTAGAGTCTCATTGAGACCTTTCACGGGAATATACTCAGCTGTTCAAGTTTGTGGCTAGTGAGGTGCCGGCGAGTGATGCCAAAAGGCGCGAGCCCAAAAACAAATGATCACCGACGCGGCGGGCCGACGTGACAGCGGGATAATTGGTCAGGCAGTGGGAAGCGAAAAAACGTTTTTTGAGTTCTCAAAAAAACGTGCATAAAAGGGGTGGAGGCCTTTTATGCAACACTTGCAAAAAACGGGGTTTTTTTTGCAAAACGTTTTTTCGAGTGCATGAAAAAAGGGTCGAAAAAAGACCTGAAAAAACGTCGAAAAAAGGCCGAAAAAAGCAAGCGTGAAACACCCTAATGTCTCAAAAGCATACTTGGATAATGCAAAGATTGGCAGTGGGGGAGGGTAATGAATATCTTCTCCCCCAAAAATTCATGTCTCACGGTTCCTAACATAGTATACCTTGTTTCGGAGATGTAGTTCTGGCTGCAAGACTTATTTTCGTTCTGACACTTGGTCCTAACAGTGATCGGGGACACCAACTTTGTTTCAACACCAATGCATTCCAACTTTAAGATACTTCCTCGTTCCCTATCCTGTTTGTTTTGGGAGCTCGCCAGCAATTCTTCCTTCCTTCCTGTCAACTATCCAGTATCACTCTCAGCTTCAATGCAAGCCCTTCGTCAAGCTGAATCATAGTCTGCAAATGCCCAAGCTTTTAGGAACACTCGGGAGACTCTTACTTGCCGATCACCACGCGAAGACTTCTCCAGGAACGAAATCTTTGCCACCCGGATGTTTTTCTCCCACTATACTGACGGCTTGCTGACGGCATCGGTTTATCGCATTACTCTCCGCGCACATCGTCCCCGCACAAGGTCACCTCTTTGGGAAAATTAAGACAAGACAGGGCTTTTTGATGGCGGCGTGGACCAAGATATCACTCCTTCAACTTCAACAGCCATAGGCGGACTAAGACCTCCGGTGCTAATTCAACGCATCCGCCACCAGTCGGTCCCTTCTCGGGATAATTTTGTACGGTCTGCAACGTGGATAAACTGACAATGGGCGTTGTCTCCCTCTCTCTCAATAATTCGTGGACGGATGATAAGGCGACTGTGGTATTGACATTTGGATGGCATATTCACGCTGTACACAGTCAACTAGGTGATAGAACGGTGTAGATAGTATACTTTCAATATAACATTTTTCGTCACATCAATTTGGTTCCGTTTCGGCTGGACCTGAAAGTCTTCGATGCTCCCCTAGCCTCACCCACTCTTATTTCGCGACGACGATGAGCAGTAAGTCCAGAAGCTCAGGCGTCGCTGGCCAGCTGCGCCGGCTACCCACCCCGGTAGCCTTGGTAATTGGCGTGCTCTTCGGTCTCGTTTTTTCGCGGTTATTGCCTTGGACGACGTCAACGGCAGCCTGGAGGGGCTACAGTATCGTCGCAAAGTCGCGCCAGCACAGTCGCCAGCCTATTCAGCTGCCCACTCTAGACCAGCGGCAGCGCATATTCCACCTCCTCACATCCCTCTCGCCGCATTATACCAAGGAATGTTCACGAAATACCCAACCCCTCTACGAAAAGCAGGCCACCGAGCGCTATGCCCCGCTAATAGGCCATAAAACCCCGTCTCGCAGTTCCTGGCTAGGTGGGTTTGGCATGGGAGGCAGCGTCGAGCCCGATTACGGGGCAGCGGGAACCGCTCGCCGCGACCTCGCTTCGTCCGAACACAAGTACTTTTTCGCAATAAACTTGTACAACTCATTCGACGTTATCCCGGACCTCTTTGCGACTCTCTTCCGCGTGGCTGGCATCCTGGGATATCACAATGTATTTGTGTCCATCTACGAAAACGGCTCGACCGACCAGACCAAGGTGCGCGTTTTTTGATCCAGATTTCAATTTTCTAAGTCTATGCAGGCGCTTCTCAGAATCTTCGACGCGCTCACAAGGAGCGTAGGCATGCGCATCACCATCCGGACGTCCACCCGCACTCGCGGCGCGTTCAACCACCGTATAGAATATCTCGCCGAAGTCCGCAACGCCGCCTTCGTCCCTCTTCACGAGCTACGCGAAGGCCAAAACGAATTCTTTGACACTATTGTCTTCATGAACGACATCCTCCCCTGCGTCGACGATCTCCTCGAGCTCATCTGGCAGTCCCGCAACAACAACGCCGGTATCACCTGCGCCGCCGACTACATGTACCACGACGACATCGGCGCCCCCGTCTTCTACGACAACTGGGTCGCCCGCGACATCAACGGCACCGCGCTCGAGAACGCGCCGTTCGAGTCTATCTTCCACCACGCGCCCTCAAACGACCGCTTCCAGAAGCACCTCCCGATTCAGGTGCAGAGCTGCTGGAACGGCATCGCCGTACTCGATCCCGAGCCGTTCTACCTCCCCCCGCACGTCAAGTTCCGCATGGCCAAAATCGTCGACAACGAGTGCAGCGCGAGCGAGTGTTCGCTGATTTGCAACGACTATTGGAACGCGGGGTACGGCCGCATTATGATGGTGCCCCGCGTGAAGCTCGCGTATGACAGAAGGGTGTGGGATATCATCCACCCGTCCAGGCGCAACCTCACCGCTATACGAGGGTTTGTGCGGATAGGCGGCTTGCCCGACGACCCGCGCACGGATCCGCAGGATCGGTCGTGGTTTGGGCCGCATGACAGGCTGTTCACGGAGGAGGAGAGTGAGCCGCTGGAGTTTGCGACTGGGCCGGAGTATGGTGAGTGTCCTTTGTTTTCCTCTTAGTCTGAAATGTCTCATTTGTCGTGTTACAGTATGGTGTTGGGGATGGGACGGTGCAGGCGATCTCGACGGTCCAGACGTCGACCCTATTTGGGAGCGCATGTCGAACAAGTCTACCAATGCCGACGCCGTCATTGTCAAACACACTCGTGGACTCCCTTGATCGGCCTCTTTCCGTGCTGGTGGCCGTGGATCGAAACAACGCGTTGGAGCCGCGCGCTCGACTTCCTGCAGCGTGGGATGCCCTGGCAGGAGCGCTTGACTTTTATTATAGTTAATATCCCTTATTATCGCATCTTGGAACTTTGGGACCCTGCTAGAATGTACAACCACTCAACCTCATTTGTATACGAAGATTGCTGCGCAACTTGTCTACCAGTAGTTATCTTCGAATAGCATTGCAACATCTAGTTCTTGCTTCAGAGTTTGTGGGTTACAAGTACGCTAAAAACGGTCGCAATGTTTCAGACTTAGTGATGGTTGAATGAATCAAGCCCAACTTAGGAGCTTGAGGGCTAGACGACTAGAGATGCAAGTCGGGCCGAACAACCGTCGCGTTTGGCAAACAAGTCACGCCCCTGCTTTTGGTTCCTGCCACCTTTACTCACTGCTATGGACGTCGATATTCCCGAAGAACAAACTGCTCAAAGTAGCACTCACCATGTCCGCAAACACAATATAATCCCTGTCGACGATCAGCATCCTTTTGACTTGGATGGCTACATTTCAAACTACTCTGGTAATTGGCGCCGTTGACGCGTCTCTTTATCTTATTCAAATCATTCAAGGTCGAACCGCGGTCGACCGTCTCATACATATCATCTCAACATGTCCTACTCTCGCCCCGGATGCCTTCCAACTCGCGGTGCAGCACATCCATCAGTCGCGCGACCCATCGTTGTACCAACAAGTCATGTCCGCGTATGAAGCAGGCAGCGCTCTCTCCGAGACCCCTCTACCAAGCGCGATGGAACTTTCCCAGATAGACACTCGATGGGCGGACGAGACCATGGCCAAGAATCAAGCAGAGCGCTCCAAACTTGAGGTAGAGCTCAAGACGTATTCGAACAATATGATCAAAGAGAGTATCCGCGTGCGTGGTTTCTCGCGCTTGCTTTATGGACCCTGATTATGTCGCGCAGATGGGCCATCGCGATCTGGGAAGCTTTTATCGCTCCGTTAGTGAATACGCCACAGCTTTGAAGCATTACGCAAAGTCGCGCGAGTTTTGTACAACAAGCCAGCATGTTCTCGAGATGTGTCTCTCCGTTCTTGAAGTACGACCTTTTGACACTTGTCAGGAAATCCTGTTTCTGCCACAAAAATCCATGACATTCGACCCGCTGCTCTCACATTTTTTATGCCGTCCATGACGTTTAACCCACCCTTGCATATTCTATGCTGACCTGTCGGTAATCATGGGTCATCCCCCAGATTTTGCGGAGAACGGGGCAGTCTATGCAGGACAATGGGATTACTCATTGATTCCCAGAGGGCAGCATAAAACTGTGAGAGCGGCAGGTTGAATGTTATGGATTTTGTGGCAGAAACAGGATTTTCTGATGTCACTGCTAAGTTGGCACTGATCCGCCTGTAGCTTCTCATTGAACAACGAAACTTTTCTCATCTCCCCACCTACGTCTTCAAAGCTGATGCTGCACTAGACGCAGCTTCAGCAGCAGCAGCCAACGCCAAAGAAGCGGACGGGACCGCCCCCGCTCCTGCCCCCACACTTCTCAACAAACGCAAGGCCGTGTCCGAGGACCGTGAGCGCGTCCAGTCCAAACTCGACTTTGCCACAGCCCTCTCCAGCCTCGCGAACGGCAGCTATCAAAAGGCCGCCTACACGTTCCTCAAACTTGGGCCCGCGAAGGATTTCGGGGACTGGATGGGCAAGGTGCGTTCCGTTCTTACTTTGTCTCCTACAAATGATTCGACTTGCTGACGACAAAATATAGCTCGTCGCACCCGGCGACATCGCCATCTACGGCGTCCTCTGCGCCCTCGCCACCCTCCCCCGCTCCGCCCTCAAATCCCAAATCCTCGAAAACTCCACCTTCGGCGTCTACGTCGAGCAAGAGCCGTACGTCCGCGAGCTCGTCGAGGCCTACCTCTCAAGCAACTTCAAGACCGTGCTCGAGCTGCTGAATCGCTACTCCTCGCGGCACGCATTGGATGTGTACCTCGCGCCGCATGTGAATGCGTTGACGAACATGATCCGCAATTGGGCGGTGGTGCTGTACTTCCAGCCGTTTGCGAGCATTAGGCTTGATCGGATGAGTGGGGCGTTTGGGTGGTCGGTGGAGGAGGTTGAGGAGCAGGTGGTGACGTTGATTCAGGCGGGCAGTATTCAGGGGAGGGTGGATAGTCAAAATAAGGTTTGTTTTTCTCTCATTCTCATTGACTCCTCAGGTGCCGCCGCTGATGAGAGTCGTGTGTGCGCGGCAGATCCTGTACGCTAAACAGACGGACCACCGCGCGGAGCTGTTTGCGCGCGCGATCAAGGCCGCGAAGGATATTCAGGCGACGAATCGCAAGGTGCTTTTGAGAATGCGATTGTATGTCGGCGGCATCTTTTTCTTTGAAAATGTGCTAATTTTTTTGCAGACAACAAGCAGACTTGACGATCAAGGCGCCGAAGGGATACAATAGCTCGATTGTGGACTTGTTGCATGAATAGCGGGCGCGAGCGGTGTTGCACCTGTTTTGTTGTACAATCTCGATGCATTTTTTCCGCGTTTTCGATTGCTCGTTTAACGATGGGGCTTCGGTTTGATTTTCTGAGCATCCGAGCGAATAAGCTCCGTGTATTCGTCCCCTGTTTCCTTGACATGGTGCATACGTGAGGGCGAGGTTCACACTGTACCCAAAATGACTGGAATCCATACAGGCCATATACATTATACAAGAAAAACGAAATCAAGTTCCACCATTGATTACATCCACTAACATATAGATTCCTCGTCGGAGGCTGTGGCCAGATTCTTTCCCGCCGCAATCTGTTGGAAGATCTGCAAGAACGTGTCCTCGCCCTGTGCACCGGAAATAGCGTACTGTAACAATACGCCAGTCAAACACATGTCCAACATACTCTATGAAAACGACACGCACCTTGTTGTTCACAAGAATAAAAGGCACACCCTGAACACCCATCCGATACGCCTCCTTGATGTCCTTTGCGACATTATCCTTCCCTTCCGTCCCCGCAAGCCATGTCTTGGCCTCCGCCTGATTCGCAAAAACGCCTGCGCCGACTGCGCACGACGCGAGGAAGTCGTGTGAACCCGGGTCCTGCTCTTTTTCGAAGTAACCAGCAAAGAGAGCCTCGACGAGGGCGCGCTGGGATTTCTCGCCTCCTACATCGTACGCTTTCGCAATTATTCGATGAGAGTCGGTTGTTTGTCGTATAAGGCCACCATCTAGCCGTTGAGATAATAAGTATAAGTTATTTGACACGCGCCCGAAGTGCGTTGAGACGTACAAGAAAAGTTGATCCCGACAGACCTCCCTCGAGCTTGCATTTGCTTCTCCATCATGTCAATCCGGTCCATGCCGAACTTCTGGCCAAGCCTCTCTCGCTTGTTCACTGGTGCATCGGTAGGGAGCGTCGGGTCGAGCAAGTAGGGCTTGAATCGCATATTGAAGTCCAATGGCAAGTTCTGCTTCTTTGCAGCCTCTATAGCCAGCGTAATTTGCTTGTAGCCGAGATAGCAGAAGCTGAGAAACAACAAGTCGATTGGCTGATATGGAATGTGAACACGAATGAACGCACGGGCAGATCGAGTCGCTGATAATCTGCAGGGAAACAGGTTTGATTGCTGCAGCCATGGTGGGTTATAGTAGAGAGCTGAGGTCTTGTGGATCTTCGTTGGTTCTACTTATGTAGAGGTGAGAAGCGGAATGCCTGGGAAACGGGTAAAAGGGTCTCGCGGAACGCATTCGACGACGAGGTAGACTGCTTTAAAGCAGCGTGACCAATGCGGTCCTCAGTCAGCACTTTGATCATTCTCATTACCGACGTCAGCGGCATTTCTTTCAGTGGCACTAAATCCCGAAATTCCGAAAATTTAGTACAAAGGGACAAATTACGAGGCACATACGAGTGCAGATGGATACAGCAAGATACATAGCAGCGAAGGCGACAGGCAGTCCGATATGCGATGAAAGAAAGCAATTGTCCAAAAAAGCTAGACGCAAGGTGCGAGCGAGAATGACCAACGAAAATGGATTCTGAGCGGCCGGGTTCAGAAGCACTCATGAAATTCCGAGCGGCTACAAGAGCAGTCATCTCGTTCAGAGGCGCTTGGAATGAGCCTCTAAACGCGAAACATTATGAGAGAAACCCACTAGACCTCGCAGGGTCCTCCATCCCTTCCCAATTGTCCGGTGCAGCGAAGTAGCCCATGTCGGGGGGAAGAAATTGACTGATATCCAGGCCGGGGAACGTCGGCTGTTCTGGGTACGAGTGATCAAGCCCAAACACAGGCGAAGTTCCCTGCAGCTGCGCCAAGAAATTTGGATCCTCCGATTGCGGCCAATTGACCGCAGTTGAATCGAGAAGTTGGTGGGAGTTCCAATCCGGCGCAGGAGGGTAAGATGGAGGGTGTTCCATAGGTACACTTTGCGTCTGCGGGGCATCTGCACGGATAGTGCCCTGGCGCGCGCGGGGACGTGTGAAGAATTCGATAGGTTTCGGAATAACTATCTGTTGTTGTTGCTCGCCAAGGGGGGCAAGCCGCCGCGCAATGGTCGGCCTCAACCGCTCATTCAGTATAGTTAGCAGAGCATGTCCCGAGCGCATCGCGGATGCCCATGTCTGTCCCATTTCGTGGAGATAACAAACACACGTCTCGGCTTGCAGAAGGGCCGTCCCTACCACCTCTTCGTCGACATATCCACCGGTCGTCGCCTGTAAAGCGCGGAGCAGGAAAATCGTCCCCGCCGCAAATATGACTTGCAGCATTATGACTGAGCCGAGTCGCAGGCCGTAGAGTGATGACCATGTCTCTACGAGTTCAAGGATGTTCTCGGCTGCTCGGGTTGACAGCTGGATACGTTCATTAGTTTCGATCCGAGTCCTTGTCTGAGAGAAGTAGAGCCTACATTGGCATGATCCATTTCGGCATCCTGGACTCGGCGTCTGAAGAAGGGGCGGTGTAAAGTGATAGAGCACCACCAATAGGCAAGGTGTAGTAACAACCTCTGTGGCGTGGACTCGTTGCGATTGGAAGCCGTGATTTTGAGCGGGAGGGGAAGTTGATTCATCCAGTCATTAAGCTCCAAACTGTACGTTGAATTAGATCCAAACCCGACGAGCTTTGAACGAGACACCCACTGTATCTGTTCCACCTGTTCATCGACGTGCAAAAATTCTGACTTCGTCGTGGGATGGAGAGCATTCCTGTATATTTATTCATTAGACGGTGATGAAGACGGCATCGAGACTACATACACCACGTCAGTGATCTTGCGCCCGATCATCAAGAGAGCCGTCGTCTTCTGGAACACGAGAGTAAGATAGTTCGGCTGCGGCGGTATTTTCGCTGGCGCCCAGTACCACGGAAGCTGGTCCATTTCAGTATCGACGAATGGCATTGGGGTGCTTTGTGGCGGTGCGCCGCCGTTTTCTCGACCAAAGTATAAAGCCCAGCAGACGTCCTATCAAGATGGGGAATGAGTTTGATGGTGAAGAAAGGGGCAGAGAAATTGTACCAACCAAGGAAAACAGAGTCCAATAAGCCCAATTTCTCCCCTTCATTTCGTCGTTGGAGATGGTGCCTGCCTTGACCCATCGCGTCGAATCAAGTGCAAGGCCAACTGGATAAAAGGAAGATGTGAGCGACAATGATGACCTCGTAAACAGGTTACGCACGAGACATGGTCAATCGACTGCTCATTCCTGGAGATCGTCAGTCAGTGAACAGCATGCAACCTAACAATTGGTGCACACGAACCGAAAAATAGTTCAGCTTCGAGTTGCTCCCCAATATCCGCCAGATATGTGCCGATGAACCCCACCGCATGCACCACGCTGATATTTGGCTTCTTAATCTCCACAACAAGATATTCCCTAGCTCTCTTCGCAAAAAATTGCCTCGTCTTCGGGTCCCTTATGTGCGGATCATCGGAGTAAATCGTAGATATAGCTAGAACGGCGTTGTGTAGCATAGGCGAATAGTGCGGCGTTCTGGGCGGTTTTTCCGAGCGTGGAACACTGAGAGCACGGTACATGTCTCTGAGGAAGAGCGGAGGTACAACGCGGAGAGTCCATGCTGTGAAGAATCTGAACGACAGGTCGAGGATTCTGGAAAATCGAGAGTTAAGATTGGGTGAATGGAATGGGACTGTGCGAGACATACTTGTCGTGTTCTCGTCGAGTTAGAGGAACCTCAGACGGCAGATATCTCGACCAGTCAATCTCGGGGTGAGTTTCTCTAGGGTCGACGTCGTCCAGCTGCAATACGTAGGTAGCGTTTGGATCGTCAAACGGCGGAGATCTGGGTATCTCTGTCGGCGGCTTGTTGCTGGAGGTGATGATAGTCGGCGCTGTGACAGCCTGGTACAAGAGATTGCCGCTGCGATCGTCCAGCTACGGTCAACGCGGTCAGTACAGAGAATGTTACAAAAAACCTGCTCTTACCTTCAAACGCTGCACTGGCATCGTCAGGTCCCGGGTAATTTCTTCGTCAGAATCCGGCGCCGCGTCCGTGTCATAGTCGGAATCACTATTAGTGAGCCCTCCATCCGGTCCAGAAACGTCTCCTGAGCTTTGCGGCCGAAACTGCAGGTGTGCAGATGCATCTTGACAAACGCACTTCTTCAGCATGCCTTCGAGCAAGTCGACGTAGGCCTGCAATGATTCAAGGCGTTTCCGTAGCTCTGCTTCCATTCGCGACTTGCGGGAGGCTTCGCGTCCCCATGAACACTATCGCTTCCGATTGAGCACAAGACCAAGTGGAGCCAGCTAAGAGACGGATAAACCTCACTATGCCGGCCAGACGATGCACAGGATCCGCAAACTGGCTTCACTCCGTTGCACTTGGACTTTCTGTATCAGCAGAAAGGAGAATCAGTAGACGGCACTCCCAGACGTCCAGAGACCGCACTTTGCTCTACACACGGTACAGGCTTCCACCGCATACGGACCGCGACTCCCTTTTGCCATGGTAGGACTTGAAGTATTGTGGGGGATTGGGCGGCGATCGACGCACAATATATCGAACAGACTGCTGCCGGCATAGGGAGTGCTCAACAAGCATTATTTGACATCTATCGCCGTCTTGATATAGCTGAACGGGCTATGGCGACATTATGACCTTATTTATCGTTGAAAATTATTTGGTTTTGGAATGAGGTTGAACTCAGAGGTTTCGGCCGCTTACGTGGTTATCAACCGAGGTTTTGATCACTAACGAGGTTCTCGACGGAGGTTTGGGCATCGAGCCGAGATTCAAGATTGAGATATGCTGGGCATTTCCAACTCCTGGTACGTGTCTCGGGAGTAGTGAAGTCGCCAGACCCATATACAGCTCCCAAAAAAATAGGAAACTAAGCCCGGGTGGTCCGTGCCGTACTAAAGTCAGATGATGGCAACAGTCTCGCATGATCCGAAAGGTACTAAAGCAGTCTCTCTACAAAATTCACCATGGTTGGGTGGTATCTCAGCCAATGTGTACACCAAGATACTATATTGATTCAAGAGTAAATTCTGGGACTCTCTGCTTCCAGTATCAAGTGAAGTTCACTCGGAGGGTGGGTGGGATGAATATGCATTGCCACTAAAGTAATAGTTGTTTCACGACACTTTGATAGGCAGCAGAACTTTCCAAAACCACTCTCAGTACCAGAGCTGCAACGCTGCGAGAATTTTGAGATGAGCAGCAATTTTCTACAGCACCCATGCCCTTCTACGAACCGTGAGAGTTTTTGATCATCAGCTAGCCGCTTCGGCTATGATTGATGTGATCAGCTAACCTCAGACTTCGAACGTCTGACTTCAATCAGAGCGCGAAACCTCAAGCGGCAACAGCGCAAACCACAGACGAAAATCAAAGTACCCGCACCTCAAAATAAACAATGAAAAAAGCTTTTACACGACATTCTTCAAGTCCGTGAGCGGTCGGAGACTCGAAAGATCACAAGTTGAATTTCGTACTATAGCTGAGCACGCAGTATGATGACCGCGTTTCGAAAAAGTCTCCGGATCGGCGCGAGGTTCATTTCACACATTCAAATCCTCTGTGCCTGTTGCCTGTTAGTTGGTCCTCGAATGAGATACATACACCCTGAACTTGGACGACGAGCTGCGAGGATTATCTGCAGTGAACAGCTCAAACTACTGTGGTCTCATAACATTGCGAAAAGGACGACGCACACTTGCATGGTCTAAGATCGCGGTTCCCAATCGCTGGTTCTCGTTTGCCGGCTGCTATTTCTTCTTCGCTTCGTTGACAATTGAATTCCGGACTGCTATATACGGGTTTGTTGGAAACCCGCGACCGAGGATCCCGCTTTGTTGTGAGCTGTAGGCCCTCGCAACAGCTCGCAACGGCAAGCTTGCGAGTAGTGGGAGATAAGATTAGATTGCTGTGACGTGTGACAGGACTGTGACTTTCGCTTTGACCACCGCAACAGTGACAAGGCGCAACAGTGACCTTGTCCGAGTCGCTCTACTTGTTGTCTACACCCTCGCCCTCATTTAAACTGCTTTTTGGGCCCCACCCGCCCGTTCGTTTTCTATCTCTCCTCACACTTGGTGGCTTTGGTCGTATCCCCTTTCAAGAGTCAAGACCCAAGAACCTGGCGTACTGGAATTGACCCGCTGCGCTTCTTTTTTGCCAGATTCGCTGCCCGCACCCCCTTCGCATTCGGTCCAGCGAATCTGCAGCAAACGGTTCACTTCCGCCTGCGCAACTTCCCCCACTGAATTCAGCAGACACGATTTCCAGTCTAGAAATATCTCTGTCATCTTTCGCTCACAGAGAAAGCGTGCGATCGCACTCTCGGCTGGCAATTTACTAGGCAAAAGATGTCATTTAAGCTCAAGCTTGCAAGACTCCCCTCATTGTAGTTCTGGCGTCATTTTTCTAAGGCTGGCATTCGGACTCAGACCTCTTGGGACCGCGACCTTCGCCAGCTGGCCATTCTGTCCACAAATCTCATTGAAAGTAGTTCTTTTTGTATCGACCCCGGGCTAAAGTCAAAGATGAGGCTCTCGGTCCTCTTTCTTCACCGTCCACATTTTGCCAACGGAAACTTATCTTACGCCGTTCAACGCGTTTTCATGGACGTACCGCCATATTAAAACCCCAGCTCTGGATGAAATGGCGAAGGAAGCGTGATTTCCAGCAGGCGGGGCTACTTGCAGATACTCTGTTTCTTGTGGGTGGACACGTTATACTGGATATCCTGCCACTGGACTCGATGCAGACTCTGGACTTTAGCTCGAAGAGTACAAGCAACTGCATGCAGAAACTTGTTGGCCAACTTGTTTTTGAGGCCGCACAGACCCGTAGTGGACACCGACACTGTCGTGCTCAATCCAAACCGATGGCAAATTAATACTTACGCGCAAAACACAACCCCGACACCGACTCTCAGAACAACCGACCCTCCCGACCTCAATCACTCGTCAGCACCATCTCCTCGTCCAAATTACTCCCGCCCCAATCCTTCTCAAAAGACCTCCCTGTCAACTCGGTCAGGCACACCCTCGACGAGTGTAACCATCCATGGCCGGCTTGTTCTGGAAAAAAGCCTTCCCCAACGGCGAGCATCTTGAACGCGGGACGTGCGCACCGAGCCCGCCGACGGGATGGCTACACGAAACCGAGAGACGGGCTACTCAACACCGTGATTGCGTGTCGGTTGGTGGGAAGGTCAGGCGTTGTCTGGGGGGCGATCAAGTTCGCTGTGACGATCATCTAGCTTCGAAAAGGTACACATGAGAGGACGTTGACGAGATCTGGCGACACTTGATTTCTTTCTGTATACACAGCTGTCTCGGTAGTGCGGTTCGGCTGCAACGATTCGCAGATGTACAGTACATGACATGCATGACACTTGAACATGACTCGTCGGGTCTATTGCATGATAAGTTGGCATATACACAAGTACCGCGCGAATCGAAGTCGTGGATTGAATCCGTGCCTCTGCGACAGGGCACAGTACTGTGAGCTAGCTGCACATTTTTCACGCTCACTCCAAAGCGGCGGCATGTCAAAATCATATTCAATGTATTATCGTAACGTATTCATACACCCACAACACCCAAAAAGCACACCCAAAAAGCAAACAACGAAAATCAATCATTAAAACTAACAAAAGAAATGCACAAAAACGACGCGTAAGTATATAGTAGTAGTAGGTCCTCTCGGAATCCGTTTAAGGTGTGGTCATCAGTTTTTGTGTCTTTCTACTAAAATAATACCCATAGTGCCATTGGTCTTTCTTTATGTCGCAGGTATCGGGTGAAAGCAAGGATCAAGGAGCTGGAGCTCAAGCTTCGACCTTCTCCACGGATCCCTCGTGCTCCACCTTGTCGTGCACCTTACCCTCAGCGGACGCCCATGTGGTGTGGGGCTTCCAGCCAGAGGAGGTACGGGGGGTGGTCTCGGCGAGCATTTGGTCGACCTAGAAGAGGGAGGGAGGATGGTCAGCATATGGCAGGATAGAAATAGGATGAATGAAAACACACCTGCTCCAAACTCAACCCCTTGGTCTCAGAGACGAAGAAGTAAGCGAACAGCGTCGAGAGCATGGCCGTCGAACCCCAGATGAAGAACACCTTGGGGCCGAGGTTGAGCTTGTCGGCGGAGACGAAGTAAGGCGTGATGACACCAATGATGCAGTTCCAGAACCTATGAAATAAAGGAGCGGCGTCAGCTACCTTCTTACGAGGGAGCGAAAAAAAAAAGGACGCACCAATTCGAAGCAGTCGACATACCAACACCGCGCGAACGAATGGGGAGCGGGAACAGCTCGCCAACAACGACCCACGCCGCGGGACCCCACGTCGTCGCAAAGGACGCAATGTTCAAGCAAATCAAAGCAATCTCAGCCTTAACCGCCGGCGGGTTGCCTCCAGGAACCTGCGCGTGCGGTGCGGCCGTGCCGACAATCGCGACGATGAACTGGCAGATAACCATGGAGGTACCACCAATGAGCAGGATACGCCGACGGCCGTACTTCTCGATGATGTAGAACGAGATGGGGGTGGACAGGACGTTGACGAGGGTGGTGATGAGGGCGATGAGGAAGGGGTTGTCGATCGTGCCGAGGGTTTGGAAGAACGAGGTACCGACTGTGAGGGGCGAGGTTAACGAGGGACGGGTATATGGGAGGCGAAAAACGTACAGTAGAAGATGAAGTTGATACCGGTGAACTGCTGGGCGCATTGGAGACCTGGAACGTGTGTTACAGATCTGGAAAGGAGAGTCAAAAGAAGAAAAACGCACCAGTGCCGACAATGGTACGACGGACGTTGCTGGAACCATCGAAAAGAGAACCCTTGAAGCAGGCGAGCCAAGAGCTGACGTAGCCAGACTATCCCGAGAAAGTCAGCATTGGGAAAAAATATTTTTATTGAATGGAACGCACCGAGGGGATGTGCGCGCGCTCGAACTCCAAGTTGGCAATAATCTCAGCAAGCTCGTCCTGAACGTAGTCGCTGTCGCGAGGTTGGTCACGGACCTGGAAAATTGTAAATATTGGAAGGGAGTCATGAAACGAACGATAAAAACTCACAGTGGCCAATGCGACGGTCGCCTTTTCAATGTCACCCTTGCGAGCCCAGAAACGGGGACTCTCGGGGAGGAAGAAGAGACCGAAACCGAGAATGATAGACCAGAGGAACTGGACACCTGAAAATGCGGGTTGAGTGAGAGAAAATGATGCCAAGACTCCAACTCACCAATGGGAATACGGTATGAGCCAGTGTCGAGACGATCTTGAGTAGCGTACACGACACAGTTGGCGAGGAGGATACCAATGGTGATGCAGAATTGATATCCAGAGACGAGAGCGCCACGGACCTTGAAAGAAAGTCAGAAACGAGAAGAAAAATCGAGGAGTAGTAAAACGAACCTTCTTGGGCGCAATCTCGGACATGTACAGAATGATAATGGCAGAGATGAAACCGACACCACCACCAGCAACGAGACGACCGATGACGAAGGCAGCGAGAGCGTCCTTGGGAGCGATTTCGAGAATACAGCCAACAGCGAAGATAACACAACCCATGATGATCGTGGGGCGACGACCAACAACATCAGCGATATCACCAGCGACGAGGGCGCCGAAGAAAGTGCCGGCGGAGAGAATGGAGGTCATCAAACTCTTCTCCCATGCGGGGAGCGCAAAGTCAGCGGGGAGGTGGGCGGCGTCGAAGGGTTCGGGAGGGTAGGGCTTGTGGGTGTACATCTGGATGAAGTATGGCATACCGAGAACACCACCCATCCAACCTGTATCGTAGCCGAAGAAAATACCGCCAAAGGCGGCGAAGACACACATGAGGTAGGTCTTGAGAGTGACCGGGGCCTCAATCCGATCTGTGTCGGTGGTACCGAGTACGACTGCGCCTCCGGGCATGTTGGGCTGCTGTCTGTCTGTCTGAGCTTCTGGGAAGTGGGAAGAGAAGAGGGACAAGACGAGGAGATCAACGACCGACGCGGGTTCTTATACCCCAACAGCGCCATCAGCACACGCCAAACCAAGAAGCGCATGGAAGAGGATCACAAGGTCCATAAAATGTTGATCCAAGTCCAAGTTTGATTCAACTCCAGCTGTCACCAGATCCCATCAATTTCATCCCCCAACCTGATTGTTCCTCGCTACTTTTTGCGTCCGTCGTACCAAGCTCGTGAGGAAGAGCAGACACAGAATATTCGACACGTGGAGAGTTGCCTCGTCGATCGCGTTTTTCGATCGAAAACCATGCAAAAAAGGAGTCGCATTTCCAAAATACAGCTTCAGCAAAAAATTTGCAACGAGCTGGCTCACTTAGCCGGAGGAAATGCCGCAAACAACGGCGTTACCTGATGGCGATGTTCCTGGCCGGCTATGTGTCCTGATTTTACCCCACTCCTCCCCCGCAGCACCCATTTTTTCATTTTCAACAATCCCCACTGATCCAGTAGCACTGATCCCCGGATATGGCTGAGTCTACTAACATTCTCCTCATCGCTGCTCGTCGTCCCATCGTGGCTTTCGACACCCGCGCTCGACACGAAAAAAGCCAAGCGTATTACCTGACATCAATCTTGTGTTACCCGCAACACAATTTTCAATTTCATCTGCGTTCCACGCTGCGCGTTCGCTCGCGTATTGAAGCACACTGTGTGTTCGACCATCAACAATCTCGCAACAGCCGCGCCGACGGCCAGTCTATCCCACTCTAGACTGACTCTGGTTTGACTCTCCGGATACATGCCTCGGCTCTTTTCCTCGACGGCGTTCACGAGCTTGAGCCCGATGCCCGACGTCTGCATGCTCCGACTGCCTACACACTCACCGCCCTCGGATCCTCGACCTCCTTGCAGAGAAAAATTTCGTCTTAGACAGCCGCGGCCGCAATAGCTGCGAAACGCTTCCGCGTATATGCATCTTTGCTTCTTCTTTGACTTACTTACTTCCGGTCCGACATCCTCATCTAATCTCTCGGGCCCACCCGATTCAAAGCTCTCTCCTCTCCCACTTGTCCCGAAAAAAACAAACTCTCCTCGTTCCATTTTCGTCCGTTCCATCCATCCTGCCGGCGCCGTCCTAGCTGTTCAGATTCCAGAATCACTTTCACACCTCTCTCCGACGTCCATCCCGATCTGTCTGTCTGTCATTCAAACCATTCAAACCGCCCACCAAATTAGCAGCACGCAAATCTCGTCGAGTCTAAATTATTCAGTCCCGCTACATTACCCGGAGCCTCAAACACGTCTTGCTCCCGTCCCCCATTATCTCCCGTTGCAATGGTCCGCCGCCGCGTCTTTCAATTATCCCTCGGAACGGCGGCACCTCCAATACAATTCAATATCGACTCGGGACTCGGAACTAACTCGGGCTTCGGCATCTGTGTGTCTGGCCTATGTTATTTTTTCACCTCCTCTTCACCGGGAGCGTTTCATTCCCCTCCATCGATACTCGCTCTCCTCCTTGCGGTCGGTCTCCGCCACTCAATCATATCTCCCGTAACACAATAACATAAATCGACCGGCAATCGCAACAACCCTCACCTCACCCTCACCTCATTTCGACAATCCCTGGCTAGACCTACATAGACGGATCTTAGCTCCGAACTCCGGTGTACCTTCCTCTTCTTCCTCTCCGCATCTCACACTTATTCTCCTCGATAACGATAATGCACCCTCTCTCCCTCGAATAATTCCTCGAGTCCTTCTGCATAACATAGATTCCAACGCCGACATCTACCGCCCATTAAGTCTGACACTCGACACTTGACACGCACGGAAGTAAGAAGCATTGGGACTGATGCTTCCTTCCACTGCCTTCCCAAGAACCCATACTCAAAGAACCCATGGACAATTGACACCACTTCTGCTTCTACTTCCGTGATCCCGAAGGCCCAGATCTTTGTGAGCTGGAATAGGGAAGAGTCTGTCGGAGGAAGACTGTGGGAGGAGAGAAGGAGGAGAGGGAAGGAGTCTCAGTTGCGTTGACAGCGCCCTTCGCTGTCTTTCGGCGACTTGAAGTCAGAGCTCGGCCGTGACTCGTGAAGAAGAAGGCATGGGATGATTGATGTGCGTAGGCGGTTATGGGTGAGAGTATTTCTTGAGAACGTGTAGGGATTTAATTGGACTGTCAATAACAACAGAGCTGGAGTAATCGAGAGGCCAGACCCTCATCCAGCACTGAGAGCAACTCAACCTATTGCATAGATTTCGTTGCTGCTGGTCATGGTTGGGGGAACCTCGTCCTATGCAACGTACCTACTTCCGATAATTATCTGGTCACCAACTCAGCCTTGCAGTACCTCTAAAAATCCATCCTCCATAGCAAATGTAGCATTGAATGTTACATATGTACACTGCAGAGCAACATTCAAATTCAACAGTACGCATCTCACTCTCAAGATACTGAATCCAATTCCTCCCCCCTCGGTCCCGAACCCCACGAACCCCAATCCAGCCCAATCCCCCTCCTTCCTTCCTTCCCCAGATTCCACAACCGGAAAATCATCTGCCAGTGCCTCCATGGAACTTGACCCAGATTAGTTTAGCGCCTCCGAGCCTGATCCTTTCGATTTAAATTACCCCAGATCTCCCCAGGTACGGTACCCAGGTCGGAATGATCTCCCGTCGCCTCCTTATTAACCGTTAACGGCGACGACAAGCGACGACACCATTAACTGTCAGGTATCGGAGTCGACGTCGCGGTATCTTATCGCGTTGACCTTGAAGGTTCCTTCGAGAACGGAGGGTCGGGCCGGTGCGATAACCCACAAAGCTGACAACGAGAACCTGAACGTGAACTCTCAACCGACAAAACTTGAAAGCCCTAGAGAACCAGATCAGAGAAGGCAAAGAAGTGGCAAAATGGGAATGTAAAGCCTCTATCTGCGCACGCCGCAAATATTAATTGAATGAGTGAAGTTTGGCTTCAACAAATGCCAACTTGAAAAATTCGCAACACGCTCAACGTCGCCCACGGCAAATCAAAATAATCAAAGCAGAGAATATATAGCAGTCGGCTACATAGCACTCGACATGAAATGATAGGGTATAGGTACGATGCCGTGCGGGCGAAGTGCGAATGTCGTTCGCGAGAAAAAGACGACAACGAGCGGACGGAGAAAGCAGCAAGCGACGGGCCTGAACCAAAAATCAGATCCGAACCAACTCAAACAGGCAGACAACTCACCACGACAACACACCTCACAACGTAACCAAATCTCCCTCAAAGCAACTCATCTCGACGCCTCACGAGTCGAAAGCGCGTCCGCCCCCCATGACGGCAATCGCGACAGATTGGGTCGACCACGTACCGCGGCGCGCGAACAAGACTGAGCGTCCCCAGCCAGCCGGCTCTTGGTCTTCGCGTCGTGGCCCATTGAAGAAATTTGGTGGTAGTGTTCGGTGCGTACATAGTCCGCCGCCTCCGCCGCAGCGTTCTCCGCCAGCAGAAGCAACAACCGTCACTGCGCGCTACCAACGGTGGGGGATTCCGCGAAGGGTGGCCATCATGCGGCTTAGCCAACCGGGGCCCATTAGTGATAACTCCTAATCACGCGGAGTGCGGCGGTTCTTCTACGCGTCGCTGAGCTCGCGGTTGTCGGCGTATTGACTTCCCAGATCAAGACAGGGTCGCATGTCAACGGAGGGCGGCGTCGAGTGGGAAGTGGTAGATGCGGAACGAACACGGGTCGAGTGAAGGTGGGCGAGCAACGGGCGATGGGGCTGAGGAGCTGTCCGACGGCAGGTCACTAGCTCAACGTCGCATATCAAATGCCCGTCTTTGCGTGGAATCGCGGGGAGTGGCCTAACAGCGGCTTAATCCACGGGCGAACCTGTCCCGACGACGGATGCTGCCGTGTCCCAAGAGTACCCGATGCTCGCAGCGGCCTTGAACTTGTTCTCGACTCGTGTCGAAGAGTCGACGGAGGGCGGCATCGAAGAAAAGATGGTGGTAGCGCGGTGATGAAGCGACTGTCGATCGAGGTTAGTGAAGTGAGTTGAAACTGGTCGAGACTGCGTACAGAGTAGGAGACACATTAGGCGACCTCGCCAAGGTCGAGTTCCTTGAATATGACAGGCACACTTGAACAGCGAGTTAGTCTAAGCAGCAGGTCGAGCACACTAAAAACTCACTAGGCGAGGTCAAAAACATCACGCAAAGTCGCTCCTCGTCGAACACAGCTGCTTGTCAGCGTCCCTGAAACAGCGGGTTAGCTTTGTCGCGTCGAGGACGTAATGACTCACTAGGCGAGCACGAGAGCACGAAGTATGAAGGTCCTCGTCAGCCGTGAGCTCGTTGTCGACGACGGCGATGAACCTGCAATGGCGAGTTAGATTGAGTTTCAGATTCACACGTCGTGCTGGCACTGGACTTACTAGGCGAGAACCTCTACCAATTGTACGGAGGATCCCAGGCATGGAGGAGAGGAGATGGTGGTGGTAGGAGCGAAGGGGGAATTGGGATTGATTCGGCAAGCACGCCTTTATTTGCGCAACAAACTACTCGTCAGCCACTGTCGAACATGGTCATCGTCTTTGCCAGTGTAAAATCCTGAGTTCACAGTCAATGTTGAAGCTTTTACTTGAGGGCAGACTCCATATATCTTCTGTGAGGAGACGAGGCCTTGTCCGGAAAAGTTGACATGTCGGCCACGCCTTGACAAGATCGGGCTCATTCGTGAAACTTGAAGGCCAAAAAGAACATGGAAGCGGCTTGAAAATACTCAAGCTAGACTTGCGACTTTGACCAACTGAGAGAAGGAATTAGACATCTCCGTCAAGTTGTAGTACCGAAGATTGCGGACAAATGTCTAGTCTTCGTGGCATTTTGCTTCGAAACAGATAGTGATCGGGTCTTTGCACAAATTTTGACCGAGGCCAGCTAGTAACTACTACGAAGCACGTTTTTTTTTTCAGGCCACCCAGCCCAGATTCTTCAAGTTTAGAATTCAGGGCTTGAAGTTGAAGTCCGGAGTCGGAGATTGGTAGGTGAGTCCATGAAACAGATCTAGAGCCACGAGTCTGGCGAGCCATTTTTGGCTTCGGGCAGTGGGATGCAGTTTCCGCTGAGCAGACCGCTCATTGTAACGACGAACACGTTCAACGTTGGCGGCCGGTTACGGAAACTTGAACGGCAATTGCCGCGGCGAATCAACATGAACCCTTCTTGCCCTCAACACTCACCATCTCCAAGTCCTGTTTCTTATAGCACGTCATGAAATCCCTCCATCTCCTTCTTTTTGACTTGGCAAGCTCTGAGACGGCATTCAAGTTGCCTCTGCCTGGTCCGACTGGTCGCAGTTCTCCGCCGTTCATTCTTTAATTTCTTGGGCTTCCATAATCTCTTATCACCTAGTACTGGTAGCCGGATTCTCATCTCACGGCCTGAACTCTCCCTAGTCCACCATGCTCTCTCTGCTTTTCCTGACGATGCTCTCAATGACTGCAAATGCTCTTCCACCTCAAGTACGGGTGGACTCTGAAGCAGATTCCGTATCTCCTGACCTCGCTCCGTCAAATGCCCCCGAGAACGCGACTGCGGGCTGCACCCAGCCCTCAATCTGGCTGTTCGACGACACTCACCATGCCAATATCACAATGGGGGACCGGTCTTTCCTCGTCCACATTCCAGCTAACTACGATCCGTTAACGCCTCACGCACTGGTTGTCTCCTTTCATGGCTTCAGAACGAACGCGAGAAAGCAAGAAGAGATATCCGGGTTCTCTGAGAAGGGGTTGACGTTGAACGGCAAGGTAAATTGCTGTCGTAGCTTTGCGGTACTCAGTTTATCGAGCCAATGGCCTCTAGGGTATCGTCGCTGTGTATCCCGATGGCCAGTACGGGCCCGGAAAGAATGGCAAGAAGCACATACGGGCTTGGCAAGGAGCTCCATATTCCGCGGTATGTTCCCAGTACTCCATTCATTTTCGTAGTCTGATTGAAATTGGTTTCTTTCCAGCCTGGCGTTGACGATGTGAGCATACACCCGTCTCTCTAAACACCGATCAAAATCTCATCTGAATTCACAGATCGCATTTACGCAACAAATGGTGCAGCAACTATCCGACAACCTCTGCTTAGATTCTAACCGATTTTATGCCTCGGGAAAGAGTAATGTAACACTTGAATCATTCACATTTTGTGGAGCACCGTCGCTAAATGTTCTCGCTACAGGGCGGAGGCTTCACTAATCTCCTCGCATGCACGCCTGCAACCGCTAGCCTATTTGCCGCCTTCGCTCCCGTTTCCGCAGCGCTGTACGCTGGTGCCAATCCAACGGACTGCAACCCTGGCCGACCAGTCCCAATTATAAACTTCCACGGTCTCGCTGATAAGGTCGGTCTGCCGATACCTCCACAAGGAATGGGAAAATCGAACTTATTTTCAGATCGTCCCATTTGGTGGCCAAGACGCGGACCATAGAGGCAGGACAGAGTGTGCGTCTTCGTCTCCATGTCCGCATCATCGAGTTTGACCAACGCACGGACCACAGATGCCACGCCCAACATCTCTGAATACCGTGAGGCATGGGCAAACCGTAACGGCTGCGCGTCCATCACCGCCCAGCAGGCTGCTGCTGCAGACCACAAACTCGGATACAACGCCGTAATATCGCATCCTCACACCCACACGACGTTGAAGGAATCTCCTTGCTCGGCGAACGATAGTCAGGCTGTGGTTAATGGCTTTACTGTGAAAGAACTTGGGCATTCGTGGCCTAGTACGTTGGGCTTGGATGGAGGTGTTACGACGTTCAATGCGACGACGGCAAATATTTTGCCGTTTTTTGATGCGCATACGTTGGGATAGAGTACAGGTCGTTTGTTATGCAATTGTCATGGTATATAAATTAGAGTATGGAATATAGAGCAGAGTTCCGTCGGTCATACTCGCTGTTGGGTGGGGTCATTGTTGCCGCCGTACAGAGTATCCTCGCAAGTCATAGGAAGTCTGGGAGCAGACGATTCGATTGGTTTCAAGACAGGGTATTGCATAGAAAAGCAGAGTAATAGTGACTCAGTTGGTAAAAGTAGCAAAGAAACGTATGAGGAAGCCTAGAATGAGCTTATCGAGCTGGCACTACGTAGAGGAAATATACACGGAAGTAAGAGGTCCGTACAAAGAAGTCCGCTCACGAAGAGGGTGGCTTGCTTGAGAGAGTAGGGTATGTTAGAAACACAAGACGAGAGGCATCGACCGCTTGCGATAGAAGAGCAACGAGGATACAAATATTGTTGAGGGCGATAGGGTATAGGTGTCGAGTAGGCAGGAAGCTAGTTGCTGTGCGGCAGATAGATAGTGAATCTGGTATGATCTTGTGCGCTTGCGAGGTTATACTGTTTGGGGAACTCGACACCTCTTTTTGAGGTGACCAAAGCCACAATATGTACTATTATATTGCACTGGACGGGCACTGAATCATGTTCTTTGCCTGGAGCCCGACCCTTCAATGTCGGCGAAAAATTAGAGTGCCATAGAGTTTCGAATGAATCGGATTCCTTCTGTCTTGCAAATCCCTGGTCATGTCGTGTATCACGGAGACGAGCTCCATCCCGCAGCCTCGCCTCGCCACATCGATGAGATGGAGGGCGACCTGAGCACCAACGAGTGTCTCTTGAACTTACTGTTGCGAATGTATTGAACTCTTGATAAGTTGACTATTGCGTGACAGATCCTCTTTGCAATCCCCGATCTCCCAGTCCGCCTGAGTGGCAAGAAGAAGATGGGAGGCATAGTGGTAGTTACAGCTTTCATATCATGGTGGAGTCGTGGAAAAGACCAGAGTCTCGGTAATGCTACAAGATGGCATCGAGGCCCGAGGGAGTGATTACAGCTGGTCACCAAGATGTTGTCCGACCAGGTCCGACCAGAGTCAGAGTCCTTAGGTTTTGTATGCACTGCATCCCGGGGTTGCACGGCGTACACGGTGGCGAGTGTCGGCAGCATGCAAGTTCGCCTGAAGCCTCCCAGTAAGCACCAAAATTGACAGAAAAATTCCACAAAAAAGGAGGCAGGCGTATGTAAACTCTAGAGAATCAGAGAAACAGAATTAGCTCCGTCGCTGGCTGTAAATTTAGAGGTCGCGAGGTCGGGTATCGAGGTGATGATGGCAGTTGAGGACTCAATTATTGTTGCTTACATCAGCACAATCACCGCCCCAGTACAGCCTTTGGCCCAACATAACACGCGATATATTATATAATACCTTGACTTTCTTCTCCCACCACAGTCTTGCTGCGCTTGCCTTTTCTTACTCTAAACCCACCTTTAACTTCAAATAATGAACTCACGACCTCCCCCACCATCAGGTATGTGCTTGTCGACACTCGCAATTTGTTTCAGGACTAATGTCTTTGTCTAGGTAAGTTTACTCCGCAGCACTGGTCTGGCGAGCGTTGGAAGGAAGCCAATTTTCACGTAGGTGCGCCCCGATTCGGGTTCAATCGGGTGTACAGAACCAACTTAAGACCACTGGTTCTTGCTGGTACGCAATTTTGAGACTTCAGGCGACTTGCAGGAATAATCAAGCGTCTTCCAGTTTCTGCTTTGGCTGCGCTTTGGACGCTACTGTCGTGCGTGTCCATCATTCTGCTTGCCTTTGTGCTTTCTCACCGTTTCTCGTTGCAGAGGCGTAAGCTTGTGTGCTTCCTATCACGGTGTTTCGGACCATTGAATGTTTCGTGTAGATTGGGTTTTTCCGGAGTATTAGCACGGACAAGAGTGGTGCGTTTCGCTCATATGCCATTCATTGTTGAATCTCAACAATTGCAGAGGGTGTTCCCAAACTCGCCACTTTCGCCATTGTCCTAGGTGCCGTCTATATTGTCCTGTCTCTGATAGAGGTAATCTCATTCATGTCTCGCTTCTCAATAATTGACCAACAATCTATAGATCTCCGGCTTTGTTGCTGCCCTCACAGTGCGTTCAAAATGACTGAGATTGAGGTAAACGAATACTGATCTGTTTACACTTTTAGCAACGCCTGCCTTTGGTCCGCATATATGCATATCTGTCTCTCGTAGGAATTTTCTTGACTGTCGCCGGCGGAATCTTCCAAGTTGTAGTGCACTTTACGTCCAAGGTTCGTTTTTATTCTCATCCTCAACGCGCATTTATCTTAATTGTCGAACAATCAGTCCGATATCTTGAAGGAATGCACGAGTCTGACGAACGGTCGCACTGTCGCGATCTATCCCTTCGGTTTCTTTGGCCCTTCGAGACACGACACTATCAGCGTAGCTGAAGCCGATGCCTGTACGTATCAATCTCAACTGCGTCTCCGCCCAATCTCATCCTGATCAAATGACAGGGTGCAGAGATGCATACAACCGTAACTCATGGCAAGACATCGTATCTCTCCTCATCTATATCTGTACGATCTTCCTCACAATTCCATTCTCATCTCTCACCTTCCCCTTCCAAAGTCCTCTCCGTATCCTTCTCCATGCTCGCCTGGGGCTACTACCGCCAAGTCCTCGACCCCACCAGCGTCGTCAACTTCCAGCGCGCCGCCCAGCCCCCCAACGCTTACCCCATGCAACACCAGCAGCAGTATCAGCCCTACAACGCCTCGGTCCCGAATCTCGGATACAACGCACCCTACGCCAACCCACAGCCCACATTCGCACCGCCGCCTGGCCCGCCTCCGGACGCGAGCAAGGCCGAGATGGGGTACGGCGTGGGCGCTCCGCTTGACGACAAGGAGAACCCTTTCGCGGATTTCGATGAGCGTACCGATAACCACGCTGGGCCGGCGCACAAGTAGTGTAGTGTTGTTGCGTCCATTGGTTGGATGCATGGACTGAATGATTTCGGACTGAAATACTTACTTTTTCTGGTGGAAGAGCTACATCTATGTTACATCTGTATTATCCCAAACGCTGTAGAGTGTTCAACAAGCAACCTGTATCGTGCACGGTCACTTCAATCATCGGATCCGTCGATTTTATTGTGTGGAAATACAAGTCATCGTCGAGCAAAACGATCTCTAGCTTTCTGTCCTCGTCGGAGATCCTCTTCTTTTAATTTTGCGTTCAATGCGTCCCACATCTTTTGAGCAAATTTTTCTCCGCTCTGTAAGTGATATGAGGAGAAGTTCGCAGTGTGGAAAAAAAAAACGCACAGAAACAGAATCTCGTATTTGAGCAGTCTCCAATTCCCCCGATCCCAGCACACGCATTGCTTGCAAATTGGGGATTGAGTTAGGGGGGAACGAGAAGACGAGCAATAAGCGCAGCGGCGTCGCTGCCTCTTCCTGCAAAATCGCGTCGAGGTAATGGACCCAAGGAGTTTTTGACGTCGAAGCAGGTGCAGGCGCGACTGCATTCATTGTCACACACACCGGCCACCGATCGCGTCCCCCAAGCACCTCCCCCTCATCCCAATAATCCGGCAGCTCAAAATCCACCGCCCTCGCAATCGACCGCGTATCGAACCCACTCTGATTCGCTGCGCTGTCGCCCGCGGTCTCATCCACGTCCATCTCGCCGCTCTCGAGCACCTTCGCTCCGGGTGCATTGCTAGGCGCTTTATACTCCACCGCGCGCGTACGCGGGACTTTACAATCCCATAATGCGGCGCGTGCGGCCATGAAGAGCGCGTCGTACGTGTTTCCTGCATCAGCGAGGACGACGCAGTCGAGGTTGAGCAGCCAGGATTTTTTGTTGGGGATGATGCTGAGGTTTGGCGGGTGGAGAGAGGGATGGGAGAGGGTTTGGTGGAGGAGCGTCGACATGTCTTGTTGGAGGTCGTCTAGCGCGGATGAGGAGAGGTGCGGGTACGCAGAGGGTGAACTAGCTTATTTGAATTAGGTTGGGTCAGTGCGCGTAACAAAGTAAAAAAAAACCATGAAATGAACGCACCAAGAGACAGCGCATACAATTCGGCCACCGTTGACGCCCTCCCCTCGGCCGTCTACATCCTCGACTTCGAGTTTGGCCGCTGCAAGTATTTCGGTTCCGCCTCCGCCGCCGTGTGGGTTTTTCCCGATACTGAGATGCGCAGAGCCGTTGGCGAGAGGAGCGACGCCGGTTTCGAGGTTGATGGCGCGAAAGTCGTGTAAACCGCGTCCGTCGGCGCGTAAGGGAGGATCAGACAGTAGACCAGCTTGTATGTAGGAGATCTCCGCTTTTGAGGTGGATATTGAGGAGGACATGGTCGACGCGCAGATTCAAACTGCAATTTCTTGATGGCATCAAATATTGATTTCGGGAAAAAAAATGATGGGTGCAAATGCAAAAAATGTGGTTGTGCGTGCGGAGTATGCTAAGTCAATACAGTGGTTGTTACAAAATGATTCATAAATGCGAGCAAATTGCAAGACGAGTGAGAGCAGTGGGGATGCGTAGAATGCCAAACACAAACAAGAAAATCAATCGTCGCTATCGTCGTCGACCTATTGGCAAGATGAGCTTCGCACAGTCCTAGAAGGGACAAAAAAAAGAAGAAAAACGCACCACCATCTTTCCGCGCGCTTTCGTCGCAGCCGCTCTCGACGACCTTCCAGTTGCAACAGGCGCAAAGGTCAATTGCGACTGTGCAGGCGCCTTTTTCTTCGCCGGCGCTGCCTTCTTGGCCGCCCTAGATCATCAATCGTGAGCCTTGCCGATACAGCACAAGAAGGAGAGCTCTCATACGTTTTCTTCGCAGGCTTCGCGGGCGGCTCGTCCGAATCATCGTCGTCGTCGTCGTCAATCTCAATCACCTCGTCGTCGTCCGAATCGCTCTGAATTTTTCATGGAATCAATATTAACAAAGCGGAGCAAAGGCATGGGGCAAAACGCACAACAGCTTTCTTCCCGCGCTTTACCGGAGCTTTCTTGGGCGCAGCTTTGGCCTTTGCGGGTGCCTTGGCCGGCGCTTTTTTAGTCGCAGCAGCAGTCTTCTTCTTCGGTGGCGGCGCGGGCTCTGAGTCGTCGTCAAAGTCAGAACCACCGCCTCCACCGAGAGGCTCATCCACCATCATCGAGTCTTCTGAGTCTGAAGCTACGGCCTTGCCCTTGCCTTTGCTCTATTAGCACCGGCGTCAGTCTCCGTTTAGCATGGTGGGGAAGGCAAGATTCTGACCTTGGCACGCGAGGCTTCGCTCTCTTTGAGCTTTTGAGCATATGCTTTGTCTTGTTCTGCCTTGGCTTTTGCAAGCTGTGGCAAAAGTTAGAATGTGTTTTAGAGCTCAGAGAAATTCACTACAAACCATATCATCCAACTCGTCCTCGCCCAGTTCATCATCATCGCCCGCCGCTTGTGCACTCTTCGTGAGCCTCTTAAACGCTTTGTTCACGTATCTGAACCATACAAATTAGACTCTCGAAAGATGCCAGACGAACAAACAGGACACTTACGTCTGAATAGCATGCGTATCATCCTTCTCCACAAACATCGCAATCGCATCACTCATCTCCATCTCACCCAACAACTGCAACTCCTGCGCCTCCAAATACTTTTTCACCAGCCCCGCAACCCTCACCCTCGCAAGCTTCTCCGACGTCGTCATATCGGCCTCCTCAGGATCCTCCAACTCCGGTTCCTCCGCAAGCACTTTCCCGCTCTTCGCGCTCTTTTTCGCCCGATGGAACACCAGAACGTCGCGCGGGTTCGCAAGGCGCCCCTGGAACTCCTGCCCAAAGCGGATGGGGTTCGACATCTCCGAGACGCCCGTCGTGTCGACCTTGAGGCGAATCAGCGGTAACATAGGCTCGAGTGGCTCGTCCCCGTCCTGAATTGCCTGCTCATTGCGCTCCTCCCACTGTTGATTCGCCTGCTCGATCAGTGAATTGACCTTGGTTTTGAGGAATTTGGTGATTTCCATCTGATCGTTGAGGTTGAGGCCGTCCTCCTCCGCGATCTCGCTCAGCACGATGCTCTCTATCACGAATGGGCGCACGGTGCGGAGGGGTATGGGCGTCATCTCGAACTCCTTCCCTTGGATTTGGAGGAGGGCGACATGCCTGTGGGGTGTCAGAACAAGTATGATAATGAAAGAGAGACACCTACTTTTCGAGAGACTCTCCATCGGCCAGGGAAGTCGCCACAGAAGATCCTGGCTGCGAAATATAATATCCCTTTCCTGCCACAGGTTCGGGCACAATCCGACAATCGTGTTCGTGGCCCCAGACAACCAAGTCGATCGAATCATCGAACAAGCCTTCCGGGACGTATTCCTGTGGTCCGTGTTTCACCCTTGCATTTTCTTCAAACTTGCATCCCTCAAAGAGTGAAAGGAGCTCACCGATTCTGATGCAGCAACATGATATTGAACCACTTCTGCTTGTCGCGCGGCATGAACATGCGCACACGATTACTCCTGAGCTCGAAATGCATTCGCTGGTCCTTGACGTTGCCGATACCGTAGAGCCCTAGGTAGGTGTTGCCTTTGCGAAGGAGGATGGGGCGGACGGCGATGCCTGTGTCAGCGGCGTCTGCATCGGAAAGGGGGAGGTCGATTTTGCCCATGTAGTTGATGAGGCCGGTAACGGAAAGGACGTCGAGTGCACACAGAGCGCCTTCCTGCAGAATATGTTGAGAGAATGTTGTTGGGGACAAAGCGATACGCACATGGCCGGCGCCTTGCGGATCGTCATGGTTTCCGTGGATAGAAAAGACCGGAATACTGACGTTGAAATTGGGATCTTCGTAATTTACGGCGGGGAATGTGAAACCATCGGCTTTGCCTTCGTCTGGGTCGCTGAGTAGTTCAATCTGTATTGGTTTGTCGCCTAGGGTATATTCGCGAAGCAGAGCAATAGTCTTGTATAGACAATCTCTCGAAGGCTTGTTTTCGTGGAAAAGGTCGCCGGCAAGAAGAATAAAATCGACCTAGGACTACATCCAGTCCAGTGGCAGCGTGAAAAATGAACAAACCGCACATCGTGCTTGACTGCTAACTGTAGAATCTCGCGAAAGGTGTTGATAGAGTCCTGACCGCGAACTGGGTCGCGTTCCATGTACCCAATGTGATTGTCTGTCGCGAGCATAATGCGAATGGTATCGTCGGGGACTGTCGCGGCGATTAGCGTCTGTTGTGTTAGTCTGTCTACTCGTGGGCTCACATTCATCGCGGTTCCGGAGTGCGGGTAGAGTCCCTGGTGGCCCGTCGTCGTCGCTCATGGTGAGGGCAATAAAGAAACAAACGCGTCGCGTATCGGGATCGGCCGAAAAGAATTGATCGCTTCACCTCCCGCGTTTTTGGACTTGACGGCCACCAGCTGGCCGCAATATTTCCTTCAAGTTCGCTGTATACCCCTTCAGACTCTTGCTTGGATGCCTCCACAACCCGCCCAGTCGCCGGCCTCCAGGGCCAAAGTGGTATGAACCCCAGCTAATCTGTTTTCTGAGCAAAATCGGGTTTACTGCGCGATAGGCCGGCGTTGTCTTGTTCTACCTCTTTGCCGCGTTGTCGGTGAGTACAGACTCTCTGTTTTTGTTACTCTGGCGTCCGAATGAACGCTTGGCATGTAGATGGTCATGGCGTGCGTTTCCCCGCTTTGCTTTAATTCGCGTGTTCTGCAACTCGACGCACAGAAATAAATGGGTTCTCAACGATACCAAAGCGCCTCTCTTCTTCCTCACCACACAGCTGTTCATCGCCGTTTGTCTCTTCTTAATAGCAGACACCTTGCGCATGCTACCGGACCGCCTAACATTCGACACCAAAGTATGCAAAGGGCTTGTTCCTATGGTCGGTTTGAGTGTTCTTGGTCTAAGGTATGCTGCCCGTCTACCCGTACCCCAACGATTCTCATATATTACTCCTCGAACAGCTTAAGCAACTACACGCTGAAATACGTCGATGCTTCCGTGTATCAAGTCGCACGCGGCCTCGTTCTCCCATTCACTGTCGGTGTCTCTGGCGCTATACTACACACCCGCCCCTCCCTGCGCATCCTCTTCGCCTGCGCCATTGTCACCTCAGGCTTCTTCTGCGGTGTCTTCCTCGACCGTATCCCCATGTCACTCATGGGTGTGGGTTTCGGTATCGCAAGCTCGACAGTCACGGCTACGCACTCAGTGGTTATCAAACAAAGTCTCGACGTCGTCAACAAGAGCACAATTCTTCTCTCCTGGTACACCAACCTCCTCAGCATATTCGTCCTTGCACCGATTGTTTTCCTGGTCGAGGGCACGCATGTGATGAAACTGCTCTTCGATGTTGAGGAACTCAATCACGAACCCGGGAAAATGTCGCCTCTGAGAACATTTGTAGTCGGCTCTCTCATCACTGTATGTGACTTTTCCCGTTTGGAAAGAGGTATATACCAACTGACGATAAATTCAGGGCGTAGTGGGTTTCATGATGAGTCTTGCCAGCTTGCTGTCGATCAAGGTCACCTCCCCCATCACTCATATGGTATCCTCCGCCGTCCGTGGTGTTGCCGCCTCCCTTCTTGGCATGTGGTTATTCTCTGAAGTCGTCTCTGCGTACGTCGTTCCTTCTCGACACAAAGTAAAAAGACAAACTCAATCTTCCTCACAGCGGCCGTGCTGCATCTATCGCCATCATCCTCGGCGGCTCAGTCTACTACACATGGGTGAAGCACCTGGAAACCGAGGCTGCTAAGGAAGGATACGACCGCGTGCCGATGAACGATTTGGAACGGGGACAAAAACCCCCGCCCGAGTGAGCCATGGACGATCGCGTTTCTAGTGTAAATTATATTCGTAGACTGTACCTGGGCAGGTTACTCATACATAATATCTGGGGTACATAGAACCAAGAAAAAGTATATTCAAGGGGAAAAGAACACTGTTTTGTGAACTGTCGGCGAAAAGCACAACGCACATAGTCAAAGTGCCGAACGGACATCGGCGTGTTCTTCCAGCCATGCAAGCCATCGCTTCAGGTATTTTCCACCGTGACACACGGTAGAGGAGTCCCCAACAACGCACTGCAGTGTGAGTAGGTAAAATCATCAGTCATTGAGACTCGTGAAACATAAACGGCAAAGGAACTGACCAGATGGCGCTTCGCCCGCGTCATGGCCACTGTGCGAAGGCTTATCGGACAGTAATAATTGTAGCGCAAAAGCTACTCACCGTTTAGGCGTCTTTTCTCCTTCAAGAAGCCAACCTCTCTCTATGAACAAAACATAGGGTTCAGACCCGTAAGCCTCATTCGCACCGATTAACCTACATTGTCATTACTCCGAACAAGGCTGATGATAACCGCATCCTTTTCTCTGCCCTGCATACCGTCGACCGTCCCGATTTCCAGGTCCGGCCCGTGCTGGGGCCTTATGAGGGATGTAAGCAGCGTCACTTGCGCCTGATACCTACATACATTATAATATCAGCTGTGCAGCCCGAATGCCCAGACAAGCCACGCACGGAGTGATGACAGCGATCTGCGAAGGCAAAACGCCCGCGCCAATCTGCAAGACAAATCAGGCAACCGTTTGCAAGGACAGAGCGAGATATCTCTAACCAGCTTATCTACCCAATTCTTCACCACCGTCGCCTCATTCTCATTACACCTGCTCCCCTCATCATTGTCGCCCTCTAATCTCTCGAAATATTCGGATCCCGCGGTGTCGTAAAACACTACGGGAGTAGCCAATATCTCCATCTCGTCGTCTGGGGAATCGGCATGTGTGTCTGGTAGGTCTTTGAGGAGCCGTGCGGCAACAGAGGGCGAGGAGGTCAGCTTGGAAGAGTATAGTGTTTTCGAGGGGAAGGCGCAGATATCCGAATGCATTCTGTCGATTAGTTAGTACGTATAGATATGAAGGTTATTCCAGAGATCACTCACCGATATTGAACTTGTAGCATACGTTTGATGCTGGATCCATACATCTTTTCCAGTCGGTCGAATAATGTCGTTTCTAACGTGCGAGGCGAGTGTAGCACAGGAATGCCTTTAGTGGGAGTTGGCTTGTCTTTCTTCGGTGGCTGTTTCGGTGCCGCGTCCGATGGCACCGTCTCCGTTTCGCTGCTACTCGAGGATTCCGCTTCAGAGCTATCGGACTTTGTATCGGAGACCTGCGATGCCGGCGTCAACTTTTGACTTTTGGTGGTCTTCGACGTCGAAGTTTTCGACTGGGTGGCTGGCTTCTTGTCCTTTTTGTCGACGGAAAGGACAGTAGGCGGAAGCTGCATCGGATCGCCCGCAAGTATCAGTTTCTTGCCCTTCAATATGGGCACCCAGCAGACCTAGAAACAACTCAGACTATGGTGGGAAAGGTTTGATGAGCATTCCTACAGCTTCAACTGCCTGGGTCGCCTCGTCAATGATAACAACATCGAAATCATGGTTTCGTAGCTGCTTTCCGCCTGCAGAGTGGCAAGTTGCCAATACAACCTGGATGCATCGACGTCGACGAACAATCAAGTCCAAAGTTTGGTAAGGAGTCCCACCTGGGATTCCGCAAGGACTGAGTTGACCACGCCTCCTTCACGTTGACGATACTCTTTCCGCAGAACTTTTACTTCTTCCCACATCTTGCGTCGTTCCGCTCCCCGCGGACTCTTGCCCTTTACACCTTTACCTTTGCCAGAAAGGACCCCCATGATAGTTTCGAGTTCGTTTTTCACATCCTTCGCTAGTGCTGCCTGTGTATAATCAATGACACCCGTTCCTTGAGATCGAATTTTGGAAGCAGCGCACCTGTTCCGTCCTGCCTGCTTTCACGTCGAGAGTCGAGTCCAGAACACCTTGGTGCGACATAACACGCGCAGGATGCCCGATCCTCGTCACCTTGAGTTTGCTGCCCTTGTCAGCCACGGGAAGCGCGAGCAGTCGCTCCAGAATGTTATCGACAGAGAGATTAGACGCTCCGCAAACCAATAAACGAAGTGCTTTCGGGTTTGCCGACGATACGGTGGTAAGCTGACGGATGAGCTCTATGAGAGTATGTGTTTTCCCTGTCCCTGTTGGTCCCGATTCGCGTCAGAGAGCATCATCCCCACATGCAGATACAAACCTGGGGGACCATGAATGCAAGCAACTTCAGGCGCTTGTAGACAAAACTTCACGGCGTCCCTTTGACTGTCATTCAAAGTTTCATCGAAGAAGTTGAAATCTGCTATCGGAACGGGCTCCGATCTGCCGGTTTGAGCGAGGAGAACCTGGGTCAATCGCATTTTTTCAACAGACATCTTTTCTCCCTTGATATCATAGTGAATACCCCACCAACACTGGGTTCAGGGTAGAAAACAAACCGACGTTCCGTTGACAAATCTCTCGAGCTGATCGATAGTTTTATCCATCCTAGAATATTCGAAGTATGAGAAAGAAACGCCATCTTTGCCAGCGAGCCCAACAACCTATCGTATGTGACGCTATTCGCCAGCTTGAGAACTCGACAACGTTCAGGCAAGTCAAGATCTTCCGAATTTGAATCGGAGCCATCGACAGCGATGACAATCCTCGTATCCGTGACCTAGCGGTATTTTCAGGAAGTTGTCGAGATGAATAGATCCCATCGAGACGGACCCGATAGACGACACCCTCAGTCTGTTGGGATCCCTTGTTGTCGGCAAGCTTCTTAGAAGAGGCTGTCTTTTTCGAGGGACCGGTAGAAGATACATTAGGCTCGATCCTTGCGAGATCTCCGGGGCGGAATGAATGTGGAGGAAAATTCGGGGTCGTATGATACGCAGAAGGTCTTTCGAGCTCTACCATGCTGCACTTGCCAACAGGTTCTTTAGGATTTGGTCTCAAGAGAGAGAGAAGAGTAATACGTCTTTCCACCGAGCCCAATGTTCACCCCGACCACCCCCAAGCCGCCAAGGGAGAGTCCTTTCTGTTCCAAAAGTTTCGGCCCACAGTTTGAAAGCAATAAGGAGCTGCGCTCGACTTCTGCGGCTCGTTCCTGCGCTAGTAGCTGCCTTTGTCGCGCAAAGAAATGGGATAGACGCCCTTCCGAAGTCATGTTGCTCGACACGATGATGAAAGCGTAGTTCAAGTGAAGACGATCACGTAACGTTCAATGGTTTCCTCTTCTGATCTGTGAGTCCAACTTGCGAAAGGGAGTGAATATTGCATATTCGATGGCGAGCTCACTTGTACAGTAAAATGAGGGTTGTATTACAGCTGTCAGTATCATAGAAAAGTATCGATTCCCTGAACTAGTCCGCAAAAATAAATAAACTCGTAAGCCGCACCGATCTACATCGCACCCCATTGACCTTGCTGCTGCTGCTGCTGAGGATAATAGGCCATATTGGCACCCGCAGCCCACGACTGAGGTTGTTGTTGCATCCCTCCGCCATATTGCTGAAACGGCGGCTGAGGAGACGAACCCATGAACTGCGACCGGGGTGGGTACTGCGATTGGGGCTGGAATTGAGGCTGGGGCTGAGGACTGCCCGACAAGTAGGGCTGGGGGCTTGGGGTCCCATACTGATTAGGATTGAGCAGCGTTGGTGTTATCGAAGGCCCGGGCGCCTGCTGATACCCATAGCCTTGTGGTCCTGGGCTACCTTGAGACATAGGCGCGCCTTGGAATAGCGGCTGCTGTGGTGCAAATGCCTGTGGTTGAGGATTATACAGCGGGGCAGCGGGAGGGCCACCATTCATCATCGACTGCGAAGCAAACGGTGGTACACCGGAAGATAACGACGATCCAAATGGCATCTGCTGCTGCATTGGCGCCATGTATCCAGTCGTGGACGGTAATAGTTGGGAAGTGGCAAATTGGGATTGATACCCATTAGCTGGCATACCTCCCATACCCATAAACGGCGGCATCTGCGGCTGATAGCCCGTGTTCATGCTATTCATGCCCATTCGCTGTTGCTGAGCATACCCTGGCATGGGCGCTGGTGTCGCCTGTATTTGAAGGGGGAGGGTAGAGCTGGAGGACGGGGTTTGCAGAGAAATCAGATCGTTCCAGACACCCGCGGGCGCCGGCGGTTGCTGTTGCGGGGGTCGTTGCTGTTGTATTTGTGGAACAGCCTGAGGCTGTGACTGCAGCGCTGCTGGCTGAGAAAGAGTTCTCGGCGGCGGAGCTTTGGTCTCCGGAATAGTGGTGTTGGCGCGGACGGGAGGTTTCGAAGAGGAAGGTGTAGCATTACTGGTCGAAGATGGAGGCGGGTTGGGGGACATCGATGCAGCAGAACGAGAAGGGCCTAATTTCGAGGCAACAAGAGCCGAGCGATCGACGAAGCTTTTGTACTCGTATTTGGCTAAGGCTCATTAGGATATCTCTCTAAGACCGCGCTGAGGACGCTCACATCGAATGAACTGTTCCATTTCGCTGTCTCGTTCCCCATCCATCAAGTTGGGAGGCGGAGGGTGTCGTGCTTCGTTTGGATTGTGGAACTGATTCGACTTGATGTTTCCGTTATTCTTCATATTCTGTGCGGGGGATTGGAAACAGGGGACAAAGTAGGTGACGAGCATACTTCTGTCTGCTCTCTTGTCCATGCATCCATCGTGAGACTCTTGCTAGAACGAAATGAGAGAAGAGTCGAGGAAAGTCGTCCAAACCTACACTTTAGAGACGTGCGTCCCAATCTTGCGATGCACACTGGCGCAACTTACGCTACGACCGATTAGGCGGCATTCGTTATTGAGGAAACCATGGTCTACCAGATGAAAATTCCAAGATTATGTGCCGCCCATCGAGGGTTCTTGACCTTGCAATCAGCGCAAACATCTGGGACAACTGATTATTGGTTGACCGCGTCACAGACAGCATTTCTTGCCGTTTCCTGGAAGCGATACGAGGTCAAGGAGTATCTTTTGGTTGCGCTCAGCAGTAATTTTGTTGACAGACATTGGAGAGGAAGCGGGACAAGTATAATGAGCGTACAAGGGAGAGTCTCTCGCCGCGTCACTCCTCGTCACACGCCGCGGCCAGTGTGCGTCACACAGTGGACTTTGCTCGTCAACCACAATCATCGAATACACCGTTGTCCCGGTGGTCTACAGCAGCGAGACGAGCGTTGGATGCTTAAACAAGCATACAATTCTTGGCCCGAACACCAGCTAACGAAGGTCCATGATGCCGCGGCGGTGCAAGCAAGCCATCTATGTTTTTTCGACTGATTTCCATTCACATCGTCAAAACGTATATTAGAGTTACCAGAGAATCACCCACGCCGGACAAACTGGTACTCGGCGGCGGTAGTGTACAGGCGACCGGAGATCCGCCCAAATGTCATGAAAAACTCACTCTCTTCCTCGGTTCCCAGCGAACGGCTCTTCCAATTAGAACATCGGGGTTTCGTATACTCAATTTATACGCCGTCTGCTCAGAGCTTCCACTTAACATGCTTGACGGTGGTCAAAGACCGGGGCCAGATTTCAACGGCCCTCAAATTCGCGCGCGCCACCACATGGTCAATCATTTGTTGTTGAAGCACATCTGGCGTCGAGAAACCTGACGGCAGTAGCGCTTGACACCAAATGTTCACACCGCAGGATCTGTCAACACCGTGAATACGCCTGGTCGCAACGGAATATGACGTGGTCTTCACCAACCTCCGGTCGTTCGTGCACCTCGCGAGCTGCGAGCAGCGGAAATGAGTGCCTCGTAGGCAGATAGTAATGGGTGTAGCCGAAGAATTCAACCTCGCGTTTGTCCTCGAGTCTCGGTCCATCCAAAAAGAACAGCAGTAAGCTCCACACAACGCCTTCGATTTTTGCTGATGCATTTCACAGGGTGGGACGGGCTGCTGTCTTTTTCCCAGACACATAATGTTTTGTCCCAGATTCCTCGCTGCAGCTGCAGATCACCAGTCTAGAACCCCGCCGACGATTACTGCCCCGTATTTTCATGAATCTCTACGTTGCTTCGTCCGAACTTTGCGTGTCGAGCAGAGCAACGCGGCGCCCCCCGTCTTCCACTCTTCTTGAGGCTATTTTAATCAGTTGCACGCAGCATCCGGTGTCCGGCAGAATAAGAAGCAGTTGTGTGCTGTTTCGTTTCACGTTCTTTGCTCGCCCACAAACAATCCACAATGTCTTCAACGGAGCACTCAGGGAGCTCGACGGCAACTGAACAGGAGAAACAACATCTACCAGCAAGGACTGATTCCTCCGCCGTCACTTTCCCAGAAGGTGGTACTGCTGGCTGGTTGACAGTTCTCGGATCGTTGAGCAAAATGTTTTTGTTTTGTTTCGTCGCTTGACTCCATTGTTTCCAGTGCACTCATCCTGTTCTCGACATTTGGCGTATCGTTGTCCTTTGGGGTATTGGAAGATCATTATACTGTCTGCGGTTTTTCTTTGTTCAGAACATATCGCTTAGCGCGGTCTAGCGAATTTTCCTCAATCACAACTCCGCCTCAGAGGTTAGCTGGATCGGTTCCATGCAACTGTTCCTTGACTTCGGGTAAGCTTGCTTGTTATCATTCTATGATTCACTCCACCGATTTCAAGTCCCCAGCCTCGGTCTTCCCGCTGGTATGTACTTTGCAATGAACGAATTCCCAGGCTAATTTCCGCCTTGGATCTAACAGGGAAATTATTTGACGACGGCCACTTTCGTCTGCTCATGATCACTGGCACAGTGATCTTTCTTTTCTCGTACGTCAATCCCACCTCGGAGAGAGTCTATCACACGACCCACTCGCTGCAGCTTCTTCATGCTTTCGATATGTCAAGCCAACCACTACTATCAAGTATTCCTGTCTCAAGGAGTTGGTATGGGCATCGGGATGGGCTTGGTAGGTTGTTGATGTCTTTGAAGGACGATATCGACTGAGTCTGATTTTCGAAGTTATTCGTGCCAGCGGTTTCATTGCCGTCGCATTACTTCAAGGCTAAGCGGTCTTTGGTGATGGGCATGGCCTTCGCAGGTCGACTTGCATTCGATGTTCTGCTTCTTTAATTAACCTTTCATGCGTCTTGTTCTAGGGTCCGCTCTGGGTGGGGTCGTGTTCCCGATCATTTTAAACCACCTCATCAACGGTCCAGTCGGCTTTCACTGGGGTATTAGGTATTGTCGTGCTAACAGTTTGTTTCTGTGCCCTCTGACCGTGCTGTGGCGCAGGACTGTGGCCTTTATTACGACGATACTGCTCATCATCGGCAATCTCCTCACTAAGCCTCGATTGCCAACAAGGAAACAGAGGGCGCCGGAAGACAACGCCGTGCTGAAGTTGATATTGAAGGATTTCCCGTACTGGTTGAGCGTGTTGGGGTGTGTCCTTTGTAACCTGCACATCCGAATGACGCCTCCTGATGCCACTCCACAGCGCTTTTCTGGTGCTCTGGGGTCTTTTCTTTCCTTGTAATGCACACTCGTTACACTCGTCACTACCTCTCACCTGTGATTCCAGATTTTTATCTCCAGCTGTACGCGGTGTTGCACGGGATTGACAAGAACGTAGCATTCTACACGGTGGGTTCCCTGCAGTGCTCTTTGGCTGTAGCGCGGCTCATTCAGATCCACAGATCACTGTTCTGAATGCGGCGACTGTGGTGGGACGACTAGTTCCCAATCTGTTGGCCGATATGTATGGTCCACTGAATGGTAAGTTGTCCAAAATCTCCATCAGCTTCATTCATGCCTTCATTGACCCGTCTGTCCAGTGGCCATCCCAATGACCACGGTGTCCGGCTGCCTTGTTTTCGCGATGCTGAATCTCAACAACGTAACGAGTTTATTCGTTTTCTCCGCCTTCTACGGTTGTCAGTCTGTCGGTTTTATTCGCCCGTTCTGTCACTCATAATCGAATCGCAGTTTTTTCCGGAGCATGTAGGTTACTTCTGTATTCGCTTGGTCTTCTACCTAACCTTTGTCGTAAACGCAGTTATGTCGCTCCTCACGTCTATCATGTCTTCTTTCGCATTCACGGTTAACGAAATTGGGTATGTGGTGCTCATTCTTTGCGTACGCGAGGGTCTCTATCCAATCCTCTAGCTCCCGAATCGGCATAGCCATGTTCATCCTCTCCATACCCTTGCTCACCGGCGCACCTTTACAAGGCGCCCTTCTGCATCCGCCGGAGTATACCTGGTGGCGTGGCGTTTTATTTTCCGGGGTGCGTTTGTCGCTGTGCCATATCAACACTCTTCTCAATCTCGCAAGCAGGTGGTACAGCTTACCGGGGTCGTGCTCATGATTCTCTCTCGGGCAATGGTCGCACACAGGAAGGGAACATGGCGAGTATGATTCAATGGACCGAACAGTCAAACTCGCTCGAGTTGATGGCAAGTTGCTGAATCATCCAGCTCCCTTGGGCATAGAACAACTCCTTGTCGAAGTAATTACTGCATTTTGTACACTACCAAGTATCATTTGAACCCCGAATTCCCGCGTTTGGCCCTTCCTCGTCATTTTAATATTAATTGGCTCGTCACGTGTGCCCTAGCACATTTTGTCTTTTACCATGTCGTTCGCTGCAGAAATAAAGGAAGAGCCCACACCTCTTCAACTCTATGCTTCATATCCCTTTTCGTCGGACGAAGAATACCAGGTACTACCTGTGATTCTCTTGGACCTCAGCCAATGGATCTGACAGCGAGCTGAAGAACGGCCTTCAAAGTATTCTTGCAGGCGGTGCCTTGGACAATGATCCCTCTGAAGACATAAAGGAAGAAATTCTTCGACGCACACGCGTGTTCTACTTCAACCGGTGAGCGGGTCCGCCGCTCCCGGAGGGACTCCAGTTGAAGTCAGCGTTGTTCGACACTGGTAGCGTTACTGGACACGCAATTACTATGGAGGAGGCGCGCGAATTCGAGCATACGCAGAAGGAGGCTGGTGTAGATGTGTCCAGCCACTCGTCTACATCCAATTCAGACTCTGCTACGGCTGTTCTGTCCTTCGCGAAACTTCAGGCCCTCATTGAGGCGGGAAAAGAAGATCAGATTCCTAATAACAAACTAATTCCCGACATATTGAATGTGCGCTTACCCTTGCTTTGTCTCAAGAGCGCTGATCTTACGATTTGTAGGAGGATGTACCCAGTGCGTCTGCAGCACCAGTGCGCAAGAAGCCTTGGGAGATATCTACTGAGGACGCTCAAGCTCCTTGACAATCAGTGGACTAACAAAATAAACTGTACCACCATTACCCCAATTCTATCTGCTTAATGCAAGGCAGTTGTATGCCTAGAACTACACCTGGAACTACCTGGACAGAAGGCACTCCCCACGGTGAATTAGCCGTGGTCCTCACTCGTGAATTTTAAGAAATCTCAGGCAGCGGCACAGATCTGCTACGTTTTTGTCTCCGTCATGTCCGTCTGCCAACTCGGCCATTGTTACCGGGCATGAAATCCAAGCCGGCTTTGAGCGCTTTCCCAGAGCTTTCAACTCATAAGTAGATGCCAACATTTGGTGACCTGTGAACGTCTCCATTTGCAAGCAAACTCCGTAGTCAACTACTCCTCATATCGTCTCCAAGCAATATTGACGGAGAACCTACGCGCTGAAAATAGTTTGCGGATGTTGCAGCCTTACCAGTGAGTACTCACACGTATCCTCTGCTTTTCTGCCTTGCGGTCTCGCACGAAGTGGTTACATTTCTATTCTACGGCAAGAATTTTGGAAACCGCTGTACGCGGTGCTGCCGGCAGAATCACACGGTGATTTTCCGAGACCCGTATACTGTAATCGCAATGTTGTCTACTGTACTGCGGATGTATTTCTCGTTGGTAGCTGACGCGACGCGACGCGCAGACGTTCGGCGGTCATAGCATCATCATCAGTTTCACCTTCTAGCTTTACCACGAAATTTCTTCCGGGCCACCATCACTGTCATGAGCACTCTTCCTTCGTCGCTCACCACCAGGCTCTCGCAACCGTGACCAGGCCTCCGGTGCCTGTTGGGCTCTGATTGAACCACCGACATCCCTGCTTTCGTAGAACTTCATCTCTGGAAATCTGTGGCCGCGGCATCACTATAACTACTGACTGTAGTGGCTCCTCGAGTTAGGAGCTTCAGCGTCAATGACTAAAGGATCTATGACTGCAAGGACTCGTGGACCGTATGCTACACAAGCATGCATCGTGTGCCGCGCGAAGTGGGTACGTGCATTCGCGCGGTGTTTACATTGCTGAGCAACGACAACAGGAAGTCGAAATGTGACGGCGTGCAGCCAGAATGTGGACCTTGTGTCGCCTCCGGGCGAAGCGATGAAGTACGTGTTGAGACTGTTTCTGCCCTCCTGAAATTTAAGTTTTTATACAGTGTGCTTGGGGGCGCGACAAGAAATCTCGAGTCTCTCGGGTCGAGTCCTATGCAAATCTACGCAAGCGCGCCGACTCCCTACATGCCCGTGTCCTTCTACTTCAAAGTCTGCTGGAGAAATGCACCTGCCAGGACGTTTCTTACCATCTACAAACACGAGCTCCGTCCGAACAATCAAGCGCGATGGGGGAAGGGTATGATTCTGAAGATTCGGATACGGAGTCGGAGGAGTTCAATTCCGACCAAGAGATCACTCAAGAGCTCACAGTTCCCGCTCAGCGTTTAAAGGTACATAACTGGAGCACCTCTGAATGATTGTTCTCACTAATCTGCATAGCTGGACGATCGAAGTGGCGGTCTTCTTCACCAAGGCATCACAGCGCCCAACATCGTTAGTTTCGGCAACAGACTACTCAATGAAGTACCTCAGAACGCAGAAATCCACAATTCAAACGCCACCTATGAACTGCAATTGGACGTAGCCGATATCTTCAATCCCGAGATCGACTGGTCAAGGTACCTGCCACCTGAGGTCCCTATGTTTCGACGACAACACGATAAGTCCGTCATGGCTTAGCAATCTTCGCAATGCCGGATGTTAATGTTATCGTTCAGGATCCTTGACTTATCCTTCAAGTTTTTTACCCCCTTCATGTGTCGCGTAGTGCCTTCGCTTTTCCTACGAGACATGTACCGCGCATTACGTGTCCCCAGGTCGGAGGAGCCTCCCAGAACGCCCCATTACTCGCCAATGTTACATAACGCTTTGCTGGCTTTATGTGCTGTTTTCTCGGATGAACCACATTTGAGAGACCCCAGAACTCGACAGCACTTTGTTTTGGCCGCTCAAGCGCGAATGTTTGAGGAGATAAAGCGGCCGAATCTCAGCATCGTCCTCGCTCTTGAGTTTATTGGTTCCTTCTACGCCGCCGACAAGGACGACCAGATTCAGGCGGAACTCTTTTTCGGTGCGTGGATGATGAGTTCGAACCAGTTCTGGCTCTCATGAATTGTAGGAATGAGTATCAGGATGAGCATGACACGTCAGTTTCCCTCCTCCGCGCTGTAACCTTCATTCGTTGATACGGTTCTGTAGTTGGCCTTGGACTCGACTCGACGCCTTGGGTCAAAGCTGGCTTGATAACTCACGACGAAATGGTCGGGAGGAATTGCGCTCATTGGAACATCTTCTCACTCGTATCTGGTTTCACCTTCTTGATCATTAGACGCTGACTGGTATTTCAGGACGTTTGCTGGGCTCTTTTATTCGGGCGGGAGTTCGGTGGTCCTCCTCATCGGGATACTCCAATGCCATTCGTAGATGAAGAATTGGATCAGGAACCGTGGTACCACGCCCCAGCGAACATACCTCCGCAGCCGAATTACTACACCCTCACCTTCAACAAGACCTCGGCTCTATTCATGATAGCACGCCAGATTACTGACATAGTGTGCGTTTGTTGTTTGACGCCTCCTCCGGGTTCCAGACTAAGTTGATGTTAGAAACGGCCTGCGTCCCTCAGGTCGTTCAGACTGCGCGCAAACCGAGAAGCAGGTCGCCAAAATCGAGTGCGTTCTCGTGAGTTTGTGCTAATAGAATCTGATCTGACGACCTATGCAGCTTGGAGCTCAGCAATTGGCGAAATCAGCTGCCGCTCCAGCTGGACATCACGTCTGCCAACCAATCTCAATCTACGCCGCAGCGGCTCATGTTGCACCTTGCGTATTGGTGGTGTTGTATCATTTTACACAGACCCTTCTTTTGTCGCCCCAAGTCCTCGCCGGGTGCGTTCATTGACCACGTCAAGGTATAATCGTCGCGCGTGTCCCCAGCATCAAATTTACCTTACTTTCTGTTAGCTCTGCGTCAAGGCGGCGGAGAAAATCCTCGATTTGGTCCAGACGTGGTCGTCGTTGTACAATCTGCGCCATTCGTCACTCACACTGCAGCAAGTCATCTTCAGCGCCGGGACAATATTTTTGTTGCGTGCGCTGCAGGCGTCCGCCGGCCCATCCATTTCGCATGATGTGTTGGACAGAGCACTTGCGCAGACCGAGATGTGCATCGAATATATGCATGAAATGGGTCAAACGTGGGAATCCGCTATACGGACTGCCAACCTCCTTCATTGGATATTGAATGATAAGCTTCGACCAGTGGTCAGCCGACGACTTGCGCAAACCAAGGAGCAGAATGTCCTTGGAGGGAGGACGCCTTCGCAGGTAGAATCGCAACGTGGTTCTATGCCGCTGATCCCTACGCCGCCCCCGGCCATGCCCTCGTACACCTCTCCGTTGAATCAGCGGCCTAGTCCCATCGCGAACGAAATTCGCGACTTTTTCACGGAGTTGCAAGACGCTCGCACCTCGTCCGATCCTGACGCCTCGTATGGAGAGAGTCTAATGGCGTTTCCGGGCCTGGATATGGATAGATTCCTTCTTCCCAATTATCTCGGCGCTTGGGAACACCAGGACTTCTCCCAACATACACCGGCAGCAGCTTCGTTTCGGGATGATATATGATTGGATTCATTCATACTCGATGCTGAAAGGCGGTGAATATCGGGTTATAGACTGAGCATTGCGGCCGAAGTCCTGGACGAAGTCGATATGGTCAGGCCCCTTTCCTCATACTTCATACTTTACGTCAGGACTACCTACATTAACACCAGTTTTTTTTTTGCAAACATCACTCTGGTCCTCTACTGGCGAAAAATAATTCAAATTGGCGCCATTCTAACGAAGTTCGTGAATGTTTGGATCCTCCGCCATTCACGCCACAGAATCCTTTCAAATTGATTTCCCACCTCTCTCTCACTCGATCTTCCTGCGCCGGTAGTGAATACTTTTGGGATCCTTGGGCATCAGAATAAGGGTCTACGTGAATGAACGTCAGGGAATGAAAAGAAAATCGCAGAAACGACGTACATGGTAATTGTGTTCGGGTACAGGGTTCGGCAGCCGAAGCTCGAGTCGTCGAATAACCGTCGCAATAATCGTGCCAATCTGCAAGTACGCAAACTAAGAACAGAGATCTTGTTCAATGGCACCCATGGGAGATAACAAACAACCCACCTGCTCGCCAATACACCTATGCTTACCAGCACCGAACGGCTGATACGGGCTCTCCGTTCCCTTGCTCACCACACCGAACCCATAATCGATCTTCTCCCCCGCCTCATCCGTGTACGCATGGAGCGCCTGAGCGGCCACGCCATCCGCATCGTTCCACCTCGACGGCTGCCATTGCGCGCCGTCTTTCCAGATGCGCGAGTCGACCTGGGAGATGAGCGGCGAGGCGAGGACGTATGTGTCTTTTGGGACGACGTAGATGCCGTCTTTGGACGGGGCTGCAAGGGTGGCCGGGACGGGGACGTCTTCACGGACTTGGCGCATGATGCTATGGATCGGCGGGTGGACGCGGAGGGTCTCGCGGATGACGGAGTCGAGGATGGGGAGTTGACGGAGGTCTTCGTAGCTCATGGGACGCAGTGATCTATCGGGGTTGCCAAACCGCTTGACCTGTTCGTTGTACAGAGCATCCCTGCAGTGAACAAGATTTGAGTTACCGCGAACAGTGTTCAGAAAAGGAACTTACGCAACGTCGGGTCGAGATGCAAGATGCAACATCGCCCAGGCGAGGGTAGCAGAGCTGGTGTGCTGTCCGCCCATGAGGAGCGCAATCAGGAGGTGGGCGATCTCGTGGTCCTTGAGCTTGTCGCCGTTGCGATATTTCTGGTCGAGCAGTGAAGCGATCATGTCGTAGTGGTGGTCTCCGTCGGGATTATGCTTCCTGCGCGTGATGATATCGACATAAAAGTCGCTCATCTTCTTCTGAGCGCGGTCGCGCTTGCGGTAGCTTTCGAGAGGAAGGTTGGCGAAGAGGAAGTTGAGGGGCGTGAAACCACCGTCGAGGTCAGCGTAGAGTTGCGAGAAGGTCTTGTTGAGACTTCCGCGGACCTCTGGACCTTGAAGCGTGCGGGAGGCGGTTAGGATGGTGATTTCTGCCATGCCGCGGATGGCGTCGAAGCTGCCCCACTCGTTAATGTCGTTGTCCTGGTACGTGCGGAAGCTGGGGTCCTTCTTCATGTATTCGTCGACCTCGTCTTCGATCATGCCAACATAGGCGCGGAATTTCTCTGTTGTAAGGCCAAACTTGACGAACTTTTTCTGCTGCATGAAGACCTCGTTGGGGCAGTCATAGAGGACGTCCTTGCCAAACACCGGCGTCGTCAAATGCTGGAAGGTGTATTAGCATATGGTATGAGCACTTGTATGAATGACGCACAGTGTATGCGCCTTCGGCATTGAACGCGATCGACTTCCCGCCTAGGACAAAGTTGCTTCCTTTGGGGGATAGCGCGACGGTGACCTTGCGACCGAGGAGAATGAAGGTGAAGACATTCCCGTACTGCGCCGCGTGAGGAGTAGTTTGGGACGACGGAAAACGAACGCACCCGTTCCTGACAAGTCTGGAAGAAGTTAATTGGGTCGTTGCCGTACCATATAGCAGAGCCAATGATTGGAAGCCAGTGGAAGACGAGGGGCGGGTCTGAACCTTTTCTAGGAGCAATTTTTTGCCAGATGACGTTGAAGAAGATGGCCAAGATGGGAGTGTTGACGAGGGTGAGAATCATCCAGCGAAAGCTAGGGACCTGCTGAGCCTGTGCGAGATTGCCTGACCAGACATAGGAGAGTGGATTGGAGGCGTTGAAGGCAGAGTATGACATGGTGGGTTGGGGTGAGAAGGAACGCTCCGAGGACGCGACATATTTGAGGCCATTTTTTTTATCGAACCATGTCTAGACATATTTGAGGCCATTTTTTATCGAACCACTAGCTGAACCCGTGCTCCGCACGGAAAAAAATGTTCTTGATGAGAGTGTTGACAGAGAGCTCAATTTTGTCAGTGCTAGCCACCTCGCCTTGAATTTTCGGAAACTTTCTGAATTGTGTACTTTGCATTACTTCGACTGTCCGAAGGGTTGGTAGATTCTGAGACAAGTCGGTCTACGGCGTGTGGAGAGCGGCTCTGTTTTCACGTCGAACCAGAAATTTAAACGCTTACGGTCGACGAACGCGGCGCTAGTGCGTAACCATGAGACGAAGCGGGTTTGATTGGCATTTCTTGCTTTGTCTCGCTGACGTGTCCCAAAGCGACACGTTGTCTCGGGCTACGCGCGGCGAATTTCTGGTAAGTCGCCGATTGCGTTCGGAAGCGGGATCCATGGTCACTGACGGGAAGCGACAGGTTGGAGGTGGCGCGGAAACGAGTCGGCGGGATTGGTCTTGATCGAAGAATTGCGACAGGCAGGCGGGATTCGGGCGGCCCCGCTAGATGAGATGGAGATGGCAAAAATATAGTTATATCGATAGTCGTACGCACAGTTTCTGCCTGCTGGTAAACCCGTTTCCCTTCATTTTGTTGGCCCGCTCACGACTTGAGCGTATATTCAAAAGTCAGAGTGAATTCGCGTGGGGGTGGGAAAGAAGCTGCGTGAACGTCCTTGCAGGCGTAGCGGCAAAATGGAGAGTGAGAAGGAGAAAAGAGAGCGAAATTCGGTCCGCGCAAAGTGCTTGAGAGGGATCTGCGGCTTTGAGTGATGAAGGACTCGAGTGTGCCGGGAGTGTAAGCGTTGAGCTGGAGAGCGTGCGGGCCAGGGGCGTAGTTGGGTCGTGGTGGAGGAAGAGAAGGAGGTTGTTCACGGCGGTCACGACGAGGCGGCAAGCGAAAGAACGGCGGAAGATATTTATTCAGATGGACTACAGGTACGCTGCACAAGGCCGGCATGCAACAAGCCTACACTATAGTGGAGGTTGAGGACACTGGTGGGGTCGAGGTAATAGCCGCAGGCGAGCAGTGAGAAGGATACGGAGAGGACCATGGAAGGGGGAAGGCGAGGGAGATGTGTTCAGCTGCCCAAAGAAACGGTGAATCATGTCCTTGAGGATGTAAGAGGTCCGAACAGGTATGGAAGGAAGGAACAAGTGCAGTGGGAGGCATCGACAAAGTGACTTTGGAGGATGCAGCGGCGGAGCAGCAAAAGAGGGGAACGTTAACTATATCGCTCCTCCTGTTCTCTCCATGCTTCTATCTCGTCCCGAGCGTCGACTGCCTACAGCCATCGCAGCCATCGGTCTCTCTATAGTCGAGGTTCATGATTCTGCGGTGTTGACGAAAGGTATGAAGAGTGCGCAATCAGTTGTTCAACATGCAAAGATTGTGTGAGCGGCATACAAGTACAATGTAATATGAACGACTACCCCCAGAGAGCCGCAAAGTGATAATAAGTAATACCATACGATAGTCTATGACTGTGCTAGCAAAAACAAAGCAATCGCCCACTTACGTCGCGAAGATACCAATGATTTTGAATATCGGCACGCCCTTGCCCTCCTCGCCCATCAACTGACACTCAACATAATGCGACCCTCTCGACACAAACCGGTCAATATAATGCAACACCGCCGTCGCATCCCCCACATCCGCCGCATTCTCCATCGTCTTCGCCCCCGCGACGTTATCATCCACCCAACACTGCACCGCGCTGCCCTCGCCGACCACGCTGAAAGGCTCCTTAAGATAATACACCGCGACGTCGCCCGCGCCGACCATGATCGGGACACGGAGCTTGCTCGTTGGGAGCGTGGAGTAGAAGTAGTGCGCTTTGGTGTGGAGGGAGCTGCTGCCCGTGGTGGGGTGGTACGCGTGCCAGCCGGAGCCGTAGAAGAGGGACGGCGGCAGAGGGTTGATCAGGTCGTTCGCGGAGACGCAGAACGGCGCGATCTCCTCGAACTCGCGGTCGGCCTTCGGCCGGGTGGAGATGCGCGTCCGGGGGACGTTGAGCGGGCCGTGCGGGAGGGTGCCAGAGGAGGAGGAGTGTGCTGCGCCGCCAGCGAGCTTCGCGTTCTCGGCGGCGTTGTCCGAGTCTTCCTTGGCGCCGGGCACGCCTTTGCGCTGCCCCAAACCGCCCAGAGGACCGAGACCGTCGCCGGCAGCAGGCGGGTCAAACGCACTACGCAGGGGCACGGCGTCGAAAGAGGTGCCGGTCGCGACGCCCCACGCGGTGCAGATCTGCGACTCCACGTACGCGATGAGCGCCTCCGCAATGAGCTCGTGCCCATTCGGGGACGCCAGCACCTGGTCGGCGTACAGCTTCGCGATGGAGTCGGGGGACTGCATATAGTCGTGGTACACCATCGGCTTGATGCTGATGTGCGGGACGTCGTAGAACTGCGCGACGGTGCTGTGGATGCTGTCGGGGCCGGAGTAGCCGTAGACGGCGTGGGTTTCGGGGCTGAAGTGGCCGAGGAGGAGGACAGCGGGTGCGTCGGGGCGGATGAGGATGGAGCGGATGAGGACTTCGAAGTTGTCTTGGGCTTCCTGATTAGCGCGGTCATCCACGTCGAGCTCTACGACGACGAGGTCGGTCGAGTCGGGGATGTGGTGTGTGCTGCAGAAGGCAAAGTATTCGGAGCTGGTGCGGCGCATGGCACCGTTGGTGAGTTCGGAAGCTGGGTGAGGGAAAACCGTGTTCCACCACTGGAAGAATCGTGAAGGGTAGCATTTGGGGGCTATCGGGTCGTCTCCGGCACCATGGCAGGCAGAGACTGCAAAGTAGGATCAGCGCTGTGAAGGTAGCAAATACTTAGAATGAATGAGTTGGCGTATAAGATTCTGGTGAACAGATTCGAGGACACTGGTCGGAGTACCAACACCACCAAACGAGTCAACGCCGACCGATTCTCCCAAGCAACGCCACGTCGCGTATCCCCAAAGGAAGAAATAAAAAGGAGCGAAGAGAACACAACTCACCTGAACCCCCAATAATGCTTATCGTCACCGGCTGACCCGTCAAAGCCTTGTTCAGAACACGCTGAATACGAGCCCCGCTTCCAAGATGCAGTCTTGTCTTTCCCAGAGTAACCGCGCCGTGTTTGAGGCCTATCTCGTCACCGGGACCATAAACTGGACAAAACTCGAAAGGGTTGGGCGAGGCTTCGGAGGCATTTAGATAGTTCCTCGGGGTGAGATTGAGGTTAGAGAAGGTGTAAGTCGGGGTAGCGGACGAGGGGACGATAGGGACAATATAGTGGGTGAAGGTGATGAGGAAGAGAAAGAGAGAGAGGATGAGCCAGATACGGTTTGTGACGCCGAAAGTGCGCTGGCTGAGGCGGGATACCTTGTCGTTGTCTGAGCCCATGTTCGAGGGATGGCGGGAGAGAACAGGAGGGGCGATATACGGTTCCCCTCTTTTGCTGCTGCTCCGCCGCTGCATCCTCCAAATTCACTTTGTGGATGTTTGAGCCAGCTGTCACTAAACTTGTTCCTAACTTCCATGTTCGCAACTTATTCGGACCTCTTAGAGCCGCTCTCCAGACGCCTTGTCTCAGAATCTACCAACTCTTCGGACAGTCAAAGTAATGCAACGCACAAAACTCACCGAGTTCCCGAAAATTCAAGGCACAATGATTACTGAAACAGGAAACTACATTCCTAGGTGAACCCATACAGCAGACAAGCAGATGAAGGCTCGGGGCCAATTTGCAGAGCCATACAGGCAACTGACTCTGGTCAAAATACTTGAGAATGGCAAAGCTCAAGCTGGCGACGTAGGGCGAAATAGAAGGACATATAAAAGAAATGCATTCTTCCTCATTGCGAGACCAGGATTCACGAATTGCAGAGTTGGATTCCAACCCTGTTTTTGTATGTCCCGTCTCTCCTCACAATCTCCTCTTGAACGGTGTGGTAATTTCAAGCTCGTCACCCTCTTCCCTCCTTGATCTCCGTCTCTTTGAGGGTGTTGTAGCAGCGCAGCCATGGTTTTGCCCATGCTCTCTTGTACATACAGTACAGTACAGGGCTTGTGCACGTGTCATCCAGGAGCAAGGAGACAAGAAAGAGACTTAGATCGGATAGCTCATAGAACCACAAGTCATTTACAACACACCTTTTCGTTGTTCAACGAATCAAACAAGAGGTAGTATATTGAAACAAGTTGAACAGGAAATAGAGAAACGACGGGGAACAGAAAGCACAGCGAGGTTGTAAAGTTTGTCAATCTAAAACCTGTATGGGGGCGTGCATGTCGCTCGGATAAAAAGGGCAACGATATCCACTCGTAGAAAGGGACACCGAAAGAAATCAGATCAAGAACACCGAAGAAAAGGTGAAGGAACTGACCAGTCGAGGGTGTTAGCCATAAACGGAAATTTCGCTAATTATATGGTCCCAAAAAGGAACGCAGTGATGCGAAGCACCCAGGGAACATGATTCGACACAAGGGAGTTGAAGAGCATGTCAGGGAAGTGACTCACGCCGTTTGAGCAGCTCGCACGTTGGATCAGGTGTTTTTTAACCTCAAAAACTGCTGCGTTGGTGTCAAGAACGCTGATTTCCATGTTTTTAGCCTCAGAGAGCGTGTCAGTGAGGTATTTGGATAGTTTATGGAACACACAAGCTATCACCCGGATTTGCCACGCAAAAAAAAAACCTGCTTTTTTTCACCTTGAAAACACTGATTTTGATGTGTCTGACGAGTTTTCGGCCTCCATCATGTGCACGCAGCTTTGACCTTGACGTTCAATACGTCAGGGTCAGGTGGAAGCGTGGAACAGCGGACTATAAGCTCACTCGAGGACCCGAGCGAAGCCAGGGAGCATGCCAGCTCGGGGAGTTTTGTTTTGGGACCAACAGAGGAGGCGCACAGTGTTCTTTTTGGTTTTTCGGACGCTATAGATGGGCACCGTATTGATGTATGATATTTGGGTATGACTTTCCGACTTTGAAGGGTATTAGGGAGCTATGGTGTGGATGGCGGGTCGCGGAATGTTCATTTGAAGTTGCTAGGATCGGGTCGGCTCCAGATGGACGTCGAACGTACGGATTTGGGTGACTGCTGCTGTACGGGGTAGGTGGTGTTTATGTTTAGGCAGATGTAGGGCTGTTGTCTGTTGGTCCGTGCGGAGGCGCCGGACTAGTGCTGACAAGACACAGAGCTCTGACTGATGGATGATTTGGTTTGTATTTGTCGGTGGGGATCCGAGCTGATAGCGCTGATAGCCCATACCCAACAGGACTTCGAGTAAATGCAAAATCTCAAGACCATTTGTGACTTGACAGACAAAAAGATGATGATCGCATTGAGGAACAGTCGCCAGACAGGTTTTGAATGGTTCACAAGCACAGAGCATGCCAGTGGTATACGCAGCACAGCGGCTCACAGCGGCTATCCTTGCGGCAAGTTGTTGGTGGTTTATATTGAGACAGACGAAAAGGGAGCGTGAGATTCTGATATGGAACGGTCTGGACGGTGATAGCCGAGCGGAGTTTTAAAAGCTTCGGACAGGCGCAATCTTATACTTAAAAAACAAGACATTTTTGACAGTTGACTGATGGTTGGCTTGTGGGAAAATTAAAAGGCTTGGAGACGTCTGGGCCGATCGATGTGGTGTCACCTACCATCACTCGACGCGCCAGGATGTTTTGCCCGCGAAAGTGGCTTGTGCATACCCAACGACAGCAAAGTGCATTGTAGCATCTATTACTAGCAACTCTAGCAACCAATATACAGTGAATATGTGGTCCAATAGCGCTTGATCGTCATACAATGGGGCCTAACTCTTGAAATATACTGCGAACAAAATCTACAACTAATCTCGTGAGCTGGCACATCCGAGGCCAAATATTCTCGAGGTAGGCCGTCCATCATTGTCTGGAGGTATTCCTTGAGGTTTCCAGCCAGGAGCGACGCGTCGACGCGCAAAATTATATGAGAGGAGAGAGTGATGGTAGGTGGGTACACATCGACCGGCCCAGACGTTCCTCCGTCAAAAAATTCTCCCAGGCTCAAAAATCAATCAGCTGTCAAAAATGTCATTCATTCACTATATATGGAAAGACCTCCGGCTGCAAGGAATGAGGAGGAGGAACGTCTGGGTTTCCGAGACTAGGAAGATGAGGGAAGATGCCACGCAACTCTTGATCGAGGCTTGATCTCTTCCAGCTTCGAACATAGTTTCGAACACGGAACCTTGACTATGCGCGGCCCAGCACTTCGTTTTCAGAGTAAAAGTCGGGTCCGCACTGAGCAGTCACAGTAAACTCTACTTATGTAGAGCCGACCCGAGTGCTAACGTGGTTCAAGCCAAGTACTCTCAAGACGTGGCGTGATCCAAACCCCCGGCGATTTCCTGGCGGAGTTCGAAAAGGCTTCAGACACACGTTATTTTATAAAGAGTGAAAAAAATATAAAAATTAAAATAAAAAAAATAAAGAGGGTGAAGTTCGGCGGGGTACGGCAGTTGCCGCGGCGTATCCGAATAGGCCATCGAGCTCCACCGAGCCACCTTGTCCTCAACGGTCATCACCCATGTCTTGCTTCTTATAGTGCTCGTCAATTTTTCTGGTCCATCTTTTCTCCTCTACTTGGCAAACTCTGAGAGGCGCCGATTACATTGTCTACCTGGTCGTAGTTCTCCGTCTCCAATTTGGAGATCTCCCTTCATTCCTGGACTTTCATACTTTCTTATCGCCTTCTGGGAGCCGGTTTCTCTTACGCTGAACTCTGCAGAGTCCGCCATGTTCTCTCTACTTTTCCTGACGATGCTCGCAATGACTACCGTAAATGCTCTTCCATTTCGACGATTTCAAACCCGGGTGGACGCCGCCGGCGATCTCACGCCGTCCACTGCCTCTGAGAACGCCACTGCGGGCTGCAGTCAGGCTTCAAGTTGGCAGTTTGACGACACCAACCATGCCAATATCACAATGGGGGATCGGTCTTTCCTCGTCCACATTCCAGCTAACTACGATCCGACGACACCTCATGCACTGGTCGTCTCTTTCCATGGCTTCAAGGCAAACGCAAAGAAACAAGAAAAGATCTCTGGCCTTTCCGAGAGGGGACTTAGGTTAAACGGCAAGGTAATTCGCGGTCGTAGCCGTCCAGTACTCAGTCGTTCGAGCTAATGGCTTCTAGGGTATCGTCGCGGTGTATCCCGATGGTCAGTTTGGGCCGGGTAAGAACGGCAATGAGAGTATACGGGCTTGGCAAGGAGCTCCATATTCTCCCGTATGTCTTGCAATACTCTTTCCATTTCTGTAGACTCATTGAGACCGGCTCTCCAGCCCGGTGTCGACGATGTGAGCACGTTTTCACATTTCTCTTGACACCGATCAAGAGCTCATCTCAATTCACAGATCGCATTCACGCAACAAATGGTCCAGCAACTATCCGACAACCTCTGCTTAGATTCTAACCGATTCTACGCCTCGGGCAAAAGCAATGTAAGGACGCAGTCATCCACGTTTGTGGAGCACCATCGCTAAATTTTGTTGATACAGGGCGGCGGCTTCACCAATTTACTCGCATGTACGCCAGCCACGGCCAGCTTATTTGCCGCCTTCGCTCCCGTTTCCCCAGCCCTCTACGCTGGTGCCAATCCAGCGGACTGCAATCCTGGCCGACCTGTCCCGATCATAAACTTCCACGGTCTCGCAGATAAGGTCGGTCGAACCAGGCTCCCACGAGCACCAGCAAACTCAAACATACGTCTAGATCATCCCCTTCGGTGGCCAAGACGCCGACCGTAAAGGCAGGACGGAGTGTGCGTCTGCGTCTCCATATCCGCATCATCGAGTCTGACCAATGCATGGACTACAGACGCGACGCCCAACATCACTGAATACCGCGAAGCATGGGCAAACCGTAATGGCTGCGCAGACATCACAGCCAAACAGGCTGCTGCGGGCGATAATCTCGGTTTCAACGCCAAAGTGTCGCACCCTCACACGGACACCACACTGAAGGAGTCCGCTTGCTCGGCGAGTAACCTGCAGGCGGTGGTCAACGGCTTCACTGTGAAGGAACTGGGACATTCGTGGCCTAGTACGCTGGGGTTGGATGGGGGTGTTACGACGTTCAACGCGACGACGGCCAATATTATGCCGTTCTTTGATGCGCATACGTTGGGATAGAGTAGATGGTGGTTTGATCATTGTTATGGTATATAGATTGGACGATGGAATATAGAGCAGAGTTCTGTCGGTAATTGCTTAACCTTTAGGTTAGGCTCCCGGGACCCCTGGGACGCTTGCGTTTCGTTGCGCGGAACAAATAGCCGCGGGGCCGCCGCCAAATACAGGATGTGTCGTCTGTGTTTAGTCATGGAAAGGCTGCCGAGAGATCCCGAGATCACGCCGTCAAAAATGTTGCCTGCCAAGTCAAGGCTGTCTTGCCCTGGTCTTGCCTGTCTTCTGGTACAAGTTCTTTTTGTTCCTCGATGAAACAAGTATTACAGCCGACGGACGCCTCTTGCTCCTGACCACCATCATCGTATTATCGAGGTCCCGATTACGGGGCTCCTGGACTACCAGGGATGGATTGGCCATTGGAATGCAAGTATATATATACCATCCCCACCACATACGCGCCGTGCGCGGTGGTATTGGGCTATAACACCTATCTCGTCGTTTTTGGGCTCCCGGCGTGCCGTTTCTCCTCAACCGCTGGCCCAGTTGGCTTTTATTGCGCGCAAATGAGGTGACACAAGTCCACAGTCCACGAGAATCTATGTCTTGCAGCTCCTTGACTCGCAGCCCCTTCCCGACACACCGTTCGGGCTGTTTCGGACGTTGTGCAATGGCGATCAAGATAGTCACATGCTAATGCACTGCCTCTTGATCCGCTCGGGCCTCTCCATGCGTCGTAATCGAGTCGAGTCTTTTGACGCTGCTGGCTAATTTACATCCCATCCACGCCATACGCTCAACCTTGAACCTTCGGCTTCGTGCAGCACTGAATCCCTTTTGAGGCTGCCTCCGCTGATTCGATGTTTCCATCGCCTTCACGTTGTTGAGCTTGGCCTTCATCTCAGTTTCGCTCATCTGTCAAGGCGTCCCTTCAACGTCCAGTCTAGTTCACATTTCACAGGAGTGGTGGTATAGAGACAAGCTAAAGAAGGGTTATTTGTCACTGCACACCTCGAATATCCAAACGAAGTCGGACGTGTCTTGTCTTAATGGCAGTCCTCCGACATGGATGATCCAAGATGAATGTGGACTACCCTGTTATGAAAACTGGACTGCTTCTCGCTGTGTACTCACCTCGTCGGCACTGCTAGCCCACACAGGAAGGCATGTACTCGCTCTCTTCTGTTGGATCACAGCTTAGCGGTGGTGGCTCTGAGGTATCTGGGACATTACAGAAGTATCATATTCCTCGGGTGTGGTGATTATGTCGCTTCTGCTCTTTGGATGTAGACGACAAGTCTCACGCCGCTCTGGTCTGTACGGCTCACCCCACCTTGACTCCTCCAAGGGAGGAATTCCTTCGCGACCTTTTGATTCTCCAGCCTTCATTGCCATCTCGCGACGACGCGGTCTGCCGAGATTTCCCTCGGCTCCTTCTGGACCGTATTGTGACTACACACGTCGCTGAAATTGTGCGTGATCTTCTGCAGATTTTTCAAATGAAGGAAATGTGGGCAGCACCAGAGCATCTCAACCTGCAAGGTTGGCAGGGATAAGTCCGGTCATTATTCGTGTATTTGAATTGAAACTGCGAGACGGTTCAATCTTATTTATTGCTTTCTGGACGACCGTGATTTATGTGAGGTGCTGGGGAACTGGCACTTGACTCCTGGCTGATTATGGTCAGGTTGGCACCGCTCGTTCTGTCTGTGGATTGGCAATTTTTTGCGGGAGGTCAATGATTGCCCCCAGACCGGGAAAGTAATACATGGGAGACGGGCTGTTCGTAACGGTGGAAGTTCAAGTACATCCGTAGCATACATTCTTAGGACGCTTTGTGTATGTAGTACGGACCCCCGGCCGTTCCGACTCGGGACCTTGTGCCGGTAACTATCCTATCCTATCCTATCCTATCCTATTCTAGTTAGGTTTGGCTCAAGCCGTATTATCTTGACTGTAACAATCTGCCACAGTGAGTAGTAAGTACTGCGCAAGGAATGCGTAAAATAAGGAGAGTTCGTTTCAAGCTTCAAATTTCAATGGAGGCTGAAAGTCTCGGCGATGGGGCCAGCACCCTCTTCAAATTGCATGGTTTGTTATTTAAGAATTAACTGAGGACCATCTGTTGCAGCAATCCATGAAACATGTTGCAAAGGATTGCTAAAGGTTAAGCTGCCGCCTCGAAGAGGCCATACCCCCATCATACTTGCTTTCGGCTGTCCTCATTGCTGCCGCCGACGCACAGAGCATCCTCAGAAGTCATAGATAATTTGGGAGCAGACGATTTGGATGGTTTCAAAACGAGTTCAGATTATCATACATATGGGCGTTTGGGAGTATATGTGCTAAGCGGCTGAGGGGTACCGACACGGTGTACAATGTATCTGAACGGGTATATGATGCCGTATGGGCGTGGCGCGAATGTCGCTGGCGAGAGAAATACGAGGATAACGAGCGGACGGAGAAAGCGACAGCTGACGAACCTGAAAGTAAATCAGATCAAGACCAACATAGAGAACAAACGAAGGAACTAACCATGACACAACAACAACACGCCGCTCAAGTCTCCCTCAAAGCAACTCATCTCGACGCCTCGCGAGTCGAAAGCGCGTCCGCCCCCCATGACAGCAATCGCGACGAGTTGGGTCGACCACGTACCGCGGCGCGCAAACAGGACTGGGCGTCCCCAGCCAGCTGGCTCTTGGTCTTCGCGTCGTAGCCCCTTGAAGAAACTTGGTGGTGATGCCCGATGTGTGTGAAGTGGTCCCGTGCTGCCGCCATGTTCTCCGCCAGTAGAAGCAACGACCTCCACTGCGCGCTTCCAACGGTGGGGTGTTCCGCGAAGGGTGGCCATTATGCGGCTTAGCCAACGGGGGCCCATTAGTGATAACTCCTAATCACGCGCAAGTGGGCCTGTTCTTCTACGCGTCGCTGAGCTCGCAGTCGTCGTCGTATTGACTTCTCAGGTCGAGGCAGGGTCGCATGTCGACGGAGGGCGGCGTCGAGCAGGAAGTGGTAGATGAGGAACGAACACGGGTCGAGTGAAGGTGGGCGATCACCGGGCGATGGGGCTGAGGAGCGGTCCGACGGCAGGTCACTAGCTCAACGTCGCATATCAAATGCCGGTCTTTGCGGGGAATCGCGGGGAGTGGCCTAACAGCGGCTTTATCCACGGGCGACCCTGTCCCGACGACGGATGCTGCCGTTTCCCAAGAGGACCCGATGCTCGCAGCGGCCTTGAACTTGTTCCCAACGGCGTATCGAAGAGAGATTGGTGGCAGCGCGGTGATGAAGAAGGCGACGCTGAACTGTCGCCCGAGGTTAGTGAAGTGGAGTTGGAACTGGGCGAGACGGCGTACAGAGCGTGAGACACATTGGGCGACCTCGCCAAAGTCGAGTGTCTTGCTGGCAACAGTCACACTGGAGCGGCGTGTCAGATGTGCGCATTCTGTCGAGCACACGAAAACTCACTAGGCGAGGTCAATGACAGCACGCAAAGTCGCTCCTCGTCAAACACAGCTGCTTGTCGATGTTCCTGACACAGCGAGTTAGCTTTGTCGCGTCCAGAATGTAGTTACTCACTAGGCGAGCACGAGAGCACGAAATACGGAGGCCCTCGTCAGCCGCGAGCTCGTTGTCGGCGGCGGCGATGAACCTGCAATGGCGAGTTAGATCGAGTTTCGTTCACGCGTTGTTTTGACACTGGACTTACAAGACGAGAACCTCGACCAGTTGTACACAGAATCCCAGGCATGGAGGAGAGGAGATGGTAGTGGTAAGAGAGAAAGAGGGATTGGGATTGATTCGGCAAGCACCGGCTTTATTTGCACAACAAACTGTTTGCCAGCCACTTTTGGGTGCCAAATAATGATATGGACATCGTTTTGCCGGTTTGTTATCGTTGCGTAGCTCTGTGCTGAGCAGCAGAAGTGGTAGGACGCGAAACGCAGCAGGAACTGGTTGTTCACGGCATGGATTGCATAAATTGGAGTAAAATCGAGAATGAAGACTTCGGGGTTTGAGAAGCTTGAAGACTACGACTCGGAAAGCCCATGATTTTGGGAAAAAAGCGATCGCAGTCACCACCGAAAAGGCTGATCTTCATGAAGAGGACCCGTAGGAATGAGCAACTTGAAACGGAACCTGCGCCAGAGGGAGCTGATGGAGAAAGGCTATCTTCACTACACGAGACTTGATTCTGGTGATGTTCATTGGGCGGTTATGAGGGTTGAGATCTGACATCTGGTTTTTTCGCCGTTTGTTTCTTGCTTTTCCGCAGGTTGTCCCCGGGGAACGTAAAATAGAGTTGGGGCCGTACACCAGCAATCCCCGTCCCATCCGCATCTGCTGCTTTTCCGTAAAAATGAGACCTGGACTTCACTCGAGACTTGGGCACTGCTTGAATGCATGCAGGAGTAATGCAGTGACCGGAGCCTGCGGCATGAACTTGAAGAGCACGATCGCGATATCCCAATCAAGTCTGAACGTCCGTATCTTCCCATTTCTGATTTCAGACAAATGACGCTCTTGAAGCTTGAAGTTGAATGGTTCACCGACGGAGCTCCAGCCCAAGATGAGCGTAGCGCTCAATGCTGAGCGGGTCATTAATATTGTTTCGATGAGGCAAAATTCGCAAGTCTTCCCACGCTGACTCTTCCTCCGCAACTTGTCCACAACGTCCAGAAAATCAACTTTATATGTCCCTTCCCAAGCGATATCGATACCGGAACCTCTGAACACCAGTACAACCCCCCCTCTCTCTTCCACATCTCATGAATTGAATTCACTGCCTCGAGAGTCGACATTCAATACTTCAGTACTGTATCGAATTACTTTGCGGCTTTCAAGTCCCAGTTCTACGACCTCTTCGGACGCCAAGCAGATTACCATTGAAAACTCAACGGGAAACTTCGCCCGTCTGGCTTCAGACTACATGCATGGCTCGTCACAAGTTATGGCATTCATGATCATCTCGACCACCTCGTCTAGCTCCCGTTCAACAAACGGAATGTAAACCTCAAATGAATCCAGGCACTGCTCTTCTGCCTCGACTCTCCATCGGATCGCTCATGATCACCATGGTACCATGGTATCCCAATCATCGGAGGATGATGCGAGAACTACCTCTACAACTCAGTCCAAGCTGCACACAGTGCAATGTGCTCGCTCCTTTTCTTTCGGTAAACCTCGGCTGCGAAGAGTCCGTCTTCTCCGCACGGAGTGAACCCCATGGCACAAGCGGCCCCGCGCACTGTCCCGGAAAATCTGCGTCGGAACCGGGAAAGGCGAGCAATTGAGGCCTGAACACTCCTGAAAACCTCTGAAAACCTGGACCTTGCGATCCTCCGGAACATTGTTGGGATGATACGGAAACTCTGTGTTCTCGGACCCGCACTTAACCGCTCTGTTCTTTCGCGCGGCTGCACAGAATACGCGGCGCGCCCCGCTTTCGTTAATGATTTGCAGTGCCTAGCGAGGCGAACCGAGACTGTTGATGAGTTCCTCGTGATGATATGAACAATGTGCTCCGCGCCGGTTGGGCGTCTCTTGCAGCGTATAAAAGCGCGTCCTGGTGAAGCCCTGAAAGCCAAGTGCTGCTTACAATGTTCCGCTTTGGTGTCCTCCTCAGCTTCACTGCCGTCGCTCTTGCCCTGTCCTCGGGAGACCTTCGCGTCTTCTTGAAGCCTGTGTCGAGCTCCGTCAACTCTATTGACGACATCGTTCTGACGGCCGTTGTGTCCAACCCGACTGACCAGGACATCCGCGTCATTGCTAAGAACAATGTGCTCGATAACTCGGCCACTAGCTCCTTCGCTGTGAGCAAGGGCGAGGACGGTGTCTTGTTCACGGGTGTGCGGGTAAGCTAACCTCTTCCTATGCGGCATCAGCAAGTACTGACTATTTACTTTGCCACACAGACGACCCTAGATCTCTCAGCGGACGCTCTCTACGTTACCATTCCCGCCGGCTCGTCCATCGCCGTCAACCACACCCGCCTGGGCCCCCTCTTCGACTTCCAAACCCACGGCACCGGAAAATTCAAATTCGCACCCAAGACCGTCTTCCAAACCGGCTACAACGCCGACCCTCTCCACGTCGACACAGACGCAGTCGAAGTCAGCGTCACCCACGACGTAGCGAAACGCGAGCTCATCCCGCTCGAACGTCGTCTATCCACCCCGACTTGCTCCGATAGCGGTCGGCTGCAGGTCTTGAAAGACTCGCTGTCCTATGCGCGCTCGCTTGCCGGCGGAGCTGCTACGGATATCAACAGCCATCCCAATGGGCCCGAGTACACCTCCTACTTCGCTGGAAATAAGCAGAGCGACATCTGGTACAATATGGATCGTATCGCGGGTGATTTGGCGAGCTCTGGGACGCGTAAGATTTTCTGCACTGGTGATCCCGCGAACTTGTGCGGTGCGAACGGTGGTGTTATTGCGTGCGTATCTCTTACCAGGATATTTGTGTTGGCATTGACTTCCGTTTTGCGTGGTGTAGATACACCCTCGTCGTCACCAGCGGGGGCAACATCGTTGGCAGCGACGTGAGTGTCCTGTCTATGTAACTTCCCCATTAGCCTCGGCTCACGCACCTTGCTCTGGTAGATCTACATGTGCGATTACTTCTTCACCAGCGTCGGCACCACCCCCGGAATCTGCACAGGTTCGTTTGTCTGCTCAAACGGAAAGTTTCTTCAGGATCTTAAGCTGACATGGCATGCAGGCGGCTATGATGCGACGCAATCGAGCCGAGGCGGTGTACTTTTGCACGAGGTGCGTAGTTCCTAGTATGCATTCTCTTCCGGTTTACTGACCGTTCGGCATCGTCAGCTGTCGCACGCAACCGCTGGAACCGCAGATATTGCCTACGGCTGCTCCGCATGCGCCAAACTCGGCACTGCGGACAAGAAGAACAATGCCGACAATTACAGGGTACGTGGCTCGAAACTGAGCGTGTTCGATATGAGCTGATTGATTCCGTATGCTAGTGCATGGGATTGGCGATTTACAAGGACTACAATTGCTAGAAGGGTTTGGGCGTTGGGGTTGGTGGAAATAAATAATGGGTTAATCTTGTAATTCATAGGCATTTTCGACTCAATGGAACGAATATGTATTTGCAGAATTGGGGTGTTTGAAACCCATTAGCCCACGATAAGCCTTCAATAGGCACTGAAGTTTGAAGCGGACAGTAAGTATTAGTGGCTGGAGGCGTTGTTCGGGAACTGCCATTGTTTTCTCACGGACTCGTTAACGTTGGCTGAGGCTCCTCTCTTCCAGGACCTCCAGCACACAGAACGCGCTCAATGATCAAAACCGGGACTTGCAATTGCTTTACAGCGTTGTTGCCACCAGGAAGCCCTTGGCTGGCAGTATTGTACTCGATCTGGAACGCACTGGCATCTTGGCCATGAAAAGAAATCCCTGTCAACCCGATTCCTGCCTTCATAATTCAAAGACATCTTGCAACTCAAACTCAAGCACAAGGCTCGTCCACAACGCGCTGGCTCTCATAGTTCAAATGCTGCCGCCACCAGATCAATGATTTACTCGCTGCAATATACATGACTCATATCCAAGATTCGCGCCCTATCTCATTCCACCATGACCAGCGCCGACGACAAGACCTACGAAGGCAACTGCCACTGCGGCGCCATAAAATTCTCTGTCTCTCTTCCTTCTCTAGAGACCAGTCCCGATCCTCCGCTTCACTCCTGTGGCTGCTCAATCTGCACCAAAAAAGGCTACCTCAACGTCTTCGTCCCCAAATCCGCCATCACCGTCACCAAAGGCGGCGGCAGCGACGGCCTCGGCGCAGGCGTCCTCGCAGACTACACTTTCAACAGCAAACAAGTTCTGCATCGTTTCTGCCCGCAATGCGGCACGCCCTTTGGCATGTTAGCTCAAGACCTCCCCGACGACGGGATCGTCGCGTTGAACGCACGGATGTTCCGCGATGTCGATTTGTGGAGCTTGGGTGTCAAGGAGAATGCGGGGCCACAGACTCCGCTTGCATATACGCCCCCTGTGTTTCACGAATTGGAGGCTTTACGCGCTGAGCCTTTGCCCGAGGGAGAGAAAATCTATCCTGGAAGCTGCCACTGCGGCGCGATAACGTTCGCTCTGAAAAGCCCTTGGTTACTCGAAAAGACAGGACCAGCAGACGTCGATAACAACCAGGTCGCAGAGTGTGATTGCAGTACTTGCATTCGCGTTCGTACCTTCTCTCAATCCTCGTGTCATACAATGCTCACCCTCAGCACCCCAGTTCGCCGGATTCTACACCTACCCAACCCCACTCACCCGCGTCCCGATGCACATCTCCCCTCCCGACGCCCTGTCAGTATACTTCAGCGCCGCGGGCAGCGGTTTCGGTTGCGTCACCTTCTGCCGCATCTGCGGCTGCCACGTTGGTCAGAAACTCGTCGGCCCGCCAGCAGAGCGCGTCGCGAAGCTGCCGGAACACGTCCAGGCGATCGTGCGCGAGAAGCTGCAGCTCCGGCCGGTGCATGTGCGTGCCCTGGATTTTGTGTTGGGGCTGACGGAGGAGGATAGGGCGGAGTGGGGGAGGGTGAAGGCGTCGGTGAAGAGGGAGAGGGGGAGTCAGACGGGGAAGCCGTATGTCGTGCCCGAGTAGCTGCGTGTGAGGCTCGAGGCGTTTCCAAGTGTTTCCCGTGCGTGTATAGAATTTGTTCCTGCTAGCTCCTGCTGCATTCGGCATTGACTGACGCTCGCATGCTTTCCAAGTTGTCGCGTAGAAAGAATAATCAAGTATGTACATTATCAGAACTCGCCTATAGCCGCCCGCTATTGAGAATTGAGACCGCAGCCGCCAGAGGGCTGCTCAAGTGGAATATTCAGCGCATACGTGCACGGTGCTGTGGAATTAGGAACGGGCTCGGAATCATATCATGGCACGAGTCGACCAATATGCAGCTCACAGCTAAAGTGAAACCCACTGTCTCGGAACCTCCGCAACCAAATCCCATCTATCCGCCGTCCATCCAAGCATATACATCTTATCCCCCACTACGAAGAACATCTCAAACGTCTTCTTCGTCGCAGCGATCCGCTTGCGCACGCCCAGCGTCCTGCATTGACCGGGTGTATATATATATAACTCCGGCTGCTTTGTCGCGTTGGCGTGGAAGGTGCATATGATGGCAGCATTGGATGTTGATGAATGATTCTTCTCGCCGAGCTCGTTCTCGTTCTTGATCTTGGTTTTGGTTTTGACGTTTCCTGAAGACTGTGGTGGGAGGGCAAATATCCCGTACCACGTTACGCCCCCAGGGAACGTTCCGGTTTCGCTAGTGTTCGTGTTTGCGGCTATGGTTTGTTGGCCGAGAAGCGTGAAGGTGCGCGAAACGATGTCGAATAGAACGAACGAGGTTGGGGTTAGGTTCAGCTATGAGATGTAAGTGAGCGTCGTGACAGAGCGGGGAAGGAAGAATGAAAGAAGCAAAGGCGCTCACCGACTCCTCGCCGTTGTCAGTGCAGCCAATGGTCAGCAGTATTTTGTTATTCGTGTCAGTGTCCGAGTCTGGAGATTCCGAGCTGTCATCTTCATCTTGTATTGAAAGAGCGACTGCATCGCAGCAGTACCCGAGCGCGGGGGTATGCGCCGGGTAAGGCTCGTCCCGGACGTCCCAGGTCCAGGCATAATTGTTGTAGCTCGCGATACAGTACGATTCGTTCGCCGCCAATCGTACGTCACCATCGTAGGTCTGCCCGCCAAAAACGAAGAGACTGTCATCGACGACGAGCATGCGCGCTTGGACGCGCGGCGAAACTCGCCCACCGGCAATGTCGATAACCCACCATTTGAGGTTGTCGACGTCGATAGCGAGCATCTCGTTCGATACCTCTCCGGGTCCGTCGGGACCATCGTCGTCGGTTTTTAATCCGTTGACCTGCCCGCCAAAGAGGAGCAGAACGCGCTGCCCTGTTGATTTGATCTTGTAGAACGCCATTGACCCGCCGTATCTTGGTGGAAGCTGCTCAGCGCGTTCGGGGGAGCCGAGTGGGTGCGGCAGGTGGCGTATCGTTTTCTAGAGTACTTATGAGATTACAGTGGATTCAATGTCGCGTCGGTGACGCGTTAGTTGGTTTCCACGCACGCACAGTAATATTTTTCCATGTCCTGGTCTGTGGGTTGCATGCATAGATTTCTGACGCTTTCGTGTTTTCGTCGTACGTGTTGAAGAAAACGGTTTGTTGTTCGTGGTCTATGGCAAAGCTGCAGGGAACCTCACAAGGCGGCGCGTCACCGAGAAGTTTTCGGACAGTCAGATTAGCATTTGAGGAGAGTGCTGTTTCCTCTTTCTCAGTCTTTGTTTTGGCAGTTTTGGCTCTGGATTGTCGGGATGCATGAGAAGAGGGGGACTCGGCTGCCTTAGAAGATAATGCAAGCGGTTTGCGTGGTGCATGAGGCCATGGTAGTGCCATGGCGGTGTATGAAGGAGATCACAACATCGCGATCGGATGATCGCCGCTTATCAAACTGACTCGGAGCCGAAATGGTCGCCGTGTCGCGCTCTCGTGACTCATCCCCATTTTGCCAGTCCCAGCGAAACGACGCGTCTCGCGTAAATTCGCGGTGTTGATGCAACGTGGGACTTCGCTAAACTTGTGTAACGGTTGTTGTCTCCTACCACTTCCGAAGTCCTACTACTTACATCCACCACTTCTACCATGTCCTTTGATGCGCTGGCGAGCCTACAGAAAGAAAATGCTCGACTGCGACAGCTGCTCGCGCCCCCGAAGGTACAACCTGTCGCCTCTAATTCTGCTCCCCGCGAGCCTGCCTGCGTTTTGACCCGATTCTCCACCTAGCACTCTGCTACCTGTTTAGGACCTCTCACCATGAGCGCCCATCCAACGGTGTCTGGGGGTAGTTCAAGTTCCTCGCCACTGCACGCCGTTCCAACTGGCTCTTCTAAGGCGGCTACCGTCCCTGGTTCAAAACGTAGACGGCTAAGAAACTCCTGCGATAAATGCAAACAAAGGAAAAGTCGGTGCAACAGAACGAATCTTAAAAGTTGAACTGACTAGTCCAAGTTCGATGCGACAGTTCTCAAATGCCGGGGAATAGGTGTGAACTTAATTCTTCGGCGAGTTCGCTGTGTAACTTGGAAATAGATGCAGCCACTGTATCGCTTTTAACACGGAATGTACTCATTCGACGACGACGACGAAGCCAACTTTACCTCCTAAAGCGCGTTCTTATTTACTTGTTGCCTTCATTTGATTTACCAGTATCAGGCGTCTGTGACTGTGGATAACTCTCCATCGCCGGTAACTATTTCGAGCTGCCTGGTAAACAGCGCCCCGCTGATCGCTGGTTACAAGCCTTCCTCGCCCGACGCTGCTCCGGCGGTCAAACCTTCTGTACGCGGCGAAGACGAGGACGAACTGGAAAGCGAGGGACAGATGGGGCGGCAGGACGACGATCGGCCAATGCTTCTTGAACAGATTAAACGCCTCGAGAGCGATAACGAGCGCCTGAAGCAAGGTAGTGCGCTCCAGGACCGGGACAGAGAACGCTTGGTCGCCGAGAACTATTCCCTCTCTTACAAACACTCGACGGAGAAGAGTCACTTCAGGGGCCTAAATAAAAGTCTGCAGGAGGCAAATCGGCGGCTGATCGCTGAAAATCATGCACAGGCTCAGCAGACAGCTTCGTTTCAAGCGCATGTGGTGCACCTCATGCAGAAATGGGAGGTTGAAAAGGCGGGACTCATACGCCTGAATGACACTCTTTCCGCGAAACTCAAAGGTGTGGAAGAAAAACTAGTCCAGGCAGAGAAAACGGTGGACGATCTCAAGAGAAGGGAACTTTCTCAAACCCCCACCCCTACCTCTACGCCCACTATGCGCGCGATGATGGGTCCTAAGGCTCGGAGTCTTCAAGAACAGATCCTAAACCCCCACAGAATGCGGCGCACGGAGTCGCTGGGCGCTCAATCTACTCCTCAATCGACGCCGCACAGACCTGCAAGCGGAAGGGCGTCTTCTCCCATCATGCTGCTCTCTCCTCCCCCCTCGTCTTCCCCCGCGCAACCGATGAGCCCCTTGTCGCGCAAGCGTACCCGCGCTGCGTACGAGAACGGGGAAGATCAAGAGAACGTCCGTCCTGTCGGCAGAATGGGTCCTATAGACCTTGGAGGTCCGCACAAGAGGTCTCACACCACACCCTCTGCCACGGCCTCTCTGCTACGGCAGCCCTTTATATCGTCGTTGGGCTGCATCAATGCCCAGCCACCGCACCCGCAAGAACATACTCGTCTATGGGTGCCTCAGGGCAAGCTGCGTGCCCCGAACGTTGGTGGTGCCCCTAAAAGGGTAGTACCTGACCCTCAGGCTACGGCTTCCCCAGCGCCGGCATGGCCATACCCGCCCTCTACGGCGCCCAGCGTCAATAATGCTCAAACGCCACCACCCCAGTCGCCCCAGATGAAGCTGCAACAATCCCTCCACCATACCCTGTTGTTCTCAACTCACAACCAACATTATGTCAAATGCCGTCTGTGCCCTTTGTACGTCTCCGAGGCATCCCCCTCGAACTCAAGCCCCATGCTACCCTTCTTCACAGATCGCCAAAGGCCTATGTTACAGCCAAAATCTCGCCCTGGCATCTCCTTGTCGAGCACATCAAATCCCAGCATGTGGAGGAGTACAACATCCTGCTCCGTTTGAGGCCAGAGCAACTCGGAGAATGGGAAGTGGGGAATGGTTAACCTCGTCGCGAGCGTAGTTGGGGTGGGAATCTGGAGTTTTACTTGTCTTTGGTATGAAATATCGATTTAAGTCCTCGCATTCTAGGCTAAAGTCATCTGCAATTAGAGCCATCCACCTACCAGAACGTAGCACCAGTCGCTGAAAATCCAGAGGCGGGAACGGCTGGAGCTGCCCTGCATGTCGGAGGATCTTCGCGAGCGCCGCTCGCGCATCTTGCGCTGGTGTGGACAACGATTCCATATTGGTCTGTTCGCCCTGGTTTGGAAGAATCCAGAGCTCGAAGCGACGTTCATGTAAAAAAACGATCCCTTAATTTCTGCCCCCGTACATAACAAATAAAACGAGACCATACTCATACACGCCTAGGTGAATAAACGGGTTTCGTGTAATCGTCAGCCCTCATCCGCTTTCATGGAGACATGAACCAACACGGACGACATACACACCTTAATTCCACGTCGCCTACAATACTATCCCCAGATACGCATTGTGTTTGTAGTTCACTTCCATTTACTTCCTCCCCTTCTTCTCCTTCTCCTTGGCCGCATCGCGCTCCTCCTTCTCCTTCTTCGCCTTCTCCTTGGCGGCCTCTGCCTTGGCGAGCTCGTGCGCGGCGTCATTGAGGCCGAGGCGGTTGCGCGCGATCTATGTGCGGAGCAGGAGAGTTAGTTTGTGGAGGTGAGAAGGGGAGGAAGAGGGGAACGAAGGAGAAGAATGGTCGGGGGGAGAGGCAAGTAGCCACGGTGATGAGATGGGGAAGCTTTAGTTTGTAGTCTATACGGTGAAGTAGGTAAAACAGAAATTGGACGCGTTGGAGCGGGGACACGGCCCAATGGTGCCAGAGCGTGCGTAGGGAAAGCGAAAGGCAAATGTGCAGATGTAGGTGCATGATTTGCACGGGGAAGGATAGAAAAAAGCGAATCCGCACCTCGAATGCGTAGAACTGTGGTTACGGGATCGATGCAATTAGAAAATGCGTCTGGTTAGATTGGTGGTGGGACGAGACATACCTGTATCCGGGTCACTGTATGTTGCTCGTGAGCGCGCGGATGAGAGGGATCGGAGAAGATGAAGCTGAGGCCGAATCCAAAGACGCACCGAAGATAGTATTCCTCTCGCCATACTCCTGCCGCGCGTCCGTCCGAATGAGAGACCCAAAGTTGTATTCCTTGACCTTCTTTCGGTAACTACATATAATTGGCCAGTCAGTCAGTTACTGAGCGGGAATGGGAGGTGGATAGCCAAACGCACGACTCAATGAATGCCCTCCACCGCTCCTTACCCTCCGCGCTCTTCATCCAATCCTCATCGAGTGTGATGAGTTTGGCATAGTCGTTCTCTGCGAGCTCGGGGAACGTTTTGAGGGTGTCTTCGTGAATCTCGTCGTCGATTCTACGTGCGAGGTGATAGTCGGTCGGTGGTTGTCTGAGCGCTAAACATAACGAGAACGCACTTGGTGAGCTTCAGCTCCCGCGGAGGCACTTTTTCGAGCAGGTTCCAATATGTCTGTCCCACAGAGGCAGAAGTTGCATAGTCAAAGTGGATGTGGAGACGCCAGAGGATGAACAGGTCGAATAGTTGAGGTTGAGATTGAATTGAAAGAGCGAATGAACACGTCCAGTCAGTCGGCATGAATTGACCGCAGAAACCACAAACGCACCTGCGCCTGCTCGACGGCTTTGACCGCGAATCTATTTCGTCGTGTCATCAACAATACCGTCCATGTAGCGGCAAGCAAGCAAGACAACTGCAGCAGAAGACGTACTGTTTCTCGATCTATTCATCCCATCCAATCAGTTCATTCTCTAATGGTCTCATTCCACGAGCAAATGACACCACACGAACCTCGATGGCGTTCTGCGCTTGGTTGGGGTCAAATGGTTTGCTCGGTGTCGCCATTTGGGTTCTCGATTTGACACGATTCAGAATCACTGAATACTTGAGATTCGAGTCTGCTGGCCCAAGCTTGGTACAAAACCTGAAAGCGTCGGGGGAGGCGAACGAGAGAGAAACAAGGAGCGTGGGTGTGTGCGCTGGCCAAGTAAGGTGACTGGTCAGGTTGGCTGGGTACTGCCCAAGTCCGTGGTAGCAGTTGTTCCGGCGTCCGGGGAAACTGATGCCGCCATATGGGTGCCTGTCTCCGCCTCGTACCCGACTATACTGCATACAGAAATCACTTGTAGAGGAGGATGGCAATGCAATAACAAGCTGACAAGTCACTCGACCTACTCGACCTAGATACATAATCCTTTGCTACAGTAATGCCTGCAGCTGAATCAAAAAACCTCACCCATCCCCAGCACCAGTACATAAAAAGTCCTTAAAAAGTATGTGGTAATTTGTGAAAATTGAAGCCACAAGTTCTCAAATGCCTTGTCCGGCGCGTCTCAACGCCTTCGACACAATCTGCGATAGGTGTCGCGCTGCCGCAGAAAGCTCTTCCTCCCGAGTTCTCTTCGCCTTCAACAAGCTCAACAAGCTAGCCACGGCCGGTCTCTGTGTCACATTGCCCTGAGTGTTTGGGAATAGCTGGGCATCGGAATCGACGGGGCAAATTGTGTCCGGCGCGGGGAGCGTCCCATTGATGAAGTACGAAGCGACATGAGACATAGTGCAGGTTGACGGTGCGGCAATCGAGCAGTGCTGTTGTAAATCGGTGAGCTCAGACAAGGGAAGGCTAGGATACATGTACGCACCCCTGGGCTATCTTGCGTGAGAAGTTGAGAACCAGGGAATGCTTTGGACACTTTTGCTGCGCTGCATCACGGTCAATTTGGAACGTAGATATAAGAGAAGAAAGAGATTCTCACTTAGCGAGAGGAGTGATGGGATCTTCCAGACAAATCAGTATGAGCGAAAGTTAGCAGTGCCCAGAATCCGGACAGACCTGCAGTGTTGCCGATAACAAGAAGGGGAAAGCTGGTATTCGCCGTGAAGGAAACTGAATCAAAGGAGGTCAATCTCTGAACGAGTGAGAACTCCAAACCATACGTTTCTTGCGATTGTAATTCTTCAGGTATTCAGGCCACCCGCTATCAAAATCATCAGTGAATGTATGTACCACGAGTGTAAAAAATGTTTGCTTACACACAGTACATCCGAACCGACCAAACATCACACCACGGCGAAGAGGCACAAAGCTGGTCATAGTGTGCCTTCACATCGTCAAAATCTGCGCTGACAGTTTCTCCGTCGTTGCATCCCACCGCGAGCTGGCCATCCTCCACGTTGAGGAATTCATCCTGGGCCGCCTCAGACGCATTTGCGGGGCAATGGTAAGGCGGCAAGTATAACCCGGTGCCAACACTCATTTCGTACAGAGTAGCGGCGTTTCCGAGAGAAAGATCGTGTAAGGCGGAAGCCAATTGTTGGAATCCTGGGTAAGGGTCGTACAACGCGCTGGCGATTGTTCGTCGGAGGAGGGAGTAGTCGACGACATTGTAGGATGGTGTTAATGCAGAGAGGCTCAAAACGACCGGAATAGGACGCGTTTTCAGTTGTTAAGAGACAGCGTCTACTTTGGCTTGAATCGCAGAGGGAGTTGATTCGTAGAGTGCGCATGCATCCGGCCCTGCAGCGACGCAACCATTCAGGAAGGTATTCCATGTCTTTTCTCTATCTTGAAGGTTGTTCATCCAGGAGGCTGGTGAGATCTGGATCGGTATTTCGGCTTAGAAAGATCGCAGAGGTATGCGTACTGGAATAATAATCCGCAGGATCCGTAACACCGTCGATGACCAAGCGTTCGACTTTATCCTACCAGCAGGTCGAATGTCAAGTCGTGAGATGACTGGGCGAGACTTACAGGGAACATTTCAGCAAAAGTCGTCCCCAGGACAGTGCCATATCTATAACCAATTGAGCGTCTAACAACTTGATAAGGGGACTCGAAGCGACTCACGAAAATCCCCAGTACTGGATCTTTTCCCTCCCATGCGCTTGAACAATCTTCAGCATATCGCGTGCAGTCGACTCGGTGTTGATAAATCGCAAGCTGCCGTCATCGCGAGCTTGTATGAGTGAAGCTTGCAAAATATAATTAGCGTAAGTCCGCCCGAATGCGTCTTCAGAGGCGTTCAACGACATGAGAGACGAAGGATATTGTTCGCGTTCAGCTTCGGATGCGAAGAAAGAAGCGCGAGGGATGGAACGACTTATGCCTATGAAGATTTTTGATCAGGGAAAGAAGGGCTTCTCAAAGGAAGAGAGAGATCGTCACCTCGAGGATCAAAACCAACTAAATCAAACTGAGGACCAAGAAAGTCACGCGCCGACGGGCCCAAAGCCAGCATCAGATCTACACCCGATCCTCCTGGACCGCCGGGATTGAACAGGATCGGTCCGCGATATTCAGAAGAATTTGTTGGGACAACAGCGGGTAGACGCATGAGTGCAATGGCGGCGGTTCGGGCAGAGGGATTGCTGTAATCCAGTGGAACCTAGATACATCGAAATTGTTAGTGAAAATGTATGTTCATGCGATGAGCGGAGAGGCGGTCATACCGTTAGGCGCGCGCATTCGAAATTCGCGTTGCACGGCGCCCATGTCAATTTCTCGGAAGGTTCGATCTTAACCCCGGTATCCGTTAGTCAGCGGTTCGTTTCTTCGAAGGATAAAGTGAACAAAAAACAGACCTTGTTCCAGTCGAACGTATCTTGCGCCAGAACATGTGGGCTGAACGCAAAAACGCAAAGAAAGGGGAGAAGTAAATGAGACATTGAGAGGGAAGTTGAATGCAAGAAGTCAAGCGGAAGGATGAACCCATAACCTCCGAAGCTTCGTATTTTATAAGGGCGGAACTACCAATCCGTGTTTTGTCGCATAGAGTCGTGACTATCCAAGGTGGGGGTTCGAAACGCCGTTAGACATCGGGCTGCAGATTTTCGCTCAGAGTGATTACTGTGATTCTGTAACACTGAGTACTGAGCGGTCAATATAATATTCGGCACCTAATATTCCGAGAGCGACAGAGAATCGGCGTACAGGTGGAAGATTAGTCTCTCTAGACAGACGCTTCAATTCTTCTTAGCTCACAAGTTCGCTGAATTAACGTGGAAGATTCGCTGCGCCGCGCGGCGCAGGAGGTATGAAGACTGTCGAATTGTCGATGCACACAGTGGCACAGGCCTAGTCCGCAATTCATCGGACTGCATTCCTGGGGGACTGCGGCCTGGGTCGAATGGTCAACGGAACGCGTTGCGGTGAATGTTAGCGGAACGCGTTGCGGCGTAGTCTCGTAAACAAGACTTTATAAACTTTTTTGAAGACAGTCGTTCAAACGTATATAAAGTCTTGGATCTATGAGGGGGGTCCGTGGAGAAGCGTCAATTGATGGCTCGGCTTGATCACGGCATCCATTCTAGGAAAGTCGCTACGATGGCCATCACCTGCCATCACACAGTGAAAGCTTTGCGCGCCCGCGTTGAGCTCAATGGCAAAGTTCACCTCTAAAACTGAGCTGTATCAAGGTAGATTGTATTTCTGAAGTAAACCCGCACAATATCTTGCTGTTTATCCGCCGACAGCTTGTAAATCGGGTAAAAACATGTTTTCACTAACAATGAAAGAAAATTCGACCTCAAACCGCTGTTGAAACGAGATTGTTTACCTCAGAGTATGCATACAGTACCTCTGACATATTTCTGAGGCTCAGAGGGTTACAAGGATGCTCAGAGGTATCGAAAGTAGGAGCAGTTGCCTGATTTAGCAGAGTTTCCCAATTTGGATGAGTTTCCAAATGGAGTGAGTTTCAGACTCCGCCAGTGATCTTGTCGCTTCTCCACGGGACCCCTTAACAAATCCGTGACTAGTTGCGGCGGTGGATGTGAATATTCACGACTCCAAGGCACTTATTAGGGTTAGGGTCAATTTCGCCACTTCAAATTCGGTACGTTGACTGGGTGCTACGTGGTGCATACTTAGAGGCCAGCGGTATCCAGCGGTGGGGAAACGGTATACAGAGTTCATTTGGCGAAGGATACAATTGAAGCCAACGAACTCCTACATACATAGATAGCAATAACAACTTGACAAGTTACTCGACCTATACATAATTCTGCAAATACACAGAGAGAATAATGATACTATCCTTTGCTAGTGTCTGGAGCTGAAGCTGAATCAAATAGCCCACGACGCATTCCCGTTAGCATACCCATCCCCAGCATGAACCTCAGCCATCTCGGGCGCAGCACTCGTATTAGACGTACTCCGCGTCCGATGAATCCACGGTAACGAGTAGTTCGGCCTGGGGATCGGATTCGTGGCTGGTGCTGCTAATGGTGGAGAGGGTTTCGGGGAAGGCTTCCCACCACTTGACACCGGGGAGGGAGGCAGAGTAGCTGTAAGAGCAGCAGCCGCCCCACTCCCCATCGAACTCTGCGTCGGCGGCCGACTGAACTCACTCATCGACGGCACAGGCGTATTCGCCTCCGCTACAGGCGCCAGCGTCGTCAACAACCCGCGTGACGCCATCGATGGGCGGCCACTGCGCCGCAGGCGACGCATGAAGCCTTTGGCGCTGATGACCGGGGCTGCGTTGGGAGTGGAAGAGGAGGGAGCGGCGGTGGAGGGAGGGAGGGCGTAGAATTCAGGTGCTAGTGGGTCGTCAGAGATTGGTAGTGGAGGTGAGTGCGATGACGAGGCAGCGGGTGGAGGCGGCGTGGGCGCTGCGGGCACAGCGCCCCATGTATCCGTGTCGTAGTGTTCATGTTCATCGTTATGCATGCCGTCGTAGGCGGCCCCACCAAGATCAGGCAAAGACTGGATGGACACCGGACGAACGAAGTCCGCATGGCCACTCCGCCTGCGCGATTGCCGTCTCGTCACAGGAGAGTACGCGTCGGGAAGTTCGTCGTCTCGTTGAATCAGAGGCGGTGAGATCCACGACTTTTGCACTGTTTGCGAGTCGCGCCGACGTCGACACAGGCATAGAGCCAGTAAGACGCCGACAAATGTGACAGCGACTGCTGCGAGTGTTACGCCGACAATGGCGCCTGTGTTGTGTGCAAATCTAAGGTAAGAAGACGTGAGTGAGAAGAGGTTTCGGCTGACATATAAGGTAAACCTACGTTCGAGATGAGGAGGAAGAGGTACTAGGTGTCACAAATGCAGGTACAGTACTGCCAGATCCGGTCGGTGCAAAGGAACCGGTGGGGTCACCTGGCGCCGTCGAGGATGAAGACGAAGATGGATTTGGTGGCGCAAAACCGGGTACAACACTAGATCCTATTGACGAACTGCCGGGACCTGTTCCAGGTCGCACACTGAACGAAACTGCATTCGAGGAGTCAGTCGCCGGAGAGCGGGATATTGTGGACCCGCTGAAAGTGACAGTCGCACTGAGTGGCCCAAAAACTATATCAGAAGGACGCGGTAGTACGGGCGGTGCGGAATCTGACTGAGTGGATTCCGAATCGGAAGACAGTCCCTGAACCGAGTGCGCGTTGGGTCGCGAGAACCCCGTAGACGTGGATAAAGAAGCGCTGGAGGAGAACGTGGGTATTGCCGGGGCAGCAGAACCAGCCGGAGAAAACGGTCCCAGAACAATGCCTATGCTTGTTGACGTTAAAATGCGTTGTGAGGATGCCTCCGGCGAAGAGGAGAGAGCCGGAATCGCGTTCCCGTAGATTGGCACTCGTCTGACTGACGCCGAGGCAGATTCAGAGGCAGACGCAAACGCGGAGGTTGACACCGAAGCCAAAGTAAGATCCAGCTCGGACTGGAAAACGGACATGGTCGGTTCCTCGCAAGGCAGAGCACTTGTAGGGGCATGAAATGACGTCGAGGCTTCGCCCAACGCTGAAGATGGCGCGCCAGAACCATTGGCGCTGTCCTAGAGTCAATAACACAAGAATTAAAACTAGAAAGGCTACATCGAACTTACACTTCGTCCCTCCGCCATACTCCGTATTGTGCGTCCAATCTCCTCCTCCGAAATTCGGGAGTGCCAGAGCCCTGAGCTGTCACGCGGCTGCCCTCCGCAACAGTGAACGTTGGCGACATTGGCGGCGAGAGGCCTTTGCCAGTGGGATGGACGTTAGAGTCAAGACCAAGAGCCGTATGTCAAACGAAGGGGAAGCGTTCGGTAAAAGGCTATGAGTACCCCGCAGAATAACATGTTCCCAACGTGGAGAGCATATTGCGACACAGTTGCGAGCATGTAGATAGCTCGCGTAGCATCGGGTCAACAGCAACTCATCAATCGCATCAATCCAAACTGTCAATTCACACGTGGAATCAGTTGACGATCCCGGGGAGCCGTGATCCGGGCCACGCGAGAGTTGAACTTTGGTTCAACTTTAGTCTAGGGTCTTCGAGGGTTCATCTCTGAGAGTTTTCGAGGATAGAGCCACCCGCAAGCGAGTCACAAAGTTTTCTTTAGCAAATATGGCCGCATTTTTACTAAAATAAGTTCAAACGTCGCGGCCAGGAATATTGACCCAGATGAAGGTCTCGTTGTGAACGTTCGGAACGACGACTTCAAGAGTGGTGGTATCATATTGAAAGATTTGAGCAGCTGCCCCAGCCATTGAGCAAAATTTATGTCACGAAAACAGAGACAAGAGCTCACTGTAGAGAGACCCATTCTGGAAGAAAGGATATTGCAATACGTATGTGGCGGGGATCTCATCCATGTCATTCATATTCAGGACAACAGGCCCCTCCCATCTGAAAGTTAGATCGTCAATATAAATTGGTTATCTACATTTTGCATGACTAGACGTACCCCTCAGATGTCACCTTGGCTGGAATGGCTGCGCCGGTGCGCAGGACGCCCATTCCAAAGAGGTTGCTCGCAGGGACGATGGAGTCGCTGTTTAACATGATCAGAAACGGCGCATGCATGGTAACGAGTATAATTCCAACCTGTAATCGAAGGTGACGTTAAGCCCGTTGTGCAAGACTAAGTCGGGGATCATGGTAGCGGAGACCATTGACAAGGTCGCAAGAACTGCGGCGACGCTGCGTTTGAACATGGGAAACATCGTCAACTGCGAGGAGGGAAAGTGAAGATTCTGAAGATGCATTCAAATCGAAGTACCTTTTATACTCCTCCTGAGCCTTCCACGACGGTCAGAAGTATCCGACTGAGAGGGTGAATGCCGAAGGTAACACATTTTAGGCGCCCAATAACAGAACAGCATACACATTTTTGCATGAAGAGCGACTCGGCAGGCTGAGACCTACAATGTAAGCGAATTACAAGCTCGATCAAACGTATCATGGGCTATGTAAAGCCGAGACACTGCCTGAGAATTGAGATGAGGCGCCAAATATAGCCTGCGAGTGTTCAAAATAGTTGGAAGGAAGAGAACAAGAACAGAATCCGTGAGGCTCTCGATGTGAGTTCGCGACTGCTCGCGACAAAGTCATTTGGGAGTACCATTGGGGACACCAGGGATCTTGAGAGACAGAAACGAAAAACCTGGATCAAGTCCATCCGTTTCTATCCAATTTGTAAGGCAATTTGAAGCGAGTTTCACTGACAAATAACAACCTACAACGCAATCACCATTGCTTGCGGAACGATATGACCGGCGGAAGCGGAACTGTTCTGTTTAGATGCAGGTTATAACGCGCTTTGCCTGCTTTTCGAACATGTCAGTATCGATTTTCACACCCAAAGCTATGAAAAAAGAAGCAGAAAATTCCCGAATAGAGAGAGATGGATAAATTACCCACAGATAGAGAAATCGGTCGCAGAAAAGGCCAGTTGCGCCAGATTGTGGATTGTGTCGGGCCAGTTGCAATCGCATAGAATCAAGACCGCGGAGCTGTTGACGCTGCACGGGAAGGCCAATCACTGACAGCAAGCCAACAGATCAACGAGCGACATTCGAATCCGAAATATAAGCGCTATACAATTTTTCTTCCGGTCAGAATTGCGCCGAACTTCAAGGTTGTGGTTTTCGGTTGAGTATACTCTCGAACCTTAGTACAGCTTTGTCGGATCGACTGAAATACGGTAAGTATCGTGGCTGGTCTATGTCAAAGAACGAACCGTATGCTTAGTCTTGCCTCGCTGTCATTGTATTTGCTATGATTCGAGTTGCAGCTGCGAGAAGTACAGAGGGGAAATCGCTGGCGCAGTGATGTTATAGCCCTGAGTTGCTGAAGCACAAGCAACGAGCCGGGAATCATTGAAACTGAGACCAGGTAGTGTCGTGACTCGTCAAATACTTAACGTGTTTGGTATTAACCATGACACATTACTTTTTTTGCCGTTGAACGAGCTTCGAATATGAATGAAATCTCTCCGCAATGCAGTTCAAGCATCTGTGAGTTCGCCCAGTTGCTCGCAGCTCAACTGACTGGGCGCTGGGAATTCACTGACTATTCAATGCACTAGCGAGGAGGTAAGTCGTTGAAACAGCGAGAAATTTCTTCTTCAACTTACTTGCCGACTGGCCAATTTTATCATGGTAGTCTAGTCCTACGGCGACTTGAATCGGAGGAAAATAAGCCCGAATACAACGTACGCCGCGGCCAGGAAAACTTAGCGACAGAAAAGGCTTCACCAATGATCTGCCAGAATGGTTTGCATTCTTAGACTGGAGTCAGCCTCGAATTCCACTGGACGGTCATTCGGACTGGACCGACATCAAGCTTCTAGGCTGTCCTACATTAGCGCTCACCTTGGCTTCAAAAATCTTCCTGACGGTTTTGAGATTGTGAGCGTGCATCGGAGTTTTCGGTACGAGAACCCTGAACATTTCGCCAAGTGGCCGCTTTCGCGCGATGTAGGCGGCATATAGGGTCCTGCCAGCACCATAGACGAAGGACTTCGCTAAGTTTTTGTCTGATTGGTGGATGCGGCGGGGAACTTGAATGCAGCAATTCAAATGCGGCTCGGAGTGCCGATGCACTGGGTACTAAGTTCTGTAGCGTACTACAAATTTGCAAGACAGCGGCTTGAGAGCTCCCGGGCCAGTGTGGCCTATCGGAATCTTCCTGTATAGGGGACACAAACCAGATGTTGTACGCCTCCGAGCCGTTCTGTAGTAGGCACGCCGCGCTTTGCCACGATTTGGCCGCGACGTGGGTGTCCACAGGTGCCCACAACTCGTAAGTGAGTACTTGGGTGTGTACGGTTGGTGTACGGTAGGTTAACGTTGCGCGGGCCGCCGATCCGCCAACCGCGTCACGCACTGTCACAGTGTGTAACGCCACTTTTCGGAGCTTCGGGCGACAAATCTGAAATCATCGGGCCGACAAGTATCACGGGCTTTGTTCTTCTCCTCCATCTTTGAACTTCACAGAAACTGCGTTGAACACAGTCGTCTACCATGCGCCTTTGAAGCATTCACAAAGCTAGTTACTGAACACACATTGACTACTTGGCCTAGCTTTACAGCTCATCCAGCATAAGCTTTCGAGTCGGCAAGACTTCCATCACGGAGAGCATGGTTCAATGTCCGAGCCCTGTTTCAACGACCCCAGAATTGAAGTTTCGACCGACTCCTTGGCGTTTCTAGGCTGGACGGAAGCAAGGAAGGGAAGACTTGCCTGGATCGGGCTGTCCTTTCGACCCTCGCGTTCTCTAAGGGCCCCACACCACGGTCCACTGGCAAGGTTCGGACAACTGCAAGGAATTCTCACTTCACGGCGGAGATTCTCTTTCATGTTCACTGTCGCCCTCGAGAACATTTGGACTGGTATCTAAACTTGAGGGCTTTATGGTTGAATTACTGTCTACATATCTTGTCAACCCTCTGATACCCTCGACAATTTTGGAGTTGCCACAGAATTCCACTCAATACAGCTGACTGAACCACATCTTGGTTTTCAGCTTGACTGCTCAAAGCACTTTCGGTCATTCTAAGTAACACGATTTGTCGGATTTGGTCTAAAGTTGATTCCCATTTTTACAGTACTGATCGTCTACGACCTTCTCGCGCAACGATTGCTGTCGACTCGTCCTCCGCTCCGTCGCTCGACTTCCTCACTACGACGCACCTCTCTGCTCCACGGCCGGGCTAAACAGCCCGTTTAAAACACGGAAAACTGTCGACGGAACGCTCCGGACGACGACGATCAAGCTGGGCGGCGCTGGAGAAGTCCGGATAAGTCCGGAGTACGACGCTCGGCCACGGGATGGCCAGTGGATCTGTTGCGAATCCAGATTATCGCGAATATAGCTCTCCTCCGTCGCGGAGATCACGCCAGCGATCCAAGCGAAAGAACAGAACTTCTGTCTTGTGGTTTCGTAATTCTCAAGCGGAGATTCAATAATGCGACCGTGATGCGTCCGACAGCGACTAGTTGTTTGTCTGTGAGGTCTGTTACTTTTAATTGTATAGTTCAATGACGCCGAGTCTGACTGATTACAGCCCCAGGACCAACCACAGCGCCTGGTCACCCTTTCGCCGCAAAATTCGTGCAACACTTGAACCTCCAATTCATCTACACTCATGTGCGTCAATCCAATGTAACGTTTAGAACGAGTGTAATGCTAATCCATCCAAGTAATTAATTATACTGGCCCGGGCGTCTCGGGCAGGTAATTTGGCACTGTACCCCGCGAGCCGATCTGCAACCTTGACTGAAGGGTATCTACTGGTTCCTGGTTATGCATTGCCAATTAAACTCGAAAGTCGAGACAGCTGAGTGAACGCACAGTTCACGCAAACGCACTAAGTGCCGCGCCAGACCCGCTGCCAAATCAGATAGAGAGGCGGTCGACAACGGTCCGAGGAACGCTGTAAGTTTTGGGGTCTAATCCGTAAACTATTCCTCGAAGCGATTCATGAGTAGTGTGGGTAGTGATCATTTGCATGTCGCGAGCCGCCGACCGGGAGCGAGGCAGCTACGAGCAAGGCGACAATTGAGCCAGGGATTGCCGCATTCAAGGTGCTACAGGAATTCCTTTGTGTCTTCCCGAAATCTCAAAATAATTTCTTCTCAGACAATGGTTTCTCGGACAATGTTGATACTCGGAATCTCCCAAAAGTGTCAAGAAGTGCAAGCCATTTCCCGCGGTCGCACAATTCACAAGGTACTGAAGCTGTAGTGGGAGGCAAGGGGAGGCAATCTCCGACAACAAGAATGTTCCCCACGAGGCCCGAAGGTGCGGGGCGGCGTCTATCCAGCAGGCAAGTGCGATCCAAGGTTTGACATTTGTGGGTGTTGCCAAGTCATCTTGATGGGCAGGTGTGCTCTATTCCTCTTGCTCGAATTCGGGCAGCTGATCGTCCATCTGTCCTCCCAATCCCTTTATGCGATTTTCTATACGTTTTGTTCAAATGCGCTCGTCCAAAATATGTCATGACCATGGCAAATCAGCAGCGGGGATCACATCTCTCTCTCTAGTTCTACTCTTTTGATCAGCAACGAAGCCCAGCGAAGGCCGGGAGCATGCGTAAGTGGAGAACTGATTGCACCCAATCCTTCAAACCTTCTTTCCATAGGGGCAATCCAGGACACCGTTTGGGCTAGTCCCTTGTTCATTTTTGGGCGCACGGGGATAGCGGTAACTGAACAATCTTTGTCCGGCCGAGAATACTTTGCCTATAAGTTCAATTGGGCTGGGTGCAGTAGGACGAAGTCCGGTGGCTGGTTTACACGACTCAAACTGTCAAGCATAATCGGCCGCGGCCCTCGAGTCGGGGAGTTCTGGAGGTATACTATGCTGTCGACTCCTCCTTGCAGTTTATTTACACACATAGTCGTCATTGAGTGAAAAGCATATGCCGGACATCGACACTGGCAGGCGGCCACAGGTACCTCGAGACCGCATCTGTCGGACGTCGAAGACTTCCTCGACATGCTCCACGCCCTCCCGCCGTGCCGCGCCGAGGGAGAGAAGGGTCCTACTGGGAGAAACAGCCAGGACCTGCGATGGTTTGATTTAAAGGAGGAGCGGCAATAAATCAGAAAGTTTGGCATTTGCTACTTCCTCTTCCTGTCTGTCTGTCCGCCTACGGATAGTTGATCTAGAAAAGACTGCTACTCCCGAGATTATCTGTTCAAAAAGGGAGGTAAACAAATGCCAAGTTCTTTCGAACAAAAAACATGGACTAGCGTTAGATTACTCCCGTCCTTTCGCCTACCCGGCTTGCGAGGAAATTAAGGACGAAAATCAGAGTTAGTGTTGAGTCTGTTGATACCTTTTTCTGCTGGAAAGTTGTAACAGAATTCGAAAGCATCTTCAAGTGGAAGCTGACCCCGAAACGGGCGGACTGTACGTAAGGAGAAGGTATACTTCCGTTCTCGGAGATGCTGTCTCGATTACTGGCATAGCCGCCGGTAAAATTCAGACTCCGCGGCACCGTCTATGCCGTACTGAAGTCGGTGACATGGTTTCAAGAACTGTTCGAGCAGGGTCGGTTCTGCTCGGTTTTGGCCGAGATTTTCAAGAAAACATGTGGGCACGACCGTCGCAATCTAGGCCAAAGCAGGTGATAATTTTGCGGTGGGCGTAAAGTGCCTCTGGGGAGACCATGGAGCCTCGGAAGGCGATTCTGAGTCTTTGAGTCTGATGGGCAAGAAGCGCCACTAGCCCTTTGGGAGTATTGTTTAGCAAGTCCAGGAACAACACGTTTTTGGAAAATATATCCACTGCTGCAAACACAAAACGGGGATCAATTCGTGATGTTCAACGGAATCAAATTGGTGATGACTGTGGAAGCAACCGCCGTCTTGCCGAGACGCACCCCAATTTTTTGAGATCACCATACGAATTTATGTTGAATTTATCGCGGGTTTTCCTCGAATTGCTCTGAATTAGCGTTGGAGTCTCTGGGGCAAAGTAAGAGTGCTCAAACTAGCTTAGATGAATCTGGAATTTTGTTGGTTGATGCGGTTGCTGGAAGAGGCCTTGTTCCGAATGGACCGAACGGTTGGTATACACCAGTTTCACAGGGATTCTTGTTTGATCGAAGCACCAACATGAAGCAACAAAAAGTCGCCGCTCCTCGAGCTCCCTATAATACCTCTTCTCTCAAAATCCTGTCTGCTTGATTCCACCATCTCTCCCAACTTACGTCAATGGCCTCTCTAGTAAGCGCACATACGGCACCACCACCAGAACGACCAGAGCGGAGTCGTAACGCAAAAGCCCAAGCGCGCCATCGCGCAAAACGAAAGGCGTATATTGAGCAGGTGCGGACCCTGCCGATGACGACTGTAACGTATTTAACGCGTCCCCCGCAGCTGGAGCAGACCGTGACCAAGCTCCAAACCGCGCTTGGGTTTACGCCCGAGCAGGTTGCTGCGCTTCCGCCTCCACTCGCGAAAATCCGAGAGCTCGAGCAAGAAAACGCCCGTCTCGCCAAAGAGAATGATGACCTCCACCGTATGCTGGGCGACTCGGGAAGCCGGCCGCTGCCCGTCGAACTGGGCCGTCGAAACTCTTTGACCTCCTTTAACGACTCCCGCTCCTGTGACCGCGACTACAAGCGCAGGAAAATGGACGATGAACCATACGGTGTGAGTGATATCAGTTCATGTTATCAGCCAACTCTTCTAACACCCAGCAGAACTCTGGAGGGCCGTCCCATAACGATCGACCTCCCCCCTTGACTATTCCTCAGTCCGCGTTGCCGCACCACCACTATAACGTGTCTGCGCACTCGTCGGGGCATACTAGCTCGAGTCACTCTGGCCCCAGCTCAGTTTTCGGTCTCAACGGTCCCCCCTTCCACGTCCCTAACACGCCGTCGGGATCAAGTTCCACGTCGAGCCCACCGTTTTCGGCGAGTCTTCTTTTCTCATAGGCTTGTCCTACGCATTGTGCTTTGGATCCTAGTGACATCTGTTGTATCTGTTCCCCCGTTTAGCCTGCCCAAATGCATTCGACCAACTCTCCTATAAACCATAGACCAACTCTCGCTCCTCCCCCCGGCCTGTCAAGTTATTCAAGCGGTCAATATGTCTCGGTCAAGGCTGAGGACGATTATGCCGTGAGTTTGCGACCCTCCCCTTGAAATGCGAATTATCTGCCGACGCGTTTATAGCCTCCGAGTCACCACCAGTCGCACCATCATGGCTCCTCTCACTCCGGCCACAGTTCCTACACCCTCCCGCCGTTCTCGCAGACCATGCCCGATCATGCTTTGGACAATTGGCACGGATACTCTTCTGAACGCGCTCCAATACACCGTTAGAGTTAATTTACGTTTTGTCTGGGACGGTGCGAGCTATCGTCTCTTAATTGTGTTTTTGTATCATCGTTGCACTCGTCGAATTGCTTTCACCTTGCTTTCCATTACGCACAAATACAATTTAATATTCATTTATGGACGAACACACGTACTTGGCTTCCTATTACCCCGGTTTTACTAGATGAGAAGTTAGTTTCGCCAATAGAAGCCGTTTGGCAGCTTGCGTCCCGCGCGCCCGAGATTGAGTGTCGCCGATCTTACGCGACTTTTATGAGACGCGTCCAATATGCCGGCAAGCTTTCGTATCTTGCGATGGGCAGTACGTTTTCGTACGTATCAAGTTGTTGAACACATCCTTGGCGTGAATATAAGAGCCTTTGCTTTTCTTTGACCGGTCCCCCCTCCAGATCCAACAACAATGCGGCGTGCCACAAGGCCCGCGTTCTTTGTTCCATGCCACTGGCCACATTTGACATCCATCCACTTCTTTTCTGATTACATTTTCTCCCGTTCACTTGCGTTCCCGCCTCGCGTTGCAATTTACAGCTAAGAATACTACCCCACCAGAACTTGACGCATCTAGCAATGCGTACCCGCCGACCACCTCCGCGAATCAATGACGGTGCCACCCTCCGGACTTCTTCGGCGGCAGCGCGAGTCAGGTCCACACGCAGAGAAAATAAGGAAAACGAGGCCCGGCAACCAATACAGCAAGATCTTCCGAGGTCTTCGATATCTACGCCCAAAGTCAAGCCCATTACAATTCACCGGGCGCTGGCCGCTGCGAACACGGCGGTTATTAGCGATACCGTCCATTTCTCCAGTAAGTTCAGCCACATCTTGTTGTGCCACCAAGTCTATTCGTTGATTTCGGGGGTATGTATAGCGCTATCGGAACATGACGTCGTGGACAGCACCTCTCTTAGTCCGGCCACTGTGTTGAAGGGGTTGGTCACCGAAGGGGACGTCTATTATCATCTTTGGGTGGCAGCGCGGAGTGTTATTGAGGAAGAGTGAGTGGATCTCGAGTTCCAGAAGTCCGAAGAGAGGTTAAACATATAGCTGTTCGCAGGGACTGGAATTGCCTTGACAGTCGAATTGTGCAAAGAACGCTGGAACGATTCGTGTGTCACTTCCAGCGGAGAACGATATGTTGCGAACTTACCCCTTTTTTAGTTACTGGAGCTAGGAATCGCGTTCTACGAGCGCAACGGAGGCCCGCACCTCACATTTATCGACCCTAGAAAGAACGATGATACTGCGGACATGGTGAACAGCGCCAAGCGGCTGGTCAATTCATTCTGCGGTCGTGGATTGAGTAAAGAGAAGATTGTCATTAGCGTGCGTGTATACCGAGATTTTCCGCCGTTTGATGCGCTGTTTTTTATATTCGATTGGGACATAGATTCCAGCCACGGAGGATGGAGTGGCGGCGGCCAAAGAGCTGGAGACCGCAGGTATCCACACGAATTTGATGTTTGTCGCGAATGTTCTCCACGCAGCTTTTTGCGCCAGCGCGGGAGCTACCGCTGTGTCTATCGCCGTGGGTCCGGTAAGAAAATCTCTCCATCAGCGGAGACCAGACTCATATGCGACTAAAGTTGCTGCGTTGCCACGAGCGTAAAAGAAATGCGCAGTACCCAGACTTTGCGAACCACCCGGGAATAGAGATCATCCAGACGACGCTCGAGTATTTCAAACTGCATGGCATCGAGACGAGGATAGTGGGCCGGGATTTTCGACAGGTAATTGATTTGTTGAGAGCGCTTGAATTTTGTTGATCGGTTCGGTCAGCTAGCAGAATTAAGCGCCTTGTCTGGATTCGATGCGGTCTGCCTATCCAAAGACCAAGTGGAAGCCTTGCGCTGTAAAACCACAGAAAACCGATCAGGAGTTGATCTTTTGGATAAGCCGCCACAGGGTTCCCTGAGAGCTAGACAAGTACAGCATCCTGCGAAACTTCCTGGAGATGGCAGACCTGGGTTCATGAGGCTGATGTCGGCGAGAACACGCGGCATGGTGGCGGAAACATTGTACTCGGCGCTGGGAAAACTGGAGTTGCAGATGAATGCCATAGAGAAAATAGTCAGAGCAGAGGTTGCGTGGCAACTGGCGCTGAGTAAGTTGGACCTCGACGCACTCTACGAATGGTGGGCGAGTATGCCACCACCAAGTCCGGATACCAGGAAGAGGCGGGACGGTGAAACCGAAAAGCGAGTGGGGTCTGAGAAGGGGAGAACGCCGCTGGCAGATGCGTGTGAGCCGGAGAGCAAAGTAGGCTTGATTGAAGGGGTGGAATATTTTTAATTGCGAAAAAGAAGGTCTGGACGAGTAGTTCGCATTGATCGCAACGAACGGTCACTATTTTGGAAACGAGAAATTGTATAGCAGGTATCCATATGCCGATGAGAAGAAAGCCAACAATGATAGTCTTGTAGGTTTAGAAGTCACATTAGTATAGCCCAGAGAACGTCGGACGGCGGTGATATCGGGTTAAGACGGAAAATCGGGGTATACTTCTGGACCATGAACAGAGACCCTGGAAGAAAATCCGATAGTCAGGAGCACGCCCTGACATCGCCTGATTAATTGAGGGCCTCGGGTGGAACAACTGGACCATCCAAGCCAGGAAAAGACCTTGAAGTTGCCTTGAGGCGATGGGGGAACTTAGCGAACGTGGACTAGCAGATGCTGAGAAGGAACAATCATAAGTCTGAGTACCTCCTGAGCAGCATGCACGACCTTCCTGGTGGGGAGTACGGTACCGTGAGTCTGAGCCTGGAATTGCCAGAAACGTGGAGGAAGGAGAACAAGAAACCACGGCCGGCCCGGGGTTCCGAACTTTCTCTTACTGTACACTTCCAGGTCCAGACTGATGAGTGTGCGTCTGTCCTCTGCCGCCGACTATGAATCCCTGCTGGACAAATATGACACCTGGATGTTCGACTGCGACGGTGTTCTCTGGCACGGCGATCGTCTAATCGACGGCGCAATCGATGTCCTCAGCCTCTTGCGTAGTCGACGTATGTCCTAGTCTCCTCCAAGTTCCCGGCAACATTCATCGTCAACATTTGTGGCGTAGAGAAGAAAGTCTTATTCGTCACTAATAACGCCACGAAATCCAGGAAAAGCTACAAGGGCAAATTTGACCAGCTTGGGGTCGAGGCACATGTTGTAAGCAGCGATCCCGTTCTAGCAATGTGAACGGCAATTCTCACCAAGACTCTTGCCTCAAGGACGAGATATACGGATCCGCATACGCGGCTGCTGTGTATGTTTCTTCGGTCATGAAGCTCCCCAAGGACAAAAAAGTCTATGTAATCGGCATGAAAGGCATGGAGGAAGAGCTGCGCGACGAAGGCGTGGCGTTTCTCGGGGGAATGGACCCCGCAGATAACACCCTTGAGCCGTTCTCTCTAGCCAACTTTACGCTCGATCCAGATGTCGGCGCGGTCCTCTGCGGATTGGACACCAACATCAATTACTCGAAACTCTCTAAGGCGTTCCAATACCTGACTAGAAACCCTGGCTGTGCTTTCCTTGCTACGAACGAAGATAGCACGTACCCTGCTGGAGATGGTCTACTGCCTGGTGCTGGCGCAATTAGCGCCCCGCTGCGGTACGCTCTCGGCAAGGATCCTATAAGTATAGGGAAACCCGCAAGCACGATGCTTGACTGTATCAAAGCCAAGTCAGTCGTCTACTCTTTTCGAACGTGCCATCTCGAATACTCACTCGCTCTACATCTACTCAGGGTCAATTTCGATCCCAAACGCACTCTAATGATAGGTGACAGGCTAAACACGGACATCCTGTTCGGCCAGAACGGCGGGCTTTCCACTCTTCTTGTTCTCACTGGTGCGAAACCTTTCTTGCTTGCTTCGCTTCGACATCTATTCATTCTCGTTCATTCGCCGCCACTGACTCTCTCACAGGTATCACCACAGAAGCAGACATATCCGGTCCCAGTGCATCGCCCATTGTTCCTGATATGGTCACTCAGTCCATTGGCGATTTGCGGGCCGTGTCAAAGTAGAAGTAGAAAATAGATGTGCATATCAGATAGATTGCGAGGATAGAATGTTGTTGTACTGTACTCTAAGATCGCCGTCGAGCACTCCACATGTGAGGAAGGGAATTGAATTGAGCTGCCCTGAGAGCTTCATCGACAATTGGCAGTTAGTTGATGGTGCGGGAGAATTGCAACTCGTGGAGCGGCTTAGACAGTTAGTGCGGGAGGCCTTACCGAAAGAGATATATGAAATCTTCAGTCCGTCCGCCTCAGTCCGATACAAGTGCAGGTGCAAAAGATGGTATAATCTGAGAGGGTATACACAAATCTAATTGGTTTTTATCTTTGCGGCAGAACGAAGATGTTCGTCTGCCAAAAAGCTGAGAGCGTTGGCAGTCAGCGCGGCGATGGAGGAGAGGATATAGCCTAGGATAGCACCCAGCGCAGGTGTCAAGGGCCACGCCTAGCGCTTTAGGTCAGCGAAGGCAATAAAGAACGAGACTACAAGGATTTACCTGCCATGGCCGGTCCCAGTCCAGGGCAATTGGAATGACCCCGATCCAGCAACCTACGACAGTGCCAAAGGCGGGATAAAGCATCGCACGCTCTACAGGGGTGCGGAGGCTTTGGGTTGGGGTTAGATTGTGAATGCGGCCGGAGGTGAAAGGAGACTGACGAGAATTCCGCGAATATGCGGACCCATGTCATCCAGGTCAGAACGGAGCCAATTGGGACGCCGATTGTGTATGCTGGAGGGAATACAACCAGAACAGAGACCAGTAGAGCGAGGAGGTAGGTTTTCCACACATGGCTGAAGAAGTAAACTCGATAGTCTGTGGGTGTATGGGAATTTAGAGACCTACATCAGAAGCGGCGCCCCAAACAGGATCAAAACAAAATGCAAGACGAGGGAGGTCGCTCCAGTTGCGAGCCAGGCATTGAGTAAGTTCTGTTGGCGCGTTATTAAAACTCTGGAGGCCGAAAAAGGTCGAGAAAGTACATGCAGAGTATTTTCGCGCATCGATACGTGTCCTATCCACTCGTCGCTCAATCCCCGTACTCTGCAACGCGCTCTCAACCCACCAGCTGCGAATCCAGCCTCCCCACCAGCTCTGCAAAACAATAGCGCCAACACAGAGCCATGCTAACGTGGAAGTGGGGCTGAGGGTGAGGTCATCGAGGAAGGGATGCTGCGGGCGGTCTTTCGACGTTATTTGGCTCGGGTCGATGTTGAGTTTGATAAAGTCGACAAGGTGAGAGGTACGGGGGAGGAAGAGGGCAGAGAAGGCGAGGAGGGTGGTGTGGACGCCGACTGCGGACGTGTAACCGGCGAAGGGGAAGTAGTACGTAGGGGGTGGAGGGTTGGATGGGTCTTCTGTCTTTTGGGAGGGGGGTTTGCGTGTCTTCGTGTTCTTTGGCATGTTGTGAGTCGACAGGAGCGAAAAGTGCGTGAGATGAAAGGGTGTTTGAGTTGGTGCCAGATGGCGATTTCACGCTTTCTCTCTGCGCAAAAATAATACGAGTGACTGTATTTCCGGTATAGAGAATGAGGCGGTCTTCGACCGATAGAAAACAGTTTTTGCTGGATTCTGCTAAAGAAGAAACGCAGGTATGGCTTGCAACGATTTTTGTAGACCAACTTGAAACGCGAGAGGGCGCGGACACTGGCCGCGAAGACACTGGCCGCGAAGCTGGCAGAAGAAACGCCCCAGCCAACTGCGGCCCGGTCAATGGTAAGACGTGGAGAGTGTCAGACGCGTGGGGCGGCCAGCGCGACTTGGCTTGGAGGATCAAGAGCAAACAAGAGGGTACTGTACAAGGGGCGACCTGTCAAGCGGCATCAGAAAAAGACCCTAACAGTATGTTCGTGTTTGTCGTCGGCCTTCAACCACTTGAACCCATAGTACTTGCAAGCTGCCGCCGAGAAATACACCAACTGAACGCCTCATCATGCTTCTGGGCACCTCGCAAGGATTTTATCCTACGCCAGAATTTTTTGGAGCATATTCTTTGCTCAATTGTATTACGTAACTCCAGCCCACCAAGTCGTGCAGTATGGTCTTTCGCCCGTTTTTTACGCTAATTTTCGTATCCAAGTCCTCATATAGCTCAAAAGTACTGGTCCGAACATATTTCAGGCAGATCCACTGCACAAAGAATGTACAGGGAGGCTAGATGGTGAGATCGAGGCTGATGACAAACACGAACATACTGTTAGGGTCTTTTTCTGATGCCGCTTGACAGGTCGCCCCTTGGTACTGTAGCAATTTGTATGGGTGAAACGGAACCTTGAGCGTGACTGGAAACGCGACGCATGGAAACCAGAAACGGCCTAAGCGTTATGCGTGACGCGAGAAAAATATTGAAACCGCCTCAGAAGATCCCGACCCTCCAGGGTATTTCCAAGGCACACAAGCTCTCTAAAACAAAGATTTTAATTTTTATGGGCCAGTTAGTCACGCACTCTTCTGGGAAACCCATGCTGCGTTATGCGTTACCGTTGAAACGAAACGGGGGGAGCGTTACGCGTTACGTTTCACCCATACAAATTGCTACAGTAAGTTACGGTGTCACAGTCACAGCATCTTCGGGCCGGCACGTCACGGTTGTCTCGCCAAACTCAACTTCCTACGCTCATGCAGCTCTATCCAGGCGCACCGACTGAAACCCGTCCCAATTAGTGAGGATCAACGAAAGATTCCCTGCAAGCTAATTCGCAATAGTCTTCCCAAACTCGCTTTGAAACCATGGGTCAAACCGCCACCAGAGGACCTAATGTTGACGAATGCGCGTGTGGTGCAGCCTGCGACGGGCACAATCCTCGAGAAACATACAATCATTGTCAAGAATGGCTCTATAGCATCCGTTGTCTCTGATGAAGTTCAAAAATCTCGAAAAGACAAGGATAAAGACAACGAGGAAATTAGGACTGTTGATTTGAACGGGGCTTACGTCTGTCCGTGAGTAGTGAGGGTCATTGTTCTTTCGAAGCCGTAAGTCTCTTTGTAGTGGTCTTATTGACTGCCATGTTCATGTAACAGCGGTCCCTGGAGTAAAGGTAATTTTCCCATTTCGAACATACAACTTTGAAACGAAATACGTCTAGAACATGAACGAGTACACCCAACTCCCCGAACAGGACATAAATTTGCGCACCGCATACGTTTTGAAAGGTGATTACTATGTCTCTCTCACTGCGATACCAGTTGAAATGGTACATCGCGCGTCAGAAATGCTCTTGAGAGGCTTTACAACAGTCCGTGATACTGGAGGCGCTTCAAAGCGAATCGCACTCGCCATCGAAGAGGGCTTGATCCCGGGACCCAGACTCATTCAGTGCGGAAAGGCGCTCTCGCAAACAGGTTTGTTGTTCTGGAGAGCGGAATCGTCCATCCTCCTTGTTACTGTGCTCAACTCCCTAACCCAGGCGGCCACGGCGACTCCGCACCTGCGCTATCCGGTGGACCTTCTACTGACTGTTGTAGTGGCCACGCTTCGGGCCTCAGTCGCGTCGCAGATGGTGTCCCCCAGGTGCTGAAAGCGGTGAGAGAAGAACTCAAGGCTGGTGCTGATTGTACCTCAAATTCCTCTCCCACTGTTTCCTTCACGTTTACGGGCTGTATAATTCATAGTCATCAAAATAATGGTTGGCGGCGGAGTCGCCTCCGAAACCGACGCGATCGAAACCGTTCAATATACAGCCGACGAAATCCGCGCCATCACCACGACCTGTCGACAGATGGGCGGAAAAATGAGTAAATATTCTGATCTGTTTCCCTTCATACTGAAATCCAGTATTATGGAATTTCTACAGCTACAGCACATGCATACACAGTCGACGCTATCCGTCACGCAATGACGAACGGCGTCACTGGAATTGAACATGGAAATCTGATAGACAAGGCGACAGCGAAACTGTGCGTTTTCATGCCAAACACGAATATCTACCAACTCAAATTCCCTTCTCAACAGAATGGCAAGTAATGGGATATATGTATGTGCCTCGATTTCTCAGTCACTCCTCCCACCAATCCCATAACATCACTAACAACCAATCATCAGTTGACGCCCACACTTTCGTGTTATGGTTCGTCTCAATCAATACTCCGATATCGTTCTCTGCATGCTAGTCCTAATGCCGATATCTAGGCATAATGGTCCGTCGATTATCTCAATTTTCTGTATGGACTAAACCCCTTGAATATCCAACATTCGAATTCAGGTTCGACCGCCGTTTGAAGACTTCCTACCTCCCGATGGTAAAGTCAAGAATGCTCAAGTGATGGCCCAAGGGCTCGAGGCTCTTCGTATTGCTCACGAAGCGGGTGTGACGATCTGCTAGTCAGTCTATAATCTCAACCTTGCGTCATCGCAAACTGAAATTACGGTCCCAACTTCACTTTGTTAAAGTGGTTCCGATCTGCTAACATCCATGCATGCCCTTCAAACGGAAGAGTTCTCCGTCAGGGCAGGAGTCTTGCCTTCTAACGCGGTCTTGAAACACGCCACTACTAATGCTGGTATGCTCCCATCTATCGAAAGGAGCGGTGACAACTTGAATGCTGATTCGTTTACAATTACGAAGCACAAATGCTGGGCAAGTCGTCCCTCATTGGAACCATCTCTAGGGGGGCGTACGCCGATTTGTTGGTCTTGAACGCAAACCCGGTGGAAGATGTGACGGTGCTAGATCGACCTGAGGAGCATTTGTTGGTTGTGATGAAGCAAGGCAGAGTTTTTAGTAGTCTCATCGAGGGGCTGAAGGTTGATCTGTAGGAGGAACGAAAATAGTTTGTTGTATCTACGATCTGTGTATTTTCCCCGCAAAAATGTTATATCTGAAGCGAAATTTTTCTTCAACTCACCGCTCAAAACGAAGTGTCACAATTCGTCACGTCACACCTTCCTCTTTCATCTTGCGATACGTTCACCAAAATGCCTTTTGGGGAGATCGTCTGCGGTTCACCTGGCAGCGGCAAATCTACCTACTGCTACGGTAAACACCAGCTCTTCACCGCTCTCAACCGCCCCATCTCCGTCGTCAACCTCGACCCCGCAAATGACTCGATCACATACCCCTGCGCCATCGACATCGCCTCCCTCATCACCCTGCAGGATGTCATGTCTGAGCACGGGTTAGGGCCGAACGGCGGACTACTCTACTGCATGGAGTACCTCGAAGCCAACTTCGATTGGCTAGAAGAGCGGTTGGGCGAGTTGGGCAAGGACGCTTATGTGCTGTTTGATCTGCCTGGGCAGGTCGAGTTAAGTACGAATCATGATAGCGTGAAGAATATCGTGGGGAGGTTGGACAAGATTGGGTTTCGCGTGCGTTGCTCTCTTTATACTTGCCTTGGTGGCTCATTGCGAGCAGAGGTTGGTGTGATTTATTCTAGTTGGCCGCGGTGCATTTGTGCGACGCGCATTATGTGACGGACGCGCCCAAATACGTGTCGATGCTGTTGTTATCGCTTCGCGCGATGTTGCATCTCGAGCTCCCACATATCAACGTTCTGTCCAAGATTGACCTCATTGCGCAGTATGGCGATTTGGGTAGGTTTTATGTGCTTCTACATCGGGGCGCAAAGTGCTGACTCTTGTGTGGTGGTAGATTTTAATCTCGATTTCTACACTGAGGTGCAAGACTTGTCGTATCTAGAGAACGCGCTGTCTACATCCACACCGCGTTTTGCAGCATTGAATATGGCCATGATCTCTTTGATCACGGATTTCAGTTTGGTCGGTTTTGAGACGCTTGCTGTCGAGGTACTTGCAAAGCTCGATGTGCTCTTGATTAACGCTCAACTGGTACTTTGCTTGCTCAGGATAAAGACTCAATGATGCATCTAACGCGGGTCATCGACCGAGCTACGGGCTATGTATTCGTTCCGCCGGCTAACTCGAATGCGCCTCCCGATACGGTCGACATGAGCGACAGTTCAGCGGCCACGAGGCCCAACTCTTATGCACTGTTTTCGAGTGCGGTGGGTGCTATGCACGGGTCGGCGGACGACATTCGTGATGTTCAGGAGAGGTGGATCGATGCGAGAGAGGAATGGGATGCGTATGAGAAGAAACAGTGGCGACAAGAAGGAGAGATGGTTCGTGATGAGGCGGCGCGCGCGGCGAAGATACGGGAACGAAAGCCGCCAGAGGGGGGACAAAGTGCTTCAATGTAGTAGACGTCGGTAGATTGTTAGCTAGGGATTCAGACGTCGATGTAGTCAAAACAACGAAGATCAGAATTATGATGGATGATTTGTTGGGCCAGTCGAATTACAGAGCTCGTCGCATAGCGAGACATGTGCATATGCATTCATGAAAAGGGCATGGAATCGACAACAATGGAGAGTGTACACGCATGACGCTGTTTATTTCTTTTGCTGCGACTTGATGACCTTCTTCACGATTTTGGCCTCCTCTACCAAGAATGCGCGCAGGATACTGTGCGGCACATGGATGAGAACAAGTATTCGATAGCCTATCAGGGCACTCACCGCTGCTTAACGCATTCACCGCACCGCGAGCCACCGTATGCCCGACGCACAGTTTTTTGGCGCTTGGAGATCGTGGCGTATTGGCGGGGCCGGAGAGCAGGAACCTAGGCAGACTATAAGACCCCAAATAAAGAGAGATTTTGCTGTAGGAGACGCACGCCGGGCAGACCAACACCACAGTCACCGCACTTGGGTGAGGTTGCGATCTTTTTGAGATGGTGGTAGACGAGCTTCCCACCGGGGGTCTTGACCACTCGTCTGCGGTTGGAAGTGGTGTTGTAGGGCTGGCGTTTTCGTAATGTGACGCGTTGGGCCATGGCGGGGCTGCGAGGGGGCTAGTTGAGCTGGGATTCTGGGGTGTTGGCGGTAGACTCACTGTCTTGAGAACTATACCTGGAAGACGATTAGTGGGCGGACGGCGGAGAGACAGCAACACTTTTGTACCTTGTCGAAAAAGACCGAAAGCGTTGTAGCGTGCGAAAATGTCACACAAAGTGTGATGAAGTGTGCGAAAATATCACGAGGCGCTATACAGCACGAATCGCCGAAAGCACCGAAACGGCCGAAACATCCGACGACGCCCACAAAACCAACTTGGTTCCAACCGTCACCTAGACTTTGTCCGAGTATCAACTATGGCAGTCCATACAGTCGATTTCAATGACCGGAAACTCAAGCTCAACACAGAGCCCGATATCCAGAAGCTATTCGAAAATATCGACCTGGAGAATGTCCAAGAAATCGTTATGACCTCTAACACTATAGGCATCGATGCGGCCAAGGGTCTGGCCGATGTTATTCGTCGTACTCCTCAACTGAAGGTAGTACCAAACTCTCATCGCAATGGGCAGCGATATTTAAACGCCGCACATAGGTAGCCCAACTGTCCAGCATCTTCATCTCAAGAACTATCGACGAGATCCCTCCAGCCTTGACGCACATTCTCGATGCCCTCTTACAATGCTCTCTCTTAACTGTTCTGGATCTCAGACATAATGCTTTTGGGCAACGCACTGTCGATCCCGTGGTCCCTGTTCTTTCTGAATGTCTGTCTCTCGAGGTTGTGCGTCTTGCCAATGTAGGGATGGACGCCAGTGGTGGTCGCATACTCGCGAACGCGTTAACTACCTCCGCAAAGAACAGTGCCGCCCTCAAGCGCACGTCTTGCCTTCGCGAGCTGGTCATTGGCCAGAATATCCTTGGGGACGGTTCAGCATCTGCATGGGCCGATGCCATCCGCGCGCACTATGAAAGCCTGCAGACATTAGACATGCGCCGCGCGTACCTGCGCGAGGATGGGATCATCGCGATTGCGTCTGCCCTAGCCACTTGTCGCGATATTCGCGCCTTGAACTTCAATGACAATGTCATCGCGAACTCCGAGGCAAGGGAGGGCACGCGAGGCTGGAAGGCTATAGCCGATGCCCTTCGTGCTGCGGCGAAAACGCTGGTTTATCTGGACCTGACTGCGTGCCTTCTTGAAGGTGATGGATGCGACGAGATCTTGGCGGTTCTCGCTGAGGAAGAGCTGGCTCAGCTCGAGATTTTGAAGCTGGGTGCGAATGACTTCGCGGAGGACCATTACGCTGAGCTCCGTGAGCTCCTCAATGACAAGAGTCGCTTGTCTGGTTTGAGCCGCCTCCACGTTGACCAAGTGGAAGATTCTGTGGTGGTTTCTGAGCTGAAAGACTTTCTCTTGTCTCGGAAGTGTCAAGTCATAATCGAGGACGAGGATGAAGATGATCATGATGATGAACTAATTGCAGAGATTGGCGCGAAAGCTGGCCCGCAAGTTAACGTCGACGAACTCGCGGAACTGCTCACAGGAAAACTTGATCTCAAGGTGAGTAGCTCAAGCGTCGCCGTTTGGCTTGGCGCATCGCTCATGATGTCATCTATCGGACTTATATAAGTAGTGAATCCCGGTTTGATATTTTCTCTCTCCTTCTCTCTCCGAGTTTGCTGTCGACAATTAACGAATGTAAATTACTTTGGGATCCGCCAGCTGCCTTCGTGTCTTTTTCTCGGCCAACAGTGGCCGTTCCGTGGTCTTTCCTTCCGTGGACCGTCGAGCTTCGAACACCTCAAGTTTGCCAGCGTACGATGCCAAGCTGATGGAAATTGTTGATATCAAAAATGTTCAATTCAAAGTGATAACTTACATGTGGCTCCAGCGCTTCAGCAACCGACATACAACATCCACCTCAACCTCCTCGAGTTCATTCCAGGCCAACTGCACACTAGTTTCCTCTGCTATGACCCTCTCGTTGCTCAGACGGCTCTGTAGGCGGACGACTCCAACGAAACCCATTTCAGCAGGCAATTCACTGACTTCAGCGTCATTTGTTCGGAGCAGGCTCTGCGGGGCTTCGTGGGTCTGTTGATACCAAACCGTGTGCTCTCTCTATCCGCCGCTAAGCTCTATTCTTCTTGTAACCCTGGTTGCGAAGCCTCGACGACGATCTTCCAGCTTTTTGAACGCACTTGAGCCACGCGTGATAACCTGACTCGAGGCTTGGCGGCCCTCGTGATGATATGAACAATGCGTCGAGCGTCTCCTCCAAAGTATAAAAGCGCGTCCCATTCGAAAACATGAAAGCGAAGTGCTGCGTGCTGCTGTACTGACAACAATGTTCCGCTTCGGTGTCCTCCTCAGTCTTACTGCCGTCGCTCTTGGCCTCTCTGCTGGGGACCTTCGCGTCTCTTTGAAGCCAATCTCGAAGTCTGTCAACTCCATTGACGACATCGTTTTGACGGCCGTTGTGTCAAACCCCACTGACCACGACATCCGCGTCATTGGCAAGAACAATGTGCTCGACAACTCAGCCACCAGCTCTTTCGCTGTGAGCAAGGACGACAACAGCGTGTTGTTCACGGGTGTACGGGTAAGGCGGTCTGTCTAAGCTGCAATTTTTTTCATGGGCATTGACATTCCTCCGCAGACCACTCTCGATCTGTCGCAGGAAGGTGTCTATGTCACCATCCCCGCCGGTTCGTCTATCGCCGTCAACCACACCCGGCTGGGCCCGCTCTTCGACTTCCACACCCACGGCACCGGGAAGTTCAAATTCGCACCCAAGACGGTCTTCCAGACCGGCTACGACGCCGACCCCCTGAAGGTCGAGGTCGATGCCGTCGAAGTTAGCGTCACCCACGACGTCGCCAAGCGGGAGCTGATCCCGCTCGAGCGCCGCCTCTCCACACCGACATGCTCGAACAGCGGCCGCCTGTCGGTCTTGCAAAACTCGTTGTCCGACGCCCGTGCGCGTGCTGGTGGAGCAGCTACGGATATCAGGTCCCACCCCAATGGCCCCGAGTACACCTCCTACTTTGGCGGAAACAAACAGGATGACATCTGGTACAACTTCGATCGCATTGCTGGTGATCTCTCCAGCTCGGGAACGCGCAAGATCTTCTGCAGCGGCGACCCTGCGAACTTGTGCGGTGCGAACAGCGGTGTTATTGCGTGCGTGTTTTATCGTTCTCTGAACTGAATCATTACTGATGGGGCCTGGACGTAGGTACACGCTCGTCGTCACCAGCGGGGGCAACATCGTTGGAAGCGATGTGAGTGTCCCGTCCGACCTGCACATTTGACTCAGCTCACACGTTTTGCAATTTTAGATCTACATGTGCGAATACTTCTTCACCAGCGTCGGAGAGACCCCCGGAATCTGCTCAGGTTGGTCGTGTGGATGGCTTTCAAAACCTTTTCGAGGCTGACGTTCGTGCCTACAGGTGGATTTGATGTAACTCAATCGAGCAAAGGCGGCGTCGTTCTGCACGAGGTCTGTAGCTCCCGTATGCATTCCCGTCGAGCGTATCCACTGACGGCGGGCAATTTTTTCAGCTCTCACACGCAACGGCTGGGACTTCAGATATTGCCTACGGTTGCACGGCGTGCGCTAAGCTTGGGGCTGCTGACAAGAAGAACAACGCCGATAACTACCGAGTATGTGTTCCCTTTGAATCGCTCTATTTGTGCCGTGAGCTGATATACTTCGCAGTGCATGGCATTGGCGATCTACAAGGACTACGTCTGCTAAATGGGCTCGAGGGGAGTGTCGGGAATAGAATGAAGGATACTATTGTATCATTGAATTCAAAATGCTTTGTTGTACATTGAATGGAATTGAGTGAAAAAGGCGTTTGCTCATCTCGAGGTCGAGAGTTTTGTTGTGCAAGGCGACCTTGCGGCGACGATGAGCTTCATGTCTGATCTTGATTACTTTCGATGAAGTCGCCTGCCTGCCAGGACCGCCACGTCCCATACAAAAAATTATCTGATTATGTAATACAACCTGCCATTGCAGTTGACACCAACCACTTCCTTGACATTGACCTCGACCCTGGCAACTCCACGAACGCTACCCATTGTAAACTCCAGCTCAACAACTCATCTCGGTCGAACAGTTGAACCACAATAGTAAACGGGGGACGCGACGCCATCCACGGACCTCACACATCGGAGTGTAAAGTTCATGCGTTGAAGACGAGATCCCTCTATTTATCGCGACGAATCTGGCTTCTTGTCTCGACACTCTTCGTGTCTGTACATGTTACCACTGGCACAATCTCTGAGTTCAGGGAAGCTAGAAGGCTTGCTGCTGCGAAAACCTTGCATATGACAGACTGAACTTGACTGCGTGCCTCCTCGATGGCGACGGATGCGACGAAATCAAGCTGAAACATCAGCTCATGAAGGTTCGTCAATTTTCGAAGCTCTACTCAAGCTCGGCGCGAACAACTTTCAGAATAATCATTATGGGCAAGAGTCCCTCAAAGTCGGGGACTCTGGTTCAACGTCACGATCTGAGTGAGGGAGCAGACATGTCATTTTCCGGGGACGGTCAATTGCAACTCGTCATTGAGGATGATGAATTCATTGTAGAGATCGGCGCCAGTGTCGATCCACGGATCGACGACGGGGAAACCGAGTCTCAAGGTAAGTGTCGTTTTGTGCTTGGCGCATCGCTCAACCTTTTGAATTTTCAATACAGTCATTCGCACGAAGCTCCTGTCATCGATGAAGTTTTCGGTTCACGAAAACTGCTTTCGAATGTCGCCAGATGCCTTTGTTTAATTTTCAAATAACACTTCCGCCCCTCGAGTCTTCGACAGTTCGGGAAAGCATACAACGCCAAGCAATGCGGACATTGTTGATATCAAAAATGTCCAATCACAACTGACAACTTGCATGTGGTGTGGCGACAAAGGGCAACAGCCATTACTCGAGATGAAGTCTAGGAGGAGGAGGTCGAACTGCCTCGACCCTCTCACCGTTTGAAGGGCTGTGCGGGACCATTCAGTCGGGAATCTCCAGCAAAACCCGACTCAAGAACGCGACTTTTTCAATGACTTGCAGAGTCGAGCATTCGTTTCATTGTCTGTTCGGAGCAGGTTCCCGAGGCCTGTTGATACGAAACCTTGTGGTGACTCTTACCGTGGTACCGGCGCCTAAGCGCTCTATTCTTTTGGTCATCGCAGTTGCGACCACTGCACGCCGATCTTCCACTTTTTGTATGCCTCTTGCCCTCGAACGATGCGCGTGATGGATTGTCTTGCGCTTCCTGGCCCTCGTGATGATCTGGGCATTGGTCTAGTTAACCTGTTTGACGTATAAAAACGCGTCCCAGTCGAAGGCCATACAGCAAGTCCCCCTCGCAATGTTCCGCTTCGGTGTCCTTCTCAGCCTCACTGCCGTCGCTCTCGGCCTCTCAGCGGGTGACCTCCGCGTCTCCTTGAAGTCTATTTCTACCGCTGTCGACTCCATCGACGACATTGTGCTGACGGCCGTTGTGTCCAACCCCACTGACCACGACATCCGGGTCATTGCCAAGAACAATGTGCTCGACAACTCGGCCACCAGCTCTTTTGCTGTGAGCAAGGACGACAACAGCGTGTTGTTCACGGGCATACGGGTGAGCCCTCACCTAGTTGGTTTTCATGTAAGTATATTTAGTCTGATTACGTTGCGCAACAGACGACTCTCGATCTCTCGGCGGAGGGTGTCTACGTTACCATCCCCGCCGGCTCGTCTATCGCTGTCAACCACACTCGCTTGGGCCCACTCTTCGACTTCAACACCCACGGGACAGGGAAGTTCAAATTCGCACCCAAGACGGTCTTCCAAACCGGATACGACGCCGACCCCCTGCAGGTGGAGGTCGATGCCGTGGAAGTTAACGTCGCCCATGATGTTGCCAAGCGCGAAGTTTTCCCGCTGGAGCGCCGTGCCTCCACTCCGAGCTGCGGGAACAGCGCTCGCCTGACGGTCTTGAAAAACGCCCTATCGGATGCTCGTGCCCGCGCTGGTGGAGCGGCCTCGGACATCAACACTCACCCCAATAGCGCAGAGTTCAAGACCTACTTTGGCGGCAACAAGCAGGCCGATATCTGGTACAACTTCGATCGCATTGCGGGTGACTTGGCGAGCTCGGGAACACGCAAGATCTACTGCAACAAGGATCCTGCAAGCTTGTGCGGAGGAAGCGGCGGTGTTATCGCGTACGTGTCCCATTCTTGCAGCATTTGCATTGCCATTAACTTGAATTATGAATGTAGGTATACACTCGTCGTTACAAGCGGGGGTAAGATCGTTGGAAGCGACGTGCGTATCCTCTCCGACGGTTTGTGAATCAGCGTTGGCTCACGCGCCTTCCAAAACGCCAGATCTACACCTGCGACTATTTATTCAACAATGTCGGCTCAACCCCTGGAGTTTGCAGTGGTCGGTCCTAGCCCATAGCTCTTCCAAACTATCACCATGCTAACGTCGCCGCAGGCGGATTTGATTCGACGGCATCGAGCAAAGGGGGTGTGATTCTGCACGAGGTGCGTAGTCCGAGTGCACATACCCCAGATCCAGAGTAACTGACGACCCTCGGGCATTTTCAGCTCTCTCATGCGACCGCTGGGACAGCGGACATCGCTTATGGCTGCTCGGCGACCGCTAAACTCTCAGCCGCGAACAAGAAGAACAATGCCGACAACTACAGAGTAAGTGTCCGGAAAGGATATATGGATGACATTGACCTGAGATACCTCGCAGTGCATGGGAATGGCGATCTACAAGCATTATAACTGCTGAAGGAGCTCAGAGGTAGTAGCGTCCGAGTCGGGTTGAATACATGGAATCTTCATGTATAGTATAGTATCCTCAGCTCAACCCGCCTGTGACAACTACATGGAATTGAGTCGTTACCGAATGCATACGACAGTATTGGAATCTCAGGACCCGAAATGGTTGCATTGAATCTTCTCAATTTTCCTTCCTTCGGGTTCCGAGCTCCACCGATCCCGAGTCCTTGGTTAATTTGTCGGAGCCGTAGGCACTCTTCGCAGACAGCGCGTAATAGGTGCATCAGAAACGGGACTTGAACGGGACCCACAGTCGCCCATCCGAGTCGCCACGAGATCGTCGCGACATCGAGGTCTAGAACGGAAGAAGATTTGGTGCCACATGCCTCAGAACCTTCATGCCAAGGTCACCGTGGTAGGCGGCGAGGGGTGGGAGGCTGGCAGTCGTCTCAGGTACAACCTCGCACACTTTTTTCACAATCATCATGCATTCACCGGCGTAACTAGACTAAAAATATAGCGAGGGGATTCAGAGACCAAGACCGTGACGGAGAGCAGACCAGAGACCTAATGAAACAATAACGTAGATGTGCGGTTGCAGGATATAGGTAGTATGTATAGCAAGAAAGCAAATGCGAATCGAATCGTGGATAAGTATATGTCAATGCGCAAGATAATCCTCTACGGCTGAGCGTAGGTAAAACCAAAAGGTAACGTGAAGGGTAGAACGTGAAGCGTGAAGGGGTAGCAAGAGGTGTTCGTGAACGTGAAGGTTGGGCAGTCATGAGATGATGACTGCGTTTTGACATGGAAATTGAATGCCAAGGAGCTCAGAGAGCGAGGGCGACGGCGCCGATGGCGGCGAGGCCGAGGAAGGCGGTGTTGGCGGAGGATGAGAGGGCGCCGTTCGGTGTGTTGGAGTTGGAGGGCGCCGGAGCGGATGCGCTGGAGGAGATTCTGGTTAGTTTTGTGATGAAAGAAAGTATAGACGCAAGACATACGAAGGAGAGTTAGGGGTGGAGGATCCGGAAGAAGGGTTGGCGGAGTTGAGAGAGGCGGTCGCGGAGAATTCAGCGCCTGCAGCCGAGGCGAGGGTGACACCCTGCACGTCGACATCAGTCAGAGATATTTTCTTAAAAGAAGGTTGGACGTACCACAGACTGGCAGGTGGCGGCAGCGAGAGCGATGGCCGAGGCGAGGTCGGTGCCAGTGCAAGCGGCTTTGATGCAGTCAAAGGTGCCCTGCACAAAATCGTTGTTGTTGCAAAGGCAAGTCAGGTCGCTGGCTTTGCAGTTGCCGAGGTTGGGGTGGGCAAGGCAGTCTTGTTCGCAAGCTGAATAGGGATATGAGCACAAGAGAAAATGAATCAAGGACGAAAGAGAGACGTACCAGGACCCTGACGGCGAACGAGACCAAGCTGGGGAGCAACGGTGGCCGAGGTGGCGGCGAAGAGGGAGAAGACAGCGAGAGCGGTAGCGAAACGCATTGTGATAGTCTTTAGATGCCAAAGAGGGTGGTTGAAGACGAAGAGCGGTTGGTTGCGGAGGACAACGACAGGAAGGTAGTAACTCGGAGTAGAGCTGCTTGAGAATTGTGGGGCTGACAAGGAATCCTTTTATACGCGCAGAACAGTGGCCACACAGAAGAATGGTCGGGAAACATTGCAATCAGTTCCTTTGTACTTTTGTAGGCATTGTTCCCATAAAACGTTCAATCAGAAGTAGGGCCGTTCGAGAATGTATTGCCAGGGACAATGGGAAGCGCTGTTTGAGCACAATGGCGTTGCAGGCGAGTTAGGCGACCAAAGGGAAGTCCAAATACGGATTGTCCCCCAAAAAAGGAAATGTCGTCACATGCCATTGTCGGCTTTCCTCGGCGCCCGAGCTTGTCCCACGATATGTGATGCCATCACCTACTGGTCAGTACCGTAATACATCCTGTCAATCCACTTTCCGCATCGACGACATCCACCGCCGCAAGACATGGTGCGCTCGTTGTCCTCATCGTCGTGCTCGAATCTAACCTTAATCCTCAGGCCCCCACCCAAAAAAAGAAGGTTCTCAACCGCCCTCGTCGTCGCCCACCTCGCAAAACTAATTTTTACTCGGCTTTGTAGACCGGCGGAAAGACTCGCTCTGCGCTCCAGGATGTGGTCTCCCGGGAATACACCATCCACATGCACAAGCTCGTACACGGCCGCTCTTTCAAGAAGCGCGCACCCTGGGCTGTAAAATCCGTCGTCGACTTTGCCCAGAAAGCAATGGGCACCAAAGATGTCCGTCTCGACCCGGAGCTGAACAAGCAGATCTGGTCCCGGGGTATTAAGAGCCCGCCCACCCGTCTGCGCGTAAAGCTTGAGCGTGCGTTACCCCGCCAGTCGTTGTACAGGACGCTATCTCATCATCGTTTTTCTTTACTTAGGCAAGCGGAATGATGAGGAGAACGCAAAAGAGAAATTGTACACATACGCGTCGCACGTCCCCGTCGCTTCATTCAAGGTACGTTTGCTGTATCATATCCTTTCTAAATTCATTGCTCATTCGCTCTTCTCTTAGGGTCTGCAAACAACGCTCGTCGACGCGGAGTAGATCTCACTTCCGGTGGTTGTTGTTTCTTCCTTTCGTACTGCCCATGTCATGCATACATAATCCACCACATTCTATGCTATGCTTGAAAAAAGTACCCATCCGATCCTCGTCTCGTCGTCATTTTGTCTTCGTACCGGGAATATTTCATTCGCTGGGCTTGTGAAATCGAAGTCGTACAGTACATAATGTCGTCTCTGGAGGACGACAGCGTCTGATGCCATTCGGGACACATTGGAATTGCATTGGAAGACTCCGTTGTTTTCGCGGCCGTCCGGTGTAGGATTCATCGATATGCTGACCAGTTGGCACACAATTGACTTGCTTTCTAATTTACTGAAACGTGTATGCTGATTGTGAGATCATTAGGCAAATTTCCATCGCAGTTCTTCTCTCTGGTGCGGGTAGGTTGGAACAGTTGCCGCTTTCGCCAACATCAGTTTTTTTTGGCCGCCAGAATGGTTATCCGATGATTCTTGCCTCGACTTTCTCCCGACCGCGTTCATATTTCGCTCATTGATTTTGCCGACTACAAGATGTTGATACGATTCATACAACCGCGAAAATTCAGCATATAGGTCTGTATGAAAACTACTTACGGCGCCACCTCCAACGAAGATCCAAAGCAAGGCCCACAATGAGTACTGGGACTAGGCCCACAAGCTCCCCCAACCCCGCCCACTGAGGCTCGATCCTCACACGCAAAAATACCCCGCCCGCCAACAGCAACGCAGCGGTATTGTATAACACACACCACCCCAACGCCGCCACCATATGGTGTTGTGCGTCCTTCGCAATGTCCAGTGCCGCTAGAACCCCGCGCTGCATCCTCTCACCAGCCACCAGCGCTCCTGCAGCTGCGATAGCAACATCCGCGCCGCTTGTGATACAGAGCGAGACGTCCGCCTGCGCTAGCGCCGGTGCATCATTCGTCCCGTCTCCTACAAAGCATACGCGCCGCCCTCGCGCTTGCAAGGCTGAAATGAATTCCGCTTTGTCGGCTGGAGTACATGCGGCTTGCGCTTTACTGGGCTCAATTGGCAGCATGGTGGCGAAACGAGCAACGGCGCGTGCGTTGTCGCCGGAGAGAAGGAAAATTTCCTTCCCGCGTGCGGAAAGCTCTGTGAGAAGTGGAGAAGCGTCGGCACGAGGCATGTCGGAGAGTCCAAAGGCGGCGACAAGCTCGCCGGCTAGCGTGACGGTGAAGAGGGTGAGCCCGCGGGCAGTGAATTCCTGTACTATAGGGTGCTGGGTGCTGCCGGTGAATTTGGGATTGCCTCCATGAAGAGGGTACCCTGCTAGAATGGATCTGACACCCATTCCCGGCAGAGATTCTATCTCTGGAGATTGAATGCTGTTATCCGGTTGCAAAGCAGCAAGATGCATAGAGACTGCTTTCGAAATTGGGTGCTGATTGCTTGAGACGAGAGGGTGAATGATGTTGCTGGCACCGGGTACGAGAAATTCCTTCCGCTGAAGCGAAAACAGCCCACATGAAAGTGTTCCTGTTTTGTCGAACACCACAGCGTCTACGTTGTGGGCCTTTTGGAGCGCCTCAGACGAGCGGAAGAGTATTCCTTCGCGGAGTCCGGCTCGGAGAGCTGCTGCAACAACGAGCGGGACCTAGATCCCGGCAGCAGTATCAGTGTAGTGATCAAGAAGAAGGAAACCAAACCCAACATACCGCAACACCAATGGCACAAGGGCAGCTTACAATCAGGATCGCCAACGCGTATGTGAGACCTCCAACGGCGGAGTTTGAAGACGATAAATGTTTCCCATATCGATTGACGAAAAACCAGGTCACAAACGCAATAGCTGCGCAAACTGCGCTGACGGGGAGCACAATGGCAGAGAACCTATCAGCCAAGTCTTGGAATCGTGAACGTGTTGCTTGTGCCTGGTGCACCAGCCGCCCGATACGGGCGAGGTAGTTCTCGTGTATCAGCTGTGTGATTTGGATGTCGAGTGTCCCGTCGAGGTTGAGCGTCCCAGCTGCGACGGAGCTTCCGACTTGCTTGGCGCTGGGGATACTCTCACCGGTGATGGATGATTCGTCCACGGAGCTTGATCCAGAGACAACGATCCCGTCGGTTGCGATCCTGGCGGCGGGTCGCAGTCTGACGATATCGCCGTAATACAGCAACCTATAAGAGTCAATGCTACATATCAGTTCACGGCGATGGAAATAAGAGATTTCAGATTCCTACCGAGCATCCAGCACCGTCTCAATCGTAGAGCTGCCGACTTGTTCCACGAGAATAACTTCTTTCGGTTGACACTGTTCCAACTCCCGCGTTGCCGAACGAGTCGCTCGACGAGTCGCTGCTTGAACCACACGCCCAATGTGCACCAATGAAAGGAGGAGCGCCACGGTCTCGAAAAAAGGTTCCGCAAATGGCCTCCCAGCAGCCTCAAATGCGAAAGATACGAGAGAGAATATCCACGCTGAGAGGCTGCTGACGCTGACCAGGACAGACATATCTATTGCGTGCAAGAAGATGATGGAGCGAAGAGACGACGAGAGGATCGGGAGGGCGAGGGCTTGGATGAGCGTGGTGAGGACAGCAGACGCGACTCCGTGAGCCAACGAGCTTCCTGGGATCTTCGCCCATGTAATGACAAGGACTGGGATAGATAAGAGAACGATGCAGAGGGTACGCAGTGCGATTCGGCGAAGATCTTGCGAAGCACGATCATCCATTTTGCGCAGCACATCGGAGGAGACGATTTTCGGGTCATAATCTGCAAGCTCCGCGAGAACCTGACGAGGCTGACGCGCTCCCTCACCGCGAATCGGAAACGATATTTCCGTGAACCCACCGAGCTCCTTGCGATGTCGAGGATTCATGGGTTCCAGTACGTGCGCGGGAGGCATCCGACTGAAAGTGACCGGAAGGACAATGTGGGTGGAAGGGAGAAGCCTGTCTTCATTGCCTACTGGGGTGATGGAAAACCCTGTCGCACGAGCGACGTACCGAGCAATGGCTTCGGGGTTGAGGATCTCGGGGTCGTAAGTGAAAGTGGCGATGGCCTCAATGTAGGAGAGGTGTACGCCCTTGATGGAAGGCAGTCGAGAGAGAGCGCGGTTGATTTTGATGCAACAGTCTGCACAGTCCATGCCGGTGATTTCGAGCTTGAGGGGTTCTCTAGCAGAGCTGTCGTCGAGGGATGAATGGATTGAGTGATTCGAGATGCGATCCGCAGGTAGTGGCGCAGGCTGTTTGCATTGAGAGGGGACAGTTTTTGGAATCGTGCGTCTCGGTTTCGGTGGGAGCGAGGATGAGAAGCAGCAAGATTTCTGAGCACAGGTGGATTCGAAAAGGCGGCAGCACTTGCGGATCGCGGTGGAGAGACGGTGAACGGAATTCTTTGGAAACAGTGTCGGGTTGACCATTTCGGCTTCTACATGCAACGTCAATAAGCACAGATAATCCAGGTTGTAGTCGATTGAAATGTACCTGTGCGCGTTCGCCCAACGAGGTTTGGATGTTGGACAAGGATCTCAACGCAGCAGGGGCAGAGGGAGTCTGCCGAAAATCGTGTCAAGATAATTGCGTCGATTATCAAAGGCAGCGGGGGCTCACCATCGTCATCTTCGTCACAACTCATCTCCTCCGTTGTACATTCGTCTACTTCATCTGAGCAGCATCCTTGATTGCAGGCCACGGTGACTAGGTTCGTCAAGATGTAATTTGGGCACTCTGCAATGATACCAACTGACCGGGCTCGTCGTCCTGTAGAACTCTACAACAACCCTTTTCACATGCTACAGTATCTTATTGAGTCTACATTTTTACAGAGCAGATATTCAATACTCACGGTCGCTGGTAGGCTCGGCCGTCTTACAGCATTCATCCTCGCACGCTGCATTCCGTGAGCATCGTACTGACCTCGAGGGCAGATCATACCACTCACAAACCTCATCATCCACTTTCTCGATGGCACAGCAGCCATTGTCGCACTCTGCAGTTATTTTGGCAATCTGTTTTTGTCACAATTAATGCGCATATATATACCCACTTTCTGCGGATACGGTTTCTTCGTTTTTGTTACAGCATTCGTCCGCTATATATTATTGTAAGAGAGGCGAAAGCAATGGGTTGCGAGGAGCACGACGCACTAGTCTTATCATCCCGCTGCGTAGCACAGCAGCCTCTCTCACATGAATACTCACTGTCGACGGAGTGTATACTGAGAGCTTTCTGACAGCATTCGTCCTCACAGGCTGCATGTGCTCGATAAGCAAAGTGATGATGTACAAGGCGGTAATTACCACTCACAAATGGCGTCTCCCTCGTTAGGAATGCTTTCTTGGATCGAACCCGGGGGTGATAAGCGGCAGCCTGAGCCTACGTTCGTTGACAGTCGTCAACTTGAAGAACCTCAACCCCGGCGCTACAGCACAAAGACTTGCCATCGTTTCCGGGGTCTTGCGCGGCCATCCTCATCTCAGGAGAAAGCGGGGATGAGGCAAGAGGGTAACCTTAACCCAATCGCGTGGGCGTGTGCGACCTTGGACGGGATCGTTTCACAAGATAAGGGATACCTCCAGCAACTCACTTCCCCGTGTCCTCATAAGAAATCCATTTGGAGCAACGGAGAGGATGCTTGTAAGGGGGAAGATGAGAGCTCTGAGCTCCCAGCAACCACCAACGCGAATCTCATCGAGTCGCAGCGGTGTTTCGGAGCCGTAGATTTAGTGTTGAGCTGTTCAGATGAACCAAGAAACTCTAAAGCTCCTCAACTCGAAAAGCAGATGAAAGTAGGAGACAACAAAAAATCAGATCACTCGGCAAACGAGATGCTCAAAAACCCGAATTAGGGTTATCCTCCCTTTCTCCTTTGACGCGACGACGCGCGTCGTCGTTCTAGCATATTCTGCGCAGCTGTCGGGCTCTGACTCTTATGCTTTACAATTACTCAGTCTCACCTTTTGACCGACAGCAACAATCTTGACTTAAACCTTCATCCACGAAAACCTCATAATTCTCACAAAAATGCAATTGACCTTTGTAACCGATCTCGGGCAAACCTATTCCATGGACATTGACCCAGGGATGGAGCTGGAGAACGTTATGGCGTTGCTTGAGGCCGAGGTACGCTGTCTTGGCCGTCTTGGAGATGCTGTATTCAATGCGTCCTCAATGGCAGTCAGAAATCCCTGTCGATGAACAAAGTATATCGTATCAAGGCCGGGATCTGAATGCCCCCAAATCGACCCTACGCCAGCTAGGAGTGAACGAGGACAACGCGATGCTGCTATTGCGGCGTAAAGTACCGGTACCGAACGTTGCGGGGAGGTAAGTGGCAATAAAAGTCGAGTTTTTAGCATGGAACCCCCAGCCGGCTCTGAGTCGGTATGGTATATTTTCTAAATTGAGTTCTGGAGGGCTCGGAAAGCTATTCCATTCCATTGCTCTCAAACGAAGGATCTTGAAATTCTGGACATATTTCTGACAACTCTCACAGGCAAGTTGAGCACGACGCTGAAATGATGCGCCTGCAGCTTCTCGGTGACCCCGATCTTATGCGCCAGCTACGAGAGGTTCGTTGCGTGTCCTCGACAGTATCTTTCTTTCACTCATGGACGAACAAAGACACAACCAGACATTGCACATGCCGCGCAATCGAATCCACAACGCTTTGCAGAGCTGCTTCGGCAGACGCGCGACCGTGCTATGGACGCCGAACTACAACAGCAACGCGAGATCGAGCATCTGAACGCGGATCCGTACGACGTCGAGGCGCAGCGCAAGATTGAGGAGGCCATCCGCCAGCAGGCAGTTATGGAGAACATGGAGCACGCGCTGGAATATTCGCCTGAAAGCTTTGGGCGGGTGACCATGCTCTAGTGGGTACTTTTCCTTGCTATATCGACCTCAGACTAATTCGTAACAAACAGCATATCTGTAGAGGTCAACGGACGGCCGGTGACTGCTTTCGTGGATAGTGGCGCCCAGCAAACAATCATGAGCCCCGAGTGTGCGGAGGCTTGTGGAATCATGCGTCTCGTCGACCAGCGTTTCTCTGGCATCGCGCGTGGCGTCGGCACCGCTCGCATCCTCGGGCGCGTGCACAGCGCGCAGCTCAAAGTCGCAGACCTCCACCTTCCCTGCTCCATTACCGTCATGGAGGGCCGCGAAGTGGACCTGCTACTCGGGCTTGACATGCTGAAAGCCCACCAAGCGTGCATCGATCTCGCGAAGAACGTTCTGCGGATACAAGACAGGGAGGTGCGGTTCCTGTCGGAACACGAGCTGCCGGAGAAGGCGAAGGAGAAGGCGATAACGCCAGAGGAGATGGAGCGGTTGAGGGCGAGTGTCGGTGCGGGGCCTTCGAGTGGTGCTACGACGCCTTCAACAGCAGGCAGTTCTGGCGCCGGGGCGGGCAGGGGTGCCCCCGGCCCTGCGTCGTTCCCTGGCGGCGGCAACACAATCGGTACCGCCCCGCGTGCGGCGCCGCCTTCGCGAGCACCAGCAGCTAGTCCCGCCGCTCGGCCACAGCACAATGAGGAGCACATTCGGATACTGATGGATCTTGGTGCGACGCGCGAGGTTGCAATCAGCAGTCTCGATGCCGCGGGTGGAAACGTCGATGTTGCGGCGTCATTGCTGTTCTGAATTTGAGGTTTGGGCTCTCGTTCGCATGAATCGTCCGCCACTTTCTTATTCTTGCACGACATTTAATCAGTAGGTGTATTTTTGGTGTACAATAGGTTACAGAGCTGTTGAAGTATAAAAAAATCTCATAGACTGCGACTGACAGAGACCCGGTGGGTTCAACTCCGAAATCGAGAAGAAATTGAAACTGAACTGCACATACACAGACCAGGCTGAGACTCAGTGTTCAGCTCCCGTCGCCGTGTCGCGCCCCCGTGACTCAACACCATTTGGCAATCCCGGTGAAACCGACGCGACTCGCGTAACTGCGGAGCGTTGATGCATCGTGGGACTTCGAGTATATACGAGAACAGTGGGAGTGGGACTCGGCTATTTAAGCGAGTCCCACTGTTGATGTCGGTCGCATCAGCTGCCATCACCTGGCGATCAATATTTGATCGATCCATCAAATTCGGCATTTTGAGCCGCAATTGTTTTTCTAAGTGTTTCTGAGTTATTTCGGGGCTTAAAAAATTACTGGGGGGAACATTGTTCCCCCCAGACCCCCCTCCTTTGGCCTGACGGCATTTCTGAGAAATTTAACTCAGTATTTTCGTTTTATTTTGCTGTTTATACTCAGAATTTCATTCATGTAGCGCGGGGGAGACCCCCGCGGACCCCCCTTGACGCTCGCCGCTAGGCCCACTGCGTGGGGCTTTCGCTCGCCGCTGGGCCCACTGCGTGGTGCTACCGCTTGCCGCGGAGGCCCACTGCGTGGAGCCAGGAATATTTTAAAGCGTCGGGAGTGTATTTTCAGGCTAATTTCTTGCTATTGATTCAAATCAGATGTAGTGATGTGCCGAAATACCGAGTCCCACTCTCGGAACTCAAATCTCCTCATCCGAGCTTCCGAGTCCCACTGTAGGGCTTTTTCCGAGCTTTTCCCGAGTCCCACTCACACCCTTTTCGTCATTCCTCTGGGACTTCGTTAAACTTGCGTAACGTTTGTCTCCTGCCACTACCACATCTTGACCATGTCCTTCGATGCGCTGGTGAGCCTACAAAAAGAAAATGCTCGACTGCGACAGCTGCTCGCGGCCAAGGAGCAGCCTGTCACCACTATCTCTGCACCTGCGCGGAAACCTAGGCGTTCTATTGGCGGGGAAGAAGAGGACGAGCTGGAAAGCGACGAAGAGGGCACGGTGATTGCTCCGTTTTTCCCCGTCTCAAGTTTCTGCATTCGCTGAGACGACTCTTTGCAGGGGGACCTCAGTGAACTGCCTCCCGCCGCCAGCGAACCACAGGTGGTGCCCCCTCGCCGCTTGACGCCGTGTTATTCTAGTTCTGAGTCGGACGAGAGTGACTCGGATACGCCCTTATCCCGTAAAGCAGCTGAAAAAGCCCGCCTTGCCGCGCTCACTGCTCGACTCGAAGCCGGTATGAAAAAGCTGGAGAAGGGGAAGGCGGAGCTCCTTGATGGTCAGCGGCAGCTCGAGAAAGACAAAGCTCGGGTGGACAATGATACGAGGCGGCTCCAGGTTATCCAACAAGAGCTCACCGCGGCTCAGGTGAGGTTGGACAAGAGCCGACGTAAAGGAGCGCGTCAGGCTACAGCTGATGAGCAGCAGGCTCGGAATCAGATCGAGGAGGAACGATTGGCGGTTAAAAACGAGCGAAAGGAAAATAGAGTGCGCAGTCAAGAGCTGACGCAGGAGTGGGAGCGGCTGAGTGAATGGAAGACGCGGCTGGAGGAGGACCGGAGGGAGATGCACAGGAAGATGGCACAGCTGAATGACGGTCGGCAAACCCTTCTTGAACAGATCCAACGCCTCGAGGGGGATATCGAGCGCCTGAGGCAGGGTAGTGCATTCCACGAGAAAGAACGCTTGCTCGCCGAAAGCCAGGCCCTCGTGGCCAGACTCTCGGCGGAGAAGGATGCCCATGCGACTCAAATAAGGAGCCTGCAGCACGCAAAATCGCGGCTGGTCACTGAAAACAATGCACACCGTCAGCAGGCAGCTTCCTTGCAAGCGCACGCTGTGCAACTTGCGGGTGAGAAGGCATCGATTCAGTCGCAGTTGGAGGGTGAAAAGGCGGAACTCATACGCTTGAACGACGCTCTTTCCGAAAAATTCAAAAATGGGGAAGAAAAATTGGCTCAGGCGGTAAAAGCCATGGACGATCTCAGAAGAATGGAGCTTTCTAGAACTTCCCCCACCCCCACCTCCACCTCTACACCCACCATTCGCGCGATGATGGGTCCCAAGGCCCGGAGTCTACAAGAACAGATTCTGAACCCACACAAAATGCGGCGCACGGAGTCGCTTGGCGCGCCATCTACTCCTCAGTCGACGCCGCACAGAGCTGCAAGGGCGTCTTCTCCCATCATGCTACTCTCTCCTCCCCCGTCGTCTTCCCCCGCGCCGCAACCGACGAGCCCCTCGTCGCGCAAGCGTACCCGCGCTGCGTACGAGGGTCAGGAGAACGTACGTCCTGTCGGCAGAATGGATCCGATCGACCTTGGAGGGGCTCCGCACAAGAGGCCTCACACTAGTACGCCTTCTGCCCCGGCCTCTCTGCCACGTCAGCCCTTCATGTCGTCGCTGAGCCGCAATAACACCCAGCCACCGCAGCCGCAAGAAAATGCTCGTTCATGGGTGCCGCTAGGCAAACTGGGTGCCTTGAGCGTTGGCGGCGCTCCCAATAAGATACCTTACTCTGCGACTTCCCTAGCGCCGGCATGGCCACATGTACACCCACCCTCCACGGCGCTAAGCGTCAATATCAATAATGCTCCATCGCCAGGACCTCAGTTGCCTCAGATGGAGCTGCAAAAGAGCCTACATCATCCCTTGTTGTTCTCGTCTTTCGACAAGCATTACATCAAGTGCCGGCTCTGCCCTCCGTACGTCTTCCCTGTAACCCGTTTAACTCCCCCCTTCGAATTTTTGCCTCCTCCTGATCTCGTCTCTGACTTTTCTGAATCTTCGTAGGTCACCTTATGCGTATGTAACGGCCAAAAGCTCGCCTTGGGATCTCCTTGTCGAGCACGTCAGGTACCAGCATCTGGACGAGTATAATGTGCTGCTCCGCTTGAAGCCAGAGCAACTCGGGGAATGGCAAATGCGGCTCAGGCCAGCGCTAGCGACTGCCCCGCCAGCAACATGTTCGTCGATTCCACCTGTATAGCAGCATAATTGATACCACGCATAGTTTGGTTTGGGTGGGATTCTAGAATATAAGTTATAACTTGTCGTTTGTGTAAAATAATGGCTCAAGGCTTCGCATTCTAGGGAGTCATAACTTATCGTAATTCTTAGTAAACATCGCCTCTCGAGCCCGAATCACCATCTGATCGTCTTTTTGCCTATCATAGTCGCCGGTATGTTTATTACTCAGCATATCGCTTTTGCAGCTTGCTCTCTACTACTACTCCCTCCTTCTCAAGGATGATGCGGGAATATCGACTGAACGACGTGAGTTGTGTATCTTATATGATACTTATGCTGTTATAAGTAGCTCAACTCATCGTGATCGCCAAAATGAAGTTTCGCGGAATCGACTCTCTTACTTTGACAGAAACTCCCATTCCGATTCAAGGTCCTTCTGAGGTTCTGGTCAAGATACATGCCGTTTCTCTTCAGGTATATTTTATAAATGCCTGCTGCGACCTGTCTGCTCATCCTATTAATTTGTGCAGCACCGCGATCTCATTGTCGCCAAAGGTGCCTACCCCAAGCCGTACGTATTGCAGTAATGGAGAATTTGCGCACGGCATTCACTACTTATTTATCTTTCAGATTGAAACCCGGAGTCGTTCCTGTGTCAGATATGGCTGGAGAAATCGTCGCTATCGGGAACGATGTGACGAATTTCTCGGTGGGAGAAAGAGTCTGCGCCAACTTCGCCATGCCTGGTTTTACTTTTGGCGATCTTGGAGCGAAAATCGATGGGGTCTTGACTGAATACAAGGTTTTCCCTGCGGACGTGTGTTTGTTTCTGCCGTTTCTGTTTCTTTCTTTTCAATTGGAGTCCAGCCAGAAAGAATTGTGAAATTTCCAGAGCATCTGACATACCGAGAGGCTGCGACATTGCCGTGCGTTGACTCTACGATTTGGGATTTCGAGGTTGCGCTTATTTTATCGCTAGATGTGCGGGTCTGACAGCATACGCCGCTCTATTTGGACCTGTGCCCGTGAAACGCGGTGATACCGTTCTTATTCAAGGGACGAGTGGGGTCTCGATGTAGGTCTTTAATATCTTATTTTTCGGCCAACAGCAATTCAAGGTCTACGCAGACTCGCTCTCCAGTTTGCACATGCCGTCGGCGCCATCGCTATAATCACCTCTTCTTCTGAGGATAAACTAAAAACCGCCCAGACTCTGGGTGCGCGGCATTGTATCAATTACTCTACCACTCCGAAATGGGATGAAGAGGTCTTGAAAATTGTGAGTTCTTTATTTAGCCATACTAGCTATGATAAGATACTAGTACTAATGACGCCTGTCAGACGAAGGGCAAAGGTGCCGATATCGTGATAGATGTAAGTACGCCATATCAGCTCCCAAAAATACGACCTATAGAAACTTCCAGATCGGCGGTGCTTCAACCTTACTGCAGTCGATCAACGCATGTGCGTTCGGCGGATGGGTCAAGCTCGTTGGAACGATTGATGCAAGTGCTTTCTTTTTACCGGCGGGCAAAACTTATACTTAGATGGCCCTGGATCCTAGCACGCCAAAGCGGATTTGAATTCACTGCCATTGCAAACGATTTTTAAAAATGCCTGCTTGCAGGGCGTTGTTATGGGAGGTGTTGAACGGTGCGCCTAAAAGATCTATGTGTATTCGCTCTTCTTCAAGTTGCTGAAACTGCAGTGACTAGTTTCATTGAGATGAATAAAGTGATCGAGGAGGTCAAGCTGCGACCCTATATAGACCCCAAGCAATTTTCGTTTGAAGAGGCGGTAGAAGCGTTCCGATACATGAATAGTCACTCTCACGTTGGAAAGGTGGTCATTCAAGTCTCCCGGGACTGATAAACAATGTATTCTATTCGATCTCCCCGAAATTCCTCGACTTTCTCACGGTTCAAATTGATTTCATCCGAGCCAATTTCAGCCAGATCTGCAGAACGTATAGCTTCATGTCGGAGCAAGCTATAGGTGCTATTCCAGTCAGTGTCAGTATCTGGGCACCGGTGCTCTGGGTAAAGGTGAGATCAACTTGAAGCTCGGCTCTCCATCAGTACTGAGAATACGTAGCGTGAGAGCTGGTGACCAGGGACCCGGAGAGCTCTCCGAGCTGACCGCCCTTAGATCCCGGGTTAAAAAATTACTCTGACTCAGAGAACCGCAGACTTCCCAGCAATATCCAGTAGCGCTTCTCCCGAATCCCGATTGTACTTAAGTGGCTGGATCATTCTCGGCACTTCGGCATGTTCAAGTTGTCCTGCCCGATTTGAACGAAAGTTTAGTTTAGATTCAGAGTCCGCGTCGTTTCGAGATGGAATGTTGTGGAACTAGCCATGCAGCTCATTTGTCGCCTATCTCATCTCATCTCAGTATCAGTCCGATGTCCACACTTGTCAAGGCTTTGCAATGCTTCCAGGGAGGATCGCGGTCATCGTTTACTTAGTCTTGTGTTTACCGCGGGGGTCGGATCGTGTAGCTGCAGTATTAGGTAATATCATGTAAGCAGAGTTCGAGTCGCGTAAATATCCTCTAAAAAACGCGATTTCTGTGAGGTTTCTGTCGGGACCCACAATATATGAGCTGAACTATGATCCTGTCGCCTCAGATTTCTCAAAAGGGAGCTGCGATGTCTTTCGCACAATATGCGCGTTTTCGGTCTTGGACTTTCGGCCGAAGCGGATCCGACCTCGCAAGAACACAAAACTGGGAATCTGCTTTTCTTCAAACCGAGCTGTAAATATCCCAGAAGGTGTTTCAAAACACTATTTTAATCCTTATAGGAGTATACCACCTTGTAGTTATGTCTGTATCGGGAGGAGAGAAGCGTTAGAGCGAAGTTCGGAAGTTGCCGGCTTACATGATATTATATAATAACATCACTACACGATCACAGTGTTCGTCCTTAAGCCTTAAATTCAGGTCTAGCCGACCCTTAAGGCTTATTAAGCCTTATCCCTTAATAACCCTTAAGACCTTGAAGGCTTAATTTCCTTTTTAGGTAGGTAGTTCCCACCCTCAAACGGGGGCAAATTTTCAGTGGAGGGTATATATCGGAGCATATTTGTGCATAAAACACTTCAACCTTTGGTTGTTTAGGTCAAGGTTAGTTACTTTAGATTCTACCGAATTCTTGAGCAGTCGGGGACGTTTGATGAATTTGATGACACCCCCATCAATTATTAGGTCAATTATTTGGTATATTTCAGGCAGCGCCGGCATGGCAGACCTTGTTCCGAAGGCAAAATAATGCCCAAGACCGAGGAACCCGACAGCCACCGTATGATCGGACGGTCCGTTGGCAGGTGCCGGAGATACCCGGGCAGTCGGCACGGTGCTCGGCAATCCCTTTAAGGGCTCTTAAGCCCTGGATACCTGAGCGGCCTTAACATAAGCCTTAATAAGCCTTAACCTTAATAAGGCCTTATGCCTTAGGGCGAACACTGCACGATCAGACCCCCGCGGTAAACAACAGACTCTATGTAGCGAGGGCACCGAGCTCAAGTACATAGAGCGTCTGTCTAGGAGAGACTATCGTTTACTGTCCTATGGTGTGAGTGGTTGATATTAAATACGAAAAATAGTGTTGTTTGAGTCAGTCTTAGACTCGAGGAATCCTCCCATCTCCGAGTCGTTTGTCGGTCACTGGCACGGTGAAGCAGCAGCATCGTGTCCGGCAAATCACGTTCCCTTGACCCATCAACCCTGAGCTCAGTCCCTGTCAAAATAAGCTTTCTTTGTGTTGCCGATCCGCCACTGCTTGTTCTAATATGGCGGCGGGCTATCCTGATGCGAGACTAGCGCTGGGAAGAAAAACATACAATACACGTCCGCGATAACCTCCCTTGCGAAGTTCTGTCAATTCCCCGCTTTTCGTCTAGAGATGGAGTCTGCGATGGACAACTTGAAGGTGGCCTCCGAGTCTTTTGTCCTTGAAGAATTTGGATCTGGACCTGCAGCTCTCATGGGACCGCTACTCTTGGCCGTCTTTTTGAACTGCTTTTTGACCGGGATTGTTCTCTCTATGGCTACTACCCTCGTCACTGACGGCGACAGGGAATTGGAGTTCTCTGGGTGAGTGTGGCAGATACTTGATTCTGCCAGCTCTGGCTTGAACTCTGTGAAGGTTGCATCCGAAATATATCGTCGGCACCCAAGTATTCATGAACGCTTTGGAGATGGCTCTCAACATGTGCGTACATATCAACTTGTTGAAAACCTGTGCTGCCACTGATGAATTGATGTTACAGAGCGTCGTTGTACTTCTACGCTATTCATCCTGGCAATCTCACCGACGAGCAGCCGTGGACAATGTCCCTTCAACCATGTATTGCTGTACGCGCCTCCGTCATAATTATCTTTTGCTCAACGACTTCTTGACACGCGAACACAGTCAGTCGTCTTCTGTCTCGCAACATCGTTCCTCGTTCCACGTTGCTGGCGCGCCACAAACAAGCCCCTCATCCTGTTCTTCATCCTGGCAATCGGTATCTTGCTAGCCTTCGGATCCGGTCTCGCGTTCGTCACATCAACCTTCAATGGATACTCTCCGGCTCCGCTAACAACATTAATATTTTTTGCTCGCAGCGTGACAATCTGCTCGTTCCTGGACCACGTCGCCCTTTCCGCTGCGTTTTCACAGCCTCAGTCATCCATCGCAATTTCGATGTCGTTGTGGCTTACCTCAACTGCATTTTTGACGCTCTGTATCGCGAGCATACTCGTTTTCGACGCTGTCAGGCAGAAGAGCTCGGAAGCGGGTGCTTGGGCTTACAGGTCGACCAGCACCCAGCGCGTTCTCAGACGGATATCACAGATCGTTGGTGAGACCGGCGCAGCTGTCGCTGTGGTTTCTGTGCTCAATCTCGCATTGGTGAGATTGATCTTACTCAGTTAAGCCACATACTGATTTATGGTGTTCAGTATTTCGGGAAAAGTGGAACGGCGTATCAGTAAGTTGGTCTGATTATCGTATTAATATCAGCGCCCCTTCCGACGATAGGTGGACTCACAAACGCAATTCGCATCGTAGCTTCCTAGCCCAATACTCCATCGGTGCCACTTCGACTCTTACCGTCCTCGCAGACCTTTTGGAACGGCGCTCCTCCCATCACCTCACGGCGTCCTCTTCCTTCGCCCTCGGTACTAGACACATGCAAGAGAGCTTGCCGAAAGCACTGGATGTCAAGGTACTTACGATCATTTCGACGCGAGACAAATAGAGAATACTCACTGAAAGATATCGCAGGTCGATACCGTGGTGGAGAGGGATGCAATCGACGACATGATCACGGTGACGAATACGGATAGCGGAAGATTGGTTTGGACGAACGCCGTCACTGTGTGAACAGGACTGGATGGCAAGAGGGAAAGAGGTATTCGATGAACAATGAAATCTCCCCTTCGCTAGGCAATAGTTTCCAGATTTTTCTTCAAGTTTACTTGCTTCGTTTTCCATCACTGGACGACTTCACATTCCCTCTACTTACTTACTTTCGTTCCTTTGATACGGCCCCAACTAGAGCTTCTCGTGCTGTACTCCATACTGTCCGAGCTGTCGTTTGCATTGCCACTCTTTAGTCTGTCTGTTGTTTGCCACATGTTGTCAACGAATCTACTTACCAGCTTATTCTACTAGTGCTTGTATGTGTTTTCGGTTCGTTCGTTCAAGTTTGAAGTCGTCTTGTCGTGGTGCGCAAGAAGTTGGCAAGAAGTTAACGGGGCGGAGAATCGAATTGAAGATGCCAGCCCGCAAGAGCATCTGGAGTCGTAGTTCGAGAATCGAGCCAGGTCGCAGCTCAGAGCTCCTGGCGCCCGGCCCCAGGCTTTCGACCCAGAAGTCCTCGAGAAACAGAACCAAGTTGTGAGCTGAGGCTACGTGAGTCTGCGAGCGATGCCTCAGTGGGAGATAAGGTAGTGGAAGTGAATATTTTTGTAGTCGCTTTATCGTCTCAGACTCTTGGTACAAGTCCACTTTCTCACGTTTTACGTGATCATTCTGCTCTACTGTGTACACTCTCGTCGTGTACATGTACCAGCAACTCCTCGCGTTTTACCACCCAAATTTCGTGAAAGGAAATAAAATTCGGCCTCTTCACTGTCAGGCGTTTGCTGTAGTACGCATGTGCCAATAAGTCCTCAATTCAATTCAATTTTACTGTAAGTAGTGCCTGCGTGCATATGTACTATATGTACTGTAATAGTCTGCCTTGTCTCATCTTGTCTTCTCTCTCTTCTCGTTCTCGTTTGCCAGCGAAGCAAAAAGATATAATGCATCTGGAAATCGAATCCCAGTCCAACTCCCGATCCCAATCACGGGCTACCTCCTACCACCCCCACCTCTACTCTCCCTCTTACTGTTAACCTCCTTCACCGCAACGCCAACCACCGCGCCAGGCGCCTCGATCCCAAACTTCTTGAGTTTCTGCAGATACTTCTGCACCCGACTCGACACCTGCCGAGGCGTGCGCTTGCCGCCCATCGCGACGGAGATTTTGAGGTATCTATAAGTCGAGGAGGTCAGCGGGTTGGTCGTGCAGGATGAGGAAGAAACAAAGAAGGGGTCATAAACGAAACGAATGAGATGATGGTGGAAGTCAGTGAAAAGCAGACACCCACCTCCTAGGATCACTCGCCGGCACCTCCTCCAACAACCTCTCAAGATGATTCTGCTCCTCCGCACTCCACATCACCTTATACGTCGCCTTCCCCCTCGCCTTCTTCTCCCTCCTCTCCTCCTCCCTCTCCTCTCTCTCCCTCGCCCGCTTGGCCCTCTTGCGTAAACGATCTCGCTCCCGCCGCGCCCGATCTCTCGCCGTCATCTCGCCCTTCCGCGGGCGGCCACGTTTCCTGGGAGGGGGCGAAAGTGAAGAGGAAGATGAAGGAGAGGTGCCTCGACGGCGTTTGCGTTTGCCGAGCACTCTTGGTGGGTCAGGCTCGGAGTCAGAGTCAGAGTCATCCAACTCCTCCTCCCCTTCGTCGTTATCCTCTGCATCCTCCCCATTACCGTCGTCCTCGTCAGACGAACCACCCACAGACGATAACTCAGACGTCATTGACCCCCGCTCCGTCTCCGAACCACCTTCGTCTTCATCTTCATCTTCATCGTCCGGATCCTCGTCAGACTCTGAGGCAAGTAGTGGTGATGGACGCGCCGAGCGTGCAGGGAGTCTAATTACGAGCTTTGGCTTCGGCGGTGAAGCAGCAGCAGGGATGACGGCGGGGGTAGATGCAGGGGCTGAGGTAGAATTTGCGGTGGATATCGATAGAGAGACACGCGTGCTGCGTCGAGGAGGAGCGGCGGGGGTAATAGAAGGAGCAGGAATAGTAGTAGCAGGAGGAGGATCTTTATGAATGACGGGCGAGGCCACTCTTTGAGCTGCAGTCGAATTCGCAGCAGTAGCAGCAGCCACCTTCCTCCTCCCCCTCCCAACCTCCTCGCTCCTCTCGTCATTCTGCCTCGCAAGCTTCGTAGAGATGCGCCGTGCACGGACGGGTTTGGCGAGCGCGATGGGGACGTCGTCCATCGGCTCTATATCTTCTTTTATTGGATAGTCGAATTTCATGCGTTTGTGCGGGGGCTTGAGTTGGAGTGGTGAAGAAGAAGGCGGGGAGTGACACGCAGGGGAAGGCGAGTCGATGACGGTGGTGCTGCCACTGCCGATAGCGCTCATCGCGTCTTCTCGGTCATTGTCGGCGTGCGAAGAAGGGGGGGGAGGCGGTTTAGGAGGCTCACGCCGCGCGAAGAGGCCCGAGGGTCCGCGTACTGGTCCTGTTCCCGCGTGAGTTTGGTGTTTAGCATGAGCGGGAGGGTCTTCTTCGCCGTATAACGCGAAGATAGGGTCGAGGAGGCGGACTTTTGCGGACCGAACGAGGTGTTGGAGGGAGGAGCGGGGTGGGACGGGTACTGGGGTCAGGGTGGTCGGGGTGGGTTTTTGCTGGGAAGGAGGAGGAGGAGGAGCGTTGCGTTGTGTGTAAGCGGTGCGTGCAGTGGTGCCGAGGGATACGAGGGGTCGGGGGTCTACATATATGAGACGAGGTTAGATGTAGAGAAGGAAAAATAAGAAAAATTCAAGACCTTTATGAGCGAAAACATCCCATTCGATGTTTTCCGGCGTAATTAGAGATTCGGTTGCTTGTTCACCCAGACGAAATGCAGTACCGTTCAGCTTAAAGTTGCTGCTCAGTCAGCGTTGTCTGAAACGAACGAACGAGCTCACGACGCACCTGCTCGGCCAATTGGTCGACATCTGTGGGAGGTACTACGGCCGCCTGACTGCGCAACCTCCGCAGCTGGTCAAGGGCCAACTGAGTCTGCGCAAGAACCGCCTTTTGTTGTTCCACGAACGCTGCGAGCGCTTCGAGGCTACGAGTCTGAGTCAGCGGCGGGTGGCAAGGAAAATGGACGGAAAAAAAGGGTGCAGAGGGTGTAGAATCGCGAGGATAAGGTGAGTAGAGGCATGAGACATACGTTTTGGCGGTTGAGTTATCCATGGCCAGGGTCGGCGGGGCGCGCTCATCGAGGTTCAAGACAAAAAGGGCGCGCCGAGGCGCTCATCGGCGGCACTGCCACATTTTCCATCAGCTGTCAACCGGAATTTGCCGACAACACCTGTCTTCCCACAAGAAGGTCATCCTCTCCCTTCGACTCCCCAGTTCTCCCTCCTGCCTTTTTTATGTCTCTATCATTATGTATCATATCATACAAGCACCACCGTTCCCCGGGTGTGGACACCATATCTCAAGCAGCTGGTATCTGAAAGTCAATCTCGTGCTTAGACCACCAACTTTGAACAAGCAGGTCACCGTATCCGAGATGGCGCTATAAGTACACTGTAAGTCTTACATCTGGTAATCTGCTCTGGTTTCTCGGACAAGTATCTATTTTGCAACATACATAACTGACCACGCGCTTTAACGGAGTGCTGGCTATGTAGCTAGGCTTCCAGTTGAGCTTCACTGCATGCATTATTAATTTATGCTGGTCATGATAGCTTGTCTCTGTACTAGTCATCAGGGGAAAAGCATAGCTGCATGTAAGTGATTCTATTGAACATCAATATATCGAGGGATCGAACGAGAAGAACAAGTTAATATCGTTCTAGTTCGGCAACATCGGCCATCACCAATCCCATCAGCTCCCACGCCCGCGATCACTCTAAGTATAATGAGAGCTCGATGCCAATCGCTGCTGTTGAGTGCCGTAGGAGCATTGCACTAAGATCAATTCAAGCTGCATTGAACACATGAATGCTATAGATATCCATTTGCATCGGGCTGTACTAATCGCTTTGCATTGATCTGCATCAAGTAACACCAGTTTGCCTTGTAGTGCACTAAAACACACTGGATTTCGTTAGAAAATATCGATGCCATTTAATTGCATCGTATTTCTGTCCAACTCAAGCTGCCATACTGTATCTAGCTCGCCAGTAGGCTGAGTGTACAGTACCTGCGTGGAAAGGAAAGCTACGTAAGCATCCGAAAAGGGAATGACATGTGCGGCTATCAAACGCGTCACCGACGCGACGACGCGTTTCTCCGAGGGGAAGGTCGATCCCTCTTATTCGGGATTATGTAATATTCCTCGGCTTTGTTCTGTGCACCATAGTCGCCGTCCTAGAGACTACAATGCACTGAAGGAACGTATAGAGCCTCAGATTACATTTCAAAGCCGTCGGGAGCATGTTCTGAATTTTCTTTTCATTTTTTAAGACGGAATTTTCATGCTTTGAACATATTACGAGATTTTCTGAATTTTCCCTTCTTTCGAACTGCGTGAGGTACTGTGGGCTTGTCGGTTCATGTATCGACATCCTAAATGCACAAAGTAAGTGAAATGGGTCGAAAACTCATTGTTCCGCCCCAGATTGGTTTTTCAAACACCGGGCATGCACTTGGTCGGCAAATTCCACTCGTAGATACGGATTTCGATATCCCAGCGCTGAGATTCGACTATAAAACACTCTCTACTACCTTTCACTACATTCTGTTCACCCAAAAAACCAACCAAGGTCCTTTGACCCCCTGCTAGTAACCTGCACTTTGCCTGAATAGACATATTGACAAAAAGTGATTTGTATTGAACAGATTCTCCAAATTTCGTGCTCAAAAATAGAGTGTATTTGCAGCTCTTTTTTGAAGTTTTTCCGCGAGATCTCAGAAAATGATAAGCGAGTTTCAGAAAATGATCCAAATGGGTTGCTCACCTTTGAGTGCCGGTTTTGTCGTTTTTGGTCCGATTCTTTTCACTCAAGCCAGCAGGGACGTGTAGAGCAGTCTTCCAGCATCCAGAGGTTTTTTTCCTGCAGGTTTAGACCTCCGGGAGAGCCCGAGAACGCTGCAAAAACCTGGCGGAGAGTTGTGGAGCCCCACAATTAAGCGAGTCTCACAAAATCCTAAGCGAGTCTCGCCACGGAAAAATCGTCTTTTTGGGGGCTGCAAATACACGCTAATAGCCTTTACAACACATCCATACCAGCGCTGCATTGCCAAGGCCATCCGGATGCTCAAATGCAAGCAAAACAACCTCGCCGAACGATGCCGCGCTCACTTGAAACTCAGATGATCGGTGACTAAGCTCCGGACCGGTTACCGAATAAGAGGGATCGTCAGTGTTCTCCGTTTCTCCTTCCGCGCTTACCTCCCACCCTGACGCCTTCCTTTTCTTGGTGGTGCTCCTGCTGCTGCCGAGTTCCACTCAACCTGGAAGCTTGAGTTCCATTCCTGTCCTGTAAGGCTTACAGTCTCTCTCCAGAGCTTTTCTCTTCTCGTTTCTTATCCTAAATCAATAGTGTAGACCTCATATTCTTATCGAAAACCTCGGCAACCGTCAGTGATACATGTCTTGGGTTGGGAAGTAACTTCGCAGGATCGTTATGGTTCAGAATCCCCAGTCCGAATACGAAATCGCTTAAAAGCCCGTTCGGTAGCGTTGCGTGAAGCAACTTCAGCTTGTAGGTCCCAGTTTCGATGAGTTTTATGTCTGACCAGAGGTCAAGAAGACGTAGATGGACCGAACCGAACGATAGCGGCGTTCGCTAAATAATTTAGTTACAGTTGCATCAAGCCAGGCATCAAGGCACGATAGAAAAAACCTGAATCACATAGTGAGTCATGATGAGGTTCTTGGGAGTGTATTGCCCGAAGATTAGTTTCTCCCGCTGATAGCAAGTTGAATAGATTCAAGAGAAGTTCTGGCCCATGTCCCATGTCTGTGGATGGGGCGAAGAAATCAAGTTTTTCAAGTTGGAAAAAGAGAGAGAAAAAGGAGAAAAGAGGGAGAGATTCAATTTGATTTAGTCTCTCCCTTGCACCCCATTTTGGTTGTAATACGATGGTGTTCATCACGCCGCGAGGGTTTTTCAATCTTGAATCCCAAGGCCGTTTAAGGAAGATCAGTGATTTCAAGACCCATGCCCTTTTCGAGCGAATTCCCCGAAAGGACATGGGATCTGGCCAATGAAATTCAAGATTTTCCGCCGAGACGTCGGCTTGCCACAATAAGCACAAAATTGATGGCATCAATTGTCTTTCCCGCGATTTCATTTCGCCTTAGTTTCCTTGCATCTGTTAGAATATGTCTGTTTTGTGCTGCATAAAGCTGCAAGAACCCACCTGAGTTTATTTATTCAATCTCTGCCCGAAAATGGGGATGCATTACCGGCAAATCCCAGTTCAACGTAACTGGGTTGTATTTTCAAATCCTACGAGGTAGGGGGAGAGTAACCTTATTTTCTTCAATTAACAGAGCCCTTTGGTAAGCTCAATGCACTGTAACTTCGATACAGGATGGGAGGGGGACAGATTGCCAATATATCTGCTTCCCATCAATTTTGCCTTGTGCCTCAAACTAACTCTCCATGGAACGGCTCAAAATTTTTGACTGGACTATGTAGTAGTACCAGTACCTAGTTACATTACCTGCACTCAATATATGTATTTCATTGTCTCATTGCAGACAGCCAAAACTTAAGCCATGTATTCAAGAATGTTTATCATTTTACAGTTCTCAAGCATCCAATGCCCCTCAGATTCTACCCAGAAAGTACATTTGTAGGTTATAACCTACTACAATGGGCCATGAACTTTCTGAAGCCACCATCTACTCGAGGTTAAAAAGTGTATAAAAGGTGAAAAAAAAGTTGCGACGTCTGGGAATTGAACCCACGGGCGTCGGAATGTTCCGTCAGGTCCCATGTCCTTATATGGACATGGGCGTCCACAGCCATCGCACATGAGCCGAAGTTCTGCAGCTTCACTTCGGAGTCTTCATAATCATGATTGAATATGTTGAATATTCTTTTTTGTTTCTGTTTCATAACTGTTTGCTCTGATGCTCATAGATACGCTGCAATGCAGGCTAGACCTCTTCGGGTGTAGTTGGTTGCGTCTATGTTTCAGCTCTCTCCGCTTCGTCGCCGGACACCGCAAAAGATTAGATTGTGGCCGTGCCTGCCTCCGCCATCAGTTACGCCATCAAAAACTCTGTTCGCTGTCTGTGACTCTCCCCTCGCCGCCACCTCTGGCGGCTTGCCAGCCATGTTTCGCACCCTCTTGACGCCGCTGCGTCTCCGCTTCGACTCTTCCCCGCGCTCGGCCGTGACCAACAATGTCATGACCCCTTCCATCCCCGACGACGAGGAGATTGACCCAGAAGAGTTTGCTCGCGATGTGTTAATTGAGCTCATGCGGGTTGCGGTGGACAAGCTGAAGGCTGCTGAGAATATGGATGTACGGATAGAGGTGCGTGGGGGTTTTGCCCTGACGGTTTATCTTGTGGCTGAGAGTTTTAGGTCCTGGTCGAGATACAGCGCATCATGATCCAGGACGGGTTGGGTGCGACGAAGGATGTGTTTCGGGAGATGGACGGGTTCGTGGTGTTGATGGGTGCGCTGTCGACCGCTCACGAGCGAACGTCGCATACGGAGGAAGCGGTGTCGCAGAGTATAGAATGCAGCAGGCTTGCATTCATGATTACTTCGGACGCCATCACAGACCACGCTGAGAACGCCGAATACTTCAAAGTGCGTTACACACACTGTTCCGAGTTTGTATGTGCTGACTCTACCGCTAGAAACGCGTCGGTTATGAATCCCTCGCCACCGCCATCGAGCCGCTCGTCGCCGACACCACCACCGTCGATTATACCATGGGCCTTCTCCTCTCCTTCGCATTCCGCAACTTCTCCCTCTCCGGCGCCTTCAAATCCATCCGCAACGCCGCCCCCGCCGACGTGGACACCACCCTCCGCGAAGTCGTCTCCCGACTCGGCGGCATCAAACGCCCTGGCGCCATGGCACTCCTCTGCCGCCTCACCCCACAGCTCGTCCGCGACGACCTCACCATGCGCCACGGTGTCCTCAAGCTATTCGAATACCTCTCCAACACCACCCACCGCAACCACGTCGTTTTCAGCAGCTTTGGTCTCGCCGAGCCGCTCCTAAGGAGGTTTTGCACTCCGGGCGTGCCGGAGCTGGAGAGGAACGTGCTGCAGAAGTTGTTGAGGCGGTTGCTTGACATGGGTGCGACGCCGGCTGTGGGCCGATTTCTGTTTCAGGCTGTCGTCAGGGAGGACGAAACTTTGGACGCCGAGTTGCTGGAGGTTATTCGGTATGCGATGAAGTCGCGGTGGCTGGAGCACTTTTCTATGGAGTCGCCCGCGGCGCTCACCTTGACGGAGGAAAATGTGAAGGGTTTGGTGCGTTTTCTTGTTTTGCTCTTTGGTCGTGTGCCGGCTGTTGCTTATTGCTGTTTACGCAGCCTGTCATGGGCTTCACGTTTATGGTAAGTTTCCCCTAGATCGAGTTGGATTTGACTGAATTTGTATTAGATGTGGTTATGGGTGAAAGAATTGCCGACGACAACGCATCCGATATTTACTGCGCGGTTGAACGCCAGGACGATGCTTACGTTCAGTTTGCGCGGGGATGGAAAACTTGAGCTCGGGACGTCGTCCAATAGGGAGGTTGGCGTTTTTCGGAAGAGTAACGTGCACAAGTCGCGGTGGACGCATATCACACTCGTGCATTATCCTCATCGCGCGTCGAATCCCACTATTCGTGAGTAGATTTCTTCCCTTTCACTCCGCCCGAATTGCGGTGTCCGCGAAAGCGGGATGTTAGTTGATTTTTGGCTGGCTGGTTGATGGTTTCATTGTAGGTCTGTATATTGACGGCGTACTCAACGACGGGCTCAACTGGAATTATCCGAAGTTCGAGTCGCAGCCGCAAGCTGTTAAGTATATTATCGGCGACGATTCGAAAAAGACGCGCATGAGTTGGTGTATTGCTTCCGCTCACTTGATCGCATTCCCATTCGGTGCGACTTTCATTCAGTTTCATAGAAAATAGACTAATTCCAGATTTCAACCAGGCGACGACCTTCCGCGATTTATTCATCACCTTGGCCCGCGATATTCAGGCAACTTCCAGGACCCTCTGCTCGCCAAATTCCTCACATACGAAGCCTCCACCTCACTCAACATGTACCTCTCCACCGTCGTTGCGAAATCGCAAACCCCTGTCGGTCTCACACCATTGATGAAAGTCGTCAAAGATGGAGTGGGGATTGCCGAAAACTCGATCGTTTGGTCGTTATCGCCTCTGAGCACTTCGGGGATGGGGGCAGAGACGACTGGCGGTGGTGGTGGAGCGGCCGTCGTACCTGCAAACGGCTCGAGAAAGGTGTTCACGATACAGGGCGATGTGTTCATTGTCAAGGCAGCGTGTCTGGATTTATCGCTTTGGATGATCGGGGGTGCTGCCGTGCCGTTGAGGTTGTTGCAGGTCGCTAATGTATGTGTTTTTTCTTCTGCGTATTTTTTCCCGGCGTCCTGATACATTCACAGACGCCTCACGAGGTATCTCGAGCACTCGGTGTTTTGATGGATGGGCTCCGCAATAGCTGGCAGAATTCGGAAGATATGGAACGGTTGCGTGGGTATGAGATCCTTGCGAGCGTTTTGCGGCCAAAGGCGCAGATGGTCAACATGACCGGGTTCGAGACGATTTTCGAGTTCCTCGGGTTCAATTTCCGATCTCCCGAGTTCGTTATAATTCTGTTTCATACGTATCTGGCTTACGTCTATCTTCACAGACACTCGACTGTGGTCAATGCTGTCGCATACCGGGCGATTGCTCTGGACTTTGAACTGTGGGCTCGGACGCGGCAAGAAGTGCAGCGCGTGCATCTCGAGCACTTCAAGACGCTCTTGATTTCGAGCCGGTACAGAAAGTTCAACGTCAAGCAGCGCTTTGCGAAGCTCGGCCTTGTACGCAAGCTGCTTTTCGCGTTACAGACCAACTGGTATCAGCCCGAGGTCGTTCCGTACGTGATTGAGGCGCTTGCGGCCGCTGCGCAGGCACACTTCACCAAAGACGATGCCATCAAACCGATTGTTTCGTACCTCGCTGCAAACCTACACGAACAACCTCCCGCGGACAACACTGCCAGCTCGCCCCAGAGCATGCTTTCACGGATCGACTACAAGGACCCACGCGACAAAGCGGAGCAGGTGCTTGAGATGCTCATCTCGCTTCTATCCAATCCGACGCTATACAACAAATTCGCTACCGTCCTCCCCTTGACGAGGATATGCATCCTCCTGCTGGGTGACCGTCCGACACCCGTTATTGCTAACCAGATCCTCATACTGATCGCGATCAGCAATAACATGTCGCCTGCATTTGCGCGCAAGTTTGAGTTGATCAGTGGATGGAGCGTGTTGAAAACGGTGTTGCCGTCGTGTTGGGATCCGAGTGTCAACGAGGCGGCGTTGGATGTGCTTTTGGGACGCCTTGGCGAGGACCCGAAGAGTCCAAGCCCTGAGGCGAATGGGACAGCGTCGGTGAAGATTGTTTGCCCGCACATCGTGCCGACTATTTTCTGCGCGCTGCAAGCCGGCTTAGCTCATATTGCTCGCAATTGCGATGTCGCTGAGGGTGAGTTTTCATGTTGAATTTTGATTTGTTCGTGTTCGTTGACGGTGATGGTGATGGTGCAGATCCCAACTCGTCTTGGGCTGTCGAGTCAACGATGGAGGTTTTGATTGAGGAGTTGATGGACTTGCACGCCTCGAGCAGCGGGTTCCGCGAGGTGTTCAGGTCACAGCAAACGACCCAGCTGTTTGTCAACAGCTACAAGTCGTTTGTCATGCGGGTTTCTAGCGTGTCGCAAATCAATCAGCGCACGATACGCATATTGGAAAAGTTGACGCATTTCGGACTGGGTTTGGCGTTGGATAACGCGGTGGCTGGTGCGCAAAAACGCGAGGTAAGCATTCAATTTGATTGCTCATTGAAACGCACTCCGACATGACAATATGTAGATTCTCGATATCCTTCAAGATGCCGAGTCCGTGCTGTCTCCGTCGGCCGAGAAGACGGCGATCGATCCCGCTCTTGTTGTCGACTCGCGAACGGTTCGACAGAGGATTGCGTCGGCTAGATTCAGCATTCAAGTCGGCGAACGGACGGTAGTGAAGACCATGACGCGGATGAACGAGTGGAGGCTGACTATCCAATCATCGGAACGCAAGCGTCTGCGGAAAAATATATTGGATCTGTGCGTTTTTCCTCTAGCCTTATTCATTGTTCGGCGCCGACCGTATCTGTCTAGGCGAGAAAATAGACGTCAGGTGTCGCGCTTGTCTGAATGGTCTAATCTGTTGACCTCAGAACGCGGCTTGTGGCCGAATCCTGATATTCGGAGCTGGAGGTTAGATGAAACGGAGGGGCCACATCGTGTTCGGTGAGTTGAACATACTGTATGTATTTGCTCAATACTGACGAGACTAGACTAAAACTAGAGCCAATGAACGACAAATCGCTGGCAATTCGAGTTGACACCAGCGACCAAAATATCCGTAACGTCGAGGAACCTGACACTGATTCTCAGTCGATCGTTCAAGTCGAGGTCAGTTTTCTGTTTTAGATTTTTTTTTCCATTTTAGATTGAGCGACCCTTTCAGGTACCTCCATGGGCTGAATCGTATGAAATCTCTGCGACAGATATGGACGGTGAGGCCGCCTCTGCCGAAGTTGAACATTCCATTGATGGGATTTTCTTAGATCGGCAACTGGCGGAAGAGATCACAGATGACAAACACCGTCGAGTTCGTCACGAACTAGAGCCGGGGGATGTCATTGAGGCAGTCACCACTGTCGCGCGGATAGCGGGTGTCGATTCTTCCCGTGCGTTATCTTTCCATCCTATGTTCTGTGTATTAATCTGAGCGTGTAGCGGGTCTTCTCATCATTGGCCGAACCCACCTGTACATGTTGGATGGTCTCGTTGAGAACGATGACGGCGAAATCATCGACGCTCACGAGGCTCCTCGCCGACTGTTTTTCGTCCCAGGTAGTATCGTTGAACTCGACGGTCCTCAAAAGGCACAACGATGGTTCGTTCTTCATTGTGATCATTTTGAAAATCTTGGTTCGATTTAGCTGCAGGTCGCACGAGCAAGTCGCACACTTCAGTGACAAGACCTTCCTCTTCCGCGATGTTGCGTGAGTGATTATTGAATGTGTCTGCTTCTGCTGCATCTTACAAGCTGTCACAGCCTCGAAATATACTTCCAGGATAGTCGCTCCCTATTGATTGTGTTCCTGGACAAGGAGCGACGGCGAGACATTGATCAACGGCTCATTAGCATCATCAACCGCCACTCATTACCCGATGCTGTCACGCAAACACCGGGGAGGGCGACGAGTCGCATGCGGACGCCAAGATTTGGAAAGGTGTTCCAAAAATCGGATGAACTGTCCAGCGCGCAACGGCGGTGGCAAGCGCGAGAGATCAGCAATGTAAATATCGTATCCTGGCCTGTACGGTTGGGGAGCTAACTTGGCGCATCCGTCTAGTTCACTTACCTCAGCATACTGAACCATATCTCTGGACGCACTCCCAGTGATGCCACTCAATATCCCATTTTCCGTATGTCTTTCTCCTCCTCGTCAGTTCGAAATCATAATCAACTTGCTATCATCAGCTTGGGTCCTCAAGGACTACTCCTCGCAAACGCTAGATCTTACCAACCCAGACTCATATCGAGAGTGCGTTTTATCCCGAGAGTTCATCTTCAAACCTTCACTCATTCTTGGCTAGTCTGTCCAAACCAATGGGTGCCCTAACAGACGCTCGTCGCGAAGCTGCTGAGATGCGTTACTCGAACTTGGAAAGTGTTGGAGAGAAACCGTTCCACTACGGGACTCATTTCAGCTCATCTATGATCGTTTGCCATTTCTTGATACGGATGGCCCCGTTCACGAACATGTTCAAGACGCTTCAAGGCGGCGATTGGGATTTGCCTGATCGGCTTTTCGTGTACGTTTCTGTGGCTGTGTTCGGAACAACTCGGCTGATTAGTTTGTTCAGCGATATCCCACGGGCGTACGAATCGGCTGCGTCGGATATTCGTGGAGATGTCCGCGAATTGATTCCAGAATTCTATACTTGTCCAGAGTACGTTACATTTTGTTGCCCTATTCCAAGTCTAACCGTATTCTCTAGGTTCTTGGAAAATTCTGCGAACATTGACTTTGGCGTTCAGCAGAATACGGGGGAAAAGATTCACGACGTGAAGCTCCCGCCATGGGCTAAACAGGACCCGCTTTTGTTTATCGTCCTGAATCGAAAAGTGAGTCCCGGTTGCCTTGAATGGATTTCGATCAGCTCAATCATTGGATAGGCACTGGAAAGCTCGTATGTCAGCGAACAGCTTCCGGCATGGATCGATCTTATTTGGGGATGTAAACAACGAGATCCCGAGTCGTTGAATGCTTTCCATCCGTTGTCGTACGAGGGATCCATTGGTTTGTCCTCTCGCTATATCCTAACTCGTTTATTGACCTGTTCAATCAGACTTGGACTCCATAACAGACGAACTAGAGCGAGAAGCAACGGTTGGAATCATTCATAACTGTTTGTTTACATTTCTATCACGGAAAACTTGTACCTGAACCATTTACTAGTCGGTCAAACACCTCGCAAACTATTCACTACACCACATCCTCCGCAGTACGAGCACGGCATCAAGACTCTTCCGATCGGGACGCCGAACGGGATAGAGGAGGACCCGCACCTATTGGTGCAGGGCGGACGTTCCTTCACCGGTCAGTTGTTTCCCTTGCTGTTCGATCTTTGTGACTGAATCCCTCCAAGATTTGGGTCCCACAGTTCCTGTTCGTGAACTGGTAATGGACATGATTGGTGAGAGGATGATTCCATGTCCGGATGGCGTCCTCGTTGTCCCGTGGCGTCCGCACGAGCGGCTTGAGTGGGGAACGACGCGGGCTGCCGCTGGGCAGCTGCGATACGTCATAGACCAAAAGGTGATTCAGTTCGACCACACAGCGTCTGTTTATCTGTTTATTGATCTTCGTTGTAGGTTGTTCATGTGATCGAGGAGGCATTCTGCGTATGCGCGGTCTTCGCAGATTCAGGCAATCTTGTCACAGGCTGCAGCGACTACACTGTGCGGCTATGGAGGATCAATCGAGCTTCACAAAACTCGAATAATGTTCGTTTGGGACTTTCGCATATCATGCGGATCCATACGGACGATGTCGTCTCGGTTACCGCTTCGCGAGCTTGGTCCCTCGTTTTGAGTGGTTCGAAGGACGGCAGCGCAGCGCTCTGGGATCTCAATCGCGGTATATACATTCGCTCTATTTGGCATGGCGATGGCGGGGATGCTTCCGCCGTCCGCCTAGTGGCCATAAACGAGAGCACGGTGAGTCTTACGTGTCCTGCTACCCTCTTTCCCACTCTCATCGAATACCCAAGGGATATATTGCAACCTGCTCACGTCTCAAACTCCTTCTCCACACCATCAACGGACGACCCATGGCGGCTCTCGATCTGTCTATCCCGTCGCCAACAGAAGGCATACCTCCGCTGATCACCTCCCTTGCATTCCATGAGCGGGAATATTCCCACCTTGGGGTCCTCGCAACTGGCGGGTCTGATGGGTCCATCACACTGCGGACATGGACTACAGACGGCACACCGGATGGGGAGGCTGCCCTGTGGGAGTTCCTCACAATACGGACGATGAAGATTCGTGCTGTGAACGAGAGTCAGAAGCCGCCAGCGGTCAGCGCACTAAAATTCTACGGGTATGTTGGCTCTATCCCTTGTTGAATACTTCTAAATGCTACGGTTCAGGGAGGAGCTTTATCATGGAGAAGCAACCGGCAAGTCCTTCTTATGGACGCTTCCGGAATAATTCTTCGTATTCCATTCGCAGCTGGGCTTCTCGCATGTTGTATCTATAGTCACTGTCTATACTTTCTCTTATTTTATCTTTATTCTTTTGTTTGGGAGTTATTTCTATTGTTCGATATGGATGGCTTGGAACGACTTCCCAGAATACCCGCTGTATTTGATTACCTTGATGTAGAGTATCGGTCATAAGAGCTTTCAGAGGCGATTGTAATTTTATCGTTCGTACTCGAAGCACTCAAAACCAGAAAGGTTTTCGAGCTATACTTATGGGGAAAGAAGCGGCAACTCAGACAAGAGATCAGGCTTTCTTCTTTGCTTTCATCTAGCAGCAGTCTCCCTCCGTCGTATATCTCGTCCGGCGCTCCGTCTCGTTGACGAAGCTATGGGGAACGTTGGGCTAGTCCTTCGACCCTCGCTGTCGGTAAACCCCAGCCTTCAAGTTAAGTAGTGTAACATGCTGACTGTCAACAGAGTCTCGCATGAGTTCTGGAGTGGAAAGCACCCTGTTGGCTCAAAACCCCTGCTATCTCAAGTTGGCGTTCGGAGAATAGACCTGCACCTTACCGTTAAGCTCAAGAAGACAGGATGTGGTCCGCCGGCTCCAAGCCGTTGCTGAATATATCTACCCTGACGCCTTTCTGGATTTCATACTTGGCGCTTGCACTCAGGCTGTCAGGACCGGGAAAGCTCTAATGCGACGACTCGGAGTCCCATCGTGGAGCAGGATGCCAGGGTACTTAATGCGAGCGACTTGAAACTCACGGTATCCTTCCCCGCTTACCTCCACGATGCCCAGTCTAACAGTGCCTACACTTTCCCGATATGTTCCCCCTCCCCCTACTCAAGAAAATCGTACGTCTGTTCATGAAGCTCATCGGACGGCTGCTCTGATCTCACCATTCTAGTGGACTTTGCTGACCTAGCTGTTATTGACCTCTCTAAGGCCCACGATGTACAGGGCCGCGCTGAATTGGCTGCGCAGGTCGCGAAGGCCATGAAAAGTCAAGGCTTCTTCTATGTTATCAACCATGGCTACTCTGTATCTCAGGTTTGCGGAACATTCAGTGTTCTCCGAAAATAATCAGTCTTATCTGTCACTGTAGACGCAGCGCATGTTCGATATCGCCGACGTACCGTTCAGCTCCGTCGGGGATGAAGAGAAACACTTCTACACCCCAAACATCGAGGAGGCGGGTTCATTCCAAGGATATAAACCTCGCGAATATTGGGTTAGTTTGGCACTATTTCTTCTCGTTCGCATGATCGATTCATACTCGGGAAGCACATCGACAACGGGGTGCGCGACCAGCTGGAGCACTATGCTAGTCAGTATGTCTCATTCATTTCTGAAAATCAGGCTGATGAACTACCTAGTCAACCGCGATGTCACAAAGCGGCAGCACCCGGAGGCTCTCCGTCCATTCCTGAGTGAAATCGAAGCATTCGCAAAACATACTCATTTCAACATCCTTCATCCGGTTCTGAGGTATTAACTACTTGAAAAATCGAAGAAAAGATACTAAGCCGTACATGAGACTTCTCGCCATTGGTCTCGAGCTCCCTGAGGACGCGCTTGTTGACCTGCACGGATATTCGGCCGTCGGGGAGACTTATTGTGAGCGACAAGTGTTTACCAAACTCTCTGTCTCAATCGCCCTTTCTCAAGTTCGGTTGATGAAATAGTTCGTCCTTCTAATTCAGACTGTATGGCTCGAATATCCTGGCTGAACGCCGATGATCATATCCAGCTATCCACGATCAGAAGCAGACGAACTCAAAACCAAGAATGTCTGGCTCAAGGGCCACACTGGTATTCTACCTCGACTTACATGTTCAAATTCTCTATCCATTTAATGACCGCAGATATTGGAACTATTACTGTTCTCTACAGTCAACCGGTCTCAGCGTTGCAGATTCTCGGAAATGATGGAAAATGGAGATGGATCAAGCACATCGAAAACGCGGCGGTAAGTTAGAAGACAGATAAACGGACCAAGCGCTCAGCTCAACTGAATATAAGGTCATCAATGCTGGAGACGGTATGGAATTTCTTTCGGGCGGCTATTATAAAGCCACCATTCACAGGTACGTCAATGATCGAGTCGGCGCTTATTTGATCTATTAGTTTCACTCAATTTTTTTTTGACAGAGTCGTGCAACCACCTCTTGATCAACGGGATAGGGCGCGTCTCGGAATCTTCTACTTTGGCATGACAGACGACGATGTGAAACTCGTGCCGATGTTAAGGAGCCCTGTCTTAAAGCGTGTCGGGATTGTCCGTCGGTTTGAAGACACTGATGCTCCGACGATGGAGGGGTGGCGGAAGGGAAGGACCAGGGGCTATGGACGTAGCACTCTGAAGGCATCTGAGAACGAAGAAAAAGTGGAAGAGGAGAACGTCAACGGTGTCATGGTGAAGCATTATAACTGAATAATAAGTACGTTCCCATTCCCATGTAAACATGGACCGTGGCGTGGAAATTCAGCTAACTTAATCATGCGCGCGGGCGCTCAAGCAAGGGCCAGCAGGGGCCAGTCCGCGCTTTGGCGCTCCAAGTTGAGCTTAGCGAGATCAAATCAACGTCAAGCTCTAATCGGGTATGTGTTAAGGGTTCAGCGCTGAATATCAGGCGCGTTCCGCATATGTAGCGAGGCTGCTTTCTTTTTCTTCCTCTCTGCTCTTCATTTAATGGATTCGAACTACCAGTCACTCATTTACCAGACGCCGCTCGAGGGCGTCGAAAACAACGATCCCCAGCTATCGCCCAACCGAACCAGGAAATCGCCCATGTCACGGTCTGTATCCCAAACCGACACGCTTCAGCCCGCTCGAAAAAGAGGAATCGGAATCCTCGACCCAGTGATAATCGTTGGTGGGACGGTGTTGGCTGCTGTTTTAGCCGTTCTACACCACGTATTCGACGAACATCTCAATGGGCACTCGACAACTGGAGCATGGAACCAAACTGCGAGTGGGCGCATCGAAATATTTTTGGCGACGGCGTACAAAATTCTCTTTTGTTTCTCGGCTGGGTGTAGCCTTTGTCAGCTGGCGAGTGACAAAGACTCTCCGTTTTATTTCTCTACTGATGTTTCGCTCTTCTTCTAGACTTGGTACACGCTCCGCCGCCAACCAGTTACATGTATGTCTTCAATTCGCCTGATGACCAATGTAATTTACTGAGGATGACCCACATAGTGGCCGATTTGGACGCACTTGTTGGCGCGCCCTCGCTGATGACACTCCCACGTCTGAATTTAATCTTACAAACCCCAACGATTATTGCCATGACTGCTGCCATTCTGGCCTCGCCAATCATCACGATTTTAGCGCCTTCGCTCAACACGCACCAGGCATCGGCCACCGTACGCACTCTCGTAGTTCCTACGTTGAACACGACGACAGACGCAATTCAAAATGACGTCTATCTCTCATCGTTCGTTCCCTTCGCAAAAATTCCTTCGTTTCGTTACTGAGTGTTTCTTCCTACATACAGCGGCGGGGGCTACGGTATTGTTACGGAAGCGTGGAACAAAACGGCTCTGGCCGCACTCATTTCCGCCGGTCCACTCGGCTGGTCTATGCCAGACGGTTGCGAGCCTGAATGCTCTTACAATTTCTCATACACGGCGCCGGCGGTGCGCTGTACCGAGTTACAGCCAGACCAGATCGACGACGGCGTAGACGCATCGTACCGATTTGTTAATCGGACCTTCCAAAGCCCTCCTGCCGCCTATCTTCTGGCTTACGACGCCCTTTCCGTTGGCGCCGGTTATCGGAGCTCCCCGTTGAACTTCACGGTCCAAAATGAGCCTGGGAAGCCATATACTTGGACGCTCGCCTACGTTCCATACCTCGCGGAAAATGCTGCAGATGGCGCTCTCATCAATGCCTCGGGCTCCGCTTGTGTGTTTTACAATGCGACGTATCAAGCTCGGACGCATTATTTCAACGGCACGCAAGAAAGCAGCACCTCGATCTTGGAATTCCACGACCCTCTGAATACGACGTATAGGTCCGGGATCCAGGGTTTTGGAACAAATTTCGTCCAGAGTTCGGATCTATTTCAACCTGGTGTTGGAGCCCACATTCACCTTCTTGCGATGGCGGATGCTATCTCGGGACATCTCCAGGGCAGTTTGACTATCGACGGGCATTTTGGCTACGTGCAGAGTTCCACCCTGCTTACGGAAACGAATATTTTCGAACCGTACAATGTCCTTACCTTGTCGCAGGTTGGCAGTGCCAACCCCGGACTCAACACAACCGCTGCTGCGCCGAATGTCTCGCAAGGTATTTTTCTCTGTTCTTTGTTTCCATCGACTCGACAGCTGAAATTATATTATTTGTCCCCAGCACTCCAGGATTTTGTCGGCAACGTTACTCTTGGTGAGGACCTTGCGTCTCAAGTGTGACTCATCTGATGTTTCCATCAGGCTACGTCAGCCTTATGGCGGGAAAAACCGCTGCAGCTGTTACTGTCGCTTCGAAAGATTTAGTTTATACATACGACGCAAAAACTCTCATCGCAACTTACGCCGCCTCGTTCTTGGTTCTGGTTGTCATGAGCGGCCTTGGAATGTATTGTCTCATCAGTAACGGCGAGTCCAGCTCCAATTCGTTCTCTTACCTGCTCTTGGCGTCGCGGAATCCAGAGCTTGATGTCGTAGCGGACAGTATGGTGGGAAGGAATGGGCAGAATCAGGGGAATGCTCGCCTGGTTTTCGGACGGGATGTTAATCCCGAGCGAGGCAATCCTGTTATAGGACTGGCGAGGGAGCACGCAGATGGAAAGACCTACTAGTTCGTAGACACTGTATTCGGACAGGTCTCTGCTGTCGCCTTGAACTTGAACTTTCCATGAGTTGATAAGTTGCTATAGTATCATTCGATGAATATTTTCGACCCGGGTACTTGACTGAGAACTAAGCCTCACTAATGAGGGTTTCTCCGCAATTCTATAATGTCAGATGGTAGCGCGATGTGTCGGTTTGGGCTGATACACGAAGGGACTCAAAATTCAACCACAAGTTGAACGGTGGGAAAGTCACGGTTCGTTCCATCAACATTAGTTTCGGACCCGATCGGATCAACGATCCCAACCAACCTTCCTCCTCCCACTGGGCTGAGGGCTCCCACCTTGCTCGGTCCCAACAATGTCGGTCCCACAACACAGGGTTGGACCCGAAGCCGATGGCACTGAGGATTGTTTACGCTCATAAGTTACCAGGCTCAACCATTATCGACGCAGTTGTCGGTTCACCTCGAAGTCGCTAACTTTCATGAAGTGGTGCGAGCGAGCGACTCGTCGCTCAAAGGGCAGCAAAGGCCCAGTCCCAGTTGGAATTCGCTTCCCTTGTCTCCAATCAATCCAAGAAGATTCAACTCAAACGTCCCACTCGAACCACCGATTCGTGAACGGCAGGAAAGTTGATGTCATACCCGCACCTCATGATGTCACGCGTTTTCCGCAACTTGTCCTCCGCCCTTAGCCTCTTCGAGGATACTGTACCCTCGTATCGACATCTCCTCCGCCCTATTGCCTCTCCGCGATATATCCCATTTATCCCGAATTCTTTCAACTCAATCAGACAGAAGAAGCCTATCTCAACCTCTGGCTCCCCTCCTTAAATGCTACCATGTTATAGCGCCCTGCGCAGAACACCACTACCATTCCGAACAGCTCACAAGCTAACCCCCTCCAAATCCACACCTTATATCCAAATACTTGCGACGACGACACAAAATTCCAATCACTGCTGGCACACGACCCGATTGCGCAGGTATTCCACTGGTACGCGACCAGAGACAAACAACACGGACGTCAGCCATGCGGAGTTTATCGCGGAGTCAAGCTCGTCTAATTGGAAAGAGGGTCGCGGCAAGGGCAAATCTAAGTCGCTGAACGGCACGCACGATACCGAGCTGGATAGTTTACAGCCAGGCAAAGGTGCGTCCTGTTCTACTTCATTCGTATAATTGCAGTGTATTGATCTTCCTTCGACGAACAGGCAAACTCTCCCCCACCTCCTCCCATCTATTCAAACTAATCCTGCCCCTGGGCCTGCTCAAGATCGACGAGACCCAGCGAACCGTCGCGAAACGCGAAAACGGGAAACAGAACAGCCCGCCAACGGTCTTACTGCTGCACCCGTCGCAGCCGCTCTCGCACGTCAGCCGCCTCATCCTCGCGTCGCTCGCCCCCGCCACGCCGAACGTCTCCTTCCGCAGCGCGCCGTCGTCGTCCACAATGCGGCAGCAGGAGTTCCAGTGGTCCCACTCGACGGACGTGGGCGACTTCATCCGCGACGCGGCGAGGCATTCTCAGTTCCGTGTGTGTATTGGGTATGAGGGGACGCCGACGTCGCCTGATGCATCCGCCTCTGAAACCTCCAACTCCAACTCGGCTTCGGCGGGGACGGATAACTCGAAAACAGGACAAGGGAAGCGAGAAGTGATGCTAGACGTGGAGGTGCCCACCGTAGCCGACCGGACGAGGTACCTGAGGCGGCGGCTGGATGTGATTGGGGGGCAGCTCAAGGGGATGGAGGCGCTGAAGAGCGAGTGCGATAGGGAGGCGAGGCGGGGCGCGAGGAGGATGGCGACGGCGGGGTTTGGGGCGCTGGCGGTGTATTGGGGGGCGGTCGCGAGGTTGACGTTTTGGGACTATGGGTGGTACGTGTGCATTCTTACATCCTCCTTGCTGCTGGCTTGGATTCGAGATGGGACGCAGGCGCTGATTTGCCGTATTTTTGTGTACTTACAGGGACGTGATGGAGCCGATAACGTATTTGAGTGGGCTTTCGACTGTCATGGCGGGGTATTTGTGGTGCGTTTTCCTTCCCATTTGCCTTCTCTTCTTTTGCTTTCGATTCAACTGGATGTGCTTGTCTTGACGAGTGCTTTTTTAGGTTTCTATACCAAGGCAGAGAAGTAACCTACTCCTCCGTCCTCGACCGCTCCATCTCTGCGCGCCGCGAGCAACTGTACAAGACGCGCGGATTCGATATCGAGCAATGGATGGACCTCGTCACGGAGGCGAGGAGCTTGAGGAGCGAGATTCGCAAGATTTCGGAGGATTATGCGAGGGAGGACGAGGACGACGAGCAGGATGAGGGGGAGGGGGAAAGGGAGTTTGATGAGTTGGGGGAGGGGGAGAGGAAGAAGAGGCAGCGGAAGAAGGATTTGCAGGAGTTGGGGGGCGAGGGTGGGAGTTTGAGATTGAGGGAGAGGGAGGCGGGTGAGGGTGAGGGGCGGTGAGGGTGCCATTGTCTTGCGTTGCGGGGGTGTTTTGGACTTTTTTCTTAGAAACTGGGGGTTAGGTTACATACTTGACTTGTGGCACTAGAGTAGAAAGCGGGTCGGCGTGGATATAGGATATATTACGTCCTTCAGTCACGTCTATGCACTTGCGATGTGAATTCTGCGTGCGCTCGAAGCCCGGCTCCCCCGCCTCACCTCGTCCCCCCTCTCTCCCCCCGACTCGTCTTCGCATTGGTCTTCACCACATCCACATCCGCCTCCCTCCGCTGGAACAACATCCCCCTCAACCGATCCCGTCTCTCTTTCTCTCCTCCCTCTTTCTCCTTTCCTTCCTCAGGCTCTTCAGCGCTCCCTTCCCCGTCTGGTTTCTGTGCTACTATTAGTCCAACGGTTTCGGATTGCTTTTGCGTTTTCGTCGTCTTCGTCGTCTTCGCCCCGCGATCCCATCGCGTCGTCGCCGTCGTTCGCTATACGTCAATCAGTCAGCATGCAGACAAAAACCACGTAGACAACTCTAACCTCCGGAGCGCCGACCCCGACAGCAGCCTCGAGCGTGCGCCCGACGGACCACCAATCAGCCTCAGTCTGTCCTGGTCCATGGGGTTGCTGCTGTGAGCGTGGGGTCAAAGAAGGAATCTAAGAGGAGGATCTATGAGACGAACCTTCTTGGAGGAAGAAGAAGATTGTGTTTGAGGGATGGGCGGGCTTGAAGATGAGGTTGGAGATGCGGGAGATTGAGGGTTGGGGGAGGGTGAAGTCGTGGCGGGAGGAGGTGTGGGAGTGGAGGTAGAGCGTGGAGGCGAGGCAAAGGGATCGAAAGTCGGAACGTCGGGGAGCGAGGCAGGAGGCAGAGTGGCGAAGGGGTCGAAGGTCGGGTGCGCGGGGAGGGTGTCTTCTTCGTCTGCATGTACTACCTGCCTCTCCTTCCTCGACTTCGGTAACTTGTGCTTGTCCTTCGCGTTCGTGTCTGCAGCAGGGGTAGATAGCGATGCGAGGAATTGAGAAGGGAGGAAGCGTCTCGCGCCCACCGCCGGCTGAGGGGTAAGGGCGGCTTCGGCCCACTGGGTTTCCATCGCGGTCGCTTTGTTCCACAGATCGCGGAGGGCGGGACGGAGGAGGGCGATGAGTTGGGGGTAAGGAGTTTGGAGGAGGGAGAGGTCGGGGCGGAGGTAGTATGTCCAGCCTGGATGTCTGTTGTAAAATAAAATAAAATAAACAGAACAAAGCTGACCTTGAAGAATCCGATCTCCGCCCTCCTCAAAAACAATGCGCCCCTCCTCCGTCGTCGCCGCCCCGCGAATCGCGATGAGACTCACAGCAGTCTTGAACCTCCTCAACATCCTCACGCGATGGGTCGTATTAAATCGCTTGTTCGCGTGCATCTGCAGCGACATCGCCAGACGACTCGGATGGGGCTCGTTCAGTCGGGGCGGGGCGACTGTGTGGGTATCCGCACCCCGTGCGACACGGTCACGCCAGGTATCGAACGCCGCGGGGTCGACGAGGCGTTGTCTAGCGTCCCAGAGGAACGGAGAGCGGTTGTGTGATGTGTCGCGGGCGGGGTGCGCGGGGTTGAGGAGGAGGCCCATTGGGATGGCTCCGAGAGTGAATGGACTTTGCGGGGAGGATGGCGCCCATATGAGGTGTTTGTGGTCTTTGAACGCGTTGATGGGGTGTTGAGTGTCGAGACGGTGGTTTTTGTTGTTGTTGCCGCGGGCGTGGTTGATGGCGCCGGGGGTTTGGCGGCGGAACTGCGTTGTGTTGTTGTTGAGTGGAGGGAGGGAGAGAGAGAGAGAAGGACGTACGTTTATGGAGGAGAGCGGAGGCGCTTTTGGGAGTTTGGCTAGTTCACGGCATTTGTGCATAAAATTCGAGCTCAATGCATCCGACAGCGAGCAGTCGAGGGTGCAGTCGCCGATGAACGCAGGGTCGCGACGAGGTGGATGTCGGGGAAGGGGCGTGTGAAGTTGCCGCCGCGGCCACCGACGCTGGCCAACACAATGACAAACAACTTCGTGCCTCTCTTTCTCTCAACAACGTCCACTCACCCGTCGCCCGGTTATCGACTCCAACAAACCTCAACGCGTCAAGTCAGCAATCTCTTTGCTAGACGACTCCGCTGCCCACGTTCCCTTTGACTACAATGCGCCAACGCCCTCTCAACGACGCGCTGCATCGACGCCGTGTCAATGTCTCTGATGACTACGACTCGTATCGACACGGTCAAACACCCATAGCTGCCCACTCCACCTCAAATGCTTTGAACGAAGCCGGACGAACCTGATGCGCCAACGAGCACGCCGCGACGCCGTTTCCACCCCTCATCTACATCAAGCACCGAAAACTAGCCGTATATCTCGCGCACACCCCGCCGCTTCAACCCTGCTCGCGAGAACAACGAAACGAAGCCACTAAGCACCGCACGCCCAAGCTTCATCTCTTCATGCCATGCATCTGATTCCGAGCAGCATGTACGACGTGGCACGGCGCCCCACTCGCAGCCTTCACGCACTAGCGATCTTCCCGAAGGCGACCCGCAAGAGAGAGAGATTTCGAATTTCGAGAGATCCCGTTCAGACTCGAGTTCAATGCGGCGAGATTCTGTGTACTATAGTATCGGGAATGTCCATGAATCTCATCGCACCATACCTTCAATGCTCCCAGCTGCCTTCAAACGGTTCACAGTGCCCAACCCGTCTCCCCAGCCTGCTGGCAATAGCATCCCAGATCGTGAACAGCGATATCTTCTTGGCGCGCCTAGCCACCATGATCAGTACGTCGAAAACCTGGCTGCAGCACTCAGTAGCTTATCTATCTACTCTCAATATCCTGGATACCTGTCCACTCCACCAGGACCGAGCCCGCAACTACCAATCCCGTTCCATGTCAAATTCAATCTGCCGATTTTCATGCTCCATACTACTACTCTACCACCGCACCCTGCCCTTCGTCCCCAACTCTCGCCGGCCCATCGACTCTCGGGCTCAAGTTACTCACATACATACCACTTGTCAACGCCGCGACCCGGCCGTGGTCCCAGCCAATCATGATTCATGAATATCCATTGACACTATGTATTCTGAATCTGTGCCTGCATGCATATGCATATGCCAACCCTCGTCCGCTGTCGATACTGTAGCCACCCGGCATGCCCTCACCGATGGAGACGCTTGAGATGTACGTGTGCCATTCATCCGCATCATCTCCATCCATTCTGACTTCGTTTTTCTTATAGGGAGAGACTTCTACCCTTACGATGCTGTCTATACTACGTGGTGGGTATTCGTTGTGGAGGTCTTGACCGCACTCTTCGTATCGCTATCGACGCCCTTCCCCATGCTCTCAAGGTATTTGGCGGAGGGCAGAGTGGATTTTTTGTTTTGTTTTGCGCGATGGACGAGGAGACATTGATATCGAAAACGAAGGATATGTTGCCTATCCATCCACATGAACGCATTCGCTCTCACCATATCCTCCGCAATCGACGTGCGTGAACGCGATCTCGGTCTGGGACACTCTACTATCAAAACCAAATTGACGTCCAAGCTTTCGACTCGGACTTCCTCCGCTTCCTCTCCACGCCCGATTCTGGGTCGCCTCGTTCTCGGTACTGCAGTCCTCGACTTCATTCTCCCCCCCGTCATCCTCCTCGCCCTCCTCGCCCTCCCCCTCCGAACTCAAATCACTATCCAGAGCAAAGCGTCAAACTAACCTTCCTCTCCTCTTGAGATCCAGACGCCGACCCACCACACCTCCGCCCTTCACATGCCACACGGCGTCTGGACCCCAGCAGGCCTGCGCCGCCGCCGAACGGTGCGATCGAATTTGCGCGCGGAGTTCCGAGCGGCAAGCGTACTGCCCGCCGGTCCCACAAGCGCCTCGAAGTGCCCCGCCCTCCTGTCAAAAACCGCTGGACTTCCTTCCCCGCGTTTCTGCGTTTCCTGCGCGAGTTAGGCATGCGTTTGCGGTATAGAGTATCACCCGTGTGTCAAGACTCAAGAGCGCCGTTTGACGCACCCGGACGCGAGGGGTTGGGGATGGGATGGGAGAGCAGGAGGGATACCGGGTGGGGGCGATACCGCAAAGCCGGTCAACGTTTATTATAAAACACCATTGAATCCCGCGTCTATGTAGTCCCAAATTCCAATAGAGTCAATTTGGCGTCAATCTATACAATGATACTTCCCTTGAGTATCTGCGATGAATATTTGCCTTTGTGTTTGTGACGCGTTTTGATTTCAATTTTTCTTGATCACTACAGCCATCTTCGCGCCCAAGTGCAGTATCTGCTCGCCCTCCACCTCAAACCACCGGCAAGATGGGCTTCGTATACGTGATAGGTGAGGGCGCCATGGGTCTCGGGCTCTGAGATCGAGGCGATGAAATCAATCTTTTATGGAAAACTTTTAACTTGGACTTGAAGAACATATGGAGGACGACGACGATACGCCGAAAGCGATTCCGCCTTGGGTCGAGCTAGAGTACGCGGTTGGTCTTGAGAAAAAAAAATGCGGAACTGTCGTGCTCAGCGTTTGTATGGCTTCTTAGCACATGCGCAGTTTAGCTGGCCCAGAAGCGAAGATCCACTTCACCCACCTCTCGACAGCTTCGAGCAGCTCGCTTTCAGCGCTTTTCACACCAAAGCCGGGGCTGGGGGATGCGCAGTGTCATCAGGATGGTGTCCTTCAGTTGATAACAGAACAACTTGGGGAAGCACCGACGTCTCTGGATAAAGTCTGTCTCTTGGATCCGAAAGCCGAGTCGGCGCTCTCGCCTGAGGACGGGGATGGCAGGTTCCAGTGGTTTCTTTTCGGGGTGAGTCTTGCCTTGCCTTGCCCCTTCGCGTTGATTTCCGACTTCATTCATTCATTCCGCGTAGGGCATTCTCGGTGCGTAGCGGATCCGTTACGACAACGACGACGACGTGGATTCTGAGGCTACTCAGGCGACGACCCTCCGCGCGACCGAACCTCTGAGCTTCGAGTTCTAGGATTCCCGACAAGGCATCTGGGACCTGTTCAGATGACGACTGACACGGCGCTGGGAGTCACGAAATTAGTGGTCCAAGATAAGAGTATGTATATCCCATTCGTTGTAAGTATGATTCATGCCGCTGACTAGAAGACGCACGCAGTACCGCTGGATGAAATTCCTTACGTCGTGCGTGTTCTACGTGTTCCTCAGACTGCTTTTGTTTTGAGTGCATGAATATGCAGAATTTTCCGACTATCGTTTTCAACCCGAAGGAAAGCGTCGAGATGCCTTTCCGTGAGTTTTCGAGTCAAGGTTGCAGTCTTACAACTGAACGTATGTTGGGAAGGATACATCGCTGAAGGATCTGAGCCCAAACTGCCGCCGGGGATGCGAGAGCTCTTGCATGAGGACCTCAATAAGAGCTTTGATTTCTAGGTTTCCGATGACATACATAGTACTGTACCCAAAAAAATCTGCTTTTACACCCAAGCTGACAACATATTAGTAGTACCCATTAGTATGATACAGGTATCTTAGTGCAAATACACCGCAAACAGCAGTGCGGCTAAAAATCCTACAGCCTGCGTGGCGCCCACCCTCCTGTCCAGCAACGCCCCCGACACTCCATTCCCAGTGGCATTCTTCGAATTAGTACCATTCGACCCCGTCCGCACCGCCGACCCGCCAGCCAACGGCTGATCCCACAAAAAGCTCGCATCCGAAGCGTACTCGGGGAACGTCTTCTTGAGGAACGCGACGTACTTGCCCTCGGGATCGCCGTACGTCGCGGCGACGGCGGCGATGTTGGGGAAGATCTCCGCGACGGCGTACCCCTCGCCGCTGGCGTCGGGGTTGACGGTCATGGTCATGTCCATGGCGTCTTTGAGCGTGGCGTCGGCTTTGGTGGTTTTGTTCCAGGGGTTGGAGGTGGGGTCGGCGTATTTGAGGAGGCGGGCGTTGGTCTGATGGGAGAGGAGGTTAGATGAGTTGCGGGTGGAGGACATGGAGGGACGGACGATCATGGCTGCGAGGTTGTAGTTGCGGTAGTGGTAGGGGTGGGTGCGGGACGCCTCGAGAGGCTATATCGAGGATGAGTATATTCTCAAGGCCAAGATGGTCTGGCCTCTGCATACCTGGTCCCCAGTGGAATTGATCTGACCCTGGTATATTCCGTCGAAGAACTTGTTCCCGACGCTAACAGCGCCGGGGATGTCGTTGACAAGCAGCTTCAGTGCTATCCATTGATTGAAACAGAAGCTTCCGTGGTTGCTGTGGAATCATGGCCTATCAGCCTGGCAGCGGCGGCGGCGGAGGCAGGGAACGACACGTACTTCCCCGAAGCGCATTCATCTATGCCTAGTTGGTTCGTCTCGAGCCATTCGATGTATTTCTTGGTCCAGTCGACCAGTTGCGCGTCAATTGTGGCCGTCCAGTCAGTGCATTTGCGTTTCCGGAGTATCAAGATCCCTGATACAACTTTGACGAAGCCTTTGAGGTCGCTGTCTCGGTGTGTAAGCTCGACTGCCTCCTCTTGGAAGAAATCGGGAAACGTACAGTATGCCTGTGTGGGTTCCTGATTGGCTATTAGTCCTGGGTGTTGAGATGAAAAAACAATTGGACCCACCTACTTGACCGCCGGGTCCACGATGCATTTGGGCAAAGTTAAGATTCGGGTTCATCCCTGTCTCGCTATCCAAAAACCACGCATTGACGATTTTCACTGGGTCTCAAATTAATTCTCTGCAAGTCAAAGAGAAGGCTGGAAGCGAACCGATGTTCTGCGAGTATTTGGAGGAGGGCTTATCCTCGAACGAGAATGCTAGCGCGTTATACAGGATTGCGTCGGACACGTTGAAGAACGCGCCGATGTCGTTAATGGTGAGTCGGTCTGGGTTGAATTGACCATCTCTGTTGACATAGGGACATTTTGTCCAGACTGTAGAAATCTCAGGCATTTGATGCGCTGAGGGACGACAAGCCTTTACCTTCCTCAGTGGTCAGTGCGGTAGTGTTTCCCACTTTACTGCAGTCAGGCCAGAAACTTTGCACGACGATGAGAAGGATCTTGAAGATATGAGAAGAGAGACACACTATGGCGCCCAGCTCATATAATCTTTCTTGTCTCCGCTTGGGGCAGCGAACGGTTTGCTGGTCACGGCTGAAATGAAAATCAGCTACGCCACCCAATGCTTCCTGCAATTAACGCACTCCAAGGACCGGTAGAGGCGAATCGGTCAGCCCAGGAGATAATTGACGCCTTGGCTTCACCCGTCGTGTCGGGGAAATTGCCTGCGACGATGTAGTCTGGATCGACAAAGTCGTTTGCGTAGGAGGTGAATGGTTGTACATCGGCCAGTGCATATCGAACGCAGAGCGCTGAGAGAAGGTAAACGAGTGTGGGGGTTAGCATGGGAGATGGGACTGAGACAACACACAGGAGCGCCGCGCCGACGCCTCACCTTTCAAATATTATAAACGCGGCCTAAGGTACCCGTTCTGGCCGTTCAATAGGTCCTGTCGCCCAGCGATCATCATGTCGGCGCTTGCCGCCACATAATTGAAACACGTCAGAATCGGTCAGATGCTAGACGAGAGAGATCCTCGAAAATCCTGGAACGGTCTCTTGTCACAGGGCGCGTAGAGCGTACTAGGGTTTCCATAGTCCAGACATCAGGCCACCGCGATACTGGCTGGGGATAAATGACGGTGGTCAGGAAGTTTGACAAATTGTCCACACTGTCAAGACAAGGTAGTCGGGTCGCTACGTACGGTAGCTACGAAGTAGATAAGTACAAAAGACATGAGAAAAAGATCACCGCGAAGGTGATGAGGGAGCAAAAAATTGTGAGAAGCTAGGTATGTCGATGAGATCGACAACCTGCGAAGGATCCTGCGGATGCGCTTCGCGTCGCGATCCAGGACGGAGAGCTCTCTCTCAGCAGCAGGGAGATGTGCAGAGAGATGTGCGAGAGAGGCGACTCGGAACGGAAGAAAGCTTGATGGCTTGATGATCTTAAAGAAAGTCCTGGAACGAGAGGATGTCAATCTCAGTACGCGAGGCGCTCCGGGGCTTTCGGGAGAGATGAGATGAAGCCCAAGAACACCGTGACCAAGCGTAAGCAACACGAAGAGGGAGTGGAGGGTGGGGCCGTGAAAATCTCTGAAAATCTGCGAAGGGAGTTCAGCAGCGGCCGAGTTGGTGAGCGCCGTGAGCAGAAGAAGATGTCACAAGAGTGACACGTCAAGGGAGAAGTCGGCGGCCATCCTCGCGTAACTCCCGCTTCCTTGTCTTCCACTCAGGCAGGCTCGCAAGCTCACCTCGCCTGACTGAGCTCGCATCGAGCGTTTCGATATTTCCTTTTCAGGAAATTCATGTCCCCATCACATTTTGATCGTTCCTTTCGCACGTCGGTCCGGATGCGCCGGACCACGCTTTGCAGTCAACCTCGACCATGCTTTGGACTTCATCAACTCAAATCTCTGTATCTTTTGCTTGAACTCTGCTCTTTCTGAAGATATTCAACGCTGGACGTTGTACTGCCTTGAAATCCGCTCCTCCGGCTCTCAAAATCTCGTTTTTTTGGCCATCGAATGGACAAAGAACCCTGGCCACGACTCCTTTTTCCGGCATTTGGATTGCCTTTCAAGGAGATTGTGTCCATGCTCTATTGTCCAGTTTGGGGCTTGCTTTGACTCTGAGTGATCGCGGTCACGCATATTTAAGCGCGTCAATTTTCGCTCTGGCTTGTCCTGCATCTTGCTCTCGAACACCAACCATCCTCACCTCAATCTCCTGCTCTTAGCTCTTCATTTCTGCCTACCACCCTCACGTACTCAATTGCTGGACACCTGAACACTATTGACAATGCCCTCCATCCTCAATCTGCCCGTACTCACTCTCGGCTTCGTCCCATCCACGTTGCCGTCTGGGGAGCGTCCCGCGGAGCGGGATATCGACAGAAATGCCCTGGTGGCAATCTCACCCGACCGTGAAGAACTGTTCATGAACAGGGATATGCCCATTGACGGGATAAGACAGAGCCTCAAGCTGCGTATTGGTCCAGGGTACGTGCTGCCACCCATCTCATTCAGTGAAGAGCTAACCTCGTGGTTGCATGAGCAGACACTGGGTGCACCAGACCAAGCGCCGGGCGAATGAGGAGTTTCGGGATGCCACCGCCCGCACTTCCGCATTGCTCATCCGCCAAAAAGCACAGGACGAGAACAAGCCTCCAGTACCCCGTCTTCAACTTCAGCGGATGCATTCCTCAGTATCCCTCAACAGGGATCCGAGACCTCGTACTCACAGCGAAACTGGATTGGCTCGGCCGACCGCTGGTACTGGTGGCAATGCATGGGAGTCTTTTGTTTTTGTGACCACACCACTACAAGTTATCTCACCTCGGCCGTTGGACCCAACTCACATCCTAGTGGTTCATTCAGAGCCATTGGTTGTAACTAAGTCAGGCAAGAACATACTTCCGCGTTCGGGTTTGGATGGGGTCAAGCCATCGTTCCCCAACATGGACATAGTGATCAACGACGTGCTTTTTGCGCTCGGTGCCCCAAACCTCGTGGCAGTGAATGGCAAACAGTCGCTCCCGCGCCGCCTTCATAAAGAGCTGCCGCGAGTGCTTTTACATGTGCCTTCGCTGGAGACCTTCCCGGAGGTCATTGTGTATCTTCATTCGTACAACCAAGCGGACTTGTTCCGCAAGCTGATTCCTGAGTGGATGCGGGACCTTATGCACCCACTCCCGCTCCCTGCCACCCTGTTGAAAGAGGCTCCTTTCGTTGCGCCAACCCCTCACAAGGCACGCGGGCCTGCATCCATACTCGGCCGCCTCGCGGCTGCGTCGCGGTCCAATTTGAAGCTTGCTAGTTCTGCGAGCTCGACCTATAGCGTCGACACCGTGTCTTCAGGCATATCTAGGCTGTCGATTGACAGCACTGCGACGTATGAGCACAATGCGGATACTATCGCCCGCGACATCGTGGACAGTCTTCCTTTCTTCTCAAGCAAGGAACCCCTGGACGATGAGCTGGTAGGAACCGTCTCGACACTGAATGCCTTGAAGGCGAATCTCGAGTTCCTCGGGTATTATGGCAAGGCGGTGTGGGACGAGCTTGAGATGAGTCTCACTATACTTACTCGTGCTCTCATTCATCGGGCGTCTGTGGCGGAGGCTGAATGAGCGGATATCGTTTCAATTTCTGTATTTTTTTCGGCGTGCAATGTCGTGTATTACCAGTCTGAATGTACTTGCGATGTAGAGTTTTCGCTCTTGTATTTCTACCAATACCATCTAGCACTTGAAGTTGCAATTCCTCTACCTCCCTCGAGTTACAGAAGAAGGCTGTGCTATCGTACAGACATCTGATTTGCCTTTTACGCATGCCATCCTTATTCTTCTCGGGCTAACTCTTCGCTGCCTTCCGGGATTCGGCGTTGCTGCGCGTATAACGCAGCTTTTCCTCTCTTCATGGACGCAATACGGTCCTGTTTGTCGTATTGCTGGCCTTTTAGCTCGCGTTCGACTCCATACGAAGCTCTGGCTCAATGGGACCTCGATGCAGGCGTGACGCGAATGTCAGACGATCAAGAGCTTGTTGTATTCCAGGACGGAGCCCAGATCACTTTGACCCTTCAAGAGACGGGTATTTGCATATCGACGATTCAGAGATGTGAGTTATTGGGCTGTAATAATTAATGTATGACGAACTTGAGCAGCAGGATCGTTTTCACGGACTTCTGGTTCGGTTTCCTCGTTTTCTGTGAATAAAGCACACTTACAAGACATTCAGCGACGGTTGAACACGTTCCGTTTCTATATGTGCTGTTCGCAGGAGTATCCTTTTCGCCAACGGGACGGAGCATCCTGGAATTTTCGTACCTCACTTCTGCTGCGTCCACTACACTACAGCTGCGGCAGGTCTCGAGCGACGTGTCCGCTATTCAGGGAACTGCAATGCTTAGCTGGGTGTCTGAAGTACAGGCCAAAGCATACAAAGGTGTCGTCGTAACGCGTGGCTCAAGCATGTAGTCCTAACTGCTAACAGGCATTGCCCCGCGGCGACGTTTCCTCGTCGTGGTTAACCCCCACGGTGGCCAGGGCAAAGCAAAGAAGTTGTGGCATGAAACCATAGAGCCTATATTCGCTGCAGCGGGATGCATCGTCCATGTACAATGTGCGTGCTCTCAGCGTCCCCTTTTGTTCTGTTTTCGACCTTTCGAAAGACACTGGGCCTGTTTCGTCACCGACCAACGCCACCAATATTGCCAGGAATGTCGACCTCGCGGCCTACGATGCTCTTGTTCCTGTTTCCGGCGACGGAATCGTCAATGAGCTGATAAACGGCCTTGCCAGCCGTCCCGACGCCCTCAACGCACTCCGGATACCTATCGCCCCTATACCTGCGGGCAGCGGAAACGCTTTGTCTGTGAACATAATGGGCCCGGCCAAGGTGCTCGACGTTGCATATGGCACGCTAAACGCCATCAAAGGCAAGCTGTCTCACATATGGCTCGAGGACGAGAAGGTTAACCTCTGCCTTCCAGGCCAGCCGATACCCTTAGACATATGCTCTGTGACACAGGGAAACACTCGCATATATAGTTTCCTGTCTCAGGCTTTTGGCCTCATGGCGGACCTTGATATGGGGACCGAGTGGATGCGGTCAGTGTTATCTCTTATAAGCTTTCTATGCTCCGCTCAAATGAAACGGCGTCTGTAGCTTCGTCGGCGGCATTCGTTTCGTGCTCGGATTCCTCTATGGAGCTCTAACGGGGCGACGGTACAAAGTCGAGATCACCATGAAAGTTGTTGAAAGCGATAAGCGACGTATGGTGGAAGATTACAATACCCACCAGCAGTCGCTGGCACCTTCTGTAGAGGGTAAAGTGACTGCAACGGACGTGCGGATGCCTTCGCTCGCCTTTGGGACGACCGAGTCCGTGTTCCCGCTCGGTGTCATCCATGATCGGCTGGAGACGCAGCTGGAGCCGGGGTGGCATACCTTTCGCACGTCGGTACAGTTTATCATGGCGGGGAAACTACCGTGGCTGTCTCGCGATAGTATGATGATTCCCCTCGCTAAGAACGACGGGCTGATTGACGTGGTGATGGTCCCTCCACGGTCAGCGCTCGCGAGCCTCAAGGTATCTGGGTTGTGTTTCTTAGCTTGAGCTGGCTGACGCTTGGTATAGAGTGTAGATGGCCAGGACGAAGGGCGGTTCATACGGGAAGACGACTGTTATTACTACAAAGTCGAGGCATATAGGTGTACACCGTTAGAACGCTCCGGGTACATCAGCATCGACGGTGAGTTTTTGTGTTCTTCCTTGTTCGCTTGTGGAACATTCTTGATGCTTGGCTTTACCAGGGGAGAGCATACCGTATCAACCTTTCCAGGTGGAAAACCACGCGCGGTTAGCGCGAATAATGAGTGTAGAGACTCGGTGGAAAGGGTTGCAGAGGATTGTACTGGATTAGGTCATAGACAAGGTATTGGCGCTGGTACAGCTGATATCATCTCACTGCCAGTACTATTGCCCGGCGGCCTCACTTCAAAGCTGCTTCTTGGCGAGCCCTGTACCCGCTTGCAAGCTCGTTCTCCGGAGATAGGGGACACGCGCCCATCACGATTTCAACGCTAGTCGTACGACAATTTCGAAAAGCCAATTGTCCGTTGGCATGATTCTCTGTCCTCGTCGCACACGCAGGCTGTCAGGACTTTCACCCCGTATATTTTGCGTCCACTTCGTTCCGCCTGAATTCCGTCGCATTGTCGCAGCGGCGCCCACGAAGCGAGCGCGAGTTTTTCGATGCAGAAACCTGTCTACAAGGTTCTGATACGGACGCTGCTTCTCCTTCCACGTTTGCCGCGACCCACCTGCATCAAAGCCGCGCTTCATTTTCTCTGCCCTCCTTCCCATGTTATCATTCCGGAGTGTCCATATATATCTGCGACCTTCAACGGAATCTTTCTATGGCTTTCCCGCGGCAAGGTTAATCCGTGATATAACCATGCAACTTCCTTCTTCGAAGTCTATCCCATATTGGCCTACATGCCCGCTCATTCGGGGGCATTGCTATCATCCAAATTTCGTCGCCGCGGCGCAGATCTTCGATGAAGCTGGCATCATTAGGGGTACTTCCTGTGGCCAATTTCTCATGTTATGGGGGACTTTGGCATCGCATCGCATCTTCTTATCAAGTCTGTATTTTTGTACGATTTCTTGGAACCCAAATTCCACCGTTCTTCTTCAAAATTTTTCGACATTGACATGGGTGCATCAGACACCTAGCACTGCCACCCTTCGCTTTCACCGCTTCCTTCGGATTCGGACACCGCAAGGACCGTGTCCTTTCTCACTTCGCCCTTGCCTCACCCTTAGCGTAGAACAACATCAGCTTCTACCGCCTTGCAACATAGGGTTATGATATTGTGTGTTACCGCTCGCCGCGGCAGGAGCAGCTTTGAATCTAAAGTTCTAGAATTTTTCGCTCGCTGTGGCGATTCTTGAGCTGCATTCGCCATTCATGCTGGCCCTGGTCTTGGCCTGCCCTCTCCTCAAGGTTTCCATTCGCCCCGGCATACTCTAGCTTCCGGAAATTATCACCCTCGCAGGCAATCGGACCGCAATTTGTAAAAACATCAGTGGCATCCACACAGATCACTTTTTCGGCTTATCGTTTTCCACCCTTGCGGAGGATTATATATGTCCGAGAGTGCCAGTGTACCACGTTTTCCCGAAGCTTTATAACCCGCGTTGTGTGTCCCAAGGATTCCTAAAGCCCTCCACTTGCCATGACCGACTTGTCGAATGTCCAGCCTCATCAGGTCTTGCCCCCGGCTGAGGCAATGCTACCCGGGGACCCACTTCAGGTTAACCCGGTGATGGTTCTTGAGAAGGGTAACCTCGACACTTGCGAAAAGGCTGTGGTCGCTGTTGTAGCCGACGAATGGACATATCCTGACGGTGGATTACGTGCTTGGCTTGTTGTCCTGGGGTGCTTCATTATGGCCTGCACCTGCATGTACGAATCATATGCCTTAGCTTGCACTGCTGTACCGCTCACATTGGCTGCAGGGGTTACGGGCTAGTTTTCGGTGTTTTTGAAGACTTTTATCACACGAATAGATTTCCTAGTACTCCGTTAAGCTCGCTTTCTCTAGTTGGGGGTTTGTTCTCTTTCGTAAGTGCTCGTTTGCTATAAATGGACTCTACCTCTCATGTACGCAGAGCATGAATTGCGCTTCTTATCTCTTCGGCGGAATCGGAGACAGATAGTAAGTGTTTTTAGTTGAAGTGTATCATCACTGACTTGCTCTCAGTGGATACAAGGTCCTGCTTCTTAAAGATATCGCAATCTTTTTCAACTCACTTTTTACAGAGAATGATAGCTATTAGCGGCGTTTTCGCTTACCTCTGCCTTCTCGCCTCTGCATTCGCCACGAAACTGTACCAGATTTTTCTCTTTCAAGGATGTCTACTTGGTTTCTCGATGGGTATCGCCATGCCCTTATACATGGCTCTCCCATCTCAATGGTTCTTTTACCGGCGTGGGCTCTCCACGGGCATTGCTGTCGCAGGCTCTGGCATCGGAGGCGGGATTTCGTCACTCATAGTTCGAACTCTGTAGGCCAATCTTTTTAACGCGACTCTTCTTGCGATCTGAGTCTCGACTTTCGACCAGGCTGTCAAGTCTAGGCTACAGGGACACGATGCTCATTTATAGTAACGGTTGTGCTCTCCTATGGACCGCTGCATGGTTTATGATGGCAGAACGCCGCCCTCCCGGGTATAAGGATATTCCCAAGCGCTGGCTCCCTCGCAACATTGGTCCAGCGTTCTATAGCGTGGCTTTGAGTGTGTTTTTCGGCATTTTCGGTTATCTGGTATCTCTTTTGGCTCTTCCGTGAATACGGTGCTGATTGGTGTGCATAGAGTCCCTACTATTTTATCACTACGTATGTAAAGAGTCAAGTACCTACACTAGATCCCAAGTCCATCCTTGTTGTCATTCCTCTCGTCGTAATGAACATGTCGGGTAAGCACCGGTTCTCTTTTGATTTATCTGCGCCTGTTCATTAATTTCTCAGGTGGAGTTGGTCGTGTAAGCATTGCTTCCGTACAGCTTGGAAGTCCTCAACTCATTCATATTCTCTCACAGATCATTGCCGGTCGTATGGCCGACCGCTTTGGACCCATAAACATGTTCTTCACGAGCTTCTTTCTCGGAGGGCTGTCACAAATTTTCATCTGGACCTTTGCGCATTCATATGGCGCTGTCATGGCCTTCAGCGTTATCTATGGTCTCGTGGGATGTTGGTTTTTAGGACTGCTTCCGGTCGTCTGTGCTCAATTGTTCGGCTTGAATGATCTCGCAACGATCACAGGTTTCATGGTTTTGGTGAACGCTCCTGGTAGGTTGCCCTTCCTCACTCTCAATTGACGCTGGTTCAACCACTGACCGAAAAAATCGTGATTTGAATAGGTCAACTCTCTGGTGCTTCTATAGGCGGCGCTGTGTTCTCTGGTTCGGGAGGCATCTGGCCTGCGGTTTCGATATATTCAGGGTCTGTCATGTTGCTTGGATCTTGCTTTGTATTATATGGTATGACTTCCAACTTCTCCCCGCTTTTTAATTCGTTCTGATCACCGCATGAAATAGCGCGGTTCTCTTACGAAAAACGTATCTGGGCAAAGGCTTAAAACGCAGACTAGAATGCGGGTTAGATATAGACAGGGAGACAATTAGAGTATGTAGATGGATTTGTTGTATATTGTACGATTTAGTATTACTACTCTTTCGCTTTCGATGCAAAATACGATGTCTGTAGGTTCTGCAACGGGTTTTCTTTCCCGATGTTACGTCGCATTCTTCTATCCTACTCACTTCCTTCGGCGGCATTCAAAAAGTCAATACGTACCCACGAATTTGCCGGACCGGAGGAATTACTTTCTTCGTCTTTGCGATGTTTGATGGCATTTCCTAATTGGGACTCTTCCTCAAACCATTCGTCGTTTGAATGTCCTCTACGATGCAGCCTACCGCAGACTTGGCAATGGCAATACAACAACCGCTGCTGGCTTCGGCCATTCCATGCTGTCAACGCTCGGGCATCACCCGTTTTGGCTAAAACAAAGCAATGTCGTCTGGACGCTTTGGCCCTTGGGAACAATACACAAAGCGTGAAGAACAATGCTCTCGGGTATATAAAGCAACAGCTGGGACATCAATCCGACTCTCTCGCTTTTTCTTTACTTTCACCACCATGGCCACGGTCCAGTGGGTGTCCATCCCCATCTCCGTCGAACCTCGACGACAGCGCACACTGAAAATAGTTGGCTTCGGCCTCAAAGCTGTGTTCACATCCAAAATTCCCGGGAGACTCGTGTTGTTTCGGACCAAGGCCCACGATACAGAAATTCATTGCGACCTGTTGAATTCGCCGTCAGAGACACATGCAGTCCCGGATCCTGTTAAGCCAGAACAGGCCGTGTCTATTGTTGTTTTGCCCACAGTCTTCCCGGAGGACATCCACGCAGACGTGGTGTCGCGTGGCATCAAAGTGAGGGACTTTGCGTATCCTGCCACCCGCATAGGACATAGCAATCCCACCCATCCACATTCTATGGAGACGGGTATGTTTTTTTGTCCTGTCATATATCCACTGTCTCTGATGTTCGCAGCGAAAAATCCGAAGGAGACAATCAACGAAGCAAAGAATGAGGACCTGCGTATGTCCCGACCACTCGAATCCGGGTGGCAACTGCTAACCACCGCATCTCCAGCTCATTCTCCTGAAAATGCTCCCATGCCCTCTGTCTTCATGACATGGCAACCTCCGCACCCTGCACTTCGACCGATCCCCCGGCCCCCACTTCTACCCTGCTCAACCCCGAATCAATTCGTTCCGGTCTACCCGACTCATCGTATACCAGTCGAGTTCCATGTCCTGAGCGCTATCGCACAAGTCCACACTCGTCTCGCCGAAACACCCCGCACAGTCCCCATCCGCGGTACAACCACCCGACGCCTGTTAACCCTCGGTCCAGGTCTCGTCGATCTCTCGCAATACCACGAGATGGATTTGGAAGAATTGCGCCGCTACGACCGACTCATCATATGGTCCCTCATGCACGGTATCGACCCATACCCGTGGTACCCCGACTGCTATCCTGGCTGGGTTCCCGGCCCCAAGACACTTGCATACGTGAAGAGTCAGGGAGAGGCCGTCGCGCGAATAGACCTGGCGCGTCAAAGGGAGCTGTTGATATACGGGTATCGCCAACGGATGGAGGACGATGCCTGGCTCGCTCAGGAAATGCAGAAGGCCAAGCGGGAAAACGCCGCGAACGGGTTCGTGTACACGGGGAAGAAGTCCTACGGCTTAGATGCGTTTGATAGGATTTTTTCGCGGCAGGGCGGGGTCACCTTGAGGCAGTACCTTACATTGTGGGAGCGGCGCATGGAGAGCGACCAGGCGAGCCCACAGTACGCGAAGACGCTCGGAAAGCTCAAGCAACTCCGTAAATTCGATCGAACACTCGCCGCGGTGGACGGCTGTGCGGGCGATGAGGATGAGGAGATGATGCCTCAGCCAGATCCGTACGAAGGCGTGGTGGCTCCCTTCAAGCTGGGCCAAACCAACATCGATCTGCCGAGGCTACCGTTCTGGGGTCCAGATGCCGTGTGGGATGGGTATCGATCGAAGGGCGGGGTGCCAACTGGGAAAACGATCAACGAGTATGCGGCGGAGTTGTCGAAGGCGGTGGATGACGGGTCGGCGTGGCCGCCGCCTCCGGATCTCAAGAGGAAGTTTGACGCTCTAGATGGTGATTCGGGTTCGGAGGGGGGAGAGGACGAGATTGAGAATGGAGTGGACGATCGTCCCGAGGCGACCCACAATGGCGAGCGTGAAGCGGAGGAAGGTCCGAGTCGCAAGCGGGTCAGGAGGGCATAAAGAATGGACGTCAATTTGGTAACAGAGAAGTCGCCTGCTGCTTTTGTAATTTTACTGTAACAATTTCAGTGTCCCGGACTTCTGCGAACGAACTCGCGTTCAAGCACAGTTATAGGTGTCCATGGCGGAGGATATGGCGTGATGCGCCTGTATAGATGAATAGGCAGCCTATTCTTCGATACCAGTGTCTTCTCGTTCATGGAGTAAGATACGAATGGCGCAGAGAAGGGGTAGAGTCAAAGCCTCCACCGCAATTTTCACGACCGACTTGGGAACCATTTGACTGAAGCACCGAGAGCACAGTGGAATGAAATTCGTGAACATTCCTGACAGAAATTCGGGCCCCGGGGGTAGTATTGAGCGGCGAGCCTTCCGCGAACTTGTGGGATCTTTCTCTTCGTGTCAACTTCAAGGAGGTCGCCAGCGCATTCAGGCTGCGAACGGGGTGCCATGTCGCATAGTATATGCTCCTTATATGCAGAGGAACTTGAAGTCAATGGGATTGCTAGGGAAAGAGACTAGTTGAAGCTGAGTTGCTATTAGGGTTAGGGTTAATAAGCTTTCAGTCGTGCCAACCTGGTGCCAGCTGGCTCCTGCACCTTGTTACTCTGAGTCTCGAGGCCTTGTTTCGCTTTCAGGCTGCTAGGCTGCCAGTGCTCGGGTTATCTTGTTGGCCACCAACTTCTTGACCGCCACGACTCGTTTTATTCAGTTTTTCTCCCCTGCCAGTCGACGTCGTTTAAAAGACGCGCTCCAAGTTGCGGCTTACTGGTGGTATCCTGGCCACACACTCAATATCAGGCCAGCTAGCCTCTCAGACTTGCCTCCTTTCCCCAGAGGTCATGGCTTCGCCCCTCTGCTTTATTCAAGTGCCTCGAATGCGCGTCGGCCAAAACAAAGCTTCGGAATTTCTTCAGAATGCATGGATTCGACACCTATCTTTGTTCAACTGATTTGGATTCCGGCGTTAGCCGTCACTTTAAAACACAGCTGATAAAACAGTTTGAGCTCTGACTCTACGGTTGTACTCATCTCGATGCCACCGCCAACCAAGACCGGCTGCGTTTTCACAGCTGTTCATGTGCTTGACCCCACTTGAATCCTTTCAATGGTCTCCAGGTCTCTAACCTGCCTTTACTACTCGGAAAACTACGGCTTTTAAAAGGGTCATCTTCACGGTATGGTTGCCGTCTTTGTTCCCCGATTTGGAATCCGTGCTGGACAATGACTATCAAAGCGTTCTTGGTTTCCTTTTCCGTGCTTGCTGTGTGGCCATGCCATACAAAAAGCCGAAGCTCCAACTATGCCACTCAATCCCACCAACGATATGTCGCACATCCCCAGCCAGCCACCAACCCAACCACAGAGGCGTCAAGCTATCACAGCCGTGCAGCTCCCCCATACAGACTCGCGAGGCGGACGCAATGAGGACCTGCCACCGCTGCCTCCCCAACCCTTCCGGGAGGACGAAGTCGACGCTGTATCACCGCTATTCCAAGACTACGCAGCAAACTGGGCCCCAATGCCCGGTCGCGCCATCCGCGAACACATTTTCAGGCTAGCACCGCAACTCATCGAGGGCATGAACGTCCTCAGGCTTCCCACCATCATGCGGGATGATCGTATTCCCCCGATCTACCAAGCTCGGATCCCTCCAACAGCAAATATCCATCCATCCTGCTATCCCACCCACCTCGTGTCTGTGTCTCCAAAAGCAGCGGCAGAGGGGGTGACTCCGCCTGATGCTCCAGTGGCTATCTCTACTGTCCATGGAACGGTCATCACTGCCCACTGTACCAAGCTGCCTCTCCCGCCCGCGGTGCAGTCCACGCAACCGCTCGTCCTCAACCTAGTGACTTGCCACTTCTACGTCGGCTCCGTCCGCGCTTGGGTCCTCCTGCGGCTATACATGTACGGCGGGAGCGTCAAAAACTTCCTGGAAATGCTTCTACCTCTTCCCCCGGCGTTCCTTGAGGACCTGCGACCCAACTACAATGATATGGGCCACGAGCGGCCGAAATTGAACGCAGTTTGCGCGTCAGAGGCGCATATTCATACACTCGCGCAGCATGTCGTTGAAAATACGGAGGGCGGGTATGAGAAGCTTTGGGAGCGTATGGAGTTTGTCGCAGAGGTGTGGAGGTCGATGTGCGATTTGGGGATGCATGATTCTTTGCTTTGGATGGCTTTGAGGCTTGCGTGGCAGGTCGCGCGGTATGCGCTTTTGCTGAAGGCTCAAGGTCGGAGGGTGTAGAAAGTTTTTCGAAACTTTACTTCTTCGGCGCGCTGAGGTTTCGCGCCTCAACTTTTTCTACTTTTCTATTCTGAGTATTCCTGTATGTCATTGACAAAAAAAATCATTCAGAGAATTCTCTCTCTTGTTTGGAAAGTATGAACCCGGGCCTTTCCTCTGGAGATCGGCGGGATATACCCTGTTGTAACCATCTTGTAAGGTGCCAAAATGTTTCAGTCGCAAGAAGCCAGTTGGGCTTTGTTAGAAATCAAAGGCAACGGCAGCACGCCTTTACCTTCCGCCTTTAGGCGTCCATGTACTCGAGGCCTTGTATTGCTTTCAGGCCGTCTTTTCAGCCACAATCTCGTTCTTAGCTTCTCCATCAACCTGGGACTTTCTCCACTATTTTCTGTGGTTCTTCAGAACACGCGCTTGAAGCAGACAGGACAAGCGAGGCAATCAATCGCCCGTTATCTTTGGCTTTGATTCTATGCCACCAACCCCTGGACCGTCTACGCCAGTACCGGAACCGTCGGCGCGGGCAGCGAGCTCGACCTCGGTGTCCGCTAGTCGTGCAGAGGAGGATGAAGAGTTGCGGCCGTACGTCATTGTGAATGATATCGGGAAAGGAAGTTTCGCGACGGTGTATAAGGGATACCATGAGGTGAGCGTTAATCCTTCGGCATTAGCTGAGGTAGGAGGAGTCGGGTGTGGGTGGCCCTTGGGCAGTGATTTCGCGTATTAGAAACGCACAAGGACCGAGGTCTACTCTCCTCGAAGGAGCTCACGGCGCCCGTCCTCTGCTTCTCGCTGCGAGACCCCATTCTTCAATTCATGTCACTAAAGGCGAGGAGACGGTCTCTTTCGAAGCTCTGTGGGACTTCTCTGAGAGACTTAGGTCTCATCCGAGCTTCGAACGTAATCGAGACGGGTTTGCGCCGAGCTTAGATCCATCCATGGCGCGAAAGTCTTTTGATCGAGCTCGCGGCCTATATCTGTGTCGTGTGGAGAACACTTTCTTGGAGAGATACCATCCCGAATTCATGTCGAAGGAAATACGAGGATCGCTTTCGGGGGTCTTGGGTCGATCCGGAAAGTGGGAAAACTCGAAGACGTCGAGAGACTCAATTCCCGAATCCGCGTAACAACAAATACGAGGATTGCTTCCTTTCAAGGGCCACCTGCCAGTGTTGGGGTCTCGTTGAGAGCTATGTCTGTCCACAAAACCCACCTCGACTTGCTCGGCATGTCGAATAGACCTGCGAGCGTCTCGCCAGAGCTTGCTTTCATCCAGACGGCCGTTACCCAGAGACCGTATCCTCGATTCTCACTTCGATTGTCTTCCTTCGTTTGATCATGCTCGTGTTTCTGACGTCTTGCCAGGAAACTCACCAATCGGTCGCCATCAAGACTGTTCTGCGCCAAAAGCTCTCCGCGAAACTGTTTGAGAACCTCCAAAGCGAGATACAGATCCTCAAGTCCCTCTCGCATCGGCATATAACCAAGCTTATTGACATTGTTGTATGTTCCTTCCTCTGACACTGTTCCATCCCTCTTAACTCCACTAGCGCACCGACCGAAATATCTACTTAATTATGGAGTACTGCTCGGGCGGCGACTTGACCAACTACATCAAGAAACGTGGTCGTGTCGAAACCCTTGAATATGTTCCCTCAGAAGGCGCTGCTCCGCAATACTATCCTCACCCGCGAACTGGAGGCCTGGACGAGATAGTCGTTCGCAGCTTTCTTCGGCAATTAGGTGAACAGCGTCTTGTGCCGTTACAGCTTCTGTCTAATCCTTTCCAGCTCGCGCGCTCAAGTTCCTTCGGCATCGGAATCTCATCCACCGCGACATCAAGCCGCAAAATCTCCTTCTCACTCCCGCACCACCAGAAGAGCTTGCGCGCGGGCATCCTCTTGGCGTCCCCATCCTCAAAGTCGCTGACTTCGGTTTCGCTCGCTCACTGCCAAATGCCATGATGGCAGAGACATTATGCGGTTCTCCGTAAGTTTCTTTGACGTCGACGGACAGAGGCAAGATTCCTAACACGCTCCCAGGCTCTACATGGCACCAGAGATCCTCAACTACCAGAAGTACGATGCCAAAGCCGACTTGTGGTCTGTCGGCGCGGTGTTGTTCGAGATGGCGGTTGGGAAGCCGCCGTTCAGAGCGGCGAATCATATCGAGTTGCTGAAGAGGATTGAACAGTCGAAGGGCATCAAGTTCCCCGACGAGGACCCCAAGCCGGGGTCATCGCGAAGCGGTGGCGGGGGCAGTGAGGACCTGCCTGTCCCGCCGGACGTCAAGAAGCTCATCCGGGCCTTGCTTAAACGGAATCCCGCTGAGCGAGCGACGTTTGAGGAGTTCTTTGGCAGTACTGCGTTGGCGAAATCCAAGTTTCCTCGCCCCTCTGAGCCGTCGCCGGCACAGTCGTCTGAGGACGTAGGGACGGAAAATGGCAATGGCGCGCCGGCCATTCCTCCGCACCATCTGGTGATTCCGCCAGAGGTATTGGATGCGAATGCCATGATTCCACCCAGTAGATTCAATTTTCGGGATTCGAGGCAGGATAGTGGGGCACCGCCGTCTCCGAGGTACTGTCTCATCATTTCGCAGACTTTTAGATAGTTAGTAGCTCACCCGTTTGATCTGTAGCTCAGCAGAAAGGTTCACGCCTCCTACAGAGCAGATACGGCGAATGTCAAATCCTCAATCAACAATACCGGCGAACTCCTCGCCCTTGCGTCTACCGCGGTCGTTGTCACCTGAGGGTTCGGTTATTCCGGGCGAAACAGAGGAGGATGGCATTCTGCGGCGCGAGTACGTGCTTGTTGGCGATACACGAGCGGTGGAATTCAATCGCGCGGTAGATGGTGCGTTTGCCTTGTCTGAAATCCGATCCTGTTTTCTCACTTCGTGCGTCTAGAACTCAACGCTGTTCCACGGCGTCCTTTACAAGACCGAAAGATGCCACCCACACCGTCTTCAGAAGACTATCCCGGGGTGGAATTTCCAAACCCCACCAACCCAAACACGGTATTCCCGCCGCCACCGCACCCGACAGCGCCTCCCCTCTCCTCATCCCCTTCGAGTATCGCCTCGCGCGCCGCCTCGAATGCGCTCAATCGTGCATTGAGCATTGCATCCAAGAAGCTCTTTGGTACTCCAACGCACCAGCGATCTCCGTCTTCTGCGTCGCGCAATAGCAATAGCAGCGTTCCGCCGTCACCCCGACGACCGCAGATCATTACCCTCGACAATGAGGGTGATCGTGACCCGCTCGAGGATCAATTGCTTGCGGGGCTGGAGGAATTGGCGCAGAAGACGTTTGTGTTGACGCATTGGGCGGATGAGATGTACGAGTATGTCAAGGCGGTTCCGCAAAGTGCGTATCAATCTATTCACTCTGTCCGTATGTTTAGCTAAGCTATGATCTCGTTCAGAACCATTACCTGATCCCACAAGATTCGTTCAGCGAGAGGGGGAGGCGGATAAACAGGCGCGGAAGCGAAAACATGCGGATATGGAGGCGGAATATAACGCTGTCACCTGTGTCGCGGTGTACATGCTCCTGATGTCGTTTTGTCAGAAGGGCATCAACAATCTGCGGAATCATCAAGAGCACATGAGAATGAAGCATCCAGAGGGAGATTTCGTTGTGAGTGAGGGGTTTGACGACGGTGAGTGGCTTCTATGCAATCTCTTTGCAGTGTATTCGTTACTGACATTCATGATGGTGTAGCGCAAACTTGGTTCACCGGGCAGTTCGTTAAATGCTATGAACGCGCGACGCTTGTGAAGACTTGGTTGCCGGCGCAGTACGACGGGCCGAAGAGCTGGCTTGACCAGTTAGTGTATGATCGTGCTTTGCTGCTGGTGTGTAATGGGCAAACCTTGCGTGTGTGATTGGTTTTCATTTGCTTCCTCCTTTAGAGCCGGACGGCTGCTCGCAAGGAACTTTTCGACCAGGCGACGACCCCAGACGAATGTGAGAAGCTATACGAGGAGTCCCTTTGGTGTCTCTATGCGCTGCAGGATGATCTTCTGCAAACGGGGAATCCATTCATGGACGAAGACCGCACGACTATTGATACTTGTACGTCAGATTTTCCTCTACGATGTTCCTGGCGTAGTGACATTGCATATCTGCTAGGGATCAAACGCACGAAATTACGACTTTTACGATGTCGTGCACGCATGACGATGACCGACCAGGAGCGCTTGAACGATGCGCGGGCAGACCATAATCTAGCGGATGTCGCGAGGATACCAGCGCCCTGGGACGCCAAACCCTCCGATGCCGTCGCTCCTGCCGTCCCTGCTGCCACCGCCCCGCCGTCATAACATGCATCAGGTTTCCACCCTTGCATCGTACTGTCCATCGGCAATTGCACTTTATCTATAACAATGCCCCATCATTCGCCTAATTTACTAGAGGGTTCTTGCTATCATCCTTTTCCCACCGGAATTTATCGACTCGCCTCATCGCATGCATGCATATATTGTTATCGCTGGCCCTCGCCGCCGTCCACGTATGGATCCTCTTGCATATCTCACCCTCCCATTGTACATTTTTTTATCTTTCCCTCATCCCACCTTGTAATACTAGCGTCGGTGTCATGTATCCTTGCTGTTTTTGTCCCGTTCGAATGAGAAAGTGTGTAATGTGTAATTCGGCCCTTCAGGCACGGCGTTTGATTAAGAGCGCGTTTCGCGCGATTTGCCATGCGAGTCTCAAGGCCATCCAAAGCAATGTATCATACATCCCCAAATCGCATATCATCCGCCACACCTCTAGCACGTATTCCATATGCGCCAAAAGCTTAGGATACCCGCCCGCCGTGTTGTCAACGACATGCCGTGCAAGGATGCGAATGAGGACCTCGGAACCGGAAACCGCGCTAAGCTTGGGTCGCTCGTGGCCAGGGCTGGCGTAGTTGGGACTGAAGTCATCGACGAACACCTGGGGGAGAGGTAGGAGCATACTGAGGAAGGTCTTGATACTTCCTCCGTACATGTATGAGCGCAAGAGGATCCAAGCGCGAATGGACGCGACGTCGAAACGGCAGGTTACTAGGTTGAGGATTTGACGGTCGGTAGAGTGCGGTGGAGGAGGAAGATTCAGTTTGGTGCAGTGGGCTGCGAGGACTATCCCGTGGATGGCTACGATAGGCACTGGTGCATCTGCGGTATTCGCCCCTTCGGCCGCAGGTTGTGGTGAGACAGCGAATACGTGGGTGGGGTAACAGGATGAGTCGATGTTTGGCGTTAGAGGGAGGTCTATGCAGAGGTACGGGGCTATGGACTTGTCTTGTACCACCGTGGACATCAGGCGGAGAGTCTTGATGCTGTCGAAAAACTGCTGAGACAGTCTGAACAATTCCTCGCGGATGGTGCGGCCAGAGAGTGAGACCCAGCCCGGCGCGTAATGGCGAAGCAACGGCGATACAGCGTCTGCTTCGTCATCCCGGAATGGCTGAGGTGGAACTGGTGGCAACTCCTCATTACAATCGAGCTCCGCATCGATATGAGTTTCAGGTGGTGGGATTGACTGGGGGCGGGAGAGAGACGACATGGTGGGGGTTTAGTATCAGGTGCACCATACGAGAGCTGCTGTTGTATGCTGAATATTAATATCTTGTTGGGACCCACAAAGACGCAAATGACACAGCTCGAGACAATAAGACTCATCCACAGCTTGATAATCGACAGATAAGGTACGGCGGAGGCGAGCACCCGGTTAAGCCTGTCCTCCGCGACGGAAAGCTCATATAGTCATACGATGTCAAAGTCCAACTTTTGTGCCAATAGTAGTTTGGTCAAGCCATTTTGCTGTTGTGAAGATAAAACTTGTTGTTGCCGGAAAGCTCAAGAAAAGAATACAGAAGTTGCTGAATAGAGACGGAATTTTCATTGACCGTGACTTCATGCGTCTCAGGCTGGAGAACCAAGGTTTGCGTTTTTGGTCCAAGAGGGTGGTGGGCGTCTGCTGGGCAGCTTCGCTGCTGCTTCAGAGCTACATACAGCAGAAGACAATACCACAGGTCGAATTTGATTCCTGAGATTAGGACGCTTTAATTAAATTTAAGCGGCTGCTGGTGTAGAATCAGTCGATGTCCAAGGTCACCGAGTCGTCGACTGAGGACTCAAGGTGACTAGGCAGGTACCATCAGTGGCGGTACTGATTTCGGCAAACGGCGCGTAACGGCTTTTCATCTGTCAAATTTCCTGCTCATTCCTTGTCTCGACTCAATCTCGGATGATCTGGAACTCAGTGAAGGATCTCCGCTTGGTAAATTGAAGCTAAAATCCTTCGTATCTCTTCCAACTGGCCGGTACACTGGCTTCAGCAAGTATTTTATTTGGATGCAGCCCAGATTCCAGAATCTCCGCAACGACTCGACCGATGGCTCCGTGTTGCTCTAATTCTGTGTGGCGCCGTGTCATGCTTTCTTGCCTCATTGGCAGCGGCAGCCTATCTCAATCAGTCAATCCGCCATCCAACAATAAGACATCAAAGATTTGTGGGCGTTTGTGGGCGCCTCATGGTTGATCTATCTCAGCCGGATCGCGGCGATTAGGCTGCTTAATCGATCCTCCTGACAACGGCTCATACTTGGAAGTTACTTGGAAGATTCTTAGACGTATGTTCTTACGAAGCCACTACAGCGACCCTTCCCTTTGCAGGACAATGACTCAATAGCAGTGCTTACCGGATATATATTCGAAGCACAAGAGCTTAAGTCCGAGAACATTCCTCCTCTCTCCGCCACTAGCAACAATGTCTTCATTGTCGTGTAACACGGTGGCTCCAATGACACCCTCTGCAGCCGGTCCCTCGATGCCCACTCACGAGCTACCACAAACCTTGGAACGGCCCTCGCGCTGCTTCGACTCCGGTGACATCTCGCCCGCGACCCTCGAAGCTGTTGGGCCAGACCTCGCTGAATCGAAGCCGACGGTGCACTTCATTCAAGAACAGCTCTATCTACACACCGACAAGTTGCTAGCTGGGCTCCGTTACATCCCGGTGCCTCCGACGCACCCTAGCTATAGTCTGCCCGTCACATTCAGCGTTACGGTCCCCTTCCTCAGCGACGACATCGAATATCCGACCCATATTCTCGCCGTGCTCCTGCCCTCCGAAAATGAAGCGCCGGAGGCACCGATCCCATTAGTTCCCATTCACGGAATTGTGCTGGCGGTAAACTGCTCCGCTGAAATCCTCCGCCCGCTCATAGAGGGAGACGACGAAGACAGCGAAGACTCGGACTCCACGACGTATAAACTATACCTCCCCGTCTGCTCCATACGTCTTCCGTCCGTGGAAGCGCTCATCACGTTGCGAAACTTCATGTATACGAAAGAGGTCGACGCGCTCTTCGCTGACTTATTCCCTCTTCCCCAGCCGTTCGACCATGAAACCCTCCAGCGCGCGCAGCAGTCCGAGTCCCTTGATTGCAAATTAGCCCTCGTACAGAAGCTCATTTGGGCAGAGCCCGGAGTGAAGCATCTTCTGCGGTATGGCTCGCTGGTGCTGGATTTATGGCGAACAGCTTGCTGTCTGGGGATGCACGACGATGGGTTTTGGGATGCGCTCGACCTCGCATGGGAGCTGGTGCTCATCGCGCTAAATTTTGTGCTGAATGCCCCAGAGAGCGGGGTGTGATTTCATTTCACAATACCGATCATAGGTAGTGTACTGTCTTCCATGTGTATTCGACTTCTCCATGTACGTCCTTTCGCAATGTAGCCTTATGCCGCTTCGAGCTGTGGGCGCGGGCGCTTATCCACATTCATTTCGAGGCGGAGACAATGACCTAGGCCTCTGATCCGTGGAACTAAATTCACACAAAAGTTGACTTGATCTGACTTGGAATCTAGAGCTCTGCCGCGGCCACACGAGCTTTGACTCGGAGACTGGTTTTGGAATGATAGATGATAGGGCGAGCGTCTAATTGCTGACAAGCACCTCGTGGAAATAGGTTTCCTTGATAGGATACCTGGGCAAAAATGCCAAAAAGAAGCGCATGGAATTTATCTCACTGCTGTTAATTGGATCACAGCTTAGCGTGAGCCCGGGGCCGGGGGTGGGACTTGGCAGAGTAATGCGAGCAGTGGAACGAAATAGAAATCAGATAAGACTTAGACTGAGAGGGGTCGACATTCAAGCTGTAGTAAGAATCTCCGCTGCGAAGCCATTCGGATCGCCACGCGGACACCCAATACCTCAACCGTGATCGTGCATACGCGCTGCTCAAACTGGCAGGATATCCTATTATCAAGCTTGAAGTTGAAGCTCGTTGAGCGGAATAGACTTCAAATTTCAATCAAATTCAGTATAGAATTTAAGTACTCTAATCCGTCTGACGCGACTTGAGTGTGTCAGGTTCAATCTATCCGAGGAAACTCAAGCAGGAGCAGATCGTCACGTTACCGCATTGTACTGGCTCGCCGCTGATGGCCGAGGATGAGGGGCCCGGACACCCAAGTCTCGTTTCTGCGTTCATTCCGATTTTTTCTGCTGGTTGTCGCCGCTCTCGTGGGGAAGCGTTATCCACGTCCGAGTCGGATGATCAGTTGGACACGAACGTCGAAAAATGGTTTCCTTGGTTCTCGACTCTCCACATGTCCTCCCTGGGGGGCCGGGCCTGGAATGCGGAACACTGGCGTGTTTCGTGACGTTCGTCTACAATACAATACGACAAGGGAGACCAATTATCTCAACAAAACACCTAGTACAGGGGCTGGAAGGAATCAAGAAAAGTACCTCGATTTGTAACTTGCGTGCTTACAGAACACCATCATTCGAAGTCGGCGAATTTCTCAGCACAAAAAACCGTCTCTAGATGACGGACATGATTCGGGCTCTCGGCTTAAATTGCATTGGCTTGATCTAACGCTCATTTGTTCCATCTCTCGAAAAGCGCGTCAAATCCGGTTCCCTACTGGTTCCCTACGCCTATGGCGCAGCCTTTCATATGGTAAGCTACTCGGAAAGTCGGTAAATGTTTCGGTTCTTGGTCAGTGATGCGCCTCGGTTGCGCTTTGCGCGCCCGATGTTCTGCTAAGTATAAAATACTAGCTGTCGCTTTACATCCAGACCATTCAATTCTCAGTCCCCTCCGATCGAATGTCTACCTACAAATCCTTCGCTCTTGTCGGTGGCGGAACCATCGGTCTGCCCATCGTCAACGCGCTCGCTGCTACAAAAGTCCCTGTCATTCTGCTGTCGCGCTCCTCAGAGGCGAAAGCTGTACCTTCCAACGTTCAAGTTATCAAAGTTGATTACGACAATGCCGATGCAATTGCAAAGGTTTTGAAAGAGCACAACGTGGACGTCGTCGTATCCACTCTGACCACTATGGCCGCTGCGGCGCAGAAGACTGTGGTCGATGCCTCGAAACTAGCCGGAATCAAGCTGTTTGTCCCATCCGAGTTCGGGTTGCCCACCGAAGGGTATACAGAGGGGCCGCTCGGGGACAAGGCTCACATCGCCAGTGCGTATTTTTATTTTTCAGTTTTTTATGACGCTTTGATACTGACTTTCCAACAGAGTACCTCACCTCCGTTGGCATCCCTTCCACCAGAATTTTTGTTCGTGCAACTTGACTACTAATTCCTTCAATCATCTCTGACCGATTTTTTTAGACTGGAAGTTTCGTCCAACTCATTCCCTGGCTTCTCGGAGGGAACGGAAAAGCGCAGATCATCGGAAAAGGTGACACTCCGTTCTCGACCACGTCTATTCCGGATATTGCAGGTATGTGCTCTCCCACATCCATCATTTATCAAAAGGTTGAATCATTTCTAGGCTTTGTCGCCCACATCCTGACAACCCTCCCTCCTTCCGAGCTCGAGAACCGCATCTTCCGACTCGAGGGCGAGCGAGTTACCATGAACGGCCTTGCTGCTCAGTTCAAAGCCACGCCTGAGTATGTCGATAAACTTACCGATCGCGGAGAGCACGAGGGATTTTTGAATTTCCTGGTTAGCGCGATAGAGGACGGGAAGGCTAGTACGGGGTGGAACGGCGTGAAGGAGGGAACTGGCGCGGATGCTGCGGGGACCGGAAACGCGGCGTGGCCTGGTCACCATTGGCAGACTGTTAAGGAGGTGCACAACCTTTGAGAAATCCAACTTGCCTAAGTATAGGCGCTGTGAATACATAGACTAGTAATATGAATTGTTTGTTGGCTTTCATGAGCGAAACATTATCCTCAAGCTGTGTCTAAGTCATTTCCAAGTAGAAAAATAAGGATCAAATTGCTCTCGCAGTTCAAATCGTGCTTCTTTCAACAAAAACTGAAAAGCGCCGATTGGACCTTGGAATCTATTCGGTACATTGGTGAAGTTGCTGGTCTATGCTCCTAAAGGATGCCTAGAGCAAGAAGTGTGACTGCTATATCTGCTAATGCGGTCTGAGTTAGGTCAGTCGACAATTCAACCAGGCTAGTTCATCGTGTCCAGGTTCCCAAAAGAGGGTATTTCGTTTGCTTTCCTTCGTTTCTTCTATATACCCGTACATACATCCTAAACCCATGATAGCGACATAATCAATGCATTGCGTCAAATAGTGCTGTGTTGTGCCACAGAGCGAGGTCGAACGACGACGTCGAGCGCAAGGTATGGCCAAATGCGTGGTTGACTGACTCCCACTCCGGCCCAAGACCTATGCTGTGATGGGTGGTGGGTTGAAAGACATAATCTGGTGTCGGTGTTAATTAGTTGCATAGCAGTCGTTAAGGACGATGATTCGCACCTCCTCGTAGAGTAGCTCCTTAAGTTGCTCACGACTGATATCATCTTTGTGCACTGAGCCCGAAGTCAGAATTTGTGGTGCGGATGAGGATCAAGCAGTTACTCACAGTCGAATTCGAAGAATTCGGGGTCGAGTGGCGGCGCAACGGGCTCATCTTCCGGGTCGTGCTACAGAAAATATATATGGCCGTTAGATAGGAAGAAAGCAATAGGAGTTGAGGTGACGCACGTATGCTTCCAGATATGGGTGTGCCAGCGCGTCCTCTACGGTTATTCGTTTCTTGGGGTCGAAGGTCTACATTGTACCCGTGTAAGCCAGCAGCAGAAAAAGAAACGGATACTGACGAGAGTCTTGGCAAGAAAATCAACCGCTAGTGGGCTCGCGTTCGGGAAGAGCGTCGCAAATGGGCGCCGTTTCCGGAATGGTAAAGCACGAATGTAGTCGCGCGAGCGGCGAGTGGAAATCGCGTAAAATTCGTCGAGCGTCGGGGTGCCGAGCACGTCGAGGATGAGGGTCAGCTGGTGGTGGTAGTCGCGTCCCGGGAAGAGAGGCTTGCCCGATAACATTTCGGCAAGAATACACCCCACGGACCACACATCGATAGCCTACGAAGCCAGGCCGTTAGATAAACAGACAAGGGAGAAAGGAATACAAAAAGATGCCGACTTTGGTGTATTGCTTGAATGTAAGCATAATCTCGGGCGCCCGATACCACCGCGTCGCCACGTATTCAGTCATGAAACCCGTCTCAGTCCCTGACGGCTCCGCGGTCTTGACGGATCGGGCGAGACCGAAGTCTGCTACCTTGAGATCGCAGTTGGCGTTGAGGAGGAGATTGGAGGGCTTGAGGTCGCGATGAATAACATCAGCGGAATGGATTGCCTTGAGGGCGCGCAGGGTCTGGTAAATGAAATACTGTGCGTGATCGTCGGATAGGTCTTGGGTACGAATGACGCGGTGCATGTCCGTTTCCATCAGCTCTTGAACCACTGAAAACATGCGGTGAGCCGGGGCAAGGTGACCCTCACGGACAGCTACGCACGATAGACCTCCTGGAATGCCTCTATGGAGGGGGGCTTGATAATATCAATGACAGAGATGATCTTCATTGAGAATGACATCGGAAATTAATCGAGGTAAAGGTAAGACAGAGAAGATGGCGCACGTTTTCGCTGACACCAGCCTCAGAGAGGAATTTGAGTAGCTTTAGCTCCCGGAGAGTGCGAAGGCAGAACATAGAGTGCTCGAAGGGCGCGATCTTCTTAATGGCAACTTTGCGCCCACTGGACCTATGCAGCGCGGAGCAGACGATGCCATATGCGCCCTCGCCGACGACGTCGAGGACCTTGTACTGCGTGCCGACATTGAAGCGGACCTTCCGGGGGGCGGGGGCGGGGGCGGCAGGCTTCTTCGCTGCGGTCGAGTCAGGCATGGGGAAGGAACCAAAGGAACAGAAGGAAAGAACGAGGACCAGCAGGTATGAAGCGTTCAGGTATACGTGCTGGCAAAGTTCAAACGCGTGAGGGAGGATTGTACAGTCTCCTTAGAAACGCCTACCGGTTTCCTTGGTAACCCACTTTTCCTCGGATCCCCGATCAGATAATCTCTCTCATTGTTGAACTTGACACAACTCAGTCCACCCATGAAACAAATTATAGGCGTGCACTGGCGTGCATATCACAGATTGTGGCCTTCAGATCCCCGTTCAACTGCCTACAATTTGCTGTCTACAGCCTGTCAGCAGGAGAGAAAGATATCCAATCAGTGCTTTACAATTTGCTGGGTCGCCGCACTACTGGTATGAACGCAGGTCCGACTCCCTCGTTTCCCGACTCGATACGGGCGATACCAACGGCGCGTTATCCTGCCACCATAGATACTGCAGTCGGCTTTCTGAGTCTTTCACAGCATTTCTTACACGGAAATCAATTCGACAACGCAATCAAATGCCCCAAGCTAGCTTGGGCTTGAGTTGGACCCTCTCAGTATACTAGACTCGACGCGGGCCACACGGGGTATGTACTGGGAAACTAGCGGCAAGAAATCATGTCAATCGCATTTCTACTCTATGCGCCGCAGAAAAAGTCACTGAACCTCCGGTCCATATACCGAATCACTCACTCAATTCATTCCATGCATAGCTCAGCCTTGACGAGAATGCGAGCGCAGATCATGGCATACAATACTTCAGCTATTCTCGATCACCTCTCTCTCAGGCACTGGAGTATGTCATTGTAGAGATTCCGCGGTTTCATTGAATACTGAATTTAAAGGCTCCAAGTTCGTCATCCTGGACCGAGTGCGGACGGCCACCCCTCCTTCCAACGCTGGCAAAGGCGCATCTTCCAATCCAAAGCGGCAGAATTGGTTTATGGCAATTAAGGACGGGAACTCCAGCACTGGATGGGTTCAACATGAGGATTGAATACGCTGCGCAGCCTTGTAACGCTGAGAATTTTTGACATTCTTCGGAACCCAGCATGCCTTGACGCTTGCGGATAAAGATTTTCCGGTACTGTCACCGTATGTGCTAAATCGTATTCGTCGGAGTCCTTTGTCTGACTTCAAAGCTTAGAGCATCAAATCACTCCCATTGGCGGTTCAAATTATGCTCGTGCCTCAAGCAAATTTATTCTTCATACAAGTACAGGGTAAGATACTGTCAGATATTGAGGGCGAAGAAATATAGACCACTAGTTAGTGGTAACTGCACCTGAGGCGGTAAGCGGGCGGCCAGAAATTGCTCGAGCAAGTGCTCTTCAGTTCAAGTTTCGTTCACAACACACCGTTCTTAGTCACCTCCACTTCCGACGTTGTAGGCATCGTCTTATCCTAAATCAATCATTAATCCTTAGGTTTCGTTGTCCACAAGGCACATCATAACAACCCTCCCATCTTCTGAGCTCGAGAACCGTATTTTTCGACTTCAAAGCGAACCAACAACAACGTTGCAGCACAGCTCAGAATCACGCCTGAATATTTTGACAAGGTTACCGGACATGGAAAGGACGAAAATGAGTTACTGAATTTCTTGCTTCGCGCTATTGAGAATGAACAAGCTAACACGGGGTGTTACATCTCGTCTTGTGTCGAGATTGTTGATCTGGGATACAACCCTTGTTTCTCCGCTCTATATTATATGTTAAGAGTCTCATGAAGCACACAACAGATTATATTGAGTTTATTGTTCGATGAAACGAGCGGATCTTCTACACTATGATAGTTGCAGAAAGAAATTTGAGATTGGAGGTGGCTTGGTTTCAGTGTTGATACTGTACTCATTTACCAGTTAAGGGACCAGTGATCGGATTCGACCCATTCCTGGTTGGTGTTGCCCGAGAAGCAAGACCAGATTTGCAGCTTCAAAGGAAATGAGACAATGGAGGACAGCAAGTGAAAACATTAAAGCAAGACTGACCTGAGTACCAGGGGTGGTGTTACCGTTGGGCAAGTCGAAGCACTAAACACACATCAGCCGTTCTTCCAAAAGATCAAACACAAGAAAGAACTCACAAAACCGGCATTAGCCTTGCTCGTAACACTGCCCGTCCTATGATTCCACAACTGCATCTTATTATCTGCGTCGCACGGCGCCAGCACGAGCTTCGCGCCGTCCGCAATGGTATTCCCAGCTGGCGTAACACAGAGATCATCGTACATGACCATCCGGCCGTTGTGGTCTGGGTCGGTGATGATTTGGCCGGTGGCTTCTTGGGTGCAGGTGGAGACGGTGACGGGTGCGTTGGTAGCATTGGCGGCGGTAATGCAATTGCCGGCGATGTGATCAAGTTCGACGGTGAACCTGAAGAGCACGAGCATTAATAAGTGACGTGCTGGAGAGTTGAGAAAGATAGGACAGATGAGGATAAGACGCACCAGACGGGGAAGTTCACGGGGATGGACTTGAACTTTTGGTTGCTGTTGTTCTTATCGCATGTCCAGATTTGAACCTGAGATATGATTTTGTTGTCGAGTCAGACTCGACGAAAATTCAACTAACGTTATACTGACCTGGTTCCCGTTCGACAGATTTCCGTCCGTGATATCGACGCACTAAATTGGTTGATATATCAGCGAGAATCGAATCAAGACTCGTCGAACGAAGGACAATGCTCACCTTGTTATTACCTCCGCCGCTCCACTGAATAGTACCATCGGTAGTGAAAGCGAACTTTTGAGCTAGGTGAATCGTGAATAAGCTGCGTTTACGGTATTGTGAAACTGCTAAATACCCATATCTCTCGGCCCGCAAGTCCACACCTGAAGTTTGCTACCGTCTTTGTCGACATTGTCGGTAACATCGAGGCACTATCGCATAAGCACCGTTTCAGCGACATACTCGCAAAACGAAACTGATACTCACAAAACCGTTAGCCGACAACTGCGTGGTTCCACCAGGTACCCCGGTACCACTCCAGGAATTCAGCGTCGTAGAGTTGGCGCCGCAGTCCTGAATCACGACGGGTGCGCCGTTTTTGAGACTGGATGCTGTGAGGCACTTATCTTCATTTTGTTTCGGTGAACAAACATTCATGAACGTAGAGTCAACGGAGAGACTCACTGGATCCCAAGGTTGTTTGGATTTCGATCATCGGGCTGGGAAAATGAAAAGACGGCATGTGAGCCAGGTCCATCGAGACGAGAAAAGCCGTAGCGGCGTACCCTTGGGCATTGACACTGAGAGCGGCAGCCAGGATGGAGGCAGAAAAGAACGACGCGGCGAGCATGGCCAAGAAGGAGCGGAGACGGAGAGAGATAGAAAGAGGGAAGAAATTGAGTCCACATGCAAACTGTCGCGGTATTTATTACGATTGAATGCCCAGCCAACATCTGTGGTAGCAACGGGTCAATGAAGGTCGCGTGTGGCCGGGGCGGCTCGTGAAATTGGAATTATTGAATCCTCAGCCATCACTGTTGCAGCAACGGGTCAATGACGGTTGTGTGTGGCCGAGGCGGCTCGTGCCCGTTGTCTTCGATGCTGGCTTAGGACCAGGGAGAATTCCACAGAGTCATTGAGCTTCAACGCGAAAGCCACAGAAAAAGATGGATGAAACAGTGGGAGGAAGTGGAAACCCAGGAAAGATTCAGATGCCAGATCGCGCCGTAACAAGATCATGATGATCAATCACAGCACGATCACGTGTGAGACGCGATCGCACTTTCAGCGACGTCACCTGGCCGCGCCACTACAGTAAGTAGTCTCAACGTTGAACCGCAGGTACGACTCGGAGGACTTGACTTATTGCTATAGCGTCTGTCTACGAGAGACTACCGCGCCACTTCTAAATGTCTCAAGGTTTGTCGTTTGGCATCGAACGTTGAATATTAAGTAGTAAGTACCCGCCAAAATATTTTAATATTGTTTCAACTGGCTCTTACACGCCGGAGTGCGCCCGCCGCCAGGAATTTATCAGTTTTCTAGTCTCTCTAGACAGACGCTATAACAATTGTAGCTCGTACCTCGCCAGTTATATTCCCCTCAGGCTCTCCACTGAGGTCCACTTCCTTCAGGCTTCCATTGCCTTTTCAGATCCTGTGTTCAACAGCACTTTCAACCAGGAATGGAATGCTGCACTTCGTGCGCTACGGCGACGACGGCTTTGCATCGTTAACGTTGTGAGCGTCTAGATTACACAAGCCCAAGCCGGCTAAAGTAAAAGTCGTCTCGCCATCAGCCGCCTACTAACTAATAGTGCGAATATGGATACGTTAGCTGGTCTCAACTTAGACAGAACCGTCTACAGCATTGGTGGCGATACCGCAACTGCGACTACTCTTAGACTATCTACAGCAGTTATTAATATTATCGTAGATGTACGGTATTCAATGTATCGTCGTGGATCTGTCCATCCACAAGTAGTTTGAGCTGTTTTTGTTCTCGTCTGTGGCTATTGTATCACCAAGGCGAAACCACCCACTTTGATACTGAGACTTGAAGACGAGACCACCACACAATTGGAATCCTGGATCGGCGTCGCGGAGAGGACAAAAATATGGTAGGCGCTGAAGCTCATGTTGAGTACTATTAAAATGAGACAGACGACCGAGACAGTCATCTTGAGGTGAGACCAAGATAAGATAAGATGGCGGAAAGCGAATATCGGAAGAGGATGTAAGTATGAGACAGGAACGCCTTATCTAGTTTTTGTTTGCGTTTCGAGTGGAAGAGGGAGAAGCGGCTGTGGGCCGGGGAAAACGAGGAGTGGTGCATGATATTGCATGTATTTGATTCCGCGGGAGACGAAAGAGTGGTGCTGTGAATGCACGGAATGAAATTCAAAGAATGGACGAACTGTCTGCATTGCGTTCCATCCCATTGACACCCACTCCCAACCCCGCCGCCGCCGACGCCGCCGACATGAATCGCCAGAGTTGGAAGGGAGGACTACTTACTTGACCTGTGCGGACCACTCGCAGGATTCATGAGCGCCAGTTTAAGCAAGCACTTGGACGCAGATTGAGGGTGATTTCGTGTCCGAAGGGTAGTAGTGAATTCCTGAAGTAGGCAGGAGAAGAGAGGATTGAAGATGAGTTCATATTGTTGGCGTGTCTGTTTATGTAGTTAGTTGCAGTCGGAGATGAAGGACACCGAAAAGAGGTAGGATTCGGAGGGAGTTATTCAAGGCGAGACGCTGGAGGGCAGGGAGTTGGTAAGATGTACCAGTGGTCGAGTGCGGAGCAGTTGCTTCCGCGGCAGGAAAGACAGCAGACAAGGATAGGGGTCGTAGCTTCCGATAGACTCGGTCTGCGTCCGAGTCAAATGAGTCAATTGGACCGCGAGCGACGGAATTCGAGGAGAGAAGGTAAGAACACAGGAACTCGAATAGGCGCTTGTACCATAGCAGGAGACGAGTCAAACGAATACAATTGCATAGGAAGGCGGCAGGTAAGAATTAGACTCGACTTGGGAGAAAATGCGGATGCGGTTGTTGGGAGGGTGGTTCCGCGGGAGAAGGAAGCAAGGACAGGGGCCGCCGGCGGACATGTATGAGCGCCAGACGCCAGAGTGAGTCAAAGCGGAGGCGCAGGAGGAGAAACGGAGGCGCAGAGAACCAAATATGGAAGCGGCTAGTTCCAAAGCAAGAGGAAGTATCTGGAATCTGTTGTATTTGTGACAGTACTTATTCCTGAAGGAGTTGTTGCATTGCGCTGCGCTGATGTCGAGGGAAGATGTTCTTGTGCTGTGTGTGTGATATAGATGAAGATAAGTAATACGGGTGCGCGGCGAAGGCAGGATTATTGTTGTATCTTGTCAATGCGAGTCAAAGGGTGTGAGACCGGCGCCTAGTTTGTGAACTTGGCGGAGCAAAGGTGATGATGGAAATGCTAATAGCGAGGTAGTACTGTGCTTGCTTGATACACGCGTTGTTCGAGGTCGAGTCAAGAACCCTAGTCGAAGGGTCGAGTAAGAAATAAAATAAAGTAGGCGCTGCCAGAGAGTCTCGGGGGTGTGATATCGAGGTGGGTTGGAAGCACGTAAGCCAGACCTCGAGGAGGCGCGTAAAGTGACTTGGTGCTGTAGCGAGGCGCGTGGAGGACGCAGACGGAAATGGGACAGTGCCCAAAGCGGTATGTCAGACCCGGAATGATGGTAGAATGTGACGAACGGCATTGTCCGTGCTGAATGCCCTTGTACGCTGTTGACGACGATGGCGACAATGGGAGATGCAGAGAACAAAGCAGACTGTACGCGGAATAAGGGGAGAACAAGGACGACCAAACCGGGAATCCCACGTGGTGGTTTTGAGCAGAGTCCATAGTTCCCAATTCGGCCATTGCTTTGAGACGCCAGAAAAGGAAATGTCCCAATCGTTTCTTTTTTCCGTCCGCCCATCATGTATATAATCGCGACTCTGCAGAACATTGGCTGCATACCAGCATCACAATGTTCCAGGTCGCATCTCACCCCGCCGCATTCCACCTCCGCGAGCACTCCCGCCGACCATCCTATGACCGTCCCCACACCCCAAAACACTCCTCGTCGGCGTCGAACGCAGCGATCCAGCTCCCGCGAACGCTGACCCGCCCACCCTTCACCGACATCTCCCGCGACGCCCTCTCCACCGCCGCACCCGACCTCGCGTCCGTCCCCACCGAATTCATCCGCCACCACCTCCTCGCGAAAGCACCTCAGATGCAAGCAGGCTTGACCGCGCTCGCCCCTTCCCACATCGCAAAATCTTACCCCCGTGCGCACCTCCCACCCGCGCTCATTGTACCCCTACGCAACGTCGCCGGCCCGCCTCCGAGCTACCCCACCCACGCACTTGCCGTTGGCGCGCCCCCACCAAAAGGCCTCCGCGAGGCCCCCGCCGACGCCCCGCAAACCATCTTCGCCGTACACGCCGTCGTCCTCGCTGCCCACTGTGCGAAGCTCCCTCGCCTCCCCCCCTCGCACAGCAGCGGCGGCCCCAACGCGACGCTTCCCGTCCTCCCGATAACTCTCCCCTCCCCACAAGCCTTCACCCTCCTCCACCAATTCATCTACACCCACCGCATCGACACCCTCCTCGCGTCGCTCCTCCCCCTCCCCGCCCCCTTCCTCGACTCCCTCTCCTCCTCCTCCGCTTCTGGGGGACCATCCGCCCACCAGATCCTCACCGCGACCCTCGCGACGCCGACCGTCCTGCACACCCTCTCCGCGCATCTTGCCTCTGCCTCCGCGGGATCACTCACCACGCTCATGAGTCACGCCGCGCATGTGAAGGAGCTGTGGCAGGATATGGTCGCGTTGGGGGTGTATGATGTTGTGCTGTGGGATGCGTTGGATCTGGCTTGGGAGGTCGTTTTGGGCGGGATGAACCTCGCGGCGGGGGTGGGGCAGTGATGAAACGATGAGGATTCAACGAAGCTTACGATTTCGGCGACGGTCTCCAGCCTCGCTACTTGCCACCCACGCCGTGGCCCATCGCGCACCGAGATTTCTCGACGCGCATGACGCGCCACGTCACGCCCGGCATAGACCTCCTTACCTTACTCATCCCCTCTATTCTCTTTTCTTCTCTCACAACACTCTCAATACCCCCTCATCTCCACATTACTTATGTAGCCCAGTTCGCTCTTGACATGTAGCATTTGCCTCCATTATCCCCCACCTCGCTCTGTTCTGGCCGATTGAATACCTTGTAGCTATATCTTCAGAGAATACACCTTAACTGGTGTGAAATATATTTTTATCGTTTGCTTTTGAAAGGTTGAGACCGCGAGGAACAGTTGGGAGTCTATGGCGAGGGGTTGGTGGGTCTGGAACTTGGTAGAAGAGGACCTCGAGTAAGCGCCCGAGAGATAAAAAATCCGGGGATATGGCCAAAGGATGCTGCGCCATTTCGACGCGTCAGAGGGCGAAGTTGCGCGTCGAGACTCGAATGTGGTGGAAGGAAGAAATGGGTTGTTTGTCAGTTGATCGGATCGACTCGGAATCTCGGATCGAATCCTCATCGAAATCTTATTTTCGCCTCGTCTTTGTCTCAGACTCTCAGGCTCGTCTGAATCCGATCGCCTTCAAGTGAGATCATTTTCGCGTCGCCTCTTCTCTGGGTTGTTCTTGGTATTGTCTAGATACTACTATAGCTAACCCTCATCGTCCCGTCTCTGTGACTGTTGTGTGTCTAAGGCCGAGATTGTAACCTTCTCGAGTCTTCATCTTCGTCTGGTCCGAGTCTGACTTGACCGTCTCTACTTCGTCTCAGGCTCGTCTCTGTAGGCTGTCTAACGTGGTCATCTTCGTCTTCCTTCCAATTTACTACACTGTCTCGTCTCTGTCTCTGTCTCGTTTTCGGCTCTATCTTGCTCGTCCGATTTGGTGACCTGGTCTGGTCTGGTCTCCGTCTCCGTCTCTGCCTCTGTCTCGTCTAATCTTGCTCGGCTCGAACTCGTCGTCTAAAACTGATTTTTGTCCCTGTCTCTGACGTCTGACAGCGGCTTACAAGTCGCCCCGCTATACGGCTAAAGGGCAATCCACTAGTACTAAGTATGATCCAAAAGGCTTGTTTCCGACAATTCATTTCTCTTGACTTCATCGACTGTTCTCCAACTGTTCTCGTCTGACTTTGATCGTCTTCAACAATTGGTCTTCAAGTTGTCTAAAACTGATCATTTTCAAGTCTTCTCTGTCTCGTCTAACTTGATCGTCTGGTCTCGTCTTCGTCTGTGTTTCGTCTCATTTGGTCGTCTCTTCCCTGGTCTGGTCTCGTCCGGGCTGGGTTGTCTTCGTTTTTGTCTCTAACTCGTCTTGTTCAAGTTGCTCGTCTGGTCTCTGATCTCTCTTGTCTTCTTCAATTTGATCGGCTTGGTCTCTGTCTGGCTGAACTTGATCTTTGTCTTCTTCGCCTGACCTTTTCCACCACGGATCGCCCAACCGACGCGCTCAGACTCAAATAAACTTCCAGTTTCTAACCAGAAAGGTCTCCTCATATTATATGGTATTTATCGGTTGTCGATTGTCGATATCTGAGACCCAGGTTGCTCTGAGTCTCTCTCTATCTCAATCTACCACTGACGAACAACTTGGGAAATTGCATCCAGCGAGGTATAGTTATTCCTCCAGGCTGAGAAACCAGGTACTAACGGTACAAGTGTTTCTCAAAGCCCTGCCACGACGATTGAATGTAGAATCGAATACTGCTTGAGATTCATCTATGCCGAGAGTCCGACCATTACAATACGTGATTGAAAAGTATGCTGCGCCTAACCTTGACACTGGTCAAAAATCTCAAGATCGCTGTGATTAAACGCTTCCCCGAGCTTAAGCGTGATACCTGCCGTCGGAGAAAATTTCAACAACATCGAATGCCAAAGTTGTCGTTGAAACTTCTTCCGAAACCAGGGACTCGAAAGAATGGTCGGATTCACAACAAAGAATTCGCAGAGTAAGCCTGAGGAGTGAAAGATCTGGAATCTAGATTCGTGTGGATTATGCTACATCATTCTGGGTGCTACAGCGTCGTATCTGAGTGGGATCGTTCTAAATATCTAGGGCTTACAAGGGGCCAGGGCGCTGGGATCAAGGACTACTAGAACCGGAATCTTCGCCTGCGTGCATGTATGTGAGGTCGCGACCCGTGACGGATTGGTTCGATTTCTCTGCATCCTGCACTTCCTCCTGCAATTTTGCCACCTGCTCGCAGCGATCGCGATGCTTCTCCCAGAGACCAGGATAATAACGGCTCCGACGGTCGAGTCTTATTGGACGGCTGCATCCACGACATACGACTTCGTGTGGCGTCACTTTAACTGCCCATTCATCGGTCTCTAGAAGACGACGACGCTCGGCCTCCGATCGTGCTGTTTTCTTTGCGAATGGTGGATCCGTCTCGTCGAGCGTCTGCATACCGCCCGAGGATGGCGACGAAGTACTGCTTGTGTGACGCTTGCGACGACGGAAAACGGGGGCGGGGCGGCTAGTCTCGATAGTGCTTTCGGAGGAAGAGGGGGTACTAGAGCCTTCTCGCGACCAGGACAGGTCGACTTCTTCATCTAAGACATCTCCCTCAGCTATTCCGAGAACCTGTGGCCGCCGTCTCCAGCAAATATCGGTTCGCTCGGGGCGAAATCCAGCACAATGCAGGGAATGCTCTCGAACCAAGCGTTGAATGTTTCCTAGAGGATTTGGGCCGTCGTATTGCAAAACAGCCCCGCATCCTTTTCTTCCGCACCGACTTCGAAAGGCCCAAGGTGGATTCTCGGTTTTGTCCATGGTAATGCGAATTTGTGTGCGGGAAATGTGGTAGTATGATGAAAGTGCGCAATTGAGAGTCTGTGGACGAGGCTTCAAGCTGGTACACCGATGAGGAGGAGGTGAAACAACAAGAAAGGAGAGTTGAGACATTATGATTTCGTCGGCTGCCCGGGCCGCTGGCCGTAGCAACCGACTTCTTTGCTTCGGCATTTTTCGGCCGTCTGGCTTCCTTTCCTTCGTCCATGTCGAGTTCGACGCTGGGCTCTGGCCAGCCTTAGCCAGTGACTTACGCGCCATTGGTTCAGCCTGAATGGGTTTTCAATATCTTTACACAAGATTTGGCCCAGAGGAAGCCGTCCATCTATTTTTCCCTCATTGCTGTCGGTGGAGTGACTCGAGTCTGAGGCTCTGAGCTCAACTTAGACGTCTGACGATGAAGCCCGTGGCAGGTCTATACAACAAGATCGTGAGCCTTGCTATCCGACACGGAGAGAGCTTCTGGAGCTCCTTACCTTGGACTGTGCGCTCACCTTCATCCGTTCAAATCTCGCCCGCCCTCAAATTGAAGGGTCTTGCCTCGGCTTCATATAGCTAGCAGCCCATGCTCGCCTGAGAGCCATCTCGGAGAATAACGCTGACTGGCGTGTTTTGCCGAGAAGACTGAAAAAATCCACAAGTTGCGTCTCCCGTGTCGCGGAATGACATCGAGACATCAAAACATTCAGATTTCATTCCCAGGGAGGAATGCACTGAATACTATACGCGTGCGTCGGATACACAGTAATAGATTCGGTTACCGAAAATTTTCAATAGGCTGGGCTTGAAAATCGCCGACCATTGATGTTTTCCCCTCTCAGGTCGATTGTTTCTTTCATGTTTGCTTGCTTGCGGGCCGTTTATTAGCTGGACCAATGAATCGAACACTGTTAGCTGCAAGTTGTTGAATCCAACACTTGTGCCTGAGTGTGGTCGAGTTATTTTTGGTTCATTCGGCCAACAGTTGAGTTTGCAGCTCGGATTGACCTCACCATCTAGCCTCGGGCAACGCTGGCCGGGCCATTCAGACCATTCCTTTAAATACTACGATGGATCGGGTGGTGCTCATCCCCCCCTCCTCTACCATGTTCTCTAACTGGAACCTCTTCTCGACTATCATAGTTGCTGTTGTTGCGCCAGCAGTCACTGCACAGATGTATGTACCAATTACGTTGATCATGAACCCAACATGAACCTCTACTCACGCCGCCTTGTAGTCTCCAAGATCAGTCCGTCAAGATCCAAACGACCTTGGGTTCCGGTATGAGAAATGTCCCTTCAGCCAAACGATATACCTGACCAAGGAAATAAGGCACAAAATGTCTCGCTGCTTCGAGCTTGCAGAATGGTGCCCCGGTTGTTATTGAAGATTGCGGCTCAAACGCCACCTCTCTCAATTCGTGGATCACTGGCGGAACCGGGGCTCGCAGTCAACTGAGCACCAACGGGTTTGTACGTTGCTATGCTCTTTCGTACTGTCATATTATTTGCTTCCTTGATGCTCAATCGTCCGTTCTGCAGTGTCTCGATGTCGTTAACAATGTCGATGCCAACGGTAGCAAACTTCAAGTTTGGACCTGCGGACCCAGGGACGAAGGTGAACCATCAATCTTTCCTTCTTGGAGCCTCTTCTGACTGCCCTTTGCACGCAGCCCAACAGTTCACGATGACATCCACGTCAATTGAGTGGAACGGAGGGAGCAACAACAAGGTTACCCTCTCCTCTCTATAATTTTGATTCGTGTTAATACGAGAGTAGTGTGTAGATGTCACGGATGGAAATCTTTCAAACGGGAACCAGGTCAGTCAATTAAATCCTCTTGAACATTAAAGCAAGATGTATGTTTTCAAGGCTCAAGTATGGGCGTGCGATGCGAACAACAGCAACCAAAAATTCAATTTCATACCGACGACCTTCCCCGCGCGGTAAGTTCATGACAGAATCTTTTGTGTCGAAATCTAACGTCTGATTCCTTCATTCCAGGTTCGAACTCACCATCAGGCCCGACCCCACGACATTTGCCAGCTGCCTCACCGCCGATAATGCCACCAACGCCCCAGTCGCCATCGGTCCCTGCGGCGATAACGTACCGATCAACCAAAAGATCGTCGACCCCGACCACAATGGTCGGATGGTGATGTACGATAATCTCTGCATTGCCCCAGCCGGGGACACCCTCGCGGACGGGACGAAACTCGTGTTGGCACCCTGCGATGCGAATGATAATGCGCAATTCTGGAACCATGGGACAGGTAGTATTACGAACAAAGCTAATACCAATTTCGTGAGTTATATTCTCATTCAGAGTTCATGCCTCGTTAATAGACGGCGCTGTAGTGTTTCGATTTGACGGACGGTAATCCAGCTGCGGGCACGCAGGTTAGTCTTGCCTCGTTTGCCTCGAATTCTATCCTCTACTCGCTGATCGCAATCATTCAAGGTTCAAATCTGGACCTGTTTTGCGGGTAATACAAACCAGGAATGGATGGAGGTCGACAGCTTCAGTAATTTCTAGAGCTCGGTCTTTGAACTTGGACTTCAATGGAACCGTGACTGCGATGTCATTCTTTTACAGGGCTTGTACATACAGTTGTGCCATTCCCACAGACAGTCGTACATACGTCTTCCTCGCTTTTATGTGACTATAATGTGAATCGTTACTGTAGCTTGTCAATCGCTCATGAGTTACACGGAACGCGATATCATAGTACTTATTATCAGCCACGGGCCCACCGTGACGGCACCACAATGCACATTCATTCAAATGGAATCAATCTCGGAGCCAATACGTTTGCCCCCCAGTTACCAAAGCGGATGACTCAGAATGCTTCTGCATACTACAATCGTTTAGGTTCGAAGACCCGAAAGTTGAATTTCGAAAAAAGCTCTACATACGTGCCGTCACGCAGCCGGTGTGATGCCATCAATCATCAATCTCACGGTCTCAGCCTGTCTTCCAACTCTGCGTCTTAACATCAACGTTTATTTCAGCTTCTTAGTATTTACAATCGATGAATCACCCTTTCAATTCGAACCAAGCACTTTCAGATGCTGTCCCATTGCCTTCATCTGGTTTCAGGTTTTCAATGCCCCAGAAGCCTCCACTGGCAGTTCTCAAAGAAGAATATCCTCCAGCTCGACCGTCCTGAACCTTATTCAATTAGAAGTCTCTGCGGACGGAGCGGATGCGGGAGAAGCATTGACCGTGCTGCGGTTTCATGAAGTCGTGCGAACAAAAAAAAAGATACATAGATCAATCGTCGAACCGTATGATTCGTACTACGTGAGTCGTCGTTCTACTCTGACCTCTAGAAAGCCTGAAGTACCCCGATGGCGTGTCCCGGTCAACAACGATCCGCCGCGACTCCCGCTGGCTTTCTGCCCGCTGCAGGTGCGCCTAAAAAAAGAAAGCGAGACGGCGACACTGAGGGGTCAGATTCGGGGCGTCGCTTACAAGAGTGGCAGCTTCCTTCGAGCATGAGCGAGATTGTTACGAGCCGTGAGTCGACGATGAAATCTGTAACAGTTTTCATCCTATTGATGCTATCGCTTTTTCTGTTGTTAAGAAAATGGGATGGCCGAAGCTTTCAGCCAGATGGCCCAGTTAGCATCTTATTTCGCTAAGAGGGCTGGCGCTACCGCGTCGTCTAGTATGTGTTCTGTTTTTATTCGAAGTTATTCTTGCGCTCCCGAAACTCATTAGTCGTACTAGCCCAGACGTGCATCTCGAGGGATAATCAAGATTTCAAAAATGCATTGGACGAAACCGTCGAACTCCGAGCCAAGGTCGCAGAATGTGAGCACTTGTACACGTACCTTCCTTTGCGGCATCACCACTGAACTCTGCTGAAGTGACTGCCCATCTTGCTTCAAACGCTCGAACGATCAATATGTGGAAAGACCGTCGGTGTCTCCCTTTGAATAGTTTCGCTCGACTCAACCCAAACTCAACCTGTATAGATCACGCGGCGATAACGAACTCAGTTCGAACTCTTGAACAGAATCGTACACAGATTTATTACTAAGTATTCCAACGTCGGCGAACTTACCCTGCTGTGCAGTTCAAGTGAAGGAACAACAGTGTAAAGCCGCGATGGACCGCATGGATAAAGGTAGACTGTTTCGATACCACAGTACCCTCATATATCTAGCTTACGGGTTTACCGCAGTAAACCACGAACTGAAAGAGAAAAACGCGACGAGTATGTGATTCTAATTTATCCATCACTTGCTTGTTGCATTTTCTACCTATGCGAGAACTCACATATTGCCACAGTCGAAACTCTACGTGCACAGTTAGCGGAAGGCAAATTCTGTGAATCTCTATTCGAATTCAATTCGAACTTACCTCGAGAATCGACGCAGAGATCGTCAACGCCGAAGCTTCGAAAGCAGCGGCCCTTTCAAATGAACAAAAACTATTCGAACAATTGCAAGAGGTCAGCGGGCACTGCGCTCAGCTCCAAAGTGGTGTTACCGCCCTTTTGTCGCGACGCATCGTTTCTTAGATATTTCCTGTCCAACGCTCCAGCGAAGTTGAAAATTGAAATGTCCCGGCACAACGGCAAATTAGTGATCCGAAATAGACCTCCTGTAATGACACGTAGACAGTTTTCTCGCCAACTCCGATGCAGCTCTGATCTTCGAGGAACCTACTGCGAGGAGCGCAATACAAAGACTCTGGGACCCACTGTCTTGGTTTGTTTCATTTCGGTTTCATTATTGATTCCGAAAAACCGCACGGACTCATCAGTGGATTCTTATCGATGCCTCAGGGATCGCCACCGTGGCACAAATATTCTGGACTGCCCCTGCAGAATAAGGTTCGTAGAACAAGGTTCAGAGAAGCAGGACGTGGCACTTCCGCCCATCATGTGAACCGCTGTCGATGCTGCATTCCCAAACCGATGTCATAATTTACAATTTATACTGTGGTCCTCGTCCGGACTACTGTCGTTTAACCTCTTGCCCATGTCGATTCCCCCAATCAGGCTCCCTAAACCTCGGCACCCTACTGGCGCTACCGACACACCTGAGGCTGTCGCAATAACTCGCAAGAGAAATCGACATACCGATGCAGGCGAGTTTGACTCGTCTGGGCAGTGCCCACCAGCAAAGAAGAACTTTGACTGGGCGCATCCGAAGAACTTTAGCGACATAACAACAAGCCGTGAGCTCAGCGGAACCGCTGCAATGTCATTCACAACTCATCTCTTTGTATTTTAGAAAATGGTATCGCGGAAGCCGTCAATCGGTTGGCTTCATTAGCTACTCATATCGCGAACGATGTCAACACGACCGCCTCCATTTGTAAGCTTTCTACGCTCGCTACGTTCCAAGTCTCAGAGCGCATTGTGATCGTACCAGCGCGGGGCTACATTCTACAACAGGAGGAAATTGTGCAAAATAGGTCGAAGGAAGTCGCTGACCTTCAAAACAAAGTTGCTTTTTGTAAGTCTCGTCTACAATACCATACTGTTAAGCACTGCTGTTGAGATTTCCAAAAGTGACCGCAGACGTGAAATCATTACAGGAAAGTATGTTTTTCCTGCTGCTTCAAGCACTGGCCTTCAATGACGTGGCTTGCGTAGGTAACGAAGAGACAACCAGTTTTGTCTTGGACCTTCAGTACAAATGTGTGGTTTTTCCTCCGAAATCTGTATTCGATTATTTACGATATTACAGTGTTGCATAAAGAAGCTGAATGGAAAGTTGCGCAAGATAATGCGGATAAATGTGAGCGAATGCCAGTCTATTTGATGAGCGCGGTGCTCATGACTTGGGTGCAGTGGGTGCTGAGTTGAATGAAAAACATGCTCTCGGTGAGTGGTTGCTTACATCCGCGCGACACCGTGGCCAGTCAGGTTACTAAGCTGTTCCTTCGATATAATAGTCGAGAACCTACGTGCGCAATTGGCTGAAGGCAAGAACTTTCAGGCTTTATCAGGCTAACTCTTGGGCTGAAAAATTCTTCCAGAGACAGCTAATGCCACTGCCGCCAAAGCAGAAGCCCTTTCGAACGAAAAAAGGCTGATGGATCAAGTTCAGGAGATCAGCGTTCATTCTGTAAATTTGCAGGCACTTGTATCTTCTGTCCTGTCGAAGCGTATGGTTTGATTATCCGTTTCTCTCATGTATGTCCAATGCGTCCCGGTATACCGGCAGAAGAAAGATTTGAAGATTAATATGATGCACCTTAGTCGCAGAGAAGCAACACTTCCATTTGTTGAGAAGCACATCCCGTGTGAACGTGCAGCACAGTTTAATCGTAGGGGCGGTCACGGTTGTATTTGATTGCGATTTTTGTTGTTTGCCTCTCGACAGAATCCCCACTATCGACAACCTCAGCCTATGACCACTAACGAGAAACGCAACGCTGACGAGGCATCAACCGAACCAATATCTCCGAGTCGGCCCCAAAGAAAACGAAACCTGCCTCTCCGCTTTAGACATCCTGAAAACACGTCCAATTCAAAGACCAGCGCGGGTATTACTATGAAAACTGCAGACCCTGAGGAGTATCAATGGGAGCTTCCCCAGAACTTGAATGAAATTCCTCGCGGTGGTATGCCCACATTTTTCTCCTTCGTAGAGCGTTGGGAAGGTCAATCTAATAAAGCAATCTTTCATGCATCTAGAGGACGCGATGGCAGAGGGGTTCCGCCTCTTGGCTGAAACAGCCACCTTCTATTCCCAGGCCGCCTCCGCGAATTCTGCTGCTTGTTCGTCATTTTCTTCGCCATCGATTGACTTTCAAACTAATTGTTCAATCTGGCCGACCCAGCGCGCGGATACGTGGAGGGACAAATGAACATGATGGCGAAGGCGGTAAATGACAATAGCGAACTGCGATCGCAGAACGAGGAGTGTGCGCAGTTTATATTTCTTCCCGCCAATTCGTTGTGCTTACACCCGATTGCAATTATAAGTGGCGGCCAATTTAAGGTCTGCTTTTCAGACTCTTGAAGATCATGCGTGTCTATTGTTCATCTGGTCCGCTGGCTGACTTGAGTCGCATATCTTTGCGAACGACGTCCGTTTCTCTAGATAAAGCAACGTCGGCCGGGTCGATCAGAGACCTGCAAATTCAGTTGGAGGACGAGAAGAAAATGAGTGAGTCGCTACTCCACGCTGAATGTATTGTTTCCTGAAATCATGCTCCGTAAGTCGCAGCTCTGCGCGATGAATTAGCACAAGGTGAGCAAATCCAAAGGAAAGAAAAATAGTACCACTGTACTGTGGCTGAGATGTTTCATTTTGTGCGTAGTTCGTGAAGCCGCCCGCATCGAGAAAGAAACAGCACTGGCGAATGAAAATCAACTGATAAATCAAATCCAAGTGGTTAGCGTGCATCTGCAGACTGGCGTAGCTGCTCTCCTGGCTCAGCGCTCTGGCGCCTAAGGTCTTTGGAATGAAATTTTTGAAATTGTACCTAGCGAGAACACTCAGCAAAGATCGAATGCAATGTTGAATTGAACGAAAATTGTTCGCTCGAGAGACTGACTGATCGCCCGCGCAATCATGAATTCCATCCCAGGAGAAGCATTAGTTGTGGTTATACCAACCTCTACATGTCTACATGAATCTACTCTAATGAATACAATATACAATGAGTACAGGGATATACTTCCTTGAATAATGATACAGTGCATTAGATCTCGCCAAACTCTACACCTCCGCTGCCACAGCCTTCTCCTGAGTTGTCGTCGCCGTCTGTTGGGGCGTCGTCTTCTCAATCTTGATATTCTTGATGAATATCGCTGACAGCAACGCCAACCCCGCCACCGGCACGCCCAGAACAAACACAATCCTCAACGCCTCTGTGTAGCTCCTCACCACGCCCGGAATCATCTCCACAGGTAACGCAGTGTATATCGCCGTCGGACTCTCCTTCACAATCTCCGCAGGCGCATCCGGAGCGTAACGCGCCAGGAACTCAGAGAGCTTGGACGCAAACACCGGCTCCGCTACACCCAGCCCGAGCGTCCCGCCGAGGAACTGTGCGAACGAGCCCATGGAGGTCGCCTGCCCCAGCAGCCTCGGCGCATCGCGGAACTCGACCTGGATAGCGAGGAGCGAGTTCTGCATGCCCATGCCTGTGCCGATGCCCGCGAGGATCTGGAAGCCGACGATCTTGGCGCTGGACGAGGAGGCGTTGAGGGTGTACAGCAGGCCAGAGCCGATGGCGAGGAAGACGGGCGCGACGACGAGGAAGGGGTAGTAGCGTCCAAAGCGGCCGACGATTTGGCCGGAGGAGACGACGGTGACGACAACGCCGAGCATGAAGGGGAGGAGGTCGATGCCGGAGGAGGTGGCGGAGGCGTGGCGGACGGCTTGGTAGAAGATGGGGATGTAGTATGAGAAGAGGAGGAGGGAGAAGCGCGTGAGGAAGGCGTAGGCGAGGATGGCCCAGACCGAGCGGGATTTGAAGATCGTGGTGGGTGTCATGGCTTGTTCGCCCATGTAGATCTCCCAGCCGATGAAGACGCCCGTTAAGACACCGGCGACGACGAAGCAGATGATGACGTCCTTGTCGCCCCATGGCTTGGTGTTGCCGCCCCATTGCAGAGCAAGGACGAGGGAGGTGATGGCGCCAGCGACAAAGGTGGCGCCGATGTAGTCCATGCGAAGGACCTGGTGGAGAATATCGTGGGCGGACCGCTTGGTAGGGTCAGCACCGAGGGGCAGCGACGACTTCAGCAGGAATACGACGCCGAGGATGGAAACCCCGCCTAGGGGCAGGTTGATAAAGAAGCACCATCGCTGCAGATATATGAGCCGCAGAAAGGGAAAGAAAGAACAAACAACGTACCCATGTAACGTGGTCAGTGAAAGCGCCTCCGATGAGAGGCCCGATGACAGATGAAAGGCCGAAGACGGCGCCGAAGAGACCGAACAGGCGAGGGCGATCTTCCAAGCGCGTTGCCTGCGCAATCACTTGGAACATGGCTACAACTATCAAAGGGTAAGAACGGCATCAAAGAGCAATGGAAAAGAGCGTACAGATACCCGCTGCGCCAGCGCCCGAGACGGTGCGTCCGGCAATGAGCTGATCAACGTTCTGCGAAACACCGCAGAGGAGACTGCCGGCTTCGAAGATGACGATGGAAGAGATGAGGACCCATTTCGCGGGGAATATCCTAAGAGCTTGGCCGTAGAAGAGGATGAAGACTGTTTGGGCGAGGGTGAACGATGATGCGACCCATCCTTGCAGCGAGAATGCGTTAAATTCCTAGAACCGAATGAGTATTGAGGTTCTATACATGCGTAGGCGAGACCTACCGAAGCTATTCTGGGTAAGGCTGTGGCTAAGATTGTTTGATCCAAGGCAATGAGGAGGAGTGACAGTAACCTGATAATGTCTAGGTTTAGCTAAGTTTTTCACAACATCATGTTCAGACTTACATCGCAATAAAGACCACGGCGAGCTTTTTTCCTGTTAATATCGTGTCTGGATCCGAAGCTGGGGCAGTTCTTGTTTTTTCTTCATGAATGGTAGAAGGGGTAACAGAGACCGTCGCCGAGCGGATACTGGACGCTCCTAGCGTGAGCGAATCTTGGCTCCGAGTAGCTGGCGAGGCAAGGTGGGTGGAAGACATTGTCGTTGAGGGGTGAACCTTTGACAAACCATAGCTGGTGTTCCGGCTGCTTTTATAGACTCGTAACGGCTGCCAGAGACATTATGCGGCGCCGAGACGCGTACGTTCAGACAGCGGATGCTACCCGTCATGAATGTGGTGAGCAAGCAAAAAACAAGTCAGACTTTGGCTGACTTTGGTCAGTGCGTAAGACACGGAAAAACTGGTCAAATCTGCTTACACATTTGGACTGAACGAATTCAGATTATCTGACAGAAAGATCATGGAAAAAGAAACCATTCGGGACAGAAAACATCTGTGCTCGCAAATGAAGAGACAGGATGCCCGGAAAAATGCAACACAAATCGAACCAAGTCGAGTTGAGAATTTTACGACGGTTTGAGAGGTAACTTATCACGTCAGCAAGATCGTGTAAACGGCCGTGTTGCCTAAACGGAGGTTACTTGAGCCTACTTGAGCCTTGTTCAATGTTGAAGTATATACTTCCCTCGGATGCATAACCGCCGCATTAGTGAGCGCTAGCTGACGCGCGCAGCGTTACCCTAGGTTACCCTCTGCCAGGCTCCGTCTTGAATAGAATACGATGTGGATTGGATCCGAGTCATTTTTTGCGAATACCGATTGCGTTGAGACAGGCCAGCGCGCATATGGAGTCAGCAGGGTCAGTGCTAGTAAGAAACTGTAACATGTGGGCATGGGTGGTGGGGAAAGGACCAAGAGTTGAGCCTAGACCAGTCGGCTTTGTGGTCCGACATACGGATCGGGCTTTCGGACCATTTTTTTCGACGTGGCCTCTCCTCCCTCAAAGACTTCTTCTTGACTGGTTTCTTTTTTTCTTTTGGCTAAATGCCAGTGGATCGAAGGCACACAGGGCTAATCACCTACCCGACTGCCTCGTAGGTCTTCAAGGCTTCTGCTTCGTCCTGTGTCCCTCAACGACGGTTTTCTCTGGACTGCTTGCGCCTCGCCGCCTCTGTGCTGGGAATCAGCTTTGAATCGCCTTGTATTCGAGGAGATGGTGCACTCGTCTTATGTGTCTGTCAGGGCCTCCTCTTCTGGTCTGTAGGCTCTGCGTATATCCGGCGTCCTTCCTCAGATTTGGTCCCTATCATGCATTTTCGGCGGTGTACAAAATATTACAGTCCATGTAATCATTCCGGGGGATCGCTTCCAGGACCCAGCATGACGAATTCCTATCTATGCGCTGGGCATACGAACCTTGTGGATCTCGGAAGCACGCATACGCAGCGGCAATTGTCTTGCCGGACATTTCGAAAGCGCTGAGGGCCATAATTTCGCTCTCGACGCTTCCGCCCCTCAGTCAGTGAAAACGCCCCGCATTTCTGGATCTCGAGAACTTTCGGCCGCAACACGGGGTCGAAGATCAGGCTGAGGAGTGCGCGCTGCTGCCCGGCGCAGGAAGGGCTCCGCAGCAAAGCAAGCGTCTTTCTCGATCGCGTCCACCGCACGATTTCATCAGCCTTTCCCGCCTGGAATGCTCAAGGATGGACCCCTCGCAAGGACGACCTGGACACTGTTAACATTGCTTCCCTCTGGCGCCAACTTTCGCGGGTCATCTCTAGAGTACCCAATGCGTCCTCTAGAACATACCTTCCATTAGCCTGTGGAACCAGCCTCTCCCTCTCCTTCTCTCGCTCGGCAAGCTGCACTAGGCACTTGTCCAATCACACGACAACAACAAAACCGAGGTTTTCCTTTTTCGGACAACGTCCTTTGTCTTCGTCGCCGTCGTGATGTGCCACTCGACGGTCGTCACACATGGAACAACTACCCCGAACGGCAATCTTTCGTCACACCAATCGCGTCGAGTGGCTCAAAAACGCTTGGGCCCGCGGTTCCCAAACCACCGCAAACACTGGACTTGTATGGCAATTTTGCTCGTCTTAAGCGAACCAATCCATCAAAGTTTTCTCTCTGGAGGGGATATCCGAATCGTATAAAGCTGGGGGGAAGATGGCCTGGAGACCCCACGCCCCAAAGCGCCCATCGCCTTCCCACTCGCAATCTTCCTGCCCTCCAATTTCCTCGTCTTTGAGACACGACGATGCCTCGCGTACCCTCCGCCTCCTCGTTCCCCGCTCGCGTCTCCAATTCTTCCGTCGTGAGTTCTCCTTTGAATGCCCTTTACCCTTCCTCTTTAACACGCTTTATTCAGAATGGCCGAACTCCTCCTAACCCGCCACTCCAGTTCCGCTGCCCCCACGATGGCTGCCGATGGAGCTACAACAACAAGACCGATCTGACTCGGCACACCCCTCTCCATCTCTCCCTCGAAGAGCGCGAGAAACTGTGCGTCCTCTCCTGCGACGTGTCTTGCCGTCCGAACTAATAAAGATTTCTTCTTACGTAGCATGATCTTGTGCACGTTCCCCGGCTGCACCCACAAGTGCCTCCAACGCTCTAACATGCGCACCCATTACACAACGAAACAGTGAGTCCCCTTCCTTCACCCTCGTCTCTGTTGTTTTGGATCTGATTGTTTTCGCAGTACAACGGACAAGCCGCACGCCTGCCCCAAGTGCCCGTATAGCACAGGCGATCCGGCGTGCTTGACCAGACACAAACGTCGCTGCGCCGCTGGTGGCCGTGTCAAGAACGCGCCCCGCAAGAACAAGGCCGCCTCTGGCGAGCTTCAGGTCGTACTCGACTTCCATAGCCTCTTGAGCATGGACACCGAATCCCTTGCCAATGGCAGCGACAGTGGCTCGTCTTCAGCTTCTTCTTCCGCCTCCGCCTCCTCCTCTTTCCCGTATTCGCCTTCGCCCTCGACGCCTCCCGCATATGAGGCCTACTCCCCGGACTTTGTCCCTGCCCCACTCGGCCTCGGCCCGTCTCCCGATCTTGACTACTCCCTCCTCGCTCCATCTACTGGCGCAGGCAACTGTCTATGGAACCCATGCGCATTTCCTATCCCCCCGGCCTCCACAGGCTTGACGCAGGGTCCCGCCATGGGCAACGACATCCTAGCAGGAGGGTCATCCCCTTCCCTCTACCTGGCTCCCTCCTGGTTTGACCCGGCATCTCAGTATGTGTCGCACCTGCCGCAGTACGAGCAGCACAATCTCGACCCATTCAACTCGTTCCCGTTGATGGATCCATTCTTGTTTTCGCTTTTCGAAAGCGAGTTTATCTACACTGCTTGATGTTAACGTTGCTGCTATCGTCACCCGGTGTTATATCACTATTTTTATCTGTATATATTCTCTATACCTGTTCTTAGAGCGCATTTTACTATCTGTTTCCTCGATCTCATAGATGGACTCGCATTTGTGTGTGTATAGTATCAGTATACTGCTTGTTTGTACTGCTTTCGCAATGTAATTTGTCCGGGCTGTTTTGGTTACAAGCAATCTTCTGGAAGTCAATCTGGGTGCAGAAAATTGCTGCCATCTTGCATACTCAGAAATTCTCTATCACTTAACCAGTGACCACAACAAAAGAACATTCTGCCTATGATATATGACTACATAGTTAGAGCTCTGGAACAGAACCAAAACTTCCCTTGTCGCTTTCCAAACTCCGCCGTTCTCGAATCTTCTGTCCGACTTGTACACTGTGGCGAGAAATTCATCTAACTTTGTGAGAGTCGCCATATATATGCAGAAACTATTGGGAAGCTACAAGCACACTTGTTCTTTTTCTGCATCAAGATGCGACTGAAGCCAGTCTCACTACATCCTCTCATTCGAAACTGTGACCAAGCCCATGGTCTGGGACTAAAGAAAGTGATGAGACAAGTAACTTGGAGGACGATAAGAGTACTTCGATGTTCCACGACGTGTAGAAGGTTGCGTTTCTGCAACGGGTGCAGCGCATCTCGGACCATCCTTGCCCATTCGAGGAATGGAATACTCGGGATTTCAGTCAACGACAGAGGACGCCTGACTTCGACAACTTTCAGCGACGGAAGGTGAGCTAGCGCTTGATCGATGATAGATTTTTTGGCTGGGGTCAACTTGGGTTTTGTTCGCGAATCGGAATACTCAAAAGTAATCCGCTCGAGCGCTGGATATTCCTGTGAAAGCGACTCGAAAACCGATGGCAGCGTTGTGAAAAACGGGGCACTGAGGTCAAGGTAGCGTAGGTTCTGGTTGAGTATTGGATATTGAGATTCTGGCAGGTGTTACAAGTACTGGAGCAGCAAACGAAGGGGTCGACGGACCTATAAATCGTCCAAAACGCACTCGCAAATGAGGCACGTTACATTTCAGCTGCTGCATAAATGCCTAACACCACCCAACTCCTGATGCTCCGCCACGATTGTAAGCGAGCTCACGCAGGACAAGTCGATTTGTGGATGCAACAGGGATGGCCAGAAGGCAGGCAAGGGTGCATAGGTATCGCCCAGTAGGAGAACACGAAGCTGTGGGCGCCACGGTCGAGTAGCCGGCCAGTCATGTGTCCCGGAGAACATCAAACGAGATAGTCTCAGTTCTTTGAGGGACGTTGCCTCGCTGAAGAGGGACAACAGTTGATGAGGAGAGTCGAAGCACATCCCGCGAAGATGGACAGCCTCAAGTCGTGGAGAGGAAAGTATGCCCTCTAGCGCGGACCTGAGAGAGCGGCCCATATCATTCCATCTCAAACGGCGGGTTGCCATGTGAGCTCCGTAGATTGCCACATTTTCGACGAGACATATCCGCTTCAAGTCAAGTAGCGGAAGAATCAAAGACAATGTTCTTGTGGCGTCCACGACCCAGTGAGATCCCTGAGCAGCGCCGCCAATACGAGGGTAACGACGGCGGTCAAAGTCGACGTCGCAGCTCTTTCCCGCTAAAACCAAGCACAGCTCTTTGATGAGAGAAGCGATATGAGGGCGAGTGGTGAGGAGTTTGAGAAGCTTCTGGCACTGTGTAGAGGAAGATGATGGTCTGCCATCGAGCTTCGTCGTGGGCGGTGTCAGTTCGATTTTTCTGAATATGTGTATCCTGGCTGAGGCGACAAATGTGGGCGCGGTAAGCGCGCAAGCTTTGAGAGTGGGAATATCGTCGTGAAGTTCATCAACGATTATATCTACCAGCTCTTGAGGAAATTGGGGAGCGAATAGAGACATATGGCTCTTCAAACGAGAGAATCTGAGCTCTTGAACTGTACTTCCGATGATGAAAGGCAAGACCAAGCGACCGGCGTGGGAATCTGATCGGCAAACGCCCGCTGACTCTCAGGTTTCCGGGTAGGATGATTGGCAACCTACAGAAACAACCTACGCTAGATTGAATGTCAGCCTATGGTAGATTGATTGTCAACCTTGGGTAGGATGTATTCGCTGTAGCCAACACTAGGATGAAAACTTTAAAAATCATCCTACAGCTAGTTTGAGAACTTCAACCAGTGCGAGACTGTTTATCAACCTATAGCAGGATGTTTTGCTGTGGCTGAACTTCCAACCTATTATTTGCTGAATAGCAGGCTACAACTGGTTGAAATTCAACCTATATCTGACTGTTCATCGTTTCGGTACATGATAGAAAATGTGCATTATATTGGACTACAGGAAAATACACATTGCAGCCACTAGTGACCCAGACCACATGCAGAAGGTATCCAGCATAATGATCACCGACAGTCGCCGGCCCCATCATTACATATCCAGGCCGCATGAGCTACGACGTATATAAGCGAGCGCAACGACAGAATAAATGGGAAACGCACTGGGCATCGCAAGCAACTCCATTGAGACAGAAGTAAAGACGTCGAAAGAGTCATGGGTAGGTGCTCTGCAAAAGCCGAAGTGAGTAAGTAGACGCACTAAGAAGAATAACACACCAATTCGGCTCAGCCTCCACATCCACCTCACTACGGCTGAGTGCAGCCTCGGATCCGCACGAGTCTATGAGAGTTTGAAACGCGCCGAAAGAGAGTCAGAGCCCACAAGACAAGCCATAGAAGCCCATAGAAGTCGCCGAGGACAAGACGCGAGTCAAGACGAGCAATCTCTTGAAACTTGAAGCGCAGCAGGAACCAGTCATAAACTTGCAGGCTTGAGGGGTTTTGAGGCTAAGAGCTTGAGGAAAGAACTTTTGAGGGCTTGCAGCTTGAATGACAGAGCGGCAACACAGAGCAGAGCGGGGGAAGGTGGAGGAAGACGACAAAGAGAATTGATGGTTCGGTTTGATCACGTTGGCTCACGTCACATCCGCACACGTGTGTGTCGGAGTTTGAATGACTTGTGCTTTTTCGAATTCTCGGAGCGAACAATTACAGGAACTCATCGCATACTGGAATGGAACTGCTCGGACCGACATCATACATTCAAATACAGTGCCTCTGTTTGTCTCCCCTTTTTTTCTCACAAAAAATGGCCAGAAGCATCGATTTTGAGAAAACAACCTATCGAAGGTTATATTTCAACCTAAAAAAATCAACCAACCTCAGGTTGATTTCAGTCCAGCGACTGCTCTTAGGTTGAGCATTTGAATCAACCTAGAAGGATTGCCATCCTACGGCAGGATACCCAGAAGGCCACCAACCTACTGAGGATAGCGTCAACCTACAGCAGATTGATCGGCAACCTATGCCGAATCCACAGTGTGACTTGACCGTGCCGTTGTTCTTTGTAGCTCTTTTCAAGTCAAGTCCTTCCGCAACATGCAACCGCGATCCTGGCGTACCTGATTGGTTTCTCTATCAAAGTCCATCAGCACTGAGCAGCTCGATGTTCTCACTATGCAGCACAATTTCGAGTTGCTAAAACTTGAAGCGACGTTCGCGTCCTAAGTTCTAACTTCTCAGGACTTTGAAGCTTCGCCCTTGACTTTTCCCCTTGGTGGCTTCCAATTAACGACTTGCAATACTGGCTCGTGTTTTTTGGGCGGAAGACTCAGGGGATCTCGGGCACTGCGAGTCTGGTGACTACACCTAAAGAGGCACAAGAACACGCAGTCCGGAACGGCTCAGACGTTCCCGAGGACGTTGAGCCTTGTTGGAAGAATTGTAATGGCTGAGAAGACATGGCAGGATCAGGAGGGGTGGGAAGCAAGTCCGATTGCGATCGGATGTAGTCTCCGGTACAGTATTTAACAAACTGCTTGGATGACGCGGCGAGCAGACGTTTCGGCTCCACCCATGTCCCTCTTGATCACCTTTCTTTCTCTGGTCGCCCAGTTATCACCCGTCAATGCCATTCCCATAGTTCAACTCGGGAGAACATCCGTCGTGGGACGTAATATCTCAACTTTTGCGCAAGAGCTTTTCGCAGGTTTGTCTCGGATTTGTCATAACTGACACAGTTCATCCAAGTATGCGAGTCAGGCATACCATATGCTCAACCACCTTTGGGAAACCTGCGCCTGCGCCCTCCTGTACTCAAAGTTTCACTCGACTCCCCAAATTCCCGCGCCTTTGATGCTTCCAACTTTGGGCCCGCCTGTTTACAAACTGTTCGTGGTCTCAGCTCTCGTGTTCACCCTCGTTTTCCCAAGTAGCTCGTGTCTTAGGATCTTCCGCCGTCCGCAGTCTCAGAAGATTGTCTCACAATAAACGTGCTTCGGCCCGCGGGAATCGCTGCCGATGCAAAACTGCCTGTGGTACGTGTTTCTGTGGACGTGCTATTTGACATGTCCCAAACTTGGCATGTTCGCAGATGTTCTGGACGTAGGTTTCCACATTTTTCTATACCTCGAAACCGGTTTCATGATTCCATTAGATATGGCGGTGGCTTCGATCAAGGCTTGTCAATGATATATAATGGCAGCGGGATCGTCGCTCAGAGCGTTGTTCGGGTAGGTTTCTCGACTATTGGGTGCAATTATAACTCATAGTCAAATTCAGGGAACGCCAATCGTTTATGTGAACTTCAACTACCGTCTAGGACCGTTAGGCTTCCCGCAAGGACAGGAAGCCGAGCAACAGGGCGCATTGAACTTGGGTATCAAAGACCAGATTGCTGCACTGGAATGGGTGCAGCTACACATTGATAGCTTTGGCGGGGACCGTACCAAGGTTGAATCTATTCCGCGAATTGATCAGCCAATGAATACGAAATACAATCCACCAGGTCACCGTTTTCGGCGAAAGCGCAGGTTCCATAATGACCTCAATTCTGTTCTTGAACTCTCCGCTCCCGCTTTTAGCTCGAGCCGCCGTAAGCTCATGTTCTTTGCAAGCGTTTTTCACTTAGCCTATATTTTGCGTAGATATTTGAATCGGGATCACAAGCCACTTCCGCCTTGTTTACTGCTGACCGGGGCGAGGTAGATTGGCAGAACTTCGTCCGTGGGGTTCCGTCTTGCAGCTCAGCAGCTACATCGGGATCGACTTTCGACTGTATACACGACGCAAGCGTCACAGAACTTCTATCCGGATTCGCAACGGCTCTCAACGCGAGCAGCAATGAATTCCCATGGGTCCCCGTCATCGATGGGCCAGGAGGGCTCATCCCTGACTTGCCTTCCGTTTTGTTCAAACGAGGGCAATTCGCGCGGTTGCCGTTTATTGCGGGTACTAATTTGGATGAAGGTAATTGTGGTCATATTTGTATATAGCCAGCTGTCTCAGCGCGGATATAGGAACACTTTTCACCCCACCGGCTGTCAATGCAACGCAACAAGTTCATGATTCCGCTGTGGCTTTGGTGTCTCCTTCCGTGTCCCCCACGAGGCTCGAGGCATCAGTACAGAGAATACTCCAACTATATCCCGATGATCCTTCTCTGGGTTGGTATTTTCTTCCTTCGAACAGCAGCTTGAATCTCAACCTGGCGACAGGCTCACCATTCAACACTGGTACAGAAACGTTCGGCCTCAGCAGCCAGTTCAAACGCGCAGCAGCGATAGGTGCGCCCCCCCACTCCCGATGTTTCAAACTCGTCACTCATCCCCGACCCAGATGGCGATATTTCCTTCCACTCACAACGACGCGTCTGGATGGACACCGCCGCAACTGCCGGCGTCCCCACGTTTGGATATCTTTTCACTCAACCTCAGCCGTCCACCGCCGGACCTCCTTTCCTCGGCGGTCTGTAACACGCTCTCTGGTCCATCGTTATGGCTTAATGATCACTCCTAGTCTCTCATGGGTCCGAAATCGTATACGTCTACGGCGCCCCTGGCGATACCTCTGCATCCGCTATCTTCATTAGCAGGGTTATGACTGATTATTGGCTCTCATTTGCGACGAGTTTGACGCCGAATGACGGCAAAGGCGTGGTTCCTCGTTAGTATCTCTTCTACAACAATCTCGCGTCGGTGTTCAGTGACAAATTTTCTGCCATCAGGGCCCGAATGGACGCAATACACGCCTCAGAACAAGGTCAGTTTCACGATATTAATGGTGCAATAACGATATTTTGTAACAACTTTTCTTTTTCAGGCGGTCATTCAACTGAACGGTGCAAACTTGACGATGATCCCCGACACATTCCGCGAAGGTATTCAATTGAATTGTTATCTCTGCTTTCTAAGGTCTTGAACGAATTTGCGCAGAACAAATGGCTTTCATAAACTCTGATCCTGTTATATGGCGTCACTGAGCTCGTGAGGCGGGGAGCTTGAATCGCATCTTCGAGTAAAATATGTGGATATCACTGGAATGTGCATGTATACTCACTGTACAGTAGCTGTACAAACTGATTCAGAAACATACGAAGTGAGATGGAAGCAAGCCGAAAAGCATCAGGTCGTAATGTTGGTTTGTTCAGCGTTTTTAATCTACTAAGATTGATCTTCCGCTTCAATTTTCTCAAACCAAACCTCAGCGCGATCCTTGACAGAATCACCCTCAGGGCTCTCAACACCCTCTCCCGCACCCCAGAAGCCCCGGAGTCCAACACTGGCTTTCTCAGAATCGTCCAATGCAAATTCGGCCACTAGGCTTGGATCTGACTGGGTCTGTACCCAATAGGGTTTATCTGAGGCGTTGGCAGTAGGCTGATAACAGTGAACACAGGCTTACTTAATGCGCATCAAGAAATGAAAGCACTCACGATACTGAATATCGCAGTCACATTGAACACATTGCGCTCAAAATGGGCGAGTGACACGTGTGTCATTCCGAATGCAGGCCATCTGGCCAAGAGCGTTGGGACTTCAGGATCGAGAGTGGACGGAATTTGAATGGGGATCTCGCCAATGAGTTGGCTACAAGATTCGGATGGAGAGTCCACGAGGCTTTTCGGTGAAATGAGGCATAGATCGAGCGATCCGTAGCCTGGATCCGTATATGTACCGGCAAGATCACTGAATGGGACTGAAGGTGGAGCAGGCTGCTGAGAACGAGGAGTAGGTTTAGGACCATTTTTGACTCTGTCGGCGATGATGGACTGGTATCTGGTACATCGTCAGTTCAAATATTCGTCGTCATACCAAGATATTGGTTCATCGTACCTTTCACTCCAATCTATCGCTTCGAGGTTTAGAAATTCGTCTATGATGCGGAATTTCACAGTTTCGACTATTTCGCTGCCAAAGTGTTCATCGTTTGAGAGTACTGGCAGGACACTCAGTCGCAACCCTTGAAACATAAATCGAAAACACAAACCGGACACGCCAAAGTTAAGACTGGGAATACGGGTAACTTGGGACTTGAAACCTATCCAGGTTGTCAGTGGTTCGCAAGGGCCTGTAATAGATTACCTAGAACTGATCCGCCGTGCTATTGACGTCTTTATATCAGTTCGAAGCGATACGCAACTTATTTGAACACAGACCTCGATGAATTCTGAAGAAATTGAAAAATCTGGGTGAATTCAGTGTTCACTCGCCAACTGCCGAAAAGCCTACCAAATCCACGGTAAGTCCCGCGCATCTGACCTCCTCCATATACTGTTGGTGAAAGTTCGGGGAATCGACTGAACGAACTGCGAGTTAGTCGTCGAATGGTACTAATTTAAAATGCTTCTGACGCGACAGGACCGGCAACGGTGATCCCCGATGCGACTTGACGAATCACGTCTGCTGGTATTACGGTTAGATTGTCCGAGGGGTGTTGACCTTCGTTCAGTAGAGCTTGGAGCCAGACGGCCTGGCGCAGTAGTAATTTAGGTCGAGGAACAGACTTCGAATAATTTCACCAACCATGTCTTTTGCGCTCGAGATCAAACCGCCGGCACCTTGGTAATAATTGTGAGACAGAACCGTGAATTGATGGCCATAATACAAAAACCGACCAGAAACCACTATGAAACCGCATTCAGCTTAGTCTGGATCTCGTTCTGTAACGAGATAGACAAACCATGTCCCGGCTTCCCCTCGTTCGGCGCCCAGAAAGGGTACGCCCGAGCTCGACCCATATCGAATATATCTTTGGTCTGATTGACACCATCTCGTCCAATGCCATCTGCAAGATGGCCGCTTTCCGCAGCAGCTTTGGAGTAGTAAGTCGTGGAATTCATTCCCAGGGGCCGAAGGATGAAGTCGGTGACGTATGTCTCGAATGGGATTCCAGTGAGGACCGGAGGGAGATACGAGAGCACAGTGTACATGTGGTTGTTGTACTGCCAGTGTTCACGAAATCCCGTTGAGGGCTTCAAGTAGCGGAGACGGCGGATCTAGAAAATAAACAATACTAATAAGAGAACAACGAGGGTAAAATTTAGACACTGACTTCCTCGGAGACCGTTTCCGCTGGCATAATGAGATCGTGTCGAGGCAGACCCGTGCGGTGGCTCATCGCGTCCACGATAGTCGTTTCCGCAGAGGCTATGGGATCCATTAATTCCCATTCGGGTATTATCGAGGCAATTTTAGTTTTCCAGGAGATGCCAGGGGAAAGAGATTTATTGGAGATCAAAAGCCCGGTAGCTAGGATATCGAACAGCTTCAATTAAAGATTAATAAAAGATAGCTTGAGGCGAGATCGAAAAATGCCTTGGAATTTGACCCGATACCAAACAGAGTTTCCTCTGTTATTTTCGTGCCGTCCAGTTTTGCAAGACCGTAACCCTTTGTCTCAACGTTCCATTCGGAATCTGGTTTTTTTCGTACGACAGCAACCCCAACACCTCCAGGAGTTTTGAAGTTTTGTAAAATCGAGTCAATTGCGGCGTCGACATTATCGGTCAATATTGCATCAGAGCTGGATTCAGAAAGTTGAAATGGACGCTGGGGTTGCGACTGGTCAAGCGGGTCTGAAATCGGGTTGGCCACGACATCAGTGCCAAGTACAGCGGTCAAGAAAACGAGAGATTTCAGGAGCAGCAGCATAGCGGGGGTGGGGAACGAGGAGAATCAGAGAAAGAACATATAAGACGAACTGTGCCGCAGTGTTACCGCACTCTGCTAATCGTAACGTGTCAAACTTCGGAACCGTAGGGAGCGCGAACAGAGGGCAGATCACCGTCAGTGATCCTGACCGGACTTTCCCGAAAGAAAAACTATGAATTTTGTGCACCAATTTCGGGTAGAGAAAATAACAGATATATGTATCGAAGTATTTTACATCATGCAAACACATTATCGCAGCAAGATTCATACAAAACATGAAATGCAAACAACATGCGGAGCCACTCAGAGGTTACATGCTGTCGCACATGAGTATTCATGTCCGCGTCATTCACCCTCAAAACCCCGCTGCAGCAACAGTTGATTCACCAGGCGTAGCTGTTCCAGCGGCAGCGGCTGAAGGCGCAAGCTGCGTTATCTCCATTTTCGGGGTCGGCAGGTACTCGTGCACGGCGTCCGCATACGACAAATGCTTTTCAGAGCCATTCTCGACAATTGAGTGACCGTTACCGTTGCCCTCCGTTGCCATTACCGCCGGGCTCTCGACTTTCAGAGACGAGGATGTCGAAACCATGCTGTCGGTTCTCTTGAGCGACGAAGAGTCAGTCCTCTTCAGCGACGAGGAAGACCCATTGTGCTTAGGATGACCGGTGATGGTGTCTTTGACTCGACCCAGCACTAGATGGGGGAGCCGTCAGTCCCAACACACTAAGATTCAGCGGGAGAAACTCACAGCTGCGACGCGTAATCACTCTCGGAGTACTCGACATCGTAAGGTTCTCAGTTGACGTTGTAGAAGTCTGGGTGACGGCTGAGCTCTCCGTGAACGACCCGAGCTGCACGATGAGGTCCCCGTTCTCATTGAATACAGGGCTAGCGAGGTTATACGTTTTGAGCCCAGCGGCCGAGTACTCCCAGGCGCCTTCGAAGACCTGCTTGAGTTCCTGAACGACCTCCTTGAGGTCAACGATGTGCGGGAGTTGGTCGGCGAGGAGCTTGTGAGTATCGATGTCCCAGTGTCCTTCGGAGTGGGTCTGGTCGAACACGGGGTGCACCTCTTCAGCGACAGCAACACGCAGGCCGGAGCGCTCGCTGTAGACTTGAATTTTGACGCTCCACTTGGCGGAAGAGCGTTTGCTAGGAAGCAGAGTAAGAGTCGCGGTCGCGATGTAGTACGATGGACACTCACCTCCAAAGCTGCTTCTCATCTTTGCCTCGGAGTCGCAGCACAGACTCGCCGCGAAGAACGATGTCCAATGACCGAGAGTTGTACGTGGTAGGTATGCAGAGCTGGTTCTTAGTTTGGCCTGAGAAGGTTGGTCAATAACGGCCACAACGAGATACGTCAAAAGGGGGACTCACAAAGTACCGCATAGCCAGATGCGTCAATGAATGTACCCTCCTTATCGTACGTCCACTCATCGCGGAACTCCCAGCCGTACATGAGCCACCCATCCGTAACCTTCTCATCCTTCTTCCACTTGCACACCTTATTCTTGCGGTAGCGATGCTGGTCCCAGGTGGTGAGATACACCTGCCACTCCTCCTCGTTCTCTTCCGGAAAGCGCGGCACAACAGTCGTGCGGCGGTTGACCAATTCAAGCGCAACGAGCAGCTTGCCCTCAAGGAACGATTCGCGCGAGAGGCAGATGGTGCCATGAGAGGTCGACTTGGCGCCGGCGCCAGCGCCGCCAGTGGGGATAACCCATCCGCTGCCCCATGAGATCCCGGCGTCGGTAGGCAGCGGGCGGCCACGCATCATACCGAGCACCATGATGACGGGTGCTTCGTGCTCGAACATGCAGTTCATGATGGTGACGGTGGTTTTGGAAATAATTTGGAAGGTGGCGGCGGTCAAGCCGAAGCCGTGGGTGTGCGGGAAGATGGGAGTTGAGTGGATGATATTGTAGCCGCTCATCGATAGCTCGACGAGGTACTTCTCCATGTAGTGGATGAAGCTCTTGAGCGTGTCGACGGCGGAGAGGGAGCCGCTATCCCACATGCCTGGCATCGAGGAGTGCTTGTAAATGTATTTGGCAGCTGGATAAAGGTTAGAGTACGCTTCGGACCAGATGCATGCACATCAACGTACTGGAAAAGTCGAGAATGATGTGTCTGACGGTGGTGGTCTCCTCATGTCCATGCGTCCCGAAAATCGAATGGGCGAAGCGAGTGAACCAACCCTCGTTGCATTGCAGCTCGGTTTGGTCGACCATTTTCACATCAACCTCATACGCGATGGTCCATGAGGTGAACTCGTACTTCTTGCGCTTGCTGAGACGGAAGTCAGAACGGCCTCGCATACGGAGAAGGAACGGTAAGAACGTACTCCTTGAGATAGATGAATCCGTCGTTGATGGTGAAAGTAACAAGCGCCTTGTTGCCGGATAGCAATTTGACGCGGAGAGGCATGAAATCCGCGCGGAAGCTTTCCTTGTAATGCCACTCAGCGAGACAGCCACGAGCTTTGATGGCAGTTCTCCGCAGAGACTCGAACAAGGCGTTGAGAGACACTTCAGAAACCGCCACGACATGGTCGTAGCCCTTGAGCCCAAGAGTCTTGACCGTCTCAGTCCAGACGACAGTGCCGGTGGTTTTGTGACCGGCCTCCTCTTCCTCGCCTGTTCTCCAGTCGCTTTCGAAGTCATCAATGTCGTCGAAATCGGGTTCCTTGGTAGGGTCGCCGCCGCGGTATCCACCGGGGTAGAAAATGGAGTGCATTTTGTAGGCGGCGAGGAGCTCGATGTAGTGGGTCTCGAGGAAGTTGATGATTTCCGTGAAGTGGAAGCGATCTTCTTGCGCGACCGTTGTTGACAGATGCTGGCAGAATCGCGCAGCTGGAGGACGTTGAGCAGAGATGCGATTGACAGATGCGAGAACAACGTACTAGAGAGGTCAAGTTTGAGCCCATGCGCTTCGCCGATCTTGTCCTCGACGACGGTGACAATGAATGCGAAATCCCAGTCCGAGAACGACTGAGTCGGTTCGCTGAGGATGTAGTCAGCACCAACGAACGCGTCAATCAGCAAAGAGCGACTCACTGATCAAAGTCCTCGCTCTGGTGGAAATGCGCCGCCGCCGTAGTGAAGTACATAACGACCTCATGCGAACAAAGCACACGGACACGGGGTGGATTGAAACGAAGGTGGAAGTGGCTGTCCAAATGCCCGACCCAGGTACTCTGGACCTCCGTGAGGCAGCTCGCAAGCTTATCAGTCGGCGCCGACCCGCCAAAGCCCTGCGCCTTCGAGACGACGTCCAACCACGTCTCACGCAGGAACTCGTTGATCTTCGCCTCGCTGATACCATGCACTGAGACGTGCGCGCAGAGCTCCTCGTGCTCCAGCGCGCGCGTCATGAGCGAGTAGTCGATGTGCGGGCGCGCCTCGTCGTCGTCGAAGTCGGGGAGGTCGAAGCGGACGTGCTGGCCCGCACTTTGTAGGAAGACGAGGTACTTCTTAAGGTACCATTCGAGGGCGTCGGCGGTGCCGAGGGGGAGGTCGGGCTTGAATAAGACCATTTGTGCGCCTGGGTTAGAGATGCGTCAGCATAGCGATGAAGTCGAGGGTAGGAATACTTACTGGAGAAGTCCAGTATCATCATTTGAATCTGGTGCTCGACGCCGTTACCGATGCGGCTGTCCTTGCCGGTCAAGTTGCTGCGCGAGAATCTGAGACGAAAGGCGATCTCGAGGTTCTCGAAGGGGACGTTGTCCTTTCTAAAGGAACGTATATCAGTATGAGCCATGTAACGACGCAAGCAACCTACTTGTTGGGCTTGTATCCTTTGACGTTGGCCTTAGTCGGATACACCTTATTGAAGTGACCGCTTTCAAGCTTGAAGTAGAGGGCCACGTCGTGGTTGCAGATGAACTCGAGACGGGGCTCGCCGAAAGAGCCGTCAAAGAAGAGGGCCTCTTTGGAGATGGAGCCTTTTGGGGGTTTGTCGCCGATGTAGTGGAACTGAGCGAGGGAGCGGGTGTACTTGTGTTTGATGTAGTCCGCCGCGCGGAGGTCGACGGTGGATTTTTTGCCTTCGTGGCCCACGCACTCGGCGGCGTTCTGCCACATGGCGGTGAGTTGTGCATTGAGGTAGCGCACGGAGAGCGCAGCGCTGTTGTCTCCGGGGCACATTATGGATGAGTGGGTCGGCTGGTGAAGAAGAGTGAGGAGAGGTGTGCGGTCGAAAAAAATCGACTAACAATTTATATACGTATTTCAGCACGCTTCTGTGACGGTCTTGATCCTCTTCCGAGTAGGCGGAATGGTCTGAAAAAAGAACAGGACAAGGGGAAGTTAATTCAGGCCCGGGTATGGAGTCAACTGTTGCTATACTTACTTACGACTTGTTATTTGACTTCGTTCGCTAAACTGATTTTAGCGGCGTTCTAAAAGCGGCGTGGGTAGCCAGCGTACCGATGGGAAGGAGATCACTGTAGCCATATTTTTCTCCACATTTCTTCGTTTTTTCTGCTGCATTAACAAAAAATCGTCCAGATATTCCGTGTCCTGGGAAACAGCGTTGCAATCGCAGCTGTCTTTCGTGAGACATTGACGCGAAGATAGACTCTGAATGGCACGGAAGACCTGGATTCGGGACCATCACAACGCCGGAGCCTGGAGACGAAGCAGATTGCGCGGTCGGGCGCCACTTGGCGTGATGCACAATGTCCGACGCAATGCCGAGCTCTGGTCACTTGAGATATGCACGTTGGATCTTGTTGAGTTTAGATTCTAATTGACACGTCTGTACGAGCATGCTGCCAGAGAGTGGCAAGTATGAGATTGCCGTCCATCGAGTCATAAAAACCTTCATCGTGCCAGCTGTCTGGAGGAAGTCGAGCAATCGATTGCACATTGTCCCTGGATTGTAGTGAATGAACGGAAGTTATCAAAGTTTGTCGCTGAGAAAGCCGCCTAGCATGACGGGCAGAGGTACACGTTGGAACGAGAAGTGCCCCATTACTAACTTGACAAAGACAGTTCAAATCCGCACCAGTTTGACGGGCGGATATGCCGGATTTGAAATGGCGGGAATTCCTTGCATCTTGATTCGGAATTTGAGTTGCTGAAGCTCTCGGAGCACGCATGTAGATCCAGTTGAGTGTCTTGCATCCGGCGCACATGTTGATTGGGTTGAGGATCTTTGAAAGTATCGTCTAGCGTACGAGAGTTGTGCTGAGCGGCGGCCAGCAGCGGAAGACGTCATATTGCAGCAACTAAGTAAGTGACGCCTAGCGCAAATATTTTGGAATGAGGGGTTAACGAGATAAGCTCAGGTCACTCAAAGGAGCGCGTGTACGGTAAGGAGAACCACGAACCATAGGGGATAACAAGTTTTGTGTGGGGGGAGCCCCGCCTCCGACGACGGAGACGGACGAGGAGAGAGCTTCGTACAGATACTCCACGCGTTGTACCGGCGCCGGGAAAGAGCGGCGAGCGGGCTCTAAGCGAGAGCGAAAGGAGTCGGGTTTTGTGTTGTAGGCGGCAGCCTAACTCTACCCATTGTGGAACTGAAGAAAAGGGTGGGCAAAGGAAACGCGAAACGCTGGGGAGCGCTACGCCGCTAAGGCTGGGTTCGGATCAAGCCGCCTTCTCATCACATGTCGCGCACGTGCGGAGTCGCGAATTCCGAGTTAGTCCGGCTTACTTATTTGGAACAAGAAACGGCGGAAACATTGTTCCGAGAATTCCGAACCTAGGACGCGAACTTTCGTCGTCGTCGTCGCGAACGCCGAACAGACAGTGACGTATCGCGTCACGCTATCTCGCTTTTCCTTGCCTTTTCTTACTGTTAGCCCTTCGTTGGAGCCCGCCTCATAAGTACTGTATACAAGCTTCAAGTCTGAAGTTCTCGCAAGGTATACGCGTGTGTCTAGTCACAGTATCATCCGTGTTTACGGGTGTGCAGCATGCTCTCTTCTCTGGCTCCGCTTCTCCCTACGCACCCGCAGCCCCTACCGCGACAGCCACCGCCCCCATAGCGGCCACACCCACACCGGTCCTCACTCGACTTCGACTCCTACTCCTACTTCTATTGCTCGCACTCCGCGGCCGCCACCACCTCGATCCAGACTGAGGACTGGGATCGAGCGCCAGAAAATCCATTGACGGAGGTCCTTCGTTGCTGGAGGACGACTCGGCTATAGACGGCGCAGAGTGCGAGGTAAGAAGTAGTTCTTCAGCGGGGACGAAACGCGTGAATGGACTGACGAGGCGCGCGTCGCTGACTAGCGCGGGGTTGAAGAGCGCGTCGATCAGCGCCGCAGTGGGGAGTGGACCTTGCGCAAGGGGAAGCGTGCGGAGATCGAACGGGGCGGGCGCGTCTGCCGATAGAGAACCGCCGCCGGCGTTTGCTGGAACGGATATAGGCGCGTACAAATCGAGTGCACTCGGCCGCGTACGCAGCACCTCCTCGCGCTCTGTTAGCAAAGCTGCAGTGCCGAGATTCACACCAGCTAAAATCTCGTCCGCGGGTAAAGGTGGTGCCACGAATGGCACAGGTGCCGGGGCAGACTCGAGCGGCGCAACGCGTACGGAGAGGCGGAGCGTCGCGTTGGTTTTGCTGTTGTGCAGAAGATATCGACGCGTTACTGTGCCTTTTAGGCCACCCGACGGCGCGGGGCTGCTATCGGCGTATTTCGCAAGATCGAGCTCGACTGTGCCGAGGCAGAGATTGTGGTGCGGCGCATCGCGTTGGAGGATGCTCAGCTTGAAAGGGTGTGGGAGCAGTCGCATCGTATCGCGATCGATCGACATCTGCACGACGGCGGTGAGGGCGAGGTCATATGTTACTGCGTGTTCGTGGAGTGGGAGGAACGCCGTCTGCCCGGTGCGCGCGTGGGTGAAATCTTCATTGGCGTTCACGGCGCTGGAGCTCGCTGTCGATGTGGACTGACTGCCAGGTGGTAACGGCTCTTCGGTGCTGCTGCCAAAACTGTCCGCGTCACCTCCGCCGCCGTCCTCCAAGCCTACCTCAGGAGTAAGCTGCTCCTTATTCTTCCCCTTCACTTTCTGCGTGTTTTTCCACCTCCATCTAACGGAGAAGTCACCGCGCACAAGGGGCACACTTTCTAGCTGGATGATGTGGACCGTAGCTTCAAAACGCGCATGCCTAGGAACCAGATGGAGGAGCTGGGCTTTCAGACCGGTAGACGGTGCGGCGGTGTCGGTCGGAGTGGGCATGGAGGTAGAGGCATGAGACTGGGAGAGGGGCGACAGGCAGAATATTGCGGCATTTTATGGACGACGTCAGAACTGCCACCTACTCTGCCACGGACACAACCCCCGAATCTCGATCTGTCAGCGGAGCTGCTTGCCAAGCCGATATCGATGCGTACTCTGTCTTGTACTGTCTCCTGAACGCTCTGTGTATCGGCCCTGCAGCGTCCTGCGTGCACGGTGGAAGGCTTCAAGGATGGGATGATCTGCATTGATGACTGCGGCAGCCCCAGCTCTTGAAACGTATCCGCGTAACCAAGGTGACGCGCCTAACTCTTCGACTGCCAGCGGACGCATGTTCAATTACATTATATCTTTAATAATCTTACCTTTTTGCTTCCGAAATCGTGCAGAACGACTTTTGCTATGCGCTTCCGAGTCATTCACTTCACAGCTCGGAAAATCAGCAACTTGCAGTGAATTTCATAGAATTGGAAGACCTATGAAATGCGATCCAGCCAGCCCGCCTTTAATTTTTGTTCAAAATTTTCAACCGGAACCCTGCCAACAAACCACCGAACGGCAAGTCTGCGTCGCAGCAGAATTTGTTAGAACACCGACGGGTGTCAGGCCCCGGGAAGCTCCTGCAAAGGATGGTCCCGAAAATTCCGCGATTTTGGCCTCAAAAAGCCACTCGTTTTGGCGAATTTTGGCCCAAAAAGCCACTTTTCGGACAGGCCTTATGTATCACGTGAAAATTCACCGGCCGTCGGCGCCGATGATGCAATCAGAAGATGGCGTGATTTTGGTCAATTTTCCTTCAAATTTGGCCTCAAAAAACCACTTTACGGACAGGGCTCGCGGATTTTGAGCCTCAAAAAGCCACTTTTCGGACAAGGGTTTCGCGAATTTTGGCCCTGAAAAAGCCACTTTTCGGGACCATCCTTTGCAGGAGCTTCCCGGGGCCTCGGGTGTCTTTCATCGTTTCCCAGACCCGCCGTTGACTTGTCGCTTGAAATCTAGCCGCTTTAATATCACGCTTGCTTGAACCAAGGCTGCTTGGTCAGCGTTCAGATTCAGAGTCCACTGGCAAGCCGACAGTCGACTATGTATTACCTTTGAACCATGTCAGACTTTCTTCAAGACTTTCTTTCCTTTCTTTCAACTTGAACATGGCCGAGTCCTCGCCTGACCCACGGTACGGATCACGAGAATTGAATCTCCGCCGGCAACGACCGAGTTTGCATTGTCTCCACCAACCAGTCTTGCGTCCCGTTGTCGCCGCTCAACTCGCGATACTAAACAGCGAACAGTATGCTGGGAACGCATTTATCCAACGTCCATGCGAGTTATCGTCAGCGTGATATTCCCCGCCGCTGATAGATCGTCACCCGACGCATGGAAAACAGCGTACATCAAGTTCTGCGCATGCATATGCATCCGAGAAGGCTCAGCTGGGAGAAGCTTCAACGCCAAGGAAACCGGAACGCGCATAAAAGCCATAAACTCGTATTGGGACTCAGCGCTGCCGGCTTTGTCCTATAGCTAACCAATGGGTCTTTCTGGTCTTCTCCTGCTGCTGGGTCTCTTCTCGCCTTCTTGGGCTGGTGTCACCGTGCAGGTTCCGGGCCTCCAAGTGCCGCCGCAATACGCTTCTCGCCGCGACGATGCGCAGAAATTGTTCACTGTCAGCTACGACGCGTACAAGTGAGCTGCGCGAAGCCGTATGACGACACGAAGTCTTATTAGATTGGCAGGCAGTTTGCGTTTGGACATGATGACTTGTCCCCCGTGAGCCGGGGTTTCTCGGACGGCCGAAGTGCGTTACGGACGGTGTTTGGATGGTATCGCATTCATGCTCATCGTGAACAGATGGATGGGGAGCCTCCGTTGTGGACGCGATGGTGCGTAACAGTTTTCTTCTTATCATCGAATTTCCGCCTAATTTTTCGATAGGCAACCATGGTGTGTTCAACTCAACCCGATACCTTGATATCCCGCTCACCAGACCCAGGCCGTCATGGGATTAGACGTACGTTCGTTTACGTCTCACCTCATTCCTTCCATCTCAAAACTCTCCAATGTCCATAGGACATTTTCGAAGAAGCCGTGAACTTCACCGCCAACATCGATTTCAGCAGATCAAAGACCTCCAGCACGGTATCCGTGTTCGAGACGACAATTCGCTATCTGGGGGGCTTGTTGTCGGCTTACGAGCTCAGCGATGAGAAGTTCCCTGTTCTTGTACAGAAGGCGAAGGTACGAATATGAAGCGGTTTTCGCATTGCCGCTGCTTGATATTGTGTCCTATTGTTTAGGAAGTCGCCGATAAGATGGCGTTCGCCTGGGTCGGCGTGCGTCTCAATTGAATCTCTCGTGTAATTCCCTCTCATTTCTCGTTTCACAGAACAACGACATGCCGTTCGGCTTCATGAACTTTGCCACCAACACACCGACACGGTCAACTGTAAGCTATGACCCAAATTTAGCTTCGTATTCCTCTGACATCGCGGTCAGTCCAACATTGCGGAGGCCGGAACGCTCAGCTTGGAGTGGTTCATGCTGACCAAGTACACGAACAACGCGACCTACGGAGACCGCGCCGCCCGATCTGCTAAACATATCGCAAACCTCGTGCGTAGCGTAGTTCTTGCCCACTGAATGGCTAATGAATAGGATTTAGGCATCTCCCTTGCCAGGTACATCGAATACAGGATTTTCGAGGCGCAGACGATTGACGAATATTCATGCTAGGTCTCGCGGCACAAGGAATTGACCCAGCAACCGGCAACGCCGTCGGCTCCTACGTTGTGCGTCTCTTCGCACTATCTCTAGAATATCGCTGTATAAATTTCACTTTAAAGACTTGGGGCGGAGGAAGTGACTCGTACTTCGAGTATCTTATTAAATACGCCCGTCTGACCAACACCGACGAACACATCTACATCGACACCTGGAAGGTCTGTCATCACTTCATCGAATTCCGTTATCTCGGTATACTGAATTTAATATACAGACCGCCGTCGATAGCTCTATCAAGAATCTCCTCAGGGTCTGTATATAAGCTCTCGTTGCACTGCATCGCTAGCTCATCCTCGCATACAGAAATCAACCGTTGGAAACTTCACATACCTCGCTGATTTCGACGGTTCTCGCATTCGTCATGTTGGCTCGTTCGTATTTTCTACTTGATCTCGGGGGAAGATTGAACTTAGAGTTTTTTTTCAGTCACCTGGCGTGCTTCCATGCTGGGAACTGGCTCCTTGGTATGTTTGACGCGTCACCGTTTGAACAGTGCGGACAGACTAATGTTGTGTGCAGGCGGAAAGCTCCTCCAGAATCAGACGATCATCGACATTGCTTTGGAACTCAACGAGGGCTGCTGGGTCAGTCGACTCTGATCGTCTATCTTTCTGCGCTGATATCACCTGCGCTTAGAACACATACGCAGGCACTGCGTACGCATATCTCCTTTTGCTTTCGCTAAAAGCGTCTTTTTGACTGGTTTGATCAGAACTGGCATCGGTCCTGAGGCATTTGCTTACATTAGCGACGACGGAAGCTTCACGGGCGGAAACTCGCCTTCGACGGCGCAGATGAATTTCTACAATCAGCATGGGTATTATATTACCTCTTCTGCATACATTCTCCGTCCCGAAGGTATGAACTTTTTTCTTTCGACGAACGTACAAGCTTGAACTGATCTCCCGTTTTAGTCCTCGAGTCAAACATGCAAGCTTTCTATTACGCTTCACATAGTGTTCAATGTTACTCACCTCGAGCTGCTTCTCTTCAGGCACGCATGGCGGTATGTTGTTCGATTCGATTGGTACTTCGGATTTTCATTTTCATTCTCTAGCATCACCGGCAACACCAAATATTTGGACCGCGCTGCCTCAGCCATCGACGCATTTAACAAATTCCTTCCTGCGACCGTTGCATTTGCCGGGTTGAACAACGTCAACAGCGTCACCAGCAGCTTGATCGACGACATGGAATCCTTCTGGTTTGCAGAAGTGCTCAAATACTTGTACGTGATTCCGTGTTCTTACCCACCTTCCCATTATCCTCTCACTATCGCAGATACCTCACATTCGACGACCCAGCCCACATCAGCTTGGATGACTGTATGTTAACTTCCTATCCATATTCGATCTTGTTTCATGCGGGTTGCAGATGTCTTCAACACCGAATGCCAGCCTTTCAAAGCCCCACCCGCCCTGGACTCGTACGGTGGCTCCGGGAAACTGGTTTCGGCGAAACCATTTGCGGCTCAGAGCGGTGCACTCCCTGCCGTCAGCCCGAACACCTTTGTAAAATCGGGCGTCCCGCGCGGAAGTCGTTGAGTTGTTTTCTGAGCCCCATTGGTTTGCTTGCTGTAGCTCTTGATGATTACAATGCGTATAGGATTGTTCGGGACACAGGAGGGCAACCGGGATGGCGGCATGTACTAAGTATGTACGAACTAAATATAAGATGTGAATGTGAATGTTTTTTATTGCGGTCGTGTTCTTGTTTCCTGTGCTTTTAGAGGGAGCGATGACTTTCCAACTTGAACTGAGTAGAAGCGTCTGTCATTCAACTATTTTGTTTTTCGCGCGCCTTGAGCGGATTTTTTGTCATTGCATGCTTGTCATCTTGTCCTATACAAATTTAGAATGGCCTTCTGTATGCAGCCACGACATCGACATCGACATCGACGACTTACTATTAACGCCCATGTTCCACGCCCTCGGCAGCCTCACCTTCGCTGGCGCCCTATCGTTCCTTGTACTACAACTCTGGACGCGCCGTAGAGTCAAAGCGTCCGACGCCCTCGACCTTCTACCTGAATCCCAAGATTCTCGTCAATCGAAAGACCGCTGGCTCTCCGCCAGTGATTTATTCCTCCGCCAGAAGCTAATACCCTTTGGATCGCCGGCATACGAATCGTTCCCCGATCCTCCCCGTTTGCCTCCTCGAAGAGCTTTCGTTCCTCAAGAAAACGAGGATTTCGTTCATAGACTTTGGAAAGTGAATACCAGACCGAGAGTCATGTCTTGGATTGCGCCAGTGCGTTTGATATAATCATTACAATCTCGACATTTTTCAATAGAACCGATGGTGCTGAAACGCGTGCGTAGAGGGCCGAGCACTGGATGGCGCTTGACAAATTTGGCCGCAACGTGTATCTCAAACTTTGTCCGCGTTATAGCGAAGAATGGCAGATACTTGAGTATCTGGCAGATTCGACGCCGAGTCGACACCCATGGAATCGCACTATCCCCACGATGGGATTCTTTCGTACGCGGCGGTCGATGGTCATAGTTCAGGCATGCTGGGGCACGGGAGCGTTTTCTCCGACTTGGGATTCGCTGAGGACACGGCTTTTCTTGGCTCGGCAACTTCTTCAGGAAAGTATTAATAATATGCCAAATTCGCACTGATTTAACTGATATATTGACGGACTACATTTGCAGGGGCTGGCGTATATGCATATGATGGGAGTTGCTCATGGCGTGAGTGTCAAGTAAGTATGTACTCAAACTAAATCGATTTTAACCATGTCTGTGTATTCAGGACTTACACCCGGAGAATATTGTTTGCAACCATGAGGATGTTCGCTTCAGCAGCCGCAAGTCTGGCACTTCATTTCAAAGCACGTTCGATTTTCAACTCGCCTTCATCGACTTTGAAAACTCTGTTCGCGTCCCAGCCGGCCACTCACAAGCCATCACCACTGTTTTTGGCATACCGCCGGAACCATTCGCTGCCCCGGAAATGATACCGGCGGATACTGTTGACCTGTTCGCGGCGGATGTATTTTCAGCTGGGCAACTACTGCAATTTGAGTTGAATAGGAACATGGTTCGATAGCCGCATTTCTATCTTGTGTCTTGAGCTTACTTATTTAATTATCTTTCGATTTCAGGCAGATAGCGGTCACGATCCTCCAACGGTACCCGAATATCTCGCCCTTATTGCGAAGATGACAGCTCGAGTGGCACCACAGCGTCCATCGGCTCTTGATGCGTTAGGGGAGCTCGAACAGATTATATGTGACCATATTTGAACTCGTTTCGAGATGTGTAATTAACTGCTTTTCTGACTAAGTGACAGACGGTTGATTCTGGCAGACGAAGGCATCTCAAAGAAAGTTCCGATCTTGATGCAGACTCGGAGTCTTCGCTGGTTAGTTGAGACTACATACCATAGAGCATACGTGTGAGCGTCATTCAACTTGTTGTAGCCACGCTAGCGCTCCGACGAAGGCAGAGTTTTTGAGTCCCCTGCCTCGTATTTAATTCAAAACTCTTCCGAAGCATTGCAATGTTCAATATTATCGTAACAACACTGAAGCTGACCCGCGGCGCTCGCTGCCGAAAATACGGAGATCAGAGTGAATTCGGGCGAGTTTTGGATGCCCGAGTTTGACCCAAGTCCCGACTTAACCCTTTGTGAACCTGCGTCTGTGGAAAACACCGGTGACCAGTGATTTCAAGATTCAGCAGCCGTATATCGCCTCGCTGGATTGTTTCCCCTATCGATGGCGGATTAAGGATTCGGACTCTCGGTGTTTACCATTTGGCCCTAGTCCTTCGCACATGTTAGTTCTCCCATCGTGACCCAAGCGACGGAGGCCGAAGAACAATTAATATTGTTCGAACTTCGGAGAAAACGGACTCTTCCAAAATTAGCTGTGATCGGAATTGATTTTTTGAATGGTTGTTGCGCTGGAAGTATTCACAGTCCAAACTACCTCGCTGAATGCGTGGTTTTGGAGGGATCGGGGTGGCGGGGAAGTTGTGGGTCGTCTGGGGAGCAAATCAGGGCATCTGTTAGACAGCGTGTGATAACCGTGGTGTTCGAAAAAGAATCAAGAAATACGGGCCAAGTTCATAGGGGAGCACATGGTAGGGCTCTGAGAGCCAGCTACAGTATAATAATTATTTTTCATTCTTCATATATCACACTCCTTGCGGCCAGCTGTTTGATAAATGTCAACAAGAACACATTGAACGTTCAACTTCAATAGTTTGAACCGTGGGAATAGAACTGTCATGTGGCGGTAGCTGGATCAAAGTTGACGTCGGCCCGCTGGTCGGATGCTTCCTTGCTTCTCCGACTTTGCGCATCTCCTCGAGACGGCTGGGTATGTACCGATAAGGTACCACTGCCTCCGTCGGACCCAAAGTTCGCCGTCCGAATAGGCTCATACAACCAATGCCACAATTCAGGGAATTGTACCTCCAGGCTACCGTCTGACATCTGTTCGATCTCCGGTGGCTTCACCGCTACTACGACCAACACTGAGCGCTTGATTTCGTGCATCAATCAAGCCACCGGAGTGAATCTTCCTGTTCACCATCTCAAAGCCTCGATACCTGGTCCACTTCGGATCGCCGATCTCGCGGAATTATTGCAAGAAAAGTAGCATTCGAACTAGATCCAACTAGACCCTATGACCTGTTGCTTGGCTCAGATGCTGCCCTGCTGAGGGCGCTGTCTGTGATGGTCCGCCCTCATGCAACTTCATTTCTTCTTTTGCTGATGAGCCTTCCCCGGTTCATGTGCAGGCTATACACATGATAGCTGCGTTTTGTACGAGGCTCTTTAAAAGGAGCGAGACTCTGAGCACTTTGGTTCAACGGTCTTCCCCGTCTTTCTCGTCGTCGCCATCTCCAAAATGTTGGTCAGGTTAGCGACTGTCTTCGCCTCGATTCTCCTCGCATCGGCTACGCCCAGTTCGGTCAATGCTGTGGAGAAGCGCCAGAGTTTTCCCAAGATGGTCCGTATACCCAGTCTGCATTGTTGAAAAGCTAACGCTTTAAGCTAGGTGGTAAGTCGGTGTACGATCTGAATGGCGTCCACTCACTTGCAGTCACCCCGAAAGTTTTGTCACTTCATGGTGCGTGCAGTCCTCAACCAGCCTGATTTGCGCTAACTTGAAACCGTCTTCAGATTGGTATCGAAAGTGACCGCACCAGCTCTGCCGACGTAAGTCTTGTCTGTCGTGTCCATTTATCGTTCCTTACAGTCTTCTGTCAGTACGATGCAGATATGATCCGTGCCAAATCCTTTGGCATCGACGCTTTCGCTCTCAATATGTAAACATTCTCTCTTTCCTTTCTCGTTGGCCTACTCTAATGCTCTTTCTCATAGTGTACGTTCTGCTGGGACAGTTACTTTCATCACACTAATCTCCCTGTAGGGAGGTTCGTGTATCTTCTTTCGAAATACCATTCAGCTGCTGAGCGATGAATGACACAAATAGTTGATCCATACACGTGCGTATTGTTCGTCCGGTCATCAATTTTCAAAATTTTTACCTTCTGTGCAGTGATCAACAGCGTATGTCACCCAGCTCGAGTCTTTCTCTTGATTTACCGTCGCGTTACTAGTTGGATTCGCGTATGACTCTGCTGCTCGTAATGGCATGAAAGGTGTGTTTGCTTGAACGTGAGCCAGAAATTTCGAGACTGACTTCATTCTCCCAGTCTTCATCAGTTACGACTTCAACTGTACGTCGAATCGGTTCAAGCAACGCAGAAGCTGCTTTCTAAACGATACACCCAGGGTGGCACATCGACCAAGGTGCCCAGATCGGATCCCATCTCGCAGGATACGCCTCGCGCCCCGCTCAGCTCTTCATTAACAACGCTGTACGTTGATTTACCATTCTTCGAATCAAAGTTTTAGTGATACACATTTGCTAGGCTTTCGTCTCTTCGTTTGCTGGTGACGGTGTCGACGTAACTGCTATGCGCAACGCTGCCGGACGCCCTATCATGTTCGTTCCCAACTTCCACCCGGGTGCGTTGTTGGCTTTTCCTCGCGCTTCTTGCAGATTGTTTGACTTCTAAAAGGCCAGGGTAACTTCGGCGCCATCGACGGTGCCCTTAACTGGTATGTTGACTCTTTCTCTATTGCTCATACTTGTCGCTTACCGCTGCAAATATCGAAGGATGGGCTGGCCCAACGATGGAAACAACAAGGCACCAAAGCCGGGTCACAACATCACAGTCGCAGCTGGCGACTCTCAATACCGGTCTGCTCTCGGCGGGAAACCGTACCTCGCCCCAGTCAGCCCTTGGTTCTCCACCCACTACGGGCCTGAGGTGCGTTGATCAATCTATCTATTAACCTAGAACCCAAAACCGAGAACGAATTTATTATTTACAAGGTCGACTACTCGAAGAACTGGGTCTTCCCTGGCGATCTCCTGTGGTTCAACCGCTGGCAAGAGATTCTCACACTCAAGCCCGAATTCCTTGAGATCGTCACTTGGTAATTGTCTCTCTTTCTCAAGTCATTTTCCGTACTCAATGAATACAGGAACGACTACGGTGAATCTCACTACGTCGGACCTCTTAGCAGCAAGCACCAGGATGACGGAGGCTCGAAATGGGTTAACGACATGTGAGAACCTTCATTTTCTTATTATTCATTCCTCTGTGACGCTAATCTTTGTTTGATTCTTAGGCCCCACAATGTAAGGAGCTTCTTGTACTCCCTATCACTGGAATTCCTTACCGTTGATAGGCTTGGTTGGATTTGGCCAAACCTTTCATCTCTGCATACAAGGCCGGCGCGTCCTCTCCCAACAGCTTCATCACCTCGGACCAGATCATCTACTGGTGAATGGAAAGATATTCTGTTTTATTGAACTTTACTCAACGGGTTTTCATAGGTACCGCCCGACGCTGACCAACCTCAAGTATGTTGAGTCCATCATAGCGAAAGCTTCATCGATTTCACCTTCATTCTTTCTTGTAGCTGCGACGCCACCGACACGACCCTCGTTCCGGCCAACAACAACAGTGGCAACTACTTCATGGGCGTAAGTCATCATCGGATTCAACGATAGAAATATGTGGCTCAATAAATGTCTATAATAGCGCCCCGATGGTTACCAGTCTATGCAAGACGCCGTCTTCGTCGTTACCCTGCTCACAAGCCCCGGTCAACTCACCATCACTTCCGGCGGACACTCCCAGATCTTCAACGCCCCAGCCGGCGCTACCGCCTTCCAGGCCCCCATGTTTGTCGGCCAGCAGAGCTTCGCGCTTTCGCGTAACGGCGCCAACGTCCTCGCAGCCAACAGCTTGAAGGATATCTCCAGCATCTGCATCTGCGGGTGCGTTTGCCCTGTCTTAGCCTTTCCCCACGTACATACTGACTCACTGATCCGACGACGGTTAGTATTTACAACTTCAACGCTTACACCGGCAGTGTGCCCGCGAACTTCGTGGACCCGATGGGTCCCGATGGCTTGAACCGTCTCGTTGAAGGTCTGCATGTCCAGACCTGCCAACCGACGCCGTCGCTCCCCACCTCTGCACCGCCCTACACCGGCCCCGGTGGTGTACCGCCTACCAGCGTCTCGAGCTCCACGATAACCTCCCAGCCCCCGGTACGTGTCCCATCCTTTTGTTTCTGTATTGTCTCTGGTTTGATGAGGGATTTTATCAGTCATCGACCTCCCGGTCTTCGAGCTCCACCACTCCTCCTCCCAGCTCTTCCACGAGCAACACCACGCCCCCGACGGGCGGTTGTACTATCACCGCGTCTGAGCAGATCCGGCCCACTAACTGTTTGCCAAAGTACGTTTTTTTCCCTCACAGGTAGAATGAACTACTTGACTGATTACTCTCTTAGGGGCTGCGTCTGGGCAGGTCCTCCTGGCCAATCCACTCCCGACCACTGCGATGGCTCCCGGCGCCGTTGAGGGTCGTGCTGTACTTTTGTAAACCAAATTCTGAGTGTTCTCCAACTTGATCGGAACGTATCTACACGCTCTCATGCTGTTGTAAGACATTTGTATTTTCAATGGATCCACGAGTTTTGCTCAAAAAATCTCACACGGGGATGCTTGGAATCGACGACAAAACGGACGACTCGTCGTGTGTTGTTGTCTAGTCACCTCTGGAAGACATGGATTATTTCGAGCCGCAGTTTGCTGATCTCTGATTCAGATACAAGTTCGTGAGATGTGAAGTGCTTAATATATCCGACTTCAATATAGCTAACCGCAGTTTAGAGATCTGCGGGTTTGAGTGCACTTTCGTCCGCGACTTTAAGTTGGTTGTTCACCGTCCGTCGACAATTCCAAAACACGACGGAATCCTGCATCAAACGCGTGACGTCATCAAACTCGGACGCGTCTTCCTCTTCCCCAACGTCCACCCTCGCGGCGGCTTTCTGGCACTCTTTTCTTTATGCTGCATTCTAAAAAGTCTGCGACTCCGAGTCGGAGAAACTCACTACCGCGTCTCCAGGCTACCAAGACAGTAACAAATTCTGCGGCGGCGCCGCGAATAGTGAGAGCAAAGATTTACTAACTCAGGACGCCTCCAACCTGTTCTTGAAATCATGGAATCTCTCAACTTCTCGTTTTGGTGGCGACTACTAATATAACGCGCTGTACGAGCTTGCAGCCGGTTCCTGTATCGCTTAGAGGGTGTTTAGCAAAACTACCTATTGCGTCAACTTCCGTCAAGGGAATCATTCGAGTCTGAGTCGGCCAATAGTACAAACGTCGAAGATGAACGGTTTGTTCGTGGATACTGTGCTCCTTTCACATCACAAGTGGCTCGGAATAAAGTCACTTTGGCGTCCTTCAGGGTGTGATTTGTGAGTCCTCGATGCTTGGAACCGACCAAGGTACTTGTTCTCTGTCTTCTACCAACTCTCAGCCGCCCCGTCTGATGTGTTCTTCAGTCTTTACAGAACCGGACTAATCCTTGGAGTCGTATGAATATTGCAATTGCCGCCCCACGCTGCGCGCCAAAGCGTCTGCAATTCAATAGCAGTTACTATCCCGGAACCTTGCGCCGTGCCGCCACTGCCTCCGCTGGTCGTCGTCGAGCCGTCCCGGACTCCGCATGTCGATTCCTTGGCAGACCGGAAAAGCGCTGGTCATGATCAGTGGTGAATGCCACTGAAGACTTGCCAAAAACACGCCAAAAAAAGGACGCTGCAAAACTTTCCTTTATTCCGGGGTACGCGATGAGCATTGTGACCATCACATCCGCGCCTTAGTGCACAATCCCGACTTGCTCTAGCTCGCTGCTGTTTAGTGGGGTCTAGTGGGGCAAAAGTGGGCGAAGCCAGCTGTTTGGCATTGATTGAATTCGAGGTCTACGACCTCCCGTCATGTCTCCCTGCTAAAAGTGCCATACTTCCTGCCACGAGGACTGCACCTCCCATATTACTCTCAGTATTGCATGTTCTCGGTCCCGAATGGACTCGACGGAGAACGCTGAAGATGTACCGAAACCCATTGACAAGGGGAAACGTAGGGCAGAAGACCCCACGGAGCGCACACCACTTCTTGGCTCGTCTTCGTCGTCTGCAATAGACGACCCTCCACCTGCTGTAGCTCGCAGAAGACTCATTTCGAAGCTCACCACTGTATTCCTTGGCACTTTGGTCTTTTCAATATGTGCCTTTGTCGCACTCGCGCTGCTTGCCTGGTCTTACGCCTCCCGAGCAACCCATGTCTCACCGGACGACATCCTGAACCAAGGCCTGGTGTTCGAAGGGCCAGACCGAGTGGACGTCCTGAATATCACTTCCAGCGGTGGGCTGTGGGTCAACGTCGAGGCCCGTGTGGGCTTTGACGCTGGTTCTGTCATTGGTGTGAATTCGTCTCCAGACGGCGATGGCTTCTTCCAAGACATATGGAAATCCATCGGTAGATGGGGAGTACGCACTTTGGATCGTGTGTCGGTCAACATGACCAATATTTCGCTGACTTCTGAGTCTGTCGTTCTCGCGACTATCTACCCGACCCCAGTCGTTCTTCCTCTCACGGCCAATCCACCCTCCGATTCTTCGTGGTTAACGCACATCTCCACGCCCTTGCTAATACAGCCCACTTCGAACACTTCCGCTCTCGTCCACTTTGTGCGCGAGGCCTGGCGAGAGGGCTCTGCTGCGGTTGCTGCTAATGTGGCGAGCGTCGACGTTCAGGGAGGAGGGTTTGCAGAGGAAAGCTGGAGGAGCATCCTTCACAGTGCGCTTTCCGACGTTCGCACGGCGCTACGTCTCAAGAGTAGGTCTGTTTTTGTTCAAAGGGAAGCTCTCTGACTCGTATAGCAGTTCCTCCCATCCCCGGCATCCCACAACACGGACCCATACCCCCGCTCACAGAACTGGTGACGCTTCAGTCGTTCGACGTCCGCTCCTCGCCCAACTCGCTCGAACTCGCTGCACGCGCCTCCATCCCCAATCCTGCGCCTCCCTCCTTCAACCTAACCTCCCCCTCCATCCCCTTCACCATCGCCCTTCCCACCTCCGCAGATTCAGGCCTGCCCGCCGTCCCCATCGCCTCCGTCACCACCGCTCCCTTTACCCTCACGCACCCCAACATCACGCTCACCATCTCCGGCTCCGTCCTCCCCCTCCCCGCTTACGCCTCCGCCCTTCTCTCCACCCTCCTCACGCGCTACCTCTCCGGCCTCCCCAACCCCATCCTCGTCTCAACGCCTTACTTCCCCGACCTCACCGTCCCGTTAGACTTCCCCGGACCCAACCCGCGCCCGCACATCCTCCGCAACGTCACCATCCAGGACATGGTAATCAAGCCGCACGCCTCGAGCTTCGTCGCGAGCGGCACCGTGTTTGCCCGCGTCGTCCTGCCGCTCGGGATGGATGTCAGTCTGCATGTCGGGCGTGTGCTTCCTGATGTGCTTGTCTTTGATGGGGAGGTTCCCTCCATTGTCGATTTCCCTAAGACTCCGAATCCCAGGCACGATGACCCGACACCTGCCCCGCCCCCGCCGTTCCCCGACCCACTCCCCGAGCATGCGTTCGGGCATATCCGCCCCGACGATTGGTTGGTGTCGCAGAGCACACCCGTTCCCTCCGAGGACGGCGAAGGCGCTGCATTCGCAGTCACAGCGAAGATCGTCGACGTCCCACTGGAAGTGCTGCCCGGGCGGCAGAAGGAGTTTAGGAATTTTGTGTCGAAGGTATGTTCTCCTCTTCTCGATCTTCGAGGCTGCTCATATATTGTTTCTCATTTTAGGTGATATTCGGCAGCGACGGCGCCGTCGCGGGGATCATGGGCGTCGCTGGCGTCGCGGTCGATGTCGTGGGGCTGCCCATCCCAACGGAAAACGGCGAGATGGAGCTGCACGGGCTGCCGTTCCAAGGCAAGGTACCTGTCGGGAAGAAGAGTCTGCTTGGGCTCGGCGGCGCGGCGAAGCGTGGTGCGAAGGAGTTGAAGAAGGAGCTGGACAAGTTTTTGCATCGGTGGCAGGGGAAGTAGGTGCGAACGTTTAGATGCTCGACGCCGGTGAGCACGGACAAGTGACCGTGGCAGATGCAATGTGCTTGATGTGTTAATGTACTCTAGAAATGACTCGGCTCGAAATGTAACATTCGTTGTATGTATTTAGCATTTGCTTTGAAACATGGAATCCCGTATTATTGCATGTATCCCTGCCTGTTACACAGAGTGGAGGTGCTCCTTCGCAACGACCTGCTTGTAGATCTCGAGCGCCGCAACGGGTTGGAAGGCAGGCTTGTGCGGGTGTAGTACGTCAGTCTCGTTGCCAATAGCAGGACAAAAGCCAAGGCATACCACTTCATGTCCAGCCTCGTACACTCGCCTATGAAGATCGATGAGTGAAAAATTCTCAGAAGAGGAGATGGGAGGACATACGCAAACGAGAAGTTATCGACGTTCTTGATTGCAGCTACGGCGGCGCCGTCGATTGTCATATTCCTGAACGGCGTGTTGGCGAGCCGTTGCTTCCCGTACCAATCCATAGCAAGGACAGAGGCGTATCCACCGAGCCAGTTGCAGCTACATTCAAGTTGAGCGAAGTTTTTGAGTAGAAAAGGCTCGAAACTTACTTGATGTCTGCGTCACCCGCCTGGGAGGAACAATTATTAGCTCTCTCGCAGCCGAATCAAGGCGGGATTACTGTACCCAGATGAGAATCTTCAGACGAGAGTTTGCCAGGGCTCCGAGCTGGGGAAGCCAGGTCCTTGCGTCCTGAGACGATCCGAATGAAATAAATCATTCAGAAGATAAGTTTACTGGGGCTGGCGCATACATCTCCTGTCCTCGAAAACAACCCATTCGGACCATTTGCGCACTCCGAGTAATTGCTCTCCGCCCCGATGGCAGCCTTGACATCAGGCAACGCAAGATACTTGAGGTAGAATTCCGGTGGGAATGAGGCTGGGGAAGTCTGCCGTAGATCGTCTGAGTCGCGGTTGCCTACAGCGGGTATGAAGAGGTTTTCGATCTGATGAAAAATGAGTATGATATGGTGGAGTCTTAGAGTGGAGGACAAGGAAGGCATACACAGAAGTTATCCGCCTGCATGCAAATCGCGTCCGACGCGGATGAGTTACCCGCGTCGTAGCACGCTTGTTCTTGATCGAGACAGCCGTTGGGTTGGAAGTACGTCGTGTTCATTCGTTGGAGCACAGTGTCGTTTTGAAGCTGGCCGTAGCCGGGTGCATTTGTGGCGAAGGTGAGGTAGGCGAGATTTTGGATCAGGGGGTCGTACCACCCACTGTGCGCAGGTCAGAGGTGGAATAGAAAGAGAGGAGAGTCGGAGCTCACTTGTTGACCAGGAGCGCGCTGACAACGATGGGGACACCCTTGATTTCGCCCTTCGCGATCGCCTCGTTCTGCTGATCGAAGTAGGTGACAAAAGCTGGGCCATAATGCCCGCCATAAGACTCTGAAGGAAGGCGATGAGTTAAGAGACTGATTCTCCATTCGGGACCACCCACCGGTAGCAAAGATGAATCTGGTAGACATGATTGGCGTGGAGTTCGGAACAGAAGACGAAAACCTCGTACTCTCGACTCCGGTATGCTGAAAACTCTCCGCTCTCGAACAAGATTTGGAACGCTTGCCAAAATTGAATTGCTGCACTCTTGGAGAATCCGTCTGTGCCAAGTTGATTCTATTACGTTGATAAACTCACTTCTGTGCTATTGACAGTGTCGGTGCCAAATGAGAAACCCGTCCCGATGGGTTGATCCACGTAGATTACTGGTGGTGGAATTAGTCCTGAGAAGATGAAGATCAGTAGACGCACAGTTGCTGACGCTGTTCCAACTAAAGTCGTGCTCAGATTCTACCACTGTCATTGCATTCGGATGCGTAGGTCACCTAAACGGATTCAATGTCGTCGACTGCCCGTCGGAGTTGACCTTGCAAGGTCCGTTTTCTACAAAAGAGTCGGCAAAAGTATATGAGGCAGAGTTATGAACTTGCCTTGAAATAAACCCTATGGTAGCGATAGCGTAAGAAAAGGTCAAAAGGTACCTGGACTTGTATACGTACTATCTCTGAAGCACACCCCGGACCGCCGTTTATCCTTTTCTCGGTCAATGCCTGTGTAATCGTGCGGTGAAAACATACCAGAGAGTGAAAGGTGCAGTTTCTGGGGAGGTACGAGCTTCAAAAAACCAGAACCACTATAGTTTACAGTGGGCAGCATTCTCCTAAGCATGTAACATCGCCTACGATGGACATGTTGGGGCCGATGTCGACGTATCCCGACATCTGGTGAACGCCAGGTGTTGTCTCGCAGATTCCCGAGTCCTTTACGAATCGCAACGAGACATCTTTTCGAATCCGCGATGCGAAATTGTGCTTGACCTGAGTGGCAGCGCACACGGAAAGTGCAAGATACGACAACCAGGCAAGTGACAAGAACATAGTCGGGGGAGAGTGTCAGCGCTTTCGTACTTCATTGGCGATAAATATTCACCGAAATCTACTAGCCGCGTGCAACTCGGGCAAGAAGCTGCGATAACTAGTATATTTGTCGATAGATTCTTCGGCGGCGTATGGTCTCCATTTGCGATAGAACCCAATATAATGGTACCAATCGCAGTCATGGTCATGGGCATACGCCGACTGTGCAATTGGTGAGCTCATGCGGCAAGCCAGAGGATATCCTGACGAGGGGAGAGGGCAAAGTCGCGGTCAGGTGATGCCAATACGAGTTTCTCGTTCCCACGCTCTTCCCCAACATGAACTGGTGTTTGGCTGATGTGGTCAGATCGGCTTTTCGGTCTCAACCTAATTTATTTTGTGACATAGCAAGAGCTTTGCGGATATAATGACTCGCGTCAACCATGAAACAGTCTACGCGCTCGCTGTGTAGATATGTTCTACCAACTCCTTCATGGACCCAAACTCCGGGCTTGTGACGGTACAGTCAATGAGTCGCATCTCATCTATACCAAGACCTAGACGCTTTCGCTGAGCCAGCCAATCCACAATATTCTCCCCCTGCCGCTCGCTAATGGCGACATGGAAAAATCCAAGCTTCCGCAATTGAGGGTAATGCACAATAGCATAGAGGGGATCAAAACGATCGGCTGCTTTCATGAGAGGATCGCTCTCAAGCGGCTCCGCGAATGTGACAAGGTCATGATAGAACGCTATGCTGCGGAAGCGTTTCGAAAGCAGCAGAGAGCCCGAAAGTTTGAGCCCTTTGCATTTAATGGTCAAGGTAGCAGCTTCGTCGAATGGCATCGTTTTGAGAAGCGCGGCGATGACATCTTCCCTCCAGCGTGGCAATGACGGGTCACCCAACAATCGAATGATGTAGTGTGCATCCGAGCGATGGGCCCGACTGAAGATGCATACCTCGAACTGTGGACCATCCCCTAGAGTGGGAAGATCCGTCAGCTTCAGTCCTGTGAGGAATGATCTGTCTGCTTCCACGCGGTTGCGTTCCAGTGCCTCAAACATGGAGCGCAGGTCCGAACCGACGAAATTGGCAGCGAGACAAATGCGCGAATTCGGGATCGAAACAACGTGCAAGAATCGAGAACAGAGGTGGAGGCTGTCAGTGAGGTCGAGTTTTTTCAACTGCAGCGTTGTGGGTGCCGAAGGGTTTGGCGTCTCGTTGAAAGAGTTCTCGAGAAACAATTCTCGAAGGCGCGGCATAGTGGCAAGTAATTCAAGAGCAATGGGCGAGTGAATCAGCTCCAGCGACACCAAGTTAACCCACAGGGGAGATTCCCATGGAAGCGAGCAGTGCTTGAGAGACAAATGTTGAAGTTTGGGGGATTCCGCATTGAATAACTTTTCTGCGACGAAAGGACGCGACGGGCCAGTATAATGCAGGTAAAAAGCCTTCATAATTGGGGCAGGGAAGCTAAGGCCGGTAGGGATAACGCCATCATCCGTTAAGCACAGATGCAACAGCTGTATCCTGGACATGTGCTCGAACAACCCAGAGAGGCGGTTGGCCCTGTTCTTCGTACGAACGGACGACGGGTCGATGCCAACGGAGAGTGGCGCGGTCCCGGATCGACGCAGTAGTTCGTCTGCCCACCGGGGCCGCGAAACGACGATGCATGTCCAGAATTTTGGGCTGCTCATGGCGATATCGCGCCATCGGCGACAAACATGTGAGACCCCCAGTCCCAATATAAAGTTTGCAGTTCTGAACTCGGGCTTGTCTGCATCTATGGTGGGGCAACAAAACTCGATGATTGGGGCTAGAATCTCGGTCGGAAGCCGATCAATGGAGGCAAGGCTATTTCGACGAGCCCGCAGCTGTTGCTGGAGGAGCGATATCTCTGCTAATTGTAGAGAACCAATACTCCTGCGGCCGGATGAGACGTCTGCGGCCAGTGAAAGAGTTGTGTCCTCCTCTTGAGATTCACGAAGCAAATATTGTTTCGATTTCCTCCGAAACAGCTTTAAAGCTTGCTTGACCGGAAGCATATTGGATGCTTTCAGAGACACGTAAGCGGAGTCCAGTTCCTTGAGCAAGAGGTCAATTTCGTCCGTGAAATTCTCTCGAACGCTGCGCGAACTGAATGACGAGACCTCTTCACTGGAGAGAGCTCGAATGAGAGAGGGTCGCTGTAGATGTATTCAATCCCGGTCCAAGGCAAGTACTTGTACCTGTACGCACCATTTCCCAAATTTCCTCACCCAACTTGAGTTGCAACAGTGATGGTTCGGTTCTGCGAGGGTGGGAAAAATCAAACGCGCTTCCATGCGGTCGCGTGATTTGACGCGTCTCGCTTCGTTCCTCCCTCGACTTCCATCCTGGAGCCTCTGTGACCCACCTACTTCTGGGCTGCGCATTATAGCTACCTCAGCTGTGTTTTAATGTCGGCTCGATCATGCAGCACGCAATACATGATGACATCCGGATTTCAGATTTGTCAATTTTGTGGGCGCGGTGATTGGTACAGGCATTGACAATCTCATCGGCTTTCTTTCTGACGATAGCTTCAGGACCCACCGTCGTCCTTCAGGTCCTCTGACTTCACTATCTATTCGGGTGTACTCTTGCAGCATTCTCAAGGATCTTTTGATGAATCTCGAGGACCTCCGTATGTCGCGGCTCGCCACAGCTTGAATAATGTAACAAGGTGAATTTTATTGCCAAAGCCAAAGGCAGTGTTGCACATAGCCTATACCTCGCCTAAATCGGGTTCAGAAGTTTGAAGTTACATACCTCATCCCGAAGCCCTACAGGTCTGTCGTCGAACTTTCTATTCAACAGCAATGGCGCTTGTTTGACCAGACGCTCATATTCTTTGAACAGCAATTCAAGAAAGAGAATTAACGCGAAGTTCGCGTTCATCGAGTTAATAGACTAGAAGGTGAGGCAGTGCTGCCTTGAGGTTCGACACCAAGAGATCATGGTCCCCTCCGTTTTCAAGTCCCGCTAGGTCGCGCTCTGATAGGCGGCTGACGATGCGGTCATCTTCTTTGTCCTCCACTGCCAGCTTCCAAGATATTGAGGTGGGCCAAAGGTGGGCACTGGAAGCTTGCCTCAAGGTATATCAACACGAGGATTTAGCAAACACAATAAGTTGAGATCTAGCGGCAATGAAATCATTATTACTGACTCCAAACAGGCAATACTCAGCTCTCGGAACCGCACAGATTTTTCGGTGTGTTGAGACGCGCCCATCCATCCAAGCGAGCTCGGATTCATTGCCGTGGGAGTAATTACAGAGAAACGTGTCCCGACGTGTCCTTCCGACGGTTCTCCGGAAGATTCCTGACACTGGTTTCCGCCCCAGTAATGCGGGGAATGGTGTTCTCGACTTATTCCTGGCCACATTCAGCCTGTCTTGACGCAGTTCCCCGTTGCCGCCAGTGTATTTAGAGATCTCACGAAGTCCCCGGCACGAGTCTTTGACGGCAGCCCCAGTGATGGAAAGCATTCCGCAGATTTTCGACTCGGAAAAGCTGGTGAGTTTCTACTTTTATCGTCCCAAGGCTGTGAGTCAAAGTCCAACCCCAGATGGACTCTGCCCGGCGTCGAGTCATGGATGCAGTTGCTGCGATAGACTCTGTGACACATGTCACACACAATGCTGCCTTAAATCAAGTCTCTCAGCGGAATGAGACGCGCTACACTGGCCCGTATATGCCAGATCCCTCATACATGCTACGCAGAGCAGCCAATATCGTTAGCCCTGTTGCCGAGCAGCCTCCCCCACTTTCCCCACGACGGAGACTTGGTGCATCGATCCGTCGACGTTTTCGACGGATTACGAGGTCAAAGTCTCCTGGTACCTCCGGCAGTGACGAAGGAACGCGGAGGAGCTCTTATTCAAGCGTCGATGATCTCGTCCCTCAAGACTTGCAAGACGGAATCTTCCTCACTAAGATTTCGAGCAAGAAACAAAAGAAACTCCTATTTCGACTAGATCCGGAACGGGGACTGCTAGTTTGGGAATCGAACGTCACGAAGTATAGTACGTGCCTCCGTTCACTTCCGATCTGAATTAGTGTACCCAATTTTGACACTTAGTTCCCGTTGAGGCCGTTCGGGAGCTGCGAACGGGGCCGGACGCCAAAAGTTATCGAGAGCAGTTCCAGCCTCTCAATCTTGACTATGAAGATAGATGGGTCACAGTCATCTACATAGTCAACTCCATGTACAAAACCATGCATCTCCTTGCGGACAGCAAGGAAATACTGGATTCATGGACCACTGCGCTTCGACGGTTGTACGCCGCGCAGACTGACCTAATGAGTGGGCTTCGTCAGGGCGAGATTGTCGAAGCGGTATGGGAGCGCCACTTCTGGAATGGCCGCGGTTTCACCTACGAGGACGTCGAGAAGCTTTGCAAGCGTCTTAATGTTTCCGTTACGGATGAAGAGCTCCAACGACTATTTACTGTGCTTGTCTTCCTTTTGTGTGCCGATGACATTCTAACGAATCCTCCAGCAAGCTGACTCGAAACGAAACGATCTTCTGGACTTTGAAGATTTTCGGCTATTCGTCAAGGTCCTCAAAGCCCGACCAGATATAGAGCGATTGTATAGAAAACTTACCAAAAAGCGGGGGTCATTTGATTTTGATGCCTTTCATACTTTCATGAAAGACGCTCAGCGGGTAGGTCTATGCCTCTCACTGGTTCGTCTCTTGACTGAATTGATCAGAGCACCCTTTCCACTGCTGAATTGCAGACTCTCTTTGATGCCTACACCTTTGATGTCCCTTCAAGCCCTGACCTGCCTTCTTCCTCATCTTCCGTCTCCCCAATCACCCTCTCCTTGGAATCCTTCGCATCCTTTCTCTCCTCTGCGGACAATCCCGCCTTTGCCGATCCGGAGGAACTACCCCAGCGACATCACTCTCACTCAAAACACCACAAAGAAGTGCCGGATGAAGCCAGAGTCGGCGAGCTCCTCCGTTCTCCTTCCCTTGGCAATGGTGTCGGACATGATATGACACGGCCTTTGTCTGATTACTACATATCGTCGTCTCATAACACTTATCTTGTCGGTCACCAACTTGTTGGCGAGAGTACCATTGAAGGCTACGTCCGCGCCCTGCAGGCCGGGTGCCGGTGTGTAGAGAGCAAGTCTTTCTCCCTAGTCTCGATGCGCCCGCTGACTAGCTTTCTTGAAATAGTCGACATCCATCCTGGAAACCCCGTCCCGCTTATCACGCATGGAAACACCCTCACTTCGAAGATCTCGATTCGGAGCGTCTGCGAAGCCATAGATAAATACGCCTTTACAGCTTCACCATACCCATTGATTATCTCTGCTGAGGTACACTGTTCGCCCGCGCAACAGGACATGATGGTCGACATCATGAAGGAGGTCTTTGGTGATAAGCTTGTGCAGGCGCCGGTGAATGGCCGGCCGCCGATAGACGAGCTTCCAAGTCCACATGATCTCCGGGGCATGATCATGCTGAAGGCGAAGAATCTCTACGTATCGCGGGAGGCACCGGTGGTCGGCGGGGTGACCTCTAATGCGACGAATGAGGCGCCGTATACCTCAGCAGACTCAACGGCGGAGGATTCTGAGATGAATATGAATGGCAGGATGGAGGACTTTGGCAAGAGCATGCTGTTGAGTCCAACTTCTCCATCGTTTTCGGGTAATATTTTTCTACTACTCCTTCCGAAATGTCTCACTCATCGCTGTCCTGTACAGACTCGAAACGGGAACCTCTGCTGCAGAAAGCGAGTGCGGCCATTCAGCGTGTACGTGCCCGTAGTCGGAGCCGTGGCCACACCTCTCAATCATCCGAATCCTCTCCACCTTCTTCGTTTGTTCCCCTTCCGCCACTATCTCGTTCCGAGAGCTCACTCAAACCCAAAATGTCGTTCGCCCTCCTTGCGCTTCTCGTGTATACTGTCGGCGTCAAGTACCGCGGCATCAACAAGAAGGAGGAATACGCTCCGCAGCACATGTTCTCCCTGTCGGAGAAGACTGCGACCAAATTACTGCGGACTGGCGCCGTGCTTGACCTCATCAAGCATAACCGCACGCACCTCGTGCGGGTTTACCCCAAGGGAACGCGGTTAAAGTCGTCCAACTACCTGCCGCATCACTACTGGAGCGCCGGGGCGCAGCTCGTAGCCCTCAATTGGCAGACATTAGGTGAGCAGCTACTGTTAAGATCGGTTTGAGGTAGGCTGACTGGCTTTACGCCTAGATCTTGGGTGCTTGATGAATCATGCAATGTTTCAGCGGAACAGCGGCGCAGGCTATGTCCTGAAACCGCGCGCGCTGCGGCTCCCTAATCAGAAGGACTTGCTGGCGAAGAAGACCGAGCACGTCCTGGAAGTGGGTATCATATCAGCGCAGCAGTTACCTCCCCCGAAGGACAGCGCAGGGCTCAGTGCCGCGGTCAGCGTAGACCCTTTCGTTGAGGTCTCGCTGCATGTGCCCGACTGGACTGGATTCCAGTCACACCACCGCGGCGCAGCGATCCTGGCGGGAACACCGCCCAGCTCTCCACCGCTCCCGTCGCCTAGTGTGATCACGTATCGCACCTCCGCCGTCAAGAATAATGGCTTCAATCCTGTTTGGGAGGAGAAGCTGCGGATACCGTTCACCTGCTTTGGGGATTTGATGGATCTGATATTTGTGCGGTTCATCGTGAAGCAGGATGGGAGCAAGGACGACGACGAACCTCTAGCGATGTACTGCGCTTCTCTGGCTTGCTTGCAACACGGTACGTTTTGCCCTCAATCTCGCAACAGCTTGCTGACTCGACGTGCATGTAGGATACCGACACTTACCCCTGCACGACAGCCAACTGTCCCAGTTCCTGTTTTCGACTCTATTTGTCAAAATCGGCATTCGGGATGCATAAAGTTTACAACGGACACCTCTATTCTGGCAATACTGTGACAATTGACCATTTGGATACCTAATAGCTGCATCGGGCAGTAATCTAATACCCCCACACAAAGAAGAATGTAAAAGTAGCACATACAACTGTATAGAACGCATCTGTGTACCTGTAGCTCTGAATTTACCTTGCTCTCGTTCTTGCTTTCGAAATTTACGCTGCAGCTGATTGACCGGGCTCGGCAATGGTGAATACCGGTAGTCATCAAAATTCGGTTAACCAACGTTTCCGAACAACCCTCTCTCCATCCACCATGGCCGCCGACCTCTCCAAAGTAGTGGGCTACGAGCAGCCCCCTCGCGCGGTAGGTGTAACCGCCCACCCCTTTCAAATTGCCTTCATGTGCCGCGAAGGTTACCTGGAACAAGCGGGACCTCTTGCTCTACGCTGCCGGCATTGGCGCGAAAGCAGACGACCTCAACGTAGTATATGGTCCGTGTGTCCTCGTCGCATGAGGTACTGAATACGAACTGAAGAATTCATCGGGTTGTAGAGCTCGGTGAGCAAAACTTGCAAGTCCAGACTCGCAAATACGAACCGAAATTTAGACCCCTCGTTTGCGGCGATGCCGACGTACCCTGTCGTGCTGCCATTCAAAGGTGACTCCCAGGAGCTTAACCTGTTTGCGGAGCGGATGGGAAAACCGCCGCCAGGCATGCCCAAATCCAATGTCGCTGTAGGTCTCGTGCATATTTTTGGCCTGTCCATTCTTATGATACGGTTAGGTGCATGGCTCCCAATCTATTGAGATTCTGAAGGATCTTCCTTTGACCAGCGGACCGGGCTGGACGATCACGACCAAGTACACTGGCGTGACTGAGAACAGTGCGTGCCGTTCCGATGCCCATACCCATTCTCTTTGCTCAACGAACTCTTCGCTAGAAAGCGGTATTATCTTGATGTCAGAGAGCTTGCTCCTTGACTCTAAGAAGGTCCCCTACGCCAAGCTCTATGTGCGTTTCGGTCGTTCTCCGACCCCACTACTCAGCTGAATGCGTAACACAGAGCTCCAGCTTCCACATCGGTGCCAAAGCCACAGGCGATAAATTTTCAAAGTTCATTGCTGGTCCTCCACAGGCAAAGCCCATCCCGAAAGACCGCAAACCGGATTGGACCTTCCAGGACAAGACCAGCCCCGAGCAAGCCCTCATATTCCGCCTCAGCGGAGACTACAACCCCCTTCATATCGGTATGTTTCTCTGACCGGCCTCCGTAGCTCACAACTCACGACCAATGATAGACCCTGAGATTGGCAAGAAAGGTGGTTTCGGAGGTGTCATCCTTCACGGCCTGTCGACTTTTGGCTTTGGTGCGCGCGCCTTGATCAACGCTATTGGCGGAGGCGATCCCCACAGTCTCAGACTGTACGGTGTGCGCTTCACGGCGCCCGTCAAGCCTGGCGACGCCTTGGAGACGGAGGCATGGGAAGTCGGCCCCGGACCTAATGGCACGGTGGAGGTGGCTTTCGTTACCAAAAACTTGACCACTGGAAAGGTACGTGACTCGTTGCTGTTCGTTTGTCCGCCATTGATTTCATTTTCCTAGGTTTCGCTGGGTGGCGGAATTGCGTATGTTAAAAAGGCGCCTCGAGCCAAGCTATAATCCAAACACTAAGTATCACTTGTACATTTAACGCCGGCTATAATCTCTACGGATTCAAGTCTCTGGTCTTTTGGACCGGCCGAGTTTTCTCCCACACTCAAAATATCGCTCTCGAAGCCTTCGTGTACGTTCCGACTTTTCTCTTCCTTTTCCTTCATCCTTCTGGCCTGGGACATGACCGGAACCGCGAAGCCTTCACTGTCGGGCGAGGCGGGATTCTGCTGTGCAAAAAATAGCTCTTCTCTGTCTGCGGAGGACAGCGGACCGCCGCCCATAACACTCAGCTGATCACCAGGCTTCTGCGGAAATAATATGACATACAAATGACCGTGTTGCAAAGCAGGTGGATGCACCACTATGATGCACAACCTTCTCTTCTACTACTTGCTCTTCGTTGGTCTTGTCGCAGCAGAGAATGGGCGACAAGCTTGGCTGCGCTACGCGCCATTGCCTCGCGGCCATAGCACCCCGACGCTCCCTTCGACGATACTCGCGCTCAATTCCAGCGCGAGCAGTCCTGTTTATACCGCTGGGCAAGAGCTGCAGAAGGGTATTCAAGGAATCTTCGGCAAGCGGCTTAGCGTGCACGCCACAGGCAAGCAGGCGTCTTCGGCGGTCGTTGGGACTGCTTCGCAGTTTCAAAAGCTCTTTGGGAGCAATCCCGTGAAAGATGAGTTGATCGAAGATGGATTTTGGCTGAATGTCAAGGGCGGGACGGTGCAGATCTTGGGCCAGAATGAACGCGGTGCTCTATACGGCGCCTTCGAGTATCTCTCCATGTTGGCGCAGGGGAACTTCTCGAACGTCGAGTACGCGACGAACCCAGCCGCACCTATCCGCTGGGTAAACTCCTGTAAGTTGCCGTCTTCTCCTGATGCAAACGAAGCTGAGATGCAATCTTCTTCCAGGGGACAATATGGATGGAAGTATCGAGCGCGGCTTCGCCGGCAAATCAGTGTTCTTCGCGGGCGGTCATGTCGCATCAAACTTGACCCGTGTCTCTGAATACGCCAGACTATTATCTTCCATCCGAATAAACGCCGTCGTCGTTAACAACGTCAACGCAAACTTCACCACCGTCAACGCGGAGAACATCGCAGGAGTCGCGAGGATTGCAGATGTGTTTCGTCCGTATGGTATCCAGCTCGGGCTATCTTTGGACTTTGCGACGCCGATGAAGCTCGGAAACCTCAGCACATATGACCCTCTGGATTCTGAGGTTATAGCATATTGGAACGCTGTTACTCAGCAAATCTACGACCACATCTTTGACTTTGCTGGGTATTTGGTCAAAGCGGACAGTGAAGGTAAGCAAAGGCTGCACCAGCTCTCCCGGCATCGTATTCTTATCCCGTACAAACAGGCACTCCCGGTCCCTTGGTGTACAACCGCACGCTCGCCGACGGGGCAAACCTCTTTGCGCGAGCTCTGCAGCCATTCGGTGGCATAGTCATGTACCGCGCGTTCGTATACAACCAGCTTCCAGACGAAGGCGACTGGAAAGCTGATCGAGCCAACGCTGCCGTCGATTACTTCCAGCCACTCGACGGCCAATTCGACGACAATGTCATCATACAGATCAAGTACGGCCCCATCGACTTCCAAGTCCGCGAACCTGCGTCGCCTCTTTTCGCCAACCTACCCAACACGAGTACAGCTATTGAGCTACAGGTCGCGCAGGAGTATCTGGGCCAGCAGTGCCATCTCGTGTATCTCCCTCCGCTGTGGAGGACGATTCTGGACTTCGACCTCCGAGTGGATAACCAGTCGTCCTTGGTGAGGAATGTCGTCACTGGCGAGCGATTCAAGCGACCTCTCGGCGGCTCCGCAGCCGTCGTGAACGTTGGCTTGAATGATACGTGGCTAGGGAGCCATCTAGCGATGTCAAATCTCTACGCATACGGGCGCCTCGCGTGGGATTGGACGAGCGATTCGGAGGAGATCCTGCAAGACTGGACGCGCCTTACGTTCGGGCTGGACAAAACCGTCGTTGATACGATCACGCAGATGTCCATGGCTTCGTGGCCGGCGTACGAGAACTACAGTGGAAACCTTGGGGAGCAGACACTGACGGATATCCTATACACCCATTTCGGCCCGAACCCCCAAACGCTAGACAACACGCCTTGGGGCCAGTGGACGCGTGCGGACCATACGGGCATTGGGATGGACCGTACGGTGTCGACCGGGACAGGATTCTCGGGGCAATACCCGCCTGAGGTGGCTGCGATGTATGAGGATGTCGAGACCACACCGGATGACCTCCTGCTCTGGTTCCACCACGTCAACTACACGCAGAAGCTCAAATCTGCCAAAACTGTCATCCAGCACTTCTACGACGCGCATTATGAGGGTGCGGAGACTGCCCAGCGCTTTGTTCAGATGTGGCAGTCGTTGAAAGGAAAGGTCGACGATGAACGTTTCGAGGATGTATTGTTCAGGCAGAGCTTCCAGGCGGGACACTCGATCGTATGGAGAGATGCGGTTGTCAACTTCTACAACAACGTCTCGGGCATTCCCGACGACGCGGGGAGGGTGGGCCACCATCCTTTCCGAATTGAGGGTGAAAACATGGTGCTCAGCGGATACCGGCCTTACGCCGTCACTCCGTTCGAGGCAGCGTCCAATGCGACCGCGATCGTCACAACGACCAACAGTACAGTCGGAACCGCGACAGCGATGCTTGACTTTGCCTCGGGCGTATATGACCTCGCGGTCAACTACTTCGACCTGTATGGCGGCAACAGCACCTATCAGGTCTTTGTGAACAGTCGCCTGATTGGAGAGTGGATTGGGAATGCAGTGGATATTGGGAAACTGGGACATTCGCCTTCCATATATCTGGATGGTCATTCGGCGACGAGGATTACATTCCCGAAGGTGTCGATCAAGCGTGGTGATACGCTCAAAATTGTCGGAGAGGCGAATGGAGTTGAGCCGGCTCCGTTGGATTATGTCGCCGTATTACCTGCCGGAGTGGTCGATTAAAGCGGCAACAATTTCCAGCTCAAAAATTTACCAGTCAAATGTAATATCATTCAATGTGATTGTATGTCTTGCGCGTTCAATGAAGCTTGACGTTGAGCACGTCGACAACTCAACGCTTGGCCGTGTCTTCAAACGGATCGGAATACCCCTGAAGCCCGGCCTCGTCAGATTGAAACGAAGCGCTGCTTGTTGATGAAGACGAACTCTCTCCACCCGGCACAGACATGGCTCATTGCTGGACGGTGCTTAAAGGCAAAGAAACCGCGAAAGAAACATCCCATTACAATATGATACAGGCAAGGTAAGCGGCTAGCCACTCACGGATAAGTCACACCGTGTTCCCGTTCCGAAGCATCCTTCCTCGATCTAGCAAAGCATCCGCCTCAAAATAACATCCCTTCAGCCACCGATTCGGCTCATCTTCGCGCACATCCACCCCTTCCTTGTCCCGAAACGCCGTTCGCGCATGCAACACCCTCCGATTATCGAAGATCACCGCATCCCCCTCTTTCAGGGTATACTCATACACCCGCTTCGGGTCCTCCAGCAAAGAGGCAAAGCGTGCTAGGGCCGCGTAGAACGGCGGCGGGGTGTTGAGGAGAAGGGGAGCTTGGAAAGGCGGGGAGTAATTGATTTGCTCTATAGCGTCGCAGGAGGAAGAGAGCTGGATAGTGGGGTGGGCGTAGTGGAGGTGGTGTCCGTCGTTGATGTAGTGGAAGGGTACGAGGGTTGTCGCAAGAACAGAGAAGAGGGCGGGGTCTTGAAGGCGGACTGCCTCCGCAGCGTGGAAAGCGTCTACAAAGAGAGATGCGCCACCGACGACTCTGTTGCGTAGGCAGTGTAAAATTTGGTACTTCGGAGGGTTCTTGAAGTACAATAGGTCCATGTGAAGTCCGAGATCTAAGTTCGTGTACGCAATGTTGCGGCTGTTGCGCAGGTTCACTACGTCCCACACCTGGCCGTAGAAAGTGTCTCGGATCTGACTGAACGTCGCTGCGAGTTTACGAAGCTCGCAAGTCGCGTCCGACGTTTCTTCGTTCGGGACGCCCGTCTACTCGTTGCATCAGGCCAGGGAAATATGAAAAGACAAGAAGAACGGCGCACCACAAACAATAGACCGTCGGAGCAGAGCTGGTCGATTGCGACACGCAGACCCGACGGTTTCTGAAGCGATTCATACGACACATACAGATCCGTATTCTTCCTAATCTGCGCCGCATCCCAGGGCTTCTCCCTCAAATCAGCATGAAACTCCGCCAGCCTCTTGGGTGACGAATGTCGGTCCAAAAACTCGCGGGGAAAGAAAGATTTGTGCCCGTCCGCCCAGCTGATTCGGAGCCCGTCAGAAGTTATCTCTACTCCGTCGTCTGCAGGTCGAATAGATCGGGGAACATCCGAAGAACGATGCAGTTTCTGAGACGTCGACGGGTGGATACAGTCGGGCGAAAGACAAGAGTCACGGAGCCACACGAACGGAAACGTCGCCCCGAGAGATTCTACAACCAGCCCTTCACCATCTTGGCTACGAGCTATCGAGGACCATCGTCGAGATCGTATTCTAGTTTGCCACTGAGATGTAAGTGAAGGACGGCAAACTTGCTTCAGGTTCGCCAGTGACATGAGGGTTAGAAGGATACCCAAGATCAATACGCCAAGCAATGCATTATAGTGAGACATTGAATAATGTACGTCTATTCCGATAAAGATATGCCACCAATCAATCCTGAAAGTAAGGCAGCAAGAAATAAAGAACAATCCCAAACACCACGACCAACAGCGACATGATCTGCGACCCGAAATCACTCCAGAAGTCATTCAACTCAAACGCTGGCTTCAGCGGTGGATTCAGCGAAACCTGAATCCGATATTTCGTGCCAGGATTGGTATTGTGCGGTACGATGAAGAGCGTCTGCCGGTTCTCGTCGTACTGGCATCGGTCGTCGGGTCCCAGGCCATGGACAAGGAGCTTCCTCCCCTTCGTGAGCATGCAAGGGACGTAGATCTCTGTCTCGTAGGACGTGAGAGCGGGATGCCCTGCGAGCGGCGGCGACGAAGTTGTGGGAGATGCAGAGGCAGAGGCTTTGTCGCTGTCCTTCGGCATAGCCCATTCAAATTCAAACGACCCAGAGTTCATCTCGTATTCGAATCGAAGGGGGATGCCGGCTGTCTTGGCTGGATAGGGCCGAACGACCGCAGGGAGGATGCGAGCGCCTTGGTCCAATGACACGGCGTTCTGCTCGTAGTACAGCAGCGAAGGGGGAAGCGCTCGTCTACGGCTAAACCATGAGAAGTTCTCGCCGTTCCAGGAGTCGCCTTTCTCGTCGTCGTTGTACGAGTTGTAGTTCCACAGTCTGTGATGTTTTTCATTAGCATCTGGACCAGCAGGGCAAGGACACGCCAACATACGTGAAACCAATGAGGGACCGCTCCAACCCAGTAATCATAGCGTCCATCATACGCGATTGCCAGGTGAAATCGTCTGTCTGGAATGCTTCGCCTTTGCTAGAAGACAAGAGGGGATTAGCAATACAGTAGTCCAATACCATCCAGACAGCGTACTTCATGTCCATAGGAACCCCACATTCACCAATGAGGACTGGCTTCTCGCCCAACGCCTGATACCCGTGTTCCACGATATTGCGGATCTGAAGCGAGAAATTCTCTCTAGCGCCCTTCTGTCCCCAATAAAACGCTTTGAGCGGAAACATTCCCTGCGATAAAGAGACCAATCGTGAATGGAATGCGTTTTAGTGTAGGAAAAATTAGCGCACCCTCGAGAGACCTTGCACATTGACACTGAAGTCGCCGAATGCCTTTTGGAACAACGCGTTGAGATCGTACCTGCGGCCGGCCGAGTGTGAGACTCAAGCCAGGAGCACGACAAATACGACCCACCAGTGCGGCGCGTACACCATATTGGGTACATGGTGCTCAGGCGTCCACGCAGTCGGGCAAAACTAGAGGAGAAGACCGTCTTCAATACGAGGTAAAGTCGCAATCAAGAAGCGGCCAACCTCGTTCGGTATCGCTTCCACAAAAGTGATCTTCTCGGGCGGCGAAACGCTCCGCACACGACCGACCCATTTCTGCAAGAAAGGGAAGTAAAAGTCGGTGTACCAGTCAATCTAGAACGCAAAGATCGGTAGATCAGCACATCGACCCCGCAGGAAATAAAAAACAAAAGCGCACCTTCTTCCCCGTCAACGGATGCTTAACAAAATAGTTCTCCCTCAACGCAACCGCCACGTCCTTATTCCGATCCCACCCCCACACCCCATGCATCGCCCACACGCATTCGCCCATCGTCGGCCCGTCGGCTCTCCACGCTTTGCGGCCTTCGGTGTTGAGTACGGCTTCCGAAGTCTTCTTCGTCGGCATTGGGAACGACCGCGACCAGAACGCGACGGAGGTAGGATGGCCGGCGCCGAGTTGGAATGATTGGAATGGTGAGGCTGGGACAGTCAGGGCGGCAGGTTGGAGACTGTGGACTATACGCACGGACATAGGACAGATGGAGGTCAGTGTTGTAGTCGAATTCATGCAGCGACTTCAGGTCTATGTAGCCTCTATGTGGCTCGTTCATCATCTAAATCATTAAATGCATGATAAGCAGACGATATGCAAGTAAACTCATCTTACGCACCTCAAAACCAAGAACAGCATCTAAATCGCCGACGGCCTTCACAAGCACCTCCCATGCATTCAAGAAAGTGTTCTGCAGGAACTGCTGGATCGGCAAATTGTCGACGAGTAATTTAGGCGTAAAAGTGTCGCCGGCCCAGAAACACGTCCTGATATCATTCAGGGATAAACTCTGCAAAATCGAATTGGGCACTCACGCCATGGTAGCAGCAGCTAACTTCTGATACCCGCATGGCCAAAGACCGCGCTCCTCCTCGACATGTCCGCCTCCCTTGACACCCGCGAGCCATGCCGCGCCGGACTCCACCAATCCATGGAGATCGAAACCAGCGGCTTCGAGCGTCCATGCAGGGGCACCGGAGCCGCCGGAGTAGCGAGACCACACGTCCTGGTGCATAGAGACGAAGGCGGACATGCCATATTGCGGGAAGAGTGAAAGCAGATCGCGGATGTACTTGAGGTATTCGGTGTCGTAGATTCCACTGCGGAAGTACTTTCAAAGTCGGTAGACAAGAGGAGGATAGTAGACGTACGGTCCCTCGTGCTCTATCGCTTCCCAAGTCACCAAGAAACGGACTAGAATTGAAATGAGACATAGCTAGCAAGTACAAGGAAAAACTCACCGAAAGTCAAACCCCACCTCCTCAGACGAGCTAAATGCTCCGGCGCTTCTTCCAACGGAAACGGTCTCCCAACAAAAGTCACCGCTTGATACGCATTGGGGAACGCGTCGTTATCATCGTTTGCTGGCCTTTGAGGAAAGGCGTCAGGCAACGAACGCTGACAAGAGCGAATTCGTTCCAAGTCGAGAAAGCACTACAGCGCTTGGAACTCACGTTTTGCAAGCCCCTCCCAGATTTACACCGCGTAGGTTGCACACGCGACCATACGCGTCGACGAAATGCCGCCCGTGAGTGCGTAGCGGGCCCCCGGTTCCCTGGAACGACCAGTCGTGCGCATAAGTCGGGGACGTCCCTGGCTTATAGTCCAAGTTTGTGGAAGGGTGGTTTGCTGTCTAGCATCCCTATTCAATTTCCGACTTGACAACGAAAAATAAACGACAAATACGCTAGATTTCTGGGCTTGAGGCGGCGTAGGTGTTGTTTCTCGGTCTTTGGAGTCACCAACAAGGATGAAGGATGAGTCTGAACTTGAAGACGACATGGAAGTCGGGAGCAAGAGGCGGATGATGGTAAAAGTCGGCAAAGTGTTACTTATGATTTCTGAGTCTACAAAACAGCATACGCCTCACAAAAATCATATATTGCTGCCTTTGCGTATACAAATACACGGTTTCTGCTGCTACTGCTGAGTTAGTTGTAATGCTTCACTAACACCCCGTTGATCAACTCTTCCTCGACTTTACCCCCCTCAGCAGCTTTGAGCTGCGTCTGCCCAAAAGCGCTCGTCCTCCCTTTTCTCCACATCTCCATAGTCGGAGCATCAGCATCCTCACACCGACGAACAGACCCGACACGCTGCAACACCGGGCTGTTCGCAAACGGCACGAGCTTGACGTCGTCGTCCGTCATAGCGAAGTAAAAAAGCCCGAGACGCGTGCAGTTTCGTTGGTCCGGAGGAGGCTGCACGACGCTGTGGGAGGATCATGAGTTTGATTTGAGCGACGGTAGAGTTGGATGCTGCGTACCGATGAATCGTCGCTTTGTAATAACCACCGGAGAGGAACTCCAAAGCATCACCGGCGTTGATGACCTGAGACAGCGTCAGTCTCCATCGTAAAAGTGCCGGGTGGAACTGACCAAGGCGTTTTCAATGTGCTTAATCCACTTCCACTTTCCGTCTTGTGCGAGGATCTGGAGGGCCGCAACGGGCTGACTGTACAGAATGGTGATGGTTCCGAAATCTGGGCGGAAATTAGTACGGTAGTAGAAAGAGAGATTGGTAACTCACCCGTGTGGCCTTTGAGCCAGACGTTCCTTGTCTGCGTTTCTTCCGTCTCCGACCGCGGGTAGCTAGTGGTAAGAGTTCGTAAGTGGGAGGCTAAGATGAATTTCGACACAGACTATTTCATGAAGCGCACTGAGAACGAGGATAAGTGAGCAAGAAGAAACTTGATATTGAGCGAGAAAAAGCTCACCATAAGTCTCGCCGACCGCTGAATATCCGTGCATGTCGACGAGGGCATCCTCAGGTAGCTCAAGGCCGAGGGCGAGGAGTCTTGATACGACGCTCGCCTCAGCACGTAACGGGTAAAGCAAGACTTGTACGTACCTCAATACCGGATGAAGCACATTGAAGTGACAGTGACGCGCAAAGCCCTCAATTTCATTGAGATAGGGTCTGACCGACTCGGGATGCTGCCGCTTCCTAACATCACGATTGACTAACAAAGCTTGTCGAAACTCTCGAAGCCTTCGAAAGTCCAAGATAGCTAACCGTTGTAATGCTCCAACTGGTCACGAACGCCGTTGTCTATGTGCTGCGGCGAATGAATGCCTGAGGTAGCTGGGTACAGAGTGACAACTCACCCAATAGTTACGCGGCTTGTAGCCTTGATATGAACCACTTTCCTTCATCTTGGCAGCGTAGACTTGCTTCTCTTCGGAGCTTACACGGCTGAACGGGACATCTGCGATATCAAACATGCGCTCCGTCTGTAGCTCAGGTCAACAACACTCTCAATATCATATACTTTGGCCCGATTACCTGGGACGCAGTGAAGCCATGATTGATCACATAGAAAAAGCCTTGCGTCTTCATAGCATCTGCAACCTGAGCGGCTAGTTCTGCGAGCCCCTTAGGGTCGTTTGCTTTCGAGAGGTCGATGATCGCGAGGTCTGCATAGTCCACTGAATGGGGTTTTAGTCAAGTTATAAGATCTCTGTGGCATCGACCTACACTTTTCTTGAGTGACAGGCGGCGCAATGTATCGAGCAGCAGGAGGTATGGTCAAGCTGGGCATCGTTGACTAGCTGAGCGGGTAGCGGCTCTCCGGTGGAGGATACCCATGAGAAACTGAGGGATGGAATGACGCCATTCGTGTGCAAAATTGTGCGCAGGCAGCCAATTGCGATGCGTAGGGCAGGTAATTCAGCTTTCTTCCGCACAGTTGGCTGTTACAAATCTCCCACTTTGTTAGATGGAGGCTCACGAAAGTGACAACACGAGTTTTAGAAACTTGCGTTCGTGGGGGATGTTTTTCTGCTTCAGAAAGTAGGATAGATTTTCAGGCCCCAGGCTAAAAAGACGCTGGAGCCTAGAGCACTTGTCTGAGATTCAAGTCACCCCTTGCGTGTGCAGCTTTTGCTTTGGCGGCCAAGGTGTTGGCAGGTGAAGTGTCGGAAGCCGGAAAGAGACTCTGAATTAGAGAAGCCCTTCAGCTGACGATCCCAGATGCAGAGAGATTATAGCACTATTCCATCTGCCTCAAGGTCCAACGTAGCAGAAAAACCAAGAAATGAGCTCCTCGAGAGAACTCGAAGGATTCTGGAGAAGTGGAGAGAAGGGCAAAGACAGTGGTGGGAAATGGTTTGGCCAACCCCCTCCTGAGGTTAGGGTTAAGTACCGCTTCCACCTGCTCTCGACCGTACTCTGCCCTTGGCCCTAGCTTCATTTGGTACAGCGTATTTCTTTCAGGCATTAACTCAGCGATAAAAACAAGGATAGAAACGAAAAGAGAGGTTGATACGGGATGCCAGGCACCGGCAGCTTGAAAGTTAGTTTTATCCTCAGGTTTTCAAAAGGCTTGACTCTGCGTCTCGATCTGCTGAGGTTTTCTTACTATGCTGTTCTCAGCCATCAATAAACCATTTATTGAGCGACTCCGATATCACTGCACTCAGCGCACCAGATGCCCGATATGCTCGAATCCATCACATTGATATGGCTCTGCAAGACCTCGAAGTTGCATACAAAACGGCTGGTAGATTGCCTTTGAACCTCTGGAAGCTCCTTCCCCAGCGACATCGGTCTCATATACCTGAACTTCCTGAAGATGAAAGCGCCCGCACCGTAAACCTCGCTGCGGAGCTGTCGTCAAGACAGAGAAAACTTGCCTCCCTATCACGCTCCGAAATATTGCTCCTTCGTCGAGCACTCTGTACGCGACGAAATGACCTTACGTCCATTGCTTGTCTTCCAACAGAGATTCTTTCTTCAATCCTCGAGCTCTGCCCGTCCATAGATGCAGACAAACCCGAATTCAAAAGTGCAGAATTTCTTCTGGGACTGTCAGTGTCTCAAGTCTGCCGCAGATGGCGAGAAATTGCGAATCACAGCTCCTTCTTTTGGTCGAAGTTGGTCGTATCGCGGCCGCATTGGGCGCTGGAGCTTCTTATCCGATCACGAGCAGCGCCTCTCGTCGTCGGACTGGATTTCGAGCTTGTGTCGAAAAATGCTGTAGTTGCCCGCGAGACCGTACTGGCGCAGTTACCGAGGATCCGGGAGCTACATATCCACACAACGGACTTCTCCTCCCTCCCTGATCAGTTGCTCCTTCGGCCTGCACCTATTATTCTCGATACACTTGGCTTATCATCTACGGAACCTCAGATACTGGCAGTAGAACTGTTCAACAGGGAGACACCAGCTCTCCAGCATCTATCGCTCCATCGCTGTTTTCTGGGTACAGATTCTGCACTGTGGAAGCATCTCAAATCGTTGGAGCTCATTTATGCGCCACTACATCTTGTCCCTCAGCTGAACATGGACGCTTTCCTCGACATCTTCAGAAATATACCGCATCTGCGGTCCCTGACCCTCAATGATTCTTTCCCTAGGACGCTGGTAGCGTCAACCTCGGAGATAGCATACCTCCCTTTGGAGTCTCTGAAGGTTGTGGGTAGCATCTGGCAATGTTATTGCGTTCTCCTCGCCATTTCAGCCCCGCACTCACGCATCGTTCTATTATGCCAACCAGACCGTCGTTGGCAGCTTTCGGCCAATGCTAATATTCAGAATACGCCATACCCGCCTTCGCACCTGGAGCGCATGTGGTTAGCGCTCCAGAGACACCGGATGGAGGCGACCGATCCTGTGATAACAGACGTCAAAATTTCAGATCCTCTGGTTCTCTCAGATGGGGTCATTCCTTTCGAAATCAATTTCTTCAATCAATACACTCCTCTCAACGCACCCACATATCCTCGCTACACGGTCTGTCTATACAGACTATCGGGCGGACCTTTCGTGCAAAGATGGAGAGAAATGATCGTTTCTGGGTTGGCAGACTATATGGCGCTCGATCAACTAGCAGGCTTCACTGTCAAGTCGTACGGGCTCAAGCTACCTTTATCCTCGTTGCATTTCCCCGCCTTGAGCCATGTAGTCCTGTACCACGATGCTGCGCCATTGACTCAAGACGTGGAGGGAAGCTTACTCCCATCTCCCAGCCGCTTGTGGGACCGCATCCATGGCGCGAACGACCTCCTGCAGCTTCAAAGTGTGACGCTCCACTGTATCACGTTCAGCAGCGAGCAGCTGGACAGTCTTCTAATGTGGTTGGCACGGAGGAAACGTTTGAATCTCGGTCTAGAGGAGCTGCGATTTGTAGACTGCGTGCTAGAACCTGGCGAGGTACGCTCGTTCAAGGGCTTGGCACGACAGATTACCACGGAGGATACGGCGCAGTGAATGAGCTGTGAGTGTGTCGTGATTTATTTCCAGTCGTGTATTTTGCTTCTGGCGACACTCACACTTTCTCAGATTTGTGGTAGCAGAGTCTCTCTTGGGTGCAATCTTCTAGTTCACTTGATTTCCTTTGTTCACGTTCGAATTAACGATGTGGTCTGAATTCGGATGCACAGTGGTTCCGTCGCGCTATCTGCGATACCATACGATCCGCGAAAATTTGTTCGGATTTCTTTGACGCGTCGAAATTGGGTGGAGTTAAGTGATTGTGCATGGACCATTTCATACCGTCTAGTCGGCAGACTCCGCTCTAACTCCACGATTATTTGGGTCCGCAGGTTACCAGGAGAGCCGGAAATCCCGTATTGTTGCGGTCTAAACAAAGCCATCAGACTTTCCGCGTGTCTCACGAGCAGGCGTGTGTACCGATACCAACCTACTGCGCGAATTGTGTGGCCCTCGCCCGACTTTTTTTTTCTTGCGATGTCTGGCACAATTTCCCCCGTATTCGGATTTTCGACGACGATGGCACGATGCTCGCAATTCCAACATGCAGAATTTTTCGACACAAAGATCGGCATTGGACGAGATCTCCAGTACATCATCAAACAAGCCCAACCTTCTAAGGAAACTCGAAGACATCATTTGCTGCACAAGTCAACTCACCAACACTGGTACCAGTAAAAACATATGCAAGGCCATTATCGCCGATCAACCTATTGTGCTAGCGGTCAATTCTGAATCATTTCCGACAGGTTTGCCCTGTCCATGGAACGAGATAGCCGTCGATTCGCCAAGCTTCTATATGGCCGGGAATTCATATGCTTCTCTGGTTATCTCAGCGTACAAAGAAATTGCTTGCGACTGTATCCGTAAAATTCCGCAGCACGATATCCCAACGGCTCCTCTCTCAAACTTGGTCATTTTCTGGCTCTTTTGGCACCGTGTCTTCACAGTTTCATGAAGTGGACGAGGCTGGTGGCGCGGCTGAGAACAGAAACTATCCAGAAAACTGCGATCTTCTTGACTTCGCCGACAGCCGACGAATTTTTCCGTGGTTACCTTCTGGAATCAAGATTGTGCGGTCCTAAGGGAGCCTTTCGAATTCATCTAAGCAACAACTTCCCGCCTATTTTGTTTAAAAGCTGAGTGTTCAGCCCTATCGCTTCCATAGCAAAACACTGTGAATTCCAATGTCTCCCTCTCTTGACTTCTTCACCACTCGCACGACCACGACCACAGAGGTGGTGAACCCCAAGCTCGAGGCACAACGCCACTTGGCTTCCGTTGCCTCCTATTACAACGCTCGTCTTGACCCTGCCAACTACATGGACGGACCTCTTTCGACCAACCCTGCTACACGGCTCCGCCAGCTACTTGCTCGCCCCGGTATCATTGTGAGCGGTCGTGTGATCATGACCCTGATGAGTGCTGAACGAACCCTTTGATTAGACTGCGCCGGGAATTTGTGATGGCATTAGCGCGCGATGCGCAATTGAGGCAGGCTTCGAGTGCCTTTACCAGAGGTATTATCCGTAACATGATTCGGTTTCGAACAAGCATTGATCAATCCTCAACAGTGGTGCCGCTACGACGGCTTCGGCAAGTTTCCCTTGTCCTCTTCTCATCGAAGCTATTCATTGTGCTTCAGCGACTTGGCCAGCCTGACCTCGCTATCGCGACGCTCAATGACTTCACAGAGGTCCGTTCCAATTTATCTTGATCTTGTCCCTTTCCTCGCTCATAATTACAGGCGGCAGAAATGGTTTGTAGCATTGACCCTACGATGCCTGTGATTGCAGACGCGGATACTGGGTACATAAATTTCAAATTTTCCTCCACTGTGAATTCAAAATCTAACGGCTTCTAGCTTCGGTGGTCCAGCTAACATCGCGCGCACCGTCACGAGATATGCTCGAGCCGGTGTAGCAGGCCTTCACATCGAAGATCAAGTCCAAACCAAGCGTTGTGGTCACTTGCTCGGCAAACAAGTTGTTTCTCGTGAGGAGTTCGTTACTCGCATCCGAGCGGCCGTCCTTGCTCGCGATCAAATACCCGGCGGCTCAGATTTTGTAAGCTTTCAGGATGTATGGGAGTCTTGTCTGACCCAGCGAAAGGTGATCATTGGACGCACCGATTCAGCTCAAGTCTTGGGAATGGACGAGGCGATTGCCAGATTGAAGCTGGCTGCTGACGCCGGGGCCGACGTTTGCTTCATTGAAGGCGTCAAGACTGAGCAACTGCTTAAAAAGACCGTGGCCGCTCTTGCACCGCAACCGGTAAGAATTTTCACTTGGTATTCTCTAACACCGTTCAACGTGATACCCAGGTCCTGGTGAATGTTATCTCCGGAGGGCTCACTCCAAGCTTCACCTACAAACAAGCTGAAGCCATGGGAGCCAAAATCATCAGTGCGCGATATCGACTAACAGTGGATTTCCGTGATTCTCAAACGCTTTTAATAGTTTTCTCTCTCGTCTCATGCGTGCCTATGCTGCATGCAGTGCGTGCAGCTATGAAGTCTCTGCGGGAAACAGGCACGGACTTTGGGTCTGCTCAAGGCATGGGGCCGCGCGAATTTTTCGAAGTCATGGGTAAGGCCGCGAAATCCGGGACTAACACTATTTAGAAGAATCTCATCACTCTACAGGCTTGAATGATGTTGTGACCCTCGACTCGAAGGCCGGAGGAAATGCTTTTGTCTCGATCTAAAAGGCTTTCATTACTGTACAATTAGAGAAAATCACTGGTCGCAATATCTAGAGGGACATTGATGAAATTTCACAGAATATATTTGGGTTTCATGGGATGAATGTGCACGTGTAAAATTGTCGCAGACATTGAAGCCATCGTTGAATATTGGTCTAATCGCACACGACGCAGATATATCCACTGAGACAACGATTGTAAGTTGAACTGATGTTGAACCCTGGGAGTCTGGGAGGAGGCAACTGATCCGTAACACGACGCCGATCAAATTGCTTTTCTTTTCTTTGGAAACTCGTCTGAAGGTTCGCCTGTATTGGGAATTTATGGCCTATCCTCGTCGTAATCGTCCTCTTTGCTGACTAGATCAATTAAGTTGGCCAAAAAGAAAACAAACAGCTCCGATTGTAAGCAGCCTCCGATTTTGAAAGGCTCAGAGGAATAACGCATCTTTCGTTCTACTTACGAGTAGCTATAACAAACTTGCAACCAAGAATTTTTTGCCTCACAAATGACCGAGACTCACAAGGGCTCACAATAATTCAACAGCCATCGATACGTATACGAATCACGATCTACCAAAAGGGGATCTCGCGCTGTCTAGCAAGTTCTCGAAGGTCAGCGTCAGCGAAAAGGGCTGAAAATGTCACAGCGCCCTCAACCTTACTCTCCTCCTCCTCCATGGCTTCACCAGACCGACCCTTAGCCTTCTTCGACATCACCATCGGCGACAAGTCCATCGGTCGAGTCGTCTTCTCACTTTACGCGGATCATGTCCCGAAAACAGCAGAGAACTTTCGTGCGTCGCCCACACCACTTTTCCTCGGCTCATGCTGATTTTTTTGTTGCTTTAAAGGTGCGTTGTGTACAGGAGAGAAGGGAAATGGCGTCCAAGGCAAGCCGCTGCACTACAAAGGCGCGACTTTCCATCGGGTCATCAAGGGGTGGGTCCGTGTGCAGGATGAAGGAATGATTGTTGACGCGCCACGCAAGGTTCATGTGCCAGGGAGGAGACTTCACCGCCGGAAACGGCACAGGTGCGCCTCATCTAGTTCCTCGAACCTTTCTTGACCACAATTTCCAGGCGGCGAATCGATCTACGGCGAAAAATTCGAAGACGAAGGTTTCCCCGTAAAACACACCAAACCCTTCCTCCTCTCCATGGCCAACTCCGGCCCCAACACCAACGGCTCCCAATTCTTCATCACCACCGGCCCCACACCCCACCTCGACGACAAACACGTCGTTTTCGGCGAAGTCATCAAGGGCAAGTCTCTTGTCCGGCAGATCGAAAACAACCCCGTGTCGTCGGGCGACGTCCCGATCGAGGCGGTCACTATCGCGGACTGTGGTGTGCTCGCGCCGGATGATCCTTGCATGGCTGAGACGACACCCGAGGATGGGGATGGGCACGAAGATTTTCCGGAGGACGACGATGCTGACACGACCGATCCCGCTGTCGCGCTCAAGATCGCCACCCAGCTTCGTGAGCTGGCGACGAAGCTTTACAAGGACGGGAAGACGGAGCTTGCGTTACAGAAGTATCAGAGTGCGTCGCGAATTCACTCGTTTCTATCACTTCCTGACTTCAAATCAGAATCGATTCGATACCTCGACGCGCCGACGACACCAGAAGACTCCGCCGAGCTAAAGGCCTCGTTCGACGCACTCCTCGCCCCGCTCCTGCTCAACTCGGCCCTGGTCGCCGTCCGACTGCAACCCCCATCCGCTAGCAACGCCAACATCGCCGTCAAGTCTGCCTCGCGCGCGCTCACCTCGCTCACTTTGAGTCCAGCGGACAAAGGTTCGCGTTCTCTCATCATCACTGTGTCCGCAATGCTGAAATCCGCTGCAGCCAAAGCACTGTACCGCCGCGCCCTCGCGCATCTGATCCTCCGAGACTCAGAACGCGCGGAGAAGGACCTGGTAGAAGCGCAGGCATGTGCTCCTGGGGATGCCGCCATCGCGGGTGAGCTGGCGACTATCCGCAAGCGTAATAAGGAGCAGCGGGATAAGGAGAAGAGGCAACTGAAGAAGATGTTCGCGTAGAGTTCCAATGTTGTACAAAGGAAATGTAGATTATAAAACTGCTTTCGATTGTTTTCCATTACTCAAGTCACCAACAAACACATTATAAACTATCTACAGTATGTCGCAGGCAGTTTCGTAGTATACTTGCGTCTCGCATTCCTCCACATTTACAAGCCCCGACCGACCTCACCCCTCCCAACAATACCTCGCAAAACACGTCTCACACACCCCACTCCTCTTCGCCCTCACCCGCGCACGCGCCCTCTCCACCACCGCACACGCCAAACACGCGCCCCACTCCCGATCCCGCAACCCTCCCCCTCGCACCACCGCACCCTGCGTCGCCACATCGAACGTCTGCGCCAACATCCCCTGCATCTCCCCCGCCGTATACGTCGACTGGAAGGTGCTGGTGTTGGTGAGCGGCGGGGAGCCGTCGCGCGGGGGGGCACCGTTCGGGATGTAGACCACCAATGGGGGAGAAGGGGTGGGGTGGTGGTTGTTGTACGGGGAGGAGGGGGAGTGGTGCGGCGAAGGGGCGTTGCAGCCGAAGAACGTTGGGCGGGAGGTGAGGTTTTGCGCGGCGAAGCCGTCGAGGGAGGCGGGGACGGCGGGGAAGGGAGCTAGCCCGCGTTGGAAGATCTTCATTCGTTCCTGGCTAGTTGGGAGATTAAGAAACATCATACAAAGCAAAGAATACGACGACGTACGTGGCGATAAGCGACGCTCCCCTCGCATAATTATTCCCATCGTCATTCGGAGCGTCCACAGCGATGATAACATCGACCTTGCGGTCCTCGACGAGCATAGGCTGGAGAGGCATGATCTGTCCGTCCTCCCCTCCGTCAATGAGACTCAGAATCGTCTCATGTGAGTCGGAGAAGGTTTCCGGTGCGACACCGTGGAAGGGGTTGGGGTAATTGCTCGAGTCCAGGCGGAGGGAGGGTGATTGCGGGTATGTGGAGTTTACGAGGACGGAGAAGTTCGCGGTGCCGGCGGCTAGGACTTCTGGCTGAGGTGGTGTAAACAGCTTGATAGATGGAGAAGAAGCGAAGGGCAAGAACGTACACTGGTAGCATTGGCCTCGTTCCATAGATTGGACGAGGTGCCGGAGAGGAACATCGCTTCGTCGAACCCGGTCGCGCATAGAGAACGGTTCGTCGTGCCGAGGTACTTCATCGGTGTGTGTGCCGCAAGAACGTCGTCAAAGCAGCTCATTTCGACTGCCTCGACGGGTCAGAGGTGACTAGAAGATACAGGCAAAGAGAACATACAGAGATTGAACTCGAACATGGGGCTATTGAGTGGGACGAAATTGCCACCGGGAAAGAGGGTGCCGTTGATGTGCTCCGAAGCGATATTCGCGACCATGATAGGGAAAGGCTGTTGGTGCGAGGCAAATGTCGGACTGCGAGAGATTATTAGTTGTTACATTGATGAAATCAATCTACTAACAGTTTCACCAAGTCGGAGAAAAGAATCCCAGACCCGTGCGAGGTGTTTGCAAGGAATCCTGATTCGGTAGTTCCATTGGTGAAGTGTCTAGCAAGTGCACGACCCCAAGCATCCCCAACCGAGACGGGGAAATGCTTCGCCTTGGCGGCGATTTCATGGAGAACCTGATGCGCAAAGATGGCCTGTTCCGCGGGGTCCGTAGAGACGGTCCAGATATCGCGCGAGGGGATCCAGCCAGCGAAATCTTTCGACTTGCCATCGCCGAATACGAGGTGCTGGATGGTAGGGAAGTTGGCTTGAGCGAGCGATGTGACGAGCCAGGATCCGCCGCTGAGACCTGCGAGATGCGTCGTGGCTTGCAATAAACCGCCTGTTCCTGTTTTGGCCGCTGAGGAGTTGCGTGCGTCCAAAGCATTCAAGACTCCCGCGCCAAAGAGGGCAGCTGGAAGACTCAAATCAATGAGTGATACCTTTTCTGAGAAGAGCTACACGCACCGCGATAACCGCCTCCGCTGACCGAGATCCCGACGGTGGGCAGCTCTGACTTGGTTTGCAGAATCTGCTCTACATACTTGGGCAGCTTCACACCGGTTCCCTTGACGTTCTTTAGGTACGTCTTGAACGCGTCGGGAAGGACGTGTTTGCGCTTCTGCTCCGTATACCGCGCTTCCGACGCGCTGATCGTCTGACCGCGACGTACGAGCTTGAAGTCGGCCGGACAGCGATGGAACGAGGGTCCAGACGACGCGGTAGCTGCGCCCAAGAGCACCAAGAGGCAGAGGACTCTTGCGGCGTGCAGCATGGTGCGAATGAAGCCTTGACCCAGAATTTGGAGCTTCAAACTGAAATACCCCGGATCCGCCGTTCCTGTCCACTGATGGAGCCGCTATTTCACGTCTCAGCGAGCGTGCATGAGACCCCACATCATATGGCCGCACAAGCGAATTGGATCAAAGCGCCGTCGGATACGCCACGGAAAGAGTAAACAGGAGCCGCTTCCCAAGGCTTCTCCTTCTCCCTACGGTAACTCATTCTCTTGAAGATTGGAGCTGTGAGCTGAAGATCTATGCGTCTCGATGGGATGGCGAGTGGACGCCGACGATGGCTCGAACGACGATGGAAGGAGGAATCAAGGCTCGGAGCCTCGTCCGTCATTTGATGATGTGCCTGAGCGGTAGCGGATCAGCGAGTTTTGGAAATTTTGGAAATCATGTCCACAGTAGGTCCACACAGTTCCACAATCAGGAACTAGGATGGCGGAGGGTGCCGTCGTACTGAACTTTGAGGTGGGATGTTGGTGATTGAGGAAAAAAAGAAAGCGTCCGCGGGTCGAATGAGTGCTAGGGTTAGGGTTAGCGAAACAGAACGGCCATACGCGAGAATGAACGTACGAGCAAATTTACTGAACGCGGAGCCCTAAATCGCAAAAATAAAAGAGATCTTGAACAATTTTTTTCTTTCTGTTTACATGCCCTTGTCGATCTTATTCAAAGCTATGACCCAAGCCGCGATCTGGGACTGGAGAGAATCATGAGCACGCAAACGGGAACGCGACAGAAATCTCACTTCGACATTCCACAACGTGCAGCAAGTTACGCTCCACCAACGAGGGAAACGACTTCCGTACCCAGTCCGCCCATTTACTGAACGGTGGCGCAAACTCAGTTGAGGCAGGCCACGACATATACCGAACTTCGACGGCTTTCAATGACGGTAAGTGCACCAGAGCTTGTGCAGTGAAAGAATCTTGCAAGGGGGTATAGCTGCATGGTCTGAATTTGGTAGCAGAGTTTTCGAAGGTAATGGTTTCCAAGGCCGGAGATTCCTCCGAAACTGACTTGAAAAAAGAGGATAGTGTCTCGAGATACGGGGCACTGAGATGAATGAAGCGGAGATTTGGGTTGAAAATGGACTGGGGAAACTTGGCACCTGCTCAAAGCGTTATGCATATGGCGTTGACAAAGTGACAGCGGCCACTTGCCTCCCAAAGATTCTCCGCACCGTATTCGCAGAGTTTGTACCCTACATTTGGCACGCGGCATATAATATGCTATCACCTCCATCGACTGCGGCATCATGATATTTTCTACCACCAGTGTGAGCGACGCGAGATTCGCTAAATCATTTTGTCCGTCGAGCAGATAACCCCACATCGAATCGAATGTTAGATGATCCGATGCAAGAACAAGGGCACGAAGCTGTGGACAGCGCCATGGTCGAGGATCGGATTCGTCGAACCGTGTCGAGGATGTGAATCCCACGCGCGCCAACGAAATTTCCTCGATAGACGTAGATTCGCTGAAAAGGGAAAACAGCTGGGTCGCCGAGTGGAAATAGATCCCGCGAAGTCGGACAGCCTGGAGGCGAGGAGAAGAAAACACCCCCTCCAGCGCAGACTGAAGAGGCTGACCCATATCATTCCATTTGAGACGCTGTCCGTAAACGAATCCGTTCTCGACCAGAGATATACGCGTCAAGTAGGCAAGGCGCGAAAGGATGAGAGCCATTGCTCCTGCGGCTTCCACCATCCAGTGGCCAGAGGTCTCTGGAGTGGGACGACGAGTGCCAGGAGAGTGGTCATAGTAGTCAACATCGCAGCTTGTTCCTGCCAGCACAATGCACAATTCCTCGATGAGAGGCACAATATGAGGCCCCTCAGTCAAAAGCTCGAGAAATCTCTGGCATGGGCTAGACGACTCCCCCTTCGGCGGTGTAAGCTCGATTTTTTTGAAGATGTGTCTCCTCGTTGGCGCGACAAATGTTCGCGCCGCAAGCGCGCAAGATTTGAGAGCGGGGATGTCATCGGAAAGCTCATCGATTACCGTGTCTGTCAGCTCCTGAGGGAGACAGAGAATACTGTCCGCAGACATCAATCGATTGAGAACTGATGCAGTTCAGGGATGGTGAAAGGCAAGAATGATTTTGGATCAGCTAAGCTGCTCAAAGGAGCCCGTGTGCGGTAAGGAGAACCACAAAACGCGGTGGATATCTAGTTTTCGGTTGCGTGGCGGGGAAGAGACGCTCGCGTCGCCTTCAGCAACGGCTGCAGACGCGTTGCAATGGGTTACGGGAGCGAGCTTTGGGCAAGTGCTCTTGAAGTGCTCTACGCGTCGTACTGAGGGGAAAGTGCTGCGAGCAGCCTCTGAGTCTGAGTGCGAGGGAGAGCGGAAGGGAAGTGGAGCCTGAGGGCGGGCAAAAGAAAGGCGAGCGCGAGATGGTGGTGGTCAAAGCGAACACGCGGAAAGTGACGTGTAACGCGACTGTCACAGACAAGCCATTCTGCGTCGAGCTTGACGGGAGGCAGGGAGAAAGACAAAGCCCAACCTCGCCAAGACACCTCCATTGAAGGAAACGTTGCATTGATCGAAAGAAAACAATCAAATCATACACTATGATATACCCCAATCCGAGAAATAGAAGATACTACCGATTCAAAGTCCGAGCATACCCCTGCACCCTCGCCCATTCCAACAACACCGCAGCGAAATAGCAGTCGTTCTGCGCATCAGTAATCACCCGCTGCGCAAACTGCATCCCATTCTCCTGAATCTGCCGCGCCTCCGCATCGTTGGCAATCGCCCACTCCACCTTCTCCACAAGGTCAGACATGTCAATCTTAACCGGGATGTAGTGCTCGTACGGCCGCAGCCAGTCGTCGAAGTATTCTTCAAACGCCGTAGCCTATTTGAAGTAGGAGGGTGAGCGTCGTGTCAATGCGGGACGAAATGGAGGAACAGACCTTGAATACGAGCGACCCTGATCTCAGTAAGCCAAGGTAGCGTCCAGAGAATGTGTTTCCGTCCACGTCGAGCAGATACTTGTACTGATAAACCTCTTCACGCGGGCGGCCGTCCCCGCCGATATCGTACTCTTCGATGATAGGATCCCGATCGCAGTCGTCCGTACAATGCCATTCCCAAAACGCATTCATCTTCGCGTCGATGAGATCCGGATTGTTCTGCGCGATCTTGACCAGTCGGAAACGCGAGAACTTGTGGTGGTTGTCCCCATATATGTGACCGCCATTGGACGTTCCTCGCCAATCTGCATCGCGGTTTCTCAGCATCTGGACAGGCGAGAACCACCGAAGATCAACTTACACAGCTGCGGCTTTTTATCATCCCAAGCGACGTCGCTTGGACGATCAAACTTCCCTGACCATCCGGACGAGTAGTAGTAGTACTGCCCGGGAAACAGTATGTCGGAGAAGCAAGGCGAGATCTTCGTCATGCTCAAGATTGGCCAAAAGTCAGTCGTAAAATCAGAGCTCGAGGCGGAACGAATGACTGTGGTGACATGAAACGCAAGCCTGCAGATGATTCGAATACTTACACGCCACGTCCTCCAAAGCATTGATAGAGAATCCCTTCCCCGTATCGATGGTGCTGCAGCCGCTACGATTCCTGAAGAAATCGGAGGTCGGGACCGGAGTGAGATGGAACGGTTTGGGATCCGTGAGGTTGGTGGCATTCTTCAGCATTGCGGGGTCGCGACCGTTAAATACGACGCGCGGCTCATCACGTCCGTTCATGAGCACGTCCATGTCGGGCAGAATATGCGAGAACTGCATAACCGCAATGTCAGCTGGATGATTTTTGGTAGGCGCCTGCCATACCCTGGATATCGTGTCCTTCCATTCACCGTCGAAGGCCGACCCAGTGTAATCAGGCATTTGCACAGCACCGTCCTGTATCTTGATCGTCGCCATCCCCTTCGGATCCTCGAGCATCTGGAATATAATGACATGAGAACTAAACGCAAAGCAAAAGCATAATGGTTCGCACCAGTTCGCGTCCGAGGTCGATCATCCTTTGGAAATTTGCCGGATGCTCCTCAGCTAACCGGTAGAACGGCTCGAAGTCCCGCTGAATCTGATCGTACTCGTCCACAAGACACCCGTTCTCCTGCGCGAAACCAAACCACTTCTCAAAATTCTGCGGAGGCGCTCGCCCGTTCTTGAGGGTGTATCGCCCAGCTGCTTGGTCTAGCGTCTGCGACTGCCGTGCATACAGATCGTCAATACGCTTATGCGCAATCTCCGGAGGTAGAAGTGGCCCCTCAGGTTCTGGTGGGTCGGACGGCGCGAATGTCGGGACTTCTAGCAGTGGTGGGACCTCTGGGGGCGGTAGAGGCAGCAGTATCTCGACGTGATCTTCGAGTAGCAGCGCGGGATGCATATTGCTGGGTAGCGAGATGCTGGATGCCATGAAGAGGAGGCCAACAACGCCTAGCACGCCCGTGCATGGGAGATAGAAACGAAGTCTCCGAGAAGCGCATCGCGACCATAGACCATCAGTAGTCGACTGCGAGCGGGCGGGGTGTGTATGGGTGGGGATGCTCATGGCGGGTGGTGGGCGGTAAAGGGGCAAAGTGTGGGGGTGACGCCGGGTCTCAATTTGGTTCCGCAAGTAGCAATCTCATTTCTACTCCTAGAACTTTGATGCCGACAGCGATCCTAAATTGATGCGAGGAACATCCAAAATCTAGCTCAAAGGTTGTCAGCCGTCTCGAGAGACCCAGGAGAAGATTGACTTACCGAGAGGTGGCGTACCGCGTGGCTCCAGCGTTCCCGCCAGAACGAGCCGGTCGCTGCTCAGGCAGCTTGAACGGTCTAAAACAAGGGCAAGGGGGCTCAGAAAGCGACGAGGAGGAATAGGGAGGAATAAGGGAGGGAAAGGCCGTGACGCGGTCAGCTGATTCGATCAGGCACTTGACAATGATTGTGGGCAATGGCGTGCAGTGCATCTCGGATCTGCCGATTGCGAGACGTCGAGGACGCTCAGGAGGTTTCTCGTACAAGCGAGTTTGGATTCGGCGTCCTGGGGAAAGAGGCGGCAACTTCGTGTCTACCGAACCTCAGGAAGCTGGTGCTCGGCACCTGACTCTTGAACTCTCCAAGAACTCTACGAGTCCTCCGGCAATACCAGCAGACGACTGAACTTGATCAGCGTATTCATTGACTTGAGCATTGATGCAGAGATTGACTTCGCCGAAGTACGTGCTAAAACTGCGGTTGCGAATAAGGTCAGACCGGCAGACAAGCATGTACGCAGTGTGTCCGGTGGGGAAGTATACAGTCTCGGCTGTGTCCTGCAAGAAACCAAAGAAAAAAGTCAGTCAAAGACGCAGACTGGAAGAGAGAACAGCCGAATGATGCACGGAAGAGAGTGAGTACGGGACTCTTCGAGAGATAGAAGCCAGTGGGCGATGAATTCAAAAATACAGCACGGCTGTCCGCGCTGTAAATTTCGACCAAGCCCTCGATAGCCCCGAAACTGGGCTTGACCAACTGAAGCCGTTTGCCTCAGTTCCAGGAAAGCAGCCTTTTTTTGCTCACAAGGGTGGTGTGAATGAAACCACGCAAACCGGGAGCGGTGCGCAATCCCCGCTTCGCGACGGACTCCTTAGCTGAAGCCACCTGCTTCCGAGAGGGCAGCGGCAGCTGAAGGATCGAGGCTCCAGAGCTAGGTATGCATGGAATCCAAGATCCTAAGAGACACCCTCTTCTCCACAGTTGCGGACGAGCGCAGTGAAGGAAAGAAAAAGAAGAGAGCAGAAATCGAGACCTCAGTGCTCACCTCTAGGCTCTAAGACGCATTGTCGACGGCTTGATCCCGCAAAATCTTATCACAAACGTCGTTCCCTGTCGATGGAATTCCAGGTTAGCGGCAGAAACAGAGCAAGGCAGGCGAAAACCCACATACGACCTGAGCTTCTCCTCTCAAGCACAGATGAGAGGCCAATCTTTTTCTTCTCATCCTCAACTCCACGACGTCCTGATCAAGCTACACCTGTCGACCGGAGTCCTCCGGATCGCGTTTACTTATCCTCACTGGTTTCCGGCTCGATACGAGAGGAACGTTGGCTTGTGGAATTGCAAATGAACTCTTGAAAGTTGCTTGAAAGGGTGTCGCGCTTGAAACACCACACTGCAGGTTCAAACGTTCAGAGGTCACCACCGGTAGTTGGCTGGCGATCGTCTCATCCTGAAGTGCGCCATAAGATAACACGAGCGATAGTCCTTGCGATAGTCGCACAAGAAGGTACGAGTGCAGCGGGAGAGAACAACATGGAAAAATGTTACGGCATCCACACAGATTCGAGCTTGGGCCGCGAGTATGTAACTCAGCAAGTCTGGGAGCCTTCAAAGCCAGATAATGTATTCTCAGGTAAAAGGACCATCCATAAACATAGACAAGCTCATCCATAGCAAGAAAGTGGAATTTTTTACCACGCAAAGGAATCCACCTCCAACACAAACGCACACCTCCCTCCCCCAACTTCCCTCCCAACCCTCCCCCACCGCAGCCCTCACATCATCACACATCCCCGGCGGTCCACAGACCACCACCCCCAACCCTCCCCCACCCTCTCCCCGCCTCCTCCCTCAACACCTCACCAAAATCACCCAGCCTCTGCCCAACCACAACCTCCTTCTCGCAAACGCCATCCAACACAGCGCTGAGCTCGTCCAGAAGACACTCGTCCGCCTTCTTGAGGCTGAGGAGGAGTCGGATATTCGTATGCACATGCGGGCTCATCAAGGGCAAGAGGCCAGTAATCCCGATGCCACCGCCGATGAGCACAAGGCGGTCGGTCTGGAGGACTTCTTTGGTAGGGTTGGTGGGGTATGGCCCTTCGAGAAGCGTGAGCAGCCGTTCGTGCGCTTTCAGCGCCGCCGTCATCCCCGCGCTCTTCCGCACGAACAGCGTCAGACCCGAGGTCGCCTTCTTCGCCAAAACGCCGACGTCGTGGTCCCCACTTCCACTCCCCTTTTCCACATCCCCTTCTCCCTCCCCCTCGGCAGCTTCCAACCGACCCGCATCCGGCCTCGTGAGCATCACAGTAGGTACCATCGAAAACGGATGATTCTCCCAAGGCCGCAACGGATTCAGCGTCGGGAAATACACATACACCGAATGTCCCGGCGCACCCGCATACCGCACTCCGGGCACATCCACCCTCACAATTCCCCCACCCCCTCCTAGCTCCGTCACCCTCGCCCTCCTCACCCCCATCTTCACCATCCTCCCCACCCGCACAACGCGATCGAAAAACCACACCCCCAATCGTCGCATACAACCACGTCTCGTACCCAAACGTGTTCTCATACCCATACCACACATGGTACCAGCACCCGACGACGCAGATGACCGCCATGACGACGTGTGTGACGAGGAAGAGCTCGTACGCGCGTTGGCGTAGGATGAGCGCGCTGGCGAGGACGAGTATGACTGCGGCGACGGTGGCGACGCAGCCCCAGATCCACCAGTTCAGCGTCAGAGAAGTGGTGTAGGCGCCGGTATTTTGGTACAGCACCAAAGCGAGGATGGAGTGCAGGAGGACGTGTAGGAGGAAGAGCCGCGCGATCCAGCGATGCATGAGGATATACGTCGAGTGCGACCAGTTCGTGAGCCACAGAAGCACGTTGTTGCGGCTCGAAAAGAGGAAGAGCACGGGCATATTGCAGAACGCCAACACGCCTGTGCGCCACATGAAGTACGCCATGAGCTCTTGATAGCGACTGGTGTACCACTGCATCTGTTGGTCCGGGTAGAGCGTTTTGTACCCGATGGAGAGGAAGATGACGTTCAGCGCGACGAGGATGAAGATGTAGCCGCTTTGCCCGACGGTAGGGACGTTTCCCAGGAGGAAGGGGAGGGAGCGGTCGTGGTAGGTCCCGATGAGGCTGGGGTAGAGGTACGGCCGGATTCGCGATATCCCACGAGTCATGAAGGGCAGATACCCCAGCCACGTCAAGACGAGGGGCAGACCAAACGAGGTCAGGCAGATTGAGAGTCTAGACCGACGAATTAGCGGAAGAGGCAAGGAAAATAGCTCGAGACATACCCGTAATAAGACTCGAGCGCAGTCTCCCGGAAAAAGTAATACAAAGTAATCCACGTAGTCTGCCAATTCTCCTCCGTCGTCAGCATAGTCGAATTCAGCACCAAATCCTGTCCCATCGCCACCACAGTCGGCGGAACCGTAATATTCGCCATCACCTCCCCAAAGCTCCAAATCGGCAAGACCTTCGCGTCCCCCGTAATTTCTGTCTCCCAAAAAGTCTCGATCTTCGACGCGCGCGTGTCGTCGGGACAGTAGAGATGGATACACCACGCGATGGAGCTGAGATAAGGGAAACTCGACGCCCGGCACAAAGCGAGATTGTGCGCGGCCTCGTCGCCTGTGATGTGTCCTCCCGCACTGATGGTGTCAGAGCACGAGAGGGTGTACGGGGAGAAAGACCGGAAGCAGCCGTGTGCACAGTACGGATCGTAGAAGTAGAATCCGTTGATGCCAGCCAACCCGCTTTTGGAGATGGGGACAGGACCGGTGGCAGTCACGACTGAGATGAAAGCAAGCAAGCTCAGAAAGAGGTTCATGGCGAGAGCTCGAATTCGTCGAGTTTGGAGAGGGAGAAGGCTTTGAATTCGACTTATACGAGGCGGGAACAAGTAGATCCGAGATGTCGCCTGAGAAGAGTTAGGAAGTTAAGCAACGGACAAATTGTCGTGTTGCGGGGCACGAGTTGTGGTGAACTCTATTCAGCACGGAACTGACGGAAGGAGTGCCTGGCGTGTGCACTGATTGCCGTGCGGCGCCGCCGACCAATAGCGGAGCTCGATGCGATGGCGGGGAGATAAGAAACGAGGAGGACGTCCTGCGCGGATAGGCGGGGCTACGCATCGGGTGACGAGGAGGATGCTGGAAGGTGAATGTAGGGCCGTGCACTTGAGGTATCAAGAGTAGAGTCGGTGGTGGTGGTCGTCGGCAAGATACAAAAAGCCTTTGCCTTTCAAGCTTTGACTGAGGGGTAGGTGCTCGGGAACGATCGTGATTTCATTGGACATTATCACTACTAAAACTTGTGGGAGAGTGGGCACAGGTCTACAGCTGCAATACCAGACGAACTCACCAGACACTATCGGTAACGGCCTCGACAGGACAGAGCAGTACAGCGATCTCGACGCAAGATTTGAGCAGTACACCTCGACAGGACTACAGATCCTTCATGGCTGGTCACAGACATCGTCAATACAATACCTGAGTGAATGGCAGGTGAGGAATGGGGGCAGAGAATGACGAGGTGATGGGGGGCGAGAGGGAAAAGGGAGTTTGCGAGTTGGATGGGTTTTATAGCCTGGTGACAAGGACCGATCAAATTGCCAAGAGGCATTTTCGCGGTTGCTTAGTCAGCCACTTCTTGAGCCTTTTTGGCCGGAAATAGCCGGAAGGACTTTCGAAAAGTCGAAGTTGCGAAGGATTACGAGGTCCTGAGGCGGAGCGTATAAGGGAGTTTTCAAAGCAGGCTCAGAACTCGAAATTCAGATCAACGCTGACTTGCGTCTGCTCAATGTGGTCAATGCTCGCAGTGTGTACTGTTGTTTACATTTTCCTCGCCCAACACACTCGCTCGCTTCGTCTTTTCTCTCCTCTCAAGTACAAGCAAACCTCGTTTCTACAACTTCAAGCTTCGACTTTGTCCCGCCTCGACTGACGGTCGCCTTCTCTCTCAAGTCAAATCACTCGCCACGTCACATCCCCGCCGCCAATCTCAAGTGGCTCGTAACCGCTTCCTCCCGCAACATCCTAACACCCGCGCTCGCCTACCGCCCGACCGACTTCGACCTCGTCGCCAACGAATCGGCGTACAGCGAGGGGAGGAATGAGGACGAGGGACTAAGTACTCAAAAGGTGCGTACGTTGCCTTCGCATTCAGGCGTTTTCCCACAAGTCCACTAACACCTCAACTTAGAATCTCAGGATATCCACACTCACCGCCTTTGCCTCCACACCGACATCGCTGCTGACGCGCGATACGACCCGCCCACGCCGCCCTCGCTTTCCCCAGCAAACTTGATACCGCCCTCGCCGGCACGAACCAGGTTACAACGAAGGGATGAGCGGTGCGTACCTTCTCTTCGCATTCAGCCCGCGCCATCTCAGCCTCCATCTCAAGACACCCGTTCTCCCCGCACCACCGATTCACCGCTCTCCCGCCCACGCTGCCGCCGGGCTTTCCCCCAGATCACCTATGTACTACAAACAATTACACAATGTGCTCTCAAATCCCTCGGTATCCGCTGATCTCGCTCCCTCCAGCCCAAGCCCGCCCTCGTCGCTAACGCGCCGGCGGCGTCCCGCCCCGCACGACATCAATGCCGTTGCTACAAATGGGAAGCAAATCAGCACGAACAATCAAATGCTCGGTAAAAATTGGATACGCACCGCCTGCCAGATCCAGCGCTGCCGACGCGCGCCTCGGCCCTCCTCGCTCTGCCGACTCAACCGCCGCCGCCGCCGACTCGGGAACCGAATTTGCGGGAGACAAGAAGCGCCGTGCCTGCCCGCTCACCCGTGGAACGCTCCTGCAAAGCCGTTAGCCCGAAAATCCAAGTTTCCAAGGTATGCATTCGCACGTACCTCGTTGTAAATCTCTGACTGACTGCTTCAAATTCAAGGGCTTGTTTTTGAACGCGTCGAGGAGATACCTAGACACTTCATAGGTAGTCAGTAAATAGGTTTTGAATGAAAACAGCTTTGAAACTTACATATAGCGCGAATCGGCGCCGTTTGAGTTGTGAATGAGGAATTCGGCGAAGGCGAGGGCTCGAGATTGTTCAGTGTAGCAATGAACTGAAGTCGTCGGATTCAAGGGAAAAGTCAATGAATGAGAGTCGTACCTTGGTGATTTCGCGAGTCTGAAACCAAGTAGAGTCGAAAGGAATCAAACTGAGAATTGTTATTAAATGCGCAAGTTGGGTAGGTTTTGTTGAAACGAAGCTTACCGGCGTGCTAGCAGTCACAATGTGCATCTCATTGCAGATGCACATCTAAATCAATCTGGAGAGTAAAAAGCAAAGATCAATCCTGAATACCGAAGGGCAAACAAACGAGAAAAGCAAAGCGAACTCACCAATGAATAGCTCATTGATTGAGTTGAGAGTTCCGACGGTACTACACAAATCTAACAAATCCAAAGAACAAGATTAGCAGATGAAAGAAAGGGCAGGATGTCTGAAATAAACTCACAACTTATTGAACGTCGACCAAATACTGTCGGATCGAGGTACGGTTGCAACTTGAAGTGAGTTGAAGATACTACAAAGTAAAGAAAATTGAACCTCACCGACGTAGAAGTACACAGTCAATGCAACCATTGACTGGCAGACCTTCTCATGATCAGGTTGAACGCGCTGTTGATTCAAGTTCGCGCTGTTGATTCAAGTTAGTACCATGAAAACTTAGACAAGAAGAATAGAAATGAAATGAAGCTTGACTTGGTTGGGACGATGAAACTTTCTGAACAGAAGAAAAAAGGTCAGCGAAAGAGTGATTGAACGAAAGGGAATGAGAATTCGATTGAAAACTTGAACGCACTGATTATTGATAGTATTCGATTGATGTTTCTTTGAATTCGCTTGACATATACCTACCAGAGCATGTTTTGAGTTAGTGCTGTTCGGCTTTGACTTGTTTCAACTCACTACGGGGTTAACAAAGAAAGCTCAAAGCTGAGTTGGATTGTAAGTAGAGATTTGATGTTGAGGTAGTGCGTCGTCCCTCCCGTTGAACGCGACCTTGAATCACACAATACGGCCGCCGCCCTCAAGCCACTCACTTACCATCCAAGACATGTCTACTGACTATCGACTACCCGAGGCAATCCCGACCCTCAAAATCAATCCACCCTGTGCCGAAATCCGCCCCGACCTACTCCCGTCGTCGTGAACTCGGCTGTAAATCAGGTACTAGCTGCAAAGAAATTGTCAGTAACGAACGAATCGTTTCGGGATCAGAGAGAGAAACTTACTACAAGATGATTTGCGCTGTGGAAGGCAGAATTGAGTCAATGGCGGCGTGTAGATACTGGAAAGAAGTTGAAGTTGGGTTAGCTAACAGCAACGGGGGAAAGGTAAATGGAAAACGGACAAAGGAAGAGGAACGAAGTCGAGTTCAAACAAAGAAAGGAATATCAACGAATTAAAGCTCACCGCTGTGGAAATTCAAAGTCATATCCATTGACTGGCAGACGTTCTCACGTCGAACGAGCTGTTGAATCAGTCAGCGCATTGAAAACAATAAGAAGAATAGAAATGAACGGCGCACGGAAATGTGCATCTCACTGCACGGAGTATATTCGAAAGCGAACCTAACGAGAAACGAAGTCAGTGAAGATGAAGAGCTAAGTAAGGCTAGTACGACGCACCTTATACCTATATTGACACCTCAGAACAAGAACTCGAAGGCTTGAGGGAAAGAAAGAAATAGGATGAATATACTAGGTGAAAGAAAGAGTCGGTCAACGATTCGAGACTAAGTCAACATCGAGTGAACTCACTTTAAGATCAACAGTACAATAGACTACTATAGAAAAAGAGGTTAGTTCAATATGGATGCGTTCGAGGCACCACGCACCGTAGATGAAGACTGCAGCGCTTGACACTGCGCCGAGGGTAGAATTGGGGCACGCGTCGAAGCCGGGCCTGGAGAGAATGAAGTTAGTAAGGGAAGATAAAAACGAACCGAAAGTGGAATAGAAATTAGAATGTTAAAAAGAAAAGGTCGGGGGGTTGGGACTATGAACGATGTCGACGGTGTATAGGTGTGAATGGTAGAAGCAAAGGAAAATGGAGAGGGATAGAAAGAGAAGAAGGATATGCGTAGAGCGCACCGTGAACCCAATCAACCCGACATTCAACTCCTCCCAGCCCAGCTCTGACAACAACGAGACCTATGAACAACATCAGCGAGGACACGGGTCAGACGACGTAGAAAGGAGCGAAGATGAATGAAAGAGGAGAAGGATACACATAGAGCTCACCGTCACAACAACCAACCCGCCGCCCAACTCCACGCAACCCGACTCCAACAACGGCGACAAAGACCTAAGAGAAACATCAGCGAAGGCACCGAGGGAGACGACGTACGAAGGCTTAAGGGCGACGAGCAAGCAAACGAGGCGCCGAGAGGACGAGGTTGAGAGGGGAAGGTGGTGGTAGGAGGGAAAGGAGGGAGGTGGGTTGAACTTCAAAGCTTCAACCCACGAGCCTTATATACCCGTCACCCCCCGATCTCCTCCCCGATTTCCCTGACCCTCCCATAGCGAAAACCACGCAAATCCCCTCCGCGGATCTTGGAGAGTCAGTTTAAAATAGATTCTCCGCCTGAGTCATCCTACACGCGACGCTAAATCGGGGTGGTTGGAAACCCTGAAAATCGGTAAAAATATTCAGAGGTCGGCGGAGATGTAAAACACAAAACCGCGCACCGAGTCCCAAATAGATTCAATTGTTCCCAACGTATTCCGTCACCTATCTCCGCCGATACCTTCGCTCTCCACCCTGGAAACATGGATGTCGCAAAGTCGTCCAACTCCAGCTGCCGAGCGTTGGGCGGGCATACAAGCCAGTATACAGAGCGTAGACGCAGGAGAAAGTAGTTGAAAAGTTTTGGGAATCTAAAAACAGCATGAGTCACAACGATACTTCCAAGTAAGCGAGATATGGGAAAACGCACCAGATTTCCCTGACCGTTCTATCCAGCCCTGTCGCATCCCGCACCGCCCAAAATCATTTGTCGTATCCAGGAGACTCGTTCTGACAGATCGATTCCGCATGCCCGCGGTCTCGCGCTTCCATACCAAGTTTTTGCCTGATTTCCTGAAGTCGCCGTTTTCGCAGATCCAGCGGCCCTGAGTGCCCATTTGAGCCGGATTAGCACTAAAACAAATGCAATATGTATATGAGTACTCACCTGAGATCCCTCAGCCCCAAATTACAGCAAAACGAAAAACGATGATGAAAGTCGAAGACAAAGAGCGAAGAACTTCCTATTCTGGACTCCGGCGTTGAACTGTCAAAATCTATTTGGCAGCATTTGCGCTCGGCTTGCTCTCTCCCGCCATCTCGGAAAATTTTCTATCGGCTCCCCTCACGGCAGCACTCTGGTGGACTCGGCAGCGCAGCTTGGACCTAGCGGCATTCAAGGTCCCCGTCTTCCGGCATACAACAGGCAGCTTGGAAGCCAGTTAAGCGAAATGGGCTGGTCTGATTGATATCGATCTCGACCCTTGCACACGCGGATTTCTGCTGCCGTATTGGCTTCCTTGCCCGTTCTGGCGTCAACAGGGTTCCCTGACGCCGCCTATTTCTGTTTTATTCTGACTCACCCCCGCCGACTTGGCCCCGATTTCGACCGACTTCCGTCGGGATGTCGTTGGGTCAAAAAATAGATAGTTGTTAGCTCAAATCGTCGAGTTTGGGATAGGTGTGTTCGATTTCGTGTGAATGTGAGTTGCTACCTTCATTCTGTTTCGTTACTTGACTGGTTTCGCGTTCAGTTGAAGTCATATGTTTTCGATCGTGTCAAAAATAGGTTCAAGTTGGTTTTCAGCTCAAATCCTCGATTCCGCTGCAGAAGCGTTGAACTCCGCTTGAACGTAGGTTTCTGTTTCTGCTCTACTTTGTCTGCTTGGCTTGATCGCGCCGTTTCATTCAGGTCTTACCGACGGTGTGAGAACACAGTTTAGTCTTCTTTCAACCTAAATTGTGTAGAAGTCTAGAGGAGATTTAGATTTGAAGCGATTGTGAGTCGATTCGTTAACTCTATTCTGTTTCTTTGCCTATCTTCGATAATCGCGTCGAATTGAGAACTTCAACTTCGGCGCAAAAACGCGCCATTGATGCGTACAGAATGTCGCTCCTGATGGCACTGGTACGCCAGCCACCTTCTCGGTAATCTACCGCGCTATCCGGGAGCTGTGTCTTAAAATAATCAATCCAGTTTCCATTCAAGTACCATACAGAATCTTGCTGACTCGACAATTGCCGTACAGAAACATCACCCGATTTGAGGATCTGCCAGGCAACGCGACTATTTTCGGACGCAATCAAACGGCGGAAGTTCTGCGGCCAGGGTTGATGAGAAGGGTATGTGTGATTGTTTTGTTGAATGATTGATTCGCCTCGCGTTGACCAAATCACGGCACCACAGCAACCTCTTTTATTACCACCACCACTAATCCAACTTGCCTCCGTTCGCTCCCCATTTCCCTCTCCCTCTCCATCCCCATCCTTCCTTCTTCTCTTCTCTCCTCGAGCTCGCCTCTCCCACCACGACCTCCATTCGACATCCTCACCTAGCCGACGTTCCTCAAATCCGCTCGAGTCCACCGGCTCCTTCAACCCCAGCGATCCCAGCTCTGCATGTAAGTTTCTTTCCACCCGAGCCTGTACCTGTGTGCTAACAATCCTTTCAGCAGCTCTCAATCCGCTTTCGACGTCGGTTCGCTGACTCAACTCAACCCGCCTTGAAGCCTTCGTCAACGTCCCAACACCGCTACCAACGCCTAAGAATGTGGCTCAGGTATGTGAGCCACCAGCTCCATCAGAGTTCTTTTCTTTCTGACGAGTTTCTCGCAGCCTCGTTTAGTCATCAACGAATGCACACCACTCGATGTCCTCAATTCAACATCCGCCGTCGCCACTTGACAACTTCACAAATCGGCCAACTCTAAGGTATGTGGACATCTTCCGTTATCATTCTATTGCATTCTTACAATTGATTTAGTAGTTCTGAACGCATCTTAGCTGCCGGCAGGCCAATCCGCCTTTCCAAACTTAACCAACGTTCGAATGCCTTCAATGTCGTCTCTCGCCGCCCCCAGCACCGCGCAGCGGCGTATAGGTCTTGAGTGTACGGCTCCACATCCCGCGAGTTAGATGTATGGCTGGTGAGTAGATACACAGCAAATCTTACTTGTCGTTCATCTTCTAACTCACTCTTACCTTTTTCAAGATTCCAAGCTGCCGGTAGGCGAAGGCCACGTCTCCAGGTTACATGCGGCGTACCTTGGCCTTGCCTTCGACGTCCTCGGCGACCCAAGAGCGCCGCGCAGCGGCGCGAGGTATTGCCGCTACATATTGATGTCCCGCGAGCAGGATGTTCGACTGGTGAGTCTTCAACATCTGTATATCAATGCACAAATATACTAACCTGCTTTAAGTCTTTTCTCTCCCAAACTCAAGCCGCCGGTAGCCAATTCTCGCACCCTCAATTTGAATCTCACTCCGCCGTATCTATCTCGCTACTTCGACGTTCCCGATGGCCGCGACCGCCGCGTGGCGGCGCGAAGTCTTAACTAGAGATATCAGCGTCCCGCGAGCGTGCCGTGCAGCTAGTGAGTCTTCCGGTCTACATTCCTGATCCAGTAAAGCTGAATTACTTTCCATTTTTGTTTCTAGAACCCAAGCCGCCGGCAGGCAAACACCGCGTCCTCAAACTCAAGGTGGCGTACCGCTATTTCGGTCTGTCTCTGTGCCGGGGAGCGCCGCGGAGCGGCGCGACGTCTCGACGCTATATCAACGTCCGGCGAGCGGGCGTTCTTACCTCTTGATGCACTGAAGCTGACTTATCTTCAAATTTTCTTTGCAGGGTGTAGGCCGCCGGCAGGCAAATCCCGCATCCCAAAATCTAAGGCGGCGTTAAACCCTGGTTGCCGTTGTTTCGATTAACTTCGGTGTTGGCGAGCGCCGCGAAGCGGTGCGAGGTCTTGACGCTATAGATCGACGTCCTGCGAGCGTGAAGTACGCTAGGTAAGTCTTCAATTCTTCCTTCTTCATGCACCGAATCTGACTTATCTTCACCTTGTTTCAAGTGTTCGAGCCACCGGCAGGCTAACCCGCCCTCGACACTTCAAGCATCGAGTTCACGACCCACTTGAAGTCAGTGTTGTTGGCGTCGCCGGCGTGGCGGCGCTAACCTTTACTCTTTATTTCGCTCCCGAACGGCACCTCAAGTACGTAAACTTCAACTCTTTCCTCTATTGTATATCCTTCTACTCCAATCTTTCCTCCATTATAGGGCCTTCTAACTCTGCTTATTTTATCGTCACCAGAATCTGGCGGACGAGTCGTTCTAATGGCGGGTTTTTACTTTTCAATCTCTTGTCACGTTCAATTCTGACCTACCAATTCTAACCCTAGGCAGACAACAATGACACGACGTATCATCGTCCGGCGAGCGGGGTTCTCTGATCATCAGGGGCGTAGACTGTTTTCAGCTTCTTCAATCTTGGCAAAGAAACTTGGAGCCAACGAACTCCAACAATATACATCCATTCCTGAACATCGGTGTCCCTCGACCGACGATTATTATATAGATCTTCTTCCCGCGAGCGGGCTGGGTTGCAAGTAAGTCTCAATTTTACCTCTTCTCGCGTTGAACTTACTCTTAGATACCCAGACATCGTTCACACGACGTATCGACGTCCGACGAGCGACGTCTTTGCGTGAAACAGGTCCGAAGGCGCGTTCCAAGTATGTCAATTTCAATTTCTGGTAGTGTCAAAATTGACCTTACAAACATCCAGACATCGATTACACATATATCGACGTCCGCCGAGCGGCATTTTCGGTGAGATAGGTGCGTAATCCATTCTAAAACGCTGAAATTCTCATCTACCTAGCGAATCGGCCTTCAAACTTTCGAAATTCGATTCTTCGGCGTCGGCCGAGCGCCAGTTCTGCCCAAGTAAGTGATCTGTTGTGCGATTTGTAACCCCAAACTCGGTTCTCATGGTGTTCACTGGCGAAATCGCACTCAAGACACTTAGAAATCTGCGAGTCAAGTGTACAGGGGACGAATTTCATTGGTGAGGAGTTCAATTTTGACTTATTAACTCGGTTTTGACTTCATATTTTGCTTTTCCAGCTCAAGGTGAATGTATATCGTTGAAACCGATGGAAATACGCTGTCAGGACCTGCAAAATTTCGAATGTTTCTTCGATTTCACTATAGTACTTAGCTAGAAAATTGATATATCTCGCTTTGACACTCTAATTAACGCGTCAAAGCGCGCCTCGACGCGTCTTTGGATCCCTCCATATTTCCCCTCCACTCCCCACGCCAAACGACGCGTCAGGTCACGGGAAAACGCGTTCATGCTTGTTGAATTTTTGATTTTTCTTCTCGCCAGTCAATCCACAAACAAACAAGAGGTCCGTGCACGATCCCGAAAACCATAAAGCTGAGCAAAAAGGGCGACGCAGTACGCCTTGGCGACGCATGCCTTAGCGTGAGCAGGCCGTGCAAGGTGTCTGGGAATTTCCTTTTTGGGAGCAAGCAATTTTATTCAGTCGTAATACAAGTAAGTAGTCGAATTCTCCCAGTTGGCGTAGGATTAGCGCGCTGGCGAAGACGAGGAAGCAGCCCCAGATCCACCAGTTCAGCGTCAGAGAGGTGGTGTAGGCGCCGGTATTTTGGTACAGCACCAAAGCGAGGATGGAGTGCAGGAGGACGTGCAGGAGGAAGAGCCGCGCGATCCAGCGATGCATGAGGATATACGTCGAGTGCGACCAGTTCGTGAGCCACAGAAGCACGTTGTTGCGGCTCGAAAAGAGGAAGAGCACGGGCATATTGCAGAACGCCAACACGCCTGTGCGCCACATGAAGTACGCCATGAGCTCTTGATAGCGACTGGTGTACCACTGCATCTGTTGGTCCGGGTAGAGCGTTTTGTACCCGATGGAGAGGAAGATGACGTTCAGCGCGACGAGGATGAAGATGTAGCCGCTTTGCCCGACGGTAGGGACGTTTCCCAGGAGGAAGGGGAGGGAGCGGTCGTGGTAGGTCCCGATGAGGCTGGGGTAGAGGTACGGCCGGATTCGCGATATCCCACGAGTCATGAAGGGCAGATACCCCAGCCACGTCAAGACGAGGGGCAGACCAAACGAGGTCAGGCAGATTGAGAGTCTAGACCGACGAATTAGCGGAAGAGGCAAGGAAAATAGCTCGAGACATACCCGTAATAAGACTCGAGCGCAGTCTCCCGGAAAAAGTAATACAAAGTAATCCACGTAGTCTGCCAATTCTCCTCCGTCGTCAGCATAGTCGAATTCAGCACCAAATCCTGTCCCATCGCCACCACAGTCGGCGGAACCGTAATATTCGCCATCACCTCCCCAAAGCTCCAAATCGGCAAGACCTTCGCGTCCCCCGTAATTTCTGTCTCCCAAAAAGTCTCGATCTTCGACGCGCGCGTGTCGTCGGGACAGTAGAGATGGATACACCACGCGATGGAGCTGAGATAAGGGAAACTCGACGCCCGGCACAAAGCGAGATTGTGCGCGGCCTCGTCGCCTGTGATGTGTCCTCCCGCACTGATGGTGTCAGAGCACGAGTCGTTCTAATGGCGGGTTTTTACTTTTCAATCTCTTGTCACGTTCAATTCTGACCTACCAATTCTAACCCTAGGCAGACAACAATGACACGACGTATCATCGTCCGGCGAGCGGGGTTCTCTGATCATCAGGGGCGTAGACTGTTTTCAGCTTCTTCAATCTTGGCAAAGAAACTTGGAGCCAACGAACTCCAACAATATACATCCATTCCTGAACATCGGTGTCCCTCGACCGACGATTATTATATAGATCTTCTTCCCGCGAGCGGGCTGGGTTGCAAGTAAGTCTCAATTTTACCTCTTCTCGCGTTGAACTTACTCTTAGATACCCAGACATCGTTCACACGACGTATCGACGTCCGACGAGCGACGTCTTTGCGTGAAACAGGTCCGAAGGCGCGTTCCAAGTATGTCAATTTCAATTTCTGGTAGTGTCAAAATTGACCTTACAAACATCCAGACATCGATTACACATATATCGACGTCCGCCGAGCGGCATTTTCGGTGAGATAGGTGCGTAATCCATTCTAAAACGCTGAAATTCTCATCTACCTAGCGAATCGGCCTTCAAACTTTCGAAATTCGATTCTTCGGCGTCGGCCGAGCGCCAGTTCTGCCCAAGTAAGTGATCTGTTGTGCGATTTGTAACCCCAAACTCGGTTCTCATGGTGTTCACTGGCGAAATCGCACTCAAGACACTTAGAAATCTGCGAGTCAAGTGTACAGGGGACGAATTTCATTGGTGAGGAGTTCAATTTTGACTTATTAACTCGGTTTTGACTTCATATTTTGCTTTTCCAGCTCAAGGTGAATGTATATCGTTGAAACCGATGGAAATACGCTGTCAGGACCTGCAAAATTTCGAATGTTTCTTCGATTTCACTATAGTACTTAGCTAGAAAATTGATATATCTCGCTTTGACACTCTAATTAACGCGTCAAAGCGCGCCTCGACGCGTCTTTGGATCCCTCCATATTTCCCCTCCACTCCCCACGCCAAACGACGCGTCAGGTCACGGGAAAACGCGTTCATGCTTGTTGAATTTTTGATTTTTCTTCTCGCCAGTCAATCCACAAACAAACAAGAGGTCCGTGCACGATCCCGAAAACCATAAAGCTGAGCAAAAAGGGCGACGCAGTACGCCTTGGCGACGCATGCCTTAGCGTGAGCAGGCCGTGCAAGGTGTCTGGGAATTTCCTTTTTGGGAGCAAGCAATTTTATTCAGTCGTAATACAAGTAAGTAGTCGAATTCTCCCAGTTGGCGTAGGATTAGCGCGCTGGCGAAGACGAGGAAGCAGCCCCAGATCCACCAGTTCAGCGTCAGAGAGGTGGTGTAGGCGCCGGTATTTTGGTACAGCACCAAAGCGAGGATGGAGTGCAGGAGGACGTGCAGGAGGAAGAGCCGCGCGATCCAGCGATGCATGAGGATATACGTCGAGTGCGACCAGTTCGTGAGCCACAGAAGCACGTTGTTGCGGCTCGAAAAGAGGAAGAGCACGGGCATATTGCAGAACGCCAACACGCCTGTGCGCCACATGAAGTACGCCATGAGCTCTTGATAGCGACTGGTGTACCACTGCATCTGTTGGTCCGGGTAGAGCGTTTTGTACCCGATGGAGAGGAAGATGACGTTCAGCGCGACGAGGATGAAGATGTAGCCGCTTTGCCCGACGGTAGGGACGTTTCCCAGGAGGAAGGGGAGGGAGCGGTCGTGGTAGGTCCCGATGAGGCTGGGGTAGAGGTACGGCCGGATTCGCGATATCCCACGAGTCATGAAGGGCAGATACCCCAGCCACGTCAAGACGAGGGGCAGACCAAACGAGGTCAGGCAGATTGAGAGTCTAGACCGACGAATTAGCGGAAGAGGCAAGGAAAATAGCTCGAGACATACCCGTAATAAGACTCGAGCGCAGTCTCCCGGAAAAAGTAATACAAAGTAATCCACGTAGTCTGCCAATTCTCCTCCGTCGTCAGCATAGTCGAATTCAGCACCAAATCCTGTCCCATCGCCACCACAGTCGGCGGAACCGTAATATTCGCCATCACCTCCCCAAAGCTCCAAATCGGCAAGACCTTCGCGTCCCCCGTAATTTCTGTCTCCCAAAAAGTCTCGATCTTCGACGCGCGCGTGTCGTCGGGACAGTAGAGATGGATACACCACGCGATGGAGCTGAGATAAGGGAAACTCGACGCCCGGCACAAAGCGAGATTGTGCGCGGCCTCGTCGCCTGTGATGTGTCCTCCCGCACTGATGGTGTCAGAGCACGAGAGGGTGTACGGGGAGAAAGACCGGAAGCAGCCGTGTGCACAGTACGGATCGTAGAAGTAGAATCCGTTGATGCCAGCCAACCCGCTTTTGGAGATGGGGACAGGACCGGTGGCAGTCACGACTGAGATGAAAGCAAGCAAGCTCAGAAAGAGGTTCATGGCGAGAGCTCGAATTCGTCGAGTTTGGAGAGGGAGAAGGCTTTGAATTCGACTTATACGAGGCGGGAACAAGTAGATCCGAGATGTCGCCTGAGAAGAGTTAGGAAGTTAAGCAACGGACAAATTGTCGTGTTGCGGGGCACGAGTTGTGGTGAACTCTATTCAGCACGGAACTGACGGAAGGAGTGCCTGGCGTGTGCACTGATTGCCGTGCGGCGCCGCCGACCAATAGCGGAGCTCGATGCGATGGCGGGGAGATAAGAAACGAGGAGGACGTCCTGCGCGGATAGGCGGGGCTACGCATCGGGTGACGAGGAGGATGCTGGAAGGTGAATGTAGGGCCGTGCACTTGAGGTATCAAGAGTAGAGTCGGTGGTGGTGGTCGTCGGCAAGATACAAAAAGCCTTTGCCTTTCAAGCTTTGACTGAGGGGTAGGTGCTCGGGAACGATCGTGATTTCATTGGACATTATCACTACTAAAACTTGTGGGAGAGTGGGCACAGGTCTACAGCTGCAATACCAGACGAACTCACCAGACACTATCGGTAACGGCCTCGACAGGACAGAGCAGTACAGCGATCTCGACGCAAGATTTGAGCAGTACACCTCGACAGGACTACAGATCCTTCATGGCTGGTCACAGACATCGTCAATACAATACCTGAGTGAATGGCAGGTGAGGAATGGGGGCAGAGAATGACGAGGTGATGGGGGGCGAGAGGGAAAAGGGAGTTTGCGAGTTGGATGGGTTTTATAGCCTGGTGACAAGGACCGATCAAATTGCCAAGAGGCATTTTCGCGGTTGCTTAGTCAGCCACTTCTTGAGCCTTTTTGGCCGGAAATAGCCGGAAGGACTTTCGAAAAGTCGAAGTTGCGAAGGATTACGAGGTCCTGAGGCGGAGCGTATAAGGGAGTTTTCAAAGCAGGCTCAGAACTCGAAATTCAGATCAACGCTGACTTGCGTCTGCTCAATGTGGTCAATGCTCGCAGTGTGTACTGTTGTTTACATTTTCCTCGCCCAACACACTCGCTCGCTTCGTCTTTTCTCTCCTCTCAAGTACAAGCAAACCTCGTTTCTACAACTTCAAGCTTCGACTTTGTCCCGCCTCGACTGACGGTCGCCTTCTCTCTCAAGTCAAATCACTCGCCACGTCACATCCCCGCCGCCAATCTCAAGTGGCTCGTAACCGCTTCCTCCCGCAACATCCTAACACCCGCGCTCGCCTACCGCCCGACCGACTTCGACCTCGTCGCCAACGAATCGGCGTACAGCGAGGGGAGGAATGAGGACGAGGGACTAAGTACTCAAAAGGTGCGTACGTTGCCTTCGCATTCAGGCGTTTTCCCACAAGTCCACTAACACCTCAACTTAGAATCTCAGGATATCCACACTCACCGCCTTTGCCTCCACACCGACATCGCTGCTGACGCGCGATACGACCCGCCCACGCCGCCCTCGCTTTCCCCAGCAAACTTGATACCGCCCTCGCCGGCACGAACCAGGTTACAACGAAGGGATGAGCGGTGCGTACCTTCTCTTCGCATTCAGCCCGCGCCATCTCAGCCTCCATCTCAAGACACCCGTTCTCCCCGCACCACCGATTCACCGCTCTCCCGCCCACGCTGCCGCCGGGCTTTCCCCCAGATCACCTATGTACTACAAACAATTACACAATGTGCTCTCAAATCCCTCGGTATCCGCTGATCTCGCTCCCTCCAGCCCAAGCCCGCCCTCGTCGCTAACGCGCCGGCGGCGTCCCGCCCCGCACGACATCAATGCCGTTGCTACAAATGGGAAGCAAATCAGCACGAACAATCAAATGCTCGGTAAAAATTGGATACGCACCGCCTGCCAGATCCAGCGCTGCCGACGCGCGCCTCGGCCCTCCTCGCTCTGCCGACTCAACCGCCGCCGCCGCCGACTCGGGAACCGAATTTGCGGGAGACAAGAAGCGCCGTGCCTGCCCGCTCACCCGTGGAACGCTCCTGCAAAGCCGTTAGCCCGAAAATCCAAGTTTCCAAGGTATGCATTCGCACGTACCTCGTTGTAAATCTCTGACTGACTGCTTCAAATTCAAGGGCTTGTTTTTGAACGCGTCGAGGAGATACCTAGACACTTCATAGGTAGTCAGTAAATAGGTTTTGAATGAAAACAGCTTTGAAACTTACATATAGCGCGAATCGGCGCCGTTTGAGTTGTGAATGAGGAATTCGGCGAAGGCGAGGGCTCGAGATTGTTCAGTGTAGCAATGAACTGAAGTCGTCGGATTCAAGGGAAAAGTCAATGAATGAGAGTCGTACCTTGGTGATTTCGCGAGTCTGAAACCAAGTAGAGTCGAAAGGAATCAAACTGAGAATTGTTATTAAATGCGCAAGTTGGGTAGGTTTTGTTGAAACGAAGCTTACCGGCGTGCTAGCAGTCACAATGTGCATCTCATTGCAGATGCACATCTAAATCAATCTGGAGAGTAAAAAGCAAAGATCAATCCTGAATACCGAAGGGCAAACAAACGAGAAAAGCAAAGCGAACTCACCAATGAATAGCTCATTGATTGAGTTGAGAGTTCCGACGGTACTACACAAATCTAACAAATCCAAAGAACAAGATTAGCAGATGAAAGAAAGGGCAGGATGTCTGAAATAAACTCACAACTTATTGAACGTCGACCAAATACTGTCGGATCGAGGTACGGTTGCAACTTGAAGTGAGTTGAAGATACTACAAAGTAAAGAAAATTGAACCTCACCGACGTAGAAGTACACAGTCAATGCAACCATTGACTGGCAGACCTTCTCATGATCAGGTTGAACGCGCTGTTGATTCAAGTTCGCGCTGTTGATTCAAGTTAGTACCATGAAAACTTAGACAAGAAGAATAGAAATGAAATGAAGCTTGACTTGGTTGGGACGATGAAACTTTCTGAACAGAAGAAAAAAGGTCAGCGAAAGAGTGATTGAACGAAAGGGAATGAGAATTCGATTGAAAACTTGAACGCACTGATTATTGATAGTATTCGATTGATGTTTCTTTGAATTCGCTTGACATATACCTACCAGAGCATGTTTTGAGTTAGTGCTGTTCGGCTTTGACTTGTTTCAACTCACTACGGGGTTAACAAAGAAAGCTCAAAGCTGAGTTGGATTGTAAGTAGAGATTTGATGTTGAGGTAGTGCGTCGTCCCTCCCGTTGAACGCGACCTTGAATCACACAATACGGCCGCCGCCCTCAAGCCACTCACTTACCATCCAAGACATGTCTACTGACTATCGACTACCCGAGGCAATCCCGACCCTCAAAATCAATCCACCCTGTGCCGAAATCCGCCCCGACCTACTCCCGTCGTCGTGAACTCGGCTGTAAATCAGGTACTAGCTGCAAAGAAATTGTCAGTAACGAACGAATCGTTTCGGGATCAGAGAGAGAAACTTACTACAAGATGATTTGCGCTGTGGAAGGCAGAATTGAGTCAATGGCGGCGTGTAGATACTGGAAAGAAGTTGAAGTTGGGTTAGCTAACAGCAACGGGGGAAAGGTAAATGGAAAACGGACAAAGGAAGAGGAACGAAGTCGAGTTCAAACAAAGAAAGGAATATCAACGAATTAAAGCTCACCGCTGTGGAAATTCAAAGTCATATCCATTGACTGGCAGACGTTCTCACGTCGAACGAGCTGTTGAATCAGTCAGCGCATTGAAAACAATAAGAAGAATAGAAATGAACGGCGCACGGAAATGTGCATCTCACTGCACGGAGTATATTCGAAAGCGAACCTAACGAGAAACGAAGTCAGTGAAGATGAAGAGCTAAGTAAGGCTAGTACGACGCACCTTATACCTATATTGACACCTCAGAACAAGAACTCGAAGGCTTGAGGGAAAGAAAGAAATAGGATGAATATACTAGGTGAAAGAAAGAGTCGGTCAACGATTCGAGACTAAGTCAACATCGAGTGAACTCACTTTAAGATCAACAGTACAATAGACTACTATAGAAAAAGAGGTTAGTTCAATATGGATGCGTTCGAGGCACCACGCACCGTAGATGAAGACTGCAGCGCTTGACACTGCGCCGAGGGTAGAATTGGGGCACGCGTCGAAGCCGGGCCTGGAGAGAATGAAGTTAGTAAGGGAAGATAAAAACGAACCGAAAGTGGAATAGAAATTAGAATGTTAAAAAGAAAAGGTCGGGGGGTTGGGACTATGAACGATGTCGACGGTGTATAGGTGTGAATGGTAGAAGCAAAGGAAAATGGAGAGGGATAGAAAGAGAAGAAGGATATGCGTAGAGCGCACCGTGAACCCAATCAACCCGACATTCAACTCCTCCCAGCCCAGCTCTGACAACAACGAGACCTATGAACAACATCAGCGAGGACACGGGTCAGACGACGTAGAAAGGAGCGAAGATGAATGAAAGAGGAGAAGGATACACATAGAGCTCACCGTCACAACAACCAACCCGCCGCCCAACTCCACGCAACCCGACTCCAACAACGGCGACAAAGACCTAAGAGAAACATCAGCGAAGGCACCGAGGGAGACGACGTACGAAGGCTTAAGGGCGACGAGCAAGCAAACGAGGCGCCGAGAGGACGAGGTTGAGAGGGGAAGGTGGTGGTAGGAGGGAAAGGAGGGAGGTGGGTTGAACTTCAAAGCTTCAACCCACGAGCCTTATATACCCGTCACCCCCCGATCTCCTCCCCGATTTCCCTGACCCTCCCATAGCGAAAACCACGCAAATCCCCTCCGCGGATCTTGGAGAGTCAGTTTAAAATAGATTCTCCGCCTGAGTCATCCTACACGCGACGCTAAATCGGGGTGGTTGGAAACCCTGAAAATCGGTAAAAATATTCAGAGGTCGGCGGAGATGTAAAACACAAAACCGCGCACCGAGTCCCAAATAGATTCAATTGTTCCCAACGTATTCCGTCACCTATCTCCGCCGATACCTTCGCTCTCCACCCTGGAAACATGGATGTCGCAAAGTCGTCCAACTCCAGCTGCCGAGCGTTGGGCGGGCATACAAGCCAGTATACAGAGCGTAGACGCAGGAGAAAGTAGTTGAAAAGTTTTGGGAATCTAAAAACAGCATGAGTCACAACGATACTTCCAAGTAAGCGAGATATGGGAAAACGCACCAGATTTCCCTGACCGTTCTATCCAGCCCTGTCGCATCCCGCACCGCCCAAAATCATTTGTCGTATCCAGGAGACTCGTTCTGACAGATCGATTCCGCATGCCCGCGGTCTCGCGCTTCCATACCAAGTTTTTGCCTGATTTCCTGAAGTCGCCGTTTTCGCAGATCCAGCGGCCCTGAGTGCCCATTTGAGCCGGATTAGCACTAAAACAAATGCAATATGTATATGAGTACTCACCTGAGATCCCTCAGCCCCAAATTACAGCAAAACGAAAAACGATGATGAAAGTCGAAGACAAAGAGCGAAGAACTTCCTATTCTGGACTCCGGCGTTGAACTGTCAAAATCTATTTGGCAGCATTTGCGCTCGGCTTGCTCTCTCCCGCCATCTCGGAAAATTTTCTATCGGCTCCCCTCACGGCAGCACTCTGGTGGACTCGGCAGCGCAGCTTGGACCTAGCGGCATTCAAGGTCCCCGTCTTCCGGCATACAACAGGCAGCTTGGAAGCCAGTTAAGCGAAATGGGCTGGTCTGATTGATATCGATCTCGACCCTTGCACACGCGGATTTCTGCTGCCGTATTGGCTTCCTTGCCCGTTCTGGCGTCAACAGGGTTCCCTGACGCCGCCTATTTCTGTTTTATTCTGACTCACCCCCGCCGACTTGGCCCCGATTTCGACCGACTTCCGTCGGGATGTCGTTGGGTCAAAAAATAGATAGTTGTTAGCTCAAATCGTCGAGTTTGGGATAGGTGTGTTCGATTTCGTGTGAATGTGAGTTGCTACCTTCATTCTGTTTCGTTACTTGACTGGTTTCGCGTTCAGTTGAAGTCATATGTTTTCGATCGTGTCAAAAATAGGTTCAAGTTGGTTTTCAGCTCAAATCCTCGATTCCGCTGCAGAAGCGTTGAACTCCGCTTGAACGTAGGTTTCTGTTTCTGCTCTACTTTGTCTGCTTGGCTTGATCGCGCCGTTTCATTCAGGTCTTACCGACGGTGTGAGAACACAGTTTAGTCTTCTTTCAACCTAAATTGTGTAGAAGTCTAGAGGAGATTTAGATTTGAAGCGATTGTGAGTCGATTCGTTAACTCTATTCTGTTTCTTTGCCTATCTTCGATAATCGCGTCGAATTGAGAACTTCAACTTCGGCGCAAAAACGCGCCATTGATGCGTACAGAATGTCGCTCCTGATGGCACTGGTACGCCAGCCACCTTCTCGGTAATCTACCGCGCTATCCGGGAGCTGTGTCTTAAAATAATCAATCCAGTTTCCATTCAAGTACCATACAGAATCTTGCTGACTCGACAATTGCCGTACAGAAACATCACCCGATTTGAGGATCTGCCAGGCAACGCGACTATTTTCGGACGCAATCAAACGGCGGAAGTTCTGCGGCCAGGGTTGATGAGAAGGGTATGTGTGATTGTTTTGTTGAATGATTGATTCGCCTCGCGTTGACCAAATCACGGCACCACAGCAACCTCTTTTATTACCACCACCACTAATCCAACTTGCCTCCGTTCGCTCCCCATTTCCCTCTCCCTCTCCATCCCCATCCTTCCTTCTTCTCTTCTCTCCTCGAGCTCGCCTCTCCCACCACGACCTCCATTCGACATCCTCACCTAGCCGACGTTCCTCAAATCCGCTCGAGTCCACCGGCTCCTTCAACCCCAGCGATCCCAGCTCTGCATGTAAGTTTCTTTCCACCCGAGCCTGTACCTGTGTGCTAACAATCCTTTCAGCAGCTCTCAATCCGCTTTCGACGTCGGTTCGCTGACTCAACTCAACCCGCCTTGAAGCCTTCGTCAACGTCCCAACACCGCTACCAACGCCTAAGAATGTGGCTCAGGTATGTGAGCCACCAGCTCCATCAGAGTTCTTTTCTTTCTGACGAGTTTCTCGCAGCCTCGTTTAGTCATCAACGAATGCACACCACTCGATGTCCTCAATTCAACATCCGCCGTCGCCACTTGACAACTTCACAAATCGGCCAACTCTAAGGTATGTGGACATCTTCCGTTATCATTCTATTGCATTCTTACAATTGATTTAGTAGTTCTGAACGCATCTTAGCTGCCGGCAGGCCAATCCGCCTTTCCAAACTTAACCAACGTTCGAATGCCTTCAATGTCGTCTCTCGCCGCCCCCAGCACCGCGCAGCGGCGTATAGGTCTTGAGTGTACGGCTCCACATCCCGCGAGTTAGATGTATGGCTGGTGAGTAGATACACAGCAAATCTTACTTGTCGTTCATCTTCTAACTCACTCTTACCTTTTTCAAGATTCCAAGCTGCCGGTAGGCGAAGGCCACGTCTCCAGGTTACATGCGGCGTACCTTGGCCTTGCCTTCGACGTCCTCGGCGACCCAAGAGCGCCGCGCAGCGGCGCGAGGTATTGCCGCTACATATTGATGTCCCGCGAGCAGGATGTTCGACTGGTGAGTCTTCAACATCTGTATATCAATGCACAAATATACTAACCTGCTTTAAGTCTTTTCTCTCCCAAACTCAAGCCGCCGGTAGCCAATTCTCGCACCCTCAATTTGAATCTCACTCCGCCGTATCTATCTCGCTACTTCGACGTTCCCGATGGCCGCGACCGCCGCGTGGCGGCGCGAAGTCTTAACTAGAGATATCAGCGTCCCGCGAGCGTGCCGTGCAGCTAGTGAGTCTTCCGGTCTACATTCCTGATCCAGTAAAGCTGAATTACTTTCCATTTTTGTTTCTAGAACCCAAGCCGCCGGCAGGCAAACACCGCGTCCTCAAACTCAAGGTGGCGTACCGCTATTTCGGTCTGTCTCTGTGCCGGGGAGCGCCGCGGAGCGGCGCGACGTCTCGACGCTATATCAACGTCCGGCGAGCGGGCGTTCTTACCTCTTGATGCACTGAAGCTGACTTATCTTCAAATTTTCTTTGCAGGGTGTAGGCCGCCGGCAGGCAAATCCCGCATCCCAAAATCTAAGGCGGCGTTAAACCCTGGTTGCCGTTGTTTCGATTAACTTCGGTGTTGGCGAGCGCCGCGAAGCGGTGCGAGGTCTTGACGCTATAGATCGACGTCCTGCGAGCGTGAAGTACGCTAGGTAAGTCTTCAATTCTTCCTTCTTCATGCACCGAATCTGACTTATCTTCACCTTGTTTCAAGTGTTCGAGCCACCGGCAGGCTAACCCGCCCTCGACACTTCAAGCATCGAGTTCACGACCCACTTGAAGTCAGTGTTGTTGGCGTCGCCGGCGTGGCGGCGCTAACCTTTACTCTTTATTTCGCTCCCGAACGGCACCTCAAGTACGTAAACTTCAACTCTTTCCTCTATTGTATATCCTTCTACTCCAATCTTTCCTCCATTATAGGGCCTTCTAACTCTGCTTATTTTATCGTCACCAGAATCTGGCGGACGAGTCGTTCTAATGGCGGGTTTTTACTTTTCAATCTCTTGTCACGTTCAATTCTGACCTACCAATTCTAACCCTAGGCAGACAACAATGACACGACGTATCATCGTCCGGCGAGCGGGGTTCTCTGATCATCAGGGGCGTAGACTGTTTTCAGCTTCTTCAATCTTGGCAAAGAAACTTGGAGCCAACGAACTCCAACAATATACATCCATTCCTGAACATCGGTGTCCCTCGACCGACGATTATTATATAGATCTTCTTCCCGCGAGCGGGCTGGGTTGCAAGTAAGTCTCAATTTTACCTCTTCTCGCGTTGAACTTACTCTTAGATACCCAGACATCGTTCACACGACGTATCGACGTCCGACGAGCGACGTCTTTGCGTGAAACAGGTCCGAAGGCGCGTTCCAAGTATGTCAATTTCAATTTCTGGTAGTGTCAAAATTGACCTTACAAACATCCAGACATCGATTACACATATATCGACGTCCGCCGAGCGGCATTTTCGGTGAGATAGGTGCGTAATCCATTCTAAAACGCTGAAATTCTCATCTACCTAGCGAATCGGCCTTCAAACTTTCGAAATTCGATTCTTCGGCGTCGGCCGAGCGCCAGTTCTGCCCAAGTAAGTGATCTGTTGTGCGATTTGTAACCCCAAACTCGGTTCTCATGGTGTTCACTGGCGAAATCGCACTCAAGACACTTAGAAATCTGCGAGTCAAGTGTACAGGGGACGAATTTCATTGGTGAGGAGTTCAATTTTGACTTATTAACTCGGTTTTGACTTCATATTTTGCTTTTCCAGCTCAAGGTGAATGTATATCGTTGAAACCGATGGAAATACGCTGTCAGGACCTGCAAAATTTCGAATGTTTCTTCGATTTCACTATAGTACTTAGCTAGAAAATTGATATATCTCGCTTTGACACTCTAATTAACGCGTCAAAGCGCGCCTCGACGCGTCTTTGGATCCCTCCATATTTCCCCTCCACTCCCCACGCCAAACGACGCGTCAGGTCACGGGAAAACGCGTTCATGCTTGTTGAATTTTTGATTTTTCTTCTCGCCAGTCAATCCACAAACAAACAAGAGGTCCGTGCACGATCCCGAAAACCATAAAGCTGAGCAAAAAGGGCGACGCAGTACGCCTTGGCGACGCATGCCTTAGCGTGAGCAGGCCGTGCAAGGTGTCTGGGAATTTCCTTTTTGGGAGCAAGCAATTTTATTCAGTCGTAATACAAGTAAGTAGTCGAATTCTCCCAGTTGGCGTAGGATTAGCGCGCTGGCGAAGACGAGGAAGCAGCCCCAGATCCACCAGTTCAGCGTCAGAGAGGTGGTGTAGGCGCCGGTATTTTGGTACAGCACCAAAGCGAGGATGGAGTGCAGGAGGACGTGCAGGAGGAAGAGCCGCGCGATCCAGCGATGCATGAGGATATACGTCGAGTGCGACCAGTTCGTGAGCCACAGAAGCACGTTGTTGCGGCTCGAAAAGAGGAAGAGCACGGGCATATTGCAGAACGCCAACACGCCTGTGCGCCACATGAAGTACGCCATGAGCTCTTGATAGCGACTGGTGTACCACTGCATCTGTTGGTCCGGGTAGAGCGTTTTGTACCCGATGGAGAGGAAGATGACGTTCAGCGCGACGAGGATGAAGATGTAGCCGCTTTGCCCGACGGTAGGGACGTTTCCCAGGAGGAAGGGGAGGGAGCGGTCGTGGTAGGTCCCGATGAGGCTGGGGTAGAGGTACGGCCGGATTCGCGATATCCCACGAGTCATGAAGGGCAGATACCCCAGCCACGTCAAGACGAGGGGCAGACCAAACGAGGTCAGGCAGATTGAGAGTCTAGACCGACGAATTAGCGGAAGAGGCAAGGAAAATAGCTCGAGACATACCCGTAATAAGACTCGAGCGCAGTCTCCCGGAAAAAGTAATACAAAGTAATCCACGTAGTCTGCCAATTCTCCTCCGTCGTCAGCATAGTCGAATTCAGCACCAAATCCTGTCCCATCGCCACCACAGTCGGCGGAACCGTAATATTCGCCATCACCTCCCCAAAGCTCCAAATCGGCAAGACCTTCGCGTCCCCCGTAATTTCTGTCTCCCAAAAAGTCTCGATCTTCGACGCGCGCGTGTCGTCGGGACAGTAGAGATGGATACACCACGCGATGGAGCTGAGATAAGGGAAACTCGACGCCCGGCACAAAGCGAGATTGTGCGCGGCCTCGTCGCCTGTGATGTGTCCTCCCGCACTGATGGTGTCAGAGCACGAGAGGGTGTACGGGGAGAAAGACCGGAAGCAGCCGTGTGCACAGTACGGATCGTAGAAGTAGAATCCGTTGATGCCAGCCAACCCGCTTTTGGAGATGGGGACAGGACCGGTGGCAGTCACGACTGAGATGAAAGCAAGCAAGCTCAGAAAGAGGTTCATGGCGAGAGCTCGAATTCGTCGAGTTTGGAGAGGGAGAAGGCTTTGAATTCGACTTATACGAGGCGGGAACAAGTAGATCCGAGATGTCGCCTGAGAAGAGTTAGGAAGTTAAGCAACGGACAAATTGTCGTGTTGCGGGGCACGAGTTGTGGTGAACTCTATTCAGCACGGAACTGACGGAAGGAGTGCCTGGCGTGTGCACTGATTGCCGTGCGGCGCCGCCGACCAATAGCGGAGCTCGATGCGATGGCGGGGAGATAAGAAACGAGGAGGACGTCCTGCGCGGATAGGCGGGGCTACGCATCGGGTGACGAGGAGGATGCTGGAAGGTGAATGTAGGGCCGTGCACTTGAGGTATCAAGAGTAGAGTCGGTGGTGGTGGTCGTCGGCAAGATACAAAAAGCCTTTGCCTTTCAAGCTTTGACTGAGGGGTAGGTGCTCGGGAACGATCGTGATTTCATTGGACATTATCACTACTAAAACTTGTGGGAGAGTGGGCACAGGTCTACAGCTGCAATACCAGACGAACTCACCAGACACTATCGGTAACGGCCTCGACAGGACAGAGCAGTACAGCGATCTCGACGCAAGATTTGAGCAGTACACCTCGACAGGACTACAGATCCTTCATGGCTGGTCACAGACATCGTCAATACAATACCTGAGTGAATGGCAGGTGAGGAATGGGGGCAGAGAATGACGAGGTGATGGGGGGCGAGAGGGAAAAGGGAGTTTGCGAGTTGGATGGGTTTTATAGCCTGGTGACAAGGACCGATCAAATTGCCAAGAGGCATTTTCGCGGTTGCTTAGTCAGCCACTTCTTGAGCCTTTTTGGCCGGAAATAGCCGGAAGGACTTTCGAAAAGTCGAAGTTGCGAAGGATTACGAGGTCCTGAGGCGGAGCGTATAAGGGAGTTTTCAAAGCAGGCTCAGAACTCGAAATTCAGATCAACGCTGACTTGCGTCTGCTCAATGTGGTCAATGCTCGCAGTGTGTACTGTTGTTTACATTTTCCTCGCCCAACACACTCGCTCGCTTCGTCTTTTCTCTCCTCTCAAGTACAAGCAAACCTCGTTTCTACAACTTCAAGCTTCGACTTTGTCCCGCCTCGACTGACGGTCGCCTTCTCTCTCAAGTCAAATCACTCGCCACGTCACATCCCCGCCGCCAATCTCAAGTGGCTCGTAACCGCTTCCTCCCGCAACATCCTAACACCCGCGCTCGCCTACCGCCCGACCGACTTCGACCTCGTCGCCAACGAATCGGCGTACAGCGAGGGGAGGAATGAGGACGAGGGACTAAGTACTCAAAAGGTGCGTACGTTGCCTTCGCATTCAGGCGTTTTCCCACAAGTCCACTAACACCTCAACTTAGAATCTCAGGATATCCACACTCACCGCCTTTGCCTCCACACCGACATCGCTGCTGACGCGCGATACGACCCGCCCACGCCGCCCTCGCTTTCCCCAGCAAACTTGATACCGCCCTCGCCGGCACGAACCAGGTTACAACGAAGGGATGAGCGGTGCGTACCTTCTCTTCGCATTCAGCCCGCGCCATCTCAGCCTCCATCTCAAGACACCCGTTCTCCCCGCACCACCGATTCACCGCTCTCCCGCCCACGCTGCCGCCGGGCTTTCCCCCAGATCACCTATGTACTACAAACAATTACACAATGTGCTCTCAAATCCCTCGGTATCCGCTGATCTCGCTCCCTCCAGCCCAAGCCCGCCCTCGTCGCTAACGCGCCGGCGGCGTCCCGCCCCGCACGACATCAATGCCGTTGCTACAAATGGGAAGCAAATCAGCACGAACAATCAAATGCTCGGTAAAAATTGGATACGCACCGCCTGCCAGATCCAGCGCTGCCGACGCGCGCCTCGGCCCTCCTCGCTCTGCCGACTCAACCGCCGCCGCCGCCGACTCGGGAACCGAATTTGCGGGAGACAAGAAGCGCCGTGCCTGCCCGCTCACCCGTGGAACGCTCCTGCAAAGCCGTTAGCCCGAAAATCCAAGTTTCCAAGGTATGCATTCGCACGTACCTCGTTGTAAATCTCTGACTGACTGCTTCAAATTCAAGGGCTTGTTTTTGAACGCGTCGAGGAGATACCTAGACACTTCATAGGTAGTCAGTAAATAGGTTTTGAATGAAAACAGCTTTGAAACTTACATATAGCGCGAATCGGCGCCGTTTGAGTTGTGAATGAGGAATTCGGCGAAGGCGAGGGCTCGAGATTGTTCAGTGTAGCAATGAACTGAAGTCGTCGGATTCAAGGGAAAAGTCAATGAATGAGAGTCGTACCTTGGTGATTTCGCGAGTCTGAAACCAAGTAGAGTCGAAAGGAATCAAACTGAGAATTGTTATTAAATGCGCAAGTTGGGTAGGTTTTGTTGAAACGAAGCTTACCGGCGTGCTAGCAGTCACAATGTGCATCTCATTGCAGATGCACATCTAAATCAATCTGGAGAGTAAAAAGCAAAGATCAATCCTGAATACCGAAGGGCAAACAAACGAGAAAAGCAAAGCGAACTCACCAATGAATAGCTCATTGATTGAGTTGAGAGTTCCGACGGTACTACACAAATCTAACAAATCCAAAGAACAAGATTAGCAGATGAAAGAAAGGGCAGGATGTCTGAAATAAACTCACAACTTATTGAACGTCGACCAAATACTGTCGGATCGAGGTACGGTTGCAACTTGAAGTGAGTTGAAGATACTACAAAGTAAAGAAAATTGAACCTCACCGACGTAGAAGTACACAGTCAATGCAACCATTGACTGGCAGACCTTCTCATGATCAGGTTGAACGCGCTGTTGATTCAAGTTCGCGCTGTTGATTCAAGTTAGTACCATGAAAACTTAGACAAGAAGAATAGAAATGAAATGAAGCTTGACTTGGTTGGGACGATGAAACTTTCTGAACAGAAGAAAAAAGGTCAGCGAAAGAGTGATTGAACGAAAGGGAATGAGAATTCGATTGAAAACTTGAACGCACTGATTATTGATAGTATTCGATTGATGTTTCTTTGAATTCGCTTGACATATACCTACCAGAGCATGTTTTGAGTTAGTGCTGTTCGGCTTTGACTTGTTTCAACTCACTACGGGGTTAACAAAGAAAGCTCAAAGCTGAGTTGGATTGTAAGTAGAGATTTGATGTTGAGGTAGTGCGTCGTCCCTCCCGTTGAACGCGACCTTGAATCACACAATACGGCCGCCGCCCTCAAGCCACTCACTTACCATCCAAGACATGTCTACTGACTATCGACTACCCGAGGCAATCCCGACCCTCAAAATCAATCCACCCTGTGCCGAAATCCGCCCCGACCTACTCCCGTCGTCGTGAACTCGGCTGTAAATCAGGTACTAGCTGCAAAGAAATTGTCAGTAACGAACGAATCGTTTCGGGATCAGAGAGAGAAACTTACTACAAGATGATTTGCGCTGTGGAAGGCAGAATTGAGTCAATGGCGGCGTGTAGATACTGGAAAGAAGTTGAAGTTGGGTTAGCTAACAGCAACGGGGGAAAGGTAAATGGAAAACGGACAAAGGAAGAGGAACGAAGTCGAGTTCAAACAAAGAAAGGAATATCAACGAATTAAAGCTCACCGCTGTGGAAATTCAAAGTCATATCCATTGACTGGCAGACGTTCTCACGTCGAACGAGCTGTTGAATCAGTCAGCGCATTGAAAACAATAAGAAGAATAGAAATGAACGGCGCACGGAAATGTGCATCTCACTGCACGGAGTATATTCGAAAGCGAACCTAACGAGAAACGAAGTCAGTGAAGATGAAGAGCTAAGTAAGGCTAGTACGACGCACCTTATACCTATATTGACACCTCAGAACAAGAACTCGAAGGCTTGAGGGAAAGAAAGAAATAGGATGAATATACTAGGTGAAAGAAAGAGTCGGTCAACGATTCGAGACTAAGTCAACATCGAGTGAACTCACTTTAAGATCAACAGTACAATAGACTACTATAGAAAAAGAGGTTAGTTCAATATGGATGCGTTCGAGGCACCACGCACCGTAGATGAAGACTGCAGCGCTTGACACTGCGCCGAGGGTAGAATTGGGGCACGCGTCGAAGCCGGGCCTGGAGAGAATGAAGTTAGTAAGGGAAGATAAAAACGAACCGAAAGTGGAATAGAAATTAGAATGTTAAAAAGAAAAGGTCGGGGGGTTGGGACTATGAACGATGTCGACGGTGTATAGGTGTGAATGGTAGAAGCAAAGGAAAATGGAGAGGGATAGAAAGAGAAGAAGGATATGCGTAGAGCGCACCGTGAACCCAATCAACCCGACATTCAACTCCTCCCAGCCCAGCTCTGACAACAACGAGACCTATGAACAACATCAGCGAGGACACGGGTCAGACGACGTAGAAAGGAGCGAAGATGAATGAAAGAGGAGAAGGATACACATAGAGCTCACCGTCACAACAACCAACCCGCCGCCCAACTCCACGCAACCCGACTCCAACAACGGCGACAAAGACCTAAGAGAAACATCAGCGAAGGCACCGAGGGAGACGACGTACGAAGGCTTAAGGGCGACGAGCAAGCAAACGAGGCGCCGAGAGGACGAGGTTGAGAGGGGAAGGTGGTGGTAGGAGGGAAAGGAGGGAGGTGGGTTGAACTTCAAAGCTTCAACCCACGAGCCTTATATACCCGTCACCCCCCGATCTCCTCCCCGATTTCCCTGACCCTCCCATAGCGAAAACCACGCAAATCCCCTCCGCGGATCTTGGAGAGTCAGTTTAAAATAGATTCTCCGCCTGAGTCATCCTACACGCGACGCTAAATCGGGGTGGTTGGAAACCCTGAAAATCGGTAAAAATATTCAGAGGTCGGCGGAGATGTAAAACACAAAACCGCGCACCGAGTCCCAAATAGATTCAATTGTTCCCAACGTATTCCGTCACCTATCTCCGCCGATACCTTCGCTCTCCACCCTGGAAACATGGATGTCGCAAAGTCGTCCAACTCCAGCTGCCGAGCGTTGGGCGGGCATACAAGCCAGTATACAGAGCGTAGACGCAGGAGAAAGTAGTTGAAAAGTTTTGGGAATCTAAAAACAGCATGAGTCACAACGATACTTCCAAGTAAGCGAGATATGGGAAAACGCACCAGATTTCCCTGACCGTTCTATCCAGCCCTGTCGCATCCCGCACCGCCCAAAATCATTTGTCGTATCCAGGAGACTCGTTCTGACAGATCGATTCCGCATGCCCGCGGTCTCGCGCTTCCATACCAAGTTTTTGCCTGATTTCCTGAAGTCGCCGTTTTCGCAGATCCAGCGGCCCTGAGTGCCCATTTGAGCCGGATTAGCACTAAAACAAATGCAATATGTATATGAGTACTCACCTGAGATCCCTCAGCCCCAAATTACAGCAAAACGAAAAACGATGATGAAAGTCGAAGACAAAGAGCGAAGAACTTCCTATTCTGGACTCCGGCGTTGAACTGTCAAAATCTATTTGGCAGCATTTGCGCTCGGCTTGCTCTCTCCCGCCATCTCGGAAAATTTTCTATCGGCTCCCCTCACGGCAGCACTCTGGTGGACTCGGCAGCGCAGCTTGGACCTAGCGGCATTCAAGGTCCCCGTCTTCCGGCATACAACAGGCAGCTTGGAAGCCAGTTAAGCGAAATGGGCTGGTCTGATTGATATCGATCTCGACCCTTGCACACGCGGATTTCTGCTGCCGTATTGGCTTCCTTGCCCGTTCTGGCGTCAACAGGGTTCCCTGACGCCGCCTATTTCTGTTTTATTCTGACTCACCCCCGCCGACTTGGCCCCGATTTCGACCGACTTCCGTCGGGATGTCGTTGGGTCAAAAAATAGATAGTTGTTAGCTCAAATCGTCGAGTTTGGGATAGGTGTGTTCGATTTCGTGTGAATGTGAGTTGCTACCTTCATTCTGTTTCGTTACTTGACTGGTTTCGCGTTCAGTTGAAGTCATATGTTTTCGATCGTGTCAAAAATAGGTTCAAGTTGGTTTTCAGCTCAAATCCTCGATTCCGCTGCAGAAGCGTTGAACTCCGCTTGAACGTAGGTTTCTGTTTCTGCTCTACTTTGTCTGCTTGGCTTGATCGCGCCGTTTCATTCAGGTCTTACCGACGGTGTGAGAACACAGTTTAGTCTTCTTTCAACCTAAATTGTGTAGAAGTCTAGAGGAGATTTAGATTTGAAGCGATTGTGAGTCGATTCGTTAACTCTATTCTGTTTCTTTGCCTATCTTCGATAATCGCGTCGAATTGAGAACTTCAACTTCGGCGCAAAAACGCGCCATTGATGCGTACAGAATGTCGCTCCTGATGGCACTGGTACGCCAGCCACCTTCTCGGTAATCTACCGCGCTATCCGGGAGCTGTGTCTTAAAATAATCAATCCAGTTTCCATTCAAGTACCATACAGAATCTTGCTGACTCGACAATTGCCGTACAGAAACATCACCCGATTTGAGGATCTGCCAGGCAACGCGACTATTTTCGGACGCAATCAAACGGCGGAAGTTCTGCGGCCAGGGTTGATGAGAAGGGTATGTGTGATTGTTTTGTTGAATGATTGATTCGCCTCGCGTTGACCAAATCACGGCACCACAGCAACCTCTTTTATTACCACCACCACTAATCCAACTTGCCTCCGTTCGCTCCCCATTTCCCTCTCCCTCTCCATCCCCATCCTTCCTTCTTCTCTTCTCTCCTCGAGCTCGCCTCTCCCACCACGACCTCCATTCGACATCCTCACCTAGCCGACGTTCCTCAAATCCGCTCGAGTCCACCGGCTCCTTCAACCCCAGCGATCCCAGCTCTGCATGTAAGTTTCTTTCCACCCGAGCCTGTACCTGTGTGCTAACAATCCTTTCAGCAGCTCTCAATCCGCTTTCGACGTCGGTTCGCTGACTCAACTCAACCCGCCTTGAAGCCTTCGTCAACGTCCCAACACCGCTACCAACGCCTAAGAATGTGGCTCAGGTATGTGAGCCACCAGCTCCATCAGAGTTCTTTTCTTTCTGACGAGTTTCTCGCAGCCTCGTTTAGTCATCAACGAATGCACACCACTCGATGTCCTCAATTCAACATCCGCCGTCGCCACTTGACAACTTCACAAATCGGCCAACTCTAAGGTATGTGGACATCTTCCGTTATCATTCTATTGCATTCTTACAATTGATTTAGTAGTTCTGAACGCATCTTAGCTGCCGGCAGGCCAATCCGCCTTTCCAAACTTAACCAACGTTCGAATGCCTTCAATGTCGTCTCTCGCCGCCCCCAGCACCGCGCAGCGGCGTATAGGTCTTGAGTGTACGGCTCCACATCCCGCGAGTTAGATGTATGGCTGGTGAGTAGATACACAGCAAATCTTACTTGTCGTTCATCTTCTAACTCACTCTTACCTTTTTCAAGATTCCAAGCTGCCGGTAGGCGAAGGCCACGTCTCCAGGTTACATGCGGCGTACCTTGGCCTTGCCTTCGACGTCCTCGGCGACCCAAGAGCGCCGCGCAGCGGCGCGAGGTATTGCCGCTACATATTGATGTCCCGCGAGCAGGATGTTCGACTGGTGAGTCTTCAACATCTGTATATCAATGCACAAATATACTAACCTGCTTTAAGTCTTTTCTCTCCCAAACTCAAGCCGCCGGTAGCCAATTCTCGCACCCTCAATTTGAATCTCACTCCGCCGTATCTATCTCGCTACTTCGACGTTCCCGATGGCCGCGACCGCCGCGTGGCGGCGCGAAGTCTTAACTAGAGATATCAGCGTCCCGCGAGCGTGCCGTGCAGCTAGTGAGTCTTCCGGTCTACATTCCTGATCCAGTAAAGCTGAATTACTTTCCATTTTTGTTTCTAGAACCCAAGCCGCCGGCAGGCAAACACCGCGTCCTCAAACTCAAGGTGGCGTACCGCTATTTCGGTCTGTCTCTGTGCCGGGGAGCGCCGCGGAGCGGCGCGACGTCTCGACGCTATATCAACGTCCGGCGAGCGGGCGTTCTTACCTCTTGATGCACTGAAGCTGACTTATCTTCAAATTTTCTTTGCAGGGTGTAGGCCGCCGGCAGGCAAATCCCGCATCCCAAAATCTAAGGCGGCGTTAAACCCTGGTTGCCGTTGTTTCGATTAACTTCGGTGTTGGCGAGCGCCGCGAAGCGGTGCGAGGTCTTGACGCTATAGATCGACGTCCTGCGAGCGTGAAGTACGCTAGGTAAGTCTTCAATTCTTCCTTCTTCATGCACCGAATCTGACTTATCTTCACCTTGTTTCAAGTGTTCGAGCCACCGGCAGGCTAACCCGCCCTCGACACTTCAAGCATCGAGTTCACGACCCACTTGAAGTCAGTGTTGTTGGCGTCGCCGGCGTGGCGGCGCTAACCTTTACTCTTTATTTCGCTCCCGAACGGCACCTCAAGTACGTAAACTTCAACTCTTTCCTCTATTGTATATCCTTCTACTCCAATCTTTCCTCCATTATAGGGCCTTCTAACTCTGCTTATTTTATCGTCACCAGAATCTGGCGGACGAGTCGTTCTAATGGCGGGTTTTTACTTTTCAATCTCTTGTCACGTTCAATTCTGACCTACCAATTCTAACCCTAGGCAGACAACAATGACACGACGTATCATCGTCCGGCGAGCGGGGTTCTCTGATCATCAGGGGCGTAGACTGTTTTCAGCTTCTTCAATCTTGGCAAAGAAACTTGGAGCCAACGAACTCCAACAATATACATCCATTCCTGAACATCGGTGTCCCTCGACCGACGATTATTATATAGATCTTCTTCCCGCGAGCGGGCTGGGTTGCAAGTAAGTCTCAATTTTACCTCTTCTCGCGTTGAACTTACTCTTAGATACCCAGACATCGTTCACACGACGTATCGACGTCCGACGAGCGACGTCTTTGCGTGAAACAGGTCCGAAGGCGCGTTCCAAGTATGTCAATTTCAATTTCTGGTAGTGTCAAAATTGACCTTACAAACATCCAGACATCGATTACACATATATCGACGTCCGCCGAGCGGCATTTTCGGTGAGATAGGTGCGTAATCCATTCTAAAACGCTGAAATTCTCATCTACCTAGCGAATCGGCCTTCAAACTTTCGAAATTCGATTCTTCGGCGTCGGCCGAGCGCCAGTTCTGCCCAAGTAAGTGATCTGTTGTGCGATTTGTAACCCCAAACTCGGTTCTCATGGTGTTCACTGGCGAAATCGCACTCAAGACACTTAGAAATCTGCGAGTCAAGTGTACAGGGGACGAATTTCATTGGTGAGGAGTTCAATTTTGACTTATTAACTCGGTTTTGACTTCATATTTTGCTTTTCCAGCTCAAGGTGAATGTATATCGTTGAAACCGATGGAAATACGCTGTCAGGACCTGCAAAATTTCGAATGTTTCTTCGATTTCACTATAGTACTTAGCTAGAAAATTGATATATCTCGCTTTGACACTCTAATTAACGCGTCAAAGCGCGCCTCGACGCGTCTTTGGATCCCTCCATATTTCCCCTCCACTCCCCACGCCAAACGACGCGTCAGGTCACGGGAAAACGCGTTCATGCTTGTTGAATTTTTGATTTTTCTTCTCGCCAGTCAATCCACAAACAAACAAGAGGTCCGTGCACGATCCCGAAAACCATAAAGCTGAGCAAAAAGGGCGACGCAGTACGCCTTGGCGACGCATGCCTTAGCGTGAGCAGGCCGTGCAAGGTGTCTGGGAATTTCCTTTTTGGGAGCAAGCAATTTTATTCAGTCGTAATACAAGTAAGTAGTCGAATTCTCCCAGTTGGCGTAGGATTAGCGCGCTGGCGAAGACGAGGAAGCAGCCCCAGATCCACCAGTTCAGCGTCAGAGAGGTGGTGTAGGCGCCGGTATTTTGGTACAGCACCAAAGCGAGGATGGAGTGCAGGAGGACGTGCAGGAGGAAGAGCCGCGCGATCCAGCGATGCATGAGGATATACGTCGAGTGCGACCAGTTCGTGAGCCACAGAAGCACGTTGTTGCGGCTCGAAAAGAGGAAGAGCACGGGCATATTGCAGAACGCCAACACGCCTGTGCGCCACATGAAGTACGCCATGAGCTCTTGATAGCGACTGGTGTACCACTGCATCTGTTGGTCCGGGTAGAGCGTTTTGTACCCGATGGAGAGGAAGATGACGTTCAACGCGACGAGGACGAAGATGTAGCCACTTTGCCCGACGGTAGGGACGTTTCCGAGGAGGAAGGGGAGGGAGCGGTCGTGGTAGGTCCCGATGAGGCTGGGGTAGAGGTAAGGCCGAATTCGCGATATCCCACGACTCATGAAGGGCAGATACCCCAGCCACGTCAGGACGAGGGGCAGACCGAATGAGGTCAGGCAGATTGAGAGTCTAGTCCGACAAATCAGCGGAAAAGACAGATGAAATAGCTCGAGGCATACCCGTAGTAAGATTCGAGCGCGGTCTCACGGAAAAAGTAATACAAAGTAATCCACGTAGTCTGCCAATTCTCCTCCGTTGTCAGCATAGTCGAATTCAGCACTAAATCCTGTCCCATCGCCACCACAGTCGGCGGAACCGTGATATTCGCCATCACCTCCCCAAAGCTCCAATTCGGCAAGACCTTTGCGTCCCCCGTAATCTCCGTCTCCCAAAAAGTCTCGATCTTCGACGCGCGCGTGTCGTCGGGACAGTAGAGATGGATGCACCACGCGATGGAGCTGAGATAAGGGAAACTCGACGCCCGACACAAAGCGAGATTGTGCGCAGCCTCGTCGCCTGTGATGTGCCCTCCCGCGCTGATGGTGTCGGAGCACGAGAGTGTGTACGGGGAGAAAGACCGGAAGCAGCCGTGTGCACAGTACGGGTCGTAAAAGTAGAACCCGTTGATGCCAGCCAGCCCGCTTTTGGAGATTGGGACAGGACCGGTGGCAGTCACGACTGAGATGAAAGCAAGCAAGCACAGAAATAAGGTCATGGCGAGAGCTCGAATTCGTCGAGTTTGACTGGACGTAGAGACGTAGAAGGCCTTCAAATTCGAATTATACGAGGCGGGAACAGCTGGATCTGAGATTTTGCCTGAGAGGAGTTAGGAAGTCAGGCAACGGACAAATTGTCGTGTTGCGGGGCACGAGTTGTGGTGAAATCTATTCAGCACGGAACTGACGGAAGGAGTGCCTGGCGTGTGCACTGATTGCCGTGCGGCGCCGCCGACCAATAGCGGAGCTGGATGCGATGGGGGGAGATAAGAAACAAGGAGGACGTCCTGCGTGGGCACAGCGCGGATAGGCGGGACTACGCATCGGGTGACGAGGAGGATGCTCGAAGGTGAATGTAGGGCCGTATACCTGAGGTATCAAGAGTAGAGTCGGTGGTGGTGGTCGCCGGCGAGATACAAAAAAGCCTTTGCCTTTCAAGCTTTCGAGCTTTGACAGAGGGGGTAGGTACTCGGGAACGGTCGTGATTTCATTGGACATTATCACTACTAAAACTTGTGGGAGAGTGAGCACAGGTCTACAGCTGCAATACCAGACGAACTTACCAAACACTATCGGCAACGACCTCGACAGGACCGAGCAAAAGAGGGAGACAACGGCGATCTAGAAGACTCGGAAAAATTGTGTGAATGTGTGCACATAGTCGTTCACGGTTGGTGGATATCGTAGAGAGAGGAGATAAATAGATGGCAGGCGAAGAAAGGGGCGGGGAACGACGAGGTGATGGGGGCGAGAGGGAAAAGGGAGTGGGCGAGGTGGATGGGTTTTATAGCCTGGTGACAAGGACCGATCAAAGTGCCAAGAGGCATTTTCGCGGATGCTTAGTCAGCCAGTTCTTGAGCCATTTTGGCCGGAGATAGCCGGAAGGACTTTTGAAAACTCGAAGTCGCGAAGGATTACGAGGTCCTGAGGCGGAGCGTATGAGGGATTTTCCAAAGCAGGCTCAGAACTCGAAATTCAGATCAACGCTGACTTGCGTCTGCTCAATGTGGTCAGGAATGCTCGCAGTGTGTACGCTTGTTTACATTTTCCTCGCCCAACACACTCGCTCGCTTCGTCTTTTCTCTCCCCTCAAGTACAAGCAAATTTCGTTTCTTCAAGCTTCGACTTCGTCCCGCCTCGACTGACGGTCGCCTTCTCTCTCAAGTCAAATAGCTTGCCACGTCACATCCCCGCCGCCAATCTCGAGCGGTCGCATCAAGCGGTCGCAACCACTTTCGGACAACATCCTAACACCCGCGCTCGCCTACCGCCCGCCCAGCGTCGACTTTGCCGCTAACGAATCGGCGTACAACGAAGGGAGGAATACGGGACACTCAGGGTTATAGAACTCAAAAGGTGCGTACGCTACCTTGGCGGTCAGGCGTTGTAGCGCATCCACTAACATCTTCAGAATCTCGCGATATCCGCTCACCCTCGTCGCGCCGCCGTCTTCGCACTCCCCGCCTTCGCCTCGATACCGTCCCCGCCGCTGCCTACGCGCGCTACGACGGCCACCAACCACCGCCCACGTCCCTGTCGTTTTCCCGCCAAAAACCACTAACTACTGCATGTAATACATCGTTCTACCATTCAGCGCATCCTCATTTCGCTCCAGCCCACCTCCTCGAACCCCCGCCCTCATCGCTGCCATGCCGACGATTCCCTCGCTTACCACCCCACTCCGCATCGCCGCCTCCCCGCCGCTAGCACGCTCTATGAAGTGGGAAATGAATCAGCACCCAGAAGCAGAGGCCGGGCGGGAATCGGTACGCACCTCTTCGTACTCGAGCGCAGCTGATGTGCCTCACCCGTCTACCCTCACCAGGACCGACACCCGCCCAGATTCCCAACTCACCGCACCCCGAATCCCGCCCCGTCGCCACTCGATCCCCGCCCTCGCCTTCGACCCCGTACAGCACCATCCTCGAAGATTTACTGCCGACACGCTCTAATATTAAACGGAAACGAATCAGCTCGACGGAACAAAAGATCGGGGGAAGATTATACGGGTCACCTCGCAGATTCAGTGCTGCCGACGCGCGTCTCGGCTTTGCTCTACCGTCCTCAACATCGACCCATCCACCGACTTGCGCTACGCGAGGGGAAACGAATTCACAAGAAAAAATCAATCAGCGGCCTAACAAACTCGAATGACGTGTGCCTGGTCGGCGCGCGCGAACTCCCGTCTACATCCAACCCGACCCGCCGCCGCCGTTCGCGCTCGCTGGCTGAGCGCTCCTGTAGGCGGGATTTGGTTTTGAAAGTACGTCTCCGCACGTACCTTGTTGCAAATCTCTAGCTGTCAATTTCAACGGTTTGTATCTCGAACGCGTCGAGAACGTAACTAGAAACTTTGTAGGTAGTCAGTAAACAGAATTTGAATGAAACTGACTTTACAACTTACATGTACATAGCGCGAATCGGCGCCGTTTGAGTTGCGGAAGACCAAACTGAATTCAGGTCAGCAGCGTCGAATTCAAAGGCGAAGATATTGAATGAGAGAGACATACCTTCGTGAAGTTTTGCACCGAGCTTGATCGTTGGAGTCCAAACAAAACTTCCCGACAATCTGAAAGTCATCAATATTAGTGAATGCGCAGTTTAGGTAGAGTTGCTTGAAATGGAGCTTACTGGCGTGCTAACAGTCGAAATGTGCATCTCATTGCAGATGCACATCTAAATCAATCTGGAAAGAACCAATGAACATCAGTTGTGGATATCGAGAAGCAATTCAAACGAGACAAGAGAAAGTGAACTCACCAATGAACAGTTCATTGATTGAATTCCGACGATAACCAATCTAAGAAATTGAAAGAACCTTAGTGGACGAAAGAAAAGGCAAGATGTCTGAAACAAACTCACAAACTGAATGTCGACCAGTCACTGTCGGATCGGAGTAGGGCTGCAACGCCCCTGCCCAACTTGAAGTGAGAAGATACAAAGTAAGAAAGAAAATTGAACCCGGTCACCGACGCAGAAGGACACAATCACAACCATTGACTGGCAGACGTTCTCATGATCAGGTTGAACGCGCTGTTGATTCAAGTTAGTACCATGTAAACTTGGACAAGAAGAATAGAAATGAAATGAACCTTGACTTGGTTGGGACGATGGAACTTTCTGAACAGAAGAAAAAGGGTTAGCGAAAGATTGATTGAACGAAAGAGAAAGAGGAAGCGACACACTGAATACTGGATTAACGGTTCTAATTATTTGGATCAGTCTTGTTCGGCTTCTATGACGTTCCGGACGTTGCATAAATCAAACCGCAAAAAAACTTTTGAGGCGCAAAAAAAAAACTTTTGAAAGTCCTTCAATAAGCTTCATATTGCAGGATCATAAGGTAGGGGTATCTGGGAGGTGTCCCCTCACTGGAAAGCATCAGTTTCGCGGCGGAACATGTTCATCGGGGCGGGGGGCCCGATTTGATCAAGTCGGGAATCACCGACACTGCTTCGGACTTAACGGACCTATTGTCGGCGTGTCTCGCGTCGAACAACATTGAACTTGCTCAGTTGCTGCAAGCTGCACGAGATGGAGGCTGCATCCTGGCTCCTTCTGCAGGCTACCAGTCACTTTGAATCAGTTTCTCCCCTACCCTACGACTCCACTTTCCCGGATGCACAGATTTCAAAATTTACTCTGGGCATTTAATCTGCTGTTGCCTGCTTACTTAGGTTGTACTTGGGAGTCTAGTTCAGCTGTACCATACACTACCGATCTCGATTTTGAGTACCTTTCGGACGTGAAGTTGAAAGTTCTGTCCATCGTGGACAAATTTTTTCGCGTTATGTCACGGACCTCGTGCTGTGACAGCTGGTGATGCTAATCAGCTGCTCAGCATTTGTTGAGACTTAAATTGAGTGAAGTCCACATGCAGAGCACAAGGTGTGAACCAAGGCAATAAGAGCCGGCAAGAGCTAACGTTCTAGCCAATACAACAAAGAAACCATGTTGGACTCAAGGTGACCCGGACACAGCTCCGTTAAATCCGATGATGATCATTGATCAAATCGGGTCCCCCGCCCCGATGAACATGTTGCGCTGCGAATTGTGTCGATTCCAGCGAGGAGGGACCTCCCACAGACCCCAAGACTATGTGGCTGCAGCTCTGGGCTTATCCGGAGACTTTCAAAAGTTTTTTTTTTGCGCCTCAAAAGTTTTTTTGGGGTTTGATTTATGCAACGTCCGGAACGTCATAGGCTTCTGACTTATTTCACTCACTATGGGGTTAATAAAAGACTAAGCTCGAAGCTGACTTGAATCATAAGAGAAGTTTATCGACGTTGGTTGAGGTGGTTGAATTGTCGAAGAAGGCATTCTGCCCCGTTCGGACGTCATCCCTCGCGTTGAGCGCGACCTCAACTCACACAATACGGCCGCCGCCCTCCACGCCACTCACCTAGCTCTGACGACATGTCTACTAACTATCGAGTACCCGCGGCCGCCGCCATCAATCCCGACCCTCAATGCGCCCAAGTCCGCCTCGACCACACTCCCGCCGTCGTAAACTCGGCTGTATATCTGGTGCTAGCTGCAAAGAACTCGTAAGTAAACGAACGAATCGTTTCGGGATCAGAGAGAGAAACTTACTAGAAGATGAATTTCTGCTTGCCGCCGTGCAATCAAGCATTGACCTGTAGATATTGAAAATTGGAGCTAGCAAGTTGAAATCGAAAACAAGTGAAACGAAGGAAGTTAATGGAGCAAACTTGTATTTGAACGAAGAAAGGAATATGAACGAATTAAATGCTCACCGATGTCGAATCTCACAGTCACATCCATTGACTGGCAGACGTTCTCACGTTGAGCGGCTGTTGTGTCAGTCAGAGCATTGAAAACAACAAGAAGAATAAAAATGAACGGCGCACGGAAATGTGCATCTCACTGCACGTAGTATATTCGAAAGCAAATCTAACGAGAAATTGGAGTCAATTGCTTCGGAGTGAGATGCTCGGACTGAATACGACGCACCTGATATCTATGACTCAAGACCCCACAGCAAGAATTTCGAAGACTTGAAGGAGAAAAGAGAATGAATAGATGTACTATGCGAGGTAAACAGTTAGTAAACGAAGTGAAACTGGATAGAATGAACTTACTTGACTAGAAACGATACAGTAGTATACTATAGAAAGAGAGATTAGTTCAATATCAACGCGTTCAGGCCAACACACGCACTCTAGGTAGTAACTGAATTGAGGTTGAAGTAGAGTTGGCTGACGGGGCGGCGATGGTATGGCAGACGCATGCGTCGAAGGGGAACCTCTAAAGTACGTAGTCGTCATGGTCGAAAGGGATGTTGAATAGAAGTTCAAGGTGGATTGAATGAGATGAAGAAAGGGTTGTGGTTGTGGATATGACCGACGTCGGCGAAGGTATGGTGAGTGGCGAGGGCGGGTGTGGAGGTAGAAGTAAAGGAAGCGAAGAGGAATAGAAAGAGGAAAGAGATATGCGTAGAACGCACCGTGAATCCAACCAACCCGCCGTCCAACTCCTACCAGCCCAGCTCCGACAACGTCGACAACGGCGAGACCTATGAGGAACATCAGCGGAGGAACGGGGTAGACGACGTACGATGCGGGGTGTGCGACGAGGAAGGAGACGAGTGGTCGAGAGAGTGAGTCTGAGAGGGGGAGGTGGTGGTAAGAGGGAAAGGAGGGAGATGGGTTGGACTTCAACCCACGGGCATTATATACCCACCTCCCCCCGATCTCCTCCCCGATTTCCCTGACCCTCCGATAGCGAAAACCACGCAAATCGGCCCCGCGGACCTGGCAGAGTCAGTTTAAAATAGAACCTCCGCCTGAGTCAGCCCACACGCGGCGCTAAATTGGGGTGGTTGGAACCCTGAAAATCGGTGGAAATATTCAGAAGTCGTTGCAGATGGAAGGTACCAGCCCACGCACCAAGTCCCAAATAAGTCTGATTGTTTCCAAGGTATTCCGCCACTCAAATCCGCCGATACCCTGCCCCTCCGCCCTGAAAACTTGGATGTCGCAAAATCGTCCAATTCCAACTATCGAGCGCTGAGCGGATATACAGGCCAGTATACGGAGCTCAAACACAAGAGAAAGTAATTAAAGAGTTTTGAAAGTCTAAAAACAGCATGAGTCAGAATGATACCCCCAGATAAGCGAGATATGGGAAAACGCACCAGATTTCCCTGAGCGGTCTCTGCCGCCCTGTCGCCTCCCACACCGCCCGTAATCATTTGTCGTATCCAGAAATCTTGTTCTGGTAGATTGATGCCGCATGCCCGCGGTCTTGTGCTTCCATACCGAATTTTTGCTTGATTTCACGAAGTCGCCGTTTTCGCAGATCCAGCGGCCCTGAGTGCCCATTTGAGCCGGATTAGCACTAAAACAAATGCCATATGTATATGAGTACTCACCTGAGACCTCCCATCCCAAAATCCCAGCGAAACGAAAAAAGATGATGAGGGGAGAAGACAAAGAGCGAAGAACTTCCTATTCTGGACTCCGGCGTTGAACTGTCAAGATCTATTTGGCAGCGTTTGCGCTCGGCTTGCTCTCGACTGCCATCTCGAAAAACTTTCTATCGGCTCCCTTCACGGCGACACTCTGGCGGACTCGGCAGCGCAGCTTGGACCTAGCGGCATTCAAGGTCACCGTCTTTCGGCATTCAACAGGCTGCTTGGAAGCTACTTAAGCGAAATGGGCTGGTCTGATTGATATCAATCTCAACTGCACACGCGGATTTCTGCTGCCGTATGGCTTCCTTACCGTTCTGGCGTCGCTAGGGTCTGTCGGCGCCGTCTATTTCTAGTTTTGTCTGGCTAGCCCCGCTGACTGGTCCCGATTTCGACCGACTTGCATCGGGATGTCGTTGGGTCAAAAATAGATAGTTGTTAGCTCAAATTGTCGAGTTTGGGGAAGGTGTGTTCGATTTAAGGTGAACGTGATTCAGTATCTTTATGCTGTTTTGTTATTTCAACGGTCTTACCTTCTGTTCAGGTCATATGCGAGATTCTCGATCGTGTCAAAAACAGGTCTAAGCGGGTTTTCAGCTCAATGCTTCAACTCCACTTCAAGGCGTTGAACTACGCTCGAGTATGGGGTCTTGTTTCTGTTTTACTGCGTCTCCTTCACCTGTTTTCACCGTGTCATTCAAATCTTATCCAGCCCGACAATGTGCAGGAGACAGTTTAGTCTTGCTTCAAGTCAAATCGGCGAGGATTCCCTAGGAATTTAGATTCAAAGCGATTGTGAGTTTCTTTTTTTACTCTATCCTGTTGCTTTGCATCTGGTCTCTCCATGTATTCCCGATTGAACTCTAATTTCTCGATAATCGCGTTGAATCGATTAGGATTCAACTTCGGCGCGAAAGCGCGCCATTGACGCGCTCAGAGCTGTAGCGCTGATGGCGCTGATACGCCAGTCCCATTTCTTCATTTATCTACCGCACTATCCGGGAGTTTGCGTCCCAAAATAATTCGCTAACCAATCTGGTTTCCATTCACCATAATAAATCTAACTGACTCAACGTTGCCTTGCAAACCCATCACCCAAATCGGAAGACTTACAAACACACGAGGCAATCTCGGACTCAATCAAATCGGCGGAAGTTCTGCGGCCAGGGTTGATGACACGCGTATGTATATTTCTTTTGTTGAATGATTGATTTGCCTCACGTTTGACCGAATCACGGCACAGCACAGGGTTTCTTTATTACCACCACCACCCACTCACCTCCCTCTATTTTTCTCCCCGTCCCCTTCGCCTCCTTTATCCCTTCTTCCCTCTTTCTCCTCTCCTCGAGATCGCCTCGCCCACCACCACCTCCATTCAACATTGCCACATCCTTACCTCCTCGACTTTCCTGACATCCGCTCGAGTCCAACGGCTCCTTTTACTCAGCTTCAGCTCCGACGATCCAAACCACCCATGTAAGAACCTTTCAACCTGAATCTTTTGCTGCGCGCTAACGATCCTTTCAGCTCCTGTCAACCTATTGTCAATGCTGATTCGCCCACTCAGCTCGACTCGCCTTCGTCAACCTCCCGACACACCTTTCCTCCACCACCGACGCCCAACTCTATCGCTTAGGTATGTCAGCCACTCATTCAATCAGACTTTGTTTCCCATTTCTGACGAGTTTCTCGCAGCTTGACACTTGTCTGGGCCGTCGACGAACGCACGCCACTCGCTACTCTAAAACTCGACATCCACCTTCGCCACTGGGCAGTTCTGTTGGGTCAAAGCGGCGGAAGCGGCCCCAATCCAACACTCAGGTATGACAGCATCTTCTTTCATCTTTCTATTGTATTCTTACGATTCGTTCAGACGGTTTGAACTCCTTTTTGCCGCCGGCAGGCAAACCCCGCCCTTCAACTTAGCTAACCGACGTTTCTCTTCGACGTCGACGTCCTCGCCGTTCACTCGCGCCGCGCAGCGGCGCCTGTTCCTGGTTATGGCTATCGGCATCCTACGAGCGGCAAGCACGTCCGGTAAGTGGTTTTGACCAAGCTCTTGTAGTACCAATGCTAACTCTTTCACAGTAATTTTCACTGAGTTTGGCCGCCGGCAGGCAAGCGCCCGCCCCTCAATCCAAGCCAACGGATCTCTTGCTGCCCTTCAACTCTGCTAACGTTTGTGAGCGTCGCCCAGCGGCGCGAGGTCTTGGGGCTGTATATCGAGATCCCGCGAGCACCATGTCCGACTAGTGAGCCTTTATCATCTGTATATCAATACACAAAGATTTTAACATGCTTGAGCAATTTTTCCAGAACTCAAGCCGCCGGCAGGCAATCCCCTCAGCTTCAATACACCATATCTATCTCGCTACTTCGGAGTTCCCGGTGGCCGCGAGCGCCGCGTAGCGGCGCGAAGTCTTGACTATACGTATCAATGTGACGCGAGCGGGCCGTGCAACAAGTAAGTCCTCCGGTCTTCATTCTTGATACACCAAAGCTGGAATACTTTCAAGTTTTTGCCAGAATCCAGGCCGCCGGCAGGCAAACGCCGCATCCCCAAACTTAGGGCGGCGTGTCGCTACCGCTAATTCGATCTGTCCATGTGCCTGGGAGCGCCGCGACGCTCCGCGACGTCTGCTCGGCGAGTCTCCCATGAGTCCCATCTTATCATGATGAATCTGATCTTATTCTCGTTCTTTTCAGCGGTGCATACTCTCGACTATACAGATCGACGTCCCGCAAGCGGGACGTGCGAATGGTACGTTTTCGGTCCTCCTTCTTGGTGCATCGAAACTGACGTACCTTCGACTTTTTTTCCAGGGTTTAGGCCGCCGGCAGGCACACTCCGCGTTCTTAAACTCAAGGCGGCGTTGCCCTGCCCCTGTTTCGACGAGTTTCAGTGTCGGCGAGCGCCGCGAGGTCTTGACGCTACATATCGACGTCCCGGGAGCGGGACGTATCTCTGGTGAGTCTTCTGATGTTGATTTTTGCCGCACGAAATCTAACTTACTCTTAATTTTATTCAAGGGTCCGGGCCGCCAGCACGCTAACCCCGCGCTCAAGCCTTCAACCCGCAACTCTTCAAACAAAATCATCTGTGCAAGGCTTGACGGTATATTTCGGCGTCCGCCGAGCGACCTCTCAGGTTGTATCTCGTCATTCTATCTTGCATATCACCTCAACAAACCATCTATCCTTGTTCTATACAAAGACAATCCACGTACGCACCATCGACCGGCGTTCAAATTCAAGTAAGTCCTCGTTTAGATTGTTGACCTCGTTCCCGTCGTGTTGACTGGGATCTTGTCAGACACTTGAACAATACCTTTCGCTGGGACGCCACTTCCGAACCCTCCCGAAGCTCACCAATGATTCTGGTATGTATCTCATTCCCGCGAGCGAAGTAAGTTCCAACCTTCAATCTCTTTACTGCTGAATTTGGACTCGCAAACCTGTGGACATCGTTTACACGACAGATCGACGTCCGCTGAGCGGAGTTTATGCTTGAGAAAGGTGCGTAGGGTATTCTCAGGTACTCAAATCTTCTCTAGACATCGACTACACTACATATCGCCGTCCGCCGAGCGGGGTTTTCTTTTGAAATAAGTGCACAATCCATTGTCAAGTTCTAAAATCCTCTTCTTCCCAATGTTACGATGTTCAACCGTCGCAAACCGGACTTCAAACTTCCCAAATTTCATTTTTCGGCGTCCGCCGAGGGCATTTCCGGTCGAGTAAGGGATCTACTGGACTTCCTTGTCTACGCTGACCCGAATCTTGGTCTTGTAAGGCTTCCAAACCGGCTCAAAACCGTTGAATTTAAGGAACGAGGTGCGAAATTCAAGCGAAAATCGGTGAATACTTCAATCTTTTTCTTGTCATATCTGTTTCTGACTTGTATTTTCAATCTACTACCCAAAACCCTTGAATTTCCTTCGCGCGAACTTCAATTACAACGCCATGACTTAAAATGTTCCGTTAATTTCCTTGTACTTAGGCAGAAAATGAATATATTCGCTTTGACCATCTAATTAACGCGTTAAAGCGCGCCTCGACGCGTCTCCAAGTCCCTCCATGTTCCCCTCGACTGCCCCTCGACTCCTGCGACCAAACAACGCGTCGACGCGTCCCAAAGTCACGGGAAAACGCGTTCATGCTTGTTGAAAATCTGATTTTTCTTCTCGCCAGTCAATCCACAAACAAACAAGAGGTCCGTGCGCGAGCCTCTGCGTATATAACTAAGCAAAAAGGGCGACGCAGTACGCCTTGGCGACGCATGCCTTAGCGTGAGCAGGCCGTGCAAGGTGTCTGGGAATTTCCTTTTTGGGAGCAGCGTCAACGAGGTGGTGTATGCGCCGGTATTTTGGTACAACACCAAAGCGAGGATGGAGTGCAGGAGGACGTGCAGGAGGAAGAGCCGCGCGATCCAGCGATGCATGAGGATATATGTCGAGTGCGACCAGTTCGTGAGCCACAGAAGCACGTTGTTGCGGCTCGAGAAGAGGAAGAGCACGGGCATATTGCAGAACGCCAACACGCCTGTGCGCCACATGAAGTACGCCATGAGCTCTTGATAGCGACTGGTGTACCACTGCATCTGTTGGTCCGGGTAAAGCGTTTTGTACCCGATGGAGAGGAAGATGACGTTCAGCGCGACGAGGACGAAGATGTAGCCACTTTGCCCGACGGTAGGGACGTTTCCGAGGAGGAAGGGGAGGGAGCGGTCGTGGTAGGTCCCGATGAGGCTGGCGTAGAGGTAAGGCCGAATTCGCGATATCCCACGACTCATGAAGGGCAGATACCCCAGCCACGTCAAGACGAGGGGCAGGCCGAATGAGGTCAGGCAGATTGAGAGTCTAGTCCAACAAATCAGCCGAAAACACAGATGAAATAGCTCGAGGCATACCCGTAGTAAGACTCGAGCGCAGTCTCCCGGAAAAAGTAATACAAAGTAATCCACGTAGTCTGCCAATTCTCCTCCGTCGTCAGCATAGTCGAATTCAGCACCAAATCCTGTCCCATCGCTACCACAGTCGGCGGAACCGTGATATTCGCCATCACCTCCCCAAAGCTCCAAATCGGCAAGACCTTTGCGTCCCCCGTAATCTCCGTCTCCCAAAAAGTCTCGATCTTCGACGCGCGCGTGTCGTCGGGACAGTAGAGATGGATACACCATGCGATGGAGCTGAGATAAGGGAAACTCGACGCCCGACACAAAGCGAGATTGTGCGCGGCCTCGTCGCCTGTGATGTGCCCTCCCGCACTGACGGTGTCAGAGCACGAGAGGGTGTACGGGGAGAAAGACCGGAAGCATCCGTGTGCACAGTACGGGTCGTAGAAGTAGAATCCGTTGATGCCAGCCAGCCCGCTTTTGGAAATGGGGACGGGACCGGTGGCAGTCACGACTGAGATGAAAGCAATTGCAAGGATGCACAGAAAGAGGTTCATGGTGAGAGCTCGAATTGGTCGAGTTTAGAGACGGAGAAGGCTTTGTATTCGACTTATACGAGGCGGGAACAGGTGGATCTGAGATGTCGCCTGAGAGGAGTTAGGAAGTTAGGCAACGGACAAATTGTCGTGTTGCGGGGCACGAGTTGTGGTGAACTCTATTCAGCACGGAACTGACGGAAGAAGTGCCTGGCGTGTGCACTGATTGCCGTGCGGCGCCGCCGACCAATAGCGGAGCTCGATGCGATGGCGGGGAGATAAGAAACGAGGAGAAGGCTCTGCGTGGGCCAAGGGTTGAGCACAACGCGAATAGGCGAGACTGCATATCGCAGTGACGAGGAGGATGCTGGAAGGTGAATGTATGGGGGGTGCACCTGAGGTATCAAGAGTACAGTCGGTGGTGGTGGTCGCCGGTGAGATACAAAGAGCCTTTGCCTTTCAAGCTTTGACAGAGGGGAGGTACCCGAGGTACGGGCATTATTTTAGCGAAGATTATCACTACTTTATGAGAGAGTGAGGACAGGTCTACGGTCGCAATATCAAATGGACTTACTAGACACTATTGGTAACGGCCTCGACAGGACTGAGCAGTACAGCGATCTCGACGCAAGATTTAAGCAGTACACCTCGACAGGACTACAGATCCTTCATAGCTGGTCACAGACATCGTCAATACAATACCTGAGTGAATGGCAGGTGAGGAATGGGGGCAGAGAATGACGAGGTGATGGGGGGCGAGAGGGAAAAGGGAGTGGGCGAGGTGGATGGGTTTTATAGCCTGGTGACAAGGACCGATCAAAGTGCCAAGAGGCATTTTCGCGGTTGCTTAGTCAGCCACTTCCTGAGCCTTTTTGGCCGGAGATAGCGGGAAGGACTTTTGAAAACTCGAAGTCTCGAAGGATTACGAGGCCCTGAGGCGGAGCGTATGAGGGAGTTGTCCGAGCAGGCTCAAATTCCAAAATTCGGGTCAACAATCTTTGCTTGAAGTCTCGAAAATAGGGAATCTGAGTGTGCCAGAAAGACTAAAGTTCGAGCAGAGACTGGCTGGGAGGACTCGGAAGCGGAGAAGTGGAGAAAGGTGCTAAAGGGATGCCTTGAGAGGTGCGGCATCGTCGTGTGTTCCATCGACGACTTTTTTCTATCAGCAAACATGAATTGAAGTTTGAACAGCAGTTCGTGATCAGTACTACCGCGATTCAGATTCGAAGAGTACAATTGAAACCTGAATACAGAATTTTCAGCAAAATCGATGTATTACTATCCAGCTGGCACAGGATTCGTACCTCCAAGTCACTCTCAAACACCGCCGACTAAATCGTTTTCTGAAGGAGAGAACACTTCAGAAACGATGAAATCCACCCGATGACGATTGTCGTAGAAGGGATGCCCAGGTTCTTCCTCCTGCTGCAGCTGCACTGGAGAACCCGGGGCGCTTACACCGCCGTACCCGTACATGTACCCCGGGCTCGGAATTCTATAGCCCGAATTCCTTATCATCTCCCTCGCGCGCCCCAGCAAAACAGTTTTGCGTGTTCCGATCTTCTCCGCTTCCGATTCATTCAAAGGTGGGCCTCGCTCGCAGATATCCACATACGCGATCCGAAGCCACTGAGGAATATCATGTTTCTCAGCAAGAGCGATTCGCTCGATAGGACGGCCCTTGCCCCTGGAAAGCAGGGGGTCAAGTGCGCCAATCGCGCGTTCTCGCAGACGCTGAAAGTCAAACCGCGTGGATATAGCAAGGAGCTCCATCCATTCCTCCGTTGAGGCTTCGCCGCGTTGAAAGGTTCTAGGAAATTTGATTAGACATTATCATGAGTGGCATCATAACATTGCTGAGACGCACTCCTCGTAGAAAAAATTCAGCAGCGCTTCAAATTCAGAACGAGTTACATCGGGGAGCGGAATGGCCCGCGCATCGGTACATCCATCTTCGCCATCGGCGCCAGGTGGACTTGTAAACATGCCATCGAATACAGTGGATTCCTTTCGTAGAAAGTGACGATGGATCTTGTAAAGCTTGTCTTCCACCTGAAGTATATACGCGGCGTTTGAGCCTGGCTCTGCCAGGGTTTGCTAACCACCCACCGAGAATATCGATAAGCTATCATCGAAATAATATTTTTCGCTGTGTCGTGAAACAAAAGGATGTGAAGATTGAACGTCTCCAGTGCTTTCTTGCGAGAGTTCTTGCGAATCGGTTGCTTCAGGTCGGCTCATGGTAGAGTCTCTGGTCAAGATGAGTCTGTGTGCTTCATACACGTGTTCGAAACGACTTCAACCACAGCATACTATTCACATACGAAGGCGTCAGGCATGCTCGGCTTCTAAAATTGGGCATTCAATGCGAGAACAAGCTAGCTTTGGGGTGTCGTGGAGGTGATCGCCGATATCGACTTAGCCCATGTATTCTTGGGGAAATGACGGGGGGGTACATTTGAAAGATGTTAAAGGTTCGCGCTTCGCACCGTGCGGTTCACCCAAAGTTTAGAAAAATGAGAATGTGATCATGATGGTTGGGGGTAGGGTGTGAGAAACTTGCATTTGTTTGTCCATCTCATCAATGATATCATCATCAGTCCCGATTTCTCTCTTTTTCCTTCGTCCATACTTATCTGGGGAGACTAATCTTTCTGTTAGGTTCAATTTCTTGGTGACACTAACCTCAAGCTCGAGGAACTGCAAGTGCGTGTATATAACCATCATTTAGTCAGCGGCCATGACACTGTCGCCTTGGCAGTATGGACTACTTAAACCTCCAAGTGTCACTGCGTGTATACGTTTCTGAAGATTTCAATCGCAACACTACGTATCAAAATCTAGCTGTCAACCTGATTCTAGCCCACAATTGCAAGGCACTTTTTCGTGCAATTGCTGAAAAGCAATTTCGGCTCCATTGCCGCTCCAATACCTATAGTGAGTACATGGTTTCTGATTCGGACGCTTCACCAAGTAGTAGGCTACTAGTCTAAGCTACAGAAGAGTCCGATTACTGGGGAAATGCATCTCGGGACACGATGTTGCTAATCGGCAGGCATTTTTAACCCCCGCTCAACGGACTACTTATCGCAAACTACGTGGCAACAGGTGGCAACTGCCCCATCGTTGCAACAATAGCTCCATCGTCCATCCTCTTCATTCCCCAGGATTTTAGGAACATCCACCCCTGATTGCCGGACGTTCTTGGAAAAGCAGCGTTCAATTTTCTACCCACCACGAGGCGCGTGCATGGTTTCTTGTTTTTTAAAACCGGTACACGCATCCGCAAGGAGACTCACTCAGTCACTTCCTCCAGGAACAAAGAAAATAATGGCACTCTCCTCCCCAGCCTCCTCACGACTTTCCAGCCGCGCTTCGTCCCCATTATCTCCCGCCAGTTTGCCCAGTGCCCATTCTGTCCCGGCGACCCCTGGCGCGAATTGGTCGCCCCGCCCCGGCGTGTCCCCCATCAACATTCCTCGAGGCAGCCTCCCCGTTTCCACAGACGTGAGCCCGTCGTGGTCCCCTGCTCAGGGAAGCCTGCTTCTACTCGGCGGCCTGGAATCTCCTCCTCCATCGCCCCATTCATCAGCCGAGCTCGTCGACGAGCCTATCCCAGAATTTCCCGATACTAACGCAGTCGCTTGCGCCGTTAATCCCCGCTACTACTTCGACGACCGGATATCTTACTTCAAAGTAGGCGTTTATCGGCGTTCTTATTCACCGGCGTTTCTAATTAAGCGTCCTTGAGGTTGAGAACCAGATATTTCGAGTTCACCGCCACTTTTTGGCAAGGGACTCTGTTTATTTCCAAGAGCTGTTTGCGGGTCCGTTCGGGGAATTCGGATGTCAAGAAAGTGAAGCAATCCCTCTTGAAGATATTGGAATACATGAATTCGAATGTCTGCTCGACTTCTTCTACACAGGGTGAGTGTATCTCTTTTCTGCCGCACGAATCATCCACCTTAATTTTCTCTTCCAGGATGTACGGCCAGTCGAACTTTTCCCTCGGGCAATGGATCACCCTCCTATCCATCTCCACTCGCCTCACCTTCGACCTCCTCCGCACACACGCAATCCAAGCAATCGAAGAAAATCCCACACCCCTCGACCCAATAGACAAGCTCGTCCTCGCTATGAAGTATAAAATCCCACAATGGCTCGCACCCGCGTACACGGAGCTGTGCCAGCGCCCGAATTGCCTGGAGGAATGGGAGGCGGAGAAGATCGGGTTGAAGAATACTGTGAGGATCGCGAGGGCGAGGGAGGCGTTTAAGGAGGCGAGTCTCCGATCGCGTGCGGTGAGCCCTGTGTTTGGGTGGCGGCCGATGAGTCCGACGTTGCAGTCGAGGGTGGATTATCAGGCGATGCGGGCGGCGAGGATCGTGGATGAGGTATTTTTCCCGTGATTGAACACTGGCTTGGACCGTCTCGTTTTCGTGTTCATTGTTGATGTTGATGTTGTGTGTGTAGTTCTCTGAACGGATGATAATTTAAGCTTTGGAATTTTCGAAGCCGAGATGCCTGACGCTCGATGTACGTGAATGCTTTGTTGTCGTTGTTGAAGTTTCTCAACACGTGTAGAAAGCGTGCGCCTCACATTGACCAGGCACTTCCACCATGGATCTGACTGAAACACCCGCTTCACAAGTTGAAAATGTGACTCCGGCAATCTTCGACAGTCAAGGCCCGGGAACAGATCCGGAGATTCCGAAAAACAATAAAAAATACTACTTCGACGACGACTTGTCGATATTTTCAGTGAGTGGTCAGAGTGCCAACTCAAGTTTAGGTAGCTTACCTCTTGTCTCGAGGCGGGTAACCAGCGTTTCAAAGTCCATCGACACTTCCTTCGAAAGGAATCGGAACACTTCAAAGGGATGTTCACATGTCCGCCTCCCCCAGAGGGTCCAGACGGGACCTGCGATGAGCGACCGATTCCGCTTTATGGAGTGACCCCAGCCGAGTTTGAGGCGCTATTGGATTTCTTCTACGAAGAGTACGTCTGAGTTGCATTCGTAGTACAAAATATAATGCGCAGCGTTTTCTAATTCAGAAATTGCTCAGGAAATTCCAGCGATCCATGGCTTCGACGCAAGAGTGGATAAACCTTCTCTCCATATCCACACGATACGTCTTTCAGCGTGTGCGGGAGGCTGCAATTAGAGCTCTAGATGTCGGCTTCGGGTATGAGAGCTATATACTAAGTTCTATGATTTCAGTCACTAATTTGCAACAGTCGTGGACTGGGACAGGAGCCTCTTCCTTCAGTCGACCGAATTGTTCTCGCCGAGAAGCACGATATACCGCATTGGCTTCGTATCGCCTATGTGGAAATCTGCGAACGGAGCAAACCTCTGAGCGGGGAAGAGGCAGAAAAAATCGGAGCCCGTAAGACTGCTATGCTTGCTCAAGCGAGGGAGACGGTGAGGAATCCGCATCATCAAGTTGCAAGCGCACCACCGTCTAGGATTGGGAGCCCTATGGGCTATGCGCCCAGTGAATCTGAGGACGACGCGGTACCGAAGACTCCTGAGAATGGTTTTTACCATAACCGTCATCGAGTGGATTGTATCGTTTCCGAGGTGTTCTTTCCTCCGGGCGAAGTTTGATTATATAGCAAAAGAGCAGTGCCCATTGCATCTGCATGGAGTGGTTGAAAGTTTTTACTGCCTCTGTATCTTCACGTCATATAGAGCGTCTACTAGTATGTAATATCTGTTTGAACGTATCGAATGTCTGATGTCAACTCTACTTCCCGCCAGACAAAAAGAAACCTCATAGGGCTGTCATCTCATTTCACCCATACTGCCGCGTAGCCCTTAAGGCCAGATACGGCGTAAATAGAAATCAAGTCAAGTCAAGTCAACCCATGCCAACTGAGACCTGGTTCGGCTCACTATCTTGTATATACAATATCCAAAATACTTGTACCAGGGGAGGAGGAGGACAAGGAGAAACGCGGAACCAAAAAAAGGTCCGGCTCGATAGGGATGTATTGTAACAAAATACCCCCAACGAACGTGCGCTTGCCTCCCAGTCACCTATAGCTAGCTTTCCTCTCACTCACCTATAATAAAAGCTAGCTCAACCAACCAAGAAAATCGCCGCCAAATGTAAGTGTAATTCGACAGATTGAACTCCGGGTTCCTGACGGGACTCGAGATAGCGATAAGCAATAGCAATAGCAAGTTTATACAGTCCATCACGCCACCTTGTGCAAATTTATTGAACCCAATCTAAAGTGTTATATGGACGCCGCACTAACGAATCCGATCTCGGAGTATAGATACGCGAAGCGAGGAGGCGAAAGAAAAACAATCCCTGTTCCTCGACTCTGCGAAAATTCACAAACGCGATCCGCCTCCATCTTCCCTCCTCCTCCTCCTCCTCTTCCTCCTCGACCCCTCGACTTGAGTAAAATTTCACTCTCACACGAGCAAGACCCCGAAAATCACGTCAGGGGCCACGTCAGATCACTGCAACCCCACATTTTACCCCAGACTCAGCTGACCTTCCCCGCATTTGACGGGATCAAAGTGCTTGCCTTATGCGGGTACGGAATCATATTTGGGGCCAGGCCCCACCAATCGCGGCGCGCGCGGATGAGGGAATCGTCTAGAAGGTATGCAGAGTGTGCGCGGCGAAGCCAGATTAGTGTAGAGCCGCGTTGGTGGAAACGGACTCTTGGGGAGGGATACCGAGTCTTTGGGGGAAGCAGTGGACTCGGAGGCCAAAAATGACGGACGACGGATGAGATGAGCGGCAAGATAATACAGTTAATATATTTGGGTTTTCAATGCAATGTGGTGACTACGACTGTTTGAGGGCGCAACGGCCAACGACAACATACTGTACAGAATTCAATGCGAGTTTGGTTTGGGGTTGTTCTTGATGGATTGGATGCTGATTATATATTGAATTATTTAGACGGAGTCGGCGGAGCTGATGGACTGGGGGGGGGGAGGAGGAAGGTTACGATTACGAGGCAATAAAGGGAGGGGGGATACGCACAGTGGCATCGGAGATGGCGGTGGTCTTGGGAGGGGAGCCGGAGACGGCAGCGGAGGTGCGGGCGATGGCGGAGAGGTCGACTAAATGAAGCGAGTGAATGAGCACGCGACCGCGCACACGCAGACGACGTACCTCCGTTCTTGAGGGCATTCATGCGGACCTTGCGGGCGGCGGCGAGTTCCTCCTCGGAGAGCTCCAAGACGGGCGACGCGACCTTCTTGAGGGAGGTGGCTGCGAGCAAAGTACACGTTAGGCTTGGCGTCGGACAGGGACGGCGTCGGCGGGGGGCACACGACCAGGGCAAAGAAAGACAAAGACACGTACGGTCGTCCGAGTGGGCACTCTGGCTGTCGTCGTCATCCACGAGCTCCTCGTCGAGCTCGGCCTGGCCGTCGTCGATACCGGCAAATTCGAGATCACGCTGGTGTGGAGTATGAGCTCCATGTCTTTCGCACACACGTATCCGATTATGATAACGCACCTCGTTCTCGAGATTGCCCCAGTTGTGTGCGCCGCCGCCGTTCTTGCGCATAGCGGTGTTGAGGCCGGACTTGTTCTCGGAGCGGTCCTTGAGCATGGAGCGCAGGGAGGCGGAGCGGGCGGTGCGGGTCATGATGTGTGTAGTATGGAGAGGTATATGGGTGCGGGGGAAGGGGGTCGTTACAGGGAAAGCAAAAGTGGAGTGGCGTTTGGTGGTTGTTGTGGTTGTGGTGAGAGAAGGCGTGAGGTTGGCGTCAATTTATACTGGGTCGGCACAAAGCGACCAATACAAAACACATCACACGTCGCGTAAAAGGAACAATCCGGTTTCTTTGTCCTTCCATTGCCGGGTCTTCTCGACGTCGTCGCCTATACTCCCGACAAAAAGCTACAAAAAGCCTGGTCTGCCACGGTCGAAGTCGTTGCGCTCGACGGTCAGGACCGTCCAGAGCTTGCTAGAGTGCATCTAGATCCAGTCGGTCACAAATGGAGTTAGAATAGGCAGGTGATGGGTACGAGACCCCGAACACCAGATTCAGCCTCCGCTTTTAGGTTGCGAAACTGATAGAGATTTCGAAGGTTCTAGTTAGTGCCGGGTATGGAAAGCCGATGTATTATACAACCGGTATTATACGCTGTATAATACCGTATGATACCTTCAATACCAGAGGGCCCTCAGACGCAATGTATTAAATGTATGATTTCAAGCTGAATTTGGGTGCATTTGGGCACTTGAGGCTGAGAAATTTCAGTCATAAACTGAAACTCCGATGCTTGGATAGGAACTCATCGGCTTGACAGCCAATTTATGCAGCCATATCGCGACAGATAGCTGGTCAGGTTCGAAGGGGAGACTTTCAATACTCAAAATACATTAAATACAGAGAAAAATACATGTATTATACGTATTATACTCAAAAAATTTTCGCCTGCGGCGCCGGTATTATACGTAAAATACAGGCCTGTATTTCAATACCTGGAGGCCGCTGCGCGGCCGTGTATCATACACCGGCAAAATCTTTCAATACCCAGCCCTAGTTCTAGTACTATAGTCCCGTTTTTGTCTGAGAACACCGTCCGGGATATTCCGAATGCAGGGTTCAAGCAGAACAAAAAGTTTGTTGTTTGCAGTTGAACAAAGAAATTTGAGTGACAGGCTTTGTCTTCAGGCAACTTTCTGAAGTCAGGGAATAATCGCCATGGAAGCAAGTACAACAATTGTGCGAACGTCTTATCCGTCACACGACTCGAATCCGGATATTATTGCAATTTTCATAATTAATGACACTTCACCAAAATATAAAAAAAAGTTTGAACTTGAGAAGGGCCGTGGGCACAGCGGGGAATGACGGCATTTGTTTTAATTGTTTGTCCCGCCCTTTTTTTTAAACGCGCCATGGGCGCTCTGCCCGTCCTCCGGCTAACGTCGGTCGTCGTCCATCTTAGCCTCCACGTTGTCCCGCACCGTCGGGAAGTCCGGCGGGAACACCGATATGCAGTGTTGGTGTTGCCAAGCACATTTTGATGGTTGTGTGGCGCGGCGGCGGCATTTCGGCCGACTCGCGGGAACCTCCGATGAAGGTCCTCCTCAAGTTCAAACTTTTTTTTATATATTGGCGAAGTGTCATTAATTATGAAAATTGCAATAAGAAAGATCCGTGCAACTCAAGGTGCAACCCGTGTTGTACTACGGTTCAAAGAAATTACGCCGTCACCCCTGCTCATGTGAGTACAGCAGGACGGCTTGCAGATTGGAATTAAAGAATGCCGAAAACTGAAGAAACGTTTAATAGCTGAACGAGGTTCAGAACGACTTACAGATGGTTAGTGGCCCTATACAAATATGATTCGTGAGCGAGAAACCCCCAAAGATCGAGTCAAAAATATATATACACGACGGCGACGCGCAGAATATCGCGCTCCATAAGGAAACTTCGCAACGACAAATGAATCGTCTCTCCCAGTATCCGAAGGCAATCCGGCTAGAAGTAACCTCGTCCGAGTATGCAAATGGTCTTTTTGTGCGATGATTTATGGGAAGTCGATTCGGGTTTGAACAGACCGGAAAAATCAAAGAGGTATGGATGTGGATGGAGTGGATGTTCGGGCCATTGATGCATTCCGAGAGAGTTATCCTGCGCTGGGTTGAGAGTCACTCGGAAAAAACAGAACGAAAAAAGCCTACCTCAACGGATGGCGAACGCAGGGCTCGAACCGATCGACGTCGAAGGCGCCCAGCCGTTCTGGTACACAACCGCTGTGCTACAAGATGGGCGAATATCGGGTTGGGTGCGAAGATCAGTTGCATTCGAGGAGGGGAGGGGCTGGCGAGCCGAGTGGATTTTGGACTCGGAGGGTGGTTTGGCCAGAGGTGGTCGGGAGGGGATCTGGGACCACGGTGATACATTCAAGTTGAAGGAGAGACGCTGCAGGGCATCGCAAAGGAAAAGCATAGTAAGTACTTACTAGGACGATGAGCACTTTCTGGTCATCACGAGCGTTTTGAGGGATAACGTAGAGTAGTTAAGTTCGGCAGCATCTTTAGAGTGCTTGATACGATATGATCAGCACACAGCCATGTATCCGATTTTAGAATCAGTGTTTACATGCATACCAATTCGATTCTGGATTCTGGTATGATGCGAACCCGAACCTGGGGATAAGGATGCGTTCGCCGTAGGGCTGGGAAGGGAAAGTGGTGTTTCAGGCGGCAGACAGGATGCATTGAACGGAAGATACTACAGCTTAGGGCTGTGAGCGCCGATTCTGAGGTGAAGATGACGCGATGATTCAGAGAGTATGGGTTGTTGTAGTTGAAGAAGCAGAGATCTAGGAAGAGATGTATATGTCAAAGCAGGCACATCAGTGTAGTAGCGTTGATTGACAGAAGAGAGCGACGAGTGAATTTAAATAAACGAGGGAGAACAAGCCAAGTAAAGGACGAGCGGGTGCCAGTGATAAGGTGGCTTTTGAGTGGAAGTGCCCTGTCTCTGGCTAGTGACCGGGGGACTCGTTCATTTTGAGATGCTCTTGGAAGCAGACGACGGGTTGCTGTTGCTGTTATCCGGGGAGGGTGTTGTTGCTTCGCTATGGCGGCAGTAGCGGGGTGGGAAACCGGGAGTTATTGGTTGGTCCCGACGGGTCCCGACGGATCTCGACTGAGAGGATAGATGGAAGTGAGAGAAGACACGACGATGATTTGCTGGATGAGAAAAACTAGAACCACTTGAACATCTTGAACGGCGCAGATAATGGCAAGCTGGGAACTCGAAGTGAGTTGCGCTCGATTTCGAGTAGAGTGGAGTATTACTGCTGTTGTACGGCCTTCGTGAGATACATAAATATACTTGAGACCACGACAAGATAATCTTGGGTTTGCGTACCTGACTCCGAGTCGGTATCTTCCTACGATTAAGATTGTAATTTGTAAAATTGGGTCCCGTCGGCGCTTCTTTCCGTCTTCGAATCTTTTGACGTAAAACCAAGCAGCTCTCTTGACCAGTGGCAATAATCATCGTCGGTCTCGTCGCGTCCTATCGTGCACCGCGATTGTCGACCATTCTGGGGAAGGGAGATGGTGGTTGAAGAGAAGGAGAGATGTGACGCGTAACACTTCGTGACGGTGATTTTTAATTAATTTAATTATTTTTACTCACTTAACCTTGCCCTCTCCAGCGCGCCGCGCCCGACCTCACCGACGAGGAGACCATTCGACATCCCTGAGCAGTCCCTGCACCTATTGCTCTCACTGTATATCCCGCTCTCCACCCTGAAGCCCCCCAGCAAAAGTCGGGGCCAAGCATTCTGACCGTGCTCTCCACTGTCGTCATACGGATACCGTACAAACTCCTGGAACAATGTCGGCGCTCGAAAGCTCCATCCGAGCCCTCCTACGCCCGTCGGACCAGGTCAAGGTCGTCCTAGAAGCATCGGTAGCTCCGCCGCTGAACAGCTCAGAAACCCCTGAGTCGCCGAGGTCAAGCGGAAGCCAGATTATAGAGCCTGACGAGTCTCGGAATAAACGGATTCTCGCGGTGGTGTCGCACAGTGACGGGCCGAATACGCAGGAGGAGGGCAGGTGCGTTCTATGCCTCTATCTCGAGCTCGGAGTCCACCTCCGCGTGATTGCTCCAGCTCCAAGTGAGGAGTAGTATACTAAGAATATGCCTTACAGCGTATTCATCCTCAAGTCGAAGCCCGCATCGCGTCCGTTCGACCAATCCGACATCCTACGCGTATTCCCCATCTTCGGCGGCTTCTCGATCACGATGGCGCAGGTCCGGCGCGAGACGTGGCCGCTTGCGGCCCAATCGACGCCTGGTGCGTAACTTCCTTTTTTCTTCGTCTTCGACGCGGCGGGATTCACAACTCTTCACATGGCAGGTCTGCTAGCCCTCACAATAAAACAAGGCGACATCGAGGGCTTAGACCCGCTAACGCTGTGCACGCCAAACATCCAAACCCTCCGCGAGGTGTTGGCGGAATGCAAGCGATTGAAGGAACTCGCAGGTGAGTTGACGCTCGGCCCTTGCGTTGCAAATGCGTGAACAATCACCAGACGCGCCGCCGGCTTCGGCAGCTCCACCTCTCACGACTTTCTCGTGGCTCGCGCCGTATACATCTAAACGGGTGCCATTACCCCCGCGTACGTCCGTCTTTTTTGTTCCTTTGTAGCTCGTTAATAAGGGCGCGGCCATGTTAGTATTTTCCACCCCGCAAGACCTCCGCATCGCCCACAAACCGCTCCACACCCGGCTCTCCGCTGCCTTCGCCGGGGAAGCAGGCGACGATTTTGTCGACATTGTGCGCATCCGGGACGATTGGATACGGACGCGCGTTCGTGAGACGGGGTCGAAGGGAAAGCGCAATCTCCGGTGCGTAGTCAGTTATTTTTTTCTGGGTTTATATGGCTTGATTGAGAGAATGTTTGTAGGATACGAATTGGGACGTTCAACGTGAACGGGAACCTTCCGTCGCAGGATCTGTCTTCGTGGATCGGAGGTGGTGGGGCGAAGGGAGGAGATATTCTGATTCCGCCGCTGAAGGAAATATCTCCTTTCTCCGTAGGCGAGGTTGCGAAGAATCCGTTTGATGATTCGTCGGGTGAGTGACTTAGTTGGGAGAATGGAATGTGATTTCTGAAAGATTCATACAAGTCTCTGAACCGAAATCCGAAACAACTACTTTGGTGTCTGAAACAGAAAAAGAGGACATTAAGCATATTGACTCAGATGCAGACGCTGGTCCGGATCTGCTTGTCCTGGGTTTCCAGGAGCTAGATCTGTCAACGGAGGCGCTCATCTACAGCACCAGCACGCTCAAGGAAGAGGCGTGGTGTACAGCAATATTTGCGGCGCTTGGGGAAAGGGCGGAGGGGTACGAGAAGGTGCTTTCGTTTCTCTTCAAATCGGCGGCGAATGTACTGATGGCCGGCAGCTCGCGTCGAAGCAGCTCGTCGGGATGCTCATCGTCGTGATCGTGCGGAAGACATTGAGAGGGCAGTTCAGCGATATCAAGAGCTCGGCGGCTGGCACGGGTATCATGGGGCTCATGGTCAGTCAGCTCTCATCTTTTTTCCCTCCTCTACGCGCGCATCTATTCATCTTCAACTTTTGAAAGGGCAACAAAGGCGGCACTGCAGTGCGAATGAAATTCACCCCGCCTGTGACTGCCACTGATGATGATGATGATGAAGTGAAGAGTCCCGCACCGACTGTATTCACGTTCGTCAACGCGCATCTGGCTGCGTTCGATGAGATGTGGGAGAAGAGGAATTCGGATTATCATGAGATTGTGAAGCGGTTGCAGTTTAATTTGGGTGTGGCTGCGACGACGGCGGTGGTGACGGGGCAGGAGGGTGCGATGGTTCCGGTGATGTGTAATATTTTTGAGACGGATGTTTTGTTTTGGATGGTGAGTGTTTGTCGTGATTCGTTTCATTCCTTAGAAGCTGTTGATTTGATTCCTTTTTTCTTGTTTTTGTTAGGGAGGTGAATGCGACGTATTATCAGTTTTGGAAGAAATTGACTTGACATTTGTAGATCTCAACTATCGGATCGACGTCCCAGACGCGGATGTGCGTACTATTTTGAGCTCGGATGAATGGGCGGAGAGTAGGTATGAGACGCTGCTCCAGTACGACCAGGTATGAATGTATACTTGTTTCTCTCCCATGGAAACTCGTTGACTTGTATTGCATCATAGCTCAATTCCGCCGTGCGCGCCCGTAAAGCGTTTGATATATTCTCGGAGGGGCCCATAAAGCATCTACCGTGTGTGCTGTCCTCACTTCTCTTCGTCCTAGCGGGTTACTGAAGATGCGATACCGGCGCAGAACCTATCGATTTAATGCAGGACTGCTCAAAGATGAGCTTGGATATGACTTGAAGTAAGCGTTGAATCCCATGATTCCCATCCCATCCTGAACACGACTGACAACTGACTGATTGCGTTTTTTTTCCTGCCTTCCAGACGACGTCCAGCATGGACCGACCGAGTGCTGTACACCTCGAGCACCTTCGCACCTGTGCAGCAGCTGAGCTATACCGGCCATCCACAAATCACGCAGAGCGACCATCGACCGGTGGCGGCTGAGTTTGACGTTCAGGTGAGTGTCCAATCCAAATTCCAATCAATCTCCAAGGGAAAAACATGGATTTATGTAATTGACGGATCTTGATTTTGAATATGCTGTAGGTGGATCTATACGACCTGCCCGCGGCGGAAAGCGCTGCAGATAGATTGTTCAGACAGCTGAATGGGCTGGAGGACGCGCATGAGGATACGAATGCGAGGGTGAATTTGAAGATTATGGACCCGGCGGTTGATTTGGGAAAACTTTCGTAAGCTCTTCGAGTTCTGCTTAGATGACTTTTTTATTGGGATGTGGTGTAGATATCGGAAGACGGTGACGAAGCGGGTGGGCGTTCGGAATATTGGCAAGGTGCGGATACGAGCTTGAAATTTATACGTGGTGTTGAGTTGACTTTTTCTAGGTTCCTTGCGCGTATCGACTCGTTCCCATTGATCCCGAATCCTCCATTCGTAAATTAATTTTTGCTGAGTTAATTTTTCCAGACTGACGGTTCCGCCCAGATCCCGATTGGCTCAAAGTCGAACCGATGACGGTATGTTTCTTTGCGCCACTTCACCGCCGTCGTTGATGAGTCATTTAGGCTCTTTTATTGCCGGACGAGCTAGTATACATAACACTGACCGCTTACGTCGATAACGATTCAGCATCCCGGCTGAACATAGATCACAAGGAGTTGGAATGCACCCTCATTTTGCATACAGTCATGGGGAAGGATCATTTCATTGCTGTTACTGCGGAATACGGTAAGCTCGCTCTGCACGCACTCTTAAATTCTTATTCAGATCTGACTCTTTCCTCTTTCCGCATAGTGCCGACCTGCTTTGCGAACAAGCTGTCCAGGCTGACCTTATTACCTGGTCCTGTACGCTCCCTCAAATCGTCTAGCGAGTTGCTAGCCGAAGATCGCGCGATTAATGCACCGCGAGAAATCATGAGGCTTGTGAATTGGATGATGGCGCCGAATTTGAACTTGGTGAGTTCCTCTCTTTTGAGCTGAGGTTCTTCTTGGTCATTCATGGTTTGCTAGGACAAGGTTTTTTTGTCACCCGCCGACGAATCTCTGGTCGACAGCATACGGGAGGTATGTGTCAAGTAATAATGTGTGTTCCCCAAGTTCAAGCTCTTGTCCAGTGCCTGGATACAGGCGCGGATTTCCCGTTCCCAGCAACTCCGAACGACGACAAAGTCCCCATCGCCTTCGGAGAAACTCTGCTAAGGCTGCTGGATTCTTTGCCGGAACCTCTCGTTCCCGTGGACCTCTATCCCCGATGCTCCGAAATCACGAGTCGTGACGAGGCCTTCGAGTTGTTAGATGTCTTTCCTCCAGCTGCCGTCAATGTTCGTCTTCTGCTTCGTTCCGTCAGCACAATAACTCATTGACATCCTTTTGTACAGGTTTGGATATCTGTCACCGCATTTTTGCATTTTATATGCCAGTCGTCACCGGATTCTGATAACAAAACAAACAAGATAGGTAAGTCCTTGAGCTAGATCGTTTCGTTCCTGTAGAACCAGCTGCTCATAGGAACTCACTTTAGCTGCCTTGTTTGCGCCAGTGCTGCTCCGCGACAGCGCCAATTTGTATTCACCCGTCGGACGGAGGAATTTTTTGCTTTATTTTATTCAATCATGAAGTATCTATCAACAATTATACCAGGTTTCCTGCAGACTGTAGCGCTATTCACTCAATACATCCGAGAAGTGAATTTGAACCGTGAGAATCGAACCGTGAGAAATTGCTGTCAAGTTCCAAACCTTACGCCAATCTCGATTTCATTCATTGTGGTAGTGCTAGATGTGCGCCGCATATAGATCAAACTACGTATTCTTCCTGCGATTTGCTTTCCGCTCCTCGTGTAAGGTCGCCAGTTCGTCAACACTAATGATTTGGAACGGCCACGTGAACCAATTTCGTCCACTGCGCATACTCGGCAGATACATGTCTTCCAACAGCTCGTCGCAGAACTGCGGCCATCTGTTGCAAGCAAGCTCAGAAAAAAAAAAATCCTTGAATCGATATGAAATCGGTGCTTACGTCCAGAAAACCGAGAAACTGGTACATGCTTCATTGAGTGAAAGGTCGAGGTCGGGATGGCGTTTTCGGAGCCATAGAGCATCGCGCTTAGTATGCTGTAAGACCGCTTCCACGGTTTTGGGAAGTTTCATCCGGTCGCCGAGAAAGTAGGATGAGATCCAGTGTGAGATGGTTTCGAAGAGATAGCCGTCGTTCGTGGCGAGCTACATACACGACAACAACAAGCGCCGTGGGTTCAAGTTAATTCTTAGAATGAAGGAAGGAGTGTATAAGGGGAAAGGACTTATCGTACCACTGCGCCGTTGATGGCAAAGTCCCAGCGTAATATGTTCTTTGCAGGAACGATACCTTTGTAGACGGATGAGGACCACTTCATATTCTCAGGATGGAGTGGTGGAGGGTTTGATAGCGTTCGGTAAGTAGCCCATTCATTAGGACCTGAGTTTTCGGCGGCCAGCGAACGTCGATGCAGACCGATGTCGTGAGCAGTTCTCTCTGTGTTTATAATTCATATTCAACATACTATCCGTATTCGACCTTGAAGCCAAAGGATACGTACCGTCGAAAATGTCACCCCATGATGACCTATAGCCTGTAGCCAAGATGATAAGATCTGCCTCGAGAGAGTTCCCATTATTGAGCAGCACGACGCCGTCTTCTGCGTAGCCCGTCACTCGCGCGGGCGCAACGACCTTGATCTTGCCTGAATTCACGAGAGCATGGAACCCATCGTCTCGAGGAACTCCCTCGTCGTTGGTGTGAATGTTCCAAAACGCGGAATAAGTCAGACGCAGAGGCGAGTCTGCGGGTATTTTCATGGCTTTGAACTGTAATGTGGAAATATTAACTTGAGTGTGTAGCTTGTCCGAACAGCGACAACTCACAGAACCCGCGATGATTCCGTTCCAATTTCCATGAACAATCTTCGCGCCGAGCCACGTTGTATGCAGAAAGCGTCTGGGAATGAGTCAGGTGTTGAAATAAAAAGCGCGCTTGGAAAATAACACATCTACTTACTCTAGCCTCGTTCGCTGATTAATGTGGGGCGACAAAATCGAAAGCATCCTAAGAGCGCTCGTTAGTTTCACGAATAAATGGTGTTCGCAGACTTCACGAACCTGCTCTTACGAACAAAGTCGGGCAACGGGTGCTCACCCGCAGTGAACGCGTCTGTTTTCTCATAGACGATAGTGACTTGGATACCCTCAGACGCCAAATGAGCACAGATGCTGTGTGTGCGCGCGCGCCTCCATCAGCCGCGCAACTCTGTTATGGAGAACGGACTTACTCTTGGGCAGACTTTCCACCCCCAACTACGACAACTGAAGCCGATGAACCAGAGGACTTTGAAGCAACGATGTTCATGATTTCGTTTAGACGAGCCCCGAATTGAGCGGAATGAATGATAGGTCTTCTAAAGTGGACCTTGTCGGCCGCCGCCGAGCTCAGGTACTCGGGGATCTTGGCTTTGCTGGTTCCCTATCGACCGATGAGCTCGCTTATTCTTCAGGCGGGCGGACTAAGAAAAAACTCACCCCAGTACACAGCACCATCTTGGAGAACCGTAACGTCTGTGATGAGTTCGTGTTGAGATTCCGCACCGATACTGTCCACGGATTCTCTTCGCCGTCCTCGCGGTGCACACGGAGAACTTCTGTGTCGAAAATGATTTTGTCTTTTAGAAACTTGTCCGCAAACTCCTGCATATAGTTCTGCATATCGTGGCCCGTCAGCCGACCGCCTGTGGTAGCGGAATCCGGAGGAGCTGCCATTTTGAGAGGCGAGAACCTGAATTCACCATGGACGTTGTTCAGCTTCAGCCCAGGATATAACCGCTCTTTCGCCCATTGACCGCCTGGTGTGTGGTCGCGGGTGATCAGGCAAACGTCGAAGCCATCCGCCAGGAGAGTGTGAGCCGTGATAAGGCCCGCAGCGCCAGCACCGAGAACAAGGACGGATGAGGGCATGGAAAAAGGAGGGGCAAAGAGGTGAGGAAGGCCAGCAAGGTACTGTGTGGCGTGGCAACGCTAGGCAACGCTGTTATTTTGACGCGGTGGCTGAGTCGAACCAAACCGAACCGTGGGAATGCAACTGTCATGGTTCAACCTGTCCCAAATATACTCGACAATGCACAGCCGATGTTTGATACATCTACGATAACAAAATTCGGAAGCCAGGGGTAACTTCGCCGATGCTAATGACTACACTTCTGTTTTTCTCGGCGAATGCAACCGATCAATGTTCAACAGGTATCGGCAGTACCGCGGTGTGAACTTGAAGTCCCATTTGTTTCCCTCTCAGCTTTCGACAATGAGTCGAGTCAACAATCTACTGTTGTGGCTCGCCCCAATCGCTCTGGTCAACCTTCTAAACATTTTAACCACCTTCAATCGATCTGGTGTTGAACCGACGAACTCGAAGTCGGAAGCGGTTCATTGTGATTACTATACCTATCGCTGTACACTATGTCTGATACGTACTCACAAAGCAAGCAGCATATGTAGCCGGCGACTTTCCCGAATTCTGGGACATGGAAGGTCAAGATATTGGCTTCATTGCGATCCCTGTCCAGGAAACGCGACATTATCCTGTGACCGGGGACGAGGCTACGATGGAATGGGCCTCGTATACGCCTCCGGGGTCAGGATATCTCAGATTAGGACCCGAGCGCCGGGATTTTGCGCTTGCAATGACTCACGAAGATCATTGTCTTCGCATTATTCGAGCGGTTCTAGCGAATCCCTCGTTGTTCCAGGCAGTGGCAATGCCATATTGTTTTAACTATATTCGCCAGATGATACTGTGTTCACCGAACTTGACGTTGGAGTCTCCTCGTGTGTTGAGCCCTACTTACAACATTACCACTGCTCGTCATGGAGCCGTCCACGTGTGTAAAGATTGGAGGAAGGTTTATGAAGCGCTGACAGCAAATTGGGAGGTACATAGAGAAACCTAATATACTGTCGGGTCCGACCAATGGAAACGATCGAGAGTCGCGTTTGAGCCGTCTATGAATTCACTTTTTCGACTGTCGTTGAGTGACATAAAAGGCTGCGGTTGTAGTCAGATCGCGCGCCCGACCTTCTCCAGACTCTGGCTCACCGATTCGGGAGTCATTGGGATCTTGCTGGAACTGAAGATGACACCCATCCCCAACACACAGAAACTCGAATGTGTGGAGCGAATTTGAAGCACAGAAAAACACTTCCGATTCCAGTTTCGTTCCTGGCTTGAGGCTCCAGTAGCCGACCACATGTTTCCGCTTTGGCTTAGTTTTCCAGGATAGCGTGCGGGTGTCAAGTGGCTGGGTGGTCTCGGGGCCCGAAACTCTCCAGATTTCGACCATGACACTGTCAAGGTTGCCCTGCGACGGAGTGATTGTGAAGTTCATGAATTCTATGAGGTCAGTAGTTCCCGGGATAACAGCGTTGAGGGTGCAGAGCTCCATTCCCCAATCGATTGCTCGAAACTGAGCGATTGTGGAGATCTAAAGTCGTTGCATTAGCTAGGAACTTTTGCCACAAGTATTCGGTTTTACCCCAGATGCCACCTTGAACGTACGATCTGCTGGATAAACCATACCAAAGCTTGAATTCCAACGATGAGTGTCGAGGGCTATTGCGCCTGGCTGGGCTGAGTCGACCTGGGCAAGGAGGATGGGGAAGTTCACGATAGGCGGCAAGGGGGATGAGTCGTGGTGAATTGCAGAGTCGAGCCCGATGTAAGGACTGACGAATTCCAAGTTAGGGAACCGCTCGTTCGTGGATGAGCCAGTGGTCATGAACGGAAGAGCTACGAAGACAATATTCACGGCGCTGCATACGAGGGAAGCAAACGCTGCCCATAGAATAGCATGTATGGCCCAACGCTCAAGCCGACGCGGGTGTCCTGTTGGAATGCCAACTTTTTAAAATTTGTCGTTACTTTGAATTTTAAAACTCACCGTGTTTCAATTTCACCGGCTCTATCTCTTCTTCATCCATATTGAGTAGTGTATACCGCTCTCCGTTTTCCGACATGGTGAGTATGTAGAGCGTTTCGTCAATGAGCCGCTTTATGAGCGGCGACCGCGACTGTGTCAAGTCAGTATCTCAAGTGTGTCTCAAGTTACTGTAGGAGCTGTCACTCATGTGAAACTCAGCCTAGGGTTCTTCGCCGATTCGGGTCTACTGTGAACCATCAGTCCCAGAGTAGAGGACAGCACCGTCAGGCCGCCGTAGAATCACGATTCACCGGTGGTTGTATTTTTGTAGTTCCTCGGATGTTGTTACACATGCGCTTGAGCACGCACCCAATGCCCCTGACACATGATTAGTATGAGATTTGAGTATACTAGTAATCTCCAAACAACTTCGATCCATCTATCTCAAGAGATTTGGGGCCTGGCTTCAAGTTGTTAATCTGCCAGCCGTTGTTCATCGGAAGGCGACGAGGGACGGACCAGCGGATGAAATCGAGGAATCGGGGCGAGTAATTATACCGAATCAGAATCTGTTTGAAGGCTGCGCGGCTCGACGTCGTGTGCTCAACTCAGGAAAGAGAATCTTCACGGCGGAGTCGAAGACAAGTCGAAGATGGAGCCTGTCACAGTGCCAGCCGACTCGGAGAACGGATCATTGTCGTCACATCACGATGGCTGTGCATCGCCCTTTCAAGTTCTCTCACACGACGACTCGGTGAAGTTAAGAAGTAAAAGCACGACTTGGGGTAAAACGGAATCAGCCCTTCGCACAGTCGGAGACTTGCTGATTGATTTGACTCTCTCGCTATGTCCAGCATCCTTGAATCCGCTCCTGCTCCTCCCCTGGTAGAATATGCGTGCACGCTCGTCGGAAGCATCTTGTGGGGAATTACCTGCATGCAAACGTACGAAGCTTCTCTGCTGGGTGATTTTGCTTGTGAATTGATGACTCTCTAGCTTCTTGTACATTGTACAGTGCGCCCGCTCAGCACCTATCTTGCTTTCGCAGTATTCTGAAACCCACGTTAGCCATCAAGCTAAGGACGCGTTATGGATCAAGCTCTTGGTTGCGTGGCTTTGGTGGGATGCTGCATCGTAGCAGGCTACATTCGGCGCTGATCTCTGTCTTAGGTTTATGGACACCGCTCATACAGTTGTGGTTGCGCGAGGATGTAAGAGACTTTGTTCCATTCATGGAGTCATCAAATCGAGCGCATTGACACTTCTCTTGCAGTCTGGGTTCTTGTATACAAGGTTCACGACCCATTCATCCTCTCCCAGTGAGTTGTTTCAATATTCTCGGATGACCTTTGCGCATGATATTCCTACAGAGAATATTTGGTACGTCGGGTTTAGTCTCTAGATCTTCTTGGTAAACCTGCTGACCTGGCCTTCGTACCAGTATGCCGGGGTGTTTACCGTGCGTCTCCACCTCGAAGGCATGCCCGCTGACATGATAAATTTATGGCCGTAGGGGCTTGTTGCTTTTCCAACACAACTGTTCTTTACCTATCGAGTTTGGAGACGTATGGTTCTCATTCTCTCTCAATAACTTTAGCTTGATCGTCTCAAGAGCAGTCAGCAACAAACTGATTCCAGTCGCCATTGTCTTAGTATGTATATGTCTCGCCCGAGCAGTGAACCTTCAGGTTTCTAACGTCTTCTATGATAGGTTTTAGCGGCTGCGTACCAGTTGGGTGAGACTACGAATCGTCTCATGTTGACCATTCGTCTTACACCTCACAGGCGCAACCATAGGTGATCAAACCGATTTTCCGAGATACAGTATATCGATAATCGTTTCTGCATAGCTTTCACTGCAATCTGTCTCGAGCATGGACCGACTGCTGAGATTATCTTTCAAATAGAAGTAAGCTCCATATCTCATGACATGAGCTGCAACCGAACGTATACATAACTTGAAGAAGCTTCCAATGAGTATGTGGGGAGTCGGAGCTGCCGAAGACGTCCTTATTTCGGCTGCTCTTATGTGGATGTTATGGAGGTCTCGCGAAGATCGCGTTTTTTTTCGGAGGTACGGCTTCATCTTTGAAACTTTGCTCTCTCTCACCGCGAATCCAGCACCGATCAAATGCTGTCGCGTCTTTCGGTTCTAGTAGTCAATACAGGCCTATGGACAGCCCTTGTTGCCTTGTTCGTTATCATCACGGTGATCATGTCTCTGCCCACATGCTAGAATTTGGCGCACTCACCTCACCTGTTCCCGCAGATGGTAGTCTGGCCGACCGTACAAATATATGTCTCCCTATACTTTGTACTATGCCCGCTCTGTCAGTACTTTGTAGTTCGCGGTTTTCTGCTGTTGCTTATTATCATTTCGACTCTAGATTGCAATACCCTGCTGGCCAACTTGAATGCTAGAGAATACGTTCGCGGCGACGACTTTTACGCTCCACAAAGTACGCCTTGGCCAAACAGCTCCAACAACATAAGCACCTATCCACCGAGTCGTCATGTGTTCAAAGCAAACTTAGACACCACGGTCTGCTTTGTCTTTACCCCTTTCTATCTGCTGAACGGCACATTTCTAGAGCGATGGTCGGACGGTGTCTCACCCGGTATTTGCCGAAAACCCAGATATCTCGAGCAAGTTCGAGTTGCGAGCCCAGGAGTAGTGCATCAGCAATGTTGGAGCCAGGTGCTAGCGAAGTGACTCTTGGTGCTGTTCATGATCACATGGTTCTCTCAAGAACAATGGTTGACCGTAGCTACTGATTTGCGTGCTTTTCTTGATATTTCTCATTTGCCCCCCAGTCGTTATATATATTCTTTGGCTGTTGGACAATTCCTTGTGTGACAATGAAACGAGACTACCTTGAACTTATAATAATGCCATCCCAATGGCAATGTGCGTTGCGAGAGACATTGAACTCTGCGTTCAGGAAGATGTTGATAAAGCGTCACCGAGTGGAGCAAGATATAATAACAAAACATCATGATTTAAAACTGCTAGCCTATAGAGTGTATTATTCAAATGCTATGGAGAGTGCGATTCCGACCACTCTGTATAATCCACTTCGTTCTTGCTGAATGCTTTATATACCACCCGCCAATCACTACAGGTAAGCTTCCCCCAAGGATTGACTGCGTGGACTCCAAATGGGTTGACAACGGGCTCCAGCCTCAAATTCGCGCGGCACATTATCATCTGCCTAAGATAATTCAAGCAATGACGACTCTGCGACGCCAAGCGGGCATGTTTTGGAAGTGTGTTGTGGGCATCCAAGACGTAGGCTTGTCGAAGTATATCAAGGCAGCGGAGCTGGTGGAAGACGGAAGGCAGGAAGGGCTCCCTATTTGGCCCTACATAGACAACTCCTCCGTTGGGGGGTACCAAGGCTGCCCATTCCATCTGCGCAGCAGAAGAATTGAGCTGATAGTGGACCGTATTTTCCACATTCAAGTAAATGTTCGGCATGAATCCAACATCCCATACAGGAGATGTACCGGGAATTGTAGGTTCCGGAAAAGATTGAGGGATTTTTAGGACTGAGAACAACTCTCGCACTGAGCTGGTAGTTGGTGGAGCTGCTATATGTTGCCAAAGAGGAAATAGCATATGCAGATGCTACGATGATTGCCATGGCAAAATATAGAGCCCAGTATCGGGTGTCTTTGAAGCACTTGGAGGCTTTGGTACCTGACGAGGTCCAAGCGGAGGTCAGTGCAGAGTAAGAATGATTGTCTGGAGATGTACGCTTATCCTCTTCTGCCTTCATTATACCAAGCCCAAAGTTATCTCAAGGAATTGAAGTTGATAAAGGACTGAGGATACTTCAAATGAAGTCAAGAGAAAACAGTTCCAGTCAAGGCGACGTGTTTGTTTGCAATACCGCTTCTGTGAATGAGAACTGCCACTGATTAGAATGTGATCATAGAAGACTCCAAGAATGGGGGCGATAAGTCGGGGAGCTGTTCAAGTTTCCACACACAATGCACGGTCAGATGATTATCAAAAATGGGGGCAGCCAATTTTGTTGCAGACGGTTGAAGACCTTCTTGCGAGGAACTCGGGGAGTTATAATTGGTAGAGCCCTGGATGATCGAAGCCAGAGCCATATCAGGCAGGTCATATCTCCACCATTTCAACCGTGGGAATGATTTGAAGCCACTATTCAAACAGATACCAAAAGATTGCCGTGGAATTCACACACACTGTTAAAGAGATACATGTGATCCGTTACACAACCTCAACTCAATAAATACTCTCTATCAAAACTGAATGCAGCTTCCAACTATATTGGAAGATCTTAACAAGTTGCTACTATACTCCGAGTCGAGATTGAGCCTGAAATTGAGAAAGGGTTGCATCGCTCACGCTTGACTAGAAGTCTACATTGCAACCGCGCTCCTCGTCGGAACCTTCGGGCACGTCCAAGTTTGTTTTATCAGCACATGCTTCTGAGATGCAGAGATGAGCAACTAGTTATATTTCAAGGAGAAATGCAACATACTGGCCGAGACGGCTAGGGCCCTATTCTCAGAAGGGAGGACTCTGGCATTTACAAGCTTGTTCATGAGCAGAAGGGAGAGTACAAAGACGAATTTCATGGTACGGGGGAGCAGAGTGCTTGGACGAAGAAAGGAACAAAGATCAAGTTTTATAAGTTATTGAAACTGGAACTCTGATCCCACAATTTTTGTGCCAAAATATCAGTTCCATTGCAAAGTTAGCAACGGGCCTAGCAGTTGGGACAATAAATTGAGCTGAAAACCATCATGCACGAATCATCCATGATCAAAGAACTTTGGGCCCAGCTCTCGGCATGTTTCAGGGCGGGGATGAGATCGAAGCAAAGTTGGCTGATGGCATCATTCCGTGGGCTGACGGATACCAGAATCATTCCCCCGAATCGGAAAGATCCGGACCCGGCTCTGATTTCAACCGTGAGAATAAACTATTTTCCACCGCCTATCCAACTCGTGGTGCAAACTTGACTTCACACAGATTCATATAGAGATTCTTAACATAGGTACAAACAATCCAACATTCCTTCCGACAGAACACTGTCGGGGCCTTGACTGCAGGAACTTGAAGCACCACCAGTCCTGCGAAGCTCCACACTGATAATCCGATTGACTAAAAGTCTCTGTTGTTGCAACGGAGCGTGTCAGCTGCACTTTCAGGAACATCTAGATTTACTCCTGTGTCACACGCTACATCTTGGAAGAACCTCAGGGACAGTCTCGAAGACATGAAAACATGCACATACCAGGCTCTGTGAGGGCCCGGGCCCTATTTCCCGAGGACAGGGCTCCAGCATCAACAAAGAGGCTGGCAAGCAAAATGGAGAGTGAGATGCAGAACTTCATTGCATATGAGAACAATGGTTGCTGAGATGCCTGTAAGACACCCGGAGTAGCTCTTTTTATGCAGTTCATATATTTCGATATCGCTCTGATCGCCACCAATTCCAGGAGAAGTATAAAGTTTGGAAACAAAGAAAGTTCAAAAATGTACACTGTATCTCACGGAGACGCCCCTGAGACAGATTCATGTAGAATGCTCAACGAGCACACAGCACACATTTTACGTAGATCTAAGGAGAGAAAATTGACCTCAGTATCCATCAATCTGTTTCACTGAGCTGTGGTTCTTCCGCTCGAACTTTACATAACAGCATTGACTTAGGACGAGCCGACTACACGACAACACAGAAAGAAAGGTGGGAAATCCAATCCATATCTAGTACTGCAAATGCCCTCCAAGCATCGGACTTCTGGCACTGGAGGCAATGGACCGCAGTTCGGTTTCAAAGTGTCATCAGAGTATCCAAAGGTTGGTGGCAGCATCAGATGAAGGGAGATCTATTATGATTTCAACGATGTATGTACAAGAAGAGGGTTGCGAGCCTGACCGGGGAAGCCCTTGCAATGTTCACCACTCGCCACGGAGCACTTTTTGCCATTATATTTGTTACTAGCTCCTTCAACCTCTGGCTCCTGACCTATGCACCCAATTTTACCCCCGATATGGAGTGTGCCCCCAAAAAATCAGGTGGAAGGGGAAAATGTAGTAAATCAGTACATTCAAACCTAGTGTCTAACTTTGAGGCCTCTTCCAGCGTGGATTGCAGATGATTTCCCCGAATTTTGGCAGCTCCAAGCCAATGAAATAGCTATGGTGGTCGAGGAATCTTTCCGATACTCCATCACTGGTATTGACGCGAAGGAAGACTGGGCATCTAACTCACCGGCCGGCTTTGGATACCTTCGCCTAGGGCCCGAAAAGCGTCATTATGCTCTGGATCTCGCGCACCAGCTTCACTGTCTACGTAATATCCGTGGTGGACTGGCTGGAGATCATTCGCCGAAAATGCAGTGGCATATCCAACACTGTTTGAACTTTCTGCGGATGATGTTCCTGTGTATGCCAAATCTTACTCTGGAGCCTACAGATGTCTTAGAGAGGGATTTTGAAGCGCATAGAACGGGGGCAACTCATGTATGCAGGGATTGGCGTCAATACTTCGAGAAGATGGAGGAGAACTGGTACAACTTTTTAGGAAACAGATCCTCTATATTTGACGAATGATATAGTGCTTCATTGATGCCCATATGATATCAACTTGTTTTATTTATCACCGCAGAGGCGTTGCACAAAAACTGGAAAGATCACTTCCGGCCTATCTAAAACATCAAACTCTTTCCTTCAAGGTACCAACAGCCTCCTACCTGTGCTCTATGTATCAGAAATCGCCGTACGGTTTTCCGCTGGAATTTGCTCACAGGTCGTAGATAAAGAAACTGTGGGACATGCTGTATTCTGAAATGTACGATATCAGGAACGTCCCAGCACATGACAATGTGTGAGTGGAGCTTGGCATCCAGATTATCTCAAGAAACGGTAGTGAACCGGCTCACGAACCACTCACAACCACCAAGTTGTTATTAGGAAGCTGGTGAAGCAAGCCCGCCCTGCTGTATCGGAGGCTTTCCAAGATTGTGAATTGTAAAGTGAACAACAGACGCCGTCAGTTCGAAGAATCGAAATGCCCACCGATGGAAGCGACCGAGTCGGACTGAGATGGTGAGGGGGTTTGTACAATTTTCGCGTTAGGTGTGCCAGTGAAGTGCTTATTCCGGCCTAATCCGTAAACATCCACAGCTTGTCCAAAGGAAAGGGAAAGTCGTTGGCTGCCAAGGGGAAGATAGATAGCTTCTACGATTTCTGATTTTTAATGATAGATCGCACCTTGCATGGCGGCAATTATTTGGTTCTGCGTGAGGGCCGGGCTAGGGATTCTGATTCACCACGGGCAAAGAAACTTGAAACAAACGTAGTAGGCGGTGAGTAAGTCGTTGAAGTAGTGGTGCACACTCCTGAATCGGAAGAGGAGAACGGCACGACAAGAATGATGCCTCGGAATAATTGCGGCACACGAAAGCAAGGACAAACAACCGGCTCCTGGGCTCAGCCACAAGCTTGGTGGATCGCGAGCACAACTAATGAAGCCGCGGTACTTACTGAGTCTGGACTCTGGTACGTCAAAGGGTACACTGAAACATTTGTTACAACCGTATACAGTAGTCGCAGACGAGGAACTTTTCGAAGAATTGAAATCAAAGAAGATTGGAAGACTCAAAATACAGTACCCGTCCAGAAGACAAAGGTACAATCTGTCCGACTGTGCGGCAGCTGTCGTCAGGAAGGGCAAATGATTCCTTTCCCCGACGATGTCGCGGGCTCCCTGAGTCGGGATTTGCACCTGAAGTTGGGCCGAACTTGGACTCTGGGATCCCACACCGAGGTCCGTTCAGATATTTCCATCACAGGAGGTTCGTCTTCAAAGCAAACGGCCAGAAAGTATTGAATCAAGTTCTTGAATTTTCGAACAGCTCCATAAAGCTGAAGCAAGCCTGAGGTCGTCATATTCGAGCTCAGAATAAGTCGTGGGTGGATTAATTTGACGCGAATCCTATATGTGGCTTCGAATATCAAGGCTCGGGCTCATTCAATATAGTTAACGACAGGTACGATCTGCCCCACTCCTCGGCGGTCGTTGCATGTTCTGAAGCTTCGTTTCCGGATGAGAAGACGAAGCCGTTTTCACCTGAAACATTGTACGGATTGCGCTCAGGAACTTGTGGATGAAAGTTGCGAACGATCCGTTCAAACGAACTTGAAGTGAGTTCAATTCCGTTCAAACCACGAATCAAGTACCTCACCATGGAATGATATGGTTTGGATTCAAATTCAAGAACCGACCTTAATTTTATCAGTGCCGAAAATGCTGCTATATAAAGAGGAGCGGATTCAGAGGAGAGAAAGTAACGCCTATTCTACTTCATTGCAAGATGTTTGGATTTCTTCCAGGTGGGCGTGTTTCTTTACACTGGGCCATTGTTTTGCTGAATTCACAACTTGTAGTTTTTTCTGTTGTCGTTCTTTGCGTCGCAACAGCGAACGCGATCCCCCCCGGCAACGGTACGTTCTTGCTCCTTTTGTATCAACGGCACTTATTTTCTTCTTCTTTTTTTAATCGAATTTCGTTCTAGACCTTGTTGCACGAGCATTTCCGCCTGCGCCCGATCTCACAGTCGCCTCGTGGATTTGGACCACGACCGCAGGCATCTCGGGCGTCCCTCCCGGCACTTCCACTTTCCGCCTGACCTTTAAACCCGACCCTACGCTCCCCCTCGCCAACATTTCCGTCGCCATTAGCGCCGACAACGCGTATAATTTTTATTTCAACGGCACTCTCTATGGAAGCGGCTACAATTGGCAGTCACCCAATATCTGGACTATCAACAATGTTCCGTCCACCGAACCCTGGGTGTTCTCGATCGTCGGTAAGTAATCCCTTCCCACTCGAGTCGCCGGCAATGTTTACTTCATACTCAACATCTGCATATGGTAGCGACGAATTATGCTGTTGGCCTCGATGACTTATCAGTCAATCCCGCCGGGATGATCGCCTCATTTGTCGCTAGCAGCGCGTCGCTGCAAAAGTCGTACACCTGGTTTACGGGACAGCCTGCGAATACGTGGAAGGCGACTGGTTTGGTGTTGGATAATTTTTATAGCCCGACTTTGGATGATTCTGCTTGGCCGCCTGCAGTGTTCGAGACTGTTCACGGTGGCGGACCGTGGGGAGTCTTACCTCCTCCGAACACCGCATGCAGAGTTAATTAATATGTGGTACCGTCTTGAGTCGAGCATGCCAGCGTAAACTTGTACTTGTTAGGTATACTGTACAAACGATGATGGGAAGCAAAAGATGTTTTCGGGTTAGACTAACTGGTTGTGGCTCTACAGACAGAATGCGGGACGAACGATGGTGTTGCCAGAAATATCAATAACACATTGAATGGGCATGGATGTGAGATACGGTGGAGCTCCAAAGGCCGTGCGCGACGTAGTTAGAAGATATCCGGAATTTCGAGTAAGATATGTCGTTTTCAACCGTGGGAATAAATTGGAATGCGCGCAAACATCCCGAACTCGATAACGTGAATCAGAATCAATCATGCATTCAAATCACAGCTAGTCTACAGCTAGAGGAGACAACCCTCACAAATAGATATCGTCGGATCCGGATTCTGATAATTTTCTTCCGTCCGAAGGATCCCGCCTGTTTTTCAACCGTGGGAATGATTCAGACGTGTAAGTAAGTATCCGAAGACACCGTGTATTTGGAGAATATTGGTTCAGCGACGAGAAACTTCATTGCCATGAGAACAAGCATATATAATGAATCCGACAACAGGTAGCTACTTCTCTATTTTTTTTTACCGAATACTGTAGTTACGCCGACCTCTCGAACATCGAGCGCTTTTCTGCCCCGAGTCGACAATTGCATAACAGAATTTATTTCGATATTCGGTAGAGATCGGCTCTGTCATAATTACAACGGGAAACTTGGTCTGTGAATAATAGTACTCACCACAAGCTCACCCTGTCGTTTCTGGCTCGGAGACAAGCTCACCCTCTCGTTTCTGGCTCAATGGTCGAAAGGTCGGGTGAATTCGGAACTGAATACTATCAGTCACGGTCACGATGTGACAACTTCCCTTGTCTTCAACCATGACGACCCACGCCACCTCTCGACGCTCGTTAAGTCGTTTCCCGCCAACGACTCATACGGTCCATCAGCAAATCAGTCAAGTCACAAACTTTTTACCCCAAGAGTCTTGTACCGACGGTGGCTCAGGCGGCGCTTCGGCGCCGAAATCTTTGCTCTTCATTCAACTGCGGTAACTGCGAGTGTCGACACGCAAGCGACACGTATTGATGCAAGATCAGTTCAGTCCATAGTATATTCATTCGGCTTATTCAACCCTCGGTATCTTGCAGCTATATGTAATGATCTCCCCCGGAATCTCGTGAGTCTTCAGCCCAAATATGGTGACTACGCCGCACTGAGTATCGCTGCGAATAACCCACTTAGATACTGTAGTAGCCCGAATGTCCCGCGACGACATGGAACGGCAACATGAAATCTTGCCTGACTCAATTCAGTGCCACAGCTGTGAAACGCTACAAATCCAAGGAGGCTCTGAGCGGCTCTTCGGCCCTGTACATTCTTTCTGCCGTCCTTCTTGAACGGCCAAAGCTGTATGAACAATTTTGCTTCCGTGACTCGGATCTGTCATCCATTCAATGCAGGTGGAATTATCGCCTACACTTCGACTTCGGATGTCTATTCGTGAGACCATCATCAGATTTCTCTCGGCTTCAACTGATCCGATGAAACTCTGACTCGTCCTCCAATTTACTTACTTCCCAACAAGCAAAAGAGACACTTACTCTGCTGGCGCACCGGCTCCGCCACGTCGTTTCTGTGCAACTGCGCCGCGCAACATTTATCTTTGGGTGCATTTAGTAGCGGTTGCGGCTCCGCGGCACTTGCTGGTATATGCCGGTTCGGTCCGACAAGCATGAGCGGTATCAACTTGGAGGCTCTGTCTTCGTACCATGACTCGTTCTGATTCATCCATGAATCTCTCTGCTTTCATTTGTGTACCTCCACAGCAGTACTTAAGCCTCGGGACCTCGCATGAGTCAATCCATCTCCCCCATGTTCCAACCCTTTGACAACTACAACCAGTTCTACGCTGGCCTCATCTTGTGGTGTGACCCCAACTGCCACGAGATGGACATCTCGACGTTGACTCAGGAGGAGCTTCACGACCGCAAGAAGGCAAGAGAACTCAAACCTTGCTTGGTCGTCGCTGTAAACCATACCACTAGGCAGATTCAGGTCGCTCGGATTTGTGCGACGACGGTCTGAATCATTGTCTTTCTTCTGGCTTGTATGAATTCTCATGTTATATTCAGCCGACAGACACCCAGCGGTGGGTGCGAATTGACAGTTCTCCTCCCATTACTTGGCGAATTAGGCAAGTAAGGATGACTAAAATTCACGCTCCACGAACTTACTTTGTTTTTTCCAAATTATAGCGATGCGTGGATTTGGGTCGGCACCCCGCCCACAGTTCCCATGACACTGCAGAATCACAAGGTTATGCATCGTGAGTGCCTCATAAAACTATCCGAATATCCGACTCAACAATTGTCAGCGCACAAACATACCCAATACACCGGTGGCGACATTGCTGCTGCCAATCTGCAGAATTACTGGGTTCATCGCCAAAACTATCTAGCTTGGCGACAGATGAGTAGTTCGTATCTGGTTTCTCTGTGTTCGAATGAACTTGAGAGCTGATATTTTCTATTTTATAGTACAGTCCGAGATTCCAAGCACAAGCTCTGGAGGTCGTCAGATCTCATCCTCTTCCCAAGGGAGTCAGAGACTCGCACGACACACGTCGATGCAACGAAATTCCTCGACAGAAACGCGCCATACCTTATATTCCACTGGCTTGCATTCAGTGCAGCACACCAATCCAGCATTATACCAAACTCCAATCGCATACCCTCAGCATAACACATATACCCAATCACCAGGAGGCTCGAACTTCATCGCGGTCTCTCCGCACCCCGTGGTGGTCCCTCCCGGGTTCACGCAAACCCACCCTAGCTCGCCGGGGTGGTGGCGGAACCCGGAAACTGGATGGTTTTGGAGTTCCAGCAGGGGTTTAATGCCACCTGCTCCTTAAGAGAAACCGGTCTGGGACGGAGGGAAATTCCAACCCCCTGGCTTCAGGTAGGCGTTGACAAAGAACTCCCCGGTTCCGGCGAGAGCAATGCAAATAGGTTATAAATGAATTATCTGTATTTCTAGACGTGTAATTATTATCCAGCTCATTCAATTGACGGAATATCCCCCAACCACTGACTGCCACTGACAATGATATCAAGTAATGACGAACGAATCATTTACTCAGAGTCTCAATCGGACGATGCAATTTATACAATTTAGAAGCAAAAACAAAACCTAAATTGAACACCAGCATTCCCGGCAGTTCGCACAACTTTACCGTTCATGCAAGAATTTGCGGACAAGTTTCTAAAAGACAAGATCATTTTCGACACAGAAGTTCTCCGTATCCACCGCGAGGACGGCGAAGAGAATCCGTGGACAGTATCGGTGCGAGATCTCAACACAGACTCGTCGCAAACGCTACATTTCTCCAAGATGGTTTTGTGTACCGGCTCCAGAACATGCTCTAGTTCAGGTCTGGGCGATTAACATTCCGACGGTTCGATTTAAAGTGCTTCTCATTGACATGCCGTCCGTACTCATGGGTCACGAAGGGTGACGACGAAGCCGAAGGCCGACAAGCAGATTCAATTTGGCGGCCAGAGTCGATTTCTGGACATGAATCAACGAACGCTTCAGGCTGCCGCTCTTCAAAGTTCAGAATTGTTCAATTTGAACATTCGAGCATCATTAGGCCAATTGGAATGCCCACAAAAGCAGTACTCGCGCTCAGTGGCAGCATTAAGGTATCCAATCTAGACTGAGGACCTTAGACGGCAGAGATCGTCCAGGCAAGAAGCCGCCAAGGGACAGAATCACGTTCAATGTTCCAGCCCATCGGTCATTCGGTCCGAAATTGCCAAAATTCCACCAATTTCAAGTACCGGTTACTCGTTTTCGACACGGCAGTCAACCGTTTACTCCCGCTATTCAGGGAAAGCCTGGCGGAATTCCGTTTGAAGCGAAGCCGGATGATACCGGACGGGTTTTGCCTGGAGCGGGCCCGACGAAGCGCGATCGAAAATTTGACTTGACAGCCTACACGGTGCTTCCGGATCTTTTATGAGCCTGGACGGAATCGTATTAAAGGCGGGGTTGCGAGCACACGACAAGCCCCTCCGCCCCCTCCAGGCCCAGTCTGAGAATACCCATCCATACCAATGTCTGCCGTCCGCCCCATAACACAAACCACTGTGGGGAGAAAACCTACTTGGGCCGAGTAGGGACCTACTCGGACTGAGCATTCCCTACTCCGCATGAGTAGGTTTGGATCTGAGTAGGTTTTGACCTACTCAACCCGAGTGGGCTCGACCCACTTGGCATAAATCTACTTGCTGCGAGTGGGTTCCGGGAAACTCGTCGGCACGACGTTTCACTTGATACCCGCACAGTCGGCACCACTTGTAGTGATCAGATCAGACAAATCAATCATTTTCGGCACTGTTTGCCGTCTCTGGCGCAACTATTGCCGGTTGTTTATGCGAGTTGATGGCTTCTTCCTCTTCTCTTCTTCCGCTCACTCGCCGTTCTCCGTCTGTCGACCTCTCGCCGCAGCAGCAGCATTCCTGAGATCTCTGATTACTGCTTCAGTCTTCCACTACTATTCTTCTACTGATTCGGCGACTCTCCGGCTCAAAAACGATCTTTGAGCATTTGACTCATTCATTCTGCGAGCACCTCGCTCGATCTAATGGCGCCCAAGAAAGAGAACAAATCCAAGGAGAAGAAAAAAAAAGAGAAGAGAAAATATTGCTTCTGCAAGCCAACTTGTGGCAAGCTTCTCACTGAACGTGGACGGCGCCGGCACAAGCGCAAGGTTCCTAAAGCTTCCATTCAACCCTCTGTTTCTCCTGAGCCCGGTCTCACGGATTCTGACGATGATTCCGAACTATCGGAAGATGTCGATAGTAATCCTTCATTGTCACCCCGCTTGCCGCTGCACTCCCCGTTGCCTGATGTCGACATGGATCAGCGCTCGGACTCTGATGCTGCTCATTCGGCCAGCGATGCAATGGACATCGACTCGGCGAGTTCCGACGACTCGTCCATCCCGTCGGAACTCGACTTCCCCTCTGCAAGCGGCTCAGATGCTGATCCATGGGCTGAATTCGACGAATTTCAAGACCTTGACGTCCCACTTACTCATGAAGAAATGCTACAACAATTAGACGAGATGCTAGGAGCTGATGAAGAGTTGTCGTCGCTACACGAGTGTATGTTCTTCCTCAGTTTCACAGAATCAATTTCTTTACTCTATTCGTAGTTAGAAAGATGGAATATCATCGTGATTCCGAAGTCGAGACTAGACTGTGGGAAGCCCGTTCGTTCTTCCTCTTCAAAAAATCAGCGCAGTGTGAAGGATTGACTCATTTTCAGGCAACGCGACATTGAGTGACCGAGATCGTGACAATGTTCGCGCGTTCAAACTCAAGTTGGTATCGAAAATGCCACGCGCTGCATACAACCTCATGGTCTACTCGTTTTCACATAAGATGGATTTGAGCTCCGAGTGGGTGATGTTCCATCGCATGGCCATCCTCTCGGGCGTTGAGCCCATGTGGTTTGACTGCTGCGTGAACTCGTGCATGGCGTATACCGCTGTGTACGCAGAACTCACGGAATGTAATTATTGTGACAACGCCCGGTTCACTGCTTCCGGAAAATCACGTCGAATGTTCTGCTATATCCCCATCATTCCCCGCCTGCAAGGCTTTTTCCAAAGCCCCAAATCCATCGAACGGTTACTCTATCGCGCTAACTACGTTCATATTCCCGATCAAATATCTGACGTCTTCGATGGCGAACACTACCGAAACCTCTGCGAACAGTACGTTGTGGTTGACGGCAAAACTCTTCCCCATAAATACTTCTCCAACAAATACGACATCTGCCTCGGAGTCTGCATGGACTCGTACCTTCTCTACAAGCGCCAGCGCGGAGGACCCTCCGCAACTCCTATTCTTGTCAAGAATTATTGTATCAAACCCGAAGTTCGCACCCACTCGAATCCGCTTGACGGGGGGCTCATGTCGGCTGGTGTCATTCCCGGCCCACATCCTCCTAAAGATGCCTACAGCTTTCTCGTTCCATACGACAACGAGTGCGCCGCGCTAGCCCACGGAGTCCGAACCTACAATGCGAAGACTCGCAGTTTCTTCATGCTGCGCGGATACAACCTCTTCGAAATGGGAGATATCATTGCTATCGAGAAAAGCATGAACATCAAGGGGCATAACAGCCTTTGTCCATGCCGTTCGTGTGAGATACGCGGTGTGCGCAATGTCACTGGAGGCGAAAAACTTTACTACGTACCTCTGCGCTGGCCCGACGGGAATTATTGGGATCCGGAGGACTTGCCGCCGCGGTCACAAGAAAAGTTGGATGCAGAGATGGAACGGTTTGACGAGATTGACACAGACTTGGGCGACACCCGCGCTGCTGCAAACGCGAAGAATCGCCTCGCAAAGGCTCATGGCATGAAGGGCCGCCCTGCCCTTCGACGTGTTGCTTCCATGGACTATCCACGATCACGCCCCTGGGATGCCATGCACATTTTTTTCGAAAACGATGTTCAAAATCTGGTAAAACTGTGGAGAGGCATTTTCAAGGGATTAGATACAGGTTCCGAAGACTACGAAATTGCGGAGGATGTCTGGGACGAAATCTGGCAGGAAACCGCCGCTGCAGTGGAGCATCTACCCGCTGATTTCGTCCGGCTTCTCGGTGCCAATCCAGCGTACTACACCGCCGAGGCATGGGCTTTCTGGTTTGTCTACCTCGCCCCCATTCTCTTGAAAGATCGGTTTCCCGACCCAAAATATCATGTTCACCTTTGTCAATTCTCCGATATCATCAAAGCTTGTCTCCGTTTCACCTCCACGAAAACACAGGTCGAAGAGTTGAGGCAGAATATTATAAACTGGGTTCATAAATACGAGGAGTGAGTTTAATTTAAGACTTGATTTCGGTAATTGCTCACTATCTACAGGTACTATTATCAATATTCAGAATCACGACTTTCAGCCTGCACACTCACCATTCACGGTCTGCTCCACATTGCCGACGACATCTTGTTCTGCGGCCCATCTTGGACAACGTGGACTTTTTTCATGGAGCGCTACTGCGGCATTCTCCAGTCCGGTCTACGCTCGAAGAAAATGCCATGGGCTAACTTGAATAACATCGTCCTTCGTACAGCTTATCTTGAACAGTTGAATGCTAGATATGACCTGGAGAGCGAACTTTCTAATCCACCACACGGAGACGGAGAGGGATACACTCACGACGATTGTATGTTTATAATTTCTTTTTTGCCTTCAGGAAATTATTAACTTCGAACATTACCAGATCCTCAGGCGATCTTGTTACCGCCCTACAAGCGCGAATATAGGCCTGAGCTGAATATTCGGAAGAAAATCGCGAAGTATTTGGGGAATATCCTTGGTAAACGAACGAATGATATACTTCAACATATACCGGAGATCATTCCAAGTTTCGGCAAACTTCGCATTATTGACGGCGACTCGATTCGTAGCACATCAGCATGTGGAGATGGATCCATAGCCGAACGAAATATGTCTTTCGTCCGCGTGAGTTTCTAGCTGCTCGCAAATTTATCATACTGATGGTTTGAAGTATGAAATTCAAGTGCGTCGTACCTTGGCTGATAAATGGGTTGAACAAATCTCCTATGGGCGGCTCGAACGAATCCTTGTATGTAACCTGCCCAAGACAAAGGCTCTGGGCATGCTATCTGGAAAGAAGCGACTTCTTGCGCTAATCAGGCCTTGCACGAACACTGGAGGAAAAGATGCCGCCGTCGAAATTGTCAAGTATCGAGAGATTGGCGAGCCAATTGTCGATGATCTGCAGTGTGTGGTAGCCGTGGTTGGCCGGATAGAGGCCAGAGCGCGGTGGTATATTGTTGACCGAACCGGTGGTCTCATTCGTCCCCTGTTCGTCGAGGAAGAGGGAGGTGATGTTGAAGATTAAACATTTGTCTTGTCGTTGATGCATTGTAATTATATGATTGGCCGTTGAACTGAGAGATAATTTACGAGGCCTGCAAGAGAAATTGATTGATATCCTACTCTTGAAAATTCACAGCGCCAACATGCAAGAAGTTAGGCAGAAATTCTAAACATTGAGCTCAATCAATTCACGATCACCTATGACATAACTGTGACACCGCGATCATGTGACCGTGACTCTCCTCTCCTCTTCCTCCACCGACCATGAATCTGAAGAAGAAGATCACCGCAGCAGAGACCCTCAAGCAGCTTCAGGAGGACAATAAACGGAAGGATAAGGAAATTGGTAAGGTCTTCATGCAAGGCCTCCCCTTCCCTGAATCCAGTTCCCATCAGCACGTCTCAATCGCGAGAACGCGCAGTTTGCGAAGAAGGCAGCACCTGAGCGTCGAAAGCTTATACCAAAGCCGAAAGGAGACGCAGGTACGGGCTCTGGCTACAACGTTCAAGAAGCCATGGGCCTCGAGGACGATGACGAGCGATATAATCGGCTATATGTGCGTTTTCTCATCCAGTTTCACGAAAGTTTAATTTCATCATTCTTTCGGAAAGCAAATTGTCGAAGACGAAGTTGCAGTCCACCTCAATTTACAGAAGACAATATCCAAACAACAGCCCGGAGTGGTTGATAGAGCAATGGAGATCGTGCGTCCTTCCTCTTGACTGCCTATTACTACTCATTTTCTCCTCAGATCGCCGGGAAATATGCATTTTTTAGAAGATTTGCAGGGTATTGGCCGATTAAAGACATCATGACAAAGTATCTTACAAACGCACGATCGCGCCGTCGAGTCCGGGATAAGCTGGAAAAGGAGGCAGAGAAAGAGGACCTGAGAAAAGCAGGCGGAAGTTTGGAGAGCAATTCTGATGGGGACGACACGGAGGCTGGCGAGGAGGAGGAGGAAAAGAAGGCGAAGGTCCAGGTTCGCCGCAGGGCGAAGCGTGCGCGGGTTGAATCGGACTCGGACTCGGAGGAGCTGGAGGAGAAACCATCGAAAGGCAAGCAGGTCCGTTGCAATCTCTCTTTTATCAGTCTTGCATGCTTAGAATGTTGACATAGGCTATGTCCGAGACGCAAATTAAGGTATGTACCCATCTTCATAACCCTTTCTGACTCCAAATCATCGTCTTGACCGAAACAGGCTAAAGGTGCAGTGAGGAAGCGGGCGAGACAAGTAGTAGATGATTCGGAGGAGGAGGAGGAGCCGAAATCGGCGCGTAAGTTGGGAAAGCCTGTGAGTTTCACCGCTGTTTTCGTGGCGAATGTTTTCTCTGAGTGGTTATTCATCCGCTAGAACGATGCTGGAAAGAAGAAAGTCGAAGGAAATAAAGATGACGAAACGAAGCCAACTAAAAAACCCAAGCAGGTACGCTTTCTAGACTCACACAGAGCATTCAAAGCCCGTGCTAACGAAGAGTAAATACAGCAGACTACTTCAGAGGGAGCAAGACAGGAAGCCGAGGGCGATGACAAGGAGAATGAGAGAAAGCGCGTATGTCGTGCTATTGTTTTGGCTGTGAGCCGCTTGCACTAATGACGCTTCCGGTCCTGCACCGAAAATTAAGGAACCCAAAACTACAGTGTGTATTCTAAGTATATCTCTTTGCAATTTGGGGAACTGAAGGACACGTCATCCGCAGAAAAAACAAGAGCATGGTATCAAACGTAAAGCGAAGAAAGAGCCCGATAGCCCCCCGCTGATCAAGAAAGTGAGTCTGACCATTTCCACGAACGTCTCTGATTTTCGCAGGTCAAGACCGTCTTGCCGCCCCACCTCGAAGACTCCGAGGAAGAAGAACCCACACCGCTTCAATGGTCTGATCTGCCACCTTCTTGTCCCTCTCTTCCCTGCGACGATCTGCTGCCGAACGAACCCAACACTCAAATCCTCGGGCTTTTCGAACGCCGACAAGCTTTGATCAACGAAGTCGGCGAGACTGGAACTGGTGTTAACTGGCTTGAGCTTGAGATCTGCAGCACCATCAAAAAGCAATTGAATCACGAATACCTCGTTTCTCTCGCAGAAAAACACCACTGGCCAGTAACGATTGACTGGAATCTCATTCACTCCCGAATACTGAAACACGCGCCCGACATCTTGGCAATGATCACCGATAAGGAAACGCTCGAGGAGTCAGCGATCTGGACAACATTCCTGGAGTGCATCGATAGCAACATATACGCTTTTTCAAAAGCTTCGTCCAAAAAAGACTATACTAATGCGCTCCTGCAAGCGCGCTGTGGATTGTAAGCACTTTGCGTCCATCAGTTTTGTTTTACAATCTCTCACATCGCGTAGCTATGGCCCAAAAGGGTCCCTGCTCGTTCAATCCACCTTGAAACGCATCATGGCTTCAGAAGCAGACAGCCTCGCCGCGAACCTTTATCATACTCTGGATTCGATCATCGAAGACAACCCCGAAGCTTTCGACGAATGTGATCCAGACTGCGAGCTCATAGAACTGGACGACTTCATTTCCTTCGTTCTTGCACCGCATACTGCTACATTACTTATGGCGCTTGATATGGACTGCGATTTCGAAGATGCTAACTTTCACCGCGATCAAAGCCAGGACTACGGTGATCTTACGCAAGCGGACGACGACGACGACCCTGTTCTTGACGCTCTACACCACCGAAATATCAAGGCATCCAAACTTCTGAACCCGGACGAGACATATCTTTCCCTGCCGCAAGAACGTCGACCGAGACCGGTAACGTGTTCAACCAAACTTCTGCAGGATTCTTGCTGACTACCGCTCGCTTTTCTCTAGCAGCCAAAGCCTGTTGTGCCCAAATCCAAATCAGAAAAGGCGACATCTTCACCGCCCAATGGATTCAAGCTTTCTCCGGCTGATTTTGAAGAGGTAATTTTTCGTATTTCTTTACCAATACTGAGCTACGTCCAGGTCAAATTGAAGAAGCCGAGAAAGAAGGAATCCAGACCTGCGCCGAAGCTAGCGAGAGCGGTGAGTAGTCTTTAGCTTGATGATACGCTTCCTGAGCTGGACTCCAGGCCTTCAAACCAAACCCTGTGACTTCTGACTATGGCACGCGTTCCAAATCAAAGAAGGAGGCTTCATAATTCCGTCTGTTTGTACTTTTGAATCAAGTGTACTATCTTGTGGCTCTTCAAGCATGTAGTTGATATTGAACTTGTAACTGAACTCGGGAATCTTGCGCAAGATATTGCTTCTATGTGCCGTATGAACCTTGGCAAGTTGAGCTTCCCAAAAAGGGAAGAGGTGGTACGAACCGGATTCTCGGAGACGGGTAAGCGGTCATACTCACTCAGATACCCCTACATCATGTTCTCAAGATAGTTCTCCTCTTGAAAGAAAAAAATCAGGCTGAGATAGGCTTTCTCTGGCCCGCAAGAGCCCTCGCAAGTTGACCTTACCAAATAGGGAAGTGACGGTTACAAACCCGATTCCTCGAGAGTAGGAAGTCGTCATCTTAACTCAAGTACACTCAAATCGCGTTGTCTAAAGAGATCTCTCTTTGGATTAAAAAATTTAGGTTGAGATACACTTTCGGTGTTGCGCAAGACCCTAAGCAAGTTGAACTCTGCAAACAGTCAATCGTAACTCTCGTGAGCTGAACAAAAACGTGTAAGCATGCAAATTTCTGTTCTAATCCTGCTATAATACAGTAAGTTGATTATCTAAACAATTATCCACACCTCTTGAGACGTGCTGGTGATTTATTTCGAGGGAGAAGAAGAACATTCGAGCGTGAGAATAGTGTGACGTCACATTGTGACCCGACGCGTCTCTCTCGTTCTCCCTTCATCTTCTCGTCTTCTCCCGCCTTTCCCTCGCGTTTCGACGGCTCTTTTGCATTGAATTAGCATCAATGACTTATATTAAACACTCTCCCCCACTTTTGCGCGCCCAGCACGGTCTCTCGTCGAGTTCTACGGTCAACTATGCAATTTGGACTCTCCCACCAACAAGGACGCGAAACGACGCGAGAAGAGTCGCCATGGCTGCTGAGGCTTGTTGAAATGATAGTATGATGTCTTATCTCTCTAGTCCTGCGCGTTTCGACTCTAACCAAGCCGTTTGTGGCAACCTCCAGACAACACCAACCAGTGGCAACGCTTTTTGTGCGAATATCACCTCACCTCTCAAATGAAGGCCCTTCAAAGCATCTATTTTGCTATTTCGTCTATTGTGATGGCTGTTGGAGGAGTACAATCGGTTAGAGATCTGTCGGGAAAGCCAGGTGAGCCGCAACTTGACTTCTTCTTGTTTTCTTCCATTGCCCCTCCTTCCCCAATCTCTTTCTTCCCCAACCTAACCCATTACGTCGGGAGTCGACAACGGCGCACGCTGGGCCTGACCATAGGCCCTATGTGCTTGTTGTTGTCGCCTCTCGACGAATGTCGGCGTTACGTTCACGCTTTGTTCAGTTCTCTATCCTCTATTATACCTGTTTACGTATGAACTGAGGTCCATGAGCAGCCCAATTCCGCGACCTCGTACCCTGACAGCGCCGACCCCGCCGAAACGCGGACTCGCGTCGACGCTGCCGCCGCCAACTCGCTCTCTGCCCATCCCCATGTCGAATTTCCCTCAAATCCCTCGACTCTCACTCCAGTCTCGTCCACCGCACAACCCGCCCTTCAAATCCACCTCACTCCTCCGCCCACTCCGACCAAACCCACATATCAAGTGCATCCGCTGAAACGACAATGAGGGGAAGAGGCAGAGCGTACCTAATAAAATCAAGGTATGCCGCCGTCACCGTATCACTTTTCTTTCTAATTTATGTAGCATACACAGCTGTCTGCCTCGCCTGAACGTACGCCGCCGACCATACGCAGTCCCAACCCCCACCTCCCGACTTGTTAGCGCTCCGACGAGTGAGCCGGAACGCGGCACTTGACGGCCGGCAAGGTACGCCGCCACGCCTGTTTTTCTTTCTTTTGCTCGCTCACTCACGAGTCCCTTCAATGCAAACCCACACACTGCCTACCTACCCCACTTCACCATCAACATCGCCCTCATGCGCTACTCGACGCCGCGGCCGTCGCCCTCGTTGATACCAGAACAACGTCGTCTCGACGCTCCGCGCGCTGACTTGCTCGCTTGGTGAGTTGTTTCATCTTTGGCGGGAACGAACGAAAAAAATCACTCACCGATGTATCCAGATCAGCCGCGCATCCGCCACCGCGCCGGCATCATCATCGCGGCCCCTTCCTCCGCCTCCCCGTCGTCCCGACGCCCTCAAGGCGAAACCTTCCCCTCCTCTCAAGCTCTCTACACTGCACACTGCCGCCCTCGTTGAAACCGTCGACGCCATCAACGTTTGGGCGCGACTCTCTACGCTACAACTCAATTTAAGTGAGTTTCACCGTTTTTGACGAAGAACGACAAGGAAATAACTCACCTATCTCATCCGATTAACGCGCCGTCGACTCATATCAATTCACACGCGCGGGAATGAGAGAAGTCGATGCGCGCACGAGCGCGTTTCCGGAGGGAAGCGGATGGGATGGCGGGACGGAACGGCGGGTCGGAAAGTCGAGACTAGGCAAGACAAAGTCAATAGCATATCCTGCGCGCAGTAAGTTTTCCGTGGTAAGGTGGAACACTGACCCTGGTTATCAACAGTTGGTGGCTTTCGATCCATAGGTACCGGTCAGTAATAATTCGCTTTCAGGTATGTCTTCTATGCTTTTTCTTCCCCATTTGCGGCCTAAAATGTTTACGAATGTTGAAAGATCAACCCAACGCTGGACTGAGGAAGCAGTTGGTATGCACGGCTTCGAACGGTATGCTTTTTCTCCTTTGTCGTGTTTTGTTCGTGACTCAATAATGCGACAAGATTTGGCCTACCGGTAAAATTGACCCCCAACACAAACACGGTGAGAACCTGCTTAACTTGACGGTTATGTGTTGATTGATTTTGTTGTGTACACGCTGGAGATCGATTCCGTCGCAAGAAGATTCGCCTCGCTTGTCTGACGGATTCAGGTGCGGATCCAACGACTTCTTGCGTGTTTCGGAACTTGCGACTGACCGGAGTGGACCTTTCGTTACAGAGCCGGCGGTCGCGGTGCGAGCCAGATGCAGGTCAGCGTTGACTTAGATGTTGATTTACTTGATAGCTGACGAATATAGAATAGACGTTACAAGAAACATCTCTAGTAAGTGTTTCCCCAGACCGTCAACCCCATTTGACGATACCGTCAGAGCGTGTTCAATCCACTATAAATTGTGCCGTCCATCTTGAAAGTCGGCTTCCTCTTTTAACTTAACAAAATCAATCGCTGACTTGACAAACAGCATCTATCTGATTCAAACACTTACTTTCCGTCACTCGAAACTGCCGGCGCGGTGAGCGCTTTGTCTTGACTCAGGACGATATTGGAACTCATGGATTTATTTAGCTTCGAATAGTCTTGGTATCGGTAAAAAAGAATTGGTCTTGCTTCTTCTCCTTCGCCTCGCTGACTTATTTGTTCTTAGGTTCGTGCTATCTGTCACCCAACTGCAGGCTTGGAATTATGGTGCGTACAAGATGCCGCTTACCTTATATCATTTTCTAACTGTGTTCTGATTTTATCCTACCTCAAGTAGAAGACAAGAGGGTGTGATGGGTGGGTATGCGGCGATGGATACACATGTATATAGGTGGCCAGAATACAAATATTTAACCCACTTACTTCGAGTGAAAACCCCCTCAGATTAAGTAGGTCGGTGCACTCCGGTCGAGTAGGTGAACCTACTCAGCTCGAGTGGGTGACCTACTCAACCTGAATTGAGAATTGTCCGAAATCTACTCAGGTTGAGTAGGTATCCCTACTTGGCGTGAGTGGGTCACCTACTCCATCTGAGGCGGTACCCACTCATGCCAAGTATATTACCCACTCAAGCCGAGCAGGTCTACCTACTCGGCCCGAGTAGAATCCCTCCCCACAGTGAAACCCTCTTCAGTACCAGCTCTGCCGCACGGGCGATCCCCCCTATCCCATTAACTCTCCGACCATCTACACCAATAACCGCACTCCCAACCGCACTTGTATTCGAAGGGCCCTCCGGTCGACCGCCTGTTGTGCGCCGTGGGGGGTCAATACCACCACCGCCATTGCGTTCTTCACCGAATGTAGAGATTTTCGATGGTCGGACAAGTACGCGAGAATGGATGCCGAGGAAGCGGTCTGGTGCAGAAAGCAGAAGTAAGTTGATGGAAATCAATGTCGAAGTTGCATCTCATTCGATTATTCAAGAGTAATTCCGTTGTGCGAACACGACGAATTGAACCGAGGCTGTTCGATACACCCGTCGTAACTGGTCGATTTTTGGGTTTTAATATACTTCGGAGGAATGAGGTCTAATGGATGAAACCGTAATAACAGTAGAAGTTGTAAACATCGTTGTATGTATTATATCAAGGCTTTCTCGAGAGCATTGTAAATCAAGACTGTGACATAGTTCTGACTTGGAAAGTGGCGCCAACGAATATCGAGAAGATAGTGTGCCTATTTCTGTCTGAGCGCGAGCAGAAGGAAACCCTGGAGGTCCGAGGCGTAGAGCGAGAGTTTCTTCAGAGCAAGAATTTGAGAACAATGTCGCATTGGCAGGGCAAGGGCACGGAGTTGGGACGAGTGGACGAAAGCGGAAACACAACGGGTGATGAGAGCCAGATCTAGAGGCGTCACGGGCGATGGGAATAATAAGAGCTACTTAGTAGACGAGAAGAGAAAAGACTTGAATTTGATGAAACGATAGAGCTTGTCGCAACCTGGAAAATTTGTATCCGACTAATCCAACAGGGTAGTATCGACAATGAAGGGAAATGATCGAGTAACTTGCCAGGAAATTGTCCCCCGGATGCCCCCGGCGCCGGGGAAAGAAAACGCACAATAGGGTTGATGGTGGTATGGGATCAAGCAGGGAGCGTTACTAACGCGATCAGTCACATGTGACGTACGCGCTCTCCCGCCTAATCGCGCTCCTCGTTGGTTCTTCAGCGACTCAGAGACAACAACAGGAAGATGCGAGCAATGCAATAGATAAGGTGAATAATGATACAGTGTCTTTGTCCTGGTCCATGCAGAATTTTTACATACTCTTCCACACTTTCCCTCATGCAAGAGTCGCGAATCCAACCGCCTCGCGATCAAAGTCAAACACACTGCGAACGCATTATCAGCGAAACATGTACGCGGAGAAGCTCAAATTGAATTGAACGCACCTGTACATGTTCTTCATGAAGCTATCTCCCAAGAGGAAGACGTGGCTGCCTAATCCCAAGTCCTGCGCGGCGAGCGAAGCAACACAGTCCTTGGAACCAGTGGTGGTCTGCCCTAGGTTGATGTTCGCGGCGGAGATGGTCCAGTCCTTGCCGCCGTAGTTGAATGAGATCTTCGGCGGGGTGGCGCAGGGGTAGGAGTAGAAGCCTAATATGAGGGAGGGGGATAATTATAAGAATTACGAAGGAAGGCAGAAATGTACAAGAGGAGGAAAACAAGACGCACCGTTCGTAGAATCGAAGAGCTTCGACCCAGACACCTGGGCAAAGATCTTCTTCACGTCGGCGGGAGGACCGTACATGATGGTGGTCCCCGAATCGATGATGGTCTGGACGCTCGACAGCACGGTGGTGCTGCCGACCTTGGCCTTCCCGTTGGTCGCCTGCCAGAAGCCGCTGCTGGAGTCAACGGCGTTGTACTCGATAGAGCCGGTGTAGTGCGCCTTGTTGGCGCCGCCGAGGTAGAGCTCGGAGCCGGTGCTCGCGAGGTAGAAGGAGAACTGGTTGGCGGCGACGGCGCCGGCGTTGGCAGCGGTGTTGAAGAAGGGGTTCTTGCCGAGGTTCGAAATGGCGGGGAACGCCAATCCTAGAATTCTAAACGAAATGAGATTAGCGAAGCTATCCTAACGACAAGAGAGAAGAAGCGCACCCGTCGATGGGGTCGTCGGAGAAGCTGGAGGAGAGGGTGGTAACGGGACTGAAGTATTGTCCAGAAACGGAGATGCCAGCGACGTTCACTGGAATAGATTAGCGATGAGGGATCACAGAATGATACGAAAAGCTTACCGGTGTCGGTGTAAACGGGACCGCTCACGGTGCTACCATCACCATACTGGATGCTAAAAGTTCCGGACTTCTTGGAAGAGGTAGAGGACGAGGAAGCCTTGTACTTGGATTTGGAGGAGCAGGTGCTACTTGTGCAGGAGGAGGAAGGAATCCAAAGGTCGGCAGAACCGGCTGAAAGAGATGTTACATGAAGAGAGCATGCATAGGGACCGTTCAAGACTTACTGTCGAAGTCGATCAAGAACTTCTGGCCAGGAGTGCCGACAGAGATGGAGCCAGCCCATTCGAGATCGTCCTCTTCGTCGGTCAGCGCCTCGGATTGACGCTTCTGCATGCGGGCCTCGACATCGATGGGGATGGTCTTCAGAGGGTGGATATAAGCTCCCTGAAAGCAAAGCAAGAATTGTAAACGCCACGGAATAAAACAAAAGGCAATGTAGGAACCGTACAGCATTGAAAACGTGGGCACCCTCATTCTTCTGAAGGTTGATCAAGTTGGAACGGTGCTTGTTCAGAGTAAAGATCGTGGAGGCAATAGCCTTGTCATGGTCGAAGACGCCGTCCTCCCGAGTGAGCGAGCTACGCTTCCCGAGGGGGATGGTGGTGCCACGCTCAACCGGCTCAAGAGGAGAGGGCGAGGGGTTGGCAACAGCGGAGATTGCCAAAGTGACAGCAAGAAGGAGAGCGGACTTGTTGAACATAGCGAATGAATTGACTGAGAGTGCCGGGAATGAGCAGTCGGTCGGTCGATGGGGAGTAAATTCCTGCAGAGTCTTGCCGAAGACATGGTGAATTTATACGAAGACTTCAGCCGTGAACGTGTGGAGCAGTCAGAAGGAGCTATGTACGAGGCGGTATCTCCACAAGCATTCATCAGGATCAACGAAGAAGTCGTGCGGGGCCCATAACGACCTCAACCGAATGTGAACAAGAAGCATGTGTCGTTTGACTTCCGCTGATCCGATCTCGAAGCCCGAAACTAAGAAAAAAAGCAACTACAAAAATAGAAAACTGGCCTTGCTGTCTGAACCAGGGAGTACTTTGCAGCCGTAAGACAAGTTGCCACTAGGATGACCCACTATCAGCTGGTATCGTCGTCTCGACCAGCAACGCGTGTCGGCCATATGCTACGGCCACGAACAGTCCATCAGTTGATCCGTCTGGTCTTCTATTTTTAGCTTCAGCTGTGAAATAATTCGGCGAACCGGAGGATGAAAGCCGAGCGGTTCAACTCAACATGTGCAAGGCCCAAAAGTAAACGGGTGCTGAGCATATGGACAGATATGGACTCACTGTACCTCAGCTGTATTTAAAAATAGTAATATCCAAACACGTTACTCTCAGCCCTTTCCAGCATCGGAGGACCCTGCCAGTGCGTTGCCAGGCATGCAATTAAGAAGGATTCGCGAAGATCTTCTGCCGCGGCGAAAGTCACTTGGAGTGAGAAGCCTCGATTCAGGGTCTGACCCGAAAATTTAAACATATAGACCAGCCTAGTGAGTTGTTCATCCTTTCGTGCATTCAACTTTCATTCGGACTCGAAGTCGGGGACATCCAAGTCCGACTACTTATGATAAGTCGGGGATCTTGCAGGGACAATCAGGAACAACATCATGTCTACTATTCCGTTTCAGATATTGAAATCATCGTCCGAGTCCGAACGGGAACTGAGACAATTGCATGTACAGTAAGTATGTTTGCTGTAATGACTGACTCATATAACTTTGCTAGACCCAGTTATTTGAACGGTAGCCGTACAAAGACTACTCAACTTGCTCAAAGATCCAAGACCCGCCGCCGGACTTAACAAGTTACAAAGGCTTCACTGGATTTTAGTTGAACTCGTTGATCCGGTTCGGAATTTCCCGGGAAGACATACTCCGAGCATATCCGAAACGGTCCGAAAAACCGTCGTCGTTTCTATATATCCAACAATGAACATGCGACGAGTTTCCAAAAGCGACAAGCCCCATCACGCAAAACATTCGCACGAATCTCTGGCGAAGAATTGCATTTATTTCTAACATTCTAAGTACTCGTCAAATTCTTGTTCAAAGTCAAACCAACTTTCAGGCAGCAATAAAAGAGTCCTTCTTCCAATATTCAATCCACCGCAACGCGTCTTCCTCGCAAATCGGATTTAACTCCCTCATCGTCTCGCTCAAATTCTGCGCCTTCTCCGTTGAAAAGACGACATTCAATCCTGTGCCTGTGCCAGCCACCGCAGCTTTGAAGAAGTCAAGTAGTTTGATTGCGGGCTGCACCGTGGTGCGTTAAAACGGGACTGCAGGAAGAAAAAGTCAAAGACTCACAATCCTCTCCACCTCCTCGCCCAGCGCATCACCCGCGCGATCCTCCAACTGGGCAACCCACTCTTTCATCGGAATCAACGGGAGTCTGACGCCCACCGAGCCTACCATCGCCGACATGATGCTATCCCAGGATACCGGCCGCGGGTGGACGAGGTTGACCGCAAACGGAGCTGGCTGAGCGCTCAGAGTAGCGTCAATGATGGCTTGCGAAACCGCCTCTGGTGGAAGCCAGTTGATCGTGGCGGTAGTATCGGAGGGAAAATTCCCCAGTGCGATGCTCGATTTCACGAGAGCGGGAAGCCAGTCGGAGGTGGACCAGGTGCCAGTGGTGGCAGACCCACAGACTTGGCCGATGCGGAAGGATGTGGCGGGAAGGCCCGATGCGGCCAGGATCTAAATTGAACAACATCGTTGAATTGAAGTAGAGATTCAAGGATTTGAGAAATCGGAACCCACCCGCTCAGACACGTATTTACTCTCTCCGTATCCGTTCCCAACAGCCACTGTCGCATCTAGCTGAAGCTCTTCGGGGAACGGGCCGCGCTTCACATCCCAATTTTGTGCGGAAGCAATGGACGAGGTGAAGAGGAATCGCACGACGTTCGGAGATTGGCAGGCCACATCGATGAGGTTGCGCGTCCCTTTGAGATGTGGCTCGAACGATGACAGTGTTTTGTTGAAATCCAAAGCCCAGGCATTGTGTATAATTGCGGTGATCGTGTCGCGGACCTAAATTAGAATGAATCAGTGTTGAGTGAAATCTTTGAGTCTGGTGAACAAACCGTCTTGAATACATCCAGTGGTAATCCCAAGTCTTGCTTAGCCGCATCACCTTCGAGATAGACTAGCTTTTCCGAAGACAGCAGAGTGACGTCGAGACTACGGTCAACAAAGGCAGATCTCTGGCGCATGGAAAGGGGAGTTCGTCCTTTTCGGTTGAACGCGTACACGCGCTCGACGGTGGGACTAGCAAGCAAGCTCTCGAGAATATGCGAGCCCAGTCCACCGGTTGAGCCCGTAAGAAGGAAGGTTGCGGACGAACAAACCCGCTTTTCAGGAGTTTTCAACGCCGTTTTGTCAAGGCCATCGCTGTATTTGGCGATCATTCGCTCGATATTGGCTTTGGCTGCAGCAAAATTGGAAGAGCCATCTGCATTGCCTTGAACCAACGCTGAAATCGCATCAGCCAATTCCTCGATCGAAGGATGCGCGTAGACGAGATTCTGCGGAATCTTCTGCGCAGCGACAACAAGTTCAGGGTCGCCGGAGTTCCTCAATGCACCGACAATGCGATGGCGCATGAAAGTAGCGTTAAGACTGTCGAATCCTTGGTCAAAGATGTCGCGACCGCCAGATATCTCCCTGTCGGCAACTAGGCTTGCGTGGTTCTTGAGCCAAGGAAATAAATCCGATGACGCCCACGATGACGGCGGCTCGATGTCGTTGGCTGCGTTTGCGCTGGATTCGACCGTATCGTAGCTATCGTATGTCAGCAAAATTGAACTCAACGCTACTCGAATGATGAAACTCACAGTTTGTCGATTTCCTCGCGATACAAGGCAACAGTAGGCTTTTTCATCAAAGTGCCCTTGGGGGCACGAATAGTTGGTTTCGATGGGTGCGTGACCGTAATCATCTCCTTGTAGATTCGAGCAAACGCCGGAGAAATCTGAGAAGATTCAGTCTCAATACTCAGCTAGGTTTGGAAATTGTACTAACCTCATTAGCCTGTTCAACGAACGGCCTGAAATAATCTTGGCTCAGAATGCTGTAGCACGCCGAAGAAATAATCGGCTTACCACACTAAGTTCCTGAATTTTGCAACCTGCTTCTCATCGCTGGGATCGACGGCGTGGCTCGGATGAGGCTCGATAAGAAGCCCGACCTGGTTGCGCTCGCGTCCGAACATCACCGCCCCGATAATGAAGGGACTAGCCAGTATGATGTCTTCCATAGGCCCTGGGACGACTTTCTCGCCATTTGCCAGGACAAGGACGTCATCCAGACGGCCAACACTTTCAAAACAAATATTAAATTTTTAATCTCCCAGCATGGTCTAAGAAGGCACTCACATTCGATACAAATACGGTTTAGTTGGGTGCGTTTCGAATACATCCTTGGTTGCATATCCTTTGACGTCAGGTAGATTTTCAACGGACAGTTGATGTGTCTCTCGCACGGTCTGCAAATCATATTGAGAAGCGGAAAAAAGCAGGAGCTCGCTAACCATACCAGAAACTGAGCTTCAAACGTTCCTTCTCCCTGCGGTACCCAGCGAATCCGCGAGTGCCTGCTGAAACGAATCCAATCCCATTCACGAGCATCGATCTCAGCTTGGCGTCGCTTGATGACAGTTGGTGCGCCAACTAGTTCAGGTCAGTAACTGATCAGTGGTCAGGGAATATAGCTCACATTCGGTTGCGCCGTATACAGGAACAATATTAACGCCTTGGTCGAACAAAGACGTACCAACGCGTGAGGCCAGCGGTCCGCCCGCATACGTCTAGAAGCACAGGTATCAACTTGCTGAATTGATATTACAAGGGGAAACTCACGAGTAAATTGAGCGTTTTGAGATATGCAACTGCCTCCGCAGACTGCCATTCGAGAATCAAAGAAGGGACTGTCATGATCCCATTCACGTTTGCCCGCTGTGCGTTGACAAGTGCGTTTTCAGGCGTCACTCCGACAGGAATCCTATATTCCGTTTCTGTCGAAGCAAGAGGATACAGGCATGATGTTGCGCCGTTCAAAAGCGGGTGCAGCACCTGCGTCATTATACCCAATGTGTGGAAAGGGGGCAATTGACCAGCTGCGAGACGAGGAGCTAGTTGCGCAAGTTCAGAAACGCCCTCTATCCAGATTTAAGTATGATAAATCTGGATCCGCCGGGTAAAAGACGTACCTAGCACAGCGTGATGAATGAGAGCTCTATGGGTTTCCGGGATGCTCTTCGGGAATCCCGTACTTCCTAAGAATTTCATTTGATTATAATCTGAAACGGTATGAGGGCGATAATGGAACGAACCGCTCGAATGAAGGTAGAGAGCAACATTGTCTACAGGGATGAGCGTGACGGGTTCTGGATAAGGCGCAAAATTGTTATCAACCGTCTCGCATCCCAGATGCGGATACAGCTGGCCGAGGAGCGGGACTTCTTCGAACGATAACTCGTATGCGGAGTCCCTCGATAGCTCGTCCGCCAGATGGCCCAGAGATTTACGAGTGGTCAGCAGACGATGAGTATTAGTGTCGCTGAGCAGATGTAGAATGGCGGCCGTGGAGTTTCGGTGTGAAATTAGAAACGGCTGAAAGATGCAGGTGAGATTAAAAAAAATGGGAGATTGCGAGGAATGACGCACAACGACGCCGGCTATGATACAGCCCATTGTAAGTGTATGGTAGATCAAGACGTCCGTCAGCGCAACAATAGCAAGGGTCTGCCCCTCGCCTCCCTGCCGCTGGGGTCGAAGAATGTGCGCAGCCCTATGAGCGGCGCGAGCGAATTCAAGTGGCTGATATTGGTTGTGTGCGCATTCGCATCGGTGAAGGAATACGCAGTGGTGCCATTCTGGTGAGCGAGGTGCACATTGACGATTTGGGAAAGGTTGAGAGAGCAATCGAGAGGAGGGAGAACGCTGGACATTGTTAAACTGTTTGTGATTCAATGGTTGAACTGTGCTCGCCTTTTATACCCTGCCACGGGGAGCTCGGTCATTCACAATTTGGTCCACGGAAAGCTCTCGGATACGAACACCTCGATGCCAAAGACAGTGTTCATATCGCCAAAGCCGGTCAAAGCGACTCGGATGCTTCTGCCCGCTCCTCGAAAGTTGCCGATAAGTGGGGATTATCCGGGAAACGTCATGCCTGGCGGTCCACCCTTCTTCCAGTTGCCTTTCTTAGGACACGAAAAGGTTATTTTCAGAAAATCCCTGAGAAACGCGACCGCGACCTTCGGCTACGGCTCAGATGATTAAGAGAGGCTTTGAAGGAGTTGTTGAGGGGTGAAAGTTGAGAGAGCATGTCAGCATCGCAAATCGACGAAACGCATGCCATTGGGCTGAGAAACCATCGATAGACGGCTGTCGACGGTTCTTTTCATTTGAAGAGAGATGAGTTCATGGGAGGCATCAATTGGCATAGAGCCTTGCCATGGGAGCACTGCAACAGAGTTCAGCGACGCTGATTTGTTGGGCATCGACGCGATCCATGAGAGTCACTTTGCCACCAACTTGCCACGCACTTCTGAGAACACTGACGATCCCTCTTATTCGGTAACCGGTCCGGAGCTTAGTCACCGATCATCTGAGTTTCAAGTGAGCGCGGCATCGTTCGGTGAGGTTGTTTTGCTTGCATTTGAGCATCCGGATGGCCTTGGCAATGCAGCGCTGGTATGGATGTGTTGTACAGGCTATTTTTGAGCACGAAATTTGGAGAATCTGTTCAATACAAATCACTTGTTGTCAATATGATGTCTATTCAGGCAAAGTGCAGGTTACTAGCAGGGGGTCAAAGGACCTTGGTTGGTTTTTGGGTGAACAGAATGTAGTGAAAGGTAGTAGAGAGTGTTTTATAGTCGAACCTCAGCGCTGGCCATGGGATATCGAAATCCGTATCTACGAGTGGAATTTGCCGACCGAGTGCATGCCCGGTGTTAGTCCGGTGTTTGAAAAACCAATCTGGGGCGGAACAATAAGTTTTCGACCCATTTCACTTACTTTGTGCATTTAGGATGTCGATACATTAAGCGACAAGCCCACAGTACCTCACGCAGTTCGAAAGAAGGGAAAATTCAGAAAATCTCGTAATATGTACAAAACATGGAGATTCCGTCTAAAAAAATGAAAAGAAAATTCAGAACATGCTCCCGACGGCTTTGAAATGTAATCTGAGGCTCTCTATACGTTCCTTCAGTGCATTGTAGTCTGTAGGACGGCGACTATGGTGCACAGAACAAAGCCGAGGAATGTTACATAATCCCGAATAAGAGGGATCGACCTTCCCCTCCGCACTTCTCGATAAAGTTGACTCAACTCAGGCTCAGCCTCTCAAGATTTGCCGCCACCATTGCCCCGCCGCCGAGTTCAAGTTTGAGCCATCTCCGTCGAAAATTTGAAGACGCCGGACGAATCAGCGACCAGCGTAGGCTCCCATTTTTCCATGGCCAGTCGATAGCATTCCAAGAACCTGATCATGAAAGGCCACGCGAAGATGTATGTAATCGGACCGCAACTTCGGTCCTCACTTTCTCACGATTCTCTCCGAGCGTCCCGAATTGTCCGCAAGGAAATGGATTTGAAATAGTGATTGAACGTCCCCGCCATGAGATATTGTAGAGCTTTGGCTTTATTCCTAGCCAGGATATATTTGGACTGCTGGGAGAGTCGTAATTGATATCAATTCCGCCTCGCAAAGAAAAACCGCGTCGCATTTCCTTCCTTCAGGCTGCTTTAAAATTCTAAGTTTTGAAAGACTATTATTACTCAACTTGAAATCTTATACTAGAGTTCCCTCATTGAACATACTGTGTTTTCCAACCACAGCCTTGCAGCAGACTGCTTATACAATCGCGATGATCAGTCAAACAGTAAGTAATACAGAACCGACGTTGAATAAGCTGTGAGCAATTCAACCAGAAGTTCGAAACAAGAATATTAATGTCAGGAAGGCTACAAAGAGAGCGCTTGATACACAAAAACCCTTAACCCTCAACTTAAAAATTGCCAAGTATGCTCATCCCAGCTGTTCAAGAGGCATTTCCACCGCGGTATCCCAGCGCTGCGAAGGCGTAGGCTCATCCGTTTCCATTTCTGCCACGTCTTCTCCGCGACGTGCGTGCTCTTCGCTACGACTTCCAAGAAACAACAGGCGATTCCCTGTGCACACAAATACCTCCGGCCAGATATCCGGATAGAAAAGCTTCGCGCCGACACCGAGGCACCGAATGCGTTCAGTCGGGGGTAGAAAATACTGCCACACTTCGGGAGAGAAGGTGTCATTACCCTGTGAACGCACGGTGACCCAAGCGACTATGAGGACTGAGTCCTGGAACGATGGAGTTTGTTGTGGCAGGGTATTCGTGCTGCGTTTGCGCTTTGAAGAGAGGGGAAGGGGTAGGGTCGGGCCGTTGGTCGTGACTGAGGCGACTTGATACCAAGCTATGCCTTTGGGGAAGTCGCCTACTGTAGTGCGCGCGTCTTGAAAAGTGTGGTTTTCTGTGTGAAAGAAGATGGTTGAGAAGGGAGAGAGATCTATTGGCTGAAAAGAGAGTCATTCAGCTGGACTCTGATAATACAAATCAGTATTCAACTGGCCTGGTCGCTCGATCTTCCATTGAATAGCAAGATCTTCTGTCCATCGAAGACTGGCACGCATTGAATACTGTATCCAAGTGAAGGAAGCTCTCCAGGTATGGGCGCATCTGAAACTCGCCATGTCCACTGAGTTTCTGCTGTGTACTCCGCAATGGAATATGTGCCAATCGGTGGAGAACCAGTTTCGAAATTATCTCGTCCACCGAATATAAAAAGTCGATTTTTAATCGCCACCATGGATGCAGCCATCCTCGGCCGTATTGGAGCTCCTCGCACGTCTACGAACCACCAGGTTTCGAGATCGAGATCGATAGCGATGAGGCGCGAAGTCGGACCCTCAGCCTCCAAGTCGTAGCCTCCGAATAAAAGAAAAAATCTGCCTCCTGCAACTTCAACGAAGGCAGAAGCAGCTTCTGTAAGCTCTGGTAGACAACGCGGTTGCAAAGGGTTATCAATTTTGCAAAACGGGTCCAGCATATAATTGCGAGGTATAAATTTGAGTGACATCTGAAAGGTACAATTAGATGGTGAGGGGGGGAGCAAATCAAGCATACCGTATGATTAATCCATTGCCTGGTTTTGAGATTCAAGGAATAAAAATCGTTTGTGGGGAGATTGTTTTCGTCGCCAGGTCGGACACCTCCGTACATATAAACTTTGTCTTGTTGGCGGTCGACCGCAAAGGTAGCCCAATCATTGAAGCAAGGTAGATCGCCTCTGAGTTTCAAGAAAGGGAATTTTGCAGAAGCGTCCGCCATAGCTAGAGTACCTGAATCAATTCTGCTTGCTTTCCGCACCAGGACTGCGAGGCCGTGGAATTGAATGCTCGATGGCTGCAATGCGGTTGACGATGAATCCAGAAACACCAATTTGAAGGCCTTCCGTTTACGGTTTTGAGTCGGCGAGGTTTGACTCGTTCGTTCGAGGGATTACAGTAGATTGCAAGTGCTGTCAAAGTGTTGTGGACAAGATGGGAATCGTGACTCGTGAGAAGGATGCAGGATTTTTCTCACAGACTCCGCCATAGCTATTAGCTTCTCCGCGACGTCCACTACGATGAGCACGACGTCGTCGTCAACGACGACGACGACGACGACGACACCTGCGTTGGGGGCCTCAGAGGTGCGTTCAACAATCAGCCCTTTCCTCAAAGACTTATGTCGAGTAGACTTTCCTTCACTTGGTGTATATCCATGGGTTTCAAGGTAAGCTCCAATTTGCCTTCAAATTATACCTGGAACCGTCCAATTGAGCTGGATGTGTAGGAAACGATACAAGCTTCCAGGTTCGCCCACCCCGAGTCGCATAAAACGCCGAAAAATTGAATCTGGACACAGACTTTTCCAACGGATCTACAGGAGCATCTCTCCGCCAATATACCATCGCATTTGAATCTCAAGATCCACAGCAGTCTTTACCCGACATACAAGAGTAGAAAGCCCATCTCCTTTGCCACGAAGAATTTTCTCGCGTGGTAGGCTGTTTTCTTGCTCCCACCCACTTCCAATAAATGAGATGTCTAGTCTAGGCTTTCCACGCAGCCTCCTGGGCCCGTGATCCTCGTCGCGCATTCAATGGGCGGATTACTCGCCGCAGACGCAGCGACGGACAGCTCAAACACTGGGACTGCCCCCCGACATCGTCGTATCGTCGGCATCATCGCCTTCGATGTCCCGTACCTCGGGATGCATCCTCATGTCGTCGTCAGTGGCATCGCGTCCCTATTCCCGAATAAAGATGCGGACCAGGGTCCTACTCCTGCGGACCTGAATCAACACGAGGATGTCGACATCGTAGAGGACCAAGTAACGGACGACTGGGATGCTTACAAGGCGAAAGTAGATGGTACGTCATCTGCAGGTCGTTTTCCCAAACGAGTCCACTCACTCACGACCTCAGGCAAACGCTCGCGCTCACGCTCTCCCCTTCCCTCCCCATCCTCCGAATCCACCCCCGCCTCCATATCCGCCCCACCCTCCCCGCACCACGTCCCCTTCAAAGACAAAGCCGTCAACTTCCTCTCCGCACACTACAACGACCCCCTCCCGCGCTGGCTCCGCAAGCACTCCGACGAACCCTTCGGCGCCGGCGTGCGCTTCATCACGGAATACTTCCAATTCGGCTCCTGCATGTTCGACCCCAGCGGGCTCAAAGAGCGCTACTCGCGGCTGGTCGACTGGCCGGGAGGGATGTGGGTCAATTACTGGACGCAGACCGTCCCCCGTGGCGAGTCATCCTTGAAAGCAGACGACAAGGGCAAAGCGGAAAACGATCTGGCGCTGCTCGAGACGGGGTTACTCTCGCCTACGTCTTCGATATCCAGCGCCGCCTCGTCAACGCCCAGTACCACCACCGTCTCCTCCGCTTCTTCCCAATCCGACGATGCCAAAGCAGCCAAAGCCGCCGCGAAAGCGCTCAAGAAACTCGAGAAACAGCGCGCCAAGGAGGAGAAGCGTCGATTAGCCACGCACCACTTTATCGTGCTGCCGACGGGACTCGGGCAGATGCTTGGCGGGGGAGAGAGGTGGGAGCGCGTGGTGATTGGGGGTGTGGAGGACGAGGTGGCGGCGCATTGTGGGCTGTTTATACGGGGTCAGAACTTGGACTATGAGGGGTTGGTGGAGAGGGTGGGGAGGCGCGTTTTGGGGTGGTGTGAGGCGTTGTGAACTGACGGGGTGAGTCCTGACTTTGTAATCTTGATGTATTGCCCTTTCAGGAGCTGTGAATTGATAATGTAGCTCATAGACTGTGTAGCTATTTGAAAGAAATGTTGTACGAGTGCCCAGCGCCAGTGTCCAGCAGCAGGCGAGGATGGTTTCGCGATAACTTTAATTTAGTGCCTGGCTGAGACACGCGATCACGTGAACACTCAAATTTCCCGTCGCGTCGCTCGATTGCTCTTTTTCGCCATCGAAGGGATTTGGGTAGTAGTTTATATTGACCTCAGACTCAAAGCGTGAAACCACACGCAAAGGATGATCTCGATCAACTGCTGGCACCCGATCTGAAAACCAATCTACTAATTACTATCAAGCGTTACACAAGTGCATGGCTTCTAAGGTTGCATCGGATATAACGGAGCTCTGCGGTGCACTCTCAGTAACTATCCAACTAAACGAACATCCACTCACGCCTGACTATATTCATTCTCCGCCTTTCTCGCCTTCAGCTCCGAACGCGGAGGAACCAGTCCCGAAAAGGAGTAGCACACAACGGCAAGGAGCTCTGGTAGCGCCAGTAATGGATACCAGAACAGCTCTTCATTTTGCTTAGACAAGTTGCTGATGGTGGCGACGAGGAACGTTTCCCGCACGAGGAGAAAAATAGAGATGAGGCTTAGAATATATTTTCCGTGCCGGTCGCCGAAACGCGGTGAGGCTACAATCGACGGTACATGAGCAAAGGAATTATAGTCTGACGACTCAGATTCAGAGTGACTCACGCGGGTACCCACTGTGGGCGTTGAGGGCTAGGAATGTCTGGATAGCTTGGATGATGGTGAGGACGAGGAAGATGATCGTGCTCGCGCGGCGCAAATCCGTTCCTGTGGATGCATTTTTGGGATTAGAGCTCGTTGAGGTGCTGATGCCTTGTACTCCTAGAACAACAGCGACGATGAGGATGATTCGGAAGAGGCGTCGATTGCGCATGATCTTGAGGGGGAGCTGGAGTGTGGCGCCGGAAATGATTTCGCTGGACAACCATAAGATACGTTGAAAATGACTAGCGCAAGTAAGAGCAACGAACCGGTCAAGAACCAGGGTGTAAGCAGAGTACAATAGCGCGAAGAACCCCACCCCGAACATGACCTCATCCGCAATCAAGACGTTCAGATTTTGCCCTACGGACTCCGAAGCAATGAGAATGGCTCTCATGACGAATGCCACGACCCGCACTAAAATATAGATCCACGAGTCAACAAATGTGAACAAATCGAAGCGTGGAGAAAGAAACGCACTGAGACAGAAGATTGAAAGAGAGAGGTAAACATAAGTGGTGTTTTTAATCGACTGTCGGATGAACCACAGAAAAAGAGGAAGATAGACAACTGCGAAGATGACGGCTGCTGGTATGGATTGAAAGCCAAAAGCCTTCGCGTAGTTGATGGGAGAGGAGGAGGACATTGAACTGAGGAGGGAAGGGGTATGGTGAGGTGTTTAGCCTCAGGTCAGTACCCGGTATAAAAAGACTCGCATGTGGCGATACACGGTTAGCCGGTAAGGAGACTGAATCAGCTCACATAGATAGGTATGTTCAGAAATAGATTTCGAACGTCGCATAGCGGCGCAGTCGATAGACATTCTGCATGGCGCGCGCAGTCTAGATAGTTGTCAAAATAATTTTGCTCTCTACGCGCCTCGTTTTGCGTGCAGTCCAGCCGCGACTCGCCAATAGTGAAGGATAGGTTGATACTAGCGATTCGGGGTAATAGGTTGAATTTACAGATTTTCGTGCCAAGAATCTGGATTTGCGAAATTGATAGGCCAAAATAGGCGATTACAGAACCTCCGTCGGTGATGCCTGCCCCCAACGGACACGCGCGGTACACCGACGCATTGCGAACACATCGCAGCGAAAAGCGGCGGGGACGACGGACGAGAGCGCTGCGCGCGGCAGTCATGGATCCATTTCCGGTGTTTTTGTCCGTTTTCCGAAGCTGTTTCTTGGTTTTTTCATTCAAATTAGTAACTTACAAGGCGGGTCGTCAGACTGTTGAACTATCACTGTAAGCCAAATCGAGTTAAAGGTTGAGGGATGTACATATCGTCGTATCGAACCGTCAGCTAAGCCGCCTGACTTGGGAGAAGCGAACCGGCGGTGGAATTGGAGGAAGGGGCCGGCTGGTGAGTTGCTTCAACGTCAAGTCTTTTCGAATCAAAATTTCAAGACAGTAACTCCATCATACCAACGAAAATCTGTTTGCCTGCTGTGAGCATAATCGGCCTGGCACTCAAACACAATATATACCGACCAACGCTGATTACCCCCAAACTGAAAACATGTTCCGCTACAACATAACCACCCCAACACCCATTCCGGCCCGCACGCCACCTTCCTCCTCCATGCCCGCCAGCTTAGCCGTCCTCCAGTTGTATAGATAGAAGTTGAGATAGCCGTCTCCAAGCCCAAACTACCGTCGGTCGTCAGCTCCAGTTCACCGTGAATTACTGAACAAACACCCTCACCTTCAAATCCTTCAAAATCGGGACATTATCCATCAGAGTCAGCGCGTTGAAAACATCCATCCCCGCTTGACTCGCGACGATCAGTGCGTCGCCAATGAGGGTCTCCAGTCGGCTCTTCAGCCGCCCGTCCTCATCTGCGCCGTCTTTGAATGCGACGTCCGTGGCGTAGTAGTAAAGATAGCCAGCCTCGATGGTGTCGTGGGCGGAATTTTGCAGGACAGTGGAGGGGAGGGAGTAGAACGAGAAGAAGTCGGTAATTTTTTGGGTTTCTGAGTTCTATGCAATGTGCGGTAAGTTGCGGAGGGAAAAACACTCGCATTTTCGCACCTCAACGACATAGGTCCAGGTTACCTGACCCGTCTTACGCCCGGGTCCTTCATCTTGAGTGCCTTGCGCGCTGAGGAAGTGATGCCGCACCTCTTCGAGCGTCATCAATGGCACCATGTCAAATCTCTGCATGTATCGTGCAAAGAGCTCCGCTACAGACGTGACGTCCCGCTCCTCCATAGGGCGAACGGCCAGCGTCGGTTTGTCCGGGAGCTTGTTCGTTCGAATCATGCGCGCGGCCGTGCTGTTTCGTGGGACGTAGGTGAAGCCGACTTCGAGGAGTTTTGGGATGTTGATGGAGCGGTGGTAATACCGGCAGACTGCGATGGGGGTGGGGATCACGGTGCCGGCGGTGTAGATCGCTTGAAAGATACCCTCGAGGTGGATGCGCCGAGTGACTTCTTTGATTAGAACGGGTGCGAGGCGTTTGGAGCGAAGCTTTTTGTGGATGCAGATGTAGTTCACTTCGCTGGAGGAAAACTCCCTGATGTCGTTTAGCGATGAAACGAATTGATGATGTGGGCGGCTCCGCTTACTTTCCGCGCACTCGCAGATTCATGGGTACGCCGGAAATGAAGGCAACGAGCTTTTTGTTGGCAGAGACTCGCACGCCGACGTGCCATTCTTTCACGTAACCTGGAGGAGTCAAAGCCCTACTCAATGTGAGTGATTGCTGATACGAGAAATTGACCAATAGCGTACCACCGCAAAAATTCCGCGCTATACTTGAACCGCAGGGATGCATTTACGTCCTCCACATAATGCATGGAGAGAAGATCATGTACTTCTTTATTCTTTTTCAGAAAAATTAGCCACAAATTCAAGGGTAAATATACAAGCATGCCTCCGTGGGGTTCATTATGTCGACAGTGACCCATTCAAATTCTTTGGGCAATGGGTAAGGCTCTTGACGAACTTGATCTCGCGGGCTCGAAGGTTCTATACAGCCATCTTCGAGGGGAGGTAGGTCACCTACCATTCATGTGTCAGACAATCGTCTCTGGCAAACTAACAAAGACTCAAACACACCTTGCTGAGGCACCGGTTGTGTTGCCCAGAACTACTCAATACATATCAGAATACGTTGGAAATGGGCTGTTTGAACTTGCAATACCTTGTGGGTCTTTTGCTCTGCGGGTGCCTGTGTGTTACCGTCGGTTATTCTTGTTTGGCTGAGGAACGACGCAAGATCTTCTTCCGACATGCTGGTAACTGGTGAGCGCTCCTCTCTCGAAGTCGGGCGCGGGCAGCGACGCGTCAGCGCGAGTTGGAACTGAATAAAGTGTGTGTCTGAAAAGGACTTCAAGAGGCTACGTCAGCGCATCAATCCACCGGTGATTGCCGATGATGCGAAAAGGGTTCTGTTCCGATTTCACCCGACTCTGACCCGACTTATTCGCGTCGTCAACTTCTTGGAGCTCACGGTGCTCACCCCTCTACTCACATACAACACCGCTGCGACGTATCAGTACGTGCCATCCCAGCGCCAACACCGCGTCCCCCCGACATCTCCCGCGTCCCGCCAACAATCGCTTCGGCCCCACCCGCTCAACTCGTACACGCGCAGCTTTCGCTGCCACCCAACTGCCACCTCTCGCTCTCCCGTCTTCTTCGCCCAGCACCGCCCGCCCCGACCTCATGAGCAGCGGACTCAGCGATCACGAGTGCGTCTCCCGCTGTCTTCTTTGATATCCGCGCTGACCACATCTTTTTCAATTGAGCACCTTACCCTCTATTCCCCATGCCCACCTGCCCACCACATCCTCTATGTCGCCTACCTTACTACGGAGCTACTTGACGATATTCTACTCCACTCTGACTATATTAGCCACAGTGCAATATATTTTTGACTGCCCACCACAGCAAGCCATATATTAGCAAGCAAACGACAGGACTACCTTGACGACATCGGCGATGTCGCGCTATGGATGAGGTAGACTTTTTGCTGATGCTCTCCTCGCATTTCATCCAATCCCAAGCTCTTGACCCTCGATCCTCCGATCCATACAAAGCGTCCCTATGCCAGAGTTGGCTACAGAATTGGGGTCCAGTGAGCTGAGAGGTGACGTTCCTAATAGGCCTTTCTTACATGATCTTTGCCTTTGCGGCAATTTTCTCTTTGACAACCGCATATTTCCGTTCAGCGTGTGATCACTGAAGCTGTAGCACTGGAAAGTTTTATCATCAGTAACAGCCTCGTTTCCCTGATATATAGATCTAACGCTCAGGTGGCAAACGAGGAAATACAGGTCACCTTCTGCTCCCCCTCTTCAAAACAATGACGACGGAGGCAGCAGGCACTGTAGCTCACCCGCAGGTGGCTCAAAGGTGAGCTGATTTTGATTGCTTTGCCCTGAAGATTCTTCGATTGTGTTTGGCCTTGTCTTAGCTCGCATTTGTTTCACAACGCTTCGGATTTCGAAATCTTCGGTGGACACTACATTCTTGGAGACGTTCACAACCATCACGAAGCCGTGAGTGTTGTTATGCACCCATGGTATTTCAGTTCACCTTTTGAGGCTCTTGTTTTCCAAGCCACGTCTTCCCCCGGAAAATCCACTGTCCTTCGCCGAGGAAGAGGCTTTCTCGGACAGCGACATTTATTGCGGCCAGATGCTTCGCAAAAGGCGAGGATTTCCTCTCTATGAACCGGCACCGCAAGCCAATCTTCCCGCTGCCTACCAAACACATGGCGTTTCCATCGGCGACGTGGGCAGCATCACATCGGAGGGGATGTTTGATTTCTTCTTCAACATCTTCTTGCCGTCTGATCATCCTATCAACGGTAGTCGCACTCCTACAGGATTTTCCCCTACTCAACTGTATGAAGCAATTGATGTATCTCATTTTGACTATGACCCCGCAAGTCATGTCTCGACGTCTTCAGTGCAGCGTCTGGATGTTGAAGTTGAATCGAGGTGCGCTGAGAACTTTAGTCATGCATTGGACCAATTTTCATTCAACTAGCGACCCACCCGGCGACGACTTCATCTTCGATTGTGATGCTCCCCAAGGAGCGATTCTTGCGCTTCCACACGGGGCACACCTCAAGAAGCTTCGAAACGTTGACCACATTCGAACGTACGCCGCCAAACATGCTGCAAATTGGTATGAATACATCAATGGCCCTCGAGGGCGTGGACTCGCCAATGGCGAGCTGTATATTGTTACCGGCTGCGAGAAAGCGCCGTCTTGGGGAATGGCATCGTATCATGCGAGCCGCCAAGATTTTCAGCTGAAATTCAATCGCGGAGTGGGTATACCGAATACCCAATTTCGCTGGAGCGGCACACCGGGTCAGAAAAATCCTTCACAGAGAAAACATTACAACCGACCGCTTGGAGAAAATCAACCGTCGAATCATACAACCTTTGTGCATGGATTGTCAGTTTCAATCGGGAAACGTTTGTGGAAGAAACTGTTTGGAACGGTACCTGTGGAATCGTCATCTATTGCTAGATTTTTCAATTCAAAAAATGGGTCTTCCGCGGGGGTTTCGAGCAAGTCTAGTCCAGGGTCTTTCTTGCGTAATTTCTTCGGTGCTGGTCGCAGCCCAAGCTCAAGAGGCAATGGGACCGGACGACAACATGGAGGTGTGGTTTTTTCTAATGTCGCTCCCATCGACGGCCTGGTATGTAGCGATGCATCTTCTCAGTACACTGTTTCTTGACTTGTACTCATACATAGGTTTACAATCCATCGCGGTTGATAAACGAGTATATCTTGACCAAGGTTTTCGCCCTGCATATGTCCAAGTTCGTGTCGTTGTGTAACAAGTTGCTCAGATTCCGGAAACGACCATTGCCATTTCACACGATGACGACTGGTCTGACATACTTTCTGAAGTAGGTCTTCCTCATTTGAGCTATAGGTCCTACCAGTTTCATGAGTGTATTCAGGTCTCCGAGGTTGATAGCCCGGAAATTTTTCTTCACCACATTGAAGGCCAGTTCGGGATTATGGGATCAGATGGTGAGCACTGAGCATGCTCTGATTTTTCTTTCTGAACAAAGTATATCACAACTGCAGGGCCAACATTTCCTCTCTCAAAAGCTGCGTATACTACGGCCCGTTTCGCAGCTCTCACATCAGATAACTCTTTCAATACATCGGGTTTTACACCGGAAAATATATCAAGGCCTTTTCCCAGCCCCCCAACAGTGTCAGGAGACATTAGCTTGGACGGCCTTCAAAGTTTGAAGTACACATTCAGACAGATTGAGCCACGAGGGGTAATGTCAAAAGAACGAGAGGGAGACTATACGGTGGGCAATGTTTCCAATAACGACGCGGCCTCTCAAAGGAGAATGCTGTCAATGCCTTCGCGAAATGGCAGCGCGGCTCGAAGGAAAATGCCTGTGCTAAAACATGTATGTTCCTTGAAGCTGAAAACTTGAAAAGACAGACTTACTTTCACGTTTGCAGCGGCGCTTACAGCCAAAAGACGTCGCGCCTCCACACCCATCCTATGATTCACCCATGCCTACCTCCTCTTTCCTACCCATACATGCTCCTGAGGTACGCAGATTTTGGCTGAGAACTTGGGAAGACAGACAGACTTCACATTTGCAGCAGCGCTTACAGCCACAAGATGTCGCGCTTCCACACATATCCTATGATTCTTCCATTATGCCTACCTTCTCTTCCCTACCTGGATATGCATATGCACCTCAGGTACGCAGATTTTGGCGGATCGTTCATGCCGTACCCCAAATTTACAGCTACAGACTTCCGGAATATATCTCTCTGCGCCTCAAAGTCGCGAGGCCACTTATGGGCTCTCTCGGAACAGCGAGACCATGTCAGCAGCTTCCGTGGGTATTCTTTCTTCTTCCATGGATGTGTGATCATCAATTATCATGTATTCCAGTCTTCCCAATACAACGACAGGACAAGGCATGGCAGTGGAAATGAACTACCTTTGGTTGCGGGTTACGGCCATCACAGATACATATCCACACCTGCCTTCGATAACCCGCCTATGCCCTGGGCACCATATAGCTATGCACCTGCGGCGCCATATAGCTATGCACCTGGGATCTCGCTAACCCCCGACAACATGTCGCCTTCGCCGACAAACAAAAGAAAGCGAGAGCTTTCACCAGAGGTATTTCTGTGTTCCCGACAGAGGTAGAGTGCTTACGGATGTACAGGACGTCGAGAATCAAGCAGGACTCGGAGAGGACGACGAAGACGAGGATGAGCCTGTGCGCAAGAGAAAGCGATATCTTTCGCCAGCCCCCTCCGATCCCACTAGCACCCCCCATGAAGGGAATCCGGGTTCGCCAGAGGACAGAGAGGCACCAATGTAGTTCCACCGGTTTACATGTTTGTAGTCATACGGTGGGAATACGAGAATTTAGAAACGGCCCAAAACTACCCATTGCAAGGGCACACAATGAGGCATCGGAGAGACAGCATCCGAATCTCGAGGTCCCTACGGCACGCAAGCCACCACACCGCGTCAATTAGGTAGTGAAAAGTCAGAGCTCGGCAAGAAGTGGCCCACTGAGAGGGACAATGGAACTGCGAGCGGGTACATAGCTCGCGCCCACAACCGCCAAGCCGCGGCTCACCCTCAGCTCCACGTCCCGCCACATCTCTTGGGACAATATTCCGTTTTTTGTTCTGCCGAAACGAAAACGACACCCGCCCATACACAATCCCAATACCCTCGGTTCCACCGTGCCGCCGGAGCGAGCCACTTATCTCGACAGAGACACGCGTCGGCGGAGCGATACGGAGACACCGCCCAAACCTCCTTGAAGACCAGTCAGCACCCTCACACCCCTCCGACGTAGAAGTAAAGAGGAGAAAACGTGCGCCAAGGTGCTGGTACGCCCGGGGCGGATGTGATGGGTATACTTAGGTAGCATGTAGAAAAGGCAGCGGAGGGAACGAAGAGAGGAGAAAGACACCAGCACCGCCCTCGTGCAATCCACCCTCCAGCTATCCTCCCGATACCTATTCTACAAAACGCAGGCGAGCGGGGACACGGCGGGAGAGCTAGTCACCGTCGTACGAGGCGTCGAATTTCCTCATCGATATCGACGTCCCGCGTATTCGGATGGGGCTGGACGACGTCGAAGATTGCGCGTGCCAGTGCCTCGAGATAGAACACTCCAAGCATTCCATCCCGCGACGAAGTGGATGTCGACATACCCCCGCTCATACCGTAGACGAATCCCACAACATCGCCCTCGCCCGCCCCGAACGACCCTTCAGCGGAAGCATCGGCCTTTATACTGTCGCGACCACGCGAAACGTACAAAGCGTACAGTCTCCTTATCGAAGCCAACGTCACGCGTATCCGGGGGGCCAGACGACGTCGAGGGTTTTGCATGCGCCTCTCACGCAACCCCCCCACGTCTTACCCAAACCCTCACACCCACCCCAGGCATCCCATCCCGCGACGATGATGGCGACGCACCGAATTTGCGCGTCCAGCTCCCTACGAATCCCACACCACCTCCCTCGCCCGGCCTAGGCATCCTCCACCCCAAAATACGCTCGTGCGAAAGGTCGCGGGCAGGCGGGGACACCAAGGAAGTCGGTCAGGGTCGGATGAGGCTTCGGGCGCTGTCAGCGGTCGATGTTGGTGTCCGTGTAGATGTTGATGTCGACGACATCCCAGCCCTCGGTACGATATCCTACCTACGACCATCGACGGCAACTTGGCAAGTGTGGTGTATCATATGATCATACCGTGCTCCTAGGCAGGCAGGCATTGGGCCGGTTGGACGACTTCGGCGACGCCGAGCATCACCCCCATCCGCCCACCAGCGACGGGGAATCCGATGTACTATCCGACTCCGAGTCTAGAAAAGACCGCTTGTCAGCCACGTCGATCCAGCAAGTGAAGGGCGAGAAGGAAAGAAACGCAGGGCAGGGAAAGGAGGAGGGCGAGAAGGGTAGCAAGTGGGAGGAGATAGTGTGGGTAGGAAGGGAGAACGAGGGGTAGATATGTACGGGAGAGACCGTGCGGATCGAGGATGGATGGTGACCAGGAATACGGTGGCGGGCGGGGTACTAGTAGTGTTGTGATACACACCAGGCAGGATTCGAATGCAACAAAAAAAGTAGGGGGACAGAAACGCACCGTACCACCCGCCGCGTACCACGCACCATCCTATTTCAATTCTCCGACCTCAAAGACAAAAGAAACCAAAGCGCGACGCGAGAAGCAGCCACATATGCGATGTATAGAATTCGCTTCAGCCTGTGGGTTGGATTTGGATTTGGCGCGGTGGCCTTCAGGTGACTGGTACTGTTATTGTCAAGAGTCGAGCGCCGGCTGCGCAAAAAGAGATCAGCCACGTTAAGGAGATTTACAGACAACACGGCAGCAGGTAGCAGAGGTGAAAAAAGGACGAGGGACGTTTATACCCCAGATGTACCCCGAGGCGTATTCCGATGCAAGGAAAGCGACGATAAGAAAACTGGCAACGGAAAGGGGACATGAAGTAGGAAAGCAAAACGAAGAGAATGTATGGAGTAATGATCATCTTTGCCAGCTGCATCGAGATACGAGCGTGTAAATGCCAATGGGCAGCGGCAAGGAGATGGGGAAGGAGCTAGAGGGACAGTGAAGGATGGGAAAGGGGCGCCAATGATGTACGAGTACATCGAAGAAGGAGGCAGGGGCGGGGAAAGTGAAGAGTACCTGAAGAGATAAAGAGAAGCCCGAACAAACGAGAGGTGGGCGAGAAAAGGGGGAAGGAAGTGTATGAAGTAAAGGACGCAGAAAGAAAGAACGCACTGGTGCCACACATCCCTCAATTCTCGTTCTCCACCGATGAAAGAAGGCGAAGCGAGCGTCGACCCTCGAACTCGGAACTCCTGACAGCACTTCGGGCGCCCGATATCAGCCATTCCATCTTGCAGCTGTTGAAGTCGATCCAAACGTGGGACTGAATAGAGCGACGATGATGAGAAGCATTAGTATAGACAGGTCTCCTTCAGTGTTCCGGCGCCTCCGAGAATACAGGAGTAAGTGTGGGCGTCGGGCAAAGAGCAACAAGTCTCATGTCCATCGCGGCGGAGGGCGTCGACATCGTCGGAAACAACGATGAGAGCAAAAGCAACGTTTCTCCGGACATGATCGGCTTCGGCGAACGCCATCGTCCGGTATTTGCCGAACCTACTCTTTCCAGAGACACTCACCACGACGCCGCCGTTCTTTCAGGTTTCCCCCGGCTACGAGACTGCTTTACACGGCAAGACTGAGGCCTCTCTTTTTTTCGTATTCCTCGCCGTCTCTGCCACCCCCGTTTTAGTGTTTTCCGGGTCGGGTCGGGCCGCAAAGCCCGGGCTTGGGTCGGGTCTGTGGCGGTGTAGGGTTGGGTCGGGCTTGAAAACCCGGGCTTGGGTCGCGACCCGGGTCGGGTGTTGCAGAAAATTAAAGCTCAAAGAAAAAGTCAGGAAATGTATGGAGAGGTTAATGTAACATACCTTTTATGTTTTTGGGTGGAAATTATGACAAAGACTTCCAAAATACGCCCGAATACACTGTTTTGAGGTTGTTTTGATGGTACTTCCCAATTTGGTAATAGGCTTGATGGACGTTGGCGGCGGCGTACACGAGTGTTTGACAACACAGCTGTTCGGAACACTTTCTAAACATGATAGAAACTTGATTTGATGTTGCTGGTCACCTTCGGCATCGCAAATCAGGCGATTTGAATTACCTGCCGAGGCCCGGGTCGGAGACCCGGGCCGCGGGTCAACGAACATCCCCCGACCCGACCCTCCAGGTCGGGTCGGGTCGGGTCGGGCTTGGGTCGGGTCTAGGGTCTTCGACCCGACCCGGCAAAACACTAGCAGCCAAACTTGAGCCAAGCCGCAGCAGATTTCTCCTTCAATGAAATGGTAAAGGCTTATCACACCTTTGTTATGTTAGCGTGTACTACAGTTTTTCGAGTGTTTGAACTCTTCGCGCCGGCGGCAACCGGAAAACTAGCAGCGACACAGATCAACGAGGGGGAGAGAGAAGAGTGGGCTGATTACGTATCCTGAAGAATCAATGATGTGTTGATTGCCATAATTGATGCGTTGATATGCACCGCGGCCAAGTCCCACCGTTGCCCCCTTATAAATTAGCCATTGGCGGTGGAATACCTTCCAATGAGATGTGATTATGGTGTTTGACCTCAAAAGCTATTGCTCCGTCCAAAAATTTAAATACCCAGCACTAGTGTTGAGTTCCCGAGCATTAGGAGCCATGTTTAGTTTTCCAGAGACAGCCAAGAGACGGCCCATATTTCAACAATCTCAGCGTGCGCCGCCGTCTTCCGCTTGCCGGTTCCATCCAGGGCAAAATTTGGGCCTGCCGTTCACGGCCGGTCTGGGGCCCATCATGTTCGCCGCTCGGCTTGTTCAACCTGTGTACGAAGTTATTGCAGACGGTGCCTGATACTCAGAAGGAGTGAGTAGTAGAACGTAAGCTGTCAGTTCGCAAGTGAATACTATAATTTGGCTGGTTCCTCCAAAAATTTCGGCAACTAAAATTCAAATGATAGTACCCTATGTACCACTCAATACATTGTGGTCATCACCGTTGCGGTAGTAATTACCGTGCGCCGCGAGCAGCTAAACCTAGAGGCGCAACATGAGCACGCAAATGTGGATACAATAATGTGTCGGCCGCTCGACAAAACGTATGGACAGAGACGTAATCGCGTCCTGCTATAAGTACTATGATAATCGAAGAATGAATGCAACTTCGATCCTGGCCTAGCCCTGGCCCTACCGAAGAAACTAACTATCTGCCGATACAACCAGATGTACCAGCCCTGACACATACAAGTTAACTTTTAGAAATAAATCAACTCCTCTCCCATCCTACATTCCTTTTGCGTCATCACCGTCAAACGTCGCCTTCTCGGCTTCGAGAATACGCCGTTCCTTGAGCGAATTTGGTGCTGAATTCTAGCCCGACGCCGTTGCCGCTGCCAGTGGATGGGATGACGACCTGTATCGACATCTCATCATCAAATTGAATTGGTTCGGGGAAGGACTAAGAGATAAAACGCACACCAGGGGCTGAGGGCATAGATTGAAGGGATACTTCAACTCCCGCTTTCATTGACCGTAGCACTTGTCTGGAGTTCAGACTGAAGGGCAATTCGGAATCAAGGCAAATCAATTTCGAGTATTGTTATTCAATACTGACCTGGCGAGAAGGGAATTCGAGTATACTGAAAACGGGGAGATTCGTGAGCTTCGCCATTATAGAATGAATAGCTAGTGACTTACACCGCGACGAGATGACGAATGCTGCAAGCCAGATCACTTCACCATAGTCAGTGAATCAACCGAATAATCGGGATGGGGGTTTCAAAGTCTGCAAACTCACTATTCTCCTTTTGAGTGATATACTGCACCGAAAATGGGTTCAGAAGCTGAGTACTGTCGTCGAAAATTACTCACAAGGGCAACCAAGGATGTCTGGAAGGCACTGAGCAGACGTGTGAGTCGCGCAGCATTTTGTACCGGACTGGATAGATCTCACCAAGTTAATACTCCAGTCTCGACGGTCCACACAATCAGTTGATCGACGACTAGGGCGGTCCTGAATGAAGCAAAGTAATTTAGCACCCGTAAATAGAAATTGACAATAAGAACCTCTGTTGCGCGCCCTTGCGTTGCATGTGAAGAACGACGCAAAGTGCGACCGTGGTAAGAAGATCCGTTGCACCGCCAACAACCCACAAGAATATCGAGAGCCAGCTCCATTGGACAAGGTAGCTGTCGAGCGAGGGGAGTCCAAGTGTCACTACGAATACGGCAATAGACAAGCCCTAGACCAGCAGATAGTCTGATTCATTTCGTTCATCCACTTCGGATTGGAATCAACTGACCATACGCAGAGTGGCGAGGAACCAGATAAAGCAAGGAATCAACCACCGTTTTGAAACAACGTGAATGCGATAACTAAAGAATGACTGTACTGGATGTAGACAGCGTCAGTTTCAAGTATGCTTAGGCCCGTGATGGAAGCGAAACGACGCGGTGACGCACCGGCGGTTTCGATTAGACCGGAAAAAAATACGGCAGCATCTATGGATTTCGGGAGACGGCCGATGAGGCGTTCGGGGTGGGTGAAATCCAGGATGGTGAATGAGTACAGGGTATGTGATATGCAAATTGCGTGGGCGAGTTCCATGGACCTGGAAGCGAATACTACTCGGTGGAGGAAGAGGAGCACTTTGGGCTGACATACAATACGAAAATCACCTGCGGAGAGATCGGTCATTACGAATGGCCGAAAGCGCAGAGGCAGAGAAACTCACCAACGCCTTGATTCTCTTCGAGTCATCAGGGAATCGAGTGTAGTACACATAGCATTGCATGACCTGAATCCCAAGCAGCAGGAAGGAGACGAGAACGCCGATTTGGTATGCACCTGTTAACCATTCAAAAATGAGCCAAGTATATGGTGAGTAGCTGTATAGATATCAGGAACTTGAGCTGACCTATGGTTGCATTGCCGTTGAATTCTGGCGCGGGTCCGCTGCCTGCTGGAGCATCCATGGAGCAGAGCGAATTTCAGACGGCTGAAAGACCAGGAAGGGGATCCAGGAAGGGAAACGACCTCCGTGGGTTATGTGTCGGCGCGAAAAACTGAGAGGGGGTAGTGTCCACAGATATAATAGGTGTACGTACTAAACCATTGAAAGAAGGACGTAAGACAAGCATGAGAATTCAATAGCTTCAGAAGGCCGAAACGATATCGGTTGATAGAACCGTCGAGCTGTGATGATCATGAACCTATAAAAGATCCAACCGAGAGAGATGCAGACAAGATGGAAGCGGAGAGGACGGAGTATGAAGCCAGGTCCATGAAAGACTCTGCTGGCGTGTACCGCATTGATTTTTTTACCCCGCCCGAGTAGAGCTCATTGGGAGATATTTTGGACGTTGTCGACGCACCGCATGCCTGTCAATGGAATTTATTGTAGCCGCCATTGAATTGCGTCCAGTCTTGACGGTGCGGGAGATTTCTTTTTTGCCATTATATTCAGTTACCATGTCGCCGCGATATCCCGTATAAACCTAAGACGAGAAGGTCACAAATTTCGCGAAAATGCGTCAAGCGATAAGAACTCACGCATACCCGAGTTAAAACACCTTGACGCGGTTGCCTTGGAAGATTCACTCCGCCCCATGGCATCGGGCGCGAGGGGAACGAGCTCCGTCAAGTATTATTGATTTCTGCGGCACATTTTACCCTTCTCTTGCCCTTCTCCGTCCAGAAGTTCTGATGAACAAAGTCCTTGATAGGGATAGAGATCTTGCAAGCAAGCCGGGTCTCAACAGAACTCAACGCGGGAGGGGAGACAAGAACCGGATCAGTCCAAGAAAAGTGCGGTCGGATTCGCACAGTGGGCAGATAAAGAAGTACAGTGTCGGATTCGTGTCGGAAGGCGGTTTAAAACGTTCGGATGATCTGTACCCAGTACCTGAGTGACTGGTGTTTGTCGGTTTTCTGTCTGAGGAAAATACTCCACATGAATGAACGCAATAGAAAGTCCGAGTCATTGACTAGCACAAGCTACCACTGGCAGCACCGTAACTATCATTTAAATTCGCCGCCCGACTTCTCAGGAACCAGGATGAAGAAAACTTGGTCCAGCCTAAGATATTGACTCTAACCACAATACTGAGCAAAATAGCCAGCGATTTCGAACCTGAGCGGCAACATGGGGAGAAGGGAGAAGAGAAGAAGAGCGTCGGCACAGTCGGACCGATGCCATGTCTCTTTCGGACCACTTCGCCGAACGCCGTTCACCTCAGCGACGCCAACCACTTGCCAACGAAAGGCGAATCCCTTGCTGGCGCTAGCTACTCGCAACGGCCTACATATAAAACCGGTTTGTCCCTATTCCAAAGTTGACTCTCGGCTTAGGCTGGGCCTTGATGCTCTCATGGATTCTGGATACAGTATCGGCTCACAAAGCCACAACCGAGCCAGACGCGTCGTAAAAGACCTGCCGATACAATAAAGCGTTCTCGTTGGAGAACTTTGTATATGCTGGTGGACAATTTTGGGGGCCCCCGGGGTGTAAAATAGTGGTGAGTCTCAAGTCTTTGTCGACATGACCCTTGGCTTTACTCGACATTCAGGCCCTGCTTATCCAACGCTCAACGAGCAAGAAACTATGAGGCATCTGCCTAGAGACTCTACCTATTGTTTAGACTAAGTCGGAACATCCGATACGCAGTCTTTCCTTTTTTTCTCGATTTGTGTCTTTTGCGCTTCAAGTTCGGCCAGTGGCGCATTCTTGGCGGGCCTTGGTAGCTGTTCACTTCGTAGAGCTTTCAGAAGTGCTCTGCGCGAAACCATTGATGCTTCGAATGCTTTCCCATCGCTGTATGGCATTCTCCAAGCTGAGGTCCGTGGTGAGGTGAGATCCTCGTTCCGAGACAGTACAGCCCTGAAGTCAGCTATTTATTCAGGTCCTAGCTTCGTCTTTTTTGGAGTCTATGGTCGGCCCTAGCTGCACTCGGCCCTCCGCGTATCTGGTCGATGTTTTGAAACCCTCCGCCGATCCCTTGATACATACTTGCCCTTTCGAAGCGAAAGGAGAAATACTTGATTTGCGCCACTGTCAAACGGCCACACAACCGTTAGCCTTGTACCCTCCTCTCGTTCGTTTTTTTCGGCTTGCGCTCTAGCTGTCTCAGGTCCGCCTCATCTGTGTCCCCAATATCTATGCCAACCGACTCCGGCCGTCACATAACGTGCAAGCGCTCACCAGCGTCCTGCCGTTTCCTGGGGATGCCCTTCAATTACCCTAGTCTCCGTTCGGTCTCTGGAAGGCTCGATGTCAATGACGCCAACTGCCGAAGTACGTTATCCTTTCCGTCAATAAGCCACTCCTTCATCCTATGGACACAGGTTCTCGGGCGGAGGAACGGACCTCCAATGCACGTGCTCCGCAGGCGCCGTGTATCCTCATTCCTCGACCGCACATCACCGTTTTCTCCCGGATACACGCCGAAGATCATGGCGGACGGAAACTCCGGACAGCACGCTCAGGATAGAGCTGCTGGTGCACCGCACTACATATCTTCGCGCAAGACGCCCACATCAGGCTGGGAGCTTTACGTGGTGTTGGCGCGGTGTAGCCGCTCGTACCTCGTACCTCCTCGATTCCCTCTACCAATTCCGGGATCGCTACGCCGATCCTTCGTTTCCATTCCTTCTCAATGCGACATGCCCACCCACCACCGAGCTGCGATCTTTGCTACTTGAATCCACCCTAACGACAACCATCTTTGCTGACCGTGGATCCACCGCGCACCTCACAATTCAATGGCGGGATGCCGTGATACCGATGATTCGGGTGCGTGGGGAGGGTGAGGGCTCGAAAGGGGTATAGGAAGAAGGATGGACGTGGGAGTAGCCCGACGAGCCCTTGGGCGTGAAGATGGACTACATTCGAGCGGAACCTCGTGCCAATCGCGATGATCGAATACTCGACCATCATTTCGTATCGCTCCGATGAATTGACTGTGTGAAGTGCTGGAGCTACCCCGGCCTGCGCTAGTGACCCGCGGCACACGAATGCTATTCGGACGGTTGCGTGGGGCGACATCGAAATCGACCGGTGCGAAATTGCGACTACTCAAATGACCGAGGTCCTTTCGTGCTGGGGTCGATTCACGACAATGGAGAATGTGCACCCTGGTGTGGATGCGGGACGGACGAGATGAAATACTCTCGTAGGGGCAACTGGCATCCTGCTGCGAGCAGCGACGTACTCGTCGAGTCCCATTGCCCGCTTTTTGCAGTTGCGCGCCATTTGCCTCTGTATTGTATCTTTGCCCGTGTCGACGGATGCGCTTCTTCCTTCCAGTCGGCGCTAGTCTCGTCGGGTCGCAGTGCCGGGAGGATTTGCTGCGCACCTCTGCTATTTTCCATCTGAGAGCCTTGTGTGCCGCCAGTGCCCCCCTGACGTAGCTTGATCTGGTGCAGAAAAGCTATCGTCGCGGCTCTTTCCACCACCACGAGGACTACTGTCACATTTCGCCCATCAGCCGCTATGTGATCTCCCTCCGTTTCCTCAAGACCTCTCCTCATCTTGCCTACACTCGAGTCCTTGGTTCGTTTTGCAGGGTTCCCGCACATATCGGCACATAACACCCTGTCATCAGCATCATGCAGGACCATTCCGTCACGTCTTTCACCATGATATTGGACCTGTCGATGCGCGGCAGCCGCGCCATTTCGTGGAGGCGTAGGTTGCATTCTCACAACAAGACATATACCTGGCCTCGTCCACGATGGCCTGCCTTTCGTTGTAGACCTCTCTTATGAAATTATGATTTTTGCCAAATATTTCTCTCGGCCTATCTGCACACTACAAGAACTGTCTGAGCAGTCTTAGTACCTTACCACATATATGAAGCTCGTCCACACTCTCGTTACACAAGGGACTTTCATTGTGCCAATGTGCCTCGGCCCTCAAGCGTAGGGATCGCGGAACGAGGACCAAAAGATTATGAGTCACATCTTCCCACGCTAAGGCTTTCCTCTTTGTCTGACTCTCTCGACGCCTCAGGCCTCAGCGCTCTGCCAGTGCAACGATCGCTACATGGTGGTACCGGAGCTTCCCCAGGAGCTCATCGATGCCATCGTTGAAGAGGTTGCAGAACCTAGTCTCGCTGCCTGCTCGCTCGCCGCTACTTCATTCGTCGTATCAAGTCAAAGGCGAATTTTCAGCTCGATGACGTTGAGAGGGATTCGATCCTACGAGAAGGCTTCTCGTCTTCTCGCTGGATCTCCGCATCTGGGAAAATATGTTCGATATCTGGTGGTAGATCTTCGCGGTGTACCGGAGAATTATGCGGAAATCCCCATCATCTTGGGTCCTTTAATCGAGATTGAATTTCTCGCAATCGAGGGCGAACCAACCATTGACGATCTCGCGCCTAAACTGGCTCAAAATCTTCGGGTGCTCGACCTCCTCTCCGTACCGACTCTCAGGTGTCTTGCCCTGGACCTCATAGTCATCCCGTCATCCGCGATTTTGCGGGCCTTTTCGTCCCTCGAACAAGTCATCATCAGCCGGTCAACAATCTCCCAGCCAGAGGAGCAATGCGAAATCACTGATCCTGGTAACATCTGGCATCTAAAGGTGTTGGGCGATGGATGGGACGGCGCTACATATTCCTTCGTTCTGCAACCACGCCTTCATAAGTTGCTGCAATATCTCGTGCGATTCTCAATCGCGTATCCTCCGGTTCCAGAGACCGTCTTACCGCATTTGTTGCAATTCCTCGCCGCTTGCTCGGAGTCACTCGAATATCTGGAGATTGAATTGGGTCTGTTCATTTCTCTTTTCTGTCCCGATCTCATCTGAATCTCGTTCTGTGCAGAAAGTCCTCCCGCACTACCCACTCTTCCCACGTTGGGCGTCCTCGAGCTACTCCTCGATGTCGAGTTGACTAAATCACCCAACGAGTTCCACTCGATCGTTTCCTCCGCCGTCTCTTCCACGCCACATGTCGAAGTCCTGATATTCGCCATTCTCGACCGTCCCGACGGCCCTCACCGCCCTAACCGCCAGCAATGGACTCAGCGCAGCCCTGCCGAATGGGCAGCGCTGGACTCCACATTGATGGACATGTCAGACTTGGACGAGATCGAATTTTCGTTACGCAGCTTCGGGAACAGCGATGAAACGAGATTCAACGCGTTTGTCGAGTTCATTGAGGCTCATCTTCCGAGGGTGATGGAGGCTGGATTCTTGGGGTTCATATATCGCCCACATGGGCAGGATACTTTCGTGGAATAGTGATTCAGAATCCGCTTCTGATTTCACAGTTCAGTAGAATCCGTTCGGATATATAATCTTTTCTGTTTATTTCAGATCATTGGAGTGCTCCAAGCTCTGTGGCAGCCGCACTTCTGATGGGCAAGGAATTCTGACCATAGGTCCAGGGTCACGCCGACGAGGGACTCGAAGAGCCCATGATATATACAGTACGTAGTAGATGAAAGAAAATTCACTCATCTTCAAATCACAATCGAGTGGTTCCGCCTCCCGCTCGAAACGAATTATTTCCATAACGGGTCGAGAGCGGTTGTTTGTCGGTTGACCGATTGATGAAATATCATCAAATATCATCAATTCAACTCTTTCCCGACCACATCGGCGAATCAAATGCCGACCTAAGAATCGGCCAGAAAACGCGCAAGTAATAAGGGACTCCGTAGCCCGGTGGAGAATCGGCGGCTTTCAAAGCGTTTACAAAGAAAAGGGGACAGAGATGCATGGAATGGTGGCCAGCCTCAGTGCTTATAATCAGTCGGAGGATGTCTTGCTACCAACACCTGAGACCTCTCCCAAGATTTCCTCAAGTTCTATAGATGGCTTCAGCTCAGCTCTTCCAACGCATCAAAATTGGCCCTCTGGAGCTCAAGCATCGCGTTGTACTCGCACCATTAACGCGACTGAAAACCACGGCGCAACTCGTCCCGCTGCTTCCTCTGGTAAAGGATTACTACACCCAGCGCGGTAGCACACCCGGTACCCTGGTTATCACGGAGTCTACTCTTATTGCTGCGAAAGCAGGCGGGTATCCGCACATGCCTGGGATATTCAGTCCCGAGCAAATCAGCGCCTGGAAGGAGGTAAGTCAAATCAATGCCTTGCGGGCTCCATTGCTTTTGTTAAATTGATTCCCAGGTTGTAGACTCCGTACACGCACAGGGATCGTTTATATTCCTCCAGCTACTGGCTCTCGGGCGTGGCGCTATGCCCGAGGTGCTGAGAGCCGTGGACCCCACCTTCCCTTTCATCTCTGCGTCAGATGTGCCCATCGACCCTGACGCGGAGGAGCGACCGCGTCCGATGACGCTCGAGGAAATACAGAAATATGTCGGCCTTTACGCTCAGGCCGCGAAGATCGCTGTAGAAATAGGCTTCGACGGGGTAGAAATTCATGGTGAGACAATCTAAAGAAATACCTGTTTCGCTCTCTAAAGATCCACGCGGTTAGCTTGCAACGGATGCCTCGTGGAGCAATTTATTCAAGATGTCACTAACCGTCGCACAGATGCGTATGGCGGGAGCGCGGAAAAGCGCGCGCGGTTCCCCTTGGAAGTCGTCAAAGCAGTAGCAGACGCTGTCGGTGAATCCAGGACAGCCATCCGGCTCGGTCCTTGGAGTAAATTCCTTGGTCAGTTTTGTATCGTTTGCTCAATGAAAACTCACTCACACTTTTCTTTGCGCCTAGGAATGGGTATGCAAGATCCTATCCCGACTTACACCCACCTCGTCTCCGAACTCAAACGCCTCCACCCCAAGCTCGCATTCCTGCATCTCATCGAGCCCCGCATCAACGCCGACGTCGCGGTGGACGTCTCTCCTTCGAACGCGGCTCAATCGAACGAGTTCATCAGTAAGATTTGGGGCGACGACATACCTCTCATCCGAGCCGGTGGCTTCTCTCGTGATTCTGCGATCGAATTGACGAACAAAAGCCCGAATACATTGATCGCATTTGGGCGGCATTTCATCGCCAACGTGTGTTGTGTTTACTTTCGCTCTTTGTCTTCATGCTGATGATATTGCCAGCCCGACTTGCCTAAACGGCTCGAGAAAAATTTCCCGCTCCATCCTTACGATCGGTCGACATTTTATCTTGCGGGCGTTGATGAGCCGAGGGGGTATACCGATCAGCCATTTGCAGACAAGGAATAGATTCTCAAGGATTACGAGGACATAGATATCTAGACAAACGATCAATTATAATAATTATAATTCAGACTGAAGTGGACACTATTCTGTACTATCCTAACCCGTGATGTGTCCTCGACCCGTGAAGTGAACTTTTTGTTGATCCTCGCCCCGTTTTCCCTCTCCGGTACTTAAAAAACTCAGTGACAATTCTTGTTACATCTTGAGCCCTTCTGTCAATTTTGAGAGACATACGATGCCTGTAGCGGACGAAACAAATGAAAAGGATGTTTTTGTGACATTTTGTGACCCTGCCAAACGCCTGCCAAAAACGAGTTCACTTCCTGTCCCCACCTCGGAAAGTTCATCCTCCCCGCCGCACTCACTCATAAATCCGCAAAATATTTGAGAGTATGTATTACATGTGTCTATACATACCCTTCAATGCCGAGCAAAGAATACGTAGAATTCGGAACAATATTAATATGGGCCTTCATCAATTGCGAGGACACATCACGGGTTAGGATAGTACTATTCATGCGATAACCCTTCCGGAATGAATCCGGATGTCGGATTCGTTGACGAAAAAAATCGAAAAATACATGTATGCCAAGCTGAAGCTGTTCAATCTCGATTATTACCATAGCGGGTCGAAAGCGTTTGTTGACTAATTAAGAGGATTCGCAGCTCTGGCGGCTGCTATGTGGGCAAGGTGGCGGAGTGTCGTCGTGGTTGAGAGGAAGGAAGGTCGGGATCATTCCGCTATCACAAGATGTCACACTGTCTCACGCGTTCAACGCTCTTCGTCCACCACCATGTCCCTCTTCGGCCAGCCTCAACAACAACCTGCAGCTAATATTTTTGGTGGGGGTGCGACAGGTGGACTCTTTGGCGCGTCGAACACGCCGACGCAGCCCGCAACGACGACCAACCCGGGCGGTAGTCTCTTCGGTAACACCAATACTCAAGGGACAGGACTATTTGGCCAGCAGCAGCAACAGCAGCCGGCGGCGCAGCCCACTAGCAGTATATTCGGGAATACTACCCAAAACCAGCCTGCTGGCGGCAGTCTTTTCGGGAATCCTCAGCAGCAACAAGCGCCGCAAACGCAGCCCGCCGCGAGTGGCCTTTTTGGAAGCAACACCGGTGGCAACCTTTTCGGTCCCAAACCCGCTGGGGGACCTGCCTTACCCGCTTTGAATACCAATCTGACCGGTGGATCGTCTCTCTTTGGTACAAGCGCACTAGGTGCCCAACCAACTCAGCCTGCTTCCATCTTCGGTCAGCCAGCGCAGAATCAAAACCAACAGCAGCAGCAGCAACAACAACAACGGCCGGGGCTGTTTGGTACTAGCACGGGCAGCACCACCAACATATTCGGGAACTCTACCGCCGCGAATAATAACAACGGGGCCCCGAAGCCTGCGTTATTTGGGACTTCGCAAGTCGGATTTGGGATTGGTGGACAGCAGCAGCAGCAGCAACCACAGAACCCCCTCGCAGCATCGACGCTGACCGCCAGCACTCTACGGCCACCAGGCGCTGGTCTGAGCGGGGCGACGCAGTCGCAGCCGGATGCCCAAACGCAGTTTACGCGACTGACAGCACGCATCGAGGGTATCGCTGCAGCGTGGAATTCCGCGTCACCGCAGTGTCAATTTCAGGTGCGTGTCGTGTTTATACAATGTGGAAAGCGCTGATTTTCTTCATCAGTACATTTTCTACAACCGCGTCGACCCTAATCAAGTCAACTTATACGGCCGCCCACCGAATGCGACGAACGACGCGCTGTGGGCGAAGGCCGTGCGAGAGAATCCGGATCCTACTTGGTATGTACGCTTCCTTCGTCGTAAGGCTATCTCATTCTCACCGCCCGCAGCTTAGTCCCCACCATCGCAACCGGCTTCGACGACCTCCGTTCTCGCGTCGACGCGCAGTCATCACAAGCCTCAGCACACCAAGAACGCCTGAAGGACTTGAAAACCCGCATATCCACCCTCTCTTCAACACAACAACAAAACTCCGCCCGGCTCGCCCGCCTCGCCGCGACGCAGACACAGCTCACGCATCGACTCCTCGCGCTGGCGGCGCATTTGCACCTGCTTGTGCCCGCGGTGAGGGGTTCGGGGATAAGGGTGGAGGAGGAGGAGCTGAGGGGGTGGTTGGAGGAGGTGAGGGAGGAGGTTGGGGGGCGTGGGGGTGCGGGGTGGGGAGGGGGGAATGGCGGAGGGGGAGGAGGAGGAGGGGGAGGGCGGATGCGCGGGAAGCTGGGGGAGCTGTGGGCGCTTGTGGGGGCGTTGGGGGCCGCGAAGGAGGCTGCGCAGGCGGGCACGGGAGGGCATGGGGGCGAGTGGAAGGTCGTCGACGAGGAAGGGCTGGCGAGGATCGCGAGGGTAAGTGTGGTGTGGTGTTTCTCTCATTCATTCCTCCTCCTCTCTCCCACCTTGCACGGCAACTCGCTGATACCTCATTACGTCCACAGATCCTCGCCGAGCAGCAAGCTGGGCTGGTACACCTCATGAAGACATTGAAAGCCGATCGCGCGGACATTGATGTCGTTCTGAAGGGCAGTGGGAAGAAGGGGGAGGAGGGGATGGGCGATGGGGAGGGGGAGATGTGGGGGTCGAGGGGGGCGAGGTAGTGGCGGCTTGTTCGGCTGTCATCGACGGAGTTATTTGGCGCGGAGACGATGGAGATATGTGATTGGGAGGGAGCAGCTGGCCATGGTAACGAGAAGGCTTTCACGGAAACGAAGCCATGAAGCCAAGAAGAAAAAGAAAACGAGCTGTGTGTACATTTGCTATCATATCATCTCCATTACTCGTTCAAGTCCTCAATGGTGACTGCGGCCGGATATTTGGACGGGGGAGTAGAATGAATATGCGGCCATGGCATGTCACACTCCGTTTCTGAGGGGGGCGGTTTTGTCCGAGGGTGGAATCCCAGACGTAGACGGTGGTGACTCCAGGGGAGATATCTCGCGCGGGGCGGAGAAGGGGGAGGAGATGTGAGGGTCGAGGCGGGCGAGGTAGTGCGCGTTGCGTGTCGGCTTTCGACTCATTCGGCGCGGAGACGGTGCCATCGATGGAGATATTATATGCCGTGGCAAGCAATTGCGAGCAGCTTGATGATGAGAAAGCTTTCATGGAAACGAAGACATGAAGCTAAGAAGAAAACAAGCCGTGTGTACATTTGCTATCATTTCAATTACTCGTCAAAGTCCTCAATGGTAACTGCGATGCTGTACAGCTAGACAAATCGACAGCTTCAGCTGGCGAGAACAGCGAGAACAGACAATATCTCACCGGCCTGCCCGTGCTCTCGAACTGCGCCTCGTGGGGGTCATCCGCAACCGTAATCATCACCTTCGAGTAAGGCATCGCGAACGAGTACGAGTCGCGCCAACTCTTTCCCGGCGCCGCGAGCCAGAACTGCGGCGAAGGTTCGCTCTTTGGGTACTCAAGAGAGGCATCCCCGTATTGGTACCTCGTCTTCGGGCGCCCGCCGTCTGGGGTGTATCCCTGGATCTCAACGGCCCAGGCGCGTGCGGGCCCGGATTCCTTGACGGGGGAATAATATATGTGCCCGTGGCATGTTTTCGTGGGGGCGGTTTGTCCGATGGTGGAGTCCCAGGCGTAGACGGTGGTGGCTCCCGGGGAGAGATCTTGGGCGGGGCGGCTGGTGGCTCCGGCGAAATATTCGGCGGCGTGGAAGAGGGAGAAGGATACGGAAGAGTTGTTCTTGATGACCATGGAGTAGTCGGAGGTCAGGGCGGAAGACATCTGCAAGAGGATTTGAGAATTGAAATGTCTGGAAGTCAGCAAGGTGCGGGATCCACCTCAATGAATCTGTCCCTCGTAGAAGGGTGAGCACTGGCACTGGGACTTGCATGTTCGGTATCCAGGCTTTTTATGGAGGAGAAACATACCAGATTGCAGGATGAAGATCGCCTGACGGGCATTCCTAACATCTCAGACGTCGGCACATACATACTTCGCATGGGCAAGTTTGACTTGGGACTATGGATGAAGTGAAGATTGCTTGGGTTCGGGAAATTTGAAGCGCCGGAAACACAAATCAAATATATGCGTATACGTCGAGTCTGTTCATGGCTCGTCAAACGTATTTTGCAATCCACTGAGACGATGGTTAAGGCAAGAAATTTGCCGATCTCTTTCCAGTCCACTACAAGGTGAGAATGCTCACAATTCAAACCGATTCAGACACTCAACCACTTCGAAGACTTTCCGGGTATCAGTTATTTTCAGTTCTGGCTCATATCATCACTGCAGTCCTTCTTTTACAGTGTGCTTGTCAAACCAGTGTTCGAGTTGTTTGTAGTCGGGATTTAGAACCGCCGGAGATCCGGATTGAACCACAACTGTACACTTTGGCGTACACGGGCACGTCCACACTAAAATTACGCGTATACGTACATGCGGCGCAGGTATGAGTAAGTAATGTAATTTTTCAATTCAAAATCGCGATACTGTACATTCTGCTTAGAATATATACATACTTTTTTCTTCTCCTGCTTCGAAACCATTTATGCTTTATGCCCGGGTCGCGAACGGCTGATCTGTGTACCCCCTTGGCTCATCCACGCCAGCGAGATAGAACGTTGAGCGCTCGTAAGGATGCAGTGGGATATTCTTCTCCAGCCGTATGGGGAGGTCGGGCTGCGATATCATTAACTTATATCTCCGCGCAAGCGAACCAAAGATAGTAGTCAAACGACAACGCACATTAGCAATGAAATGCCGTCCAAATGCAACCAATGTATTACTATTAGCGCTTTTGCTTGTTAACTCGATCGCAGAATCGCGAGAAAAGCCGCCCGCTCGGATGAGCGGTTTGTTGGGGCCCCAGATCGAGCAGATGGGTTCGTTCGATTGGGCAGCATTCGACGCTGAGACGTCTACCGCGGTGTCGGAGTTTATGCGCGGTTCGATGAGGTGCAGGTATGCGAGACTCGGGTTAAGCCGTTTGAGTTCTGAGACGAGGTGGGTGTATGTCGGGAGTGGGTCTTTCATGCCCATTCCTTCAGAAGAACGCGAGTCAGCGGGTCTTGCAAGCGGGAACGAAAGACATCGGCTGACCCAAGAACGGACTCCAAGGGCTGAACCGGATGGCTGTTCGGGACTCGCCGATCGCGTCAGCGATGGCTTTGACGACTTCCAAAGGGAAGTTGGCGCGGTTTTCGACGCTGCCGCCGTATTTGTCGGTACGGATATTGGAAACGTCTTGAATAAATTGTTCGACAAGGCAACCATTGCATGCTAATTGGTTTATCAGTAAATAGAACGGGTATCAGACCTGGGACTCACCATGGACCTCGACCCCGTCAAAACCAATCTCAACAGCGGTCTTCGCAGCTTGAGCAAAAAGGCCGATATACTCTTGAATTTCGTCATGAGTGAGTGGACGCGGCTTTTCCGTCGCATTTGGATCGACGGGAATGTCCGAGGCAGAGACCAAAGGCAATGTGGGGTCCTCAGCTCTTAGCACGTCAGGCATCGCCGCACGCCCAAGAGCCACCAACTGCATGAAGATGAACGATCCCTGTGCGTGCACAGAATCTACGACCTAGACCCATCAGTTTAACAAAAAATGTTTCACACAAATCGTGGCCAGATAAACCAACCTCCTTCCAAGCGTCAATCTGGTCCTGTGTGAAGATGCCAGGCATGTGGGGAAAGCCTGCTGCCCGCGCAGCAATGAGGGTGGACTCTGTGATGACGAGGGTACCAGGTGTGCTTGCGCGCTGGGTGTAAAAATCCTTCACGAGAGGAAGAAAGGGAACGAGTTTTGGTGTCGTTTTGAATCGAGTCATAGGCGCAAGGACTACACGATGCTTCAAGGACACAGGACCGACGTTGATGGGCTGGAAAAGCTGAGCAGAGGTTGAAGAAGACATTATGGGGGACGTGTTCAATTGGTGAGCGGAAAATCCCCATTTCCTCCGAGAGCTTTATCCCTCGTCGTTCCTTGACTCCGAGTCAGTCCTGGTGAGTCGTGACTTGAGCGGCATTTTCGGAAGTCGAAAGTCGGGTCCTGTCCTGCTTACTAATTCTCCTAATCTCCGTCGCTTTGGCCCTAGACAAATGAGCGAGGTCATAAATTCGAGTGTCGCGCCAGGTCGCACGAATTCGAGTCAAAATTTTTGCTGATCGGATCGGATTGGTGATCAATGGCAATCATTGACAAACAACCGCTCTCGACCCGATATGGTAATTTTCGCACCACCACAAATCCTCGACACAACGCATATGATGTATGCTCATGTGGTTGTTACACTGTCTTTCGGTGCGGCGGAGGATTCGAGTACCTTCATTTTCCATACTCACACACATGCTAACGGTCTACTAGGCGCCGCACTGGGCGGGTGAAAACCTTGGTGAAAATGGACGGTAAAGACGAGACTGAGAGAAAAGATAGAACAGACCGAGGGGACCTCGAATGGTGAATGGTGAAAGGAAAAGCCGCCGGTCGAGGTCCAGCAGCCGATGACTCCTAGATGATATCCAAATGATTTCATTGTTCCGCTGAGATACAGAATTACATTGTGGCAACGGCGCTTTGATAGATTCTCTGGAGCTGTCTACACCAGATCGTCAGCAAACGCAGATTCGGGGGGAGGGAACACGCACAACTCAATCGATATGACCACCCTCTCTCAATTCTTGCAAAGCCTTCTCCCTCAAAATCTCGTCCTCGCTCATATCCGCGCTATCGTTTTGGCTCGACTCAAACGACTGCCACTTCCACGATCCATCCTCCTGCTCGCCTGCATCTTCGTCAACCCATTCCTCGAACCCCATATTGGCGATATCGAGATTGACGATCATAGAATGCGCCTCTTCATACGGAAGCCTGCAAGCACGAAACTCGCCTGTGAGACCACCCTCATCATCTGGATCCTCCTCGTCTCCTCCATCATACACCTGCTCGCACACAAGACACGTCGACGTCTCAAAGCCCTTCTGATCGATGATGAGCCAGTCGCCGGTCGAAACACCGACTTTGTCGAATGCTTCCTCGTTCTCTCGGATGAACGTGTTGATCTCGGCGAAAGACTTTGAAACGAAGTCGTTTTTATCACGGATGTCTTGCACGGGCAGTTTCGTCGCGCTGGGTGCCGTCGATGGCACGTCGGTCGAGGTGAGGAGTGTCCATTGGCTGTCGGCTGGATACTCGCCGAACTCGAAGTCTTGGATGAGGAGGAGAGCGCGGTTAAGAACCTGATGTTATTCAGGGCGAGTTATTATGCCGCAGAAGATGTTGGACTCGCCTTGGGTGGTGGAGTCCCTGTAACGAAAACTGCGAACATGGAGGTTGTTGCTGAGGTTGTCACGCTTTGTCACAAAGCAGATGTCATTGCATCGCGGCCATCGGCCCGGCATTCCGGCGCAACTGAAAGTTCCCAAAAAAGGTTTCTTCGTCCGGTGTTTCTGTGTTCACAGCTAGCCATGTTTCAGCTGGTATTCACATTCAGAGGCACCTCCTCATTTTCTAGCTCGATTCATCCACAGTAAACGAAATTTCGACGAGTCACGAGCCTCGGAGCGCGTCGCATTCTTCAAGTTACTTGAGTATACGGCGGCTGCAATTGAATACGTGCGACCGAGTCGAACATGGAATTTCTTGCAGTTGAATTGCAGCCATCCACACTACACCCCGGAAGATCGAATCAAATTATTTGCAAATGATCCATGAGTAAATCGGCTGATGAACTTCAACCAGCGGCGGTCCCTTCAACGACTCGACGTTCTCCGAGTCCTTCTTCTGTTCCATATTTTCTCCTTCAGTCGCCTCCGTCTCAACACTCGAGCTTGAAACCCGGAACGGACAGCAGATAAACCTTCCGAAACCAGTATCTGCAATTCGCGCAATATGCAGCTGAGCCCTCCCACCACCACGAACGAGGCGAGTAACTTGGTGTGCTACTCGAGGGCTATCTTCTTCCGATACCCGTGACGACATCAACTGTCCCACAGATAACACCTCGAGTTTGAGCTCCCCATCAATGTAGTTGAATTCGGTGCATACAACCGTTTCAGGCGCTGCATGCGCGTGAAGGGTGTTGATTTCTTTCTTGCGGGAGAGATAATCATGATGCACGAGATATCGAAGGAAGGCACGTTCCCGGCTGGGAAGGTACGGTTTTTCGAGATCTATCGAATATTATTAATTGCTGGAAAAAGTAGTGGGCAAGGGAACTGGCCTGGTTTCCACGAGCGTTGGCATACATCTCTATGGTCCCCCACCTTCCAATCCTGCTTCTGACAGAGAACAGAGCAATATGAGACGCCGAAACAGCGGGAACATCTTCGGAAGGTGGTATACGCTCCCACTTGATCGCACTGCTCAAAACGATGAGAAGCATACTTTTCGTCAACCAGAAATGAGACGCACATCGAGATTATCGCAGAATTTTACATTGCAGTGACTGTGTCGCTCTTCATCGAACTTCGCCTTGATAGTGAGGCGCTCTTGAGCCAACTGAATGAACGGCGTCCAAAGTACAGACACATCCGAATCCAGCAAGCTTGCAGTGAGACCTAGTTCGTCGATCCGCATCAACGCCTTTTCGACGCGCCACAGAACAGAGTAAAACGTCAAAATCCCAGGTAGGATTCCAACCATGATATTCGTGATAGCACCCTTGTAGTGCCCGATTCCAACGATGCTATAACGAGCCAGGGCGACGAGCAACTGCACGTCGACGGATTTCCGTAGGTTCGGGGAGGTGTTCATTTGCGTATCCACTAGGTGGAGACAACGGTTGAGCACCTGCGAGGCCATGGGTGTGAGGTGAGGGTCTTGGATCCGCCAAAGAACAGTGATGAGGTTTTTGAGGGCGCCGAGGAGGTCGAATGTGAGGAGAGATTCTCGCATGTAGTGGGTAGGTATGTACCGCCGCAGAGCATCGACGAAAGACAGGTATTCTTCGAGGAAGCTTTCGTCGAGATCTTCCAGCCTAGCCACCTCCGACGTGATCATGTTGAGATGTTTCATGACCAGAGAGGCAAGATGAGTGAAGTCGTAGTTCGCGCTTTGTAGCTCATCTCCAACAGTGGGATCATAGAAGAGTGCAGGGATTATTTGGCTGATATGCGTCTCTGATTCTGGCCCAACCCTCCACAAGTCGCTATGATCCAAAAAGTGTCCCCACAATCGGGTAACACGATCCCATAACCCGGGAGTGAATGCCACCACGGGGTTTATCCGCGATGTGGCTGAATCAATAAAGTCAACTCCGAGGTGATTGATGAGCGAGAGATGAACGGGGCAGATATTCACGTTCAATGCATAGAGCTCATCGAGATAGCGGATCTGGAGGTTGAAGCAAAACCAGATGCGCGGCCAGAGATGTGGAAGGACGTCATCTGGGATGAGTCCTTCCTCAGCCATGATGTCCAGGGCTTGTAAAACCGTCAGAGATCCTGCTGCAAAAGATACGCGTCGGTCGTGATTGTTCACGGAGGTTGGCGTTCTTTGGTATTTCCCGAGAACATGATAGTAAACGAAGAGGAAGGATTTCGGTGGGATTGGGTGTCTTTCTTCGAACGTGGCGCGTTGTGAGATGGGGACTCCGAAGATGTCTTCTACAGTGACTCCGGGACCGTCTTCCATAACGCGGAGGGCTATATTCTGTGATTCGTTTGAGCAGATTAACGATAAATTGTCAACTCAAAACTTTGACGAAAAATCGAAGCTGACAGACCTGCAAGTAAATTGGTAGTCGGTCTATATTCCTGTGATCCAGAGCAGGGTGTACACTTGTACCTTCCCTCGCTCGTGGACCGTCACTAGGTGGCATTTGACGCGACATGAGCGCCGAAAAAACGGTGTTTTCGCGTATCAAAAATGCGATGATCGGCCAAATATGGGTAAACTCTTGGGTACGATGAGCCTGCCAGATGCCTCTCAGGCTTCCCTTCTTGTGAACTGACAAATCAGAATACAGAGGGTATGAAAGTGGAGAATAAACTTGCATACACTAAGAATTAACACGCATCAGGTGATAGTACAAGTTAGAATATTAAGTATATTGAGCTGGGGACATTTCAAGGACATTTGATCAGCGGCTCAGCCAGGGAGAGAGGAAACAAAACACCAAATGCGTACCATCAAAGACAAATGTACATTATTGTTTCTGCAACGGTCATCGAAGTATCACCCCACGAACGACCACATCGGGTGAGTGAAGTGCGGAGAATAAGTAGTCCATCCCAACTAGCCCAGCCGCTACGGCTCTATGCATATGAGCTCCCACAAACCCGACAAACGCATCGAATCCCCCCCTATCGATGTTCGCAAAGCTCCGCAGCAAGAAGAGCACCTCGCACAGATGCTCCTGAGCCATGTCCATCAGCGCGTTATCCAGCGGTGCCCAATCTGCAGCGTTGCCACGCGCAGTCCATAGTTGACGATCTGGACGATGCGGACCGTCAGGGCGGTCTAGTATAGCTATAATGACCTCGAAGTTCGGCGTGGCAGAGATTCCTGCGGAGATGATGGATATGAAGTCGGGAGGGGATTTTGTGAGCTCGACGTCGATTAGGAGTTCAAGGACATAGAGATTAAGTAGAGTCGGTAGATAAGTCGGGGGCGTGTCTGAAAAAAACGAAAACATGTTGGAAATTTCTCGAAACAGCAGAGGAACGATGTCTGCTTACTTAATTCCATCTCCAGGTACTCGAGCGAGAAACATGCCCCAAGAAATTGTACGAAGTGTGGTTGAAGTAGCTCTTAAACCGGAGGAAATACGACGGTGAATCGCCCGAGATTCTAGTGTAGTAGCACATTGCGACGTGGTTGCAAGACGCCAAAGTGGGTGTGTCCCAGCTCCTCACTTTGAGATGCCAGACATTCCCTGGCGCGATAGTCCGACCATCTCCTTCGAGCTGCTCCTCTTCTTCATCGACAAATGTCACGCAGTGCAGAAACACTTCCTCCAAAGACGACAAAGCCCGCAAAACGACCGAGGATGAGAGATTGATGACGTGTAAAGCAAGACACCGTAAGGTTGGAAGCGATATAAGCTCAATAAGACAGGAATTTTGCGTTAGATAGCGACCTGGTGCCATTCCGTCTGGAATCTGGATCTCCCCGGATTGTGACACACTCGAGCTCGGACAGCGCAGCAACGATGACGCGCAATTCAGCAAAGTCTGCTGGGACTTTGCCTAGATTGAATGCTAAATTTCAGAAATATTTGCCCAGATGAGGGGATGAGGCGAGAAATCGAGCTGCTTTCTCGTATTTAGCGATCCCGTCCTCCAAGGACATCCAGCGGAATAGACGGCGTTGGCTTGAAACGACGAAGGTCACGCCGGCGAGGAAGCAAGCGGGAAGACTGGAGTCTGGTACCTCGCCGACAATGGCGTCGATGAGCTCTTGAGGGAGCTCGGGTACCATATTGCCTCCAGAAGAGCTATCATATGGCGGCGAACACAGTGGTGGTCAAGCTCAAAGAGTCGAGTCAGCCTTGATGACCAGCCTCGTTACACGAACACGTGATTCGCAACAGCTCACAACAAACCCCCTGATTGTTTCGACCACACCTGCACATTCACTTCAAACGCGCGCTCTGAAACCGAAAGGAGTGTGTCGTATACTAACAGAATACAGGCTAACTTGCCCTGATCCGAGCATATTAGAAAATTACATATTCATAATGTTTACAAGTTGGCATCTCCACCGTACGTCTCCATAACATCCAACGCAGCTAACTCTCGAACTCGCTCAAAGAGCAACGGATAAGAAGTTTCCAATTGCATCACGTCCACATCCTGAGGAAGTTCGCGAGCCAAGCCCTCAAGTCCATCGAAGATGACAGAGGAGCTGCGACGCAAAGGAAGGAAATGCACGCGGTCATTGCCTTCGAAACGTATAGCGTGCAGCTCCGTGTATCCCTCCCGTACATCCCACTCAACTGAGGGATGGTCTGCGAACAACTCGGCACTGGAGTCGATGGCAGTGACACTCGGAGTACATCGTCCGCCATCGTAGTCCATTACGACGCAGAAGTCGGTGTTTCCATTTCTGAGGATGAAGTCGAGTTGGAGGAGAAGGATGTGGAGTTTTTGGGCTTTATATTCGCCTAAAGTGATAGAGAATTTGAAACGAGTGTCTCGGTTGTCGGATTTGCTGTGCGCTAATGAGATTCCAGTTAATTGGATGGCATTTCCTAGATGTTGAGATCAATACGTACAAGTCAGTTTTTGACACCGTTCACGATGTCCATGAACCATCCAAGCTAATTTTTGGCAGTCCTTCGAGCAGTACAGGGCGAGGTGGCATCCAGCGCATTGTCGAAGCTCACTTTTATCGACTTGCAATATCGGGCACTGGAGGGGAAGAAAGCAACAGATGAGTATGAGGATTGGCGAGCAGCAGAAGGCTGGACAGTACCTCAATATTATCACAGGCCCTCGTCGACGAGACCGCCGGGGAGCTAAATTTCGGTAGAAGTTGGAGGCGCGAGCGTACGAGCGTCATGAACGCGGACCACCTCTCCCAGCGCGGACACATTTCAGCGAACAAAAATAAGCTGAAGATACTATCCGCCATAGCGCCCAACGCCTGGCTATCTAAAGTGGCCTGACCAACGCAGTCCAATACGATGTTCAAGGCAGCGAATTCCTCCTCAGAACTTTTGACGCCGTTCGGAAGTCCCCTGCTTCCACAAATCAAGCACGAATGTAACAGACCGGAATTGACCGCCTCAACGAGACAATCTAACTCAGCGGTCGGAAGCAGGCGGCTAATTTGCCGGAGATACTGCCACATTGCCAGAAATAGCGGCTCCAAGTAACATCGCACGGTTGAAGAACCAAAATCTCTAGAGATCATAGTGGCGGCTTCCAGGTATTGAGTGCTTTGCAATGCCACCCACGCGGAAGGCTTCCTATCGCACATGAAATCGACGAACTGCCGGGCGATGTCCAATTCGTCCAGCATGTCGCAAGTGATCTCGGGGACGTTGTCGGGGTTGCCGCCCATGTCCTGAACAAGAAGCAAAATGTGGTTGACGATGAGAGCGGCCAATTCATCAATGCCACCCGCGCCATCCACCAGGTCGTCGATAACGGAAGGGAATTGAAAGCAGCGCTGGATGAATGCGCTGAGCATACGCCCGGGGGTGACACCCCTGTTCAGCCGGTGCCCCTCCTCCCAGCAGTGAAGTGTGTTCTGCCACGCGTTTGCGAAGAATACACCGAACCCCGGAGTATTGAAGACGGTACGGACAGCTGAGCCGGTGGAGAGCATCACAAGGGGAGTGAGAACGTTCAGCATGGAGCATCGTCCGCATACGTTTGTCATCGCCTCCGGGAAGCAGTCGTGGTTAGTCATGAGTTGGATCCAGGGCCAGATACGCGGCCAAAGCTTCGGTGTGTGCGAGCGCATGGTGGCATCGTCGCACATGCCGAAGAGGATGATCGCACGTGAGGCACAAAGACAGCGGGAGACGAAATCGGAGGAGGATGTGTCGTCTGGTCCGGGTGGCAAACGCGCGGGGTCGAGAAGGGCGAAAACGAGAGGAATGAAAGTATGTATGAGTTGATGGCGCTCCGTTCGTTGTAGGAGGCTATCGTTGAGGGTGAAAAGAGCGTCTGCAACGACTTCAGGTGAGCTTGAAGTGTTGGCGGCGGTTCCTGCCACCGCCTACAACAAGCTTTGTGAGTTTTATGCGAAGTAAGCGCAAGGCAAATCACGCACACGAAGGGTAAAAGGAATGTTGTCTAGTTCTCTTGCGCTGAGGAGTGAAGACGCGCCAGGCATCTTGAGGTGAAGGTGGTGGTAGGAGAGAGAGTTTGTGGTTAGGTGGCCAAACAAACGGATTCTTGCGATATTCAATATACACAAGAGCAAATCCTGGCTTGACGAAAAACAAAGCCATACGCGAGTGCCCACACGAGTTATTGACAAAACTCTCTATAATCGAGAATGAATACAAGGCTCCGGTGTCCCACATCTGGGGGAGAAAATTTATTGGCGAGATAGCTATGATCTGAGACTGCGACTCACCTTCTCGTGGATGTCCGTGCGTAATACCTGGTAATACCTAGAAAATTCAAAGACTCAGTGGCCAGCCTCTCCGTCTACATTGACGAGGGAGTCTGTTGATCTCATAGTAACTCAAATACTCACTTTGAGTCAAGTTTCGGGAACCCACATGCGACTTGGAGGAACGTCTGCTAAGTACCAAGGTCATTCGGATTGAATCGACGGAAGAGTTGATTGCATGCGGCTTATAGATGAGACGACTCCAGTTAATGAACACCAGCTATTCTTCAAGACATCTCCCTAGACGTCGAACATGAACCTCACGCCGCAAATGGACGGTAAATTTCTCGATTCGGACTCGGCGACGAAAGGTCTCCCGAAAACCTGCGAACTCCGAAGGAAACTGGGGTAGCTATTCAAGATTCACGCCAGGAAATCCCAAGGAGATCTTCTATTCTGTGGCAGTCATTGGGTTGGACGCAAGTCTCGTTGAGGAGGATGGTGGTTGTGTGCAAGCTGCTGAAAGGGCTGATCGGCTAATTTCGCATCTGATGCGCTGAATCCCGCCGCCGGCCAAGTCCGGGCCAGCAAACTCGATCGTTGCTCGATCCTTCGACGCGTTTCACTGGCTCTCATCCAACCCTCATCCTGAGAATGTTGACCAGAATTCATCATACTACGCGTTTGCAGTAAAGTCTCGACACAATTATGGTCCTCGATTCTGTCACTGAAATCCCTGGCCACTGTCAATTCAAGTCGTATGCCAATAAGGTGTAGTCCCAGGATGCTAGTCGGTAACGAAATCAATAAGGGCAAGCGACAAGGAAGAATACAGTAAAAGACAATTTCGGGAATCTGCTGGGGAGTAGTACACGACGAAACGATTTTTTTTCTCCCCCCTCCCTGCTTAACAATGGTGGTCCTCGACAATGACTGCAACGCTGTAAAGCTAAACCAACAGTGGTCAATCTCGCAATACGAATCCAGGAAACTCAACTCAAACAACCCACCGGCTTCCCCGTACTCTCATACTCCCTCTCATGCGGATCATTCGCCACCCTAATCTTCACCTGCATCGCAGGAATAACAAACTCATAATCCTCCCCCCACCCCTTCCCGCTCTCGAGCCAAAACCCCGGCCCCGGCTCGCCCTTACTATACGGGTTCGCCGCGTCCGCGTACTGGTACTTCGTCTTCGGGCGCCCGCCCTGCGGGGTGTACCCCTCCATCTGGATGCCCCAGACGCATGGGGGCCCGGGCTGCACGGGGGAGTAGTACATGTGCCCGACGCACGTCTCCGAGGAGACTTGGCCCGCGGTGGAGTCCCAGGCGAAGACGGTCGTGGCGCCCGGGGTGAGGGAGTTGGCGGGGCGGCTGTGGGTCTTGGGTTTGCCGCCGCCTTCGGCGGCGTGGAAGAGGGTGAAGGTGACTGAGGAGTTGTTTTTCACGGCCATTGAGTAGTCGGAGGTGAGGGCGGCGGACATCTGTGGGGCGGGTCAGAGTTAAGAGGCAAGCTGAGGTTCGTGTTGACCTTTGCGCAATTGTATTCGAACTCGAGAGTCGAAGAGGGCACGACGATGTTGGGGTATTCGATTTGGGAGACATTTTATAGGGAAACATTCAGACAGCATGAATGTTCACGCCAATGTACAAGAAAACCACCGGTCTTCTGACATTAATTCACAACAACATTCCGTGTGTTGGTGGCTCGCCTGGACAAGCTTCAGGAGTCGGATATCTTTTGATATGGGAGCCATGAATACTCACCGCTGAATAGACTGTTTCGCGCGCATCCTTAGGAATTGTTCACGAATACATCCTATTCAAATTCATCTGTGCAGAATCGCGGTTGTCCAAGGGTCGACAGTAAATCAGATTGAGAAACCCATACCTCTAACCACCAACTCCTCCTTCCCGGAACACATCTGTCCCCGATTCGCCGCCCTCACGAACACAACAACAACAACACGCACCGTCCGGCACTAAATCATTTCCGAGACGCTCGAAATTTTCACTGCTGTTAATGCGATGACCATTTCATCTGTCGTAAACGCGCCCTCCTTGTGCAGGTGGCAGTTCGAATGTTCTGAGTTCCCTCGCGTAGGTATTTCAAGTGGAACACCAGAACAAAATTCAAAACTTACACTTACTGTTTGAAGGGTTTATCAGCGATCGCCCGGGCCGCGATATACTGATTGAGTGTGGAAAAGGAGGAGGCGCATACGGGACATTGTTGGAAGTCAAACAGTTCCGCACTGAAACGCATAGCCGTCCTGTCGGTGCACAGACAGTGAGATCGAGAACCGTCGTGCAGTTGAGCGACTCATCTGAACAGACAAGTACATGCATTAATGCATAAGGTGCTCGCCGCCCGTCTTTCGTCTGCGTTTCGAATCAACGCGATATATCGGCAAGACACTTCCGTTTACAGTGAACAGCGACGCAATGACAGAAGAATAAACCTCTCGAGAGTCGAATGCTTGTGCATCATCGAACGATGAAAGCACAGAACCAACTTTGAAGGTGGAACAACAAGACGACAACAGCGGCCAAAACAGAAACAGCTGCGACAGCGGCGAACGCACGTCGTGATGAGATATCCTGCAGCGGGATGTCGTCGACGAGAAAGCAAACAACGCTGACGAGGCAATGACGACAAGAATCCAACAAGAGAGCTGCACACCGCTCAGCCATCGCATGGACCCGAAGAGATCAGGAAGCGAATGAAGGAACAGCAGGAGTAGTACAACAAGTTGGTTGATTGCAATGTATGGCGCTAGTGGTGACAACGACGTGGAGAAATACACATTAAACACAATAATGATAGGACCCAAAGTAGACGCGGCAGGAGACGGGAGCAAGGATACATGAAGCAAGGCGGAAGAGTTGGAGCTAAAAGAAGAGGGAGTTCGTTCACCAGAGCGAAGAAGAGAGAAGAATTCAAAACACACCTCAATCATCGCTGCTCTGGAGCTCATTCTCCTTTTCCTCCTCCTCATCGTCTTCCTCCTCCTCCTCCTCCTCATCCTGCTTCTTCTTGGACTTCGGTTTGGACGCCGTCTTCTTCTTCGCGTCGGTCTTCTTGTCGGCCTTGGGCTCCTTTGGTTTCTTCGCCTTGGACTCTTTGCCGCGGTTAGGGTTCTCAGGCGCGTCCTTCCACATCTTTGCCACCTACGCGCAGTGATTAAGCCACCACAACGAACAGAGATGAAGCAAGACGACGTACCTCACCCATGCCCTCCTTCGCCCGCCCGGGATTCTCTGCGTTCCATTTGCGGAGGTGTTCACCGACGAAGATCTGATATGCGCTCGGAGCGCGTTTGGGTTTCTCGGCGCCTGGAAGGAAGTGAGTGGCAAGAGACGCGACGGAAGGGAAGCGAAGACGCGCCGTCGTCGCTCTTCTTCGTCTTCGTGTTGGCCGTCTTGGTGGCAGTCTTGGTCTTCGTGACTGGTGGGCACGATGTATGAGCAAAGAGGGCAGGCAGCGAGGAGAACGAGGAGCTCACCGGTGGTGGTCTTGGCCATGAGGGATGCGGGGCAGTGGGAGATGGTTGTGGTAAGAGGAAGAGAAGGATTGAGGGCGTTGTTTGGCTGCTCAGTCCTTTTGATGTGCGATACAGCGCCAAACAACACGCTCGCGTGTCACGGGTCGACATGTTGTGGCGTGTTTGCGCTGCGCGTGATTCTCCCCCTTCACCTCGACCATCGCGAAATCCCACGGCACACGCACACTGTAGTACAGCAGCGGTACCTGGCTCAAAGGTCTCGCCGGGCAAAGAATTCTTTCTTCTTCCACTGATACCTAATTCAACGTTTCACTGCGTCTTCTTCTCCAAACTCCAATAGGCTTCAACTCTGTCATCGCCTGGCTCGTCTTCTGCTCTTTCTGCGTCAAATACCGCCGATTTATCGCAGTACCCGACCTTGCGATGATCTGTCTGAACAATTCCAGCAATTTGACAGCAGGCTTGTGGATTTAAGTATTCGAATGGTCGATACTCGTGCACATCAACGCGGTCACGCAGGAGTCACGGGAACTGCGTCATCGTCTGATAATTTTCCCCTTGACCTTCGGCTTGGTTCCATTGACTCGCGATTGGTAAGTCTGTGCATGTCCCAACTTTCGACAATGCGACAGAACTACTTGTCTCCACCAGTATTTCCGGTCTTCGAAGGGACGACGCCATTCCAATTTTCCCCAACAGCCGTCAATTCCGGTTCGCGTCGCGCCGTTGCCCAACCGTTGCCTACGCTATCAACCTTCAGACATGTGCACTCCACCACATTTTCCGGCTCCATGTTCGAAAATACCATGGCTGCCTCGTATTCTCTCGGAAATTTGTCGGTTGGCAACAAGAATTAGTCAGTAAGCTACGAGACATTTTATATTGACAGCAGACCTGAGTCCGACGCCCCAGTCTGCGGCAAGTCTTTCAATACTCAATCCTCCCTACGCCAACTTACACTGGCAAATCTTCAGCCTCCGCAGAACAACCGAAAATAAGCCCTCTAATTTTGGTGCCGTTCGGCTCCGCTCCTAGCTTATTTTAACGACGAAGATATTTCTATCCTACTGCCTCTTCAAAGTGAGTGCAGGCCTGATCTATTTTGATAGCACCGATAAAAGGTTCACGCAGACTCGGTTAATCGACGGATGTCTTCGTTTGAATTCACGAAGATTCTCCCCGGCCGTGTCGTTGAGTCAGTCATACCTATCTCAGGATCTGACGAAAACCATATATAATGCCCGGATTGGCATCGACTTGACTGTGTGCTCTTGCGGAAACCGCCCATCGCCTGAAGATCATGAAGGGCTTCGCTACTCTCGCTGTCATCGCTGCTCTCGCTGCAAAGGCCTCTGCTCATTGTGACCTATCTAATAATTTCTTATTCATTTTGCTCACCTGTTGATAGATGTCTGGCCCCAGCTCATCGTCAACGGTGCCAACACCACCAGCTGGCAATACGTTCGGTGGGTTCTCACATCGAGCATGGATTCCTTACTTGGATCTGACGCCTTTGGATTTCATCGCAGCCAAAGCAACAACTGGCAAGATCTCAACCCGGTAAGTCAGCCCTCTATAGTATCTCATCGGACGGCTTCAATGACCAACAAACACTGCAGCTGACCGACGTGAGCAGCGTGGACGTTCGGTGCTACGACTCCGAAGAGTCTGGAACCTCTTCGACGATGAGCGTCGCTGCAGGTTCGACCATTGGCTTCACCGTTTCCGGCAACCCCGCGAACTTGTACGATTCGCACCTGTTTGCAGCGAAAACTGATGGCATATAATTGTCTCTAGGTATCACCCCGGAGTGAGTCCGACACTCGTTTCACCCAATCACTCTTATCGAAACCTATCAGGTCCTCAACGTCTACATGGCGAAAGCACCTGATGGCACCGACGTCGCGGACTGGGACGGGAGCGGCAATGTGTGGTTCAAGGTATGAATCAGTCAACTACACTCTTAGTATCACGCTCAACGTTCTCGCTCTCAAGGTCTACGAAATTTCCGCTGTAACTGACGGCGGCAGCACGATTACTTTCCCTGCGACCGGTAAGTTGCGAGTATCTCGGGAATTCTCATTCAACATTTACTCAACGATTGGCGAAGGAATGCCTCAAGTGACGTTCCCCATCCCCTCTGAGACACCGTCTGGACAGTGAGTACTCTCCTCGTCTTTGCGATTAAGGCCTAACATTACCTGAGATACCTCATCCGCATTGAACATATCGCCCTGCACGTCGCTTCAAGCTTCGGTGGAGCTCAGGTCAGTTCAATTATCTCCTTCGAAGAGAATCCACCACCTAAACTTGAATATCAAGTTCTACATCGCCTGCGGTCAAGTTGAAGTGCGTTATCTTTATTTCTCAAATGCACGATATCAATTTTTCGATCTATTTTCTCTGTGCATCAGGTCACCGGCGGTTCGTTACTGTTGCTACATCCCAATTCTTCTTCTTCTAATCGATTTCTCAAGGTGGAAGTGGAACTCCCGGCCCCCTCGTTCAGTTCCCCGGAGAATACACGGTGCGTTTCAGAATTTTCCAGTTTACGATATCAATGTTCAACTTTGCTTGCAATAGGGTAACGTAAGTTTTTTTTTTCCATTTCAAGCTTCTTCGAAAAAAGAAAATCACGAATTCTCAAATTTTCTTATATCCCCGTAGGAGCCAGGAATTCTGTGAGTTTCATTCGTGCCATTCTAGTTCTGCTGCTGACACACCTGACTCGAAACAGTCTCGACATCTACTACCCGATCCCCGCGACGTACACTCAGGTCAGCATATTTGCTGTTCGAATTTGAAATTCCCCAAACATTTTTCTTGTAGCCTGGCCCCGCCGTCTGGCCGGCGGCCTAATCGTTTTGTTCTCACCGAAGCGTTGTTTGAACGTTCATCTCTTACTTTTCCATCACTCCGTCCTTGCCCCGAGATCGCCGAATCGTGTAGTACGGGCAATCCCCACCATCTAAATTGTAACCCTGCAGTCAGTGACTGCCAAGATTGTAATTGTATTTTGATCCAGCAACATTGGACTTTGGTGTTGTTCACAAAGCATTTCAGTGGTCATTCATTCGTTGATAAGTAAATTACATGAACCGAAACCCTATTCCGTCCCTCCACGATCACCCTCAATCAATATGGGTACTTCAACTCCAGCTGCGTCAGCGCTTCAATCGCCTCCGCCCTATAATCATCCTTCGTCAAAGTCTGCGGTACATCCCCATCCAAGAATGTCAAGAGCTGAGGCGACTTGGTCGTATATCTCGGCCAAAACAAATTGCTGCTCGTCGAGTTCGAGGAGTCGGGGAAATTGGGATCAAGCGTAGCGGTGAAACGTATGAAACGGGCACCAAGATCGCCTGCGCCGTAAGCGTTGGCTAGTTCGGTGCTGTGGAACTGTAGAGATTGACGCTGTTAGAGATAGCAATTCATGCCTATGTGTGTAATACGCACGGCGCCGAGGTACGGAAGAGCCTTGCCGCGTTTATACACTGTACATCGAGTAAGCCACACTGTCAATTTGCCCCTGAGAGATTTGGCAATAACTCACGATAAGACCACGCCTTCCTCTTATCCGACACCTCACCGAAGAAGAATCTATGCGGAGCATGGAAGACAAAGTCTCCCATAAACGCCGCATATCGCTTGAATTGCCCGGTCAGTGCGCTTGCCTCACCAGTATCGAATGGCGAGCCAGCGGCAGGGTCAGATGGGTAGAGGTTGAAAATGGCTGTGAGCTCGGCGGTGGAGGCGCGGGGGAAGTAGAAGGTTTTCCAGTAATCTACAAGTTGTTCCGTATTCCTGATTGAAGGGAGGTGAGACCGATGTGGCAGGCAGAGGAAAGAACGACGGACGAAAGGTTGAGCGCCGTGAAGGAGAACAATGTTCCCTCGTCGTCATTCACACCATTGATGAATGGAACATTAGCAACCTGTCCTTTCTTGACGAGTTGCTGAGGGTTGTCAGTGAGGAAAATACCATCGACACGGACGATGAAGGCTTCTGCTAGGGACTGTCGAATGAGGGTTTGAACGTGGAGTTGCTTGTATACAATGGTAATAGCCGACCTGATATGAGAACATATTGGGTAACTGATTCGTCGCGTTCATGAGAGCAGCAAGCGGGACGGTTCTCAAACACCCCAAGGTATCTCGGGCTCTTGCGCATCCAACCTATTTTGCACGAATGCTCCAGCAACGTCATTTCAACATACTCAGGGCCACTCACCTCCTTCACGATGAAATCATAGGAAGGCTGTCCATGGGTGATATCTCCAACATAGAGCGGGGAGCCAGAATCCATTATGGCTGCGCGGAAGAGACCGTCGGGATTCGCCTTATTGGTGAGAAGGTGCGAAGCGACGGAGATCGCGCCGGCGGACTCGCCCCAGCTGTAGGTATACTCAATATGAACCCGTATCACGTTGGGATGCATATGCTGCTCACATCGTCACTTTGCGGGGATCACCACCGAATTGCGCCACGTATCTTTGAACCCAGCGGAAAACTTGACGCTCTATACATAGCGCGTTTTGTCAAACATTAGGGGTGATAAAATCGAGAAACCCACGGTCTTGCAAACCAAGGTTGCCAAGTCCGGCTGCTTTGACTTCTTTGCTGGCAAGGAAGCCGAGGGCTGGTATACAAAGATTAGTTTCTGATTAATTTTAGAAGGAAGAAATCGGACCGTTGACTCGGTAGTTTAAGCTGACATACACAACGGGTGTGCCGAGTGCGATGCTCTGTTGGACGAGAGTTGCACCGTCCGTGCTGGGAGGAATCTTAGTGATGGAAACATCATTGAATATACGGTAAAGCACACCTGCTTGGATAGCCAATCTCAAATCCGCCTGGAATATTGTCAATGACAAGCGAATGGACCTGTTCCTCGCAGACGTACCACCATAAATCCACTGTTACATAATTTCATTCGATGAGAATGAAATTGACTAGAGGGAGCTTACCACGAGCACAGGAAGTTTCGAATGGGGTGTTGCATTAGCAGGCGCGATGACATTCACGGTTAAACCTGAGTTTGCTCTCAATACGAGCACAAAACAGGAGAAATTGCACGCGCACAATCTTCCGACTGCGGTACCGGGACGGGAGCGCTCACTCCATCCATTTCCAGGTGCACGATCTCAGGCACCCAATCCGGCAGCACCAGCTCCTGCTTCATCTGAGGGCACACCGGTCCATAAGCAGTTGCAGCAAAGTTCTTGATGTAGGCGGGGATGGGTTCTGCTAGACGCAGGCGTAAATTTCCGACCCTGGATTTCATGTTAGACCTTGTACTTAGAGAACAAAATTCGGACGCGACGCACGGGGAACGAGCATATGGGATTCCCAGAAATTTGTTCACGGTGCCATTATTGAGTCCTGTGACGGTAGCAAAGTCGAGGCGAACGGTTGGCGCCGCTGCGAATGCTGTGGTGGCCTGAAGCAGCAGGAACGTCAGGGGCCAGAGAGCCATAGTGAGGGGAACTCAGGGAACGTTGGGCTGGTTCCGGTTTTTTATATGACCGGCGCTTGATAGGCTACGCGTCAGATGTTACGCGAATATTCTGCAGTCATCGAGGTCATGAGCATCGTGTCCGGTGACCGCAGTCGGTGGCGGCGCGAGTGGCGATCCTGACCCGCTTATTTTCTTCAGTCTGCGTCGTACTTGAGTCGGCGGGCCAAGAGGCGGACCTCGGAGCGCGCAGGAGGACGATGCGGCCGTCAATCGATACTGAAATCCGGAAACCCTGAGCTGGCGGTGTCCTTTCGTTGTGAGTCATGAAGGAATTACTCAAAGATCACGAACCAGGGGCAGTACGGCATCAACTTCCGAACGCTGCGAAATTGCGAAGCGCTTCAACAGTTATTCCAGGCTCTTCCATTGCGGAGGAAAATCCCGAAACCGGTTAGAAACTCATTCGAAGATTGTTCGAAGAATGCAAAAAATGTCCAAGCGGTCGCCTTCAACTTGACCCAGAGGGTAGCCAGCAGCCAGTGCGGTGATTCCGTCCACAAAACAACCGTTCTCTGCTGACATGGTAATAATGCAAAACTGATCTTAGAGTGAGCCTATCTAGCCTTTCATCGCGACTCGAGGGGCCCTTGCCTCGAATATGCACCACATAATTATAACATAAGTACTTAAGTAGTTACTAGTTCGTTCATCTGATTCGCTTGGCTTGTTACATCACAATGTCTAATAATTCAAAGTCCAGTCCCTCGCAAATCGTACATCTAAATCGCAAGCCAGAGGCTCATCTCAACAAACCCCGGACATCGCAGCAAACACCACCAACAGCAACATACACCCCATCACTCTCCCCGGTCTAATTTCAACAGCCACACTCGTTGGACTTGGAGTCGGTACGCTCGAAAGCGTCGGGCTCGTCGCACCGGCGCCATTATTCGCTGCGTTCTTCGCACCCGCATTAACAGCCGGCTGGTCCCAGAGATAGCTCGCATCAGTCGTATACGGGAACCCCGAACTCTTCAAAAAGTTGAGGTACTTTTTCTGAGGATCGCCGTATATCGACATAATCGCTGCGACATTGGGATAAATTTCCGCTGTGACGTTGCTTTCTTTCGATGCGCTTGATTCCGTGGTCATGAGGAAGTCGACGGCAGTTTTGATGGTGGCGCCGTTGCTGGTGGTGTTCCAGACGTCTGAGGTAGGGTCGGCATATTTGAGGAGGCGAGCGTTGGTCTGCGTTCGATGTGTCATGATGTGTGTATCGCCTGAGGGTTCAGAAACTTACGATCATGCCCGCGATGTTAAAATTTCTATAATGGTATGGATGGGAACGGCTAGCTTCCATAGGCTGGAAAGGAACACGTTGAGCGTTCAAACAGTTCCGAGAGGAGACAGACATTCGCGCACCTGATCGCCATTCGACTTCATCTGACCTTTGAATGTTCCTCCAAAATATTTACGACCGAGCTTCGTCGCGCCAGCCTTGTCGTTCACGATGAGCTTCAGAGCCATCATTTGGTTCACATAAAACGTCCCGTGGTTGCTATTCGTCGTGAGTAAGGATCTTTTGAAGAGAAAGAGAAAAGAGCAATAGAAACTTACTTCTTAGCTGAAGCAGCCTGCTTGGCGATCGGCGCAGTCTGCAACCATTCGATATACTTCTTGCACCAAGCAATGATTTTGCTGTCGATGTCGGATGTCCAGTCAGGGTTTTTGTGCTCACGGAGGATGAGGATGCCAGACGCAATCTTGGCGAAAGCTCGCAGGTCACTGAATTAAATGGTTGAGTTGGAGGGGAAGGATAAATTGTTACAATAGCCTGATGCGTACAGAATGCCGGTGTATTCACCTGTAATTTTCGTGATCAATTTAAGTACATGAAATGGCAATTCGGAGTCAAACGCACCGTGTTGACCGTTCGGACCGCGATTCATTTGGGCGTAGTTGAGGTTGGGATTAATGGCCGTCCTGGGATCGAGGAAATAGGTGTTGATGAATTTAACTATCGACGCCGATAGTCAACCCTCCGTAAACTCAAAGAAAAATGCATCATACACTCACCAGCATTCTGCGAGTACTTCGAGGACGAGTCGTTCTGGAAGGTCGAAGCGATCGCATTGTAAAGCACAGCGTCGGAAAGATTGAAAAACGATTGAAAGTCGTTAGGTAGCCATCGGTCTGGATTGACTTGACCGTCACGGAAGACATAGGGACAGGTCTTCCATACTAGTTTATTTATTCCTGATCAGAGAGTTTGTGATGGCGAGAACCTGCAACGCACCTTGAGACTGAGTCAATTTGTTGTGATTCGGAACCTTGGAGCAGTCGGGCCATTGGCTGGGGGTTAATAATGAGCGACTTTTGAAGATCAAAGGGGAGTGGAGATCGCAACGCACTATGGTGCCCAACTCATATAATCGTGCTTGTCTTTGCTTGGGGCGACGACAGGTTTGTATGTAACACCTGCGGCAGCGAAATTCGGTCGTCATCAGTTCCATTTCTGTGAATGGTCAACGCACTCCAAGGACCATACGACGCCATCTCATCTGCCCAAGCTACAATGGTATCCTGCGCTCCGGCGAGCTTGCTTGCATATGGTGCGACAGTACGGTCGGGGGCCACAAAATCATTCGCGTAACAAGTAAACGGATTGGCGGCCGCCGCCAGTTGAAATTGGGCGAAGCCCAGAACGACGAGGACAAGAATCAAGAGCTGGTCCTGCCGTCGTTGGAGAGAAAACATTAGCGTGAACGGCATGGTTATGACCGCGTCCGTCGTGCGGTAGTCTAGATTCGTTATGCCAGTGGTAGGTTGGGAGGATTAGTTGGTTGGACGAATGGAAGGGGGAGGTCGTGGATGAAGAGAAGAGAGGGAAAAAATGTAGCTGCCTCCACGCTGGTGGAGGCAGTGGTGATAAGGACGTGAAAAATGACATATGCCTCGTTGGTTACCTCGTTGGTTATCATTGTGCCACGCCAAGAGGCCTGAGAGCCACAGAGGCCCCAATGGTGTTGCAACCAATTTCACGTCCTCGTCTTTAGAAGTTCGACGGCCCCAGCGAGTTTGTTTGCGAGCAATTCGGAAGCGACGACATGGTAGGCTGAAACCAAGCCATCCCAACATCTGATCCCTGTACAAGAGAGCAGCGAGCGCAGCGCACGAAAGAGCGATCGCGCATCACGGAGCCTTTTTCCGCGTGTCCGTGTCGCGTAGTAGCCGATGTCAGTTGTCAGTTGAGACGATTTTCAACTTGGTAATCATCGGTTGAACGTTTAACCAGTTTGAGTTGTGTTTGAGGGTGCAAAATCATGTTGAGAGGATGCCGAGTTCTCCTGCTCAGACGTGCTGGCAAAATAATGTCGGAGGCACTCACTTGTTGGAAGGAAGGAAGGAACGGTCAAACATCAGTTGGAGCATCGCCATCACCATCCACGGGAAAATCCGAGAAATTCAACCCAAGTTCAACCAACATCATTTTTGTGGGAGCTTCGGTTCGCGAGTGGAGAGCTTGTGCACAGTGCATGCTGGTGCGTCGCCCCGGAGGACTCGCTGCCGGCGAGGGGTTAGTGGGTGATATCGACCCTTCTGTACATACTTACCTGATTCATTAATGTCAATTTCTCTGATTATCTCAAAGATTCGAAGGGGGAAAACATACAAGGAGTGCAATCTTAAATCCACATAGACAGCTATGAGTCGAATCAGTTTGCGGATAAGAAGCGACCATAAGTAACAGTACGCGTGTCGTTTTGAATCCGTCGAGCTTTTCTTTTGAATTCAACGCACTGTTGATCACGGCAAAACCCGGAGTGTCTGGAACTAACGGCCATCAAGAATCACGGCAAAGTCCGCGCAAATTGAACATGAAGTTGCGAGAAAACTTACCGCGTTTCAAAACGGTTCCTGGTAAAGGGAGGTTGCAGCACTCAATCTTCTGGCTTCACTCTCTCTTTCACCCGCTGCATTCAAATTCCTTATTTCCTCGTCCTACGAAATCGTCAGTTTTTTTTTTTTTGCAAGGGAAGCACACGGCTCGGACCTTCATGAGCCACGGACCCGACTCGAGACCAAGTAAAGGAACAGCTCAACCGTAAGTATTTCTACAGCTGAGAGCTGCCTTACGAGGTCCGGATGTCTGACCACGCTGCCGCGACGTCATTTCGAAGTCGGATAGGCTGCTTCTGAATGGATGGAAGTATTTATTCGAACCCGAAGGGTGTTGTTTTCTGGCTTTGGAGCCGCAAAGAAGAGTCGAGCGAGGCGATCGTTTCCATTGGGGTCTATTCTGGTTCAATTTTGGTTTTCTGGAAGAACGAACGAAAGGAACGGGATGCAACTCACTATACCGCGGCCTGCGGTGCCGAAGTTGAAGAGGAAGGCACTCCGCAAAATTGAAACTTTCTGTCATACCAGTATACTTTGCAGTAAACATTGTTTACATTTATGATAGAAAGCTTACCAGTAAACTTTGAATACTGTCTTTTCAGTAAATGGAACAGAAAGCAAAAGTTTCGGCACGACAGAAAGCAATGCCGAAAGTAATGATTTCGGCAAAGCAGTAAATGATCCAGAAAGCAATGCTTTCTGGAGCACTTTCTGATGCGCAGAAAGCGAACCAGAAACAATAGCTTTCTGCCCCTGCAGAAAGTACCGGCTACTGGTTGACAGAAACTAATTCTGGAAACAATAGTTACATGAAATCCAGAAACAATAAGATTCTGATCCGGTTACAGTTGCGCAGAAGCCGAACCAGAAAGCTATTGTTTCTGATTTTCAGGTAAGTAGTGTTTACTGGATTGGTTTCTGTGTGACAGAAGTCAGTGCTTTCTGCGCGTGCAGAAAGCTACTGTTTCTGGTTCGCTTTCTGCGCATCAGAAAGTGCTCCAGAAAGCATTGCTTTCTGGATCATTTACTGCTTTGCCGAAATCATTACTTTCGGCATTGCTTTCTGTCGTGCCGAAACTTTTGCTTTCTGTTCCATTTACTGAAAAGACAGTATTCAAAGTTTACTGGTAAGCTTTCTATCATAAATGTAAACAATGTATACTGCAAAGTATACTGGTATGACAGAAAGTTTCAATTTTGCGGAGTGAGGTATTTATGTAGTACTTGATCGGACATGGTTGGAGAAATTGACAGGCCAGCTAGTCCGGCCAGCCTAGTGAGGTGTCGTTTTCGAGTAGACTGAGATTTGACCTGGTTTCGAAAAATTGTTGTGTTGCGAGCTCAGCCGTATTCGGCCGTCCTCAGTTGCGGTACGTTCCGTTCGCGCCGGAGACAGGCCATCAGAGATCACGGTCAAGTCCGACTCCGATGAGTTGAACATTGCGAAATTCAAGTCTTACATAAGATGGTTCGTGAAGAATAGCTGGCGGGATTTCAGTCATCAAGCGTCATCCCTTACGCTTGCTTCCTACCCGAAAAAAATATCTTCTTCCCCGTTCTACGAAATCGTCAGATATTTTTTTTTGCGTCCGAGTCGGAATTTCGAAGCCAAGAAAACGAATACCGCCCTGTTCAATTTAGCGAAACTGGATCCTTGCATGCAGAAAATGCCTTACTGAGACGCAATATTTGAGCCACGCTGCCGCGACGTCATTCGAATCAGTCGATGCGAGGCGCTTTTTGATCGAATTCGAAGCTGTCTGTCAAACCATGCACTGAAAAGGTCATGAGGGAATGCAAAGAACGGCGTCCTTCGACATTCATCTCGATCTGAAATTGGAATGATATGTGGGGTGTTTGTTTTTCTGGTTTTGGAGCGGCCACGCGATGCTTCTTAAGAAGTTCGGTGAGTGATTGTGGTCTTGGACTCTTTAGGAAAGCGTTGGCTAAAAATCTGAGGGCGATGCATGAGACGCGGGGCGTACCTACCGCGATTTGCGAGCTGTCGCTGGGGAAGCTGTAGAGGAGTTTGTATCTCCTTATTAGCCGTGGTCGTCTGAGTCGAAAAATACGGGTCTTCAGCGGACCCAGTGAGCTTCCGTTGGGAGGATGGGTCTGGGCTTGGTCTCCGAGTCTGTCGTATTCAGGTATTGTATTTTGGGAAGCTGTGAAATGGTGGATTGGTATTTTCTTTGGCTGCGACCCGGGTTCCGAGTCAGCGGTCGGGGGATTACCTACAATTTCGGGGCGCGATGTGAAGCCCATGGGTATAGGACGAAAGACCCGTCCAGGCCTCGCCCTGACGTGCATGAATAATCCTTGCCCGCCTCGTTGAAGGGAATTGACCCTGATTTTAGCTTGAATTTTAATTAGTTGTAGCCTTAGGCAATGATAATCTCGGCCCTGTCATATTCGGTTCACGGTCCCGGAATGAAGTGAAAAACACTAAAAGGTTGTTTGACGGGACGGGAGGCACAGTAAGAAATTAGACCCGCCATTTTCACAAACGAGAATAATGTAATCCACGAACATGCCGACTGAGATTCGTATTTGGATGCGCGCACCTGTGTACAGAGTCAGTTGAGCTCGTCCATACGAGGACGTTTGGTTGACTATTCCCCTAGGCAAATCAAGATACCGAATAACTGATTTGCGCTGCTATAAATGACGTCTCTCAAAACGTGGGCGAAAGAAATGCGAAGAAATGTCTTCCTCTGTCTGTGGCGTCATTGAGAAGCTGCATACTGTACCTGGTTTTGGAGCACTGAGATTGCAGCTGGAGATGGCGAGTATTTCACCCCCTTAGACCGATTTTGTATCCTCCTAGCCGACTCGTGCGCACAGTGCCAGTCGCGGGTGTTGGGTAAATCGGCCTACGAAAAGATTTCCGACGAAATTGCCACTGAAAACGAGCGAAAATTGGCAGATCCGTGGCGGCCACCAAGTGGCGTAGTCTGAATGAAAAACGGCGATCTGAGCCGGTGCGAAGATGTGCGAGATGAAACCAGGGACGAAATGAAAAGAAAAAGAAACACGAACCCGTGATCTGACGGCTATCGGAGATTGAAGATTTTAAAGTCCGCTAGGAGGGAGGCTATATAAAGGCATGTGTCCGCCCAACACCTCTTGTCTCCTACCGCATCCACACCCCCGGCTATTAGCCCTCCTACCCTCATTCCATTCACCCCATTACAATGTCCGTCATGGCGATCTCCCTTACCTCCTTCCTCCTCCTCGTCGCTCTCCCCGTCCTTGCCCTCCTCTTCGTCTGTCGCGCGATACATCTTCTCTTCTTCCACCCGCTCAGCTCTATCCCCGGCCCTTGGCGAGTTTTCCTGGCGTTTCTTTTGATCTTTTCTGACTCCCCAGGATAGGTATGCAGCCGTGTCCTCGCTCTGGATCACCACACACGTCCTTCGTCTCGAGCAATGCAAGACGATACACGCTCTCTTCCAGACATATGGCCCTGTCGTCCGGATTGCACCCAATAAAGTCGTTTTCTGTGATTCCGGCGCTACCAAGAGCGTGTATTCGACCTGGAAGTTCGACAAGAGCGACTACTACAAGAGTTTATTAACGTCCGTCTTTTCTTCCCAAAATCGCGCTTTTTGCATCTTTCTAACCCTCGCCGTACAGGAATGACAACGACCATGCGTAAGTTTCGTTCCGGACGCGTCCATTTCTTCGTTTCCGTGTCTTTGCCCCTTCGCATCCCATCGTTTCTGACTTGCTTTCTTTTCAGGATGACTACCTTGCCCCATGCGCAACACTCGATCCGCCGCAAAGCCTACGCTTCCCACTACACTCCATCCAACTTGTCGAAGCTGCAGCCCGAAATCGGTGAAGTGACTGGCAAGATGATTGATGTACGTTCCTGAGCTCTACCCTTTCGCCGTTCCTGTTCGTCGCCTTGTTTCATGCGCCGTCTTCGTTTTATTCTCACACCTTCCTATTCGTACGGCGACTTCGTTGACGTGCTTCTCTTCTCTTACTTGATCTCGTCGTTTTGTGCCTGATTATTTGCTCCTCGGTCGTCTTGTACCGTTACTCATTGCTCTACCCAGACCCTCCACCGCCTCCCTGGACATACCTCGGTCGACACCCTCGCTCTCTTCCGTCATGTAGGTCTTTCCGCGCGTGAACTTTGCCGCGATGGATCTGACGCGACGTTTCGCCTCTCTAGCTCGGACTCGACATCCTCGTGGCTTCCTCATATGGCTTCAAGCTCGGCGCCATCGACAAGTGGGCCGTCGAGGCACAGGACCAACTCACTGAAGCTATCGGCGACTTCCCCAAACGCGGACTCTTGGTATGTCATGTTCTTCGTCGTGCTTCGTCTTCGTCCCATCCCATCTTTCGCTGTCTCTTATGCTTTCCTCGATCCATGATCTGACACCATCGTACAGCGAAGTGCGGTCCCGAAGTGGGCTTGGAACCTTGTCTGCAAGATCCCCAACGCGCGATTCCGGCTCTTGTGCGATTCGGACAAGATCATGGCCGAATTCGTCTGTGCACGGCTCTACGAAATGCGCGCCACAATGAACGCTGACAAGGAGCCTCTGCCGTTGGTGCTGCCCACCATCGTGGCCCCCTCACCTTCGCACTTCTTGTCCTCGTTCCCGACCTTCAGCCGCGCATCTTCGCGCGCCTCATCGCCGTCCCCCTCTTGCGCCTCAGACGACTCTGGGTATTGCGAGGACGTCGAGAAGTCGTACATGGTTTCGCGCCTGCTCAACTATCGGTATCCGACCGGGGAGACGATGCCCGAGAAGGACATAATCAGCGAGTGCATGGGACACATGTTAGTCTATTCTTTTGTGTTTGTTCTCTGTCTGATTGGGAATGAAGGGTCGCTGGCACGGATACGACCTCGATCTCGCTTTCGTACTTCCTCTGGGAGCTTACGCGCCGTCAAGATATTGTTCGCAAGCTTCGGGAAGAAATCGACGCCGCTATGCCGGACCCGACCGCCATCCCCGATATCAAAGTCCTCAATGGCATGGAGTACCTCAACGCGTTCATCAAGGAGGGTGAGTGGCCTTATATCTTTTCCCTTTTTCTTGGAGGTTTCTGATCCTTATTCATTCAGGTCTCCGTCTGTACGGCGCCGTTCCTTCGCTCCTCGAGCGCGTGGTCCCCGAATCATCTTCCAAGAACTTCGCCTGCGCCGACGGCTTCGACCTCATGGGGTATGCGCTCCCTCCTGGCACCATCGTTGGGACGCAAGCCTGGTCCATGCACCGCGACCCGACTGTCTTCCAGTCGCCCGAGACTTTCCTCCCCGAACGTTGGCTGCCGTCGTACGGGTCGTCGAAGGAGGATGGTGTGTCTGCTGAGGTTGTGGAGCGTGAGGCTGCGCGGCTTGCCCGGATGACGAGCCAAATGATGCCGTTTGGTGTAGGGTCGCGCATCTGCGGTGGCATGAACCTTGCGCATCTCATTCTGCGTATGGTGCTCGTTTCTGTGCTGCGCAACTTTGATGTGGAGGCTGCACCCGGGACGGATGAGAAGAGTATGGATTTGAGGGACAGCTTCGTACGTTCTTTTCCTTTGTTCTTTGTTCTTTCGCTTCTTCCTGCTCCGCTCCCTAGTCCACTCCTACTTCTTCCTTCCTCCCTTCGCTCTTACTTCTTCTACGCGAGTACTGATACGATATCTGCGCAGGTCATGTTCCCTGCTGCGATGGAGTGCAAGCTCATCTTCCACCCCCGCGTGTCCGCATAAACCGCCGCGATACCTCGTTCCCGCGTGCGTTGTGTCTTCGTCTTTCTTCATTGGATTTCTCCGGCTCCACCGCCCCTCTCGCTATCACCCGATGCTTTCTATCTGCTGTGTTACATGCTATCCTTTCCCCTCCCTCCGTATCTATCGTCGTCGTCGTCACATTGGTCCTATCTTGCTGTCTTTCTGCTTTTTTGAGCGTTATATGTCTACTGTATCATACCCACTCCACCCACCCACACCTCCAGGAAACCAAAACCTTCCTCGGTACCACCGCCCTCGCGTCGCGTTTCCTCCGCGTTCCTCCATCCGTTGTATCTTCTCACATACATCCACCCACTGAACACCGTGTCGCCATCTCCCTCCGCTGTACCTCCCTCTCAGCTCCTTCCTTCCTCTCACATCCACGTACTCTACATCCACATCGGCATCGACGCAGGTCGACCGCGACTCGGAGCGAGATTCACGTACATGTACACCGACACCGACACATTCTGACCTGTTGTACATTACATTACGGATACCGTGTATAATTTGTAGAGCCTTTGACGCATTTGTACATTATGAATTAATTGTAATTGGATTTTGATTTGTGTTTTCTGTGTGTCTTTGGTTTCATTGTCGCGACGTCGAGGAGTTGAGGAGAAAAGCGAGAAAGATGGGAAAACCAGGGACATAATATTTTCGGAGTTATTCGGTTATGCCTTCGGCAACTCACGGATCAGCCTCCGAAGTAAACAACGCGTACACAGCGCGTGGTAGTGAATCTCGTGAATACTGAAAGGTTTACGCGTCGAGATGCTGAAAATCCCAATGTGATGCTGCAGCGCAGGTTTGTGATGCTGACTAGGAGTATGAGTGAGTCTGCTGAGCTCTGTCGGCAGGTTGAGTTCATGAATCCCGAGTGGGAGGGGTGGCTGAAGAAGGAGGCGGGTGGGGTGTGTGCAGGGCTTGCGGGGCGCGAGGTTGGACCGTCGTATCGGCTGAGAAATTTTGTCGTTGAGGGTGTAGGATCGAGGTGCGTTACTTTGATTGGCTCTCCTCGAAAGAAATTTGAAATCGAGAATCCATAGGTTTGAACTGTGAGTCGCGATCTGCGTTCCCCTCTTCGGACGCTGATACTTCACAGCCCCGATTTACCTGGAGACGCTGCAGGGCGGTTAATCATTTACCTGCCTTCCATGTTCACTGGCGGTAAACTGGAGTGCCGCTTGGGGGTGCAAACAAAATCCGTCGGCTACTCGTCAAAAAGCCAACTCCGCACTTCGATGTTCGCCTCGTATTCTGGTGTGAATATCACCTCAGATCCAATTCAATCGGGCTACCGTCTGGGTCTCATCTACGACGTTGTGCAGGCAGATCATCAGAGCCAACGCATCCCTCGCTTTCCCGACAACCCAGCTGCTGTTTCGTTTCTCGAGCAGGCGATAAAACAATGGAATGACGGAAAATCGGACTACCAAGAAAACTACATTGCTTACTTTCTCCGAAAATCGTACAACGATGCGCGAAAATTCAGTCCGCGTTCGCTCACTGGCTCTGACGACATACTCGTTAAACATCTCATGCGTCTCGCAGAGAAATTGGATTTTCAGTTGTGTTTAATCCAGATCGATTTATCTCAGCAGCCGTACGGGGACTACGAGATGTCAGGCTACGAAGACAGCTCATCGGACGAGGTCGATCCCAAGCGCATCAAAGACATGGGTGTGATCCCAGAAGTCCCTAGAGACTGGTCTTCGCATGCCATCGATGTACAAGGGATTTCGGTCACAATTTCAGGTTTTGACTATCACTACGAAGAGCCAGAACGGGAAGATGAATACAAATACCTCAACGGTATGGTCACAGACGTCAGACCGGTGAACATTTCGTATGACAGATATAGCTGGGGGGTGCGTTTTCCACTCAGTTACCGTCTTCTACGTAAATTGTGTTCATATCGGTGGTAGGAAATTCGAGCAGATGAAAGTAAGCATGAATCTAGTCGACATTTTCTCGCTTGGCAACGTTGATTCTGTTCTACAGCATATGAACGTGCCGCTGTGATTCTCGTCTCAAAGGCCTCCTATGAGGGTTCCGAGGATGTCAAAATCTCCTACGCTCAAGACTACGCCCGGCGGGAGCTTGAGGGTTCGGTGTCGTCCGCTCCGTCCAGTCGAGAGGTGCTTTTTGTCGACAGCTTGAAGGATGCGGATGAGAGGCATGAGGAGACTCCGCGTGTATTGTGCAAGTGCGCTTGCCAATGGTCCGATCTCAAGCTGCTCTTGGAAACAATAGAGACCTATCAGGTTGCCTCGAACCTCGGATTAATAGGGATGGACGGGTGTGCTGCAGCACTCAAAAAGTTCGGCTGGGCTTCGCTGAGAGACTTGTGCGTCGAGTATCATTCTCTTGTGTAGTGAATTTGACCGATACTGGCTCTACTAGCTTCAAACAAGTTGCCTACGATGATCGCTCCAATATACGGCGGCAGGAGCTAGTATCAATGTTGACAGATCTGGCGAAGGACTCAGGCAACCTGGAACTCGAGGAATGGAGCAAAGAGCAGCCTGAGCGGATGCTCAGATCGCTCAACCGTTCGTGTATCGATGAAATGGACTGGCTGCTCGATCTGGGGACGAGCCATGGAGCAGATTTCCTCCGCGATATGTGAGCTATTTCTCTTTATTTCGCGCGAAAATCATCTTAGCGTGTTCTCGCTCTCAAGCGTGTATCCGCAGCTTGAGAGTCAAGAGCTCGAATCCAGTTTCTGGGTCCATTTTGCGCAACAGCTGAGAAAACATCCAGTGGTGGGGGACCTCTCCCCGGCCTTCGTGCGCAATTGCGTCGTGCAGGCCGTCAACAATATTACCCCGTTCGCCGCCACTCACGACGTTGCCCACCAGACATATCCATATCATACTCAAGAGCCAGAGATAGACTGCATCACAAACGTCTTGAGGCTTTGCCAGACCACGGGCAACGTCGATCTCTGGCCACAAATTCTTGATAAAATGAAGCAGGACGCGCAGGAAGGGAGGTTTTTAGTCGAATGCCCACCGTGGAAGTTCTATCTCGAGTTGACACGCGCTTTGGATGACTCCCTTTCATTGCCAGAGGCACCGTCCACGGGAGATGATTATGACTTCCAGCCGTTTTTCAAGGAGGCGATTTTCAATATCCTGAGAGGCGAAGAGAAATTTTCTCCGTGTCCTTTTAGTGCGGATCATCTGTCGGTGCTCGTCGTCGCGATCAACCGGGGTGGAGGCTATGCCGTATTCGGAGAAGCGTACGTCTTTTCTGCGAATGGTTCGTAAGAGCTCTACTTACATTCAACACTTAGGGACGCGAAGACCTTATTGTCGGGACGCGATACCGAGAACTTGAAAACTTTGACGCGGTATTTTGTGCGTGAATGGAAATTACAATACGAGACGAGGCCGGGCTTGGTCAAGGCACTGGTTAGCCATACCATCGACGTCTTCGACACCACTGCTTTACACCAGCCTTCGCGGGAACAAGCGAAGGCACTGACGATCGACGATGTGATCGGCTTGCTGAACTTCTGCCTCGAGGTGGACGAGCAGAGTGAGATTCAGCATCTCCTTCTCCATGTCGTAGCTCCTCCTTCGGGCGTGTCCATCCTCCGGCATGTCGAGAAAATTCTGGTGCCACTCTTGTCAGCTCTGCGCGACTATCTCGTAACTCGTGATCTTACGCTGGAAGCCCCGCCTTTTGCAAAATGCGCTGCCAATATCGTCAAGGCATTCTCGGTGACTGCGATGCGACAAACATGTTGAGGGTCGAATCGGTTGGTCGGACATTGGTCCGACGAATGCTTAGATAATTTATCGGACTCGTATAAAAGGCGATCTCTTCTATTCACCGCCACATCTTTACTTTTAACCTCTTACTATATCTTACTCTTTCAAGAATACACAATCTGTGCTTGTTCTGTCTAGAGTGATTTAAGAGGTGTGAAGAAACCTTTACACTTTTTTGAACACCATTACCGTGTTGAAAGAGTACCTCGCCTTAAGCGAGGACCTTCGTTTTCTGTAGCACTACGTGCACGGAAAGCACTCGTACGCAGCTTTGAGCGCGGACGAGACCCCCCCAATTTACTTGTCTTTTACCTGTCTCTGTTATCTTCCTCGTCATGGGTACCAAATCCAAGACGAAGACTCGCAAGCCTAAGCAGGCGGCGACGACCACTCCGGTTAACCATCCACCGACACCCGAGATCGTCCTCGATCATGATGATGGAGATCCTCCATCATCGCGGGAGATCGCCAACACATCGTCGGCATCGATGGCAGCTGTGAGAACGCCACCAGCGCACCAATCCTCTTCTCTCACTCCACTTCCTCCTGGCTACGCAGTCAGCGATCCTCTTCGATCTGCGAGCTGGACTCCGCCGGCAGCCTCTACACCGCTGTTGGCACCCTTTGCTAATAGACTTTCTGTTGTTTCTTCTTCATCACCGCTTGGTACTGCGCTCCAATCTCCAGCGCAAATCACTGGATCTGTCCAGTATTCTACTAGCGGTATGCGCAAGACTACGACGACTGGCAGTCTATCTAGCAGCAAAAACAACGGCTCACACCGCAAGACTACTGTCGAAGAAGTTGACGATGTCGACGATTCTCCAGCAGTGAAAGCGGCGCGAGCGTTAGAGAAAAAGCTTGAGAACTCGGGAGAACATACAGTGAGCGTCCGTTCACATTCTTCTTCTCGTTCTCGCAAGGCTACCGAACCCCTGGGGAGTGCTCGTCAACCTAGCACTCTCCCTATTTCTCCTTTGTTGCCTTCTCATTCTTCTGAATCTATTTCTCCTGTTGTGAATGGGACACGCCACGACGTGTCCTATCCAGCGTCCCCATATGCCGCCGCGTCTATTCTCGAGGAATATGACGGGTCCGAAATGGGTGACGAGGCTCGAGCGAAACGTCGCGACGATAAGCGTCGCGCGTTGCTTAACACAATCCCGCGTGGCTCTTCGCTGGCCGCTGAGATTCCACTTCCACCTTCAGATGCTCGTGCGTCTGAAAGTGAGTTTGAAGTGCGTTCATTGACGAGCCGCACGGCGCGTCGTCTCCGTGACGAAGCGCTTGCTCGTGAGCGAGCGATTTATGACGACACGTCTGAAGGACGCCGTCGTCGCGATGATCGTCTATCGGGTCTAAAACGACTCAAAGAGCTCCGCATTCAGCAGGATGAGGAGTATGCTCGTGAGCTGCAAAGTATTATGGCAGCTGAAGCGACGCAGAATGACCTTCAAATTGCGGAGAGGCTTCAGCGTCAGCAATACGAAGAAGATACTCAGTCCATCTTGCGTTCGCAGCAGGATGCAGCTGAAGATGAGGAGAAGGCGCGCGTTGCTGAGGAGATTGCGCGCGCTACTCGCGAAGCGGCACATGCGCGTCGCGTCGAGTTAGAGCTGAAGCGTAAGGAGAGAGATGCCCAGTACGAGGCTGAGCAAGAGCGTGTGCGTAAGGAGGAAGAGCTGAGTGTGCCGCTTCCGTTGAAAGATAGGATTATACTTCAACGATGGCGTGAAACGGACTTGAAGCAGAGAGGGACTACCCGATACCGAGACCAAGGCATTGGGTGGGATGCCAAGGGGGCGCCGATTGAGATTGGTCCCGCTCCGACTAAACGGAGTTCAATCGATCCGGAAGAGAAACCTGTCGTCAACCGGAAGGTTTCCGCGTCAAAGCCCGCCGCGGTTACTGATGCAGACGAGGCGGCGCGTCCGGTTAAGAAACCGGCGCGTCCGAGTCCTGGGGATGAAGACAAGCCCGAGAAGAAGGAGGAATCTTCTCGGAAGATTGAGACGCAGCAGCCCAAGAAAGCTGCTGCACAGACAGTAAAATCGTCGCCGAAAGACGAAGGAACGGACTTCTATTTGAAGTCTGGTACTGCACCTAAGAAGTCTGAACCATCGGACGGAGGAGATTCCTCGTCTGGTTCTGATTCAGACGAATCAGACTCGTCGTCTGATTCTGATAGTGACTCGGATGAGTCGCGTTCGAGCAGGGGTACATATCGTCGCGAGTCCACTTATTCTCGCTCCGAACCCACTGACAGTGCTCTTGAGAGCGACTCAGATGACAGTCGCAAGAAGAAGAAAAATAAGAAGAAGAATAAAAAGCGCCGCAAAGGGCGCGATAATTCAAGTGATTCCTCGTCTAGCGACGAGGATGGTGATGCTAAGAAGCCGGCTGGGAAGAAGGGGCCTGCGCACACACCGCGCAAGCACCCCGAGGAGTCGGAGCGAGCATATCGTCGCCGCAGGCGTCGCAATTCGCGACGCAACCATCATTCGCATGGCCGCCGCGATAAAAAATATCGCGTTGAGCCGGGAGATCCAACGATGGCTGGCTTGCCAGCTAAACATTTGAAACGATGGCGGAATAGTCTCCATTATCATTATAAGAAATTTTTAAAGAATACATTGGGGAAGAAATCTCCTATGTCGTCTGTATTTGATGATAATAAGAATCTGAAATTTCCCGTTCCACCGACCTACAGCGGCACGGCCGACCTGAATAAATTCGATGAGCATATTCTGACCATCGGGCGTTGGCTAGAGTTGATGGGATTGGGCGGGAAGAAAAATGACCACAAGAGAATCTTAACTCACGGATTCTACTTGAATGGTGCGGCGAAAGACTGGTACGAAAATCAGGTGGTTGGTTTGTATCGCACGAAGCAACATTGGACGTACCAGGAAATGGTGATTGGTCTTTTTGACCGTTTCATTAATACAGCTTGCGTTCAGAAAGCAACGGATACTTTCTGGACTGCTCGTTACTCATCCGAGATGGGCATAGTTGGTTTCTACAACCAACTAATGACTGCATCTCGTAGGATGGTCAAAAGACCTGATTCATACACGTTCAAATGGCATTTTATGAGCCATATGCCAATATCGATGTTCAATTCACTCACTGAGAGGAACATCACCGCTGAATACAGCACGATCAAGGAGATCCTTGATGCGGCTACTAACCACGAATGGCACCAGTCCATTCGTGAACGGAATGCTGAACGGCGTCGTACGCAACCGCGTGCGCCTGAATCGAGTTCAAAGCGGGAGGGCTCGTCAAAAGACAAGGACTCACCGCGGATGGCGACTGGTTATCGTGATACCACAAAGCGCTACCGCTTTGTGAAACGAGAACCAGTGCAGAATGAGCCGCGCAAACGGGATTTTCGTCCTGATAATGCGCGGATTATTCCCAAAGATGCACCACGACACGGAGGTCGTGATGGGGGAGGATATCAAGGAAATAATCCTCGCCCATACCCAAAGCCTTCGCAAGGTGCGAAGCCGCCGGTACCGCAAGCTGGTCCTTCGAAGAAAGCACCGGTTTGTTATAAGTGTGGTGGCCCGCATTATCGAAACGAATGCACTCAAGACAAGCCTCGCGCTCCGATCATGTACCACGGACGCGAAATTGTTGATGATAATGAGGAGGATGAGCGCGGAACTCACCCTTCGAGCGATAAACCAACGACGGAATCATCTGTTGAGCACTTAAAACAGATGGCCGATGAAGATGGCGACGTCGACGATGAGAATGTCGACGGTGAGCAATACGACTCGGAATACACTCTTGAAGAGTGTAGCGAATATTCCGAGTATGAAAACGATGAGCAATGTTATCATCTCGTTGAGGATGATGACTTACCTTGCCTAATGGATGTCACGGATGATAGCGACGTTGACTCGGAGTCTGAATATGATTGCTCCATTGGGGACTGGTCTGAGGCTGATTCAGTTAAATCTGAACATGATGAATCAGTGCCGGTTTTACCTCCCAAGCAGATTAACAAACCAAAGCCTAAGCGAAGGGAACCTACGCTTGAGGAATTGGGTCTGTTTGGGGTTTGCGACGATTATTCAGATGAGGAGTTTGTTGCCGAATCGGACGTGGACGGACTTGCGAAGGAAATGGCCAAATGTTTGATGGCTACTGGAGACCCCGAGTTCGTCTTGGAGTATTTTGCTGCAGGACATGAGCGGGGGGATGATTCTGGCTCGAAAATGGGTCAGAAACGGAGTGTCTATCTCAAGCGATCCAAAGAGAGTCGCCCGAGACCGGCACGCACCAAGGCAGAAAACTTTTGCCTTACCGCGTATGTAAAAATCAACGGCAAATACGCCTTTGCGTTGTTTGATTCTGGGTGTACAACCGAAGCGTGCAGTCCTGAGTTTGCCCGCGTTGCTGGAATAACGGTATTCCCCATTAAATCTGAAGTAACGCTTCAGTTGGGTACAGCCGGAAGTCGTTCAAAGATCAATCACGGAATGACGGCTGTTGTTGAGTACGACGATATCAAGTCCAATGAATACATGGACATTGTCAATCTTGACCGGTTCGACGTGATTGTTGGCACGAAATTTATGCGCAAGCATAAAATTTCTCTTGACTTTCAATATGATGTGATTCGTGTTGCTGGAGTTCCGGCAAAGACGCTCTCTAAGAAGGAAGAGGGTGGTGAAGTTGAACGGCGAAATGCTGCTCGACGGATCGAGCGTACCTCTCGAGAATGACGTGAGGCGGCGGGAGATTATATCCCCGCCCCTGCATCGTCGAAAGTCGCTAATCCGTCGCGGACGTCGATAACAACCACGCGGAAAGGGACAGTGACACTGCAGGAGGTCCCGGATGAGGAAGTCCTTGCAGGACTGTCTCGTGAATCGTTGCCCCCAGAACTACCTGTGTTGATTGAAGATACTGGTGAGATAACTAGTGCGGAAGGCGAGAAATTCCCTGAAATGGTTATGGAATTTTCTCGTCTCTATTTTCCTGATAAACACACCGTGGATCAAACAGCTGAGCGTGCTCGTATTAATGCGCTCAGGAATCCACCGAAACCTCCACCTACGGTGAAATTACCGCAGGTGTTGACTGACGAGATGAAGGAACATTTTGCAAAAATGTTCCGTACCGCAACCGAGATTCAGATTCAAGAAATTGAGTCTGGAAAAATTCAGCTTACGGAGAAAGACATTCCGCGTCTCCGTGACCGCTGGATGGAAATATCGCAAGACATTATGTCTGGCGTACCGGAAAAAATGCCACCGCTACGAGCGGTGAACCACCGAATCCCGCTCATTGACGAGAAGATGTTGTACCACTACCATCTTCCCCGGTGTCCGGACGCGATGAAGCCGCAGCTCAGCGAGAAAATACAGAAGTATACTCGCGCTGGCTGGTGGAAACCGGTGCAGACCAATCAAGCTGCACCTATGTTATGTATTCCAAAGAAGAATGGAAGTTTACGCACCGCGATAGATTGTCGCAAGCGTAATCTAAACACGTTGAAGGATGTAACCCCGTTTCCGGACCAAGACCAGATTCGGATGGACTGTGCTCGCGCCAAATATCGATCCAAGATTGATATGTCGGATGCGTACGAGCAGATCCGGATTATTGCGGAAGACGTTTGGAAAACGGCCTTCGCAACAATCTACGGAACTTTTGTCAGTCATACAATGCAAATTGGAGACTGTAACGCACCTGCAACATTCCAGCGTATAATGACGATGGTGTTCCAGGAGTATATTGGTCGTTTCGTTCATGTTTACTTGGACGATATTTTCATTTACTCAAATACTATCGAGGAGCATGAAATGCACCTCGGGAAAGTCTTTGAAGCCTTACGCGCAAATCAATTTTATCTTAAGAAAGAGAAATGCGATTTGTACTCACCGCGTATGGATTGCCTCGGTCATGTTATTGATGATCGAGGTCTCCACGCTGATGCAGATAAGATGCAGAAAATTCGCGAGTGGAGAACTCCCCGCACGTACCATGATGTACAGCGATTTCTCGGACTTGTGCAATATCTTGCACAATTTCTTCCGGATATCACTTCGTATACGGGACCGCTGGCATCAATCACGCGGAACGGAGCGTCATTCGCATGGCGCCCCATCCACGAAACCTGTTTCGAGACAATCAAGTTAATTTGTTGTAAGACACCAATTTTACGACCAATTGATCCTACGCTCGATGAACCTATCTGGGTCATTTGTGACGCGTCTGTGTCGGGTGTAGGTGCAATGTACGGCCAGGGACCCACTTGGCAGACTTGCAGACCTGCGGGTTTCATGTCAAAGAAATTTACATGTGCCCAACATAATTACCGAGTCTTCGAGCAAGAGACGCTTGCAATTTTGGAGGCGCTCTTGAAGTGGGAGGATAAGCTTATGGGCTACCGTGTGCATGTTGTCACGGATCACCAAGCTCTTGAGTTTTTCCATTCACAAAAACGGTTGTCGAGTCGACAAACGCGTTGGATGGAATATCTGTCGAGGTTTGACTTTGATATCAGATATATCAAGGGAGAATTGAATAAAGGAGCTGACTGTCTTTCTCGGTACTACGAGAATGATTTGTGGAACGAAACCCACGACAGCTCAGAGTATGTTAATGCTGATGTTCGTCTTGATCCTGAGCACGATGATATTCCTTGGGATCGAAAGATTGAAATTGAATCATTACGCGCGATGGGGGAGACTCAACCGCGTCGTAGTGAACGGCTTCGAAATAAGATTGAAGCCCGAGACGAGGAGGTTGAAGCCATGGAGGCAGCTGCCGAACCTGCAGCTGCTCCAGCTCAACCTAAACCAAAACCAAAACCGAGCGCGGACGCGGATCCGACTGTGTTTGAATCTCGCAGTCGTGAAGACACGGCGGGACCGCCGCCCGCGATAGTTGAACCAATTCTCAACGTGATCCGTGAGGGTTACAAAGAGGATATATTTTTCAAGAAGATCGTAGCTAATCCAAAAGATTACGCTGCGTTTAAACTTAAGGACGGACTCATCTATTCTCGAAATCGAGGAAAGGAGGATGTTCTTTGCATCCCCGCAGTTAAACTGGGGGAGCAATCTCTCCGTGGTGTCTTGTTGGAGCAAGCGCACCGAACGCTGGGCCACTTCGGGCCGCAGCGAACCGGCGACTATATTCGTCGGTGGTACTGGTGGCCACGAATCTCTGTCGAGATTCATCAATTCTGTAATGAATGCGCGGTATGTTTAGAAAACAAACCGTCGAATAAACATCCCGCTGGAAAATTGCATACATTGCCAATTCCAGTGCGGCCGTGGGATTCAATCTCGATGGACTTTTTGGGACCGTTTCCAAAGTCCGGAGAATTCAATTATCTTTGGGTTGTTATGTGTCGGCTTACTTCTGCCGTGCATTTGATCCCAGTAACAACTAAAATAAAGGCGACTGAATTAGCACGCCTATATGTTCGTGAAATAGTCCGGTTACATGGCTTACCTCGGTCCATCGTTTCCGATCGTGACTCGAAATTCACGTCAGCATTCTGGCGCGAAGTACATCGTTTGCTGGGAGCGAAGCTGTTGATGTCAACGGCTTTTCATCCGCAAACAGATGGTGCAACGGAAAGAGCGAATAGGTCAATTTCGCAAATATTACGCACCATGGTCCAGCCGGATCAGAAAGACTGGGAGGAGAAGACTCCGTTAGTTGAATTTGCGATTAACGCAAGTGTAAGCGCGTCAACAGGATACGCACCGTTCGAATTAAACGGCGGATATATGCCGTCCATGATCAAAGAGTTCTCGACAGAACTCAAACCTCCTCCCGGGGTGAAGGCATTTGCTGAAAAGGCATTGCTTAATCTTGCGGAAGCACACGACGCTATAATTGCTGCGCGTGTGTTCGCTACGGAACAGGCGAATAAAAGTCGGAGCGACGAACCTGTGATTCCTTCGGGTTCGTTGGTGTATTTGTCTACTAAGAATTTAGCGCTACCCAAAGGACGTGCTAAGAAATTGTTACCGCGTTTTGTTGGACCATACCGTGTCCAAAAATCGTTCCCGGAAGTATCTGACTACGAGTTAGAATTGCCGGAGGTATTAGCGGCGCGTGGAGTCCACAACAGATTCCATGTTAGTCTGCTGAGGCCGTATATAGAAAGTAGCGACGCACTGTTTCCGAATCGCGACCGCCCGGGTCCGTACGACTTCGGTGCTCCAGCAGATGACGAATGGCACGTTGATGCGATTATTGGCCACCGTTGGGTGGATAATAAGGTAGATTTTCATGTCAAGTGGAATCTTGGAGACACCACTTGGGAGAGCTTCAGTAATGTTAAGTTATTGTCGGCTCTTGATGATTATTTTGCGCTGCACGGCGTGAAGCGCTGGCAGGCATTGCCAAAAAGAAAGTGACGGCGTGAAAATCTCACGCCACCTGAATTAAATCCGCATGGGATTTGCAGCTTCTCGGAGACTCCCGTTGACAGAAAATGGCAGCGGGATGCCGGTTTCGGGAACCGATGCGAAAACTCCGTGTCACCATGTGACGCGGTGACTTCTCTATAAGACCACTATGGTCTTCTGCGTGAATTAATTTTTTTCCCCACTCTTCTGCGGGGATCTCGCTGCCCACGGCGTTATACTCGCGACTTCAACTCTTCAAAAATCTCTCTGTCTCTTATTTTCTCTCAAAAATGGCTCAGCCGACGACTACCGGTGCAATGGAAGTCGACGACGCGTCCAAACCAATACTTGGTGCCAAAGGCCCAGAAACCGATGCGCAGTCCGAGGGACTGCACGGGGGAGGAAATGGGGGAGAGAAAAATGCGAGCGCCGCAGGTATGTGGTCACTCTATGAGCGACTCGGTGTACCGGTCTGCGGAGCGGCCAACGCCTCGAAGGTGGAGGCTGCGGCAGGGGGAGTAGAAGTGAGCCCGTGCTCGTGCGCGGGGTACGTTGAGCATGTCGTTGCTGCTTATATGAGCAACGATATGGGCTTGAATGAGGTTCTGACCGCTCGCAACGAGATGTGTGCCCGCGGTGTACACTCGTTGGCGTTGGCAGAGCTCAGAGGAGTGCAGTCAGTCACTGAGCGCGCTCTTGCTGACGCGAATGGACGCGTTGATCACCTCCAAGTTGAGGTGATCAAGCTTTCCGAGAAATGTGTGGCCCTAGACAAGGACTGCGACCGTTACGTTCGCGAGCGTGATCAGGCGCGTAGAACTGCGGAGCGGTTCGAGGATGAGTTGGCGGACGCGATGAAGCGCGTGGCGCAACTTGAGGAGTCATTAGAGCGTGTTGACGAGGAGCGTGCGCGAAAGCGTACACAACCGCTCGTTAAGTTACCACCAAATAATATGAAGGCAGTCTCTTCGAGTACTGCGTCATCGAGCAGTACGGCAATTGCAGCGGACGTCGATATGACGGACGCTGTGCCTGTTAAGAAAAAGATGGACTGGTCTAAGGTTACCGGCCTTGCTGCGCAAGTCCTCAGCTACACCGCTGCGGATAATAGTTTTCTTCCTCCGGCGAAAGGTTCTTGGAATTTATCCGAGGCTGGCGTCGGACAACCCGCTGATATTGAAGCATTCAATGCAGCCCATCAGTTTACGCATTCATCGCGTTGCTGGCCGGTGGCGTTGAGTGTATTCCGAGTATACTTGGAGGCTCGGCAGCTTCTTGATAATAGGAAGCAGGAGGCTCTAACGGACCTACAGCGTGTCGCGCTGGTGGTGTACCGCATGCCGCACTGGGTTGTGGAAATATTTACCGCGTTCTTCTCGGATCGGAAAGCGGTAAAGGATGGTCGGGCATTTTGGCCTAAAATACCTACCAAGGAGGCAGACTCCATTCCGACGCTAGCTTTTCTGTACCAAAAGGCAGGAGAGACACCGCTCGGATGTCCATTTGTCGACGAGTTCCATACGATTGATGCGCGTCTGTTACGCGGCTCGGTAGTATGGAACGCCATCAGTATCGAGGCCGTTGCTCGTGATAGCGGCCGAGAAACTGAATCGGAACGGAAAGAGAGTGCGGCAGTGGCCGAGGCATTATTGGTAGTGCTAGCATTACCACATGCATACCGAGATGCGGTTACTGCTAATAAGTTGGTAATTGCGCCGGTGGAGAAGCTCTCTCGCTGGCCTCGGGACAAAACTGATCCTGAGGAACTCATCGAAGCAAAAGTTTTGATGCGTCTGACAGCGATGGGCCTCAAAATCGACACAGTCAACGACTGTTTCGAGTTTTTCCAAAGTCTGGTTAACGAATTGTTAGCTAGTAGCAAGAATCACGGTTGGGACCGTGATATATTGCAAACAATCTCGGACGCCGGTCAGACGTGTGGAGGCCGCCCTGTAGGACTCAATGCGCCCTACGGCTCACGGCTAGTTCACCCTCCGGGTCTACCCTGGAATGACAAAGGCTTAAACCTAGCTCAGTACGACGGGATCAAATTGCAAAAATATTCCCGTTGGCAGCGCCGGAAATCAAGCAAAACCAACGTTGATGACGTTCCCGCTCGAGAATGAAGACCCCCCGACAGTTACCAGGACCCGCGGAGCGTTCTATCCCAGCCGAGGTTACCCGCGAGCCCGTGGAAATTACCGTGGTGGAGCTTCGGGCGGTCGCGGCGCGCACAGTTATCCGCCGTCACCATACCCGCACATTATCAGAAGCTGGAATATAAAGGGTTCTTTTATGCTTCTAATGGACTGCCCTGACTCGAAGCGAGAAATCATGCAATATGACTTCAATCTGTACCAAGAAACTCACCTGCGCCCTCAACAGCATGATGTTATTTCCCCCCCGCCCGGCTATACAGTCGAGGCCAAATCGAGACGACCAAAGGCTAATTTCGCGAAATCGTGGGGTGGAGTTGCTAATGTATTCAATAGTGAACGAATTCCGTCTTCAAAAATTCGCAACGACTTGTCAGGTCCGGATTTCATGACAACGCAAATCGGTGATATTGTTCTGTTCAATACCTATCTTTTACCGGAATCTTCAAACTGGGTTGATGACCTCGAACGCGATCCCTGCCTTGCTCTCGCTGCCGCTATCGCTACGGCATACTCCGGTGGCTTTCGTATCGTTCTGATGGGCGACCTCAATGCACGAACTGGCTCTGGAATGCCCTCTGTTCATGACCCCGTTCGAAACTCAAAGGATCAAACTACTTCGACCCGCGGCCGTTTTCTGTTCAGACTTTGTGCTGATTATGATCTGGTATTTATCAGCGGCGCAGTATGCTATGGTCCTCGAAGCGGGGAATTTACCTCGTTTCAAGGTGAACGTCGCACAGTAATCGACTACGCAATATGCTCGAGGTCTCTAGTACCTGACATTATAATGTTTGATGTTGAACCGCGCGTTGCCGGGTTCGACCATGCCGCCATAATTCTCCATATGAAGATTGACGAGAAACTTCTTCAACCATCGACGGCTCGCTCGCGGAAACGCAAACGAGAAGAGATTGAACTTCCCTCCAACTCCGAACTCGACCGCTTGCTCATCCAGACGCTCGAGGCTGGCAAAGATGACGAAGGAAAACTACTGTCCTTGTACGGTCCAGTGATCTCTACGACGGCGCCAGTCACAATCGCCATCTTCAGTGCTTGTAAAAATCTAAATAAACACACGGCAAGCGCAGGTGCTGCGGCCTTCTTCGGCAACAATTCTGCTCTCAATCGGAAGATTCGGGTCTGGGGAAATCAAAATAGCGCTCGCGCTGATCTCGTGGCTCTTTTACTCGCCGTTCAAGTTGCTCCAAAGACCAAGTCACTCAAAATTCTTACTCGATCCGAATACGCAATTCGTTCAATCAAATACTATGCCTTCAAAAACAATGCCTGCGGCTGGAGATGCCCAAACGGCGATGTGTTGAAGCTCATTATCCAGTGGATCCGAGCTCGCACAGCGCCAATTGACTTCGTTCATATCAAAAAAGATGTCAAACTCACGGATTTTGTTCTCGCCGCAAAGCATTTGGCAACTCTTGGTGCTGAGCTTCCTCGAACTAATATTCCTGACTTTCCCGACCCGCCCATCATCAGTTCGGAGTTATCTCGGGGGCTCACATTGCTCAATATAGAGAAAATCACCACCATGCTACCAAACGATAGTGGCCCCGCCGAAACCTCCTCACCCCCAAAGAGGCTCCCATACCCAGAGCCTCATCGAAGTCGGCAGCGACTCTTTCTTCAACGTGATCGTATCCATCGCAAACTACTCGACGCACCGAATTCTGGAGCATTCTGGAAGGAAATAAAGAAACTGTCCGATCCTGCTCCGATCCAACCCTGTGTCTCCGCAGAAAGTTTGAGAGATGTATTCAAAACTCGGCTCAACCCACCCTTGACCCTTCCGGCGGCTTTTGATGCGACACAGCACAGGATGAATCGTATGCTCGCTGACCTCATCCCGCCATCAACAACGGATACATCTGAAGAGCGCTTCTTCTCGCGAGAGTGCTCGGAAGAAGATATGGAATGGGCGAAGGATCAAATTCGGAAACACGGCCTTCACAGTGCTTCGGGCGAAGACGCGACAATATACGCTGAAATTCTCGAGATTCCCAATGATGCACTAGTCTATCTATGCAACGAGTGCGTTCGCCGAAAAGATGCTCCATCAATCTGGCTTCGTACAGTCATTATTGGACTCCTCAAGAAGGGAAAATCAAATTAAATCCGGACAGCTACAGAATCATCGCGTTGGAGAGTTGTTTACTCAAACTTCTTACTCTGCTTATTCACAAACGAATCACGGACTGGGCCAACACACGAGGACTCATCCCGGACTACCAAAACGGCTTCCGAGAAGGGTACAGAACAAATAATAATCCCTTCATCTTACGTTGTGTCAAGGAATGGGCAAGATCTAAAGGGTTGACTCTATATGTCGCTACCGTGGACGCAACGAATGCCTTCCCCTCTACCGACCATCCAACTCTCTGGTTGAAGCTAATACGCATGGGAATGGGCGGTGCAATTTTTGACTGGCTGCGCATGTTATATGAAAGGATGGAGTACTATGTGAGGCACGGTGATCAGAATTCCGAGGAATTCAAGGCTTTCATCGGACTTCTAACGGGAGATCCTGCTTCACCAGTCCTGTGGAACCTATTCATGGCTGATCTCATCATGTTCCCCGACATAGACGACCCCATCCTCTCGAATATACGGATCGCAATCCTTGCACAAGCTGACGACATTCTTCTCATGTCCACCTCAGCCGCGGGATTGCAGCGCAGACTCGACGCGCTCGCGGAATGGTGCTCCAAGAATTTCATTGTGGTCAACATGCTCAAGACCATCATTCTCATCTTTGGACCCGCATCAACCGACCTCTCGTTCCGAATCGGTTCAACTCAGCTCTCGATCAAAACCCAGGAGAAATATGTCGGGGTACATTTGAACACCCAATCTCGCAACATGTTTGAAGACCATTATAAGGCAAAAGCAAGTACAGCAAGGTACTGCGCGCATAGAATCATGGGAATCGAAGATTCCGCCGGCCGCTTGAACCCAAAGCAGTTCAAAACCCTGTACATGGCTCGCGTCGACTGCCACCTAATCCATGGGTGCGAAATCAGCCCCGACTGCGAAGATGTACATGTAAAACAACTCTGCGATGTTCAAGTTGATTTCCTACGGCAAGCATTGAATCTTCACTCGCATTCTATACTCGTATGCCTTTTCACTGAGACCGGAATCATGCCGCTCAGAATTCGTCGATTTCTCTTGTTGCTTGGCTATCTGCAGTACATCCTCTCTCTATCCGTGCTCCACCTTGTCCGTGCTTGTTTCTTGAACTCCGTAGAGCTTCACAACAAGGGCAAACGATCGTGGGTCGGAGATGTGGCGAAGGCAGCAGCCAAATTGCCTTTTGCGAGTCCCATGTTCGATTTTGACAATGCAACCGTCCAGTCGGTCAAGATTTACCGTCAAAATGTCGAATTATGTGCAACTCAATGGCTTCAGCAACAAGTCGACGCCATGGACAGACTTTATTTACTGCATGGACGCCGAGAACCCCTCAAGGACAAGCCTGCCGCGCAAATCACTCTATTGATGAGACACTATCTATCCATGGTTACAACTCAGAGTCACCGCGAAGCCCTGACTTCAATCATGTTGTCAACCCACCGTCTCGCTCTAGAAAAACTACGGTACGCAAATCATGCACACCCACCAGTCCCTCGAAACGAGCGTTACTGCCGATTTTGCGATTCGGTTGAGAGTCCGGAACATGCACTTTTGGAATGTGTGGCCTCCCCAGAGGTCGTCGCACTACGCAATGCTTTCGTTCCCAGACTCCTCTCCGCTGTCCCAAAATTGCAGACCAAAATGGCCCGTCTCTCAAAGGTCGAGTTTCTGAAGGCCATTATTTTCGAACGCTCAACAATCTTGCTGGTTGGTAAATTTGTGTATGAAGTTCTTGAAGTTTTCTACGCAGTTCCTCTGCGACGACCTCTGTCCGTTGGTCTCTGAGTACTGATCTCTAGGTTTCAATTCTTTTCGCTTTTCTTCGTTGAGTGAGTTCTACCGCTGGGCACGGGGAAGCTCGTGGGATCGGCGTCATGGGGCTTATAAGGCGGAGGAGAGTCCGGGGGCGATGGTGTAAATTAAGTACTTGCTTTGTACACCGGGATAACCCTCGGAAACCGGCGTTCGTGATTCGGACCGTGCCGTGTAATCCTACCTACCTACCTACCCTCAGCTCCGCAACAGCCAGTAACAGTTTTCCATCAGCCGCCGCAGCCATCGTTCGCGAATCACCTGTCCAGCGCATCCACACCGTATATGTCCATGCCGTCCATGGTCGCTCCCGTATTCGGCACTTCACATGGAAACCACATCTCTGCGCAACCAGCCGCTATTCATCATCATGCCCATTCAGCAGCGCCCCCATCCTACCAGACATCTACAGGGTACGCTGCAGTGGCCGGTTCCCATCTTCCATACGCCACCATGCCGTCGGGCAGCCACCATTCCCACAATACTCAGCTGATGGACATGAATACGGATATGTTTGCTACCGCAGCGACTATTCTCGAGACGCCGATGGACAACTTGAATCTGCAGCCCGCATTCCAACCATCCGCGTCGTCGTCGTTCACATATCCGACGTAGTACCAGGTGTTCCTCGACTCGATTCAATTCTGCTGAAGCCGATTTGCTGCCGCTTGCCGATTTCTTGCCACGCGACGACTCCCGTGGGTATACGAACGATCCTTCGCGCGCATCCTGCGATTTCTTGGGTTAACAAGCTGCGATGATATTACGGTTGGTCGAGGCGCCAACCGAAGGGGGAGAGTGTTGAGGGTCGAATCGGTTGGTCGGACATTGGTCCGACGAATGCTTAGATAATTTATCGGACTCGTATAAAAGGCGATCTCTTCTATTCACCGCCACATCTTTACTTTTAACCTCTTACTATATCTTACTCTTTCAAGAATACACAATCTGTGCTTGTTCTGTCTAGAGTGATTTAAGAGGTGTGAAGAAACCTTTACAAAACACCCCAGGATTTGATTGGGGACACCAGGATTGGATGTGCTAGTAACCCATGTAGCGAGTGTCGAATGCTCCGCAACTTCTTCCAGCGCGATGCCGATGACAAGACGCTTGAAATTACTAGGACCGGCAAAATACGGGATCATGTGGCGAACCAAGTTTTCGCTCTTCCAAAATCCTGGGGGACTACGTGTCGGACCATTAAAACTCATACAACCCCTTATACAATCGAAGTAAACTTCGTTTCCCGTCGGTGCCACTGAGAGGAATTTTTTATTAATTGGTTTCGCAGATTGTGAAGGGTGAAAATATGACCGCGGCGGGTGTCTGGAAGGAACACAGCGAGCGTGGAAAGGCATTGTTGGCAGTTTTGGGAGACGAGCCTGCACAGAGGCGAATTCTGGGTCCAAATTACAGCGAAGTGATAGCCCAGATTTGTGAACGAAACACGAAACGCCCCGGGGACGACGACGAAGAGCATTTGGGATCGCCGGCAAAAAGGGCAAGGGTAGCACGAGATTAGGCTTGGATAGTAGAACGACACAGAAAAAAAGACGCAGTGCCAGCGAATTAGTTCGATACTCTGAACACAACGCCAATTCCTACCGTGGACGATTACCTACCATACTATCATTCCAGACGATACCATTACTTATTGCGTAGTATACCCTACGCGGGCTTCTTAGCTACATAGCATAGCTTGTGCCATGAACCGATTCTCTCTCTCCCCCCAGCGAATTAGTTTGCAAGTTGCCAAGAAGACATCCGATCACCATTCCAAATTTCTCACCTTGTCACAACCTTGTCACGATGTGACGCGACGCGTTCGCGACCTTGTTCCCAGCCACAATGACCGGAAAAAAGTGGGAAATCAATCATGCTTTCCCTCTTGCACCTCCAAAAGAGAATTTAAAACTGGATGAATTCGAATCTGATTCCAGCGGTTCTGAACCCGAAGACTCGCTGGATGAACAAAACAGTTTGAATCAAGACGGGTCTGAAAACGCGTCGGATGATGAAAAAACTACTCGAATGGTAAAAGGTAACTGACGACATGTATTGGCTGGCGAGATATGACTGAAATATGAGACTAATATTTAATTTTAGATTACGCAGACATGGTGAGTTGAGATGACAATGGTTTCTGAATCATAAGATCTTGACAGTGAACCACCGTTTACTTGAATCAGAGCGCGCTCGCAAAAGCGCTGGAACTATTCAACTTCAAGGGGCTGTTCATGCAGACCGAAAGATATACTATTTCTAGTGCTGCGAATCCGTGCCTTGAAATCGAAGGCATGGGATCCATCGGCCTGCCACTGAGTTCCGGTGTCGCAGCAAGTTTCCTGACAAACTCTGGAGCAACAGCTTTTGAAGTTGGCCCTGACAAAGTGCGTCCCTCTTCCGCTTTTCTTTCCTGCTTCATGTTCTCTCTCTCAGATCTGCTTTCAAAATCCCGACTGGGATACTTGGCTAGATAAAGAAGCGGGACGTATGTGCTCCGAGCTTGCTGGTCAGGCTGTAAAACCGGTTCACCGACTGAGAAGTCTCGTTCTTGAAAGCCCTGTGTCAGGCCATGTCTTCCCCGACCTCGCGCCAGACTGTGCCGCAAGACTCGTCGTTTATCTCCCTTCCTCATTCACTGGCGGCCAACTTCGATGCCGCCACGGAATGCAATCCAAAGCGATTGATTTTTCCTCCGAAAGCCAATTTCATACTTCGATGCTCGCCGCGTACTCTGGAGTGCATCTTGTTCAAGACCCGATAACCTCTGGATACCGGTTATCGCTCCTTTACGACATCGTCGATACCACTCAATCGATTCCACCATTTCCCGACATACCGCACGCAGCCTCTGTGCTCGAGCAGGCGGTGGTGAAGTGGAACGATGACGAAGATGAAAGAGACTTCACTGCGTACTTTCTCCAGCGGTCGTATCCAATGAAGAAAATCACGACGCAGTGCCTCTCCGGCTCAGACGCTTTGCTCGTAGCCCACCTTAACTCTTTCACAGAGGAACTGGATTTCCGTCTATACATCGTCCAAGTTGGGTTGTATCAGTCAAGATATGGAGAATACGATGGTTACTCGGGGGAGAAATGGGATGAAGTCGATCCACGACGTGTGAAGGACCTCGAGGAATACGCGGATCCGGAACTCAGGCATACCGTTGTATACGCTATCGATACCGAATCGGTTCCGGTCGATATCTTTGGGGTTGACTTTGGGAACGACGACGAGTCGGACGATCTGTATCTCAACGGGCAGCTGACTGACACCAAGCCTGATAGCAAATACGACTTGTTTGACCAGGAGGTTCGCACATGTGCGATTAGAACTGTTTCATTTTTCTAACGGCTTTCGCAGAGGATTCGCGTCGACGAATGTGAGGTATATCTCACTCAGCGTCCAGGTGCATGCTCACCGACAGTTTAGCATACGAGCGAACAGCTATACTCCTGGTCAAGAACAACAGGGACGATGACATGGTCTGGTACCCTCTCCAATACGCCGTTTCCGCTCTCCAAGGCTCGGTATCCGCCAATCCCGATGTCAGAGAAAACCTTCTGCTGCGCACCTTATGCGAGGAGCGGCCGCAAAAAGGCTGGAGCGGATACCAAAGCAATAGAGCCAATTTCCAGAAGAAAGATCTAGAAGATATACCTCGAGTGTTATGCAAGTGCGCTTGCCAGTGGTCTGACCTTGATCTCCTCTTGACGACATTGGAAACATACGAGGTTGCTTCGAATTTAGCTTTGATGGGAGTGGACCGTTGCATTGTGGCATTGCGGACGTTCGGGTGGGAATCGCTGAAAGACTTGTGCGTGCATCATTTTGCTTGATTTAGCTTTGGCTTCTTATGCTCGCCGCATATGATTGCAGCTTCGAAAAAGTAGTCCATAAAGATGAATCGAATATACGCCGACAGGAGCTCGCGTTGCAATTAGGGGAGGTAGCGAAACAAACGAACGAGAAAGACTTTGTGGGGTGGACGGAGGCACAGCCGGAAGTTATACTCAAAACGCTGAACCGCTGTTGTTTCGCAGAAATCGACTGGTTACTCGGACTCGGGACAAGCCACGGTGCAGCGTTCCTGCGGGATACGTGAGAATCTCATTCTTCTCTCAATTTGCTGGCGATGATATCTAATCCCTTTTTAAGTGTGTACCCGCAACTCGAAAACCAGACTCTGGAATCCGACTTTTGGGTGCATTTCATAACAAAATTCAAAAAGCATCCCATTTCGGAGCTGCTCCCGTCCGAGTTTGTCGATGGATGCGTCTCGCAAGCCGTCAACAATCTCCCTGCATTCCCCGAAATCATCACCGGAAGCAACCTCCCGTCTCAGCGGCAGCTGCGCGAACCCAATCCACGGTCCATCGTGGACGTCTTGAAGCTCTGCGCGGAAACGGAGAATCTCGAATTCTGCTTGCGCATCCTGAACAAAATGAAGTTGGCAGCCAAACGCGCTCAGTTTTCGGTGGAATGTCCGCCGTGGAAGTACTACCTCGAGCTCACAAGCTTGCTGAACGCGGCTCTGAACTCGGAGGAGGCTTCCAAATCGGAAGTTTATTACGATTACAGACCATTTTTCGAGGAGACCATTCCTCACATTTTGCTTGGTCGAACGTACGCAGCCCCATGCCCCTTCAGCACAGAAAACTTAGCCATTCTGGTTATTGCCATCAAACGCGGTGGTGGTTTCGCTGCTTTCGAAGAATCGTGCGTTTGTGCCATCTCGTGTCGATATGGATACTGACGACGAGGCCAGAAAACCTCGAGCAATGTTATCCGGACGTGACTCGCAAAGCGTACAAAAGCTAACCAGGTACCTCATCGGCTCGTGGCCTCAATCCGAGTATCGAACGGAGTTGGTGAAGATGCTTGTACGGCAAGCCATTGATGTCTTCGACATGGATGCTCTACACCAGCCCGCGTCGAAAGACAAACCGTCGGTGACTATCGACGACATGATTGCCCTCTTGCGCTTTTGCTTTGAAGTTGATGCGCGGAGCGAACTCCAGCACTTGTTGCTTCATTTTGTTGCTCCGCCTACCGGTATTTCAATTTCTCAGCATATCTCTCAAGTCCTGGAACCTCTCATGTCGCCTCTCCACGCCTACATCGCAATTCACGGTCTGTCTTTGGAGACTCCGCCTTTCGCGAAGTATTCCGCTAATATCGTCAAGGCGTATGCGGCGACTTTCATGTCCCAGACTCCCGCAGATATAATCGGAGACGCGAACATCGGATGCGAGCAACCGAAATGCGACGAGTGCAGGATACTTCGTGGTTTCTTTTCTGATCATGACGAACAAACGATGACGCTTGCAAGGGCCGCTAAGCTGCGCGAACATATCGAAAAACAGCTCGCTCTACTCCCCAAAATAATGGGAGTCACGTACAAGCTGATTAAAAGTGATCACGGAGCGCACAAACTCGAGGTATTATTCTCTCCTTCGCTGGGCCCGAAAATTTGGTGACACTAGCACTCGTTGGTTATAGATCGTCAAGGCCGAAAATCTGACTGCTTCGGGTCTGTGGGCGCAAAATAGCAAGCGTGGAAAGGATTTGCTGGCACTGTTGGGAGACGAAGTGACGCAAAGAAGGATAATGGGCTTAAACTATGAGACCGTTGTTACCCAGATTAGCGAGAGGAGGACGAGCAGCGCGAAACGCTCCCAGGGCGACGAAGATGACGAGGACGAGCCGATACCCAGCGCTAAAAAGGCAAGGACGTGATTTTTGAGCAAAAATACACGTAGTGCAATACATTTTCTGCTTAATTTTCTCGCGCTCTGGCTCAAATCCGGAGGACGGGTACGCATAACGCGATAAACAAATGGGCGGAAACGGAGCATGTGACCGTGTCTAACCCCATTCGGAGATCCAAATCAACAAGCCACGGCCGACGACGCGTTTCCTCCACGTCCAACCTCGACCCTACGCGTCTTCACGTTTACCGCCAAATCCCCGCATTGATATCTAACCTCGTGCAGCTTCAAAACCAAGGCTGAGGCAGTAGGGATCGGTTTAGGACGCGTCTGCGACTCTGCCGACTCTGCCACTGGCAGTGACGATGAAATGCGCGAAAAAAGAACACTTAAAACCTTGGGAGACGGACCGCACCTTTTCTATATGCCCGTACTTGAACGGAGCTTGTCTTGCCCCGGCCTCGGAAATGGACTTGGAGGAGGAGGATGTGGACAATGAATCCGAATCGGACAGCGAGAGGGAGCGGGAGAGAATGCGACGAAAGGGTTACACCCGTTCAGGTCCGTCCAGTATTCACCAATATGATTTTCCTGTACTCAGGCTACTCACAGCTGACGTCGATATCCCTAGCTTTGACGAGGATGAGGACCTCAAGCCAGAGGTACGAAACTACTCCCTTTGGCTCGTCTCGATTGACTGGACAAATCTATACTGTAGAAATTTTTCGAGAAGATCTTTTCAAGGTTCAATTTTAAGGGCTCGTTAATACAGACCCAGAGATATTCGATGGTCCAGGCGTCGAATCCATGTCTCGAGCTGGAAGGAATAGGTATCCTCGGGCTTCCCCCCAGTACCGACGTCGCACAGGACCTTTTGTCCAATTCAGCTGGAATGAATAGACTCGAAGTCCCGGCGGAAAAGGTGAGCGCTCATCTTTCCTTCACTTCCCTAGACTCATCCTGCCAGTTTCGAATTACCAATCTCGACTGGGACTCTTGGTTGCGCAAGCAAACGAACGCAATCTGCACAGAGCTTGCAGGGAAGAAAGCCAAACCCATCTATAAACTAACGAAGCTCGTTTTAGAAGGAGCGACTGAGCAGAGCCGTATTCCGGATGAGTATGCGGTTGTTAAAGCTAAGATGTCAAAGTGAAACTCAGCTCATTACCAGGACCACCTCCAACGGAGCTATCGCAAGTATGACCGTGCTTCTGCCTTCGTTATTCCAAGGCGGCGACCTCACCTTCACCCACGGCATCCAGTCCAAAACCGTCTCCTTCGCCTCGCAAAGCCATCTCTTCACCTCCATCGCCGCCGCCTATTCAGTCACTCGGAGCGCCTTCTCCCCGCCCACGTCCGGCTATCGCCTCTCCCTCCACTACGAAATCCACAACCCCGAGAACGCTGCCCTTTCTATACCCCCCTTCCCGGACCTGAATCAGTCTGCCCAGTCTCTGCGCCGGGCGATGATAAACTGGAAAGAGCGCCAAGACAAGACCTCGGAACCGTTAGCGTTTTTCCTGCAGCGCAAATACCTCTGGGACGGACTTGACTTCCAAGCGCTGGCTGGACAAGACGCCTTACTCATGACCTACCTCCTCCCACTCGCCAGAGAACTAAACTTCCAGCTCTGCCTGGTCCACGTCGAGCTCACTCGAATCCTCATCGGCAGATACTATCCCCCAGAAAACTTGAAGAAAGTCGTCCCCTCGTTAATCGACGATGAAGAAGTCGTCGACGATTCGGATGAGACGCGGGCGGTGGCAGTCGACATGGATAGTATTCCCGTCGACCTCACCGGATTTAATTTCCGAAAAAGCGGTTGGGGTGGCTGGGAGTATCTCAACGGTGATCTCGACGATGTTGAGCCTGAGAAGGAATACGAGGTCATGGAATATGTAAGTGCATATATTCATTCTCATATACGACGACGGTATTCAATCTTGAGCAAATTTTAGAACATTCGTACCGACGAAAGTGAGTTCATTGATACACCCCAGAAGCCGTATCCTACTAAACGCGTCTTCGTCCAGCGTACCATCGAGGAGTAGTCCTTCTGTGGCCTATGCCGCCTGACGGCTCCGAGCATCCGGTAAAGCTCTCATACGATCCCAAGGACGCCTGTGCGGCCTTGTTCTCCGCATCCTCCCTCTCCGAGCCGCTATCCTTCCGAGAGAAGCGTCTGCTCAAAAGCTTGAAGGCGCGGTATACCTCCAAAGAAAGCCAGAGATACGCCACGCGGGGCTTGTACAGAGTGGCCGAGCTCTCGAAAGACGTCCAGCTCCTCAAGACCGTTCTAAAGCAAAACCATGTAGCTGCGAATGTGCACCTGCTCGGCGTCGATCTCTGTGTTTCGGCATATCAGACATTCGGCTGGGACGCCTTGAAAGATTTGTGAGAAGCCTACTCAAGTCGTATCCAGTGACTCGCGTCTGACAATCATCCAAAGCTACCACGATGCCGTTCGTAACGACACTTCGAACCCGCGTCGACAGGCGTTGGTCGACCAACTTGGCGAAGCGGCAAAACAACGTTCCGACCTTGAAGTCGTCGCCTGGTGCGAACAACAACGGGAACCAATCCTCGACTCTCTCTGCCGAAGCAAGATCTCTGAAGTCGACTGGCTCCTCGACCTAGCAGCATCACGGGGAATGGACTTCATGCGCACGAAGTGAGTCCTTCCTTCTACCCCCCGAGGGAATGTCCCGCCTCACGCGACTGCACAGGCTCTACCCCCAGCTTATAGCCCATCGCCTCCCACCGACATTCTGGATCCATTTCGTCCACCGAATGAAGGATCCCAAGATCGCGACACATGTAGATCCCACTTTCGTGCACGACTGTACCCTCCAGGCATCCAACAACCTGTTCGTCGTCCCGGAGAAGAAGCCCAAGCACGAAGGGGATCCCTGGACGTACGACACAGTCAAACCCACTAAGGCAGGCCTGATCATGGAGGTCATCCGGCTCTGCATCGAGGCGGACACAGCGATGGCGTGTACCGGGATATTCGAACGCATGAAGCATGCGGCGACGAGCGGGACGCTGTCGAAACTTTGCGCGCCGTGGGAGTGCTACGCCGAGCTTATACGCTCGGTGGACGCGTATCTCACGCCGGCGCATCCGGCTGCAGACACATTTGTCCCCTTCTTTCGCGAGGCGGCGGCGTATATGCTCGCTGCGAGTGAGAAGACTCGGACTGAGAATAAGCTGCACGCGGAATGCGCCTTCGTCGCAGAGAATCTGGTGACATTGGAGATCGCAATCCGCCGCGCGGGTGTGACATTACTTCGAGATTGGTCAGTGACCCAACGTGGAAGCGAGGGCGGCCTTACTGACTGCGTACTCTCAGCGACATGCCTTCGCGTAACACGGAAGAACACAAGCTCCTCATACAACGCGTACATGCTGCTCGCGATGCCACCGAGGCCAAAGAGGCCACAGTGCAGATCCTCGTCCGTCGAGCGATCGACGGCTTCGACACCAAGACCTTCGATGGGCTCGATGCGTCGGGAAAGACTATGCGGACAGTCAAGGACATCGTCGACATGTTTCAGTTTTGTGCAGAGGTCGGTGCCCGCTCCGAGTGGCCACATCTCCTCGCGCGTCTCGAAGTGCCTCCACGTGGTGCCCCAGAGGGAGAGTACGTCTCGCGGGTGCTTTCTCCGTTCCTTCCTCTTCTCCGAGACTACCTCGAATCCCAAAGACTTGATTTGGAGACAGCGCCTTTCACGGCATTCGCGCGAAACGTAGCGCGGGCGTTTGGCGCATCTGTGATGAGCCAGGAGCCGAAGAATTTGCTCGTTAATGTGCAGGTCGGGTGCAAGTCGACATCGCGAAGATGCAATGAGTGCTCAGAGCTGGTGAAGTTCTTCAGGGGAGGCGAGCAGTCGATTACGTTCAAGAGTCCCCCGTTCTGGATGCGGGAACATCTGGTGGAACAGATGGAGCATTTGAAGGGGCTAGGCGTGACGTACAAGGAGTCCAAGCGTAAGACGCAGCGAATTTTCGAGGTGATCCGTTCCACTCTAACGCAAGTGCGGTCGCTCATTCGGTGACTCGTATAGATCATCAAGCCTCATAGCATGCTGCCCGCCGGCCTAGTGAAGGAGAACGAGAGGCGTGGTAAAGAGCTCCTTGCGGTGTTAGGGGACCAAGCGGCTCAGAGGCGAATTTTGGGATCCGACTACGAGACCATCTTGGCTCAGATTTCGAGGGAGAGTAGCGGCGGAGAGATAAATAACACTGCAGACACTGTCGGTGAGGATGAGGACGGAGACGGGGATGAGGATGAGCTAGAGATGGTAGATGATGAGGAAGAGAACGGCGAGGACGAGGATAGGAACCCACCTGTCAAACGGGGCCGTGGCCGTCCCCAAGGCAGCAAGAACAAAAAGCGAGCCCTGCCCGCTGCCGATGACGTGGAGGAAGATGAACCCATCGCGAAGAGAAAGCGCGCCCGTCCGCGAAAAAGCATGGCATCCGAAGCGTCAAATTCGTCCATGATCCTCCAGAGACGCGAACCTTCTTCACAGGTGATTTAGTCCCTTTCTAAAGATAGGGATGGAAACTCACTGCATCGTCACAGGACGATTCTGATGTCGAGATTATAGGCGGGATACGGCGTGCACCAAGTATGATTCCGCAGAAACGCGACCATTCTTCACAGGTGATTTAGTCCCTCTCTGAATGTGAAAGACCGGAACTCACTGCATCGTCACAGGACGATTCTGATGTTGAGGTTATAGGCGGGATCGAGCCTGCACCAAAACGAAAGCGCGGTCGTCCTCCAAAGCCGAAGGTCTCCATTGATCCCAATGCTCCTGCGAGAAAGAGAGGAAGGCCGCGGAAGAAAGCTGCAGATCTTCTCGCTCCATATACGGGCATTTTGAGGTTCTGAACGTTCTCTGGGGATCTGCGTAGGCAGTGAAGAGATGGCACGATGTATCATCATATCTTGGGCTGCTGTTATTGCTCTTTCGTTCCACATAGAAACAGCTGGACAAGTCATTCCGTTACAGGAACCAGTTGTGTTTAGAGGAGGTTATGGTGTCCGACTACAAGGCCATCGGCGCCAAGAGAGAGATTATTCTTGCAATGTGGGTCGCACCGCCCATTCACCTCGACTGCACCTTTCTTACATTCCTCAACTATTTCTTCGGTCATGGCCCGTGACTACGCTGGAGAGGCTCCGACCTCCTACGAGAGAGATACAGCCCCGACCGATGGAGCTATGGCTTCAGAAGTCGGGAACGGCGCTCAGAACGGAAAATCCCTCGAAGATGGCAGAAAGAAGGCTTGAAACAACTATGTACAAACAGAGAACTATCTTATCGGCACAGCCACAACGCCGTGTCGCTTCATTTTCTCTCAAACTCCGATTCGTGGCAATTCCGAACTCGTGGACTCCAGCTCCCTCACAAGAAAAGAGCATGTGGTAGCGGGCTACAGCCGTTATGAGTTGCTGTGTCTGAAGTAGTGTGATCAATTTTTTTTCGAGAACAAGACGGGCTTGATAAATTCGAAAATCTTCCCATTCGAATCGTCTAAAAACGGTCACCACTCCCAAGGTTTGCTTCTCCCGGGCCCGCTTATCCGCTTTGTCTCCGGTACAGCTTCCCCCACGGGCTATGTAGTCTCGTAGGCAGAAGCCCTGACCTCTGACCCCCCAGTTCGAAGGAATGGCAATGGAGGCGGCGGTTCATGTGGGTACCGCGCAAGCGTCTCAAAAGTATGTTTTCCGCGGAAGCAATGACTGGAATCACTGAATATGTTTGTATGGCCGCACGTAGCTCCAATTTGTTCCACCATGCGTCGGATTTCGAAATCCTGGGCGGGCAGTACATTCTGGGAGACGTTCATACCCATCATGTCGGTGTGAGTGTGATTACACTGATCATTCTTTCGCTTCTACTCATCTTGCTGGTGTATTCTAGCCTGACCTTAACCTAGCGGAAAATTTACTGCCATTCGCTGAAGAAGAGGCATTTTCAGACAGCGAAATTTATTGTGGCCAGATGCTTCGTAAGAAACGAGGATTTCCTCTCTATGAACCTGCTCCGCAAGTAAATCTCCCCGCAGCATACAGAGCTCAAGGTGTTTCTATCGGTGACGTCGGCAGCATTACATCGGACGGAATGTTTGATTTCTTCTTCAATATCTTCCTACCACCCGATCACCCCATTAATATGGCGGTCCGGATGCACTTTTAATAAATGCCGCAATATATGCCGTTTTTCGACTGTTCCGCAATATAAATAGAGCTTTTGCCGGAATTGCCGCAAGATATGTCAGTGATAATCACCTCGTTTATCTTGCGGCATTTCGTGTCGAAATCCCGCAACATAAAGTTGCGGAGTCGCAAATCCCGCAAGATACAAAGTTCAAAAAATTTTGCCGCAACTTTTCAAGTTCCGATTTCAACTTCCCGCAAGTTTCAAGATCAAACATCAATACAATACTTGGATATGGAAGTATAGAGTACTATGTCCCGACGATGTACGGCACCGTTCAGAGACGTTATGAAAGGCTGCTTTTCAAGATAACCTCGTGCTTCTAAGGTCAATTGCCCAACTCCTTTGGTGCATCCAGCCACTCATGCCTTGGTTCAATCCTCTCTACCTAAGCATCACATTCAAATTACCTGCTCCAATCACTAACCTTCAGTCCTGTTCTTTCAACGGGTTTTGTTTGAATTCAAGTCGGACAAATTCTCCTGCACTAGGCCGTTGGACTCGGTTCCCTCTGAACCAGTCTCTGTTAACCGGTTTCCGAATTCAGGTCAGCCGTCAGGCATCGAAGGTGCAACTCCCACATCCCAAACCAAGGCTCAGACTGGGTTTCGTGTCAGCTATTTCCTCTTTTTTACCTCGAGCGGCTCACAACTCACCTTCAAGTATAGCAGCGCAGCCAGAAACGAATCGTCGAAGATTGGCTGGCTCAATGATGCGATCAGAGACGATTCCCACGGTTCAACTCGTTCGCGCCGACCACACCAGTGAAGCCAGATGGATGAAACTCAGGGAGAGAGAGGAGTAGAGGTATTCAAATTATATTAATGAGTGAGATTGAACAAGCGGTTTGTTATCAGTTCTGATCAACCAACAAGTGAGCCAGGCTGTTCAAGGTTAGCAAGTTGCATAGCTGGCTTCTTTGGAGAGAGATTGAGGATTGTTGAAGGTCTCAATGGATTGTATTCACCGGGTAAGACTACAAAACCGGAGTGGGATTATAGTGCTCTAGTGTTTGAATAGGTTAGGAGGCTTTCAAAACGACATTCAAAATCCGAGCTCGGAATCAGGACAGAGCTAATTCTCAATGTACAAGCTCGTATACCGTGTCGAATCGTGGGATTGGGGAGAAGATGAATAATTTAATTCAAGATCAGAGTTAGTTGGGTGTCACTTGAACTCGGAAGAGCGCAAAAATTGGCTGACCCGAATTCCAGCTGGCTTCGGGGGTCGGATTTGAAGCTTTGATGCCATTCTGACGTGAATAAGCCCGTTTAGCTATCAGAGGTTGGTTAAAAATCGACAAAATCAAACGGCCAGGTACAGGAGGACTAGGAATACACCTGAATGCGATCGACGAAGTTTGGGGCAAAGTTGGAATTGGAAATCTGCTGGCTATGTGTCGTATTAGGTTTTTCGATGAGCGTCCAAACCGTGGATCGAGGAAGGCAGGACTGTAACAGATTCAATCGGCATTAAGAAAGCAGACATCCAGTGCTAGGACGCGAAGATGAAGACAAAAGGACGGTACCTCAGTGTCCGATAACACGTAGAACAAGGAGGCAAGCGAGAGAACTGACTTCTGACCCTAACAATTGAAGTATCACTGGCCGAGGAAGCACCGGTATTCAAGCTCTCATATCAAAGGAAATTCAGGGAGTGACTAGACTACCAATAGAACGACTTGAATGTCACAAAGCAACTAGTCGTCGCCTCGATGTAGTCGGAATGACTCGGACTCGCGGAATAACGATGAGAGAGCTCGAACAGATTGATTGAAATTGGCAAGCTGGTCTCAGAGCCATAGACGAGCCATAGACGCTGAGATACACGAAGATATAGCAGGAGGCAGACCACAAGGATGGACAGCTTTGATCAAGAGAAGTGTCGGCCCGGAATTTCTGGTCAGGGAAGCACGCAAGCGACGGTAACCAGACCGTTGGAAGGGTACGGAGGGTACGAGAAGCCAAGGCACCAAAGCAAATGAGGCGGCGTGGTTGGCGACGATGAAAACACAGAGAAGATGGTGGTAATAAAGAAAGAGAGGGGTGTGGGTAACACGAACATCGGCTTGAAAACTTCCGGGATGTTGAAAACGGAACGCGAAAAAGTTGCGGAGAAAAAAAAATTGAACTTTGTATCTTGCGGGATTTTTGACTCCGCAAGTTTGTGTTGCGGGATTTCGACCGAAATGCCGCAAGATAAAGAAGGCCACTATCTCTTATCAATGTTGCGGCATTTCTGTCAAAAGCCATGTTTACGTTGCGGATCGGCCGAAAAACGATAAATGTTGCGGCATTTATTAAATGTGCATCGGGACCGCCATACATTAATGGGAATCGCGTCCCGACCGATTTCTTCCCAATGCAGCCTTACGACCCCATCGATATATCCCATTTCAACTATGAAACAGGGAGTCATGTTTCGACGGCATCTGTCCAGCGAGGAGACCTCAATATCGTGGACCTGGAGTAAGTCTGAATGTATGTGTCGCCTTTGCCTCAGACTCCTCATGAATAAATTATCAGCGAAGACGAAGAGCCGGGAATCGACTTTGTCTTCCATTGCGGCGTTTCGAAAGGCGCTGTTCTTGCCTTGCCGCATGGTGCACACGTCGAGAAACTCCAGAACGTGGAGAACATTCGGGCTTACGCAATGAAATACGGAGCGAGCTGGTATGAATATGTCAACGGCCCTCAGCTGGGACGTGGAATCGAAAACGGCGAGCTTTTTGTTGTCACTGGGTGCGAGAAAGTGCGGTCTTGGGGGATCGCATCGTACTACCCCAGCCGTCAGGATTTTCGACTTTATTATCAACGTGGAACGGGAGCGGCGAGTAATTCATTCCGGTGGAGCGGTGCGTTGGGTCAAAAAAATCCCTCGCAAACGAAGCGTTATAATCCGCCGCCTGGTGATACTCAGCCTTTGAACCACACCACATTCGTTCATGGATTGTCGATTTCAATTGGGAAAGGCATATGGAACAAGTTGTTTGGCACTGTGTCTGTGGAATCATCGTCTTTTGCCCATTATCTCAATCATAAAGGCTCCTTTCCCTCAAGTTCTTCAGCATCTAGTTCGGGGGCGTCGTTCTTTGGGAATTTCTTTAGTGGGTCCGGCACCTCGTCACGGGGTAGAAAACATACCAGCCAGCAAGAAGATGCTCTCTTAAGCGATGTCCCTGGTGGTTCTCGCAAGGTTCCCTTCGTTTCATCCATTTCCGAACTCTGAAACAAAGTTGATTTACAGGTCTGTAATCCGTCACAACTGATCAACGAATATATTCTTCACAAGGTATGTATTCGCAGCAATGGTTCATTCAAAATGAATACTTCAGGCTTCACAGCTCCCGAATGCAACAGCCGTGACTTCTCATGACGAGGATTGGTCTGAAATACTAGCGGACACTTATCAAGCTGAGGACCCTGCGGGCTTCCTTCGAAAAATCGATGCGCGATTTGTGATTGTAGAAAAAGATGGTGAGAGCTACGACTTTATCCACCGAGCTTTCTTGTCGATGATCACCGCTATAGGCTTTGCATGTCTGCGTGCTAAGGCGCCACGCCAGCTCAAACGTGAGACATTGACCCGACTATTAGAAAAACGCAAGACGGAAAAACTCAGTTCATCGATCCCGGCACCTCAGAGCGCCGACGATTATGAATCTGACGCCGTAGTCGAGAACGAGCCTGACTCGGAGCCTGTTCCCGGGCCAGCGAGTTTCCTTCTATCTTCAGAAACACCTGCGGAACGGGGACGCGGACGTCCAAAAAGCACCAAGAACTTATCCAATGCGAAGTCGTCGGCTCATGCCAGTGGCTCCGTCACCCCAAGGAAGCGCGAGCGTCCGCTAAAAGTAGTTTTATAGCTCTCAAGAGACACGAAAAAAGTCTCACTTGTTTCTCCACAGGTACTTCACCACGATCACGATTCAGATCCTGACGAGGATGGCGAGGATGAGCCTTCACCAAAGAGAAAGCGCAATAGTGTGCCAAGCTCTAGAGTCCCCGCCGATCCCATTGCTCCCCCGAGAAAAAGGGGACGTCCACCGAAGAAACCAGTAGCACCCCCTGCCTCCGAAGACCTCTGACTGTCAGTCAGACCGACGCAGTGTATATTATTGTGGGAAGCGAAGATACCACTCTGTCCCATTGTATTTCCCTATTCTATAACAACAATCCTTGGATATCGCACTTAGCGTATTCGACCTGCGAAATCATCAGGAGTGCGTTGTTGCCTAGTGCTGTGACCCGGCTCCACTCTCCGGCAGAAACAACACATTTCAGAATTGCGTACTCATACAAGAATAATTAGCGAACCGTACGATAAAAAAAACCATAGCGAGAACAAGATAGACAACAAACAGAGAGCAATCTTCCATGTAGAACGTTCAACGCGCCATTTTGTTTTTGTTAATTCCTACAGATCGCCGACCCTCGTCAGAGCCACTCGGCGCTTCTTCTTTGGTGGGCCGTCTCCCGTCGCACTCCCACCGGCTTCCGTCACATCACTGTTTGCCTCAGACACGATACTCGTGGACGACGTCAAGGCAGGTAAGCTGGGCGTGGAGGTGGACGGCGGGAAACCCGCTGACGCAGCGTCCCCGTCGACGCTAGTCGCAGGTGTCAGCGGCTCGTGCGGCCGTTTCCTGCTGCCGCTCTGACTTCCGCTTGGTGTCTGCGACGAGCTGCTCGGCGCATACGATATGGGCACCGAGTGCTGCGCGGCAATCTGCTGCAGCTGAAGAGCCGCTTGCTGGGTGTGGTGCGTCGGTAGGATCTCGTCAAACGTGATGAGGGTGCAGTAGCCGTCCCGCGAAGAGAGCATTAGGCATTGACCATCAGGCGACCTGTGAATCGATGAGTCAGGCTGATAACATTCAACAGAAACGCTACGTACCATGCCAAATCGGTAAACTCGTCGTAATGCAGCTTCGTCAAAAGGCAGACAGGCCCCGCTTGTTGAGTGTCATAGATGGCCACTGCATCCATCGTCACCACTGCATACAGCATCCGATACGGAAGCGCGAATACACTGCCGGACGCAGCAGCCGCCGCCGTACTAGGAGTAACAGATGCGGAGTGAGCGTGTCCAGGCGCCGGAGTCCCAGGCTTCGACGCAGCAGGCGTGAGCGGTCGACGCGAATTGCTATCGATAGGCGACATAGCTGGCGACGCCATAACATCAAAGCTGCGTTGAGGGATGGGCGCCGCTATGCCTTGTGCAGTACCAGCTGCATTCCCACTAGTTGTTGCCGGAGTTGGGGGTGGAGGCAACACCATAGGTCCAACCAAATCGACCTCCATACTCTCCTCCACATCCCTCACACGCTCGCTACCCTCGCCCTCCTCCCCAGTCGCCGTACCCGTCCCCAGCCGCGGCTCCCCACCATGCTGCGAAGATCCACTCGCCCCACCAGCAACACCAGGCCTCAACTCAAACAACACCGGGCTAAACCGCACCGCAACACTCGCCTTCTTATGCCCCGGCAGCTGCGCAACCGGCGGCCTCGCAAAGTTCGCGCGTGAGTAGATATACACCGACGAATTTGACGCCCCTTCGCCGTGGGCTGCAGAAGACGATCCACCCATACCAAGCGGCAGACCAGCGAGTGTCGTACCAGTCGATATAACAGGCCGGGACTTCCGCCCACGCGCAGGCGTCGAAGCGTCATCCACCGGCGTGGTCCCACTGCTCGTCGCAGGCGTAGCAGCCGCCGACGCACTAGCCTTCTCTTTCGACCCACCCTCCCCCTTGTCCTTGTCCTTGTCCTTATCCTTATCCACCCCCGCCTCCCACCCGACGACACTCGCCGTCGGGTCTTCAAACGTCCCCGCAGGCGTCAACAACAACCCACCGTCCGGCGAGAACGCTAATCGTCGAAAAAAGTTGGTGAAACTCTCATCGCCGTACAGCCGTCCGCCGTCTGTATGCCGCCGCTCATCGCACCCAAAACGTCCCCTTTCCCCGTCAAACCGTGGATTGTTATTGCTCCCTCGGTCATCGTACCGCGAACTCGTACTTCCACCACGCTCGCGACTCCTCGTCCGCTCTTCGTATCGACCCGCCCAGCCGGCACTAGAGCTTGGTGGGGTGCGAATCGCGGGGAGAGCGGGCATGGGCGAAGGACTGCGGTTGTATCTCGAGAACCCTGAGACGGCTGAAAAGCCTACAGAAGGAGGAGTTAGCCCAAGGACGAAAATCTCCGGAAACAAAATCACGGAGAACCAGAACACCCATCATTGTACTTGAATAGAATGACACTCACCGCCCGGAGAACTTGGCGCATTACTACCACTGAAACTTGACCTCCGACTCGACGTCCCTGCAGTTGGCGGCGGAGGAAACATCGCACTTCCACCCCCGCCACCACTCGTACTGGCGCCCGCCACCGGCGTCACAGGCATCAAACTCGCAGGCGTCCCCGGTCCCGCAAAGGGTGTCCCCGGCACCTCACCCTCATTCGCCCGCGCAGCACGCTCGCTCTCCATCGACGCGCTGCGGAACATCGGCGGTCGCGTCCACGCTTCATTTCCTCCTGTGAGGATGTTGCCACTCCCAGAGGCGTTGGGGTTGATAGGCGTATTCATGGGTGTGGCCATGGCCATGTTCGAGAGATGCCCGAGGTTGAGGGGTGGAGGGAGATTGTCGTCGCGGTGGACGCTTGGTGTGCGGCTGTGTGCGCGGTGGTGGGGGTGGTGGACGGGAAAGCGTGTGTTGCGGCCGACGGCGTGGGCTTCGAAGACGCCCTGCAAGAAAGAAGGAGTTAGTCTGGTAGGCGGTCTATAAGGTGGGAAGCAGACAACGAAAGATCAGAATAAGAAGTAGGTAGACATGCGGCAAGAGGAGACACCGAGAACGAACAGAGCGAATGATGTACTACTGCTCATCGATAGTCAGGCTGATCCCAAGAGGGATGGTGTGGCGGGCAACTTCATCATAGACTAATACAGCATGATCAGGCAACCATAGGCCTGACTCATGCTGCGCGGACGGGGAACAAAGCAATTGTTTAGATTCGGGGAGATGAGCCGAGCGATAGAAGATGGAAAAGACACCCAAAATACACGTAGATGAAAGTCAAAGCGCAACCTATGAGTGCTGGCTAAGCCACACAAACGAGACGAGAGATCACCAGTGCGGAAAGGGCACGCAGAGCCCGACAAGGAATGTCCACATTCCCATACACCCACGCCATGGTAACACATGAACAGACTTGTGGAGACCTGCATCCTTTCACAACTCTTCATAGAAGAGAGAGCGGGAGAAGAAGAACAGAACGACCCAAGTCGACAAAGCGAAAGTTTCGCGACAAACTACACAGCTCCATCTCCAGTCAATTACTACCCCCGATACGCCGAGGAAGTGTAAACAAGCAGCCCGTTGGGATGGGGAGGAGGGGTACAGACGGCTATGGAAGCCCTTCCTCAAAGTGGTAGCGCATACAAGTTCCGCACCCCCAAGTGGCGAGTCAGACACGCATGGTCTCCGCCTTCCTTCCCCTCCCGACCCACAACTGAGCAAACAACCGCGGATGAAAGGATCAGATAGCAGCTAGTCCAAAGGGTCTCGGAGTATGACAGTGTCTGTCGGGCAACGCACGGGTATGTGGATGCAAAGAAAGCGGCAACATATAAAACGCAGTAGGGGGAAGAGGAGTATACCCTCCGAAGGACAGTCGCCATATGACATTCACCCCGCATAATGGAAGAAAAGTGAGAAGGAGGCGAGAGAAGCAAAGCCAAGGAGAAGTGAAGACAGAGTAGGAGAGCACTTCAACGGGCAAAGACCTGGTATGATTGAAATACATCGCAGAATGACCGAAGCGCAATCGTGTGTGGATCACGGAAAGAGAAAGTGTAGAGACGGTAAAAGAGTCGATATTGCCACATGAAAGGCGCAGAGATGAGAAAGAACCGGAAGGCAAAGCAAAGGGCATTATATGCGGGATGGAACGCTCCGCGATGACGCGCAGGCAAGGCAGGCCCGAAAGACAAAGACAAGGAGGACCAGCACGCGTTTCGAGCAGTCAGACGCGTTGTGAGCCGTCAGGCGCGTATGAGCAGCCAGGCGCGGAAAGAGGTAAATGAAACCAAAGAAACGAAACGGTGCGTCGTGGATGCTACCAAACGGACAAGAACGGCCTCCAATGTGGTATAAAGACACAAAACAAGAGACCAAGCCACAGACACGGATGGACAGAGACAGAGAGCAGAAAAAACTGAGACGCACCTTTGACGTGTTGATCTTGTAAACGTGCATTGACCTGTCGCTGGACTGGGTGGCAATGTACTCGTTGAGGGGATCCCACGCGACGCCCTGGACATAATGCGAGTGTTCTGCGAGCTCAAGCATGCATTTTCCTTTGAGTTTGTGAGCCATGTCAATCAAATAGTTACAGCGTGAAAACCCACCATCGGCGCTGGCGTACACCCTCGCACAATTGTCCGTACTTCCCGTCAAAAGATACTCCCCCGTCGGACTCCACGCGAGATCGTACACCTGCATCGTCGTACACCGAAACGTCGTCCTGGGCTTCCAATATTCCTTCTCATGCTGCAAATCCTCCGGAGAAAGGTCACTCCCATACGTGCTCGTCTGCGGGGTGGCAGACTGTGCCCAAATGATGACCATCCCGTCGTCCCCAGCCGACGCGATGAATTCACCTTTGTTCATCCTTCAGTACTCCTAACAGCTCCTAAAAAGACAGAACACGCGCACCGTTGGGCGAAAACCGTACGACATTCACAGCGGCGCTGTGGCGGCTCAAAGTCGCGAGATATTCCACCCGTGCGGGTCTCGGTGGTCCCGCATCCGGCATACTCTCCGCCTCCACCTCTGCGGGTCGGATGTTCGGGTACACCATCCAGACGCGCACATGGTTGTCCTCGCCACCAGTCGCGAGACGGTAAGCCTGGCTCGCAAATGCGCGTGGATCGCCTTGGGGTCTTGCTTTTTTGAATTGAACGGGCTGGAAGTCGCAGGAGGAGATAGGCTTGGAGTCGTGCCACCGTATTTCAAGCGTTCTATACCGCATCTTGGTCCAGGTGGTCGCGCGACGAGGTTGAGGAAGACGACAAGAGCATAAAGTGCTGTTACGGCATACATCAAATCCTGGTTCTTCTCCCACCTCCACCGCGTCCCGCCAATTTTGCTATTTGCTCGGTTTGTGGAAAAATCGGAATACGTTCCAGACTCGCGTATTTGCTGACACTTCTAGAAAACGACCTTTGCAAGATGGATCACCTGCTGCATTTCAGTGGCACTTCACGGCGAAGATCTATTTTGCGGGAATCAATCATTCTAGGAGTATTCTAGGTCGCGTTTACTCTGTCTCATTTACACTCGTGAACAATTTATTCCATCCCTATGTAAATCCTTCCGAAGCAAGACCATTCTGCTTCGTTGCCTCGCTTTGATGCAGCCATCTCACGTTTCATTTCGATGGAATTCGGCGAGATCTTTCGTCGCTGAGAATGGTCTTCACAACACGCGCCATTTTGAATCACTGCAGTCACAATGTCCCAAGAGATGTAGCGGGACAAGCAGTGGATAGTGAGACGCAGCGGCTTGGCGGTTGTGGACTCGAGCTATTTGATCACGCAGTTTGCTTTTGCTCCTCGCAGCTATTCAGTATCTGCAATGCTTCTAGGGCAGTAGGCCGATCGCGTGGATCCACCGCTGTCATGCGGTCAAGTAGAGCAATATACGCTGGAACAGCGACTTCAATATTCGGGGGTGGGCAATCGTTTTTTGCGGAGAGATAACTCTATGAAATCATTAGTCTCAGCGCTATCGTAGAACGCAACACATGCCCACCTTGGAAAATTCCAGCTCCTCTTGCAAGACTCGACCAAGAGAATAGACGTCCCCGGCAAACATGTCTGTCGGGACATAGAGCTCGCGCTCGGGCGGGCAAAATTTTGGAGGAGTCATGCATTGAGCGGGAGCCACTGAGTTCCTGCTACCTTTGGGAAAGCGAAAAGAAAACTCAAAATCGATAAACGCGAGTTGACACCTGAAGGAGTCTCGAAACCCGACGAGCGACATAGGGCGGGAATTGTCGTGGTTGATCAAGATATTTCGGTCATGGATATCCTTGAGTAATCGTTATTCTAAATTCTAGCGTTCCCACACGAAAAGGGCTTACATTGTGAGCAACCCCGTGCATGTGCATGAAGCATAATCCCTGTCAGTGGTGAGCCGTGCGAGCGTGGAAAAGAAAATGGAACTGTTTACCTCGACGAGCTGCTTCGCCAGACGTAGGCGCGCGCCGGCAGTGTCGCACGGCGGAATGTCCCAGGCAAAATCCCACAGTGGCATGATAATGAAAATCCATTTGCCGGCTCGGAGTAACGAAAGAAGGGGAATGGTATGATTCCATGCATGCCTGCGACATATACTCAGTATCCCGGAGAGTTGCATAGAGTAGATTGCATCACTTGATTTTCGAGAGATACTGCATAATTCGCCACTCGTTCGAGGCTTGTGGAACCACTTTGATGAAAATATTTCTTCCCTGCGCATCGATGCCAGCGTAGGTGCTTGCGTACTAAATGGGGCATATAAGCACTTCTACAAATTGAGTATGTTGACGAAGATGACTCACATATGGAGTAAATACAGTCAGTCGGGGGTACATTGGGGAAGGAAGTCGGTTGACGAAATCCTCGTAGCTGCTGGGGTGAAAGGCGTCACGGGGATTAGAGCGCGGAGGTAGTGGTGCACTTCGATAGCCAGGGTAGCCAAAGAGAATCAGACCATGCTGACGGAGGAACGGAACACACAGATCCCACACTCCTTTCGCTTGTTCGATGCTGAATTGGGCCCAGTCGTCGGGGATGAGGGAGAAATCAAAGGTAGTGCGCTTAGAATGCATGCGTCTTGTGTGCAAGGAGAACCTTCAAGAGAGACAAATAGAACTCGAAAAACTCGTGGGTTCAGAGTCGGACGACAGAGAAAGAGCGCAACTAACCCTAACCCTGTTGCCACAATCGCGTGTGAAAATGCCTTCGGAATCTCGGTCCGAGAGGTCTTTGCAACCTCTCATCCTTACTCTCATTGTGCTCTCATCTTGTTCTCGTCTACGTTTGCGACGCGACCTGCGGGAGTAGTCCTACGAGTGGATAGCTCTACCTCAATTTTCAAGTGCATTTGGCGAACTGATACAAGGCTTTCCAAGTCTGGCGTCCAGTTCGATGGCATCCTCTACTCGAAGTTGAGACTGCCAGCTTCTCAAAATCCTCAATCTTGTCAACTCTTATCGAAGATTTATTTTGAGACAGCGAAGCTGCAGTTGTTAAATTCATCGACATTATTAACATGGTCGCATTCACGGTAAACTACCAGCATCGTGTCTTGGTACAAAAATGAGCACTGACCAACATAGGCTAAAGTCATTCGATCCGTGCAAAATTAATGAAAGTTTAGGTTTCCGGTCTCGGTAAATTATTGCTCGACGTCACTATGAAACCCATGTGCCTGCGGGATTTTATCCACTCTCGGGTTTGTAGGCTGAAATGCAATCTAATTTCAAGTTCGATCAGTTCCAGGTTCAGAAATACAAGGCATTGCTAGAACGTACTGGCGACCGCAAAACAACCGTCTGGAGGGAACCCTCTTGTCCATTCATGGCGCGTAATGTCTCTCGGGAATTTAAACTTGCATGGGCGTCCTGAATTAATGTCTCTGACACTGGTCAACCTAGTCGGTCTACTCACCTTGCAAGAAGAGAGTTCGCATACACTGCTCGGGATCAGCTGCGAAGATAATTAATATTCTGAGTTGAACACTCACGCCGGGAGGAGACAACGAAGACGGCGAGCCAAATCACTTTGCCAAAATCAACTACGGGAATTGTATGTCCTCGCTACCACTCACTCGTTGCTTTCTTCGTAATAAACTGACGGACGAGGAGTGTCATTTCAATCAGACCTCTCGATGTACTGGAAACCTACCAAAATGAGCAAAAGGATCTGTGTGGCACTGTAACCCCCCTCGTCATTTGATTTCAGACCGTAGAAAACAACCCAACCTTGTCAATAGCCCCGTTTCTATGTCACTGAATGAGAAACCTTGATCGTAAGCAAAAGGAAAACTACTAACCTATGCTCCAGATGATAAGCTTATCAACTAACGCTACGGTTCTGCAGGACCATCAAGAATGATTCCATCGCAGTGCCGAATTTCGTACCTCTTCTGTCCAACCGCACGGTGATTGCACAGAAGATAAAGAAGAACCACCGTTGTGAATATGTCGTTCCCAGCACCGGCGCTCCACAAGAACAGCGACAACCAGCTCCAATGCTCGTAGTAGCTGTGAAGCGAACCAAGCCGTAATGTTATCCCAAACACCTTGAATACGTTCAACGAGTGTTTGTCAATGATTTTTCCGTTCAACTAATCGATTTGACGAACCACGCATGACAAGATTAGACGCACAGATGCGAATATCAAGATAGCAACGGGAATGAGGAGGCGTTTTGAAATTCTGAGAATTCTATAAGCGAAAAATCCTTGGACTGGGGAGTTGTATCAGCATTGAGGGAAAGGTATCTAAGATTCTTGAGAACGAATCAATCAAAGCTCACCGCATTCTTCGATGAGCCCAGCGAAAAATACTGCGGTATCGAGTGACTTTGGCAGCCGCCCCGTTATTAGGTCTGTATTCCGGTAATCCACTACCGTGAATTTATACAGGGCATGTGAGATGCATACGGCCTGGGCAAATTCGCAGATACTGTACGCTCGTTATTCCTCCTGTCATCACTGGTCAAGGAAAGTCCATAATTTGAAACTCACCAGACAAAGGCGACCTTGAATTGGAGAAAAACCAATTAGCGGCCCATCAATGTCATGGGTAGAGAAATATGCTCGAACGAGGGACTTCAGCTTCCACGAGTCGTCCGGAAACCGGGAATAATACACATAAGCCTAACGAACCAGTGATTTCAGAATTCTACTGAATCAAAGTTCGAACAGTAACTCACCTGGGTAACAGTGACCCCGAGAAGCATGAACGATATCAGAACTCCAATCTGATACGCTCCTGAGATACATATATTATTGAGAACAGACCAATTGCTAGTTGAGTTGAGCAAACCGACCAATATTCGAGCGAGCATCGAACGGGGCGGGGGATTCCATATCAAGAGGACGCGGAGGTGAGCGAAGTAGAAACCGCCCGAGTTATATGATGAAACCATTTCAGCCTTTCAGCCTCCCTGGCGATGTGATAAAGCAAAGGCGCGATTACGACTCTGTCCATATGTTTCAACCCTGGCAGCGGCCGTTTTAAACTGAGATTTCTAAAATTATAACAACATACTTACCTGTCGAGCCAATTCGGTGCGCCAGGATTTCCTTTGAAATTCTGGACCAACTTGGGAATCGGCAAGAGAATTTGGAATGCCAGTGGAAGGTTCGATTCTTCGAATACCAACTTCTTGTGTTGGTTGTCCGTCGAAATCCGAGTGCAGCGGGTCTGGCCAGTGGCGTCGTCGGTGTGTCGGCGTCCGCGGTAGACGGACCACGGTGTGATATGTTCCCGAGCATTATTGTAAGTACTAGCATCAGGAAAAACTGGGCTGGTATTTGCTGCCAGCCAAAGATGCATAGCACTGAGTTGCACTGAATAGTCGCAACCTTGTCTATGTAGTTGTCGTAGTCACTGTAGGATTGGCGGGCGGCGTGATAGCGCGTCATTGATGTCGGCCGTTACTATATCCGGCAATGATGCTTACAGGCAATTTGAGGCAAAGAAACATTGGCCTACCTCCCCGATGTTGTTCTCCCTGTGAAATCTGTAGATAATATAGGCAGTATTGAGCAACCATTCTCACCGTTACATTTCTCCTTCCAAATAGTAAAATTTGCCGTCTCTGAATCATGTTGCGCTTGAGCAGCGCTTTATAATTAAAGTTGAATTATGTCCATGCGGGGGAACATTGGTTGCGGGCTAGATTTGCACGCACCATGCTCCGGTCCCAGGTGTCTCGTAGTGCTGGAAAGCAAAAAATTACGGCGTGGTCGCGGACAAGAGCAGGTTCGGCCAATACCGGACGATAGAGTTTGCCGAAGCCGATCAGGTCCGAAGACCGTTGGTAACGTTGCTTTTGCTCTCACCTGTTTCCGACGACGTCGACGCTTTCCGTCGCGATGGACATGAGACTTCTTGCAACCGACTTTATTGCTTTGTGCACGTCTCGCATTTCCGGAGGCGCCTACACACTGGACAACGAAGATCTGAGAGTACTAATCCTTTTCTCTCATCATCGCTGCGCCGACGTTCAGTGCTGCAGGACGATGATAGTTGCACTGAAGCCACGCCTTGAAGGAATTCACTGAGTCGCGTATCGCTGAATGCGACCACCCTTCGACACCTGTGGCCGACTTTCCGCCGTCTTCAATCACTCGGCGCTGGCAATTTCTGCTCCAACTTTCGGTCGATATGGACGATTCATGGCAAGGATGGTGGCCGCTGTGGAGATTGTGGAATCATGGCGCCTTGATGGCGCCTCGACGGGTCGGCGAACACGGTAGAACGAGGACAGTCGATTTCACATGGTGCGCTCGTATCCCTTTGCTTTTCCGCCTCCCTGGCGCCGGACACGACCCGCACCTCCTTTGTTCTTCATCATTCGGAGGTCTATGTAGCTACCATTCACTCGATTGAACTCCCTTTACGCATTGTCCCTTCCTCCTTCACATCTACTCCTTCTTGTCTTCGACTAAGCCGGGCTAACACCTCTTTTCATAGACGTGCTTGTACCAGATATGGCGCATCGCTCGTTATCAGCTGAAACAGCGTTGTGCTTCTTTCTCCCGGCCATTGACTCTCGCTACATTGTCGTTTGCCTCGGCAACCCACCACGGACCAATTCCGTCGTTTCCGACAATGTTTTTATGAAAGCTGGACTAGCTGCTGGTAGACGCGCGGAATCTTGTCAAGAGTTCGAGGCCGCACCTCCTTTGAGCATGGATTCACCGTCGCCAATGTACAAACAGAGGGATTCCTACGGTGCGTTGTTCTTCGGACATTTCTTGCCCTATTTCCTTTCCTTGTCGACCTTCGCTTTGTCTGCGGTTCCCTTCGTTCTCTTTTGATATTGTCACTTCGCCTACCCACACAACCTGCTTTTTGATTGTTTTTCGCCACGCACATGCCCCTACGTAGCTATCCATCTATCGCCTCAATTCTCGTTCCGCCTTCCCGCGTCCTCCCTTCTTATCTGGAATCTACCCCTTTCCCCTTGCCTTCGCCTTTGCCCGTTTTCTATCTTTCTTTTCTGTCATCGGAATACGCCTGGGGGTATAGCCAGAGTACCGCCCTTCCTCTCCCTTGTCTCTTCTCTGCTACCTCCTATTATAACGTGCCTCACCCCTCTTTTCGTTCGTAGTCTACGCACTAGCTGCCGGCGCCGGACACTGGATTCAGAACAACAACAGCACCAGTCACTTGAAGGATTTGGCTGCTTCACGCGTCGCGCCGTCGTTTCTCTGGCCTTGGAGGTTGGAGAACTGAAGTAGGATTGTGGATGGTATGTACGGTGTATTCTTTGTGTTTTATTCAAATTCTTACCGGTGGTATCAAGTCCCTTCCCTGCCCGTCGCCGTATTCCCGGTCGCGTTGGCACTTGTTGGATCGATGTGGCTGACAAGCGGTCGTTTGTAGATTCGGATTCGGGTACACAGTCGCTGGTGTGAGTGGACGGGGGTGACAGACGTCGAAGCCATCCGGTCCGATGCATGCCTGCGAGCACGACGCTTGCCGTCGATGGTCACGCGTATGAAGGTTACCGTGTCGACAGTCGACGGGTCATGGATGTCATCGACATCGACCATTGACAGCTCCCCGAGGCCTCATCCGACGGTGGTGCATCGTCATCCCTTCGTCGCGGGATGGGATTGCGTAGGGATGTGCGTGAGAGGCACGCCCCGAACCTCGCCCCATCGGGATACGCGGGACGTCGATATCGACGAGGAGTTTTGTTCGAGCGACCGGTGCTGGCTTTCGCGTGATGTATACCCCCGCCTGCGACGTTTTGAGATCGATGCTTCGGTTGGAGGATGCCTGGGTTGGGCGAGGGGGTGCGTTGGGATTTTTAGGGAGAGAGGCACACAGATTGGGGGCCCATCGTCATCCCTTCGTCGCGCTATAAGATGCGTGGGGTTCGCGGGATACATACCCCGAGGCACGCGCAGAACCCTCGACGACGTCTGACCCCCGTCCGCCTGCGCGGGACGTCGATATTGACGAGGAATTTGTACGCTTTGGACGACGGGGAGTGGCTTCCGCGTGGTGTCCCCGCCTGCCCGCGACGTCTTGCAGGAGCGTTCTTCGACCCAGAGGTCGGCAGCTTGAGGACGGTAGGGGTCGGACGAGGGGGATACAGTGGGATGCGTAGATTAGCCGCGGGATGGGATGCTTGGGGCGTGCGTGGGGTCTGCGTGAGCGACCTGCGTAATAAAACTCTCAAGGTCGTCTGGCCCCATCCGAGTACGCGGGACGTCGACTTCGAGAGATACTCGTACACCTCGTACGATCGTGTCTGGCTCGTGATACGCGTGCGCACACCGCTCGACGTCGTCTGGCCCAATGCGTGCTTTGACGCGTTTGACATCGATATTGACGAAGTAATTGTGTGGGTTATGCGACGGGCGCTGGCTTTCGCGAGGTGTTTCCGCCCGTGCGCGACGTTTGGCAGGATTGGTCTTCGAGCTAGAAGGTGGCAGCCGGAGCACGGTAGGGGGTCGGGCGAGGGCGATACAGTGGGATACGTCGGTTTGTCGCGGGATGGGATACTTAGGGCGTGCTTGGGGGTTTGCGTGAGAGGTCCGCGTAGACTCATCCTCGATGTCGTTTGACCCTACCCGACGCGCGACGTCGATATCGACAAGATTGTGCGCCTCGTACCACGGTGGCTGGCTTCTGCGTGGTGCGCACGCTCGCCCGCGATGTTTGTCCGAAGCGCATCGAGAAGATAGCTGGTCGATGGATTAACCGTAGGCGGTGCAGTAGAGTTCTTGGAATGGGGGAAGAAGGAGCTTCTCATCTTTACTTGGCTTCCGCTTTTCGTCAATCTTGTTCTCTTTCCTTTGGCTCCTTTGTCTTTTCTACATCATGATGCACCTACCTGCTCCCTACACCAACCTTGCCTTCCGTTTAACGCTTTCAATCTACTTAGACATTCCGCACTACTACCGCTCAGTTCCACCCCTTCTTTCCTTCCCATCTCTGTATGTTGATGCAGCGCTTGCGAGTTGTCGGCGGCATGATAATCCAGATTCGCTTGCAGAAATTCTGAGCACAATAATTGTGCATGAACATTGAAATCGTTGCCAGTGTATGGCGAATGGACAGGAGTACTAGTCGGAAGTCTGGAATAAATTGGACACCGGAAGGGGGGAGGATTCATGTCTTGATGGCAAGAGCATGGTTTTTAGTGGATTGGAGACAAGGCAGGATGTTGTTGTGGCACTTATGTTGTGGTGAAAGTTGGGTGAAAGCCCAATGAAAGCCGCTGATTTGGCGAATGCCAATAAATTGATGGCCGGGAAAAGCCGGAGCAAATTTCCCTCCTCAGACCCCCCTGTCCAAGACCAAACCCTGCCGCCTATCGCTCCTCTCGTATCCATCTCCGCTACCGCCGACACTGGAAGTGGAATCCCAGTCCATGCCTACCCAACGCCTCTTACCGGGCGACCTGCCGCTTGGCCCAAGGCTTGGCCCCCTTCGTCTTAGAATTCTGTGCCATGATTCCTCCGGACTCCGTTCAGTCTACTCGAAGCCAACGGTTCAAAGACAGCTTTCAATTTAACTTAATTCTCTACCGCAAACCTACGAGGCTCTGTCGACTTTTGGAAACAAGGATTTCCTGAAAACGGGTGACATCAAAGTGACCTGCACATTTGGGCGGCCAATTAAAATTTCCGAGTCGTAGCTAAATCAAGATACCAGCCGCGGGTAGTGGATAGAGCTGGGAACTCACGAAGCTCATCAGTCTTCTCAAATACAGCGCCGCTGTCGTTTTCAATTGATCGCGTTTCCAGTCCAGGAAACAAGGATTCGTACGCACTCAGACACACATTTGGGCGGAATCTATAGGCAAGTAATTCAAAACAACCGCCGCGGCCAGCGACTGAAACATCACGGCGCTGAGCAGGACTTCTCGAATACAGCGCCGCCGCCGCCAATCGATCGCGTCTCCGGTCTAGAAACAAGGATACCTTACGCACCCACACACATTTGGGCGGTCGATCTATAGGTAATTCAAAACGCCGGCCGCGGCCAGTGACTGAAACATCACAGGGCTGAGTAGGGCTTCTCGAATACAACGCCGCCGCCGCTGCCCCCGATGTCAAGGCTTCCAGGATAGAATAGAATACAAGGATACCCCAGTCGAGAAAGACAGATTGAGGGGAGTACAATTTTTCCTTCTTTTCTTGAGAGCATGTGTGTATGTTTCCGCTATACGCGCCTTGGAGATGCTGATGCATCGTATACCTTTGATATCAAAGATTTTTTGATTAGTCGGCGCGTATCTTCTCGAGCATTGAACTTATATTATATTACAGGTGCTGCGGCTAGTGCGGCTAGTGAACGAGATCTCACAGCGTTGAAGTCGACGACAACCGTTCTGACCTGAAGTTTTCAGCTCGGAAAACAAAGATTTCCTGGTTGGTGAAGGTAGATTTTGGTCAATGACATGAATTGCTTTCTCCTCGAAAGACGTATCAGGCGGCGCATCTATCCGTCAATATCCGCTGCTGTCATGTATCTGGGTTCGGTGACCTGAAGATTTGCGATTGGTAAAAACAGGAAGTAAGTTGGCTCGAATGGCTTTTTAGAACCGAATATTCAACGACTGACTTTGTCCGTGACTTTTAAAGCTGTGGATCTAATCTCTGAATTGTTAATAGGTCATCGTATGTGCGCCGTTGACCATACAAGTATCCCCGCCCCTGTCAAGGCACACGGATTGTATCCCCCTCGAGCTCGCTGGTCAAGTCCAAAATCGGAAAATTTCCAATGTTGGCGCCGTCCATACGTCAATTGACGCCGGCTACAGTCTATTCAACGCTGGGGCCGCAGCAACAGCGGTGCTTCCGTGGGGTGCGGCGCACCCTCTACCTGTTTCGAAAGCTGTTACTGTTTTTCAATCCGCTGACTCCCTACCGGCGCCATGGCTCATGTCAAGGCACACATACCAGTCTCCGGTCAAGACAAATTTGGAAGATTCTCGGTGTTAGCGCCGTCCTGGAACACATTTTTGTCGAGGCAACGGTACCGGTGCTTCTGAAGTCCGCGAGTTGCTGCGCACCATGCCATTTTCAGAACTTGTTGCTGCTTCTTATATCAAACGGCGTCTACCGCTGACCTCAAGGGAGGCAGGCGTCAGAAACAGACTCAGTACCTTTTACTTTCCTAGAACAAGATCGGACATCCTCGAGGCGCGCCTCGACCGCGCGTCTTTGCGCTCAAAATTTGGTCTGGGACCCACCAACGCCCACAAAAAGATTTCAATATTTTCGATCGATCATCGTCAAAGCATGAGGCTTTTCGTAAAATTGGGCGAGGTGGGTGGGCTAGGTCGTCATCCTTGGCGCTGGTTGCCGAGAACGCGGAGGCAATTTGCCTGTTTTAGCTCGTCATCGGGGATCGCAAAGTTACTAAAAGCGGATGATCTGTAAATTTCGAGACTGTCCTCCCTTTCAAGCTCCCATCATCTGTCATCATCCGAGTCGATGCCTCATATCGCTCCCGACATGCTAAGTTAAAAGAGCTGAGGGGGGTTTGTATTGGTCGCCCAAAGGACAATACCCCCGGTGCGTCCGTCCTTATTTTGCGTTAAACAGCAGTGACCCACGAGTCATTTAAGTACTTCTTCATGGCCGTTTGCAGTTGGATGTCACCCACAGCAACTCAGCAATAGCTCCTCGATTGGCTCCACTCTACGTCTCCTACCTCCACGTCTATGGAAGGCCTCACACGACTCAGACCTCATGAGTACCTTGCCAGTCATCGCGGTAGCGAGATCGATCGTCTGCCTAACGAAATCCTCTCCCCGATATTCCTGCTGGCGGTAGGACAGCCACAGCATTGGCACGACGGTTCAGACCCTTCTATCACAACCTCACCCACAACCCTCTCTCACATATGCCGCCGCTGGCGACAAGTATCCCTCGGGACAGGCAGTCTCTGGACCCAGATCGTCCTCACCTATCCTACCTCCAATGAACAACTCACCTGCGCTCTCACATGGCTCTCGCGCTCCACAACATACCCCCTCGACATTCTCCTCGACTTCCGAGACCCCGACTGGGACTGGGAGGAAGAAACACACGGCTTCGGCTGGCGCCACATGGAAGCCGTCCTCAGCCTCCTTCTCCCCACCGCCTCACGCTGGCGCACGCTTGAACTCTTCACCGATACCTGGGCCCCCATCTACGCCTTCCTCCTCCACACACACACAATCGGCCGATGTCTCGAGAAACTCGAAAAGCTGCACCTCGCGAGGTGTAACGAGTACTTTGCACTGAAAGGGGAGGTGTTCAAGCCCGCGGCGCTGGGGAAACACCTCCCGCTCTTTGGCGGCGCAGAGGCGGCTGTGCCTCGGTTGAGGGAGGTCACTTTAACGGGGGTACATGTCGACTGGAGCGCGGGGCATTGGCAGCCGCTTTCGTGCCTTGTGAAGTTGGAGCTCAAGTATCAGGCGGCAGATGTTATGCCCAGTGTTGCGCAGTTTCGCCAGATTCTACTCCAGTCGCCTGATTTGGAGACTTTGGCGGTTGTAGGCGGCGGGCCGCAGTTTCCCACTGGGAATGAAGGAAGTCTCATCGCAGGTCGAGGAAGTATCAAGCTTGCTAGGCTCACGACATTTACCTTTGGCTTCGTTGACGCGCACTCTGCCGTGCAGCTACTCGAACTCTTTGATTTCCCCGCGCTGCGCGAACTGAATCTCGAGGATGTTTCTGCAACCCTTCAACACCAACCCCCGGAAGACGCGAGCGTACTGCTCTACTGGCTCTCCAATCCTTCTTATACCGCCTCTACAGCGTCAATCGCAGATACGAAGAATACCGATGGCAATAACATTAATTTCTATTCTTCCCTCTCCTCCGCCTCCGCCTCCTCCACCTCCTCTTCTTCACCGTTCCTTCCTCTAGGCGAAGTGCACACTCTGGCACTTCACTCAATTCACGCCTCTCGCCCCTCTTTAAAGCGTCTCTACGGCGCCTGCCCATCCCTCTCCTCTCTGCGTCTCTCTGATGTCTGCGACGAGGCCCTCGCGCTGCTCCAAGAATCGCCTCCATCATCCGCGATCCAGAATTTACTTCCCGTTTTGGACACCCTTTTCGTACGCGGTGGGAATAAAGAGTTGTTCGGACGCGTGATTTCTTCTTCGGCGCGTGAGGCGACTTTCAAAAATACGCGGTTTGACGAGTAGCTCATCGACGAATACTCCACGTGGAGAGCTCCTGTTGATCTCGTTTGTTCTCATGTTATTTCCGCGTCTCACAAAAAGAATTTGACATCTTTCTTTGTAGCTATTCTACTTGATTTTGAACACCCGCTGTCACGTATTATACATGTTATATCTTGACTTCCATCGTCCTCGATTCCCTCTGGCTCGAGATATGACGGTGGAACGGTTTTGACTGTCTTCCATGTCTACGCCACTTCAATTACTTTCGCTCTTTATCTGTCATCCCGTCAGCAACACTGCGCAACTGAACCATTGCCAGTCATATCGAATTTGTGACGGTATTTCTGTTCACTCAATGCTTGGCCGATCCGTATCATTTTGGAACAAAGATTGCAGCGCCCGAAATGGGAATTCAACCAAAATTCAACACCCTTTGTTCCAAACTGGGAATAAGGCTAATACCCCTGGCCTATTAACCTGATCAGTAACGCAGCCCATCAACTATTATGTATAAAAGCTGTTTTCACTTGGTTTTCACTGCATTTTCCTCATCCCACTGCTATGAACCGTGACGACCGCGCATGTCTCCATCTAGTAAAACCCCCGCTCTGCCGATGCACTCCCTTCGCTTTCAACTATCGAGTCCTAGCCTGCTGAGCTACTGGTCCGATGATATGTCTGTTGGGCCGAATCTTCCTCTTCACACTCTCAGCAAGCCAGCGATATGGTTTCTTTACCACTTTCAAGTAAAGAAATACATCAAAACGCACGAGGATATGCCCCTCTCCCAGGACATGCTGGACATGTTCGAAGCATATCTTGGGTGTGACTGCATTCTTTTCAGTCTGCGTTGCAAACACTAATCTCCCCTCTTAACAGGTACAAGTACATCCTGTCGGCGACAAAGACAATGATTTTGGAGCACATTTGTCAAAGAACGGAGACTACAGAACTAGAAGAGTGTTTGCGCACCCATGACATGATCTGTCTATCTTGCCCAACGGTGATCGGATTCTTAAATTCACCCGACATTCGTCTGCGCCTGTGGACATGCCTTCTTCTGGAGGATATCCCCGCGACCAAGTTACGAACCTGGGTTTTTAGCAATCCCGCCCCCTTGTCTTCATGGCCATGAAATACTTCCAGTAATTTTACATCTCCTTGTTCTGTCACTGATTTTTATGCTCATCGTCCTGCGTTAGCCATGCTTTTCTATTGCGCCACTACGAGGTCCGAAAGGATATTATCCACCAGCTCAGCCAGCACATTCTTTCCCTCTCTGACAACGATCTAATCTCCTTCCTGAACAACCATTTCAAATATGTTTCCCAAATGGAAGACTTCCCCGAGCAGCGTAAATTTTGGAACAAAATCTTCCACCGAATCTCTCAGAACCACTGCCCACTTGGAATACAGTTTGAAGTTGGGATGATTCTCGGAGCGCACATTGCGTAGGTTCATCAATTTCAAACTTGAGTCCTTGAATAATAACTGTGACCAGCGAACTCGATCACAAGTGGTCTGAACGGATTCTCAGAATCCTCAACAGCAACAATTACTCCCACAGTATTCATATCTTTATACTGGGGGCAATCGTATGCCGCCGACATACGCTAGCAAAGCTTTTACGGCCGCCAGACTACTGTCCAGACGATTTGTTTGAACTAACATGCCAGATACTGGCACAACTCACCAAATCAATCAACTCCTGCAACGATCCAATTGTCAATGTTCTATGCGACTTGGTTCGTGCAATTGTCCAGCACAACAAACGGAACTGTCGTGCAATCAAAGAGTCGGAATTCCAGTCCCTGGTAGCAACCCTATTCCGAAAGTTACGGTGAGTTTGATGTGCTGTAAAACGATATTTTGCATTCATGAATGCAGTCAGGCTTCAAAGAACTCAGAATAGGAGAGGGATATTATCACCAATTACAGATTCAGACCGCACGGTGTTGTTTCTCAGTGAATTGGCGCAATGGCCTAAGGCTGCCGAGGCTATTGTGCAACAGCAGGAGTTCCAAATCATGGATCTTCTTAGGTCTGGCAGCGCTATTGGAGTATGGTATGCGTGCCAACTTGTTGCAGAATTAGCGAGCCACCCATCAACACGGGACGCCGTGTTGGTTCCGAGTGTATGTAGCTACCTCGATGGCTTGCTACGGACCTATCAAGGGTCAATGCCGGGATCCCAAACAGAACAGGTCGCGCAGTTGGCTGTACGCCAGAACTGGTTTATACCAGGCGCTATTGAAATGCTTCGGTTGGCCAGGATTCTACGGGGATCTGCAGTGGGATGCATGGATGACTCATTCAGCTGGGTAGAAACTACCGACGGGGCATCAAGCGCGGGAGGTATACCCCGATCCATATATACTATATAGCCCATATCAATTTATACCTTAAAATCGTATGGCACCTACATTGTCACACCGAAAATCAACAGAATTCCTCCTAGTTGAATTTCAAAAGTTTCCCTTTGGGTAGACAGTTCGAAGTGATTCAACTCAATATCATGTTGGCTGCGCGGTGGTAGTCTGCTCGAAATGTTGTTACAGTTAAACCCGCGTACGTATGGGCGTAATGCCCTGTCGAAACCGGATAGGACATTTATTCTTCATCATTAAGCATTGCAGGTGAAACAAGGTGCTTACTGCGAATCAGATGCCGTCGGTGCCATTTGCCACTTGAGTCTCTTCGACGAGAGGATTAACAAAGTGGCGGGCCCAGATGTGAATTGATGTGAGGCAGGTGAGTTTGATGCGAGGCAGATCAGACAAAGTGAGGCAGATCAGCGCAAAAAGAGGCAGATGTACGTCCAAGTAGATCATCAATCAATACCATATATGGACTGCCGAAGGCCCATCAATTACCGCCGTCGAGGGAGTTAGGGCAAGCGCAGCGCGCCCTAACTTCCGGAAATTCACATTTGAGTGCAGGACGAGCTGGTTAGGGGTTAGAGTGGTTAGGGTGGTTTTGGGTTAAGGTTTGGGTTAGGGTTTGGTTAAGGTTAGGCCAAGGTATATTTTTTTTGGTTGAAGTCGGGACTCTGATGATCAATCTGCCTCTGTTGATGGGGATTTGCCAGAAATTTGCCCTCAAACAAGGCAGATTCCCTGAAATGGATGAATGTGCCTCACTTGTGCTATAAAAGGAAGTGCCCCAGCTTGTATATCCTCCTTCGACGACTGCCACACTAGGCCAGCCGAGTATGTTCAGTAGATTATCATACCCCTAGAGGGATTTATCGGAGAACAACTCACCCTGGAATCTTGCTGAAATCTTCGACCATGCGACACGGAGGCTGCCGTCACGTCGTCGATTCACCCTCGAGTTTGCGATGTAGAAGCACTGAGATTTTAGTGTGTAGAGGTTTTACTGCACATGGCAGCAAACCGTCTCGGAGAAATGAAGATCTAAAGTTGACTCAAGTTCAGTTCAAGTTGGCAATCATCGCTTGACAAGTTGAACTTGAAGCAAACTTGAAGCCGAGTCTCAGGCTTGAGCATCACGATACACATGTAGCGGTGGTGGCACAGAGAAGCGAGGAGCCTGAATAGAAGAACGACATGATCTTGCCGTATGCAACAGGCAGCTCGTAGCTCGGGAAAGAAGAAAAGAAAAGGTGTCGTCGTGGAGGATTGAAAGAGCACGTTCGGCAAATGCCGGATGATCATCATGGAGGATGATCCGCCGAAGTGACCGAAGCCGAATAAGCCCGAAGACTGTGATGACCGTTTCTAAGCGTCACATTGCTTTCGCTCTCACCGTCGCCGCCGTCGTCGACCGACTCTTGCTCACTGTCTTTTACGACGTCGACGCCCGCACCCCTCGCGGTTTTTGCGTTGCTCACTTCCACAGTGCATAGCAACCGCGCTTGCTTTGGCTTGGCTTATATTAAGCTCGCGCCGTTACCTCGCCTCCTTTCACCTCTCTTCTCCTTCCTCACCGATTCTACTCAACACGCAACACGATGTCCTCGTCTTCAGCGTCGTCAAAATCTTCCATATCCCCAGGACCCCAAAATGGTACCGCCACACCGACAAGCAGCGACACATCTCCGGGCATATCGACCACATTCAATGATCCGTTTCCGAGTGGGTCTGCGACGTTGGTGCCGCCGCCGCCGGGTGGTGGTGCAGGTGGGCAGGGGGGTGGTGGGGGAGGAGGAGGAGGTGGAGGAGGTGGTGGTGGACCAGGCGGGATTCAGTCGTCTGCGCAACTTTATCGTGCGTTTCTTCCTTTATTTTCCGTAGCTTTGAGCGATATGCTGATTATATCCCTGCCTTCCATATACTTTATCAACATCAATCCTATTCTTGCTTTCGGCTTTCGCACTTTAACGCTCGTACTACCTGTCTGCCTGCCCCGTCTTTTATTTTATCCTCATCCACTCCGCGGATGTACATTTACATGCCTTACTCATGTCGACCAACAACAACACCGCCATGAACACACGACCACCCGCCCCTGGCCCAAATCTGCCTCCGTTTCGTACTTCATCCGATTCCTATTCGGGCTTGGTCTGCTTTCGATTCCGCAACGCATGTCGTTCTTGCCTCTCCGATGGGATGCGTTCCGTTTCTCCCATGCACAACCCACAACCCTCATGCGCCTCCTACCCCTACCTGTACCAACTCATCCCCACCGACACGCCCCACCCCACCGACGCCTCCCCCCATCCTCCTCCACGTGTTCCTCTCCAAACGGCGCCAACAACTTCTTCACCAAAAACAACATAGTCTACACCTTTCTCGCAACGCTCATCCTCCTCCTCGGCGTCTCCTCCGCCATCGTCGTGCGTTCGCTACTGTTGAGGAGACGACATCGGCGTGAGTACTCCTTCCGTTCTCTATACCTTTTACCTTTTCGCTGCGATCATCTTTGTCTTTCTTCTCTCCTCCTTTCCTCGCAGAACAAGACCGCTCACACTCCCTTGCACACAGGCATGGTCGCCGAAGCCATCGCAAATGGCACCTGGATCCCGCCCGCGCCTAGAGTGAAAGTCGATCTGAGGAAGAAACCGCGGTTGTGGGATGTGTGGATCACTCCGCCTTCTTCGTCCGCTGCGGATACACGTACAGAGCAGCAGAATGCGCCACCTAAGGCCGGGGCTGAAGGTGCCGCGGCGGAAGGAAGCGAGAAGAGGAGTTGCGAGAAGGAGAGGGTGGTGCCTGGGGATGGGGAGGGGGAGGGGGAGGGGGAGGAGGGCGAGTGGGATGTAGTCATGGTGCGTATTTTTTTCGTTGCTGGTTCCATGTTCTTGGCTTTTGGTTTTCTGGTTCTTTGCTTTTCGTTTGGGCTTTCGTTTTTGGGGTTTTTCTGCTCCTTTGCTTTCCGGGGCGGGGGCTTTGGGACGGTGCGGACATGCTGAGATCTTTGCCTCGTGCTGTTGGTCTTACCGACGCTGTGCTCGGTGGCCTTTCCAGGTCGAGGTGTCGGCCTTAGCTACCTGGCTTTGCCTCTGCCGTCTGTGCATCGTGCCGTCATGCGGTGGTGTTGAGTACGGTCTCAGCTACTCGTGGTCGAGCCCAGTGCGGTGTTTGAGTTGGGATGTCGATCGAGCGGGACGGACGACTCAGGCTCAGGCACGTTCGGGACGAGATGAGATAGTCTCAGTCTTAGTTAGTCACGGGCTGGTGTGAGATGAGATAGACTTAGTCTCACTGGTCGCGGATCGACGATGAGATTGTAGACATCGTGGCAGTCTCGTCGTCTCGCGGTCTCAGGTTCTGCTTCTTGGCGATGGTGCTGTGTCTGTGTCTGAGATTCGGTCTGGGATTGGAATAGCGCTCGAGCTCTTACGCATCTTGCGATTGGGGAGGCTCTCAGATGGGGCGCAATGGCACGACGGGGAGGAATGAGAAGTCGGGCGGCGAGACGGGAGGCGACATCGCCTTCTATATAGGTCGCCGGCGTTGGTCGCGTCCCAGAGCGAGGCACATGAACGGAAGCAGCGCTTCTTTGAGACCCCGGAACGCCAAGGGGGTATCCGATGCATGCAAGAGGCGGCGGCGGGAGAGGACGACGAGGAGGAGAAACCTTGGCCCTTGCTTGGCGACGTGGCGAATGAAAGCTGTCGAAGCAGTCTGTCTCGTCTTGCGTGTCGAGGAACCCGACGTTGTGGAAGTTTCACTCGCGTTCACCGTGCGGCGGTGGTCTCAGGACTGTAGCGGTGTCTTGGTTTGGCGGGGTCTCAATCCTCCTCGGTTTCGGTTGTGTTAGCAGTGCTTAGATCCGTCCCAGCACGCCGGGCGAAATGTCTCGTGCCTCGGGTGCTAGGTTAGGTCAGACTCGCTGAATTGGGGCTGGGGACATGTCGTGCCACTGGTCTTGGGGTTGCCATAGCGGGGTCAGCGGGCACGTCGGATGCGTCGGTTTTGGTGCGCGAAGGGCTGGCGGACTTGCGTTCAGCAGGAAGGTTTCTTGCGTGAAGGCATCGCGATCTTGGGGGAAAGCATGGTCTCCGGGACGCGGCCGTGCAAGCTCGTCAGCTTTTTTTTTTATATCTCTTACAGTGATGGTGGTTGGTCCGTGAGGCGGACCAAGCATTACTGGGAGTAGGAGGTCTCAACCCGCGGTCTCGATCACGTTAGGATTTTCCAGACATCGCACCGCGAGTTTCCGCAAGCCAAGGTGGTATGTCTTGCGCCTTGTCGGACTCGCTACGATTGGGAGACGACTGACCGACATGCCACTCGTCTTGGGGTTACCCCTAGGGACGAGACGGTGAAAGCTCGCTTGTCGGCGTGTTCTTTGCGGTTCCAGCATTGGTGGTGGTTGTCTTCACACGAGTGAGACGGGCCAAGTATCACTGAGGGTAGGAGGATACGGGTCATGATGGTGGCTTCCGAGAATATGCTGAACAACATGATTCGACGATTGGCGTCGTCCCGTATGTCTTCTCCTGGATAAGGAGAGGAAGCCGAACGTCTGCGCGTCTCCTGTGTCGTCTCGTTTCAGTGCCGGCATGGTTTGTGCAGTCGCTTCGCTCCCTCCTCATCCCTATCCCATCGTGGCTTTCCTTCTCTTTCATGTGCTTCTATCTTGCGCTTACTCCTTTTCTCTTCTTACTCGTCGCATCATCCTCTCTTCATCTCCTGCCGCTTTTCTTTCTTCCTTCCTTCTTCCCTTCTTCTCCCCCACCTCTTATCACACAATACTGATCGTCTTTCTTTTGACTATAGCCCTTCGCTGCATCATACTCTCCGCCACCCACACTTCGCGCCTCTCCAGCGGCCTCAGCTGCACTCTTACCACCTCCAACGTCACCCATCCGAAATATCATCCCTTCTTCCACGACAAACCTGAGCACCGCACCACCGTCGCAGGCAGGGACGGACCCCACGTTACCATTTATAGAGCAGCCGCGCGTGCGAGTCGCGGTGTTGGTCGTAATGCCTTCGCCGGGGATGTTTGCTCTTAACGGTGCTGCATCATCATCGGCTTCATCTCCACAATCCCTACCGCAAACACCCTCACGACCACCCGCCCCCGCGCATACACACGGACCGTGGGCACCCTACCTCCCGCCGCTGGCGCCAGGCGATGACCCCGAGGATGTGGGGCTGCCGTATCTGGAGGTCGGCGTGGCGAGCGTGGGGGTTGTGTCTGTGGAGGAGGGGGAGGAGGATGATGGGGTGGCTGCCGGGAGCGGAGGTGGAGAGGATAAGCGGGAAGATGTGAAGCGGTGACGCGGCGTGAGGGGATGAGGGGTGGCTGATAATATCTTGGACCGTGGCGGGGATTATTCGATATGATAGATATTATTCATGGGATTATTGGATGCAAGTCATTGACGAACAATAGTGACTGTACGAATTGTATGCATATAATGAATGGACGGATAGATTGGATGGACTTGGTAATACATTGAATTGAGTAATAAAGCTGCTGGTATTCAGGGGAGGGTTTCGCAAGACAGGTGAAGTACGCAGCGCTGTACTCGAGTACTACTAGCCTCTAGCAAATCCGATGCATATTGAAAGTAACGAGCGAGTTGTGATTATCTATAACTAATATCTAGAGGATCGAATTCAAAATGCACTCAACCTATTTAACCGAATCGTCCAAATTCCCCCAACACTTCCACCTCGTTCAGGAAGTCCGTCAGATTGCGCCTGCGAGTATCTTTCACCGGCCGAACGTCCCCATCCACCAACCTCAACACCATCTTCGAACCTTCCTTGTACGCAGGCCAGAACACACCGGGGTCAGCGTCGTTGGTGAAGGTGATGTAGATATCCTGCATTTGTGTTTTGAGCTTTTGTTCGGGGACAATTGGGAAACCCATATCAAGGTAGTATAGGTCGGAGGTGTGGAAAGCTGTACACGTTTGGGCCGAGTGAGTTAAATTGATCAATTCAAATTGATAGCGCGTTCACGTACCCCCAAAGAAATCAGGCGTGCCCGAAGGATGTTGTTCGAACGAATACGCCCATACGTTTTGTCCTCTCTCGGGAGCGGAGGCGCTCCTCAGGAACAGTCGCTGCGGGCCCAAGAAGGAGTAGTCCGTCTCAAATTGCGTAGCGCGGTTGTAGAGACTGCTATTCGAGAGGGAGTCGGTAGGGTGCGCGTAGAGGTCGACTAGTTTCGAGACCGTCGCCTCAGATGCATTGTATGTCGCGTGGGACGCGATAAAGGCGTGCATGATGGCGTTTTCCTCGTCCGCGGTAGGCTGGGGTGTCAATTCGAGGAATCCGGTACCGATTACGCTTTAAGAGTGATTTAACTTCGTCACAGAAAGCAGGAGAGGGGAAGTGACATACAAATTGCCTTCATTTCGATTCGTTCCGGTGATGATAGGAAGTTTGAGGAAGTCTCCGTCGACCACTTTTTTGGCGGGGTATTCCTCGATGAGGGAGCCTTGAGGGCCTTTGCATGTCACAGACCAAAGGGGTATGGGGACGGGACCTGACGGGGTATACGTCTGGAGGGCGAAGGACCAGAACGTCTATCGAGTGGCCGTCAGCATGAATCCATGGTTAATGAAACAAGCGTACGTCAAAAGGCATGTTCTGTAAACACTCAAACGACCCTGGACCCGTGCCGCAGCCGGTAATATTACCTAGGATATCGTATCCTCCGCCAGGTCGATCGTGCCATTCGCACGGAGGAGTGTTCTCGACGAGCGCGGTACCGGAGCTAGATATCCCGGCGCGGAAGGTTTGCCTCGAGTCGGGGTATAGGTAATGCATATGCACACTTGACCCTCCTGCAGCGATGTGAATTGGCGTTCGGTCCAGAATGAAAAAGAGGACAAATTCGTACCAGCTGACTCGCCGGATATTGTGATTCGTGAACCATCTCCACCGAAGGCCTCTGCGTTGTCTTGGATCCATCGTAAAGCGTCTCGCTGGTCTTGGAGTCCGACATTCAGAGCGGCAGACGGGGCTTGTGCACTGCCAATCTGAACAAGAAAATTGAATCCAATAATCGAGATGAATGCGGGCCAAACTTACGAATCCGAGCACACCAGTGCGATAATTAAATGTAATGTATATTACTGGTCTTCCAATCGCAAGACTCCTGCGAACTAAGCTGACCCCATTCCATTCCGATCCAGATCCAGAAAAGTATCCGCCACCCTGAAAAAGGACAAATGTTAAGCAGTCAAACGAAGTCGTTCACAGGATACGCACATAGATGTAAACCAGAATGGGCAGTTTCTTCTTCGGAGGATAACCTGAAGGACGCCAAACCTGCAACGCGTTCAGCCAACTCCGAAAAGAAAGGACTGGAGGATACTGGCATTGACGAAGAAACAATCTTCGCTTTGATTAGCGCCTTTGAGCGGTGGACCGGCAGCCAGGCCAGCGACGCTGAGCGGGGCAGGAAGCTGGGGACAATCCGCGCCGAAAGTCGTAGCGGATTGTGTACTGTTCGAGATGACGATTTGGGTGGCGGGCAAGAAACGAGCGGCGGGAGGAGAGGCAAAGCGCATGCCAAGGAATGCATCGAGGTTGTTTTGAGCGTCGTGAACGCCAATGTAGGTGCCGGAAGAGGTGTGCACCGTGGGTTTGAAACCAATTACAAGGTTAGGAAGAACGAAGCAAGTAGCGAGAAGAGTTAGGGAGGGTGTTTTAGGTAGCATTTTGAGAACGCAAACGAAATAGAAATGCGAGTCGCATTTTATGCCGAAAAATGTTGCGGATTCCCGCAACAAACGGAGGAGAATGTAGCGAATGAAAGATCATCGACGGCGGCGCGCCAGAGTCGTGGGCTCGGAAACAATACCGAGGAACGCATGTCGCATTTGAGGTAATTTGCGCTTACTACGTAGTATGCGAATCCTTATATTGGTTGGTAAGTGTCGGATGTTGACCACACAAACAGGGTAGCCGCAAGGCGGCAATTGGCCAGCACGCTTATGAAGCGGAAAAGTGGGAATCCGAATAGGTACTGTCACTCACAGATCCTCGTGAATGGAGAAAACTCTAGGAAAGAGTCGCACATTATGCATCTGCAGCTGAGAACAGCCGGTGGAGACCCGAATCCAAGCTTTGAAAGTAGTGCTGTACCAAGTGGTAGCAGGTGGTAGCAGGAGTGGTAGGCCACTGGTGGCAAGCAGAAGCAGTGAGATAAGTATGATTAGGCGGACGGTTCAGCGACGCCCTGGGGTTTCTCAGCGCCTTCGAGCTTGCAAGACCCAAGAGCCGTTAGCGTGAAGAGGGGTTGATCGGATCATAGGATCACAGACAGAATGCCGTGATTTCGGCGTTGGCTCAACCAATATTAATGTGTGCGCTGTTTTGCTACTCGTCTTTCGATATAATATGCTTGTGCGATCTGCAGAAAATTATAATTGGTGCTGCTTGCCTTCAAAACAATAATAAGAATAAGTACCGTAAGGTAGGCCCCATCCATACTCATCCAAACATCAAAGTCGGGTTCCCACGGCTCTAAATATTAGTATCAAGTGCTTTTAGAATGAAATTAATAAATATTCTGGCCGGGCAAAATCTTGTATACGTGCAGCCAAATCTTGAGAAAGTTTGGTGAAGAACTGAAGGAGAAGATGAATTCTTGCTGGTCACAATGCATTTGGCAGTGATTCTGTGATCCCCTTGGATCCCCTCCAGCAAAAAGGCTACCTTGTCCCTCAGTTCTTCCTCAATTGTTATGAAAGTTTCAAGTCCTATTCTTCATACTATGCATACAAGGGCTTTGCCCGGCCAGAATATTTAGTTTCATCCTAAAAGCACTTGATACTAATATTTAGAACCGTGGGAACCGAATTTTGATGTTTGGATGAGTATGGATGAGGCCTATTTTACAATTTCATTCAAATCAGCATCTGGAACCACTTCAACAATTCAACACGGGCAAAATTTTGCGTGACACCCTGCGAAATTTCAGAAAAAGAAATGTGTCACGCAAGATGGTGACTTTTTTGCACATTTTGACTGGGACTAGGGTTTGAACCCGTCCGTCACGGTGACGGACAGGCTGACAGACACCATCCGTCCTGGGCTTGAGTGTGGTCATCTGACGGACGGTGACTGACGGTGTTGTGCCGTCTCTCTCACCGTCAGATTTCTGCCAAGCTGAAATTGCTGCTAAATGGTGTGCCGACACTGCCGAGGTATGGAACAGATTTCTTTGTGATACCGAAGAGTGTACTCATCTGATTTCACGCATCTTGACATGTATTGGGTGGAAATGGTCCCATTTTGAGGTCTGCAACATTTGCCGGAAACCCTGTCACCTCAGGTCCCAGTCCGGACACAAAATGACCCGCAGCCCGACAACTTGGGGTCACACATCCGGACAAGGCTGGTGGGCGGATCACAGTCTAGACAAGGTTTGGCGGCTATCAGCTACATGGACAATGTGCCGTACGTCAGCTTTTGGATTGCTCTGTTGATTGGTTTCAACACTGTTTGATCAAACAGGCCGTTAGTGGCAATCAAGTGATATTATGGCAGGAGAAACGTATAAAAGGCGAGGTCATAAACAAGATTCAGACACCTGGCTCAAGAGGAGAACTGAACACTGGGATGTCATTTGAAATTTTTCTATTCAAAGTTTGAATAGAAATATATAAAAAGTCTATTGCTGAAGTGCAAAGCCAGATTCAAACAGTTCGAGGTCTTCAGAAGCAGGTGAAGCTGGGCCGTGGACCACCATGGGAATGGGAGGATGTGTCTCAGTATTGGAATTATGCTACTCCAACTTGGGAGCGAAAATTTAAATTTTTGATCTCTACATTCGAAAAAGGCCTCGGTGTTGCAACCAAGTGACAGTTGAATAAATTAAGATTCAATTCAGCAGCTTCACTACAGTGACACTAATTTGAACTGCCTTTGAACCAACGTTGGTTGACTGTAGATAAATTATGATTCGATTCAGTTGTACATAGATCATCTAGGGCATAAATATTCAGAACACAGAAGAGACCAATATATCATACAGAAATCTGAGACAATTTCTACTCTACAGCAATTGGAACTTCATTATCCATGTCAACTCCGGACTTCTTGATAGAAGTAGAAACAATCTGCACAGGAACTTGTAGGTTAACAAGTTTTCCCAAAGCCTGTTGATTGATTACAGGATCTTTGAGACAAACAAGCCGAGAGTCAACCTCCGCAACACTTTTGGTTTGAGCTGCTTGCTCAAACAATGGTCTAGCTTGTGACCAAAAGGTTCTTGCCTTATTCCAGTCTCTATGTTTGTGGGCCAGGTCACCAAGACGTAGCATACACTCTGCGCGATATTGATGGATGTCCATGAAAGTGAAGCCCTCCAGAGCCAGAGTATAAAGGGTCATTGCAGGGTCTTCATTTTCAGCTACAAAGGTGTCTCCAAGAAATAGAAGTGCTTTGCAAACTTCAGATTTCAGTTTGCAATGCATTGCATGACTCAAGTAAACTACAGTCAATGTTGAGCATTCATCTGATGAGGGCCAGAGTTTAGGATTGCCAAGTCTTTCAAGACAATAAGATTTTGCTTCAACATCTTGTTCCCATGCAACCTTGAGGATCTGTTTGAATCTGAGCTTTGCCCACTCAACTCTACCTCTCTTTAGATTCAGCTCTGCTTCAACCATATCACAAGTAAGCATACCACCATTTCGATCAAGCCTATCAAAAATTTCTCTTGAAGTATGTAAAGCTTGGGATATGTCCTGCGTGACTGTATTCTTGAGAATATCAATATATGCCGAGTTGAGGAGGGCTACCGCATGAGCATGATTATTGTCCTCTATGGATGTATTCTCTATCACACTGCGAAAAATTGTTTGTGCTTGGGTGTATTCTGACTTCCTTAGATGGATGTCTGCATGGTGCAATGCTATCGAGTAATGAAGGAATCCACCAGACAGGCCACAGATATTAATAGTGTGTTGTGATCTCTGAAGCTGGGATATCGCTTCCCTATAATCACCAACATCTATCAAAATTGATGCTCTGATATAGCAAGCTTGAGCTTCAGTGTAGAAATTTCCCGAGGATTGAGATACTTGTTGTCCCTTCAACACATAAGTATTTGCATCGACATAATTCCCACCCCTCCACATTACCATGCCTATTTTGATTAGAGAATTAGACTGATGGTGGGTGTTGCCACTAGATCTAGCCAAGTCTAATGCTGCTTGATAATATATTTGAGCCTGAGGCAGATCTGGTTTGCGACTCATGAAATAGTTCCCTAAGTTGATATAAAATTGGGCTAGTAGAGTATTCACCACATGCAAAATTAAGACACAGCAAAACTCACTTTCAAGATCAATATTGTTGAGGTTGTGGAAGTGGGCAGTTTTTTCAGTTACCCACTGCTCAGAAATGACCCACTTGTGTCTGAATGAATGCAGGTCTTCAATGAGAAATCTTGCAGATATAGACTTGTCATTCAATTGAAGTAAAATAGGTTCCACTTTATCCATCAATGATGTGGATCGCCGCCCAGTGACTCGGTAGAATGAATTCAGGTAGAGAATACAGTATATAAGAGTCTTTATGTTTGAGGATTCTGCAGTCAAATCTGGTTGCAAAATCTGCTGCAAATTTCCCAGATTGTAAGTTATTTGATTCATCACAGATTGGTGCTGTTCTGCATTGTAATTGTGATATATCTGTAGAACTGAATGTAGATAGCGTTGGACAGCTTGTATCAGTATCCGAGATGGTGGCATATACTGTTGTACATGCTCGCGGATGGGCACAAGGGACTTCAGCCGCTGGTGCTTGTCTAGATATGCTAATGACGTAGAAAGTAATACGGATCTGCATTTCAAGATGTGAGAGATTGGAAGCTGGCTTTGCAGCAGTTCAGTATCTGACAATCCATTTGGAAGAATTGAGAGAAGACTCAGTAAGTCTTTGCTCTCCGAGGTGACCCTTGAACTAGACAAAGACAGACCAATAGAAATGTCAAGGTTGGACTTTCTATCATAGCCCAAAGCAAGGATTGAAGTCCTCTCATCTTTCCAGCGACTTGAAATTGTAGAGAGACCTTCATATTCCACAAGGTTGGCCATAAGATCAACTGCAAGAGGCATGTAGTCTGTATATTGAAGTACTTCGTTTATCTGTTCAATAGAATCACAGCCATTTGTGATGTCCTTGAATGTTTGTAGTGCTGCATCTTTTGAGAGAGGTTGAAGAGGAGCTATAAATGGATGAGTCCATTTAACTTGCTTTGGTCTCTCTACCCCTCTCATTGTAATCTGAACAATATGATATAAGTCATCATTTGTATGAATTCATGCATGAGACATACAATCAATGCTAGATGGTCAATATCATCTAACATGGAAAGAAATTGCTCTACAGAATCTTGTGACTCTGCGGTATCCCACACAGTTTCCAGATTATCAATGACTAGAAGGCAGTTTGCAGTCTTCTGAAAGAAGCGGACGACTGATTTAGTCAGATCTGGGGCTGGATCTAAACCAATGTGCAATCCAACAAGTGCAGCTAGATCACTGGCACTGATTGCAGCTTCAGCAGTAACAAAAAACCTATGTTCAAATTTGGCCAATGTGGTTGGATGATGAAGAACCACTCTTGCAAGACATGTCTTCCCCATTCCACCCCCTCCGAGGATGGCGATTCTAGGTGACTTCTCTTCTTCCAGGAGTTTTATAAGCATTTGGACCTCTGTCTCCCGACCGTGAAATACATTCGGAGTTGGTGGTAATAATGAAAAAGAATTGGAGCTAGAGACTGATCAATTGGAAGCAATTACAGATTGTATTATGAAATGATACCTATTCATTGATAAATTGGTGCCTTTGTATGAACCCTTTGCAGAATCAACAATCAGCTCCAGAGTGCAATTGCTTGGGGACTCACAGATGACGTATAAGAGAGAACATCAGAAGATTCCTGAATTGTTTTGAGTAATTCCACGTGCATTTCTTGTAAGGTTCCTTCTAGCTCTTGGCTGTGATTTACAAGTTTGGATGCAGTGCTGACCTGATTTTTTTTCAAACAAAAAGTCAACATATAAATAAATCTCCAACGATGATGATTGTTTCTACCTGGAACCCTTCAATGGCCTGAGCCAGACCTGCTTGACAGTCTTTCAGTAGCGCAGTAGCTTCAGCGAGGCGGAACAATTGTTTGATTTTATTTCCATCTTGTTGTGCTTCAATGTAGGCATATATCTTGCGGAGGGTTCTATGATTTTGATTGAGTGTTATGATCTTCCTTGAATATAAACTGTGAATAGTAAATACTCAATAAATCTTCCAACGTGATCCACTGTGTCCACTGGCAATGAACCAGGAACCTCGGACTTGATATGAAGGTTGACAATTTCAAAAATGATTTTATGAGTGGTTTCCATGAGTTCAACACATTCACTCTTGTTGTGCTTGATACGCTGGGCACATATAATGAGTAGGGCTGCACTTTGTCATTGCTTTGTTCCTTACTTGGGCAGCGTCAACCAATGCCTGAAGGGTAGCAGACATTGGACGAATAAATGCGGGTCCAAAAGCATCATTGAGCTCGTGTAACACTACAATGAGAGGCTTAAACAAGTTCGTGATGTTTTCAAGACGACCATCTACAAAGTTCGGTTGCCGGGGCATCTTGAAGAAGGCAGAAAGTTGGGGCGTAACCCTTTTTATATCGTAGCACAGAGGTAGTGCAAGTCAGGAATCTGGTAGCCAACTATCAAATATTTGTTCATCATGAGATGAGGATACACAACATGATGGTCCGAGATTGTTTGGATGAGGTTTTGTTGTGGTCCCGAACAGCACGAGAGGGAAGCCATGCGGTCGACATTGCTCAAGCACAATGCGCCCACTGACATGGTAAAATTCTGCCCACAAATAGCCTTTATGGCATATGGGAGACCGAAATATGTTGTCACATTCTCATCATTCATATGAGCCGACTGAGGCGTCTCATACGCAGGCGTCGGAGTCCTCCCTGCAGCGGCAAAAAACAAGGTGGGGACGAAAACATGTTGGCCACGTCAACTGTCAAAGGAAGAGAAAGAAAGAAAGAAAAAGAAAGATTTGCAGCGCCGCGAGAAACGAGCTATCGGTATGGGGTCGTATGAAACAGAATAGGCAGATGGGGAGCAGAGTGAAACGAGGAGTCAGATAGAAGATGAGAAAGATGCACCATCTGCACACATCCACACGCCAGGATAACCAAAATGGACGAGCCGCCAGCGCCCATTGCGCAACGACATCAATCTAGGTCCTGGTCTAGGTCCTAGGATCTGCTACCTAAGACCGGAAATCATGGTACAACACCAGGTGAGATGCCTCGCAACATCTCACTCGACTCAGACCAGACTCAGATCATTATATGGAAGAGGAGAAAGACCATGCCTGTATACGGAAGTCGAGCGCCACCAACAAGAAGGCGCTGACAGAAACGAGATAGAGTTCGACAGAACAGATGAAGAAAAACAAAGAGGTGCGGGTGTGAGGTGGAGAATAGATTTGGGGTGAGGGAAGCGGAAGGCTACCCCAAATCAAATCTCCCCAACCACTCGAGGGAGTCCCGTTAATGCTATCGCCCCAACGCGTACCCCGAGATTTGGGTAGATATCACCGCCAACGAGCCAACGAGCCATACCCACCACGCGCGGACACGACGGAGATTCGAGCGAGACACAGGTGGTTCGTCGAGCAACGAGAAGGCTTAACGACGCCATCTGAGCGCGGTGGTTCTGGCTATGCGTCTCCATGCTTTGAGCCGCATACGCCCTGAAAAGGAAAACACGTTAGCCAAGTCAAAGCATGCGGAGGAGACAAAGAGGCGCATACCATCCTTTACGCATCATCCACAGGCGATACGGAACTTTGATAACTCACGAGCGCGCGTGCGAAGACGATCGCTTTACGGTCCAACTGCACGGTCAGTCCGTGCACGGGTCTTCGCAACACGCTCCATGCGAATACCACCGGATGAATGGTGAGCAACCGCCGTCAGACGCCAGCCCATCACTCCTCTCCCAGACCCTCCGCCAAAAAGCCGATTTTGAGCGTAAGCAACACTCAATTGATGAGTGTAGATCCGTAATCGAAGAAAACGGATATCAGCATCGAGCCGACCTCGAAGTATACATCGACGAGGGAAAGAAGGCGTATGTAGACGATACTTGTATTGAGGGTGAAGATTTGGGAATAGATGCGAGGAGAAATAAGGAAGGACGGCGCGCGGCATGCGGAAGTAGGGTAGGCAGAAGAAAGAGGAAGGCAGGGTCGGATGCATATAGCTAGTGTGCGGGTCAGGTCGAGAGTGTGTGGTAGACAGCACATAGGAAAGATAAACGACAGGAGCAAGAAACCAAGCAAAGCGGAAGCGAAGTAAAGACGAGAACGTATGATGCATAGCATTCCCATAACAAATCCCCCAGCTCCGCCCGCTGAACTCATCCATCCTCCGTTTATCCTCCCAAACCAAGCTCACAAGACACCGCGGGCGGACGGGGATACCACGCAAAGCAGTCGCTACTGGACGCCGTGAACGCGTATGTCGACTGCCTTGTCGATATTGGTGGCAGTTCCGGTCCCGACAACGTCATAACGTGCCCGACCTACTGCAATGTCGGCGTCGGCGTCGCGCGTATCCGGATGCCAAGCAGATTTGTGCGTGCGTTGAGAACCCAGGCAGGTATCACGCAAACCCCCGGCGCGCACACCAAGCATCCCATCCCACGAACGACATTGGCACACCACGCAAATGCACATCTGCCCCCCGATCCGCAACACCACCCAACTCGACCATCCTTCATCATCCACCAGACGTAAATCGTCGATATGGCGAGACGTGGCGGGGCGGGGACTCGGAAACCACGAGATCATGAGTCCCCGGCGGACGACACGGACGGTGACTTCGTCAACGTCGATGCCTTGCCGGTATCAGGCTATCATAGCCCGATACCAACATCCCTCATACTCTCTCGAGCGCGTATGTGGTCCTCGACGACAATTGTCTCACGTCGTATCTTGCATACATGCCGTTGGCGGTGAGCTATCATCGCCCCAGAACCATCCCGCGAAAGCCCTCAGCGACACGAAGACAACAGATCTGAATCTGCGAACGGCCGCCATGTCATGCGAACCACGGCCCACTCCGGCGACGATCGCGACGCAGCCATCCCCGCGCCTATACCTTCTCCCTACAAATCTCGCACCATCGCCCAACGCAGGCATCGTCCGTCTCGAACGCCAATCGTTGAACGTCGCAAGGGACGGGGGCACCACACCCAGTCGGATGCCGCCCCATGCGATTGTGATAGTCGATGTCGACGCCTCGTCAAAGTTCCGTACGCATGAACCGCCGCCTCGACGCCAAGCGCATCACATCGCATCGTATCGTGAGCGCAGCAAGCCCGACAACCTCGGCGTCGGAAGAAGCTGCCGTATCACCTCCGCCCAGATGCATCTCCACCACGGTGGGGATTAGAGATCCGATTCATCCGAGTCTGCAAACGAAGAACCGCGGGTGAATCAGCTCCGTCGGACAGCGGTAGACGATCAAAGAGGAAGACAAGGCATTAAAGAGGGCGCCGTATAAAATGTATATGGATGTGGAGGGAAAGGGTAGATGACGGGATGCCAGAAAAGGAGGCAAACGATGGTATCCGTGGGCCAGACATTGAGCAAGAAGGGGGGAGAAACTCACCGTGGAATGCCTCTGACTCCGCCTCCGTTCTTCCAGAACGAGATACCCCAGCGCGATGGCGAAATTTCTGAATGCAGAGAAGCTGAAATCCCATCCTCTATCTTCCACCAAACGTATAGATCGATGTTGCGCGACGTGACGAGCGGGCGCAGGCGTCGTGCAGTGTCATCATCGGATGACGCGTACGAGTCTTCATAAACGTCGATGCCTTATCGTCGACATCCCAGGTCTTGTGAGCAGGTATCGCCACCCATAGTGATGGCTCGTACGCGCGATGGTCGACGTCAAGTGCACTGGGACAAATGGACGATGTCGAGGGTGATTGTGTCCCGCGACGACGACGCCTAGCGATACGACGTATCCGAGGCCGAATCTGCACACGACTGCGCTATAAGTCAGTTAAGCCAACGAGTAAACATTAGAAAGGAACGGAGGAGGGGCCTATGTATGTGTGGTTAATTATGAAAGCGAGAAGGGAAGAAAGAGGGTGCGCCTTTCGTGAGCGCGACTGGGAGTACAGTGACGGGCGGGGGAGGGAAGTAACCAGGCCGTATTGTGCGCGAGTGAAAGGAAGATGAAATGGAAAACGCGCCGTATTGTCTTGACACCCGTCCCACTTTTGTTCTCATACAATCGGCCGCCAAATCTGTGTATCTTGGTTCTGTTTGCGGATCGGATTCGACACCGTCTTGAGGTGACCGGTACTGCTATTGTTCGATGTCGAGCGTTGGCGGGCTGCTGTGCGAACGAGCTACTGGCTAAAACAAAAAGAAATGTCAGCCACGTCGATATTTGATGAGCAGAACGCCGAAAAGCGAGGCAAAGAGACAGCGTAAGGGAGGACGCCAACGAGGCGCATTCGGCGACGGAAGAAAAGAGAAAAAAGACAGGTAAGGAGGATGGATCGCGAGCGAGGTAGCTGGAGAGTGGATGGATAGGTATGTACGTAGGTGGATGCGTGTAGTACTACAAGCGAAAGAGAAAGGTGGCCGGAAAAGGGAACATAATGAGGAGCAATGTCGAGGAATATAAGTTGAGGCGATAAAAGAAACAAAGGAATCGATAGATGATACTGTATGGTAGGGAGACACAAGGGGATGGAGAGATAGAGAGATGTTGGGGAGGGGGTGCATGAAGGAAACTTTCGAAAGGGGTAGGATGCGTATGAAGCAAAGGATGAAGAATGAAAAAAAAAACGTACCGGTCAAAATCCCTCTCTTCTCCACATCAACGACGACAGTCGATCCTCGAGCTCCTGACCATACTCCACACACCCTGCCCGCGTTCGACGAGCTTGAAGTGGCGCGCGGGCGACAGATTGCGGGGCGACGTCGAACGCAGCGATGGGGAATCGAGACCGTGACGGAAATAAAAACGTCGCCGAATCTCGCGAAGGCCGCCATGACTGCATCTATGGGAAGAGATGTTAGCCTGGCTTAGTCGAAGACAAGAGTATATGCGTAAGAGAGCAATGAATAACGAGGAATACGGGGGGTAGGTAGATCGAGTGCATAGAAGCGCAGCTAGCCTTGTATAATAACGAGAAGTGAGAGATGGGTATGAGGGTGAGGAGGGAGTAACGAGTAAGAACTAGGCGTGCGAGGGAAGGAGGCGTGGAGTATACCATGTCAAAGATGAGAGGAAAGGACGCACTCACACAGATGCCTCTACTTGACACGGATAAAGCGGGACACACCGAGAGCGAGGACGTGTATGGTCGAGGGAAGATACGCCGAAAAACAAAGACGGCGCCTGAATTGCAGCCGACAACGGACGATTTTTGGAAGTAGACATGAGGAGTGAGCGTTGTGGACTAAGAGATTGTCAGCCTCCTTTTGTCGAAGACACCATTAGATCGGCAGCATTGCAATGGAAGGTGTGAGGGATAGAAGAATCTCTCAGTGAGAAGGGAGGGCAAAGTAGAAGTGCGATTATCCAGTCACGAGAAGTGAAGGGGATGGGTACAAGTTCGAGGAGCGAACCGACGAGGATCGCCCGCTGTGCATGTGGCTGAAATGGGTCGAAAGAGTAGAGTGGGACGTGTCGAAAGATAACAGAAAAATTCGAAGGGGAGGCGCAAAAAAGCGAAACAACTATAAACGCACCTTTGCAATACCGACAGTCTTCAACCGCATAGAGGCCACCCCTCTCTAGAAATCTCGATGTACCGCCATCCTTGCCCTGGTTCGTCCCGATAGACTGATGTCCAGCGACGTTAATCGAAAGTTGTAGCAGAAACCTCCAGTGACGATTGGCAGACCAAGTGGCAGACGGCAGAGTCACGCGTAGACGTCGAGGCAGTCGTATTAGGCGGGATATGCAGCGGAGTGCATTAAATTATTTGCAGCATTACTCCGAGTCGTGCCTTAAAGCTATCTGGACTCTGTACCATCACATTGTATCAGCATCCTACCGCACACGACGAACGATTCCCAAACTCACCTGCTACTTATATGAACCGCCCACACAATGCAATCCTGCTATCCAGCGTGTGCAAATACATCGTGAGATGGTGATACAGAGGCATAGCGCCTGTCTATACTGTTCGAGTTGGCGGCGTCGAGGGATAGCTCGGAGATTGGAATGAGGAGTTGACGAGGAGGTGAAAAGGGAACACGGTAACGTGACCGATCAATATTCGGTCTTCGGGCCGATTCCCACGCGCGTTCCGCTGCCTCTCTTTGACTTCATGCAAACTTTAGACCTTTTTCAAGCTTAGAAACGCTAATTCGGCATTCAACTACCCATCGTGTTTTGTGCGCCTACTCAAATGTGCCCAACAAATGGATACATCTGGCAGCCTACAGTCCATGCCCGAATTGACAGCGGGGACAGAAGTGTGATTATGGTGTGCATGTAGTAGGTATCATTATGGGAAAGACACATGAGGGAGAGAAAGATGCCAGCGAAAAGTGGAAGCGAAGGAAAGACGAGGAAGTACGATACAGACCCATCCCATAAAGACCCCCCAAGACTCTGAGTCCGCTGTCGCCCAACTCATCCCTCCTGCTTCCGCCGGAACACCAATCTCGCAAGACGCCGCGGGCGGACGGGGACAGTACGCGAGGCAGTCGCTGCCGGATGCCGAGTACACGTACTTTGTCTGAATCGATGTCGATGTCGAGATCCCCTTCCCGGTCTCGACAAACTCATCCCGCGGGCAATCTACTGACGATGTCGGCGTCGCGTCGCGCATATCCGGATGTCAGGCGCATGAGGCCAGCCGACGTAGAGACCAAAGGGCTAACGCGCGTCCGGCTTGGTAACGCGCAAACCCTTGCGCACGCTCGCAACGATGGCTGCGATGCATCCATCCCCATGCCTATACCCTCCTCCCTACAAATCTCCCAACAACGCCTAAACCCACCCAGCCTCCACGATCCTCAACGAGCCGTATGTAATCGATCTTGCGCGACATGGCGAGTGGACGCAGGCGTCGTGTAGTGTCACCATCAGATAACCCGTACGATTGCTCTCGATGCCTTGTCTGTGTCTGGCTATGGCAGGCCGGCACCGACGTCCCTCGTACTCCCCGCGTACGCGCTACTCAACGACAAACGCGTTAGATCGTCTCGTGCACGCCTGACGTCGGCGTCGAGGTATCACAGCGCCGAGGGAAACGCGAAGATGGCGCGAGTGAATCTGCAAACAAATGACCCCGCGTGAATCAGCCGCATCAAACAAACGGGTAGACAGCGAGAGAGGAGAAAGGCAAGAAGGGAGGAGGGTGAGAAGGATATGAGATAGACATAGGCTACGGGGATATCGAAGGGAAGTCGAGGCAGTACACCGTGAGCCTAGGAAGACAAACGGTGCGGATGACGTGTCCGTAGAGAGAGCGCCTCGGAATACGGTGACGGGCGGGGGACACGTAAACAAAGAGTGATGGTGTACGCGGGGAAGCCAAGGTGAGAGAGGAAACGCACCTTACCACCGTGACACCCGCCTAGTCTCGCTCTCAAAGACCAGATGAACCGCAGCGGCCGAGTCCGGGGATGCAGCACATCTTGCTCGGGTTAAGGGGTTTGTATAACAAAGCGCGGTCATCCGAGTCTTCAGGTGACTGGAGCGATTGTCCGACGTCGAGCGCCGCGGGCTACCACACTGGCGAAGTACTAACTAGCAACGAAAAGATGTCAGCCACGTCAAATCAATGAGCGAGCAGAAAGCGGGGGATTGAGGCGTGCAGGTGGAGGAACGCAAACGCGACGCATTGCATGACGAAAGAAAGCAAAGCACAGGTAAGAGATGCCGATGAAGTAAGGATGGGTCGCACAAAATGAATAGTGGGTGGATAGGTACGTAGGCGGATATGCCAGTGCGGGGTACAAGCGGAAGAGGGAGCAACGTCGAGGAATATAGGGCGAGCGTGTGCGACGAAAAGAGGAAAGCAAAGAAGGGACGGGGACAGCCTAAGTATGGTAAGCGAAGAGTGCATCGAGAGGCGGGCAAGGGCCATATATGCGTCGCAAGCGGATCGGAGATGTCGCTGTGTGGTAGGTAGGTAGGTGCAAGGGGAGAGATACAGAGATACTAGGGCGAGGTGGACGAGAGAAAGGGGCAGGAAGTGTATCAGGCAAAAAATGTCAAGAAGGTACGTACTCCGTTCTTGTTTCGCCACTACACCGATGAAACTGCGAAGGCAAACGTCCGCCGTCCAATTTTCTTGATCGTATATACCCCGCGCCGCGCCTAGCAGCAACTGAGATTGAAGTCGAATCCGAAGGAAAGACGTGTCGATGTATCGGGAACGGAGGCGCGGGGATCAGAGAGAACGACGCCGAAGTCGCAGCGGATGGTGAGCGATCCCGAGTCAGTTGCGAGAGGTAGAGACATGAGCGCCGGCGAGCTGCTTCACGAACGAGGTAGGGGCTAAGAAAGAAAAGAGACATCAGCGACGGCGAAGCGATGAGCAGAAAAAGGGAGAAGCTAGAGCGAGGCGGGGAGAAAAGCGTATGAATTCAAACGAGACGAAGACTGCGATGATGAATGAAGGGACGCTAATGAATGTCGATGATGGATGATAAAAGATAGCAGAAGCGAGGTACGGGAATAGTAAATGAATGGGTAGGTAGGTGTGTGTAGGCGGATGCATGCGGTCTTGGAAAATCGAAAGAGATCACGAGAATAACGCATAGACTAGGTAGGGTGGATGGGAAAGGGGTAGGAGGTGTATAGAGTAAGAGAGTGGGAGAGAAAGAACGGACATACTGGTACGAGTCCCTCTGTTCCTCTTCGCCACATCAACGACGATGAAGCCACGCTCAGCCAACGTCGATCGTCGAGGTCCTCAGCATAACGCGCGAAACCCGCGGCCAACGACCTCGAAGTGGACAAGGACGACAGACGGAGAGGGCGAGGGCGAGGCCGAACGCAGTGAAGGAGTATCGAGAGCGGTGGACCCACGGAAAGAAAGACGAGGTGGAGTTGACAGCCAACTGCATCTATGGAAAGAGATGTTAGCTGACTTGACTTGGATGGTAGGGAGAAGCGAGGGGGATGGGTATGAGGGTGAGGGTGAGGGTGAGGGTGAGGGTGAGGGTGAGGAAGGGGCCACGCGGATGAGTGACAGTCACCGAGGGCGACAAAGCAGCAAGGGGACGGGCGGTGCAGGACGCGTCGAAGGCAAGCAGACGGCGTGAAAAGCGGAAGGGATATGAACGCACCCTACGAAATCGACTGTCCGTCTTCCACCTCGTTGATCCTCGAGGCGTCATGCCTGCTTCACATCGACATCCTGAGCCTACGTATAGCGGACCATCGTCCTTGCCCTATATCTTCCAGATTACCCCGTCCCTAGTGACGCGCGCACTATCAGGGGGGATATGCGGCAGTTCGAGTACTTCGAGTTCTGAAGCCCGAGAAAAGCTTCGAGTGTATCAGCACCCTACAGCGAGCAGTCGAGATCTAGCAGACTCACCTAATATACAGAAGGCCCATGGATCCTGAGTCTGCAAAGCATTCGATATCAATACGTATGAAGGCAGCCTAGATGGCCTGGGTACAAGTAGCCTATAGCTTTGGTCTTGGTAGGAGGAGGACTATTCAAGCCCCGGTCCAATTGCATTGAGGGAGGTGCCGAGAGCGACGAAAGCGACACCGTCGCTGAAAGAGACTGAGAGGCAAGGTTGGTTATCGGCCGAAACGGAAACGCAAATACTGTAATCCGATCCCGTGATTCCCGTCAAGGAACACAGTTGAAAACTGCTGGAGTTTCTCCTAACGCGCCATTTTCCATCGTTCTAAAGACCAGTGAACTACTGGGAGCCAGTATTTATTCCCTAATCAGCCTAATCTTGGCTTCTCTCGTCGTCGTCTTTTCGTCCCGCATGACATCGAGGGCCCACAACTGGATATATCAAGCCCACCGCCGAATCAGCAATGAATACAATGCAAACAACAATAATAAAAGACTCTTACTAGCAGTACTGCAGCGAAAAAAAAACTGTTTTCGAAAGATCGCTGACAGAAAGGTCCATACCCAAATTGAATGGCCAACTTTCTATGTACGTTTGCCCCCAAGCATGGCGAATTCAAGGCCGATCCGGAACGGACCAGTCGCTGCTTACTTTCTAGCTGGTCCATGCCTTTCCGTCAGACGGTGATAAAATTCAAAACCTTGGTGAATTTCGAGCTCAGTGTCACTTCAAAGCAAATCGCTTCTTTCGAGTCACCCTTCTCCATTTGTCTCTCGAGTCTCGGCTCGGCATATCCGATATCGAACAGCAAAACCAATCAAGACCCTCCTCCCAAGCCCCCACCCCCCTCCTACAAAACTCCCGCCTTCTCAAGGCAACTCGTAAAAATACACTCGAATCGAACAGGCAAGTTCAACGTTGGGATATCTCTCAGTACCTACAGCCGTCCTAAAACGAGATGCTGATGCTGTGGATTCCGATAATCAGGTTGCTTCTCAGGCTCGTCATTCCCCGTCGTCAATTGGTCGTGAAGCTTCGAATCTACAACGTCCCAACATCAACCAAGGCGAGCATTGACATGCATTCCATCGTATCAAGAATCGAGACCGTTAATAAAATAAAACCCACACCTGCTACTAGCACAACCATAAACGTCAAGTACTCCCCTCCCCTTCTCTGAATGTAAGTAATGTTCCCTTCGTGCCGTCAACCCAGTCTCAATCAAACTTATATTGACCCTGGACCCTTTTTCCAGATACGCAACCAAGAAATAAAAACAACACTCGCATGTGTGACAGCGCCCCACGCCCGAATCGAAAAGGCTAGCTTTCAGCGTCAACATTCGGTATCGATATCCTCGAAAGGATGCCGATGCGGACCTTCCGCTACATATGGACGGTTGTTATTTATTTCCTTGTCAATGGGAGAGACTTGACTCGCTATGATTTCAATGTGAAAGACTATGACGAGTCGGACGAAGCGTTAACCCGGTATCTCATTGGTTTCTGCATTTCGTACTTATTCCGCAGGCCTGGAACCGAGGGCAACTTCAAAACATCGATACAAGCTCCTATCATATGCAGAAATGAAGTTCGTCAGAAGTCAGTGCTCATTGGCGTGGACATACGACTCGGAGCTGACATTCCCAACCCAATGTCTTATCGTGTTAATTATCGTGTCAAGATTCCTCGAACGCGCGACCACGCATCGCAAACAGTTGGCGCTGCGCCGGCGACGAAGACTATATCGTCCTCAGCCATATTGATCCGCGAGGTCTGCAATCCCTCGATCTGTATCGTCGCAAACATAGATCAAGTAAGTAATTTCCCCTTAAAGCCTCAGCAGGTGCAAGTTCACGCACCCCAGGTATAGAATTCAGTGAAACGGTGTTATTCAGCGGACGAGGAACCACTCTCCAGTTTAGCCTGTCACGCCGAATACGAAAAAAAAATCAGCTCCATGGCACAGGCAAGAAGAATCAGCTCAACTCACTCTGCGAGTAGCGTGTTCGAATACACTGTTATCGGCAAAGTGTAATTATGGTAGTTTCCGGCCTTGACGAAGCCTGTATGCATATAATGAATAGAGGGATGGATTGGAAGGACTTAGTACTAAATCGAATCTAGTAAGGCTAAGTACTGGTATTTGGGGGAGATTCTTGGGAGCTTCTCGACTTGGTTCGCGAGAGTCGAGACGGATGTGAAGTACGCTTAGCAGCGACTCAAATGCATATTGAAAGTAACGAGCGAGTTCTAATTATCTGGAACTAATATCTGAAGGATCGAATTCAAAATACACTCAACCTACTCAACCGAATCGTCCAAATTCCCTCAACACCTCCACCTCATTCAAGAAGTCTGTCAAATTGCGCCTGCGAGTATCCTCCACCGGCCGAACGTGCCCATCCACCAACCTCAACACCATCTTCGAACCCTCCATGTACGCAGGCCAGAACACACCGGGGTCAGCGTCGTTTGTGAAGGTGATGTAGATATCCTGCATCTGTGTCTTGAGCTTTTGTTCGGGGACAATTGGGAAACCCATATCAAGGTAGTATAGGTCGGAAGTGTGGAAAGCTGTACACGTTTGGGTCGAGTGAGTCGAATTGATTCATTCGAACTGATAGCGCGTTCACGTACCCCCAAAGAAATCAGGCGTGCCCGAAGGATGTTGTTCGAACGAATACGCCCATACGTTTTGTCCTCTCTCGGGAGCGGAGGCGCTCCTCAGGAACAGTCGCTGCGGGCCCAAGAAGGAGTAGTCCGTCTCGAATTGCGTAGCGCGGTTGTAGAGACTGCTATTCGAGAGGGAGTCGGTAGGGTGCGCGTAGAGGTCGACTAGTTTCGAGACCGTCGCCTCAGATGCATTGTATGTCGCGTGGGACGCGATGAAGGCGTGCATGATGGCGTTTTCCTCGTCCGCGGTAGGCTGGGGTGTCAATTCGAGGAATCCGGTACCGATTACGCTTTAAGAGTGATTTAACTTCGTCACAGAAAGCAGGAGAGGGGAAGTGACATACAAATTGCCTTCATTTCGATTCGTTCCGGTGATGATAGGAAGTTTGAGGAAGTCTCCGTCGACCACTTTTTTGGCGGGGTATTCCTCGATGAGGGAGCCTTGAGGGCCTTTGCATGTCACAGACCAAAGGGGTATGGGGACGGGACCTGACGGGGTATACGTCTGGAGGGCGAAGGACCAGAACGTCTATCGAGTGGCCGTCAGCATGAATCCATGGTTAATGAAACAAGCGTACGTCAAAAGGCATGTTCTGTAAACACTCAAACGACCCTGGACCCGTGCCGCAGCCGGTAATATTGCCTAGGATATTGTATCCTCCGCCAGGCCGATCGTGCCATTCGCATGGAGGAGTGTTCTCGACGAGCGAGGTACCGGAGCTGGATATCCCGGCGCGGAAGGTTTGCCTCGAGTCTGGGTATAGATAATGCATATGCACACTTGACCCTCCTGCAGCGATGTGAATTAGCGCCGGGTCTCGAACGAGAAAGAGGGCGAATTCTTACCAGCTGACTCGCCGGAAATTGTGATTCGTGAACCATCTCCACCGAAGGCCTCTGCGTTGTCTTGGATCCATCGCAAAGCGTCTCGCTGGTCTTGGAGTCCGACATTTAGAGCGGCCGACGGGGCTTGTGCACTGCCAATCTGAACAAGAAATTTGCATCCGATAATCGAGATGAATGCGAGTCAAACTTACGAATCCGAGCACTCCAGTGCGATAATTAAATGTAATGTATATTATTGGTCTTCCAATCGCAAGACTCCTGCGAACTAAGCTGACCCCATTCCATTCCGATCCAGATCCAGAAAAGTATCCGCCACCCTGAAAAAGGACAAATATTAAGCAGTCAAACGAAATCGTTCACAAGATACGCACATAGATGTAAACCAGAATGGGCAGTTTCTTCTTCGGAGGATAACCTGAAGGACGCCAAACCTGCAACGCGTTCAGCCAACTCCAAAAAGAAAGGACTGGAGGGTACTTAGTCTGTTATTGAGCGTGATCGCTTGCACGGTCGCCCGTGTTATTACCAATCGTCGGAGTTTGAATATATTCCCACGGCTTCCTCCCTTTCTTTCAACGTTGTGCACCGTCCAGCAGCAAACTTTCGCTGGGAAAGTGCCTTCTAATATCTATTACAACCGGTCTATGTAGTAAGATCTACGATTTTCTTCACCCAATGAGCTTAATTGAACGACCCATGAGTTTGACAGGCTTTGTCAGCCGGTTCTCAATCTCGTCGTTGCGTGAATATTTTGTCTAGATTTGACTGACAAAGCTGTTCATTTGCAATCAAGAAAGGTCAGTGCAGCCAAATTTTTGCTTAAAACACGCTTAAAGCTATGAAAAGGAGCCCAAGAAATTTCTGATTATGTAATAAGGCGGGCGACGCATCGGCCGATGCACCTTCTCAACAGACTACAACAACCGCAGGTACGAGGATAATTTTTGTTGTAGCGTCTGTCTACGAGAGACTAGAGGGTACTGGCATTGACGAAGAAACAATCTTCGCTTTGATTAGCGCCTTTGAGCGGTGGACCGGCAGCCAGGCCAGCGACACTGAGCGGGGCAGGCAGCTGGGGACAATCCGCGCCGAAAGTCGTAGCGGATTGTGTACTGTTCGAGATGACGATTTGGGTGGCGGGCAAGAAACGAGCGGCGGGAGGAGAGGCAAAGTGCATGCCAAGGAATGCATCGAGGTTGTTTTGAGCGTCGTGAACGCCAATGTAGGTGCCGGAAGAGGTGTGCACCGTGGGTTTGAAACCAATTACAAGGTTAGGAAGAACGAAGCAAGTAGCGAGAAGAGTTAGGGAGGGTGTTTTAGGTAGCATTTTGGGAACGCAAACGAGATAGAAATGCGAGTCGCATTTTATGCCAAAAAAAAATTGCGGATTCCCGCAGCAAACGGGGGAAAATGTAGCGAATGGAAGATCATCGACGGCGGCGCGCCAGAGTCGTAGGCTCGGAAACAATACCGAAGTACGCATGTCGCATTTGAGGTAATTGGCGCTTACTACGTAGTATGCGGATCCTTATATTGATTTGTAAGTGTCGGATGTTGGCTGCACAAACAGACTCGGAGGTTAGCCGATAGGCGACAAAGAGCTTATGAAGCAGAAGAGTGGGAATACATTGTTGCGCACAGATCCTCATGAACGGAGAAAGAACCTAAGGGAAGGGTACTGCAGCTGAGAATCGCCGGTCCGTCTCCTCTTCCTCAGCCCCAGTCCACACCACCTCTCTTGCGGGTACCCGCGAGGGTCTCGACGACGCTGTGCTGACACAACGTGACCCACTCCATCGTACATACGACGAGCTGGCCAACAATAAGCATGGCGGCGATAGTGCTGAGATCGACGCCAAGGATGGTACTGGTCAGTAGGGAACTCGTGCATTGCTGCCTAGGAGCTGATGAAGTGAGGAGACACGCTATCGAACCACGTCAGCATCACCACCGTGAACAAGGAACTGCCGTTTGTGGTGCTGCAACGATATCGATGGAAATGTGTCCGTAAACATCACTAGGCTGGAGACAGCGACGACGACAGGGAAATTCGCGGATGCCAGTCGGTACGATCTGGGAGAGGTGAAGTAGGACGAGACGCAGTTCTAAAAGAGAGGAAAATCAGCTTCTAGCATAGAGCGAGAACACGATGGATACGCACCGGAATCTCGTCAACCCCCGCGCGCACCCAGAGCATCCTATCCCGCGACGATGCTGGCGGCGCAACTGAGTCTACATCTCCGAACAGCGCCTGACCCAAGCATCCTCCATCCTCCACAAGACGTAAGTTATCCATATTACGAGACGTGGCGGGAGAGGACACCACGGGCAGTCTCCGGCGGGCGACAGGGACGATGGCTTCGTCGACGTCGATGCCTTGTCGGCATCAGGCTATCATGGCCCGGTGCCGACATCCCTCGTACTCCTCGTACGCGTACGCGACGCTCGCCGTCGAACGCATCTATCGTATAGTGAGCGCAGCAAGCCCGACGGCGTCAGCGTCGAGGTATCACAGCGCCGAGGAAGTCCGTCAGCAACACGAAGACAACACGACGGATCTAAATCTGAACAGATGGCCCGTGAATCAGCGACATCTAACAAACGAGTAGACGGCGAGAAAGGAGAAAGGCAACAAGGGCAAGAAAGGAGGAGGAGGGTGAGAAGGATAGCAAGTAGGATAAGGATAACATAGAGATAGGTACGGAGGTGTCGAAGGGGATGAGGGTACGTATGTATGTACGTGCAATTGTGAGCGCAGAAAGCGGAAAGGAAACGGTGCGGATGACGGGTCTGTATTGCGCGACCGCGAATATGGTGATGGGCGGGAGAGGCAAGTAAGCGAACGGTAACGGTGTACGTGGGGCAAGTCGAAACAGAGCAACGAAAGGTGAGGAAACGCACCATAACCATTGACATCCGCCCCTCGCCACCAATGGGCTAGGGATGCAAAGAAGCTTGCTAGAGTTTGCAGACCGGACTGAGCGCCTTCGTCTTCAGGTGACTGGAACGCGATTGTTCAGTGTCGAGCGCCGCGGGCTACCGCACTGGCGAAGCATTAGCTAAGAACGAAAAGATGTCAGGCACGTCGAATTGGTGATCAGAAAGCCGGGGAGCGAGACGGGCGGGGGGAGGAACGCAAACGCGAAGCATTCCACGACGAAAGAATCAACCGCCGTGGGGTAAGCGATAAGTATAAGCCGAAAGCGGATGGATCATGATAGGTACGGAGGCGAATATGCCAGTGCGGGGTACAAGCGGGAGAGGGAGCAAGGATCAGGAGTATCGGCGAGGGATATAGGGCGAGCGTGTGCGATGAAAGCAAAGAAGGATGGATGCACAGGGACGGGGACAGGTGAGGTAAGTGGGAGTGCATCGAGAGGCGGGTAGGGGGTGTACGCGTCGTAAACGGATCGAGGATATCGTCATATGGTAGGCAGGCGCGCGGGGATGTAGAGATACATAGATGGTGGGCGAGGGAAAGGTAATCATACAAAAGATGAATATGACAAGAAGGGACATACCCCGTTATTGTTTCGCCACTGTACACCGATGAACTGCGAATGCGGACGTCCATCGTCCAGTTGTCTTGATTGTGTATACCCCGCGCCACCCCAGCAGCTTGGAGTTGGTGAGATTGAAGTCGAGGGAAAGATGCGACAGCATGTATCGGGAAAGGGTGGCAGAGAGACCGAGTCGGGTCTCGAAGTTTTAGAGCGAGACACGAGGAGCCGAGCGCTGGGGCGTGCGAGAACGCATCGAGCGCCGGCGGGCTATTGCACTAGCGAGGTATGGCTAGAAAAGAAAAGAGAGGTCAGCGATGTCGAATCGGTGGGCAGAAAGCCGGAAAGCGAGGCGAGGAGAAAGGCGGAGGAACGCAAACGACACAGAATGAAGCAGGAGCAGAGCGGAATCGGTAGGTAGTAGGTGCATGCGCGTAGCGGAGGAGGATCAAAAGATATGGTCGTGTAGATGGAGGCAGACGAAGGGAAGGATATAGTGCAACAACAAATACACGGATGAAGGGAAGGTGGAGAAGGGATGAAGCAGGAAGCAGGAATGGTATAAAGTAAAAGATAAAGGACGAAAGAACGCACCGATAGAGATTGATGTGTTCTTCACCACATAAACAACGCCGAAGCCATACTCAGCACAGAGCGGATGTCGATCCTATGGCTGCTCGTCGTGCTCCACGCGCCGCGCTCACGGTTGACGAGCTCAAAGGGTCCGAAGGCAACCGACTGTATCGCGACCTCAGACGCATCAAAAGCGGTGGACCCGCGGACAGAAAGACGAGGTGGAGTTTAGAGCCTGCTGCATCTATGGAAAGAGATGTTAGCCGGGCTTAACTTGTATGGTAGGGAGAAGCGAGGGGGATGGATAACTATGAGGGTGAGGAGGGAGCCACGCGGATGAATAACCGTGACCGAGGGCGACAAAGCAGCAAGGGGCGGGCGGTGCGGGACGCGTCGAAGGCTAGGGGGATGCGGGAAAGCAAAGGGATATGAACGCACCCTACGAAGTTGGCTGTCCTGCTTCCCCCTTGTTCACCCTCGAGACGCCAAGCCTGCTTCAATCTCCACGTCCTAAGCACAGCGGGCTACCGTCGTTGCCCTAGATTTTCCAGATTACCCCGTCCCTAGCGATGCACGCCGCCAGGGATATGTGGCCTTCGAGTACTTGGAGTCGTGAAGCTTGAAGGTTGAAACGCACGGTATCAGCATCCTGCAGCAAGCACTCGACATACTTATGACTCGCAAACCCACCTGACAATGTATAGCGGCATAGCGTCGGTCTTCGTAGTTCACATTAAAGCGATAGAGAAAGAGAATTCCGAGTCAAGCCCGACGCGGTCGGGTGGAGATCGCAGAAAGTCCCGAGAGCGACGATTCACGAAAGTGACACTGTCGCTGAAAGTGAGAACACAGACGACAAGGTTGGTTCGGACTATCGGCCGAAAGGGAAACTCGAATAATCCGAGTGGTCCGAAACACAGTTTGCTCCCAATCTCCACGTCGTTTTACTGCAGTTTCTCCTAACGCGGCAATTTCCGTCGTTCGACAATCCAGTGGGCTTTTATGAGTCAGCCTGTACACCGAACTCAGCTATTCTTGCCTTCCATTCTTTAATCCTCGTCTCTCTCAATCGTCGCGCATTGCCAAGGCTTGGCCAAGGCCCAAAAAGTTCATTGAACTGCGTTGAAATTTCCAGTGCGCTGCCGAATCGGTAACAATTACAATACAGTGCTATCGGGAATGAAGGACTCTGACTGCAGCGAAAAAAACTTGCAGTCGAAAGATCCTCGAACGGTCCATACCCGAATTGAACGGGCAGCTTCCGACGTTCCCACCAAATCGAGATTTAAATGCAAGGCGAGATGGGGAACCACCCGATATGAACCAGTACTAGTCGCTGCCTAATTTTTAGCTGGTCCATGCCTTTCAGTCAAATGCGATAAAACTCAAAACATCAGGGCATTCCGAGGTCAGTGTCCCGTCAAAGCAAATCCCTTCTTCGAGTCACCTTCGCCGTTTGCCTCTCCGACTCGGCATACCGAAAACAAAAAACCAATCAAGACTCTCGACCCAAGGCCTCAGTCCACTCCTGCAGAACTCCCGCACTCTAGTCGACTCGGAAAAAAATGCGCTATCCTCTTCGACTAATACCCCAGGGCCCATACGCAAATTAAATAGGCGTTGAGCTCTGCAGCGCCTTCATGCGAACCAAATCCTCAGACAATCAACAACTGGAACTTGAAGCTTCCTGTCCACTTCCTTCACACCGGCGCCGGCATCTCCCGTGACCTCCCGCGACAAAAAAACTCCACTTCAAGTTGAATCTTTCATCGCTCTACGCCCGAATCGAACAGGCTAGCTTTCGGCGTCAGCATTCAGTATCTAGCACCTCGAAGGGGATGCCGATGCGGAGTGTGGATTCCAATTTCCCGTACTTAATCCGGTTGCTGCTGGTCATTCAGAGTCGTGAAGCTTCGAATCTACAACCTCCCAACATCAAGCGAGGTGAGCCTTGTTGACATGCATTCCATCGTGTCAAATTGAGAGCGCTAATAAAATAAACTCCACACCCGCTAGCACGATGTCAATGCACACAAGTATCAAGTACATATTCCTCTTCCCTTCTCCAAGTGTAAGTTCGCAATTCCCAACCCCGTTCCCTTCCTGCCGTCAACCCAGTCTCAACTTATCCTGATCTCAGACTCAAGTAAGTTATATTTTCAAGTTCGAATACGGATCCTCACCGCAACCAATAGAAAAACTTCTCGGAATTGCAACACCGGCTCACGCCCGAATCGAACAGGCTAGCTTTCAGCGTCAGCCTTCGGCCTCGAATGGATGCCGATGCGGATCTTCTGCTATGGGCCGTTGTCATCTTCCTGTACCCGGTCTCAACATACCCTATTAAACTCAAGTATGGGAACCATCTGTCATGGACCTTTCTTTTTCTTTGAAATGCTACACGTCGCGTCTCGAAGACTCATATCCATCGGGGGAAAAAATCAGGTAAGAAAAAGTCGTCGGTTGGATCAAGGGTAAAGTCCACGCCCGAATCGAAACAGGCAACTTCGAGGTGCGCAACCATCCGCCATGAACCTTGCCATTTCTTTTCATTCATTCTGCCCCTCAACATCCTCATCTCAATTCGATTCGGAACGCCAAACACTCGTATCCATTGAACGAACCAAAAACAGAAGATGGCTCCAAAATCCTTCCCAGCGCCTCAGGTTGAGTGCGTTCTCTGAGACGGATTCGGCTGCGCTCCAGAAGGTGAAGGAAGTAGTTTGCCGTTTCTCGTTTGATTTCACCATCGCGCGACGAGATGTCAAATCAGGCTTTTCACGGTCTATGGAGATGGATGAAGTCTCGCTTGTGCCCGGATAATGACTGAAGCCCCGACAAAAGAATGAATGTTGAGAAATGGAGCTGAGCCGGGATGCCTTCATACCTGCCATACAACGGTGGAGCATCATGGAAATGGAAGTCTCCATGAGGAAAGAGGGGAATGAATGGAGGCGGACAGGTAACGAGCGAGATTCGGAGAACGCTGACAGGAAGGATATACGGTAGTCTATCCGATCGACTCGGAGCAAGTATCCGGTCGATGCCAGCGCCAAGTGGCGGACTCTCGATGAATGGTGATCAACATGGCGACTTTCACCAGTTGGTCACAAATCGAATACTCGCAGAGCTCCGAGGCAAGGTGTTGTTGAGTACTTGGGGAAACGACGGATCAGAGCCTCGGATAGGATCTAGATGGAATGTGAATTGAGCGATGGTACAAGCTGACAGTGTACAACGTACCGCTTGCAACCTTGACTCTGAATCGTTTCGAATGCGAGAGCGTTGCCAATACAAGACGGCTTTGGGGGTGAAGTGCCAAAGGGAGAAGCTTGGACAGAGATAATGGAAATAGAGGAACATTGAAGTCTCCTCAGAGCTTGAAACCTTGCTCAAAGCTTTGCTACTTCAAGCAAATTTGAAGTCTTGCCAAAGTCTTGCTCGACTCAGCTCGAGATTCGAGGTCTTGAACTATTGCCCGAGATTGGTGTCTTGAAGAGGAATTTTCGTGAAAGCTTCGAGGGTTGCCGGATTCAGGAATCAAGCCGTGAATTGGCTCGACGAGCAAGAATTCAGAGTCTCGGAGTGGGTGGAGGATGCAGGAGGCATCAGCGAGGACGTCATCACATTTTGATATCATCATTCGTCGGGGTTTCAACTTCTCCCTCTTGCTCGCTCCGTCTAGCTGCGGGAACGTCCAATTACTTACTCCGACACCTTCGACTCATACCTGTGGCTTCGATTCGGTACACTAGGGCGACTACGATGACAGACCGACCAGTATCTTTTTGAAACAAACTGGGAGACTCGGAAACCGTTGAACGATCGTGGTTGTTGGCGAGTCCAGTCACGGTCGCACTGCTCGTAGGCGACTATTCACGGCGCCCCATGTTAGATCGCAGGATGAAAACGTTCCGTCTGCATACAGAGCCTTAATTCAGGCTTTTGTCTTTCCACTCAGGCCAGAAAGATTTTCCGCGATCCATCGGGGCCGCCAAGTCTTGACCGAATCCACCGTTTTTAGCGTGCCACACACAACGAGAGAGCTTGAGAGATGGGGCTTTAATTTTCCGCGGGGTCACTTGGAGTCCTCGTTTCTTGTTGGAACGGCTCAAATGCGAACTAGACCTGACTGACAGCCTCGGTGGCAACATACAGGAGTCCATTCTTACCGCCCCACTACTGCCCCACCAAGACGTCCGCCGTGTACAATACTATAAAGACGGTCAAACAAAAGACTCGGATTATACAAGACATGAATATGTCACCAATTTCTCAAGCTCCCAAGCCCATTGCAATCGTACGTAGGAATGCTTTTGTTCTCGAGAAAGCCCTCATTCATGTATGTCGTGCAGGTCGGAATTTCGGGCGAATTTCCTTCAGGAACGCATTCCGACAAGAACTTTGACTATAATTCGTTCTTCGATTTCCTCCTCAAGGGTCAGGACGCGTATGAACGCGTCCCCACCGAGCGGTTCAACATCGATGGGTGCGTTCTACAAAATGATTTTTGATATGGGTTGGAAGTGTGATCTTTTGATCTATTTAGATGGAAAGGCTCGCACTTGGGTCAGGTCCAGACAGATACTGGCTGCTTCCTGAAAGGCATCGACTTATTCGACTACCTCGAGTTCGGCATCTCTTCCAAGGATGCTCAGGCTATGGGGGTCGCGACCAAAAAGCTTATCGAGCAGGCTTTTCTTGCCCTCCTCGACTCTGGAATCGACTCGCGATCTCGGAACGTTGGAGTGTATGCGTCAGGGAATGCATTTGATATCACAAGCGCTGCAGATGCTGTGCGTCTTCCTCGGAGTTTGTTTACATCTGCTCATAATTGAATCAGGATGAGTATGACTTGCGGGATGGATTTGGAGGTGGCGCGGCTGCCGTGGCCAATCGAGTCTCATACCAGATGGATCTCGTTGGGCCGTCCATTCCTGTGGACACCGCTTGCAGTTCTTCATTGATGGGCCTTCACCTCGCAGTTCAAGCTCTGCGAACAGGCGATTGCGAAGCTGCCGTTGTAGGTGGTAGCCAAATAAATCACAGGTGTGTTTTCCTGCCCATACTACATCTCGAATTTTAATGTTCTCCCAGATTCATCGACTGGGTCATCTATGGCCAATTGTCTGTTCTATCGCCTCGCGGGAAATCAACTCCATTTGACGCGTCTGCTGACGGGTAAGTCGGCCGCCTCAGCGGCGTCGTTCAGTGCTCAAATCATACAGAATGGGCCGAGGAGAAGCAGTCGTTGTGTTTGTGATCAAGCTATTGGAAGATGCTATTAGGGATGGTGATAAGATATATGCCACCGTGAGTTTCTCTTATTCAGCTGAGTGTCTACGTCGTAATCTCGACTTTACTTTCACTACAGATATTGAATACATCGATTAACTCGACAGGTAAGTACTCTGTGTATATGGGGGACGAGACTCTGAAAAACTTGTTTATCATCAGGATCCGCTGGGCCAATGAAGACTCCGATTCCTGAATCTCAAGCGGCGGCAATGCTCGCAGCATACAACACAATCGGCCGTTCGCCTTCGGAAGCAGACTACGTAGAATGCCATGCTACAGGCACGACGATTGGAGATCCGATCGAAGCCAACTGGGTTGGTGCCCACTTCAAGAAGGACAGGGAACTGTTGGTCGGCAGTGTCAAAGGAAATATTGGGTATCATTTTTGTCTTTGTCGCGCAGAGAACAGAGCGATCTAATGTGTTTGGCTTAGACATTCTGAAATCTCTTCCTTCTTGGCGAGTCTTACGAAGATCTGTGGAATGTTTGCGACTAATCGCATTCCACCTCAAGTCAATTATAACACTCCAAATCCGGCAATCCATTGGAACGAATACAACATGCGCATCATCCCGGAAGTTGAGGAGTTCAATGCTTGCAGTCCCTCCGGCAAGAGACTCGTGTCTATGTATGTGGATGCATTTCTCTCGTAAAAACGGTCTCTGATTTACCTGAAAAAGTAATTCTTCAGGACTTGTAGGGGCAAACGGACACGTCATCGTTGAAGATCCACCGAAAAAGGTATTCATCATCCCACATCTGAGTGAGAATGTGAATCAAATTCTTTCTCAGTCAAATGCTTCAAATAAAACTTCTGGCAATGTACCCGTCTTACTCGTTGCAGCCGGGCTTTCGCCCCGAACTGCCACAGCAATTGCAGCGGACCTCACCAAGCTCGCGGTCGATATTCCGAGCGAGCTTTCATCTCTTTCGAACATCTATGGACGACGTGCACGGCAACTGACCTGGCGCACAGCTTCTGTACTGACTCCTGGCGGCTCTTGTGAATTCCCCGCTCTGCGCTTCGTACCTCGTGGTGCTCCCTTGATTGTTTTCGTGTTTTCTGGGCAAGGTCCTCAACATATTGAAAGTGGGTGTTATGTCCTTCGCGTCTCCCGTTCTAACCTCGAAATGTAGTGGGCCGTCAGCTCTTCCAAGTTTATCCTGCCTTCCGTGATAGCATCCTCCGCATGGATCAAGTTCATGTTGAGCTGACTGGGACTTCCATGGTCCAAGAATTAGGCTTCTTTGGTGACATTCGGCCATCAGGAACACTACCCGATATCTGGCCAGTCACACTCACTGTTCCAAGTATCGCCATGATCCAAATGGCACTCGTCGACCTTTTTGCTGTGTTTGGAATCAAACCAAGCCTTGTTTTTGGTCACTCAGCTGGAGAGGCAGCCATGTCTTATGCTTCTGGAGCTCTCCCTCAGGCACTGGCTATGGAAATTGCCATTCGCCGTTCACGGGCCATGAAAATTGTTGAAGGAAGTGGCGGGATGGCAGCTGTGTCCTGTACTCCTACAGTTGCTCTTGAGTTGATTGATGAAGTGCTCCGCGAGGGAAAACCGACTGATGTTCTGGAGCTAGGATGCTACAATGCTCAAGAAGCTGTGACAATTTCTGGAACTCAAGCCATGCTGGACAAAGCTGTTAGCCTGGCCCAAGAGCGAGGAATGTTTGCTCGTCAAATCAAAGCTCGAGTCCCTGGTCACTGCAGTCTCCTTGAGCCCTGTAGAAGACAGTATGTTGAGGAGATGGAGATAGCCTTCTCCCGCTATCCTGGTGAAGCTCGATTACCCACAATCCCTACTTATTCAACACAAACTGGCTCTTCCTGGGAGAAGGAATTTACTCCGCAATATATGTGGAATAATGGACGTATGTGGATCAATTCTGGTTTTTATCAATTTTCAGACTCATTTTGTGATTCAGGTGTACCTGTCAAATTTGAACAAACTGTGAACACTGTTCTCCGGAAGTTTCCCGACGCTGTCCTTATAGAGATTGGACCACATCCTGCATTATCCTCTTATATCTCAGGCATGGGAGCCAAATCTGACCGTGTATTGTGCCCAATGCGTCGCTCAAAAGGCCCAACACCAGCTGATGAATTCACCGAAATTGCCACTCTCCTTGCCTGCATTGGCAACCTTAGTTGTCTAGGATTGAACACAATTGATTTCCTTGCCATCAATTCAACTACCTCCCTTGACATCTCTCAGCCACTTCCGGCATATCCCTTTGCACCCAAGTCAGTTCCATTGTATGCCGAACGTTCTCAGATGGCAGTCAAACAACACCGGAGCCGGAAAGGGCCATTGAATTTTGATTCCTTTGCAATAGGTGCAGAGACTCATCCAGACCTTGCCCAGCATGTTGTCAAGGGTGAACCTATAATGCCAGCTACAGGCTTCTTTGAAATGGTAAAAATTGTTCTGACTGTTGGATGCACCTCTGATTTTGGTTAAAAATATATCTGCAGATGTTTGAGGAGGGTGCACGAACACTCTGGAACATTGAACTACAAGCTGTTCTCCCACTCCTCCAGGAGAAAGTTTTATCCGTTCATGTCAAGACCAATGGCCAGCAGTGGAGTATTGTATCGCAGGGAAACAGTCAGAATGTATGGCAAGATGTTCCTCTATCAACTTTTTTGCTTATGTTCTCATGAAGGAGCGTGTTCATGCCACTGGTTTCATGACTTCAGAAGTTATGGATAGCAATCTGAGCCCTATTGATCTGTCTGGAATCCGTGGTCGCTGTACAACAGCTGATATCACTAGTAAGTGTCAAATCACATTAGTAGATCCTTGGCTCTGACCTTGAGATAGATCTGTATACAATTATCAAGTCAACAGCAGAGTTTGGTCCTCTGTACCAGCGAATTGAAGCCTGTTACGAAGGAGAGCGTGAAATCTTATTCAAAATCCGCGGCAATGCTCCAGATCTCAAAGAGTGAGAACTTTTGTTGCAGCATACTTGCAGATGCAAAACTCAGACTAGAGCAGGCATTACAACTACATTTTCCATCCTGCTGTGCTGGATTCCTGCATTCATGGGCTTCTTCATCCAATGTTCACAGGCAATCCTGATAAAAATATCTTTTTCTTACCCTCACATATTGGCCGTGTGATTCTCCATGAAAAAGCAGTCAAGCAAGGAATGCCTGACATCATATTTTCACATGTTATACCTCATGATTGGACCCCAGGTATACTTACATATCTTCTCCTTATACTGGCTTCTCATGCAATCTCGCAGATTCCTCTGCCTGTGATGTGTCTATTGTAAATGAGGCAGGTGAACAGCTTGTTACAATGATCAATTGTGTTTTGTGAGAATGATCTGTCTGTCTGTGAAAAATATTAACATATCTTTTTACAGGTCAAAACATTGGGCTGGCGAGGTTCCTACGCGCCCAAGTGTGAGCTATGAGCAGATATATCAACCCCTTGGATTTCCAGAGGTCACCACATTGTCTGATACTCAGCAAAAACCAAATAGGCAGGCATCAGATGCAACTGCTCCAAGTTCAACACAGTCTGTCATTAAGGTTTGTTTACTTGCCTTCTTCCCAACATAAGAGAAGAGATTCAAATTGTTAACCAATGTAGACATCACCTTCAACTCTTTCGGAACCATCCGCTCTTGCTGATGTGTTGACACTAGTGCAGCAGATCTTTGATTTGGCTGTCAACTGCGGAAAGCAAGTGATAAGAGTGTTAGATTTGGGAGACAGTGCGTGCCAGTTGAGCATCTACGTAATCTGTCTACTAATGTTGGTTAAATAGCTACAGGATCACTTTACAAGCAACTATCACAGATGGCAAACACATATCCAACACTGAGGCTTGACTGCACAATTTCAGCGCAGTCCAGTTTCTTGTCTGATGTACGGAGATGTTATTTCAATGTGGAGAATGTTTCAAGACAGGAAGACCTTCTGCCAAACACATATGACATTATCATTGTCAACCCCAAAGTCATTAGTTCTGAGACTGACCTGGAGCTCCTCAAGGTTCTTGATTCCTTGAACTCTCTTCTTGTTTCTGGAGGCTTCCTGGTTGTTCAAGACGAGGTTGCCCAGAGTTTTGACTGGCATGATGGTCTTCTCAATGCAAAATTTCATGGAATTGTGCAAAGGGAAACATCACTGTCTCTGACATTCAGTGCCCAGAAAACAGTGCTCTCTCTTACATTATTAAAATCTTCTCCTGGCGACCCTCCATTGCCCATTATCTTCTCCTTCGACCATTCACATGCCTTGGACTTGCAACGCACTATACTTGCAGCAATGTCATCTGGGGACACTGATATCTGGATTGAGGCAACACTAGACACCTTCAATGGTGCAATTGCCACTGGAGTCACCCGTTCCTTAATGCGGGAATTTGTTGCTGTCAAAATTCATCTGGTTTTGTTTGATGTCAGCTGGAAACCTGACGATAGACAGTCTATCATCCAGGAACTGTCCTCTATACCATCATCACTGGAGGAAGAAATTGTCATCGATCAACTTGGCATCATCAGAGTTCCCCGTGTGTGTGCATATAATTCATGTGCCGCAGATATTTTGGATCACCAGAAGTACTGGGTCATTAAATCAGCAACACATGTTGTTCAGCCTCCACTCCCTGCCCCTGACTCCACTCATGTCCTGGTACAAATATCCTGTCTTTCCGAGCCTCAGGGTGGACTTTGTGGGATCATTGGGACAGTGGTCAACTCCATCTGTCTGGAATGGCCAAGAGGTTCTCAAGTAGTGGGTGTTGTGCAGACCCCTTATTCAAACTTTGTTCTGGTTCACCACGGCCAAATTTCTGCTATGCCTGTTGGCGCAGATGAGAAAAACTGCGCAAATCTAGCTCTGGTGCTCATTATGACAACCCTGGGCCTTGATCTTCATGCCCGACCCTCTAAAAGTCTACAGCATATTCAGGCTGTGATCCTTGATACAGGGAAATTTTCAGCCTCTGTTGAACATGTTATCAAACATCTTGGAATCAAAACAATCCTGATCTCCCCCAGCCTTCCACTTGTTCTCCCTCTGCTTACTGGTGAAGCCAGTATCATGGGTGGTTCACCAATTGATTTTGCTGCTACAGTGGCCCAAAGCAATTGCTTCTCATTATTCAATTGGGATCATCCCAGCCAGGGCGCATTATTCTGTGTATCCAAGAATCCATGGCTGGTTGGAGACACTATCCAGAAATATCTGCATCAGGCCCTGGAAAGCGTCTTGATTGATAGCAATACTCTTGTCCCGGAGCATCTGCTGCCTGAAGCCTTCAATGTTACTCGATCTTTGATATTGGCTGACAATAAGTTCTATCTTATTCTTGGTGGGATTGGTTCCTTGGGAGTACAGATGGCAATATGGATGTACCAGGTCAGTGTCTAGGCCTATTTACCTGATACCCTGCTACATTAATTCACAGAAAGGTGCTCGGCATATTGCTCTTACATCCCGCACAGGAATTTCGCGACTCTCTGGTCCAAAAAACAGATACCTCCGCAATGCAGTTCAATTTCTTCAGTCTCTTCCAGGCCTTGAGCTTCGACTTGAAGCATGTGATGCAAGCTCTGTGAAGGGTCTCACCCACTTGATCAGCTCTTTTGATTGTCCTCTTGCTGGATGTATTTTGGCTGCCCTTGCCCTCTGTGACAGACTGTTTCTGAAGCAAGATGCTGATAGCTTTTCCATTCCATTCAAACCAAAGACTGGTGCCTATTTCGCTCTTGAACAAGTTGTTGCACTTGACAAGCTTGATTTTCTGATCGCTATTTCTTCCGCTGCAAGTTTTGGTGTTGCGGGTCAAAGCAACTATGCTGCGTTAGTCATTTCAACCATTCACAGTGGTTAAATTCAAACATCTATGTTAGTGCTAATACCGGAATACACTACCTCACTGCACAGTACTCCAATGCATGGGCATTGGTTTCACCAGCTATCTCAGATTCTGCTGTTGGATTGGATGTCTTCACATCCAGTTCTTATACAGAATTGCAAGGCTCTGCATTGAGCAGTTTTGGTTTGTGTGTCAATTGATTTCCTATGTGCATGATATAAATAGCCCTGCTCTACAGAAATCTGTCTCTGTCTGGAAGATGGACTGTTGCGAATGCAAAATGGAGAGCGGATTTCCCTCTATATCCCAAATCTGAAATGGGACTCCATCCAGGCCATATACTCTATCCGAATTCCTCTTTTCAGCCACCTAGTGAAGCTCAACTCCACTCATCATAGTATTGAGGTCCAAGATCCATATGAACTACTTCAAGAGCTCATATTGAAGTTCATTGATGTGTCGCAGAACGACTTTGCACATAATGTTCCCCTCACGTCATATGGGTGAGTTGTGTGTCAGATAACCCATTTTATTCATCTCCTTAATACAATTTCTAAGGCTTGACTCGCTTTCAGCTGCAAAATTATCAACAGCTCTGAGACCATATGTAGCAGTCACACAGATTCAGCTACTGGGCGACCTTAGCCTGAATGACCTTGTCTCAAAGATGCAACAAACAAAGCAGACTTCTGTGGTGGAAGAAATAACATCAGTGCCTGCAGAACAGCCCTTTGCATGGGATGCTTTCAACCAATCTGGGCAGACTTTGTTGAAGCTCATCATTGGCAGTGGCACACCACTCATAATGATTCATGGTGGGGCAGGTGATATAGCTGCTTTCCGGGCAATTCAAGAGCAATTCAGCACTCCCCTCTGGGCTTTGCAACCTACCCCAGAAGCCCCACTAGATTCCATTGAAAGCATAGCCCAGTTCTACTTCAGCAAGATCAAGGAGGCACGCCCAGCTGGCCCATACAGAATTGGTGCATTCTCTGCCTCAAGCTTAATTGCTCTTCGACTAGTCCAACTCCTGGAAATGTCTGACGATGTTGCCCAGTTCACTTTTGTGGACCATTTTCCAATGATCTTCACTTCCCCACTCCACACTGGCATTGAGAGAGCCATAACAGTGGATGATCTTTTTGCACACTCAGCAGCTGCCACTGTCAACATCATTGCAAGCTGTTGCAAGATGGATCACTCACCATCTCGACGTGCATATGGCCAGAATATTATAGCAGCTTCAAAGGGCCTTAACTCTCCCACCAATGCTTTGACTGCATGGGAATGGATTCAAAAGCTGAATCCAATCAACACAAAGGAACTTGTGAATTTTACAGAACAGGCTGGCTGGGACTCTACCAATGCTTCTATCAGTCTGGAGGCCATGCAACAAAGTATCATTGCTGAATTCGCCAAAATCCGTGCACAAATTAGGGTGTTTATCGCAAAATCTGGGATGCGAATTATGTTATCTGAGGAATGGAATGATCTTGGGGTGTCTCTGACACAACAAAAGATACAGGTGGAATATTTTGACGCAGGTCATTTTGATATCTTTGAGAAGGCCAAGTTTTCGCATGCTTTAGAATTTGATTGGGCAAAGGCAATATCACAGGAACATAAGCTTGCTACAATGGTGTTCAATCCAGACAATCACAACCTTATGACACTGTTCAAAATCTTGGACTCAATGGCACTCCACGTAATGACAGAAACTGTGAAGTCAGATCCTCAAATTGGTGGAGAGGTAGGCTGTGTTGTATGTCCTGTCACTGTCCTTGACTTTCAAGTACAGATCAGCCGCCAGCGGTTGTTTGCAGAAACAAAACACTTTGTACAAACACAATCACTAAACACCTGGACAGAAGAAGAAGAGAGGAGTTCCAAGGAACTATTCCCTCTGTATTTTGAAATTACCAAGCGCATTTCAAAGGTTCATGCAGCCACAATGGAATCTCCTACAGTTAGTCTCAATGTCTTTTCATGATAAATAGGTCAGCTAACTCAAACTATAGGCAGCTGTAAATGCATTATATTCAGACAGCATATTGGATGCATTTTATCGTGACAGTCCATTTTTCAGAAGTCTGAGCCAAGAAGCAGCAAAGAGGTTTAGGTCGCTTGTGCTGTTCCCAAAAGTCATCAGAGAGCGTCCAATCAGGGTATTGGAAGTTGGAGCAGGTGAGCACTCCTTAGTCATTTTCTTGAACTTCTGTTGACATTAAAAATGTAGGTGTTGGAGGACTCACCAAGTTCCTTGTCGAGACTCTCTGTGACATTCCTGGCGCTAATGTCGAATACACAGTCACAGATCTCTCCTTCTCCCTGGCTAAAAGTCTTGCACAGTCATTCACATATGAACATATGGATGCAAAGATGTATGACTTAACAAAACCTCCAGCTGAACAGGGACTCCAGCTAGGCTACTACGATATTATCACCTCATTGAACTGTATCCATGCTGTTGGAGATCTGAACACTACCCTCTGCGATCTCAATTCACTTCTGACGCCAGGTGGACACCTTCTGGTAGTTGACACTGATGGATCAACACGTAGCACAGATCCACCTGGGCGTGCAGCAATTTGGAATGACTTTATATGGGGCTCATTCCAGGGCTGGTTTGGGTTCACAGATGGTCGCAGCCATTGTACTATTGATGAGGCAGAGTGGTGTACTCGACTCAGAGACACAGGATATGCCAATGTTCAAATCTGCCTTGAAGATACTGGTTCTTCTCTTCTATTCGAGGCAGAAAAGGCAGCATGATCCATGTGAGGGGATTAAAGCCATCACGGTGGTGTGTCAGAACTTCATACCTATGTACCATTGCATTGTCTTCATTATTATTTCTACTTCCATTCCACCCTGTACATTATGTTACTGATACATTCTCATCTTCCATTTCCCTATCTCCTGACTCCCGAGAATAGGGGAATGTCGCAATGGGACTATGTAGTCAGAAGTCCATCATGCTGGGCAGAACAAGTGCCTCTCTTGGGAATATCGACTCTAAATTGGACAGATCCTTGGAAGGAAAGACCAGATCAGCAATGAACAAAAAAGTCTCAACGCACAGAGTCCCTCTTATAGGGCTGTTCGCCGTTCCCGTCGTGTCGGTTCAACGAGAACCGTCTGACGGGTAACCAACCCATCTCATAGAGAATTTTGAGGGTTGCGCTGAAACGCTGCACTTGAGTATATCGATATAGAAGTGCAGAGTGTGCAATGGACTAATCCACTACAAAACACAAAATACCTCAATCAACACACACAACACTCCAAGAATAATATATAGGTCTCAACAAGATACACCAAGTGTTTCCTATTGAGTTCGTGGGGTCCAATCCGAAATCCAGATGTAGTTCAACTTCGTCTACTGGTCTGAACTGACGCACAACAAGCTTCTTAACTAACTCTAGTCGAGAGGAAATCTGTCCGCGGACTTTCCAATGAACAAAGGTAAACAGTTTTTAGGATACAAGACTGGGAGGAACTCCAACAGTCAGGGCGAATTGAATATAGTAGGACAGACGGCCAATTGCCAGAGATATTCTATACACACACTTCTTACAGAGCCAATTGCTACCGTAGACCTGAACTTCCAACAATCAGGAACATTTGACACTCCTTTATATAGCACAAGCTCCAAGGTAAAGTCGATATCACACTGAGAGCGAGTTCAGAGAGAAGTAAGATAATATTTGGAGGCTCAGAGTTGAGCTCATATACTGTACAGAATAATACTCTAGAAGGTTCTACAAGTAGATAGAAAGGAATAAATGACTCGGACAATGAGTCGACGTGTATATTGAGTCAAATAGAAACTGCGAGAATAATGTCGAAGGATAACGAGATGACTCGTAGATTACAACACAAGGCACTAATCGTATCCCATCAGGTCATGTGCAAGCGACCTTGAACACAATGCGTCCGCGGATAGATCGTCTACTCTCTTCAACTTGGGGAGATGCTAGTTCACTCTTAAGCACACTTTCACTCCAACTGATTCTGAGTAGTCCGTGGGTTAAGGGAACCAGTCAGACACAACACTGGTACAATGGGGGCGAGCTATGCTCAAGCGGGCCAAGTCCTTGGAAGGTTACTGGGTTGGGTATGCCACGACAAAACTCCACAGTCCAAAGTTTCCGCTTCTAGAAACTTATATCTTATTCACACTTGTCTGAACTTCAACAAATCGTTTCTAATGAAGACAAAAACTAGCAAGCAAATAACTCCAATTTAAATGCCTCTACGTCTCCGCCTGAGAACACCAACACCGTCAAGGACCTGCGCGCGATGAACTAGACAAACGACGAGAAATACATGGTCTTTTATACTAATGCCAAGAAAATACATGATGTAAACAAATCTGAGTCAAGATACAGAAACAACTGAGTTGGGGTTGGATATACCTATGTCCTACGGCCGCCTGCTGTCCTGAATCGTCACGATCTGTCCATGGAAAGTCATCTATTCTGACTGTCTCACAGTTGAATCACTATCTTGGTCATCCGCGGATGTGTATCACTGTTCCGCTCCGACGTGTCTCCCCGGCATCTATGTAGATCCTCTAAATCATATGGTTGGGCCACTCTGTCTAGACCTTTCTAAATCTCTAGTTCTGTTTCCAGACCATCAGATCATCATCTAGAACACTCCTAAACTATCTCATCAACGGCATACTGGAATGATCTTCCGTGATTTACATGCCGAGTCCGCGGAGTACATGATGGATGTCCTTAATCACTGTTCCAGATCTGAGGCATCACCCTGCCGTTGATCCAACATCCGGCACCCTTATGTTCAAGGTACATTGGTGCAGCAACTCATCTGTAAATCTTCAGCAGGTCCGCAGCGCCTATATATCTTATAGACCTTTCATTTGGATACTCCGCGGGCCGTCCTCTGACATTCCGTCTTGCCACGCTACAAGCCTAGACTGCAAATCAACCCAGTCTTCATCTGTTACTCTCGCAGAACCCAAAACCTTGGGTTACTCTGAGTGCCGTGGGCCTCTATGATTATCTCCAGTGATATTTACGACCAGCAGCTCGGAGCTCACTCTGATCCTCCTTCAAGTCATCCTAAACAGAGGTACTGACTTCCTATTAGCCGAGTAAAGCCCTTAGTGTCATGCAGCTAGTAGGGGTATTTGTGCCACAATTCACTACAAAAGCTAGATAAATACGCGCAAAATTGGCCACGCGTATCAGTGCGACGGCTGTCCTTTCAACGGCTGTCACGGCACCCCAACGGACGACGGTTTTTGATGGCAAATCAACAACTCGGATGGGTGATTTTCCGGAAGCATCAGACATCAGTTGGGTCCCAATGCACCGGAGAGGCTTCCCCGACTCAGCATCACTGAATCTTTGCTGTTCGGAGCTAGTATCTTCATTTGGCACAGGTAAGTGAGGCGAAATCACTCGTGATTGTGCATGGCTCGCCAATCACGGCATTCCTGAACTAGGATTCGTTCCCGCCCTCGCCAGCCCACCAATTTCAACGAGCTTTGCACCACAATCCGGGACGAATGGGAGGACATTCCTATTAAGGAAATCAATCATTATTTCGAGCGTTTGACAGATGTTATGGCCGCTGTTGTGGATGCCGAAGGTGGACATACTAGATATTAGATTGCTAAGTACCCTCGCATACATTTTGGTTCTACTACAAGTTGTAGATTGTTGTATTTATTAGCAACTTCTCCAAATTCGGTTACTTTTGATAACACCGAGTATTAGTGAAAGAACGAAAACACTTCGAGAATAAATTACTGGACGAAAACTTCAGACTAGTCCAGGCTTTATTTGCGGCGCTGAATGAGAGAACGGGCCGAATCAAATTCCAAAAGGTTTCAACATTATTTGCAAAAAGGCCTTCTGTGGTCAAACCCCTGGAGCTCAAAACCCAGCTTGATATAATGTTCACCAAGCCGGGAATCCAATTACAAAGCGGAAACCAGCACTCTTTTACCGAAATCATTTGGAACCTTCGAGCACGTCCATTTCGCAAATCAACCTTTCTGAATTTGGATCGTATTTGTTGGTCTGTCGCTGAAATTTCGGATTATACCCCGTCCAATGTGATGATTTGGAAATTGATTAGATCCTCCACACTACGTAGGCTCTCGAGAGAATTTTAGTGGAAATGTGTTCATGAAACATTCCGAGTGGAAGCCTTTTGGTTCTACTTGCCAAAATTGCAGAGTGACGGAGTCTCTGGAACATATTGCTTTAGAATGTGCGTTGCCGGAGCAACAAATAATCTTGAACTTCACCGAAAAGTTATGGTCAATGAAATATTCACGAAGAAGTTGGCCGAAATTGAATTGGGGACTAGTACTTGGATGCAATCTAGTCAAATTCAAATCTGAACGGAATATTCTTTTGCCTCATAAGTCTCGACTATATGCCATCCTAATCTCTGTATCGTGGCATCTCATTTGGAGCCTACAAGTAGACCGTGTCATTCAAAACCCGGGCAAAATCCACACCGAAGTTCACAACAAATGGTTATCTGCAATCAATTCGTCTTTGGATCACAACCAGATCCTGACAGACAAAACAAGATTTGGCTCCCTTGCAATTAGCAAGAAGGAGGTATTGAATACCTGGAACGAGTTACCCATGAACGAGGACTCATTGCCGGATGATTGGAAGTATACAAGGGGGGTTTTAGTGGGTATATAGCCTGAGAGAATCAGAATTGCATAAAGCTGATTTGCTGGAGTCCCACACTGGTATGAATTGTGCGTAAGGCATTTCCTCCCAGACAAATTCTCCGGCATTTTCTGTTTACAGCCAGTAACCAAAGCGGATGACTCGGAATGTTTCTGCAGACTGATAATCATTACTCAAACACTCCAAAATAATAATAATAATAATAACCTGGTCTTCCTTCGCTCTAGCTTTACTTACTTGTCTTCGTCCATATAGGTATATATTGATATATATTCCTGCTATGAACACTCCCAGTACTGTACACTTGACCAGACCAAGGGGGTGTCGGGATTAAAATCTTGTACCATGGGTGGGAGGGGGGTAGTGTTGTCAGGGTCGGGTCGGGCTCGAAAGCCCGGGCTTGGGTCAGGTCTAGGGTCGGCGACCCGACCCCGGACAACACTAAGGGGGGGGGGTCTCCAGGAGGTCCTTAAAAAATTTCTTGTGTATAGTACTCATAAGTTTTCTACAGCTCACAAACCAGCTGTAACTTAGTTTAAACTTGTCCAATGGTGAATTTCCGTGTCATGGGCCCATCGATCTGAGTGTCAAAGCGGCGATGATTTTCCAGATTTGGACAGTTTCGCACGCTAAATGAGCGGAGCAAAAGTTCAAAGATTATTTGTCTGCTATTGTTAAGCCTCAAAATCAAGAAAATAGAAGTTCTGTGAAAGCAATATAGCCCAACTAACCATTACCAACAGTCAGATTGATCGATTCATTGCAGAACCAGTGGAGAGAGTGCATCAAAAAGCACAAATATCTCCTCCTTTGATGGAAAACAGCTCCAATCCTGTAAATATACCTCATGTGCATCATGTATATGCATAAAACACAAGCGCTAGAGGCTCTCCTGCCAAATGCCCTCTCAAACGCACGAAACAGATATAAGAATGGTGAGTTTCGGAAATTACCGAGGGTGTGTCTGACCGGCAACTCGGCGGCCTGACAATAGTGGGAATATACTACCCTATATAGGAGGGGAGGGGGGGAGGGGGGTCTGGTCGAGGCCTTGAGAAAAAAGTTGTGAGGAGTGCTACCCACCCCCTCGAAGACCTCGTTACTTATCTTATCTCGGACGTCGCCGAGGTATAAATACTGTCAATTTGTTTACTATTCTTTACTCTATTCTTAACATCTTACCACTACGTGCAGTACTTTCTTCAATACACATTGTTCAAAGTAATTGCGCTGGTAAGTAAGGATCGGAGTCTTTACAAAAGTTGACCCGATATACGATTTTCGAATCCCGACACCCCCTTGGACCAGACACATCTTAGCACCCACTGCCAGTAAGCAATGTGAGGGAGAACACGTTTGATGGCAGTGATGGCAGGCTTCTGCCGTTCTGCCGCAAGACATGATGTAAATGATTGCTGGCCCACCCGCCGTACCAATTGCCGGACCTTTCGAAAAAAGGAATCCCATTTCCCATTTGTTCTCCCGGTTTTATAGAGCTCAAATGGATCACACCTGAATCGAACAGGCAACCTCCCTATCGTTATAATCGCAGTAGGCCCGCGCGGGCGCGGCAAAGCCCACTATCTGTCCTGTTGCTTGTTGCTTATTCTAACCTATAACTTTGCCATAATTACAGGTGTACTTTGAATTCCTAAACAACAATTCCCTTCCCAAAGTCAGGAATCACAATCAAGGATAATACCAGGAATAGTGTAACAGTGTTCGGAGGAACCTCAACCAATTTGCCATCGCCTCTCAGTGGGGAGAAGTCGCCAGAAGGCTGACCAAACGACTGAGACCTGTTATGACTTCACAGCTGACAACAACCGAAAGTAAAACCTTACCCCCCGCACCAAGGTAACTGCTGAGCAGCATTGAGAGAATTTAAGTAAAACAAATATACTCAAACCGCTGCATGCAAGAAGCAGAAACATACTTACTCAACTATCGAAAGAGGAGAAGCATGAAGGAGGCGAGCGTCCATGTTTGAAGTTTTGAACCTGTAAACACGGCACAAGGATATTCGGGCCGACCCGCTGCTGCCATACCCACACCCACACACGACGAAGGCGTTGACCTCATATCCTACTCCCAGTCCGCCATCTTTGTCAAATGAGAAGCGAGTACCGCCAAAAATAACGCGGAGGCTATGTCGGTGGATGCAGCCAAGGAAGAAGGCGATGTGAAGGGGGATATTTGCTGAGTGGAAGGCGGATGACGGTAGATAATTGTCCGCCGTGGTGGAATGCTATGTTGAGGAACAAGAGTAGGGTGATCCGTTGGAGGAGTTGACTGCAATCAAAAAGAATGAGCTAGGCAGAATCGAGTAATGTCCGGCGAGTCAGAATGTGAAAACGCACACTGAAGAGCCTGTCCATTGAAATACGCACGGAGTCCGCTGAGCTTGGTTGAGCCCGCAGCTCATTCGCTGCTGCTGTCCGCTAGTCCAGCGCAGCAATGTATAGGATTTGTGGACCCAAAAATCAGGTGAAGACGCCAGAAGTATGTTGACGAGCCTGGATACCGAAGTGGTAGACTGCTTTGGTAAAGAATTTGGTGGGGGTGCGGTGCGTTGCGTCAGGGAGGACGAGGGTGGTTTATTCATGATTGTATTGAGTGCTCTGTATAAAGGATTGGCGCAATCTTAAATCTTCAATGGATACCGTCAGGAATTTCCGTGACAATAACCAATATAATCACACACCATTCACAGACGTAGCAAGTAACTCGGATAAGAGAAATAGATTTGGGATACTTCAGCGTTACCATTTCAGATATCTTGTGCGCGAATTGAGGTGGGAAGACAGGATTCGAGGATGAGATGGTGGTCGGAGAGAAGGAGGTAGGTGACGGTGATGTGACAGTGACAGATTGCTTTTCTCCGTCGATGATAGCGGCCAACTCCAGTGCTCCTTCCCCTCTTTTATGTCGCTCGTTGAATTCGATGGTCTATGGTGACGACATGAGCGTGCTTGCTCACCTCTCAGCTGATCCTAGCTTGCTATCACTCTACAGCTCTCTATTTCGTTCAATTGCAAGAGCCTCCAAAAAAAAATTAAGCTTTGGAACCTGAAGTTTGCTCGGTCGACGCTCTCGTCAGGCAGGCCAAGCAATCCAAAGGTTGTAAGCTGTACAGTAGAACCTGAGAAGCAAAACAATTGTCAGTTTCACCTGAACACTTTTGTGAAGGAAAATCCCAGTTTGATTATTACATATGAGTCCGCAAGTGGATGAAGGTGAAGGAGGTGGAACCACAGTAGAAAAGAGGAGTCCATAAACTGAGCAGAGAGAATTGTAATCGTGGCCGAAACAAAAGTCCATTGAGAGAGGAGAATGTGCGTTGATGGTAATCAACATGAGAGAGAGAGACTTTGAGAGAGACTGAGGGCGACTCTGATCCTCAAGTGAGCTCAAATATTAGATCTTATGACTCCGACTGAATTTTTCCAGAATTGATGCCAGGGGCCGCCATGTTCATTGGCCAAAGCTCGCTCGGTCGACGTGTTCACGTCGACCAGCTCACATTGGGCGGAAGGGGCTAACTGTTTTGTTTATAGCTCAAGCAAGAGGAATGAAATCAGTGAGTTGGTTGAAATGGAAGGAAGGATATACCTAATTCCTGAAGATTCCCGACTGCTCCAGGTTGATCAACCTTAGCGGCAAAAGCAAGGACCCGATTATATTGAATGGCAGCAAGATAATCTTGAGATCTTCAGGAAGGCACCTCCTGTCGATTTCATGAGTCGTCGTACATAATTTAAACAAATCAAATCGGAACTAAGTATCAACTTTCAGACAAGAAACCAGAATGAGTCAACTGACTTGCCAGAGTGGGGATCACTGAAGTTGGAACTATGTCTCACAGTAAAATCTTTGGGCATGGGATGCAGGAATTGTGCATATAATACTGAAGAACTCAGTTTGAGCCTGTAACAGAGGGCAAAATTTAAAAAGTCTTACAGCGTAGGAACGATTCTCAGAACAGAAAAAGGACCCATTTAAATACTGTGTGTTAATGACTCGAAAGTTTCGTGAGTCAAGTAAGTGTTACTGTACTAATCCGACCGGTTGTTCACGTTATGCGTGACGCCGGGTTGTGAACTGAACAATTTTGAACAGAGTGACGGGTGACGGGGACTTTTTCGGCCCAAAAAGGGCAAGAAAATCGAAAAAATCTCCGGCCGGCATCTGCCGAGCAATGTCGGCCTACCATATATGGTAATTTTGATGTGATTGACGTGTTGTGAACAACTTGTCCAGTGAACAATTTGGGTGACAGGTGACACCCAGTGAACAACCGGTCGGATTAGTACAGTACTCGCAGTGTTTCAAACGGAATGGAGAACGCGCGGCGCAGCCCCCAGCAAGGCAACGTGACCGCGTCGCAGCACGCCGCGGACAAGTCAGGGCGAGGCATGAGAAAAAACACTCCGAAAAGGAAATTTTAGCTGCCTGTTGCCGGCGGCTCGATGGGATCATTCGCATCAAAAAGTGTAGGGGAAGGGATCACAAAGGCAGGCCCGCATCAACTGCGCGATCCATTTTACTGATTAGGCGCACCCCAAAACCCACTAAGGATAGTGGGCATTTCAGCGAGCTTCAACAAGTCACAGAGATGCGGAACCATCCGCTATACAGAAGACCTTCCCTCTTCACATCTCCGAGCCTCTCCTCATCTCATCTGTGTCTTGAACTAAAATTCATTTGAATGAAAACCAAGATCGGGCACAAAAAGCAAAATTTCTTGTCCAAAGTTGTAAACCCCAGAGTCCACACCCAATTTGAACAGGCAACCTCCCTCCAACACTACTTATAATACCAACAATGGAAAGTCCGGACGCCCGGGCACAGAACCATCCGCCATGGACCTCTCAATCCTATTTACCCCGTCTAATCCTTTGAACGAAAAACCAGACCAGCGAACAAAAAAAAGACTCTGAGACAGTGACAGGGTCCACGCCCGAATCGAACAGGCGACCTCTCATTAACATGAGCGTCAAACTAAGTTACGGAAGCGCGGAACCTTCCGTCATGGACCTTTCCTTTTCCTTTCATTGTTCCCAGCTTCATCAACTCTCGATGCATTGAACGGAAAAACCAGAGCAGCGAATAAAACAAGACTTCGACGCGCATACAGGATCCACGCCCGAATCGAACAGGCAACCTCTCTTCGATTTACTACGCCCCTAAGTCATAGAGGTGCGGACCCACCCGGCCGCCACGGACCTTTTTCCTCCTCTCCCTCTTCGTGCCCTCTCCTCTCACTTGCGGCTGCCTCTCACGTCTCCGTTCTCCCTCTCCCTCTCCATATCTCCCCACTCACTCAACTCACTCGACTCTCACATCCGAAGAAGAAAAACCACGATCCAAACAAAAGTAATAACAATAAACACAAAAAAATGCTAACAACAAAAAACGATGCAAGCAGAAACTATGCGATTTGTAGTAGTGTCCTGTATCCACCCCGTTTCCCTCCACCTCGCTCCACGAACAAGCGACTAACTCCCCCGCGACGCCTCCACAAACAACACGAGTCGACTCGACCCCCTTCCCTCCGCTCCCCCAACCCCCCGCTCACCACTATGCGTTCCATTCAATATCATATCGTTTTCTTTCATATCGTCTTCACATATTCATTTTCCTTCATTTTTCTCCCCATTCTATACGTTCGTCTCCCCTGCTTCCACCTCCTCGACACCCTCCTCGACAAACCCACTCGGCGCCCCCTCCGGCCGTCTGAGGGTATACGACATCTTTGGAGCGGCACGTGCGCGGGGCGGGGGCGGGGAGGCGCGGCGGTAGGTCTGTGGATGTGTTAGTAAAAGGAAGATGAGGGGAAAGGGAGAGATGGGAAGCGGGAAGTGGGAATTAAACCAGGAAGGAATAGATAACGGGAGGGAAGAGAAAGGTATGACGAGGGGGATGGGAAAGAAGCGCGAGGTGGCGGATGACATGGCATCGGTCGGGCGTTAAGGAAGGAGAGAGGCAAGAGGGCAGGAGAGGAGGGAGGGGGAGGAGCGGATGGAGGCGAAGGTATGGGTGTGGGTGTGGGTGGGGAAGGAGATGGATAGGGCGGAGAGCGGCATAGGTGTAAGTGCAGTGGGGAGGAGGGGTAAAGGGTTGGGGAGAAGAAGTGAGGAGAAGGGGATTATGGGATGAAGTGGGGGTTGGGTGGAGGGAGCGAGGGTGGTACGAAGAGTGCAAAGAAGCGCGGTGGGAGAGCGGGCATACGACATCAACGTCAACGGAGCCGACGGCGACGTCGACGACAACGTCGGGCAGTCTGTATCGATCGAGAGCAGCACACGCCGCTCACAACAATACCAAGGGCAACGAAAAAGACAAAGACGCCATGGGTGATGACGTGGCACGGCCCCACCCCCACAAAAAGTCGCACAAGACACGAAGAACGGGAAGAGAATGAAAGAGCAACTCACATGCCGACTCATAATCATCTTCGCCATCGACGCGGGGGTCTGACATTCATATATCGCGGGCACTGCATCAAATAAAAAAAAATATAAGTGGTCATACAGCGAACGACAAAGACAGAAGTAAGACATACGAGGCGCCTCGACCATCTGCCGCATAGCCAAAGCAGCTTCAGGTCTCCGCGGCTGCGGCTGGACGAACCCGACGCCACGCCCACCGCGGTAGACGTGGCGGCCGCGCATGGGCGGGGGCGTCGCTGCTCTTTGGTCGAGGGCGATGGGGAGGGAGTACGAGAGGGTCGCGAGCCATGAGGCGCTCTTCTTCTCTTCCGAGGCCTTCGGGGCGTCTTCAGATTCAGAATCACCGGGGACGATTTTCTCTGCGACGGGCACCGGTGACGTGGCCTTGAGACGGAGGCGGGCGGCGAGGGAGGAGCGGACGAGGACGAAGCGGATGAGGAGGGAGAGGAGGAGGGTGGCGGAGAGGAGGGCGAGGAGGGTGAGCGTCGACGCGGGGGTCGTCGTCTGACCTAGCGATAAGGACCAGGGCAGCCGGGGGACGGCGGGGACGGCGACGGCGTGGACGGGGGCGGGGAGGATGAACATGACGGTGAAATGACTCGACTCGGACTCGACTCTTCAATGGCAAGAGGAGGAGGAGGAGTGTGTAGGGCAGGCAGGCAGCGCAGTAAGCAGCGACGGGCAGACCGAAACCAGATGGAGAGGCGGTGGGAGTCTTGATATACTCTCGGCTACGTTATCCCCGTTGCCAGCCGACCCGAGCCGTGGTTCTTCCGTATTGATCGTCCGTTTCTCTATCTACTCTTCCTCTTTCTCCCTCCTCCTTTTGTCCGGTCTTGTGCTCTATTCCTCTGCCTCGTAATACTCGGCGCCACAGCAGAAAACAAAAACTCGGAAAATACCCCCCAGCCAAACCGAGCATTTACCGCCCGAAAACCGATCACGTCATCCGGCCCGCGGCATCGTGATCGTCGTGAGCTTGCTGACGGATTGCCTGTTGTTCTGCTCCGCTTTTCTGTTCGAAATGAAACGTTGTCCAGTCGACGGGTGCACCTTTCGTTGCTACCTTCAGTGGGCTGCGGGGCCATGCGGTCAAAGCACCCATCCCCCACCTCCTCCTCCCAGCGTCCTCCTCCGTGTTCTACTTCAATGTGATCTGAGACTCAGACACATGCCCACATGGTCCCTCAGCCACCTGAACCTGATTCACCGGACCCCCCTCTCCTGTAGTTGTCTTCCGATGGACCTATTCTGAATCTGAATCCACTGCACGGTGCACCTTCCCCGCAAGCCGCAGCACCCACGAGTCCACCTCCCCCATCCAATCTCCGAGCTTCTGAATCCAATTCGTACCTGGCAGTGACACGGCCCTATAACAGTTCATTCAATGCCATCTCGAATCCAGTGTACGTTCCAAGCTCGAAGCAAGACGCCGGCGCCGTCGAGTTCGCATCCAGATTCCGCCACGTATCTCTATCTCCTGTTATAATCTGGAAGTGATATCAGATACGAGTATCTCTCGGAGTCGTGGCACGTCATATCTTTCTCGTTCTCTGGCATCCCCCATCCATCCTCGCTCCATCTTTCTCTATGATTTCGTCGTGAAGTTCTCAATCGTACACGCAACGCCGGGCTTCATCCAACTTCACCCCTTATCCCTTCTTGTCGATGTGCAACGCTCCGCAAACGTCATGACATACTTACTTATCTATGTCGACGCGTATACCCCGGATCCTCATCATCATCTCTCTTCCCACCCATGTTCTTACTTCCTTTCTCTTGGAAGACTACGGCCCCGTAACGGCCCGCGCTTGCCGTCCAGAATACTTACCTCTTCTCTCCACTCGACCAAGTAAACGCCGAACCGCACACGTCGATATCTATGTATATATTGGACCACGTACACTCTCTATATTTTTATGTCGACATAACTTCAAGTCCAGACTCCGCCCGAGTTTCTCATTCATTTCTCTTCTCAGGTACTAGTATATGCATCTCAACGGCGCTTTCAAGCTCGCATTCGAGTTGGACTCAAGCCGCAAGTCTTCTGTCTCCCTCGTGAACGTTATATCATATCATATCATCCACCCAGCCACCAATCCTGCTCTCAGCTACTGTTCATCTCTTGTGTCATCGCCTCTTCATCTACATAACTCCATCCACCCCCGTATCATTCACTCTGCCGCACCGTCAAAATTCAAACACACACCAACCCTCTAATCTAAATCAATCTACGTCGCCGCGTTCATCGCTGATTCTCACCGATGTTCCTTGTTCAAAATTATATTCAGTCTCCTAACCCATTCTCCGCCCTTCTGTACCTGGGTCTTCGCGCCCTGGGTGGCGCTTGGCAATCACAATTATATATCTTTACTCTGAAAATGCCGCAGACCTCGCTCCCCCTTCCTACCCCGCATCCCAGCTGTGTCATCAAAGGTCTTCTATCTGCGAAAAGTGATTCCCGCCGCTCGGATCCGCTATGGATTTCTCTTTCCCTGGGGACTGGTTTGGTGCGGTTCAAAGTTTTCCGCCCTCGCTCGTCGATATACAGGCGCAGCAAACATCGCACGACTCATACCTATATCCATTTCACCTTGATTCTTTATGTTAAACCCATCCACCGAATCTCCGCTCCTCACTATCTAGGATGTAATGCGGCTCGCGCCCAGTGTCAAGGTGATTTGAAGGATTCCGCCGAACTCTGACTCAGGCACGTAACTTTCCATTTACCCTTTCACTCATTCGTGAACGACATCCACTTAGCCAACATAATAAAGCGATCTTAAACTTATAAGAATGAAAATTCGTGGAAGGCAAGGTGAACCCGTTCGATTCGGGTTGTGGACGGAAACAGCCTTATTGCGTAGTGAATTTTTTGGTCGTCGAATGAAGGATGGTGATACATATTTCACGCTAGGTATTCTGGGGAAGTGACTCGCGATTGAGCGGTACCGGTTAGGCTACTTAGCACTCAAATCGCCTGAACTGGCTTTGGGAGACTAGGATCGATTTGGGGAAGCTGGCATGCGGTTATTACTAGGAATTGAATAGGCGGAAATTTCATGTAAAAAGCCGTTCGGATGTGTGAGGACACACGTTCACTACTTGCCTTGAACGACGATGCAAACAATCGATACTCCCCTCACGAAACGCCTCGGTGAGCGAATACTTATTCTTCTGAACTTGGTCAGCCCGAACTGGGATCACGGTGTTGAAGTCCACACTGTTTTCTACCAGGCATCAAAACCCCCATTGTCTCTGCCCCAATGGCATTTGCGTCGACGCCCGAGCTGGCGGCGGGGGTTACTGGAGCTGGTGGGTTTGGATGTATCGGCGCCGGTATGTTCTAAATTCATTCATTCAACATTCAAGTTCCGTATCCAATTCTAAACATCATCCTAGGCTTCGACTCATCCAAACTATTAACGTCGAAGATCCAGAAAGTACGGACATTACTCAACACCGCGCCCGGACAACCCGTACCCCTCGCCATCGGCTTCATCGGATGGATTCTCGAAATGACGGAATCATCAGACGATCCCCGCCTTGAAGTAGTCTTGGAGGAAGTTCCTGCGGCGGTGTGGTTCGCTTTTGGCCTGGATCTCTGGAAATATGTCGATCGGGTGCACACGCACGACAGGAAGACGGGGAGGAAGACTTTTATATTTGTGATGGTGCATTCCGTGGACGATGCACGGCAAGCGAAAGAGAAGGGCGTCGATGCAGTCGTCGTACAAGGTTCGTTCGTCCAAATATTTAATCGAACTGCTTCAGTTGTGACGGACTATTTAATAGGAATCGAAGCTGGCGGCCACGGACGAGGCGATTCCCCTCCCCTGTTGACACTCTTAGACGCAGTTCTCAGCGAACGCCAAAAATGGACTGGCGGCGGACCCCTCGTCTTGGCTGCCGGCGGAATCACCACCGGCGCCGACATCGCCAACCTTCTCGAAATCGGAGCAGACGGCGTCGTCCTCGGCACCCGTTTCCTGTTCACCCACGAATGCGAATACTCTGCAGCGCAGAAAGATGCCATCCTGAAAGCGGGTCCCGACTCTACCGTGCGTACCTTGGCTTTTGACGATGTGGGGCGAACGAACGGATGGCCGCCTAATTATGACGGGCGGGCGATTTCGAACGAGGTGATGAGCGATTTGGATGCGGGGTTGAGTCTGGACGAACGTCGTCGGAGGTTTGACGAGAGCGCTAGGAATGGCGATGATTCCCGCCTCGTTGTTTGGGCTGGAGTTGGCGTGGCGCTGGTCAACGAAATTTCGTCAGCAGCAGTGAGTCGGTAAAAGTGTCGATTTCACAATATTGACAAAGGTTTAGGACGTTTTGAGGAGTCTGCACCAAGACACGATGGATGACTTGTAAAATTTTGTATTCGAGAAGATGCACACTACGAAATTGTACCTGTTTTAATTATAATCAGCAGCTTCTGACCTTACAGAGCAACCTGGACTTACCTTCGACCTTGATATGATCTCCGGATCGGTTGAGCTCAAGTCAAGCGAAGGCTTCCTCGGACTCTTTCCAGCGCCTTCCCCAGCTCATTCCTCCCCTGATTATTCTTACCCATACCCCAGAATTTATCACCCGAGGTGTTCTATCGGTGAAGGATGATAATATGTATCACTCTCACAGCAAACCGTAGCACTCACCACCAACTCTGCATCACCGGTATCGAGTAATATCTCCCTTATGTCGGGATGTTGGGCGAACTTATGCCAGATTGCGATTTCCATCTAGTTCAGAGAGTGTTCACGTAGAATCTCGTTTATCGAAACCCAAGCAATCACTTACCTTTGCGGTACACAACCTGTCCCAGTCGGGATGTTGGTGCGCAATGTGTGCCATGCTAAAATCGTAAGCAGCAGTGCACGACTTTGTCGTCGTTCGCAGAGTCTCGGCGATGTCGGGACGATTGTCCATGAACTAACGACGTATGGTCAGCATCTACAAATTGAAAAGGCATCTGTATTTCCCGACCTTGAAAGCCTGGTACAACTGTTCGGAATTTCGGTATCTCCTTCCATTATAGATTACTGGATGGTGAGAAAAGTTGGTAAAGCACTTGTATCTATCCTCGCTATCGGGGTGGGAAAATATGAGATTCCGACGCGGTGCATGGTGAAGGGGGGGAACAACGGGGGTCTGACATCGTGAATCAACTAAAGAAGTAGATTGAAAGGTCTTACGCTGTTTACATTGGGCTGTGGGAGTATCTGTATCGGATAGCCGTACACCGTGAGCAAAGGAATCGCAGGCTGGTGGGGATTGTAGTCTAAGGAGGCGACATCGTTCTCAGTAATGACATAGTAAACGAGATGACTGCGAACGGACCTGTCTGTGTTTGAATCAATCCTGTTGTTCTTCCATTGGCTGCTTGCTCGCCGGACAGCATGCGCTGAATAGTCAAAAGCGCGGATATCTGGGGCTGCGATTCAGCGCTCGTCAACCCCTCACATAAATGACTCTGCGTACCTGAAAAGCGTCGGCGAGAGCTCCTAGTCGCCTATGAAACCCGTCGATTTCGTCCATTCGAGTATCGTATGTCCAGACTGCCTTGATGAATGTGCGGGCTTGTTCTGCTCGGACGAAATTTTCAATATCGATGAGCAAGCTAAACGAGAGAAATCAGATCTATGTTTCGAAAAAGATTCCGGCCGATACCTGTGAAGCTCGGCCAACGGCTGCGCACATGTGGACTGAGCAAGCCGTCCAGCGCGGAGCTCTGTGTTCAGCGTTTGAAGCAAGTGGCCGGCAGCCTGTGCCAGTGTGGCGAGGCGTCGCTTGCTTCGGCTGACTCCCTCGATATTAGAGACAATGAATTTGAGGAGGGTGAAAGCGGCGGAGAGGCCGGGGACGGGAGTTATTCCCAGTATTACATCCAGCACGGTTTGGGGAGTTATCATGAGGGATGGCAGGAAGAGGGGAGCGTCGAAGGAGAGGCTGTTCTCCGACCTGTTGCTTACGAGTTTTGTCAGATGCGTGAGCGCTTTTCGGTCCGGAGAAAGATGGCTACCTTGGCGTGGGCTGTATGTCAGACGAGAAAATAATACCTAAGTAGTCATTGTTCGCAGGCCCAGTGAGCTGCATAAGAAAGAGTGAAAGTGCAAGAAGCTTAGTAAACTAATTGGACAGTGAACTCGAATTCTGAGCCGGTGGGATTTGCCGCTGGCGGTAGTGAGACAGGCAGTCAATCCAATGGGGGCGAGACGTTGACGAGACAGCAAGAGTAGTCGGCCCTGGGATGTCAGTCTGACGGTGGCGCATGTCGACCACCCGCGCATCGGCCGCGCTCGCACATTCCCGCAGACATCCGACATCGGTTCTGAGTGCGACCCATTCCAATGCATGAAATTTAAATTTTCCAAAGTTCAAGTTCTATGGATTAGCTTGAATCGTGCTCCAGGAGGGCTCCAAACAGCGAAACGGGGTGAAGGTGAAAAACAAGGAGGACGACAAGATGTGTCGATTGATGTGACATCGCCAAGAAGGGAAATTTCGCGATAACGTGACCGATCCAGGTCTGATGATCAATGATCTGATCAAACCGGCACAACTTTATTTGGTTGTCTTTGTCCTCAACTTGCTTTCTTCCACGATGTCGACTCCTAGTCTCAGCGTTCTTCCGCCTTCAACCATCGCTCAAGCTAAAGGTCGTTCACATTTTCGCCCCCAGGAAAGCCATTGAGCCGCAAAGCAGCTCTGGCCAATCCCCAACCTGACGTTCAGCGGAGCTTGTTCACGCCATGCGTCAAGCAGGGCCGATTCTCGTCATTCCACTGTAGCTGGTCAGGGTCTCTGGTCTCCTTCCAAGAGGAAAGTGGTGTGCCAGTGGGTGGATTTGCAGCCTCCCTTGTCGTTGGGGGAGATCCCCAGATCATCGGAAGCGGCGCCGCAGTGTCGTTGTCGTACCACCGTAACATCGAGATTCTCGAGTGTAAAGAGAATAGCGCGTTGGACAAGTATCCCTTAATTGACTACGGTATCATCGATATGGTATGTACATCGCCGTCTGTCTTCGCGCTACAACTCATTGACTTCGCAAACAGGTTCTTGACAGCGTGCAGCCGAAACCTGGATTCAAAATCGTTGCCAGGGCTCAGTCTCTAGCCGACGGATCTTTTCAAGTCACTCAAACGGACATTGAGGCCTATCCCAAGAGGCAGACATTCTCCAATCACAGCCAACTTCCTATCATGCGTCTATCCTCTCTGCGACGTACACACAAGTTTCTCCACGCTCTCACCATCTTCCTAGTCCGGACGTTTATATCGCCGGGCTCCTTGTCTGACGATTTCTCCATTCTCAAAGCTGCTCGGGGCGATGATATAGAATCTCTCGTCAAAGAAATAGATTTCATGAGCAAGAATCGGAATCCCGACCTTCTGCTGGCTCCCACCCACGTTGTTCTCGACGACAACGATGGGTTGCATGGCTTTCTTCTCCCATATCAGCCGGCCTCCTCTGTGTGCGTCTTGTTTTTCTCCCTCCACCCGGATATTGAACCAATCTCCCTTGCACCCGCCGCTTCTAATGTGACGGCTGGGAACGCTCTTGTCGCCGATATGACGATCTCCTGGGACCTGAAACTTGCATGGGTGGTGGATATAGCAGCTGGCGTCGCTTGGCTTCACGAGCAAGGGATCATCTGGGGAGATCTCAAGACTGATAACGTCGTTCTTTGCACCAACGGGCACTGTCGCTTGATAGATTATTGTCCCGGGGGACAGAGCACCAAATGGGCGCCCCCGGAATCTGTATGGGGTCTGGATTGGGCCGCTACTGTGACGGACGATGTTTTTTCTCTTGGTCTTGTCTTGTGGAGCGTTGCGTTGGAGGTTTGGGATTTTGAACGGCAGCAGGAAGATGGGTGTCCGCTGCTTCTTTGGAATGAGCACACACCGCTCTCGTTCCAGTCTTTGGTGTCTTCCTGTGTTCAAAGCAAACCAGGGAATCGACCCTCGACGGGGCAAGTTTACGATTCGCTTAGACGCGAATTCGATTCGCTGTGAGCGAGCGAGCCATTTGTTTCGATCAATAATATGTATGTCTCTCTTTATCTACTCGAGTACGCAGAATGTATCGAATATCTTTGTTGTCTGTTTCTTATGATTAGCTAGCATTCGACACAGATGTGGACTATGGATAAATGGTTCAATTAGTAAATACGCTGACACTTTTTGAGATCATGAGGGAGCACGTAAGGTTTATAATGTGTCCATTCCCCAGCTTCAGATGTATTAGGATATAGAGGTTACATCTAAATCTATAGCAGATGGTTCTGCACCTCCGTCACTTTACACAGCTTACGCTATTTGAAGGGGGAGGGGAGGAGGGGGCGAGGAGGGGGTTGCCTGTTCGGTTCAGGCGTCGGCCGTCGTTAAGAGTGTTTCTTTTACTGCGTTTCTCTTGATTGATTTTCTTATTTGGAAAATAAGTCAAGCCGAGGGAGAAAGACTCATTATTGTAGCTGACTTTGCGCCTTTCATATTCATCTCTTACAAGCGGAGGGTCTGGGTGCCCTGAGGCTGGAAACGGAAAGCAGACTGTTTCATCGTGACTATGCCTACTTTTCTTCGTGCAGACTTCAGTACGCGCACGGCACGCGATGGGTAATGGAATGCTGGACTGACCTCGCGTTAGTCGGCAAGGGTCTAGTGTTGATGAAGTGGAAGAAAAGGCGACTGAAACGTTCAACATGTTGACGCCAAAATCAGTGCTTGCGGAGGTAGCCTGTTCAATTCGGGCATTCAGAGTGGTCGTTTACTCCGTTCGAGGATTTTTTTCCCCGTGCACTTTTGAGCGTACCGCAAGTAACGGGCAACTGAACACGACTTGCGTGGCTTGGGAAGGTGTAAAATTACATGAATCCAGGAAGAGGCTACGAAACGCGCGGGTGACTCGGTCCGAAGACCGAATATTGTTCGGTCACGTTACCGCGTTCTCTTTTTCTTCCACCAACTCGACACTTTGCTCGACACCGCCTGAACACCGCGAAGACCGGCGCTATGCGTCTCTACCGCTGCCTCGATGCATTCGCACACGTCGAACGGCAGGACTACACCGGTTCAGGTCCTTTTTTTTATCGCAGGTGAATTTTTGCCAACTCGTTCGTCGAGTGCGGTAAGATGATGAGACAATTGAATTCAAGACTTGGAGCAACACTCTCAGTTGCACATTCCCTTTAATACGACCGTCACTCAACATCTACGCCCGACTCCGCTGTCTTCAATCAAGTAGGGCGTATTTGTGGCTAGAGAATTTTCCCCGACTTTCGATCGGAGACGGGTCGATCTGGAGGATTCTGCACCAGGACAGTGGCCGCTGTGCTGAGGACGTTGAGATTGGAGGGGGCATGGCGCCTCGAGGGACGACGAGTTGGAAGCAGGAAAGTCGATTTCGCATGGTGCGTTCTTATCCCTTCGCCTTTCAGCCCGCCACTTCCTTTCGACTGGTCCCGCACCGCCCTCTCTTTTTTGTGACTCGTCATCCTCCCTTTTACATTCTCGTCGCTCCCTCCTCACCCAGTCACCCCCATACCCATCTTCCTTGCTTTTCGCTGCCATACAAGTCTTGCTACGCTTTGATTTACTCGAATTACCCTCCCTGTTATTCTCCATTCGTTCAGAATCTTTCATTCAAGCTAACACCTTGCCACAGATGCAGTCGTATCAGCTACCGCGAATAGCTCCGCGTCGTTTTTCTTCCGTCGGCCTCTGCTCTCGATATAACCCGTCGGCTTCGGCCACATCGAGCTCGTTAGTCGCGCGCGCGGCGTGTGGAGTATGGTCAGGAGCTGGAGGATTGACTGCCTTCGTTGATGTGGAGAGAAGAAACAGAGGGATTTCGACCGGTATGTTCTTTTGTTCTCTATCCTTACTTCATACATACACATCCTACCCCTTTCCCTTGCCCACCTCTGCCTCACCATCTCTATCTCTCCTCTGCACCTCCCTACCGCACAGCGAGATCTCTCTTCTCTTGTGACGCATACATGACCCGACGCTGTCCCCGTTCCTGTATATTTTTTCATCGCATGCCCTCGACTTGTGTTCGTTTCTTCTCCAGCTATCTCATTCTTCTGCTCGTACCACGCTCATCCGCCGTTCTTACTATCTCGCTCCTGCGATTTCTTTTCTTCATCGACATCCCTTGCCTTCCCCCCTTTCGTCATCACGCGGGTCTCTTGGCATTCCTCCGCCCGCCTCGCTTTTCATCTTTCTCCTTCCTCATCGATTCGAGGTGGCTGACATCCCTCTTGTCTCGCAGTTGCACGCCAGGGCTCGACACTGGACAATAGCAGGACCAGGCGACGCTCGGTCCGGTCTGCACATCCCAGCAAGATTCGGTGCATCCCCGGATTCGGGCGCTGCGGTTCGTTTGGCTTTTGAGGGCGAGACTAGGCAGGTGTACGGATGGTATGGTGCGTTTCGTTTTTTCACTGCTCCTTGCTGTATCTCCTCCTTTCACTCGCCCACACACCACTGCTTGGTTACTTGCCTCCCCCGCTCGTCATCGTGTTCTCGTTCGCGAACTACGGACACGTCACCGCGCCGTCTTTACTCTCGCACTGTCCCACAATTGCACATACATCTATCTCATCCTATCTCCTATTTCTCTCGACCTCTTCCTTCCTTGCCCTCGTTGCCTTTCTCCCTTCTCGCGGTCTATTCGTTTGTTCGATGTGGCTTACTCACGCGGTCATCCGTTCGCAGATTGAATCCATCGCGTCGTCTTCGCGTTGCTGAGGGACTCCGTGCGGCGAAACCTTGACGCCGCCATCGCGCCTCTGCGCACGATGCGATATGATGCGCTTGTCATCGAGTAGGCGCATACGAGGGATGCTCATGATAGCTCGACAGAGACAAGGCATCCACATCGACCGAGCAGTCGTACGCGTCGTCCGGCGGTGCCATTGCACGACGCCTGCCAGGTCTCGCAAGATTGAGAATCTGCGCAAGGCATTGCCTCTCTGCACTCAGAAACTCGGCCGCTCCGCCATCGCGCTCTAGTATCTGCTCTGATATATCGTTCTCGGAAAATGACAGGGAAGTCAGAGGCATTCTATGATATGTTTTGCCCCATGGATACCACCATTTTGCCCGCTTGGTTGTCTGTCGGCGGTGGGTTTTGGTGCAGGTGATACGAGCTTCGGCGTTGAGGTGGACGTCGTCGGGCGTGCCGCGGTCACGATATGATATGATGCGCTTGACGGCGAGCATCGCGCGTACCTGTGCGAGGCAGGGGGTGACAGTATCAACGCATGAGATGAGGAAGCAGCCCGATATCGACAAAGTATTGCATTCACACGTGGGGGTGTTGTGTGAGTGTGCTATCCCTGTCCGCTCGCTACGTTTCGGAATGGCGTTCGAGCTAGTGGATGCCTGCGTTGGGCAATGAAGTGAGATATGCTGGGAGGAGGGATAGGCACGGGGGGATGGATGGATGCGTCGCCGGAGTGGGCTGGGGTTTGCATGATATGGCGGTCGCGCGCAAGGTGCTGAGCGACTCCGGGAGATGGTTCTGGGCGCAAATCATTGACAGCGGTATCGACGCGGCGCAGGCAATTGTCCACGACATCCGACCTTCGTCGACGGTGCCAGGGTGTCCCTGCCGTCAAGGTCTTGCAAGATCAATAGTTTACGGCTTGTCGAGGATCGTCACTCGACGCTGCGTGGGCTGAGGCGTTGTCGGGAGATTTGTAGGGACGAGGGTACAGGCCTAGGGATGGATGTGTGGCCACCCTCGACATGGGACTGGGCAGGGTTTGCGCGATACAAAGCTCAACGCATGCCAGCCCCTCGGCCGCTACCTGAGTCGTAGGTGGCTCTGCCCCAATGCGCTCAACGTTTGGATACGCGCGACGCCGGCGCTGACATCGTCTGTAGGGTCGGCATGGGATGACCTTGTCGGGCAGGCGATCTCGATGTCAGCATCGACCAATCGATCCTGATTCCCGTACACGACATCCGGAAGCCATTGCCTCGCGTAGTGTCGTCGTCCGCCTGCGTCGCTTTGCAGATCAGTTTACGGGAGGATGGGCGGAGGTCCGAGGATGGATGAATTGGGCGTGGCCTGTATGAGAAAGGTATGTATTATACGTTCTCGTCTTTGCTTTGCTTCCGCTTTTCGTTGGTATCTTTCCTTCCTTTCGTTTCTCTTTCCTATGTGGTACCTACCCCACCCTCCCCCCACCGCACACACTAGCTATATGCATCCGGCTTGGCCTTCCTTTTTATTCTCTCTGCTTCCATATACCATTCACCCTCTGCCTTGCTTGTTGCTCATGTCATCTTTTCCCTCTCATCCTGACCATCATCTACATACACCTTCTTTGCCTTGTTGATTTACTCTCTGGAGTCGACGCGATATTAATATCCGTTTTTCTCTTTCTCTTGTGCAGACCGACACAAAACATTGGGCGCTGCGTACCATCATCGGCTCTGCAGCGGAGGACTTAAGAGAGGAGTGATACACTGGCGTTCAGCGGCCGCTCGGAGTTAATCTATCTTCTTGGTAGGGTGTGCATCACCAAAATTTGTGTGTCTGCTGGGTGGTAGCATCAGTTGACGGTATGGGGCAATATCTGGGCTGCGGACTGTCGGCTGTCGGTCCTCGACATGTGCGCTCTTCGTGTCCGCCTACTGCAGGGAGCTAGCGGAGGTTCGCTAGCGCTGTGGATGACGCATGGTGGATGCTACGCTCCTCGTTGATTCATGTTTTCCTCCCCGGCTCTTCTGTATTTTGTTCATGCGGCCCGATGCATAGGCAGAACACAATGCTGGAATGGCGCCAGGAAGCCTGCTTGTTGGTCGACGCAGTATCTCAGTTGACTGTGTCGTGCCCGCATTGGGGGTATGGCTTGCTGGGAGTGATTGGGAGTGATATCTACCGATATTTGGGCTACGCATCTGTCTACGGGATTCAGATGGTTTGGGAGATTTGATTCGGGGCTGTTCTCATTGCCAAAACCCACCTCCCTTTGTTTAACACCACATTGCAGCTCTTCCCAACCCTTGATTTTCCTCCCCCAAGATATAACTTTGACGATCAACGTCCCCGCACCCGCCCCTCACTTTTTTTCTTTACGTGTTCTGTTGAAACTTTGCGCGTTTCTGCCATCGTCTCCTTACTGCTGGCGCTCGACTGGGGTATACTGCCGTAGTTTTTCTGCTCTCCAGATAGTCTGAGTGCGATCCTCGGCCGGGATATATAAGTTGTTGCGAGGCATCTCATTTCGTGTCGTACCACAAGCTCCAGTGTTAGGTGACAGATCTTAGATCGATGTCATTTTCATTGGCACTGTTGATGTTTGCGCAGTAGGAGCTAGTGGCTCAATTCCGTCCTGATTATCGTGTTTTGTGGATGCGCGCCTGGATGATGCATCGTTCTTGTACTGCCTGCCTTCTATCTGTCTGTCTCTCTTCTGTGTTTCAGGGCGACCCCATACTGCTATTTCTTCTTCCACGGCACGTATGTGGTTGGATTGTTTTCGCGATGCTAGCCGTAAACATTTTCTGGTGTTTCACTTTCTTTGAGAGTCGATGTGGTTAACGTGTTTGCGTCCTCAGCTCGTTCTCGCTGCTGTGGGGCTCAAAATCCAGCACTCCGATGCGGTGCGTGAAAAGGGGGACAACATCTCGTCAGTCTCGGTCCTCTTCACACTTGATCTATGAATATGAATGTGATTGGAGTTACCACCTCGAGCGGGTCTTTTCAGCGAGAAATGCATTGTGGAGCCCATGAGCTCCCAGTGTGCATGAATCTCAAGAGGCAAGCCTGGCAAGGTAAAATTGCTGTGAATACTTAGTACAGTACAACCCAGCACAACAGAGCTTCTGTTGGATTCGGTCCTCCATCCTATGCACACAGCTACAATTATATCTTTTCCAGATACCCCAGAATATGGCATGGCTGCACATCCTCATCTCAATGATGAGATATATGATAGTTGTGTTAAACAGTAAAGCCTGGCTTAACGGTTACTATGTTTAACATGGATTCCCACTGGGGGGTCGAGGGTTCAATCCTCACCCGAGGAGAATGTGATGAACACTGAGATCACTGTCATCGAACAGCCCTTCCGCATTGAGAAGGCGATCCGTAAGCCGTCGCCATTCCCTGGGAAAAGGGTAACCGTAGTTACCAGCTGGCCACCGCCTGACTGCACTGGATGCAGCAGAGCATAGGGGGGTTGACCCGATCCACACAGTGGGTCAGGAGATCCACATAGTGGGTCGGGATAACTTTATGTTAAACATAGTAACCGTTAAGCAAGACTGGCTTAACGGTTACTATGTTTAACAAGTTGAGTGCCAGGATACCTTCTCATCAGAATGGGAACCACATACACAGCCTTTGTTATGGTATAAAGCAGGCAACTCAAGTAATAACGCGCTCCCACTCTCTGTCTTACAACATGCCTCGACAACCCCACCTAGCTGATGTGCGCCTTGAGAATATGACAAACTTGTTCAAGCCTCTTGTAACAATCTTGCATGAGCTCAATGATGCCTTTGGTCCTCCATTTATTGGCTCAATATCTGCCGTGCTTAAAGGTTTGCTTGATGGGGTCCAAGTAAGCCCTCAAGTAATTTGATTGACAAAGTGGATTTGCTCACCATAGCATTTAGGGTGTCAAGCAGAACAAGACTGAATGTCTTGAACTCATGGAAACAACTCACAAAATCATATGTGAAATCATCAACCTTCATATGAAGTGTGAAGTCCCTGGTTCTCTGCCATTGGATATTGTAGATCATATCGGGAAATTTGTAGAGTAAATCTAATTCATATTGAAGGACATCCATGATACTCAATCATCACCATAGAACTCTCCGCAAGATGTATGCCTTTCTTGAAGCTCAGCAAGATGGAAATAAAATCAAACAATTGTTCCGTATTGCTGAGGGCAATAGCTTATTGAAAGACTGTCAAGCTGGCCTAGCTCAGGCTGTCAAAGTTTTCAAGGTGAAAATAACAAATTTGGTGGATGCACTTTGCGCTAATCTGCTGCAACATGAATCTAGATTGATACAACACTCAAGCTCATGATCAACACACAGGAACTGGAGGACAGACTGATTAACATGCATCAAGAATTGCTTCAAACAATTAGGGAATTTTCGGATGCTGCCACTACAACCTGCTCAGAAATATCATCTGTGAGCTCACCAATGATAGTAATCATGTGTGAGCTTTATCTGACCCTGAGAAGCAGGTATACAAGGGTGTGAATGCATCAAAGAACAGGTATTGTCCAACACAGACTTTACATGGTTTGAATTGACCAATATCTAGCTCAAATTCTTTTTCATTGCTACCATCCATTCCAAAAGTATTTCACGGCCGTGAGTCCGAGGTACAGATCATCTTGGAAGTGTTTGAAAAGGAGATGTTGCCTCGAATTGCAATACTTGGAGGAGGTGGAATGGGCAAAACCAGTCTTGCAACAGCAGTTCTCCACCATCCAACTATGTTGGCCAAATTTAAACACAGATTCTTTGTCAGTGCTGAATCTGCAAAGGACAGCATTGATCTTGCTGCCCTGGTTGGACTGCATGTTGGATTAGATCCAGGCACTGATCTTACCAAATCTGTTGTCCGCTACTTTCAAAAGAACAAAGACTGCCTCCTGGTCCTGGATAACCTTGAAACAATATGGGACACAGCAGAATCACAAGATACAGTAGAGCAATTTCTCTCCATGCTGGATGATATTGCTCACCTTGCTTTGATTGTATGTTCCATTCTTGCCCTAAGATCTTCACTCACATTACGCAGATCACAATGCGGGGTGTGGAGCGACCAAAGAAAGTTCACTGGACTCATCCATTTCTACCTCCTCTCCAACCTCTCTCTCAGGATGCTGCACTCCAGACATTTATAGACATCACAGACAACTGTTATGATACTGAAGAAATAAATCAAGTGCTTCAGTTTACAGACTTCATGCCTCTAGCTGTTGACCTCATGGCCAACCTAGTGGACTATGAAGGAATTTCCGCAATCACAAGTCGTTGGGAAGAGGAGCGGACTTCAGCTCTGGCCATGGGCTATGATCGAAAGTCAAATCTTGATGTCTCTATTGGCCTGTCTCTGTCTAGCCCAAGAGTCACAGCGGAAAGCAGCGAGCTCTTGAGCCTTCTCTCAATTCTTCCCAATGGCCTCTCTGACAGTGAACTGGTGCAGAGCAAACTACCCATTCCACATGTTTTGAAGTGCAAGTCTATATTACTTGCTACATCTCTGGCATATCAGGACAACAAACAACGACTCAGATCTCTTGTACCTGTGAGAGAATATATGCAACAGTACATGCCCGCGTCTGAGGCAATGATCCAATGCCTTCAGGCTTATTTTTATGCCATTTCACAAGTGTGGGACACCCACCATAACCATGGTGGGCAGCTTCCGTCTGTGATCAATCAGATAACTTGCAATCTTGCGAACTTACAAGAAATTCTGCAACGGGGTTTAACCTCTCACTCCTCAAAGATGAAAGATGCCGTATATTGTATCCTCTATCTGGAATCCTTTTATCGAATCACTAGCAGGCAATCAATGCCCTTGATGAAGCATGTTGAATCCATGATACCTTCCTTAGCAGACAACCATATAGAGGCAACTTTCCTTGTTGAATACTTGCTCTCGGGGAAGCACATGGGCCTCATTTCAGAAGAGTGGATTGCGCAAAAAACTTCTGTTTTTGACCAGATTGATGATGCCCATCTTCAAGGTAAGCTAGTGACTCAATGTAACGGTCATGTCAATGAAAACTGTTTTAGCAAAATTCTATAGGAGCTTAGGACGCCATTTCTTGACCTATGAATTGAATCTAGTCTTGGCCAAAAAGTATCTCCAAATAGCACTTAATTCATCTGAGTCTAGTTGTGACATTGTTAGTCAGTCCAATGCTCTTATTGCAATGTGCAATATATGTCAGTTCAGTGAAAACTATATGGATGCAGATGTCTATATATCCAGGGCACAACAACTTTCCCGGTTATCAGGAGATCTCTATGCAGAAGCTCGGGCATGTCTCTACAAAGCAATATTATTGACAGAAGTTGGTGATTACAAGAAGGCCATCTCTGAGCTTAACAGGTCACAACAGAATATTGATATCTGTGGCTTGTCTAGTGGAATTCTTCATTATGACGTGTTGTTACACCAGGCAGAAATTCACCTGAGAAAAACAGAGTTTATTCAAGCACAAGCAATTTATAGCCATATTTTGGAGAACACATCTGCTGATAACAATGGCAATTCCTATGCTAGTGCACTTCTCAATTCAGCATATATTGATATTGTGAAAGATGAAGTAACATCACATACAACTCAAGATTTGGGTACTGCAAGAAACATTCTCGATCAGTATGAAAGAGATGGTATGCTTGCCTGTGATATGGTTGAAGCAGAATTAAATCTCAAGTGTGGCAACATTGACTTAGCAAGACTGCAGTTTGAGAAAGTTATCTACTCTGTGAGGGGAGGGAACATTGACTTTGCATCTCATTGCCTTGAAAAACTTGGTAATTCCAAACTTTGGCCCTTATCAGAGAGACAAGTGATATCAACTCTTGTCTTTTTAAGTCATGCTATTCACCATCAACACAAGCTTGAAATTGATAAAGGTCTTTTATTTCTGGGAGATGTTCTTGTGGCTGAGGATGAAGCAACTGGAATGTCCCTTTATACTCTGGCTCTAGAGGGCTTCACTTTCATGGACATCCATCAATATCGTGCAGAGTGTATGATACGTCTTGGTGACCTGGCCCACAAACATGGGGACCAGGTCAAGGCAAAAGCCTTTTGGGTCCAAGCTAGACCATTGTTTGAGCGATCATCTCAGACGAAAAGTGTTGTGGAGGTTGACATTCGGCTTACTTGTCTCGAGGATCCTGAACGCAATCAACAGGCTCTGGAAAAACTTATTAAATTACAAGTTCCTGGGCAGATTGTTTCTGCCTCCACTGAAGGGTCCCCAGCTGACATGAATAATGAGGTTTCAGTTGCTGTAGAGTAAAAATTGTCTCAGATTTCTGTATGATATATTGGTCTCTTCTGTGTTCTGAATATTTATGCCCTAAATGATCTATGTACAACTGAATCGAATCATAATTTATCTACACAGTCAACCAACGTTGGTTCAAAGGCAGTTCAAATCAGTGTCACTGCAGTGAAGACTTGCTAATGGCAAAGTTCTTCCCAGATTGGTTCAGCTTGAACAGGGAGTTGAGGCAAAGTATGAAGTTGCAGCTTAGACTGTGATAGCAGATATTTAATATAATTACCATCATAGCGCCGGGTTTCCCATTAGATTCATCCAGCAAAGTGTCCATAGCAGATGGTCTGTGTCTTCATCACATTGAGATTCTGTTAGAAAGAAGCCAATGAAAGGTGCTCACCTGTTCAGTTCAAGCAACACAAGTATTTATTTTCTTACCGAGTTGCATTGCGAATGCAGGGAGTTTGTATTAGTACTGGAATAGGAGACATGGAACGAAAATCTTGAGTTCTTCTGTTCAATATGCCCAGAGGTAAAAGGAGAAGGTGACTCAACGTGAAGGAAAAAAAGTGATTTGAAGTGATACTTATTACTGAGCTGCACCAATGTTTGAATCCTATTGAAATTCGCCTGGAAATTGCTTATACATTAGCTGCAAAGTGGGCAACAAATGGTCCATATTGGATGATTCAACATCAGCCTTGAATTCACCTTGCATCTCTATTAGTGTGAACACCGAAAGCCGCCTGTTTAATTTGGGCTGGGACTGCTTCTGACTGACAAGGAAAGATTTTTGTTCTTTACATACATTCAGAATCATCCGTTCCGGTTTGAATAGTATTTGTTACTGATTCGGGAGCGAGCTCGAAATTTGCGCGATTGTGCAGTCAGTGTTGGCGAAGTCATAAGAGACTATTAAGAGTGTGAGATGAGGATTGAAGTTGGATTGAAGCCTTTAGAAAGGAAAGACAAGAATAGCTGAATTTGATGCATGGACTGAGTCCCAGAGGATCATTGGCTTGTGCCTTGTCGAACGAGGAAATTGGCGGAGCTCTAGCTGGCCGGAAAAACGACATGAAAGTCGAAAGCAAGCGTATTTCGGACGTGATCGGACCGTTCGCACTTCGGCCGATGATCCGAACCAACCGCTTTCCATGTCGTCCATTCAATTCCTGGTCGCTGCTGCAGCTCGTCGCTCGAACGCTGGGTTCTCATGAAACCTCTCGCTTCTTCAAGCTCCCCGCGTGCCACCGCTCTCGGTCAGAAGTAGCTTAGCCGGTTCTGAGCAGTCTCTAGTCTACACTCTGCTTGGAGTCGGATTCGGAATATACAAAGTGCTTGGGCGCGATGACGAGGGCTCGGGGTATGGGTATTGATGAAGATTGACCTGGCCGTCTCGAAGTTCTTGCCTGGTCTGTCCATGTAATGGGAAGAATCTACAGGTATGTATGCCACATCCTCTCTTTCACTTGTGTTCCTGGCGCTCGCTCTCGCTCTCGCTTCTGTCCGACGCTGCTGCCTCGTCACGCTGTCGACGTCTCCCTCCTTTTTGTTGCCTTTTTGCATACCTGCATTGCTTCTTTTTATACATATTTGTTTGGCTTCGCCTCTTTTGATTTCGACTAATATATTTAAATTTGCTGCACACAGCTGGATGGGACCAATAATTCCGAGAAAACAACTCCTCCTCCTCACTCTGTAATCTTCAAAGGGTGCTGGAAAGACTCCGATGCGAGGTATGTCTACCTGTCTCCTTGCGTCACATCTGTTCTTCATTCTCCCCGCCCGAGCGTTCTTTGCACCTCGTTTTCGCACCGAATATTCTCCTTGCATCCCCGCATTCGATCCTCGCACTCAATAGTAAGTATTAAAAGAGCATTGACAACTTTATGGCCACCTGGTAGCTCATTTGACAATTTAAGAACCAAAATTCGAAAAAACGGGCATTTCTGAAAGCAAAGCCACCCCATAGCGAATAAGCTCAATCCGAATACAGAGGCGTCTCAGGAACAACAATATCTACCTGCCCATATATAAATCTTGGTCATTGACGCGGAATTGAGCTCGCAGCGAGGGAAATGAGCAAAATGTCATTTGTGGGAAAAAAATCGGCCGCGCCCTAAGTTCCGCAAATAGCTGTAATGTTGAAGCTCATGAAAGGCTCGGTTATCGGATGGAGGCATTGCTGAGTGGTAGGGCTTAAACCCGTCCGTCCCGTCCGTCGTCCGTCACGAAACGGCCGTCAAGACGCTGTAGTGGGGTTTCCTGGGCGCCATCACTTTGGTTGTGTTTGGCACGAGCCTCTAGCGTAGACGATCCATACCTTGTCCGTAGCCATCGCTATTGAGTCCCTGCTCAGCTATTCTGCGGGATCTCCGGCTTCTGGACCACCACTCTCCCATTCTCAGCGGATACAACGCGACGGCAAGAGGTGACCCGTCCGTCAGGAGGATCTCCAAGGCTCGAGACGGACGGGTGCCGTCCGTCCGTCCCGTCCGTCTCGACGGTTGCCGGACCTCAAAATGGGGTCATTTCCGCCCAATACATGTGAAGATGCTCGAAATCAGATGAGTACATTGTTCGGGATCATAAAAAAATCTGTTTCATACCTCGGCACACCATTTAGCAGCAGTTTCGGCTTAGCCGAAGTCTGACGGGCAAGAGACGGCACAACGCCGTCAGTCACCATCCGTCAGATGAGCACACTCGAGCTCAGGACGGACGCCGTCCGTCAGCCCGTCCCGTCCGTCAGTCCGTCACCATGACGGACGGGTTCAAGCCCTACTGAGTGGATGGATTGATGACGAGGAGGCGTGGCCCAATGCACGTCTGGACCGCGTCCGAGACGACCCAGGGCTCTTGGCTATGACACTCCGCTACTGCGCGCCAGGAGAAGGGTGTTGTCGCCTCGCAGGGTGAAATCACCGGGCTCATTATGTCGCCCCTAATCGCACCCACGAGGATTCCTCTCTTGTTTCTCCCGCCGAGGTGCTCCGCAAACCCGTCAAAACGATGAGATCAAAGCAGCCATGAGTTTCTTTTATCAGACATCTGGTGGTACGTCGTCTTGCTTCTGCGTTCATGACCTTTGTCTGATGCTTCATTCCTGCTACAGATTCTGTGCCCCCCATTCTCGCACCCTCGTACATGCGCGGCGACCCTACCTCGTTCTCTATCCGCTGCCCACCGCCATCTCGCGTATTCCTTCACTCTTCTTGTCTTCCTTCCTGCTGCTTGCATGGATCGATGATTCCCATCAGCCATCCCCAGACCTTTCAATATAGCACGAGATGTTTCCTGTTGCGAGCGTAGCTCCTCCTTCGCTTTGTTGGTAACATTTCCTCTGTTCCCTTTCTTCCTTCGACCCTTCGCGATCCGCTCTCTTCGCGTCGTCCGCCGTTCTTCGCGAATAGGAGCGTTGTCGGCGCTAACTATGTCACGTTTGAGCTGATCGATTGGCTTGTGCGGAACGATGCAGCTTGCATCATACCAATACGCTTGAATGGGGCATGAGTGCTGTGGTTCCCTGAACATAAGTGAGGTACTTGACATGAAAGCGATACAATCGGCTGCGTCAGTTGAGTACTGCCTCCGTACTGTTTGGAATATTTCGTTCTTATCGATGTACGCTGGTCTTTAATCTTGCTACCATCATGGTCTACAGTTCACGTTCTTCGTCCCATATTCATTGTCGATCCTGCCCGACAGTCCGCCGCTTTGTAGCCCGCCTTTGCCTCAATGATGGACGGGGTATAGGTAGCGTGGGATAAGATATTGATCTCTACATAATTTGAGAACCGAGGACAGCCACTCCGTCTTCTCATAGAGCTTCTCACCTCTCATTTTTCTCCTCCTCCTCCTCCCCTCTTCCTTGAATGGCAACCTCACAAACTGTGCTCGATGTAGCGCTCGGAATAACGCCCGTCCCCGGTCTATCTGCCGCATTCACGCTTCTCAAACTGATCGTCTCTGCCATCGAGAAAGTCAAGCAAGGCAAACAACGCCTCATTGTCTTGGCACAGTCTGCTGGACAATTACTCCAAACGTTGAACACAGAATTGAGCCTTGAACGGCTCGTTCAGTCTACGTGTCTGAAGCCACTCGAAGAGCTCCACAGGTAGCGATATCAGTCCAAACAATCAGCAATTCGACTCAAACGCTGCTAATTCTTTTTTCCAGTTTACTTGTCGGCATCCAGAGCTTCGTCAATGAAGAACAAGGTCGCAAGTTTGTCGTGGCATTTTGGCGGCATGACGATCGAATCGAGAAAATCGACGGGTTCTATCGACAGTTGGACACACTTGCTATTGCTTTTCAGGTACGTAGAACTCGGATGCCGGTTCAATGTACAGTATCTACAGAAGCAACGATGAATCCCTTGCATCTCTAGATCTCAGCGATGCTGAACATGCATCATATGTTGACGAATCTCCAACCAAACATCCCCCCTGCGCCGTGCGAGGTGAGTATGCGGTTCGGAGATATCTCTGTACCGTCATCCAGTGAGAGCTCGCAGACCCCAGAGCTCGAAATTAAATCGGTACCACGACAATCTGTTTGCTTCCACGCGAAGCGCAAATATCATTGTTTCACAAATTTCTCCCCTCATCGAATCTCGTATAACGGAAAGGAATACCCGACTTCAGAGCATTTATATCAAGCTTTCAAGGCATGCACAAACCTTCATCCTATCCCTTGTTTCTGATGATCAAATGGTGTTCATTCAGTACATGGACTATCGACCTGACATCGCGGAAGCCATTCGGACTGTGTCAAAGTCCCGGGATACGGCATTCAAGTACAGCATGGCACGTACTGAACACCAGGATCCCAATTGGGAGAGACTGTGCATCGCAAAGGCATGTAAACTACCATCGGCCGGAATCAGTTTTGTTGAATTTCTGAAGCGTAGATGGAAATTGCTGCATGGCACAAATTCTCGCAACACCCAGATATTAAACGAATATTGCTTGACACTGGGGATGCAGAGCTTGTGGTGAGTATCGTGTCTTTGCTTCGCGACTCGTTTCGATTTATCCCAATAGAATACGTCAAAGGATGAGTTTTGGGGTATGGGAAAGAATAAGAAGGGAAGAAACGAGCTGGGGAAGACATTGGAAAGAGTTAGGGCCAGTCTTCGCAAAGCATGAATTTCTCTTCAATAGGTGCTCAGTTCGGCCATGGTCATGCGGATCAGCCTTGTTACTTGCATAAACTTTCCATTCAGCAAGTTTTAGCAAACTCCGAAGGAATCAAAGTCATGGAGGCATAAACGGGCAAACAAAGATTCTGAGTATCCTAGGACAACAATTTGGTTGAAATTTGCAGTTGCTTCACCGTCTCTGAGTGTAAATCGCGCAAAACATCCTGCAAAACGTCACCGTAAACGAAATGCAGATTTATGAGTAACACATACCGCGGCTCCTTTGATCTCGTTCGTCATCCCAACCCCACTCCCAGCCCAGACAACAAGCCTGGAAGTATCACTCTCCGATCTCTTGCTTTCCTCGAACTTCTGAATGCGTTCCTCAAGCCCAAGTCCAGCTTTGACATCATCGATGATCTTGTTGGAAATCGCACGTCCGTTACAGTTTGGCGGCCAGTTGTTGAGTTTGAGCACTTCATCGAACGCCGCCGTCCGAGCCGTCGAATTGTGGTCTGCGTCGAGCAGGGCCTGTTTCTGGGCTGCGCCATACGAACACTCCGGGGTGAAGAGGAAGCGCGTCCCGAGCACAACCCCATCTGCACCCATCGACAAAAGACCCGCGATCTGAGCGCCAGTAGATATGGCTCCAGCCGCCATGATCAGAGGCTTTTCATTAGCCGCCTCGAATTCACGCATCACTGCTGCCAGAAGGACTAAAAGTGGCAAAGCTTCAGCACCTCCATGTCCCCCGGCTTCATGCCCTTGATGCCAGTGCGTCAGTTTCAGGTTTCATGTGGCAGACAAGATGCATATGCAATTCTCCACCTTGTACGACCAAAGCATCCACTTTCTTGGCTGCAGCTATGCGCGCATCTTCCACAGAGCTGACAATGATAAATATGAATATATTGCGGCCTGTTCTTGCGTTGTAGTCGTGGACTTGATCAATATATCTTCCCATGTCGACGCCGAAGGCAAACCAAACTGCGACCGGATTCTGGTCAAGGACCGCAACGAGACAAGGGTCATCTGATGCCTCTGATTTATCCAGACACCAGCCAAGAAACCCAACGATTAGGGGGACCGGCTTGTCCTCCGGGCTACCGAGGATTTTTCGAACCGTTTGGATCTGCTTTTTCAGTTCTTGCGAGGAGTAATTACCTGCATCCAGATAACTCGTCAAAAAAAATGCAAACTCAGCGCTATTGAAAGGACTCTCACCTGCCCCAATGGCTCCCAGTCCGCCCGCCTTTGTCACCGCAGCAGCTAACTCTGGCGTGGCTATCCCTGCCATGGGAGCAGAAATGATGGGGGAGTTTAGATCTGGCTTCCAGCTCAGCATAGCACCGTTGTTTCACGCACATCTAATACTCACTGAAGCGGGAAGTAAGTTGCGTTTTTATTGGACCCATTTTTGTTTCTAATTTCGCCCGGCAAAGTAGTTTCAATGAAGGGAGGTAGAGGGAAGAAGCAAGGTGTAACTGTGACGGCGCGTGTGATGATCATCTTAGTTTGGGTTCCGAAAAGACCGAATGACGGTTTGAGACTCCCCGACACGCCCCGACGCAACAGCACGAGGTGCTGAATCAAAGGACCCCAAAAAAGACACGAGAAACAGCATATTTTACACGGATTCGAGCTGATACAGATAATATTACAGTGACTTGATACTTGTTGACCTTGAAGCGAAACTATTTGGAAGCTATACCTATCGCTACACACATCTTCACGACGCAAACCGTGCAAGACGAGCAAGGCGCTGTATTCCCGCTCAATCAGAATCCAGGAAAGTCTTGGAATAAAAGGGAACACGAACTAGTGCCTCGAGGGAAAGCGGTTGAACCTCTGCCGTCTGAATCGAAAGCCGGTTTCCACAAAACTCGTCCTCCTCTTCTGCGCCATCCCCATCGCTTCCAAAATCCTCATTCTCCTCTTCATGCATTGCGTTGTCTTCGTCGCCGCCTTGATCTTCACCTTCTCCATCATCATCACCCGAATCCACATCCAAATCATCGGTATCGACCTCCCAATCCAGCGCCATCGGCGTCGACGCCGCTTCGAAATTCTCCTTCGGCACCTTCCACGGACACTCACCCTCTTTATAACGCTGCATTCAAGACAAACGAGGCGTCAGCACTCGCAACGAAAAAATAAACAAGGAACAAACATACATTATGCTCCGTCGGCCGCTCATATGGGATGATATCCTCCCAGCGGCTCCCCTTTTCGAGCATCCCCTCAATCCTTTTCCCCAAAATAACCACTCCACACTCGAAATTAGCTACCTTCTCAAGCCGCACAGTCACATTCTTCTCCGCCTGTACCTTACTCCGTCTTTCCTGCTCGACCTTGCCCCATGCGCCTGCGGAGAAGTTTGCCGAGCCGAGGTACATGTACACTGGGGGCTTGCGGCGATTCGATTTGGTGGCGGAATTGAAAGCAAGGATGATTTTGCTGTGGAATAAACATCGGGGGTCTTTGGAGCGGTAGTGGTGGAAGACTGTCTTGAGATATTCGGCCGAGCTTTCTTCTAGCGCGTTCCAGTCCATATGACTTGAGATATTGCCCTTGCCCTGCGCAATTTGCATCAGCGTACGAATAGATTCAGCCGCATGAACGCACCCAGCCAGATGATTCCTGGACATCTTGGTATGTCGGGAAGATTATCTTCAGATTCGGCTTACCTTCGATTGAGTCTCGGAGACCGCCCGAACAGGATTCGAGGAAGTTCTTGACGACCCCTTCTCTATCGAGTAGACCGATGGAGCCTACACATCTAAGAGTCATAGACGTGAATGATTAACAAGACCTTTCCACGGACCAGCAGCCGTACAGGGAACAATACATACATCTCAAACTCCAACCTCTTCGGCGTCCTTTCCTCATTCTTAAATACCTTCTTGTGCAAAACATCGCGCAATCGCAGCTGGCCATACTTGTATGTCTCATCACCGCTGAACGATCCAGGCTTGCTCGTCACTAGATGCACCTGAGCCTGTGAGAAATCAAATTCCCCGGGCGTAAGGTGGTCGGAAAGGAAGTCGGGCGGGCATTGCAGGTCTTCAACATGTTGGCGAAGGTGGACTTCGAATCGGGTTTGTTTATAAGAGGCGTTGGAGTACAAACGGGGGAAGTCCTAGAGGCAGAATCGCTGGCGTTGAAGATCTACCGAGCGGGCGAGTGTGGCACTCACCTGGATGAACCATACATTATCCCCAAAGACCGTATCAGACTGCATTCTGTTCGCGGAGCAGATGAATAGACTATTCTAAGAAAATAAATTTGAACTCACAGGTTGGCCGAAGTAATGACGACGCGCAGAAAGTCAGAGTAAACGAGAAGCATCCACTTGGTGTGGGCGCAACCGGATTGCATCCTGGGGTAGAAAGCGTGGAAGTTTTCACCGTCTACGAGATATGAGAGAGTAATACATTGAGCAGAAAGAACGCACACTGTCGACGATAGCCAACTCGAGCAGCGTCGCTCACACGATCAAAGTCGGCGCCCTTCGGAGTCTTGCCCTCGAATCCAGCGAAATTCTTGCCTTGCCCGTCCATGGACAGGTCGCGGCCAATATAGACGTCAACATCGCTTCGATAATAGGTGGTACCTTTGAATGGAAGAAACTGCGAACGTACATGTTACGGTAGGAGTGGAGACACATGTATGGAGAGAAGTCGTACCTGGAACAAGTGATCATTCTCGATGAAGAACGCAAAAATCATCGCACTATCCAGATACTCTGGGTGAATGAGTTCTTCCAGGGATATTGTGTTGGGAGTCCGAGCCGCCTTCCTGCCCGGTGTGCGTGTTATGCGCAGCGCGCCGGTGGGAAAGCGCATAGAAAGTGGAGGTTTTATTTTGATGCTTCGATCGAGTTTGCGAATTTCCTCTTCAGAAATTGTGTTAGCGAGAGCTCTCAGAAAATAAATAGAGAGCATACCCGCTATATCAGCCCGTCTCTTTGCCTTGCGTTCCTCCCAATGCAAGTCTTTCCCTTCGAAAGCCTGAGTCGATGTCCTCTTTTTTCCTCGCGCCACTGCGAGGTCAGTCTTGTGTGGCACGAGCGGATGATCGGTGTCAATGGGTTCAGGGTTCGCACCAAATCGTACTATGGTATTCTGAGGTGATTCTTCGACGACGGGGGAGCTGGCGGCCGGCGTTTCTCCCAAACTCAAAGCAATCGCCCTTTTTGCGAATTAGACTGAATTGCGGACAGTACAGACGAAGAACTCAGGCAAACGTACATCTCCATCTCCAGAATCTCCTGAGCATCCAAAAGCTGCCCGCTGGACGCGTCCATGCGCGCTGAATGGAAGCGCGTCTTGAGAGACGATGAGGAGGCTCTTGCCAAAAATGGGACGAGTCGTGACGTGACGTCACACTTTGTCTTTTGACTTGGCACGCTCACCACCTTCCTTTGCGAGCGACAGACGGTGAGAAATACGGCTAAATACTGGTGCTGTGGGCAAATACTGCAGTAATACTGATGATTATGTAAGAATCAGTCCGTTTTGGGAATTCCGTGATCTTCCGTGCCATCCGGGTTCAACTTTCGACTCAATGCACCGTTGTCCGTTATTCTCTGGAGTCCAGTCGTATTTTTCACTCTGTCATATAACTATGAACCTACACTGAATATTTATATGACAAAAATGTAGTAGTTGTTGGCATCGGACCCCGCACCGGTAATTCCGGTGGTAATTTGAGTGTTGTATCGGTTTTGGAGAATGAAATTGCACCGGTAAAGATGGGACCGTTTCCAACGCGTTAAACAGTACAAAAGTGCCAAAGGTTAAGAAAAGAATCTCAACAACGCACCCTGTACGCAGTTACCGGTGTTATAATTTTCTTTTGGGAACCAGACATCACAGCTCTAGCTGTAAGTGACCAGGGTGAGTACTGTTCATCTTGAACTCAATGGCAGCTCCTGTTCACGTTCAACTTAGCTCGGACGGGCTTCAGCAACGCGATTCAGGTAACGCAATGAGGTTGATTTGATGTCACGCAAAGTGACGTGCGTGACTTTCGCTGTTTGCCGGCGCGAATAAACCTTTTTGGGATTCACTATTTGACGTCGGCGGCTGCCGAGCATCCAAAATAATCGAATCGGGGAATTTTTGGCAGTATTGGCGTCAAGCACGTGCCTAGTGCGCACAAATCATAGATACTAAGATAGCGCGCCGCAGGCGGAGAAAATTTTATTGAACATTCTAGCACCCGAGATTTGAGTACAGAAAGTCACTCAAGCTATCCTCTGAACTACAGGTGAGATTATTCTCTCGCTCTTTCCCTTTCCTCTTCCTCCTTCCTTTTTGGGATTTTTTCATTTTTCTCTTTTGGGATGCCCACAACATCAGTATTTGGCCAGAAATACATACTTGGTTAGACGTTCAGCCCCGAGCTATCTCTCAACCATTGTCTCCCTCGCTTTTACGGCTCTGCCTTGGTACCTCAGGCCTTACGTCCCTCAATCCACTCAGCAGTCCGAGTCCTGAGCACTTGCGACTTGCAGGATTTTCAATCTCGATGCTGTCAGTTCAGGTTGATGTGGCCTTGGCTACGGTGGCATAAATTGGGCAGAAAGACAGGAATTTTATCCTGGGTTTACTTCCATTGCTCGTCGTCATAGCATCTGGTGATCGAAGAGACCGATACTTTACTTAATTATCATACTCAAGTACACGTTAGCATTTCGCTATGCGTTCTAACAAAAAGCTGACAGGACATTGTTCAGCAGCCGGCATCATGATAGGAAAATATACGATGTGGGTCAAATGTGAGCTGATATTTCTTTCGTTTCATGTCGTCTAGGCCAACAGTTTACTCACGCTTTGCAGGCGTTTTACAACCTCTTCATGTAAATCGTGCAAAATATCCTGTGGAGAATGTCAAATCTGGGGCGAAGAATATGCAGAAATCATCTCGCCTACCGCTGCTCCTTTGATTTCATCCGTCATCCCGACTCCGCTTCCCGCCCACACAACAAGCCGAGAATTATCACCCTGCCGGGCGCTTTCCTCAAATTTCTGAACGCGCTCCTCTATCCCAAGTCCCGCCTTCAAGTCATCAATAATCTTGTTCGAGATTGCGCGGCCGTCGCAATTCAGCGGCGCGAAGTGGGTGAACTTCAACACCTCATCGAACGCCATTGTTCGAGTAGTCGAATTGAGATCCGCCTCAAGTAGGGCTTGTTTCTTGGCTTCACTGTAGGAACACTCATGTGTGAACAGGAACCGCGTTCCGAGCGCAACACCGTCGGCTCCCATGGAAAGAAGACCGGCTGTTTGAGCGCCGGTGGATATGCCTCCGGCAGCGATAACCAAAGGCTGCCGCTTGTCTTTGGTCATTCCGAATTCACGCAATACCGCTGCAAGGAGCACTATGAGTGGCAGAGAATCTGCAGGTCCGTGTCCTCCGGCTTCGTTTCCTGAACTATGGGAATTAGATTCAATTTCCAAGTGGAGCGATCCGAGTTCGTCACCCTGACCTTGTACCACCAATGCATCAACGTTCTTGTCGGCAGCCCTGCGCGCCTCTTCGACTGAGCTGACAAGGACGAATATGAATATGTTGCGCCCCGTCCTCGCGTTATACGCATGGACCTGATCGATATATCGCCCGAGGTCAACCCCAAACGCAAACCACACCGCAACCGGGTTCTGCTCGAGAACCGCAATCAGACGAGGATCGTCGGAGGCTTCCGTTCTATCCAAGCACCAGCCAATAAATCCTACGATCATAGGCACGGGTTGGTCCTCCGGAATATCGAGACTCTTTCGAACCGCTTGAATCTGCGTCTTCAGCTCCCACGAAGATTGACTCCCTGCATATAGAAATGTCGTTGGAGAAAGGCTGCAGGATAACGACAGCACTCTCTCACCTGCGCCGATCCCACCGAGTCCTCCCGCCCTCGCCACAGCGACGACCATCTCGGGTGTAGCTGCGCCTGCCATCGGCCCCGAAATTATTGGGGAATATAAATCTTCCTTTGTCAAAAGACCGCCGTCAGTTGCTTCATCTCACTCACTGAGGCGAGAGGTGAGCGCCGTTTTTATTTGGACCATTTTTGCTCTCGTAGTTGGGCTTCGTGAAGCAAGTCCCAAGAGCGTGCTTGAAGCGGAGAAGCAAGCCAAGTTCGTGACATGCCGCCGTATTAAATCAGGATAAGCGGCAGCAAGAGGCGCGGTTGAATTGAGATTATCGGAATGCCGCAAACCCGCTGCCACAGTCGACTTCGCGCAAAGTTCGGCTGTGATATATTGACCAACTTGATGTGACGGGCCCGTCACTGTAAGTGTAACTTCTCAACTCAGCGGCCTTGATGTAGTTCAAATTCCGTTCTTCGATCGCCGCTTTTTGCTTCCGTTGTTCGTTGCGGTTATGAGGACCTTTGATAATCCCTTTGAAGGCTAGATCCCGACCAAGGCAAAATGGGGAGAAATTGTCCGAACCAATTTTGGGCGTTTGGGCGAGAAATTGTCCGAACCGGATCTAGCCGATTGTGACGTAAGTGCCCCAAATCGGCAATTTTCCGCGTGACGTCGCAAAAAAATCGCCGAAAATCGCTCGAAACAGGTCGAAACGCGTCAAAATCGCGCGGGGGATCAGATCCCATTCATTTTCGCCAGTTACAGCGCGCATCGGGCAGAGTTCTTCAGAAAATTTTGCTTGATGTCCGACATTTTGTCCGAACCAGGATGTTGGTACCCACCGTCAGGAGGGGAGATTTTGTCCGAACCGGATGTCGCATTTTGGCCCAAATCCCAGAGAAATTGTCCGAACCGGGATCTAGGGTCCGACCACATTATCAGAGGTCCTCGGTTATGTCGTTTTGAAACAGGAGCGTTGGAACACATGTGCGAAATCATGCCAATTTCTTGGTGCTTCGATGACTCTTCTGCCCGCCCAGGTAGTGCTGCCGAGTGGAAGCGGCTTCGGCAGGATATGACGCTTGCTTGTTTCGCCTTGAAAATCGCTGTCGTTGCTACTTAGCAATGAGTTCACTGAATCTCTTCGACTTACGCCAAAACATTGATCCATCTCGATCGAGGCGGAATCAAATTCCACTCAAACGCAGAGCTCACGCGATAGCCCAAGCTCGTAACCATCACCATGTGAGTTTTGTTTATAAACCTGTCTTCTGACTTTTTGCATTTCCTTCCTTCCTTTCTACCACCACGCTGCGCGACCTTTTCTCCTGCGATTCTCTTATCCTTCACACCACAAACATACAAAATAATAACATACCAATCATGCGCTCCTCGACATTCACGTTCGCTTGCACTTTTGCTATCCTTGTAGTATGTGGGATGCTCTCCGCAGTGGAAGCGCGGGTTATGGTTCGTGTTTTCTTTCCCAATCTTCTCAGTCGCTGAGCGCATTGGCGCTGCGTTTAGATTCGGCGAACCTTCTCAGCAGCTCAAGATCGTTCCTTCACCTTGGAATTTCTGCCCTGATACCTGATTTCAATCTTGGGATAGATGAAGAAAGGGCGGGCAGCGAACTTCCGAGTTGTGACGTCGAGAGAGCAAAATAATTGTACATTTGGGATCAGTGCGAATCCGTACATGCAGTACAACATTGATTTTGTATTCGTAGTATAGTCCGTTTGTCCATTTGAGTGTCTATAGTGTCCAATTGTCCGATGTGTCGTGTTCATAGCAGTAAAATAGCGTTTCAGCTCGTAAATATTAGTCCGTGGAGCTCGTGGGGTCGTGTGATTATACTGGAATAAATATATCATGGGTCGATTCGAATCTGCATGAGCAGGTCAGCCTAATAAACTGAGAAAGTGATTACGACGCACCTCATCGATTGACTCATCCCTCAAGGATGCACAGCGCGACGACGGGGCCCGTGTCGTCGGATGTGCTGAGAAGCCTCCGTGACTTCCTCCAGATTCAAGTCCAATGAGGCAGGTGAGAGTGCCTGTAGCGTGACGAAGGAACTCCATGACCGAGTCCATGTCCACGTTGATGGACTGAAGATGTTCATGAAAGGGTTTGAGACGTCGTTCTCTGCAGGCTCGCCTACGGCGGGGGTAACAACCGTCACAGCAGATACAAGGGGCGTGAAGAGAAGTGCGAAGAGGGCGAAGAGGAGGACGGGTTGAACTTGGAAGTGGCGCATCCTCGGGGAATCTGTGAAGTGGAGGGAGGTCACTCAGATACAGCGCGCTGCTTTGGGGGAGACACTGACTAGGGGGTATTATCGAGGGGAGGGGAGGGGAGGGGAGGAAGAGGAAGAGGGAAAAGAAGAGAGGGAGGGAAAGTATGGCGTATGTTTACCGAATCTCCGTCTTTTTCTTCGTCCGCAGCGCGGCGTTTTCGGTCCGCCTCACAGCCTCATGATTGCCGAGCAGCGCCACGTTTTCAACATGGATGATGTCACCGTTGGTTGAATTTTTGGTTGGTTGGGTCTTTCGACTTTGTGTTGGAGCTTACATGGGTTTGGAGGTCGATATTGACGAGGACAAAATATGATCTCCTCATCGGAGTAGCACACTGTACATGTACACCGCAATTCATTTCGCCGCACAGCCTTATCCGGGTGTAAATCGCCGCATTAAATGGAGCTCGGAGTCGGGACCGCCTTCGAATTCTAAACCGTTCGTGTGAGAAACAATTCCGACTCTGAGCCAACCAAACCACTGACCGAGACGCGAGCCAAACTTGAACATTCTGATGAGAGGGACCGGGTTATACTTAGTTGACCGGTAAATCGGAACAATGCCGTGTGAACATCGCCGTCAAAGAAGTGTGATTGTATTAACCCGTGTTGCCTTTTGTCGTCTACTTTCCGCTTGCTTTCTGCAATAAAAAGATGCATCCGGCGCTGGACCTCAAGAGCCTCAGGAAGCTCAGCTTCTCATTCCGGGTGAGTAAATACCGACCCGCTTCCCCTCTGCTCATCATCCAGCCAGAAAATGGCCAACACTATGACCGGCCCTGAACTCCCCTCACCAATGGACCACACTCGTTTTATGGAGTTCATGAGAACTGTCCCTGAGAACAAAATGGTGGAATTCTTACCTGTGTATTACCACATGCTCAACCCAGCACACATCCCCTCTGCCGACGCACTGGACGCGGTGGACCCTCTGACTCGGATAGCACAGTCCATGGTCCTCATGTCCATGGGCCCGTTTTTGGCGATGCCTATTCCGTTTGAAGTAGGCCGGGATTTATGGCCCCGCGTTTGGGCCTGGATGAGTTTTTTGTACACCTTCGAAGAATTTCTCTACAAAGAAATGCCTTGGATGACCCAAACGGCGAACAGCCTCTATCCCGCTTTCATCAAGTTCTGCTATCAGATGTGGCAATACACGCCGAATCAGAGGATAATGGCTTCGACGCCTGGATGCGCTGCCGTCGCTGTCCGCGCTTGGGCTTGTTTTTCCGATCGCGATGACTTCCTAGAACACCGGGAGGAGCTGGGGATGATTCGCCAATTGCTCGTCTCCAGCCACGCGGTCCTGCACGACGCTCTCGAGCCGTTCAACGGAGACGTCGACAAACTCGCTCGCCTCGTCATGCAGCAGTGCAACATCCTCATACGGCACGACGCGAGATCTGACGCCCCCGTCTTTGATGTCTCTCAAAAGGCGCACATCTGGCTCATCGAAAACGTCTTCGACATCGTCGCCGCCCTCGATCAAATCAGCACCCGAAACGCCGAAGACCCACGCCGACTCTGCTCCGCCCTCATGCCTCTCGGGTTCCTCGAAACCGTCCTCGCCATCGCCCGCGGCATGGCCAGGCTTCCCAAGCCACACTCGGGAAACACCGAAATGCTGAATCATTGCTGATCAACAACTGTATCATGTTGCTGGTGACGATCTTCCAAGGACCAGAGGGGAAGGAGTCGCTGCGGATTTCCATCGGATACGGGTTATTGAATGTCATACTAAGCTGCGCGAAGTGGCCGAAGAACCACCCCGCGCACCCTACGCTATATTTTATTCTGGATACTCTGCTTCCGCGGTCGACTGTGTTCTACTACTCCCTCGCCACGCTCGGGCCGGCTCTCGTGGAAGTAGGGGAAAAGAAGGCAGCCGACTTTTCTGATAACACTGTGTACGAGGCTTGGAAGAAATTCTGGGAGCTCGGTCGCGAACGACTTCGGGTTCTGCTTTATTTCGACAGAAAGGATCGTATCTCGTCTCGTGCGTGTGACAATGTTGAGGTAGCCTATTGCCGTGGCACTTTGCACGTCGACTAATCGTTTCTCCTAAACAGTGCGGCCGCCTGGCTCTGAAGAAAGAATTCAAATGCTGTTCGGGATGCAGCGCATTACTGTACTGCTCTCAAGCCTGTCAGATCGCAGATTGGCGCATGGGACATCGGGAATCATGTATCTGGCATCTTTCAAGCCGTAACAGTGCGTATCGTGATTTGAAAGCAACTTTTCCTCATTTTCCCCCTCAGATATACGCGTCACATTTAGCCCCAAAGAAATCTCCTTCATGCGTTTCCTTCTTGATCACAACTACTCCATCTACAAGGGCTCCTTCCTACCACATCTCGTCACATGTTGGGTCGTCAACGCCGACGCGACGATCTCTTGCTTATACGACTATTGCGTCGGGAAAGACTCCGTTCCAATTATGACTGCGTCCGACTCCTCACCCGCCTCCAACAACAACCTAGATCAAGAGATGCTGGATTCGCGGTATTACGCGGACATGAGAGAGCGGGCGAGGAGGAGCAAAGGGAGGATGTCGCTGGACGTTATGCGGGTGCCACAGACCGGTGGGTTGGGGTACCGGGACTTGATTGTTCCGTTGAGGAGGGAGACGGGGAGGGTGGATCGGGAGTTGAGAACGTTTGCCGCGAATTTGGACGCGAATTTGACGGGAAGGGCGAGGGGGGAGGTGTTCGGGAAGCTTGAGAGAATATTTAGCGAGGAGGGAATGACGACGAGGTAATTCGGATGCTTATTGACGTTCTTGTTTTTGCTTCGAGAGTCGTCGATTACTTACTTAGTATGGGATCAATATTGGTAGAATTTGGATGGAAAATCATGAATAATCAGACGAACCTCAGATTTTGTCGAACAGAAATTTTTATGGAGAGATTTTGGAGCTTCGATACACTGCTGGCCACACAGCGTTTTTTTTGGCATCAAATTCTCAATACTTTGTCAAGGGCTGGCGGCCCGACCACCCGAGTCGCGTGGAACACATCAACTTTCGCACGCTGACATTGTCTCCCAGCTCGCCCCATTTTCCCCCATTTTCCAGTCCCGACTCCCAAAAGTTGCCCATAACATACCCCTGCGCGATGCCTTCGCGGAAAGGTGCATGTGAAGCGGCCTTTATCTAACCTATATTTTGCGACATTGCTTGCCCTTCCCGCGGACCCTGAGAGGATTCAGAAACATTCGATTTTAATTTTTGTGTTTTGGTCTTCAGAATCCTCCTACGGCGACGCTTCACCTCAGCGCTAGCCTGACTGTTCAGGAACGGAATACGATGAGTACGTGAAACAATGACATCAATCGCAAGAGCATCTGACCATTGAGCGAAGCAGGCATTGAATCGCCGGAGACCGCTCACTGCTGAGGACGTCTGAATGAGTCTGTGATATGACGGGTACCAGCGGGTACCGAAGGTTTTTGTCCCTTTACGAACGGATGTATCGAGCTCAAAACTTGCAGCGAACTTGGCGACGGGTCCTGCAAGAGTCATCAACGCTGCTCGCCCTCCGTGTCGTATGGCCCAGGCTTTCGAAAAATCAAAAACGGGGTCACGGGTCCCTCGTCACCCGACGCAGATCAGTGCGATTCGCGTTTTTCGGCGTTCGGTAAGCGCTTATTTATTCAGAAGTGTCCTTGCGGAACGTTTTCCGAGACCTGCCTTTCCCCAGCATGGCTGCCAACCGCCTTCTTCAGTACTCTCCACAGCGCTGCTCATTTGCGCAAATGCGGTGTGGGGCTCGCCCCGCAAAAGTCGTCAATCCGGTCGTTGCGAAAATTACGGAGTATGGATCCCTCATCGACCCGGGTCTCAATCGCGATTCATGCACCTCGACTCTGTGGTCGCCCGCGACTCTGGTGTCGGAACCCGTTGTTGTACGCATTCGTACCCCCATCCAACAAATGGTCCCCTTCTCACCAGGTATATAGTTCTGGATGTGTCGCGACACCCAACAAGTCCTGAAAAACGGCTCCATCGGACACCACCTCGTCGCCAACACCGGCTCATACTCCACCCTCCCCTCCTCCCTTCCCACCCAAAGCAACTCCGTCTTGCCTCCCCGCAGGGCTACGGCGACCCGTTCTACGCCTTCTCACAAGACCAGTGCCCCGCAGGCGGATGCGGTGACAACGTCTGTGGCCCGGGTATCTGCGGCGACGGCACGCGCTGGGTCGGCTGGCCTGATACGCCTCCCCTCGTTGTCCAGCGCGGTGGTCCTCTTGGGATTTTCCCTGGATGGGTGGATGCGTACGGGTGGATGGCGAAACAGAGATTGACGGGGCTGACGGTGTTGGAAGACGCGGGGAACTCTCTTTTCAAAGTCACCTCGAGATTCCCAGGAGAGTCGATCATGGCGAAGACAGAACTCGTCAAGGATGCGTTTTGGACGAAGGACGAAGTGGGGTATGGGACGGCGTGTCATGTTATTCACGGCGGCTATGTGCGTTTCTTGTATTTGCTACCTGTTCTTGGGGCTAAACCCTAGCTCATTCCAGGCATATCTGTACGGCGGCACGCCGAACGCCAAACTAGCCGTTGCTCGTGTCTCCACGCTTCGTGGTCCCACCGCTTTTGAGAATCGCAAGAATTACGAATTTTATGTTAACGGCAGTACGTCTCCGTATTACCTGCTTCAAACCTTGCTGTCTTTCCGTCGCACCTAGATCCATTCTAATTATGCCATTTTCCAGAATGGACATCTAAAACCCCTCTCGCCTCCGACCCGACCATCATTCTCCCCAACACCAGCCAAAGCAAGGCACGATCTATTGGTCTCCGAAGTGGCAGGTGCGTTTCGTCTCATACACACTTCCACGCACGCTTACAAGAGCACCACTCGTAGTCTTTCGTCTGGATCGGCGGTGACTCTTTCCCCGATGCCGACGCCTACATTTCGACAGCACCCAATGCGGAAGGGCCCTGGACTGTTCCTAAGGTGCATTTTGCTTCCTCCTCTCCACATAAAATGAAAGATACACGAACCGACCTATCGTCATCCAGAAATTTTACAGCGGCGTAGTCGGGAACGGCACGCTCCCTGCCTACTCTTCTCTCGCGCATCCGGCTTTGACGGATGGCACGGGGAATTACATCTTCATTGTGCGTGTTATGATCGCTTACTCAAAATCTCTTTTGATCAAGCGGCTCTTTCATAGTCATGGACGAAAACACACCCAGATCCCGCTACCAATTTCGACGTCTACGATCAGCCGCTTGTTCGCGTTGATTGGGCGTAGGGAGGTTAAGCGGGTAGATGGAATGAAACTTGCGATGATTGAGAGACGATTCGAGGAGAGCACGACTGGCTGACGTTGCATGACGGAAAAAAGACAGAAGCAATAAGCTGCACGCAAATGAAATTATCGGGAAATTAGATAAATGGAATCAAGTAGGAAATTGCGCGCCATCGACTCATCAAAACCCGAACCGCCCAAACTCCCTCAACACCTCCACTTGATTGAGATAATCCGTCTGCTCCCTCTGCCTAGTGTCCGCCTGCACCCCAACATTACCCTCAGCCAACCGTAACACCTGTTTCTTGTCTGCGGTGTACTTCGGCCACGACTTGCCTGCTCGCCGCAGTTGACGAAGGAGATCCAGTGATCTTGGAACGTCGTAAGGAGTTTGTCGCCCTCCTTGATCGGTGGGAATCCCATGTTGAGGTAGTAAAGGTCGACGGAGTGGAAGGCTGGTTGAAGAACGAATTATCAATCAATTGAAAATAGGCCACGAGAAGAAGCGGGGTGGAACTCACCACCGAGGAACGACGGCAAATTCGGAGGCTGCTGGTCGAATTCGTATGCCCACAGTTTGCGCTTGGGGGTCTTTGACGCGAGTGCAGAGTCGAGGAAGAGCCTCTGGGGTGCAAGGAAGCCGTAATCCGTCTCGAGCTGCGCTGCGCGGTTGTATAGGCTACTATTCGACAGCTTTGTCGGGGACGTCTGCGTAGAGCGACACGATTTTGCTGACGGTCTCTTGGGAGACGTTGTGGAAGTTAGTTGCTTGGCCGGAGGCGAGGGCGCCCAGGTAGATGTCCTCGACGGGGGCGGGCGGTTGGGGGTTTGAGGGCGAGGAAGGTAGTGTTGATAATCCTTTGAATGTATTTAGTCAGCGCCTGTCAAGAAAAGAAAACACTGGGGACCAAGACGCTCACAAGTTGCCTTCGTTCCGCGTGGTCCCGGTCATGACGGGCACATCCAAGAAATCCCCTCTCAAAAACTTGTTAATGGGAAAATCTTCGATCAACGAGCCCTTTCCACCCTTGCAAGGCTGGGTGCTGAGATTCGGAGTGACGTAGATCCTGTTTGCCAACGGCCAGAATTTCTGTCGACATAAATCAAAATCAAAGCTTTCAACGAAATATAAAGATTGTTTCGCGCTTACATCGAAAGGCATGTTCTGCATACACTGGAAAGATCCCTTGCCCGTTCCGCAGCCGGTGAGGTTGCCTAAGACATCGTACGTACCGCCGGGGCGATCATGGTAAGTGCACTCGGGAGTGTTAACCCACCAAAGCGCTTCCGGAGGCAGCGATGGCTCCGCGGAAAGTGCGGCGGGAGTCTGGGTAGAATAAGTGGGTGTGGACGCTGAGAGCACCTTTGCAAATTCAATATCTCGTTAGTATAGCTGTGAAAAACGACACGGAGGAAAACTTACCAGCAGATTCGCCTGAGATCGTCACGCCGTTGCCCATCACCTCCAAATGCAGCTGCATTGTCCTGTATCCAACGAAGAGCGGTTCGTTGATCTTGATATCCGACGTTTGAGGATGTGGCGGGGACTTGAGCACCTCCGATCTGCAGAGGCGACGTTGAACATTAGATCAGACGAGATCTCAAAGAGGATAAAGTTGGCACTCACGAAACCAAGGATCCAAGACGGTAGTTGATTGAGATGTAGATGATCGGCTCTTCGGTTGCGACACTACGGCGGACGAGAGAAGTTCCATCCCACTCTGAACCCGCGCCGGTTGACAAACCACCACCCTGATAGCATAAATGAGGACTCTTCGATGTGCATGGTTGTGAAGAATACATACGTGAATGTAAACCAAAATTGGAAGTTTCTTTGCTGAAAACTTCCCGCTCGATGTCTGAGATGGACGCCAGATCTAATATTTTCAGATGTCAGCTTACGAGAACAGAGAGGAACTTGAAAAGGAACACTAACATTGAGGAAGAGACAGTCTTCCGTCGAGTTCTTCCCTTGGATCGGGGGTCCAAACGGCGCACCGGCGACTACAAGTGGAGGAGCCTGCGCACAGTCGTCGCCAAACTCGAGCGCGTTTGTTTTTCCTTGGGAGCTTTCAAGATCGGGGTTGCCTGGGTGAAACGCTTCGGGGGAGCAGCGTAACGGATGCCTTTGAAGACGTCGGTTCCGTCTTGAGCATTGTGGGATCCAACATAGGTGCCGGAGGACGTATTAATGACCGGAGCAGTCGAGGCAGATACGATAGTGGAGCCTAAGGAGAGGGCGAGAATAATTGAAGAACGGAAGGGGAGTAGCATCGGAAAGAAAGGAAAGGGAGGTGATGCATCCTTTGAAACTGGCGGGCTTTAAGGCGCATAGAAAGTCACGCCTCCCGTAGTCAGCCGTAAATTTACCATCACGGTGGTTCTCCGTTGCGGCTGGGTAATACCATCAGTGGAGGAGTGTGCCAGGACTGTAAGCAATGAGGACGTGCTACAGCATTTCGACAGCATTTTGTCCGCAAAGAAGGCAAAAGAAAGGATATCAGCGAACACCGTGCACACCGTCCAAATTTTGATCTATGATTCTCCCCGTGCGTAGCGCTTTTGGCGGTGTGTCGACGCCAGCCGCTAGAACCTCGTTCACTACACTTCTATGACAGTCCTGCGGGAATCATTCCCTTCGTACGCTCAATTCCTGAGAGTTTCTGCAACGGCAATTGTTTATAAGAATGGTCAAGCATTTGGGGAAAATATAAAGCAGTTTGCCTTTGCATACGCGAGGCATTACCCAGGAACCCGATAGAACGCGTTAAGCAGGAACATCAAGCTCTTGATTTACGGTGGCTGCGAAATGTATACATACAATCTGAACAGTTACACAAATCAAAGATGGCAAAGATGGCAAACATCGTTCGCTGAACTGGAACGCAAAGAATGAGGCGGTCAGTGAGATCGAGAACCAACAGGCTGATACAACACACTTACCTCCCATTCAACCCGCTTTGTTGACCAACGTGTTCACGATCTCTACCGCGCGCTTAAACTTCGCCTTATCTTCCTCAGTCGGCTTAACCATACTCGTCCCACTCCCACATCCCTGCGGGCCGCCGTTCGCCATTCAAGATCCTCGCTGCCCCACATAATGCTCGTATTCAGCCCATAAATGTCCTCGCTCCCCTTCGGATCCTCCATCGGGATCGTCTTCAGGATGCCATGCAGCTCGTCGACGAGCGTGGAGGTGTCGTCGGAGTGATCGAGTGACTTTGGGGCTGCATCTTGAAGACCGGGAGTCCCGTCCTCGCGGCGGGCGGCGGTGATCGCGAGCGTGTTCTGATTGAGTGCCTGGGTGACGGTGAAGACGGCGTCGGGGTCGGTGGGGGCGAAGCCGCCTTTGATTCCTGGGATCGCCTTGAGGACTAGTGGGCGAGTGAGAACAAAACAAGAGGACGTACCGTGCTGAAGTCGGAGAAAGTATTCGGAGGGGGCCATTGCGGGGTGCTGGCGATTATGGTGGTAGAGGACAAGGAGATGCGATTACGCAGTGCGATATCGGGTCCAGAAGCCGGAGAGCCTTAATTTGGCCATGCACAGGGTTAGGGTTTCCTTCCGTCTGGAATGACGTCATACTCCGTTCCTGTTTGGTCAAGTATAAAGAGTGGCTCCAGGCTGCGCATTTGCATCCACCACCACGATGTCGCCCCAGCCCATACAACACATATCGTCCACAGAGCTCTCTGAACTCCCCGCATTTCCACCAGTGGCGCACACAAACACGAAATCGCGAATCGTTTCTGAACAGCCCGCTCCCGCACCTATGATGAGTGCACGAGAAAGAACAGTGACGGAGGGGAATGTGGAGCGACTGCGAGGTGGTTGTATTCCATGTCCGGGTGAGTGATTCTTCTTTCCTGTTCGGAGAAGCGGCGCTGAGCGGCGTATTGTAATAGACGGCGGCTGCTGTTTCATCATCCCACTACCGTGTTGCTGTTGATGAAGCAAAGAATTCAGCATAGAGAATAGAAGCATATAATTTGGAAACGGACTCACTTTGATAATATCGACCATGTATAAACACCAATCCTCCATGTATCGACGTGTCGCGCTGTATGAACCATATGGATTATTTCCAGGAGTTGTCTCGTGCTCTCACCTTCAACCGAGATTTTATTCTTGAGTTTGCATCTATCCGAGCGACACGTGAAACATATCTGCGGGGTGCTGATCAATCGAGGTAGGGGCGGTATGGCATACGGAATCAGAATACGTGGATGGGAGCATGTCATCACTCAACTGCGACCAGTTTGAGTGAGGATACAGCTTGAGATAGAGAGGGATTCAAAACTACTATGCTCCAAGCCGATTCGGAAGATACATGAACTCGGAGTACGCCAAATCCACCAGCCCTGTGGAGAATAAATCATCGAATGCCTAGGCAAAGAGTTAAATCTGACTTACTGGTGCGGTCACGGTGTACGCTTCAAAATGTTGGTGGCTGGACGACTGTCCTGTCTCTGGAAACCTGATACCATGAAAACTTGAGCGTATGTGCCGCAGTCAAGTTCCCCAGCGGCGAGCCTGGTGGTGTTCAGAGCCTGGACGAGGGTAACGCGGACCTAGACCCTACAAAAAATCTGGGCATGGCAAAGACGACCAAAAGATGAGACGTGGTACATAGCGACCGAAGAGAAATTACTTGACGAAGAGCAACCTGATGGAGGATCTAGAAGAAACGGAAAATCCGATGATTTTCGTTCGCTAACCCATGGGTCTGTAGATCGGCATTAGCATTATCCTCCCGTTCCATAATTACGAAACGCCTTTCATCCGGATCCACCGACGAGTAAGTAATGCCAACTGGTCGAACCGATATCTGTTACACTTTGTGAAGATATCACAACGCGGGGAAGACGGGTGAAAATGGTTTCGAGTGAAGGATTTATTCGGCGGCGACGGATTACGAGCGCCATCGGCAGCGAGACAATCCTAGGCTCGTGAGCTCTATATTCATGAATGTTCTGCCACTGCGGACGGACACTTGAGCCGGCGCCGCCAAGATAAATTATTTCGAAATTTCCGGGTCTTGTTCCGTCGAAGAGGAAATCGGGGGATGAGCGCTGAGCGGCCACTTAATAGAAAGAGACGGGATTGGAGGTTAGGTCATCCTGGTCAAGGTGCGAGTCCTTTGTTGGCTTCGTTTGTCTCCCTAAACGCTTTCTCGACGTGATAAGAACTTGAAGCAAATTTGAAGCACTTTTTTGAGTCGGAGACTGGCGATGGAATCACCGCGGGGGGTCGCACTTGAACGTTTGAATAGACGTTTTCCAAGGGAGTTGATTTGAATATGCAAAAACGGAGTCGGCTCCAGAGGTCCTGGCTCTCACCAAATTCAAGGCCACGATCGAGAAGACTCGGAAGAGGGTGTGGTGACGGTAACCACTGGTCGCGCAGTAACAGTCACGGTAACGCTCTTCCCACCATCCTTCAATACCACCAGCGGCTAGCTTGAGTCCCGCTTTCAGCACCATTCGGTTGAGGGAGCTGAACAGATATTTGGACTACTTCCCTCAAGATCTAGTACCCGTATTCTGAATTTCCAGGGTGTCAACGCATCTTTTTCGTATTGAAATTTACCTCAGTCTCCTCGTAACACCTCGTTGTATCCGACACTGCCCGGACTCCTGAAAGAATCTACCTCAAGCACGTAGTTCTCGTCTCTGCTGTTGGAGAAAGTGTATACTCACTTTCGACCAACGTGCGACCTCCAAAAATGGACCAGGCTTTGCTCGCTCAAACGAGTCGTGACCCGGACTGCTCTCGGAATGCTTGTCGTCTGGACTCTGTCTGCCATCTTGTCGACCAAAATCTACGCTTCTGAAAAGATAGGCTACCTTACTAACTGGCGGCGACTCTGCGCCGTGATCTTTACTAAGAGGAAGACATAGACCCTGGCGATTTCCGAAAGTCGAATCCATGCCTCCGTGGATTCGCGGATTCTCTCACTCAATTTGTGCCTGTCTTCCGTCATGAACGGGCGGGGAGTCGCCGCGCGGCCTTCGGCGACAAGTAGAAAGAGGGTGAGTTTCATCTGTTTGACTGGCCCTGTACTAAAAATTCATGAGTATATTGACCGTTTAATCGGACGCAACAGCAAGTCGACCTTTGCCATGAAAATGTCTGGGTATCTATGCAAAATTCCTGATCGGGGTCAAAGGTCCCCAGTCTCAAATAATGGCAATGAGTCGACCGTGCCCATACGTTCATCCCGCTGTAGGAATCGGGATTTCGTGTGCATTCATACATTTTTGAATACCCTGTGAAGCGGGGAAACTGTGGAGAGATACTCACTTCTGAATCGTCTCGCGCACTCCACAGGTAACAATAAAGGCTATGTCACCAGCATTAGGTACATGGCTCGATACATCCAGTGTTAATCGTAGTGCAGACAGGAATGATGGTTCAAACAAAATGAACTGCCTAGCCTCAGTTCAGCAAAGCTCGGTGAACGGAGATCATAGAACTTGGCGGGCGATCATCGCACCGACCACGGTTGTTCGACAGGGCGGGAAAAGGCGGGCAACAGTATACCGTCATCAAGGGATGGTTGATTCATGCAGGTCGGCCGAGACGGATTTATTTCTGAAGGCGTTTTAGGCTTTGATCCAGTGTTGCATTTTCAGGAACAAACCAAACGTTTAGTGCACAAATCGCTCTCAGGCTTGCGCAATTACTCGGGTCGGCACCCGACAGACCGCATCGAAATAAATGCCTCTCAGTGATACAGCTTAACTTACTTCCGTCGGCCATTCTTATCCTTATCATGTAGACAGTTGATCGACAGCAAGAATATTCACGGCGAACTGATCCTTGTCCCGCCGCAGCACGGCGAAACAACTCAGAAACCAACCCATGCGAATAAAAAATAGCTTCAGCAAGCATCGATATCATGAAGTTGTGCTATTCCATGTTATGCTGGAGCGTAGGTAGCATCCTTGCTCGACGGATGGAAGAAGCGGGAGAATTCGCTGAAGGTTCTTCAGGGCCATCGAAGATTGACGCACCGAAGTCTACCGAAGTTTACCTCCACACCCTCGGAATGCTGCATCCATCACGGCTCGTCGCTTGAGGCAGTCAGCGATACAGCGTCATGGTTCCTGAACTCGGTTCCCGGATAAACGGCTGGTATTACTATTCGCCAATGTTGTTCTTGTCTGCATTTGGCCTGCATTGCTTACTTTCCGATTGCTTGGCTGATAAAGTAACCTCCCTACGGTGCAACCAATTCTCGAACTGCGAGTTCCGGAATCCATGCGTCCTCAACTGATCTTGCTCTGATCGGGATTAGGTTCGAATTCATCGGCGCAAAAGTTATTTTACTTTTATGTTGAGGGGTGAAGAACAGAGCGGAATTGATGAGGAAGCAGTGCAATGAAATTGACTCGTAGACAATGATAGCGGTAAGTCGCCGAACGTTCAACCACTGAATCGATAATTCTCAGACCACATCCAACGTCGGTGTTCCGTGAGTAAATGCCGATGCTCGCTCATGCCACGGTAAATCATTTTTTCGTGACTGCCTGGACGGTCCTGACTCATTTGAGCGAGTCACCGGCGGACTGGCTGACAGATGAAGAAAAATAATTCCGGACGGATTACGATCAGTACAATTTACTTCCGTCGTGAAAGGGTTTTGCAACCCTCCGAGTAAAATCTCCAGAAGGGCACATGCATCCTGGAAGCATATGGATTGTTGCCAATCCTACGCTATCCTCCGACAGTGTGGCGCATGAACTGAAACTGGTTTGTGTCCAGATTGCTGAGATTAGATAAGATTGCTGGCTGCGTGCCCAATCACAACCTCCGGAGCTATCTGATAAGCATGACAAGGGTTCGATTTCCCATGGAAGAAAGTCAGTCAGCACGGCGATTCTATTCAATACGTTGCGTGGCACAGTGTGCCGTTCCCGAGTCGAGTCCGGATTTTCACAGCGTAGTTGGAAGCTCGTCAGCGAAGTATGGCAAAAAAAATCACCCGTTCTGTCCCGAATACTTACCGAAGGCTGGTGGGGTATTGTTTTTCGTTGGTCGACATCGCTGGGACAAAGACTTCATTTATTTTGCTTCATAATATAGAACAAGCAGTAATTCTCGCTATACCAGCTCGGGCGCTCGGCTTATTACCTTCGAATCGGCGATACCAGTGTGTCAATGTGCTTACTCCATTGTTGTAGTCTTTGGTTACCGTTTGGTTTCCTTCGCTTCGTCGGAGAAGTTGTCCGCAGCATACAGCTTTATTGTCTTGGGACTGTGCAATGTCGAGTACGTGGCCGTCGGGCAAAACCAAATGCTGGAATTCTCTTATTCTAATCAGGGAATACTACTGGAATACTTTGGTCGTACCTTGACTGTGATTGTTTAGTTCACATCGCCTCAGCGTATGAATAGGAACTCCTGTGGCAGGTGGTATTCTCCATGAGGCTTTACTGCGAATAGTAGCCCTTCAAACTGCGTAGCAAACATTGATGGCTGCCGGTGCCTCAGAAAGTTGGAACTACGAATATCCCCGAAGGAGCCATCAATTGAGGACCTCAATGGTAGAATTAGCCATGCGGTGCTGACTTGGTGAGCTCTACTAGTACTGCCCAATGGAAGAACGGGCAAATAGTGCCGTAGTTCGTATTTCTTCCAAGACGATGCCGTTGGATCAACGATCCGACGCAAGATGAAACGTACTGTAGCTTAGGATCTTGTAATAGACCTGCTTTGCTGCGAGTGCAAGCTTACTCGACGATTTGTATGGATTTTGAAACCATGATGCTGGCGGCAGGGCCGTTTTGAGTTCTCTTAGTTCAACTCGGATCAGCACGGAGTTGATCGATCTGTTTGATGAACGGGTAACACAAGGTAACGTGTCACACCTCCGCACCTCTGCTTTCAAGTCCGACGGCGTTAGGCTGGACGGGACCAAGACGGGACGGGGACCGACTTTCATGTGCAGCAGAAGATTTGCTGCATGGATCTCCAACGGCAAGGCTCACTCGGGGTCTTACGCCCTTTGAAGTGGCTCTTCGACGAAATCGACTCAAGAACGATTCACACTGGAGTCTGGATTACAATTGGCCGTGATTTAATTTCTAACAGGTTGTCACTTTCGCTTGAAACTGCCATGTATTCCCAATTAAAAACTTCAACAAATTACACTAGTAGGAGACATCTGGACTTGACAGCCGCGGTATTGCCTGCGGTCCCTAACGAAGGTAAGAGCGAATGAGAAATGAATGAGTCGTGCCGTGCTTACAATTGAAAGCTCTAAATGCCAGGTCCAGTGGGTTCCGCGATTGTGGTGGTAGGCTCCGCAGTCCAGGTTGTAGTGCTAGTTGCAGTGACGATGAATGGCGGCACGTCGGTCAGGGTCTTGAAAACTCTGGTGGCCGTGAAAACGGGACGATGCTGGGCAGCCTGTATCGCGCAGTCAGACAAAGACCGTTGGAAAGACGTCCACTCTCACAGCGACAGCAGCGACCAGCAGGGCAGCAATGGAGAGAGTGGATTTGAACAACATATAGTGAGTGATTCGGGGGAAATTCTCCGGGGTGGATTCCTTTCGTTTCTGACTGCGTCTCACTTATAACTCGTAGGTAATCGCCATCAAAATGCCTCACTCATCTCGCCGCCCTGGGATGATGCCACAATGTCTAATTATTCTCGGACAAGATCTACAGATTCGAGCTAGTTGCTCAAACTTGATTGGGATCAAGTCCCCTCGCCCGACAACCGTGGGTTGGGTTCTCAACTTTTTTAGACCATCCGTCTTTCCGACAGTGCCCGCAGTACGCGTAAGCGCACATGGTAGGCCGGGATCTGCTTCAGATATCGATACGTACCTGATATCTCCTTGGTGCAGACGGTACCGCGGTGTTGACAAGGGTATCTTGACAAGTTGAAGTTGGATTGGATCAAGCATAAAAGCCTCCCCCGAAATAGTTTCACCCCCCATCGACCTCATCGACAGGTCCTCCCTCATCATGGCATTCCCTAGTGCTCTTCTTCTCTCTCTAATTTCTTCGGTGGCGGCGGTTATGGTTGGCCCCTACTGCCGATATTGTATGTTCGCTTTGAACTTGCGGTCCCGACGCTGCTCATCGTTCTCGTAGACCATTTCGAATGCGGTCGTGGCGCCCGACGGTTTCTCCCGCTCGTGCGTTTCATCTGAAACTCCGTGAATGCAATCTCACTCTCCCACCCCAGCGCCGTGCTCGCAAACGGCATTCTTCCTGGTCCCACCATTCGCGCCAACAAGGGCGAGACTTTCAACCTGAATGTTATCGACGAGCTCACCGACAACACCATGTTGCGGAGCACCAGTATTGTACGTCTCCTCCACTCCCTCTTGATTCGCAGCACAACTCACTCGACTCGCAGCACTGGTTTCGTTTCTCATTGATTCATTTTTCTCTGCGCTCAAGCTTCTTTGAAGGCACGGATTCTTCCAGAAGAATAACAGTTGGGCCGACGGGTGAGCTTCTTATGAAGGATTCTTCGCATCCATATTAATTCTCGCGACAGACCGGCGTTCGTGAACCAATGCCCGATCGCGGCGAACCACAGTTTCTTATATGTGCGTCTACTTCCCTTCCCTTCTCGGTGATCATCGAACCGGGAATTGCTTTGCTGACGAGGTGAATCCATAAATATAGACTTTCCCGACCGCCGACCAGACGGGGACATTCTGGTATCACAGTCATCTTTGTGAGTTTCGAGTCGTAAAGCCTTGTTGAAGTATAAGGAAACTCATTGCCTTCCTTCCGTTTCAGCGACTCAATATTGTTCGTCTTCTTCGAGATTCTTAACAGTGGGGTTTGATTGCTCATTAATTATACTCCAGGTGATGGATTGCGTGGAGTCATGGTCGTCTACGATCCCAATGACCCGAACAAGTCGTTATACGGTAAGCCCATCTCCCCACTTTCCTCCCTTACCTTACAAGGTTTGAATACATACTTAATGGATTCCCCTCCACAGACGTCGACGACGATACCACCATCATTACTCTGACGGACTGGTATCACGGCCCTGCCCAGACTTTGGGCGCTATTCCGGTACGCTCCGAACTATATTCAGTTGCCTGCAGTTTACCGATACATCTACTTTTCTAGACATTGATCTCGACGCTCATCAACGGATTGGGCCGGTATGCGGGCGGTGTATGTTTCCTCTCATTCGCTCGTTGATCCATCAATCTCATCCTCTTTTTTTCAGCCGACCTCCCAGCTTGCGGTTATCAGCGTTACGCAGAATAAGCGCTACAGGTATGCCGTTTCGCGTTACCCATTCCTGAGTCGGTGGCTGATTTCCTTGGCAGAATGCGTCTGGTGTCGCTCTCCTGCGACCCGAACTGGATCTTCAGCATCGACGGACACAGCATGACTATTATCGAAGTCGATAGTGTAGCCCATAAGCCGCTCACTGTTGACTCGATTCAGATATGTGCGTCTCCTCCCTCTTCTTATTCATTCAATCATTAATCTATGTGCCCTGCAGACGCCGGCCAACGCTACTCATTCATCCTCAACGCCAACCAATCCGTCTCGAACTACTGGATCCGCACCGTCGCGAACGGCGGCACCGCGGGCTTCGACAATGGGATTAATTCGGCGATTTTGAGATATGTTGGGGCGCCCGTGCAGGATCCGACGACGCCGCTTGTGAGCTCGACGAATCCCTTGGTGGAGACGAATTTGCATCCTGCTGCCGGGTCACCTCCCGTCCCGGGGTCCGCGGTACCTGGGTGAGTTTTTGCTTCTTGTTTCTGTTTCAAATTCTGTGAGTGAGGTTTTTTCTGACTGATTGAAAATTTCTTTTTGCAGCGGTGTTGATAAGCCGATTAATATCGCGATTACTTTGGACTTTACCACGTTGAAGTTCTTTATTAATGGATTTGTAGGCGGATTCTCCTTCTTTTCTATTCGTTCAAGGTGACTGAGCGACGTTACAGGAATTTGTGCCGCCCACTGCGCCTGTACTGTTGCAGATTCTCAGCGGTGCGCAGAATGCGCAGGATCTTCTGCCCAGCGGGAGTGTTTATACGCTTCCTCCTAATGCGGTGGTTGAGGTGCGCATTTTGGCTTGAGTTTTCTTTTGGTTGCTGATATTTGACGGATGCGCAGCTGACGATTCCCGGCGGGACTCCCGGCGCTCCCCATCCTTTCCATTTGCACGGGGTATGTTTTCTTCTCTTCCTTTCAAAACAGTAATACGAAAAGAATACTCACACCGGGCTAGCACAACTTCCACGTCGTCCGCAGCGCCGGATCAAGCACATACAACTTCATCGACCCGCCGATTCGTGATGTCGTTAATACGGGTACTAGCACCAGGTATGATATCTTTCTTCTCTCAATGCAACTGGCGTTACTCACCAACCACCTCTTTAGCGATAACACCACTATTCGTTTCGTCACTGACAACGCTGGCCCGTGAGTTGATCTGTTTATTTTCTTGCGCGACGGGACGCTGACCGTGTTCGATAGGTGGTTCTTGCACTGTACGCTCTTCCTTGCGCTATCGCTTACACTGATACTAATGCATTTCTATAGGCCATATTGACTTCCACTTGGAAATGTTCGAGAATTTCATTTCACGGTTGATTTCACGTTTTCTGATTTTTTTTGATTTATTTAGCGGCCTTGCCATCGTGTTTGCGGAAGACACTGGAACGATCTCGCACTCGACTCACCCTCGTATGTTTTTTCAAAGGCTACTCTAATTAATGACTCTCGGTGTCTAACCTGAATTGAAGCCGCCTGGGACCAACTCTGCCCGATCTACGACTCGCTGACTCCGGACCAGCTTTGAGTCGCTCAATCGACTCGTCGAATCAACGCCTCACATACAGATGGAGGCATAAACAATCCGTTCTTTTGGGTTATTTTGGTGATTGGATAGAGGTAGAATAACCTTGAGAGTAAATTGAAGGAGTAATTATTATTACTGTTAATACTGGACGGTTGAAGTGTATATATTGCGAAGTACAAGGAATTCATTACAAGAAGCCCTGCTCTGTTTATTGCACCGTGGCAAGGATTTCTCTGGGGCGGTGCGACTATGGATCTGACCTATGATGATGATTGACTCAAAGTTGACTTAAAGCAAGTCATGAAATGGGGTCACCTCGATTACAACCGAGGTTCGTTCAACGTTGGATCTACGGCACAAACCCTTGATCAAGTTAAACTCTCTACACTCGTGGTTGTGTCAGTAGGAAACGAGGTTCGTCAGGTATTCGCCTTTCCTGCCTTTCGCGAAACTCAAGAAGAGTGAGTTGTAGTAGACAAAAGTGGGGGGTAATTCGAGAAGACACAGAGAGGTCAAGCCAGCACAGGCGCGTTTGAGTGAACAATCATGGATCAAGAGCCAATAACTTGAAGGACAAACTATTTTCGATATTTCGTCAGGGTTGTTCAACTTGTTGATCGACGTTGATTGAAACGTGACCGCGTTTTGCCTGATGTTATCATTGATCCCTTTTTCCTCACCTCGACGACGACGACGACGACAACGAGGAGTTGCGACTCAAATTGAATTGAACGATAAAGATAATCCTTCGTTTTGGGGCTTTGTAGACGACGACGACGACAGCTTTCCTCGTCTTCATGGCCGCTGTTCGGGATACAAATACTTCTCTTCGTGTTCTTGCGCCAAGGCGGCTTCAGTTGGCTGAAACCAAGGGAAACTGGATGAAGGAGCCTCAGACGTCGACATACTACCTGGGTCCAGCATTATGATGAGACGCTCTACATAGACGAAGTGAGCCTTTCTTTGCCACTGCCAGCACTTTGTTGTCTGAAGTATTGACCTCATCGAAGGTGCCCGTGCCGCATCTAGGATCAAGAGCCTTGTCGTCCTCGATGTGTCTTCTTCAAGCTGGGCATCTCCCTGGTCAGAGGTATTCAAGGGGTAGGATCTGGAGGAAGAGGAAAGCAGGACGATATGGTTGCCTGATCTACGGTACGCTCTGCGACTCCGAGTCCCTTTCCTGTATTCAATGCTTCGTATGTGGCTTTGTAGATGACACCCGTGACGGCCGTTGCTGGGCGTAGATGGCGTGGCGCTGGATTTCGATGCTTCGGGACCATGGCCAAGCCTCGGACGATGAAGCCAGGCTCGAGACTTCCTCATCCTCGTCTCATTCAACATCCCGAGCGCTCCTAATCAACATCGACCGCGGCTCCAACGCAAGATGAATCCCCTCCAGCACTCTGAATCTGATGATCTTTCGCGCCAATTGTGTGGTCTCCCCTCCATCCCATCGAAAGCATCTTTCGAGGAGGCGTGCACCTGGATCGCTCATCCCCACCTCTGTCCATCTCAGCCGTGGATGGGATGGGAGACGACGACGGACGGCTGCGGCCCTTCCAAGCCCGGGTATCGAATGCGCTGCCACCAGCGTATCGTCCCCTCTCCGCACCCGCACGCCCTTCTCATCCCATCTCCGCTGCATGCAGTGGAGATGTGCTCTCGATTGCATCGCCGCCGGCAAGGGCAAGGAGGGGAGGAGGAGGAGGAGGCGTGCGATAGCGACGAGTGCCAGAACATACTCCTCTGCCATTGCATGCCGATCATACGGACTACTACCGACTCCGCTCCAAGTCTTCTTCTTCCACTACCTCTTCCCCCCCTCGAACCTCTGCTGTCCTCGCCGGTCGCCCGTGCGCACGCAGTCATCGCGCGTTTACACGTTCCTCTTCCGACCCTCTCGCGCTTCTGTGTCCTCGCCGACATGCTGGTCTCCATTTTCGTGGCTCCTCCACCACCTTGCTGTCGTCATGTCGATTGACGATCACGGAAAACGGGGTCAAGGTGTATCCTGTGCATCATTCTTCAGCGGTGTCGCTCGTCGTCTGGCTCCGGGTTCCTTTCGTCGAGAGGGAAGGTCCTGATGGTGCAGGATACTCGCTCCACCTACCCTTGACAGTGGCGTCGGGTATTGTGTATTGTCGGCGGGTGAATGCGATCGTCGCGCGGTACGTGTGGTGGCGGGTAGGGAAAGGACGTGGCTCAGAACCAAGCCCTGGACGTGAAGCCTGGAGAGCTCGCATCGGCTATGATACCCTCGTCTAGAATCTCGTCTCAGCACCATCGACGACCTAGCCCGATACATAATACACCGGCACATCTTAATGCTCATTCTTCGCGGTCGGTCTCGCCTTCGGATCGTTACCCTCGACCGTCTTCACATCGCAATCACCGCGTCTGCTATTCCAATTGTACATGTGGACAGCGATAGAGCTCCGGCCTAGCTTTTCCACTACTCGCCGGTGGAGGGGGATCAAGGAAGGTCTCCGATAGCGATGTACCCGCCTGTCTGCGGCCCCGCTTCCCTTGATACACCCAATCTCAACTCATCGCGAGCGCTCGACGGCTACGGAGAGTTTGTGGGCACCCTCGCGACGCTCGCCTCTACATACTCGCTACGGGCCAGCGCGATAGCCGACCTCTTGCGTGTGTGTATACCTCGTCGGCGCTCGGACGTCATGGCCCCTGATTTCGACTCTGCTCCTTCTAATCTCAGTCATACACATCTCAGTCATCCCCACATCCCCGAAGCCACGACGTTACTTACTACCCTGGTGTAAAACGATGGGCGATATCAACCTACTGCACTCCCATCTCTTCTCCCGGCGTGCCTCCACCAACCAACTCTCTGTGAGCTTGTCTCGCCCCAGCATCTTCTGCTTCCCTGATATTGCTTCCAGCTTCGCATCGCCCGCAGTCCAATTGCGATTGCGATCGCGATATCTACATCATCATACCTCGCCTACAAATGACGGGTTCTACTTACTCCCCGGCCCCTCTCGTTCGTCCCTCCCCCTTACACTCGACACTGCGATGACGAGCTGGGATTTGGAGTAGACTAGGACATCGACGAACGCTTTGACTTGGTTGGTGTGGTTTGGCGATACTGTAGCGGATGTGGTGCTTGCGCTCCGCTTCCGTCTCGACGACGGTGACCGTGGCAAAGGATGGGTCATTGTCGGGACTCGGCGGTGAATTGGGCCGTGGCGATCAGCGGGATGGAGGTAGAGGCGGGTCTGCGTGCACTCCCAATGCATCGCTGCGCATAGGCTCTTCCCTTCGAGGTGTGCGTTTTCCGGCGTACCTCCACCACCTCTCCTCGGGGCAGACCCCTTCTTACCTCGCCCCAGTAGCTTCTGCCTCCTCTGATATCCCTTCGACGCCGCGGCTTGATTTGCGCTCCTCTAGATCTGAGCGTTGCATCGCTCGCGGGCCAGTATGTGACGGTGTCTACTCCCAGCCAGCTTCCGCAATATCTACCCTCGCTCAGCCATCGTCCTGGATGATGCCGAGCTAATCTTTGAGTAGCGGTGTATTCTGCCCATGCACCATCGACGAGTGATAGACTTTGTCGGTTTTTTCTGGCTGATACTGTAGGAGATGTGGGGCATGGTCAATCTCCTTTCGACCTTTCGACCGCGACGCTTGACGGTGACGGTGGCGCGCATGGGTCGTTGTCGGCGGGCTCAATGGGGGTTATGGCAATCAGCGAAGTCGAGGTATTGGTGGGGTTTCAGCGGCGGGGTTTTGAGAATGAGGTGTAGAGGGTGCGAGCTTTGGGTGAGGTAGGCGACGCTATGAATGCTTCCAGCGAAGGCGGCACTCATTCCACTCCGACGTGAGCGAAGTTCGGGACGGGGAAGGTGAATGTGACAAGTATGACGGTGTTTGTTGGTCGTGGATGGAGAATCGGCGGCCTTCCGTCATGTCTTGAGAGGAGGGCTACGAGATATGGGGGATGGGAGCAACGCTGGAAGAGCGGAAGCATATTCTGGCGTTGTTTGGATGGACGCCTTCGCTTTGAGGATGCAAAGACCTGTGATGATATTCGTGTCCGCCTTCCTGGTGCGGTCCGTGTACTTGGATGCCTGTGTATGCCGGTCGTGGAAGGCGATAAGAGCAGAGAGGGTCCAGACGGGTTACATGCTTGCCACGAGGACGGATGAAGCGTGGAGCTGGAGCTTGCCCGATGTCGGTGCGGACCCTCGGTATCTCGGTTCTCATCCGTCATCGATATCCCAGCGTCGATTGTCCTCCACGTACCGTTGATAGACACGCTAAGGCGATGGTGCGCATGGACCGTCGCTGATGACTCCTCGGGGCTGAGGCCTCGCTGAAGGGCCAGAAGCACACGCCGTAGGTTCTCGCCTGTATGGCTGCATGTACTTACTATGGCTATCCGAGTACTGTATCGCTTGGGGCAGGTCGCCCTCTTTACCGTCGCGCATTAGCGCATACTTCCTGTTGTGGGATGGACTGTATTTACTAACTCGAAACCCGGGTGCCCACCAAGACATCGGGAATCCGGGTTTCCCAATAGATTTTGCCTAAGTAGCATGGAGTCTTGCCAAGAAGGTTGTGGACTCGTAGGCCGAGCCCTGTATGCGTAAAGTTATAAAAAGTGAAGATCCCTCGGTACAAGCGCACCTACTGACGCAAGCAGTTCAGGTCTCCCATTTACGATGATTTCCTTTGCAACTCTCAGCGGCCTCTCAATGCTGGTGAATTTGATCTCTCTCGCCGCCGCTCAGTCGCAGCAAGCCTTTCAGTTCACAACGGACGACGCCTCGGTGAATGATCAATGGACGACATTTCCACAAAGAATTGAACGAGTGGCAGTCATTGGTGCCGGACCCTCTGGTCTCCAAGCAGCGACACATCTCCTGGCTGCGAATTTGAGTATTCGTCTTTTCGAGCGCGCTCCCGCTCCAGGCGGCCAATGGTTCTACACGGAGGAGACTCCGGTGCGAGAGCAGTATCCGTACGTTTATCATTTCTTTTCTTACTCTTGGCTTTTGTTTCTGAATGAAATGTATACCAGGGAAACGGATGCACGAGATACCAAAATCCCTCCCGACATTCTGCCAGCGACAAGATACTACGAAGAAGGAGACGGTGGTATCAGCCTCGACGAAAGATGGCGCGAGCACTGGCATCCACGCCCAGTGTGGTACGATTTGATTGCTAATTCGCCTGCGGTAATTCTCGTCAAACGTTTTGGAGTACAACTAATCGAATCTTCAGGATAAGACTAGACTTCCGGGTGTGAACTATGCTCCTGACGCGGTATCCATTCTTTCTGAGCCCGCAGGCAAGGCTAACAAGGTTGTAGGCTTGGGAGGTATCTGTGCATGACGTCCAGCGAAACGTTCGCGCATATGCTTCACTCCACCGCCTGAACTCGAACGATAACCCCATCTCGTCGCACGCTCCCCAAATTACGTCCTACGCCACACGCGTCGAATCATTGCACAAGGGTAATGAAACTGATACGTGGACGCTCAAGCTTCATAGGCTAGAATGGCTTCCCGAATCCAAACGCCTCAAAGCCGAATGGTGGACCGAGGAGTTCGACGCAGTCGTCGTTGCATCTGGAGCGTTCACTGAGGCCAAAGTCCCTCAAATCAAAGGCATTGGCAATTGGAGCAAGGTAAAGAAAGATAAAAAGTATAGCATCTATCACGCGCAGTCGTATCGGCATCCAGAGCCATATACTGGAAAGGTGAGTAACTTCTTGCGCATTTCGTTCTAATCGCACGAATCTCATTCGGAAGCAAGACAGTACTTATCGTTGGAGCATCCGTAACAGCGACCTATCTAGCTCGTTCGATTGCTCCATTCGCTGGACGGCTGCTTTGCAGCGTTAGGGTGGAGCTCATACTCGCTACTGCCACAATTTGCCTCATTGTTGTTTGATTCTAGCCAAATCAATATCGAGATGCCTTGGGGTGGGATATTTTGTTCCGGTTTCCCGAAAAGGCGGAAATGATTCCAGAGATCGAGTCCTTCCAACCACTCGATGACTTCACTGCCGGTATCAAGGCAGGTAAAATTAACTTGGTCAATGGATCAGCAATAACTGAGATCGATGAGGTATGATATGGAGTTTTCTTTCAAATACCTTATAGGCCGACCCTTCTTCTCCGCTTTTAGATCATTCTTGCTACAGGATATAATACCGAAACATTCCTCCCGGATTTGTGAGTTCAACAACGACCGCTTTTCTTTGTCTTTTACGTTGAAAGTGCTGACTATCAGGCAGAGTCAAACCTCGTCTTCCGAATAGTGTATACTGGACGGGGCACTACATGGATGACCGGTATATATGTGAAGCAATAGCAGTTGAAGGAGCCCAACTCTGGCCTACACACTTTGTTCGTATTGACGAAATCCTCTTACGATCCGCTCACTTCACTATCTCATACGTCTCAGTCAACGAACCTTGGCGTCAAGGGGAATACGCCGGTCTCGGCTTCGCTAGAGTATGGACCGGAAAGGCACGTCTCCCGAGCCGAGAGCGGATGTGGGTGAATATGAAGAGTGGGAAGTACAATTTCGGCAAGGCCGTTGATTTTTTGAGGCAGGAGGGTATGTCGCAGAATCACCTTGTTCAAGGAACTGAACTAACAGGGCTTAAGGTCTGTGTAGAATGTATGTCTCGTGGTTGAATAGCGAAGCTTTGGAATTCGGAGGTCAGTTGGTTGCGCCTCAACTCTTAGAGTGAGTGTCGCAACTTGGAGGTGTATTCGAATTGGAGTTGAACTGGATTATTGACGGATTATGTGCAGGAGACGTGAGATTTGGAACTATTGGATAAATACTCAGCACAAGAAGGTAAATCTTATGCATATTGTCTGGGATCTGCCTGTTCTTGTCCTCTAATATTGACTTTCTTAGGACTTTATCTCGCACGAGAACTGGACGCGCTTTGAGCAGCTCCCATTTGATGAGTGGCCGCAGCCGAGGTATCCTAGTGCCAAGCTTGTATCTTGGTGATTAATTTACTCAGAAGTCAATGTTTCTCTTTGAATGACAATGTTACTGCCCTACACCGATACTCGCCGACGGACATCGCGCTCGCTCTTCTAGGTACCTGTACTTGTGTACTAGAAAGGCAACCCATTTTCAAATCTTTCTCAACTAAGTATCGCGTTAGGTGATGATATATATCCACACCGGCAAAAAACAAAATTTCCACCCTGTAGAATGACTTAGAGAAAATATAAGATGTAGCGCAGTGGAAAAAACTTCCGAAAATACCGTAGAAATCAATAGTTTCACCGTCCTTGAAAATGTTGTATAAATCAAAATGCTCTTCGTCACTTTCCCACCCGCTGACTTCGATATTTTCAACAATAAGGTCGATCTGTGAGAAAATAGATCTGAAAAGATTGGTGTCAGTACCCATTCCTTCGCTGTAGAAAGAACTGAAGTGAGCAGCGTCGAAAATGAACGTGAAAACAATAGTTTCGTGATGTACGTAGAATCATGATGTACGTTAGTAGAAACACGTGTTTTCCGCGACGTAGAAAATCCGCGACAGCCCTTTGCGCATGCGCTGTCCCCGAGAAGTACCAGTCTGCTACGCCCGACGTGCTTGCCACATTTGTCGGCCTCACGTAGCAGACTGGTGACGAGTCTAGGAGCGTAGGTAGCATCCTTGGTCGGCGGATGGAAGAAGCGGGAGAATTTGCTGAAGGTTCTCTAGGGCCATCGAAGATTGACGCACCGAAGTCTACCGAAGTCCACCAGAGAAGTCACACCCTTGGAATGCCTTTCACATCCATCACGGCTCGTCGCTTGAGGCTAGCCGGCTGTCACTGAGCGATACAGCGTCATGGCCATGGCCATATGGTTCCTGACTCGGCTCCCGGATAAACGGCTGGGGTTCACTAATTCCTGTTCTTGGCTGCATTGCTTACTTTCCGACTGCTTGGCTGACAAAGTAACCTCCCTGTGCAACCAATTCTCGAACTCTGGGTTCCATGCGTCCTCAACTGATCTCGCTCTGATCGGGATTAGCCGCACGTTCAATCACTGAATCGATAACTCTCGGACCACATCCAGCGTCGCCGACGACTCGCCGTGAGCAAATGCCGATACTGGGAAGTCATTTCTTCATGACTGTCTGCACGGTCGGGTGACAGACGAAGAAAAATAATTCTGGACGGATTACGATCGGTACAATTTACTGCCAAGTTCCGTTAAACTTCTCCAGATGTTGAGATTAGATAAGATTGCCAGCGTGCCCAATCACAGCTTCCAGAGCTATCTTTAAACATGACAAGGGTTCGATTTCCCAGAAGAAAAGTCAATCAGCACGGCGAATGAGTTGCGTGGCAGAGTGTGCCGGTTCCGAGTCGACTCCGGGATTTGCACAGCATGGCCATGGTTCGAAGCTCGTCAGCGAAGAAGTATGGCAAGAAAATCACCCGTTCTGTCCCAAATACTTACCGCAGGCTGGTGGGGTGTTGTTTTTGTTGGTCGACATCGCTGGAACAACGACTTCGATTTTTTTTTGCCCTTCGTATGCAAGAAACAGTAATGCCAAGCAGTAATGCTGGTTATACCAGCTCGGGCGCTCGCGATCGGCTTATTACCCGAATCGGTGACAGGTGTGTCAATGTGCTTACTCCGTCGAATTATAGGTGTCACCGTGTAGTCTTTGGTTTCCTTCGCTTCGTCGAAGAAGTTGTCCGCAGCATACAGCTTATTGTCTTGGGACTGTGCAATGTCGAGTACGTGGCCGTCGGGCAAAATCAAATGCTAGAACTCTCTTATTCTAACCAGGAATCCTTTGGTCGTACCTTGACCGTGATTTTTGAGTTCACATCGCCTCAGCGTATGGATAGAAAACTCTTGTGCCAGGTGCTATTCTCCATGAGGCTTTACTGCCAATAGTAGCCCTTCAAACTGCCGCAAATATTGATGGCTGCCGGTGCCGCAGAACGTTGGAAGTACCAATATTCCCGAAAGAGCCATCAATTGATAGGATTGACCACGCGGTGCTGCTTTGGTGAGCTCTACTAGTACTGCCCAGAGAGTCTTTATGTAAGGAAGAACGGGCAAACAGTGCCGGTAGTTCGTAGTTCTACGCGTACGATACCGTCCGTTGGATCAACGATCCGATGCAGGATGAAACGTACTATAGCTCAAGATCTTGTAATAAACTTGTTTTGCTGCGAGTGCAATTCTATTCTACAATTCGTATGGATTTTGAAACCGTCGTGCTGGCAGCAGGTTTGAAGACTGGTTGAAGCTTCTGTTTTGAGTTCAATTTCGTTCAACTCGGATCAGTACGGAGTTGATCGCTCGAAAGAAAGGGCAACATGAGGCAACGTGTCACACCTTGGTCACACCCCTGCTTTCCTCGTTCCCTGTCCGACTTGCATCGTTACTAAGGCTGGACGACCGACTTTCATGTGCAGCAGGAGATCTGCTGCGTGGATCCGCCAACGCTAAGGCTCACTCCGGGTTCTACGTCTTTTGAAGTGGGCTCTTCGACGAAATCGACCCTAGAACGATTCACATTGGATTACAATTGGCCGCGACTTAATCTCTAACAGGTTGTCACTTTCGTTGAAACTGCCATGTATTCCCCAATTAAAAATTTCAACAAATCACACTAAGTAGTAACAGACATCTGGATTTGACAGCCACGGTAATGCCTGCGCCTGTAACAAAGGTAAGATTGAGCGAGAAATGAATGAGTGGTGCCGCGCTTACCAAGCTCTAAATGCCAGGTCCAGTGGGCTCCGCGATTGTGGTGGTAGGCTCCGCAATCCAGGTTGTAGTGCTAGTTGCAGTGACGATGAATGGCGGCACGTCGGTCAGGGTCTTGAAAACTCTGGTGGCCGTGAAAACGGGACGATGCTCGGCAGCCTGTATCGCGCAGTCAGACAAAGACCGTTGGAAAGACGCCCGGAGATTCTCACAGCGACGGCAGCGACAAGCAGGGCAGCGATGGAGAGGGTGGACTTGAACAACATTATAGTGAGTGATTCGCTCCGGGGTGGATTCGTTTCGTTCAAGTTTCTGACCGCGTCTCACTTATAACTCGTAGGTAATCGCCATCAAAATGCCTCACTCATCTCGCCACCCTGGGATAATGCCACAATGTCTAATTATTCTCGGACAAGATCTACAGATTCGAGTTAAGTAGTTGCTCAAATTTCGCTCAAACTTGATTGAATCAAGTCCCTCACCCTGACAACCGTGGGTTGGGTTCTCAACTTCTTTAGACCATTCCGATTGTATTCCGAAGTATTCCGATCACCCGACAATGTCGGGATCTACTTCAGAGATACGTACCTACCTGATATCTCCTTGGTGCAGACATGTTGACAAGGGTATCTTGACAAGTTGAAGCTCGGGTTGGATCAAGCATAAAAGCCTCCCCTGAAATAGGTTCACCCCCCATCGACCGCTTCGACAGGTCCTCCCTCATAATGGCATTCCCTAGTGCTCTTCTTCTCTCTCTAATTTCTTCGGTGGCGGCGGTTATGGTTGGCCCTACTGCCGACATTGTATGTCCGCCTTGAACTTGCGCTCCCGACGCTGCTCATCATTTTCGTAGACCATTTCGAATGCGGTTGTTGCGCCTGATGGGTTTTCCCGCTCGTGCGTTGTGTCTCAAATTGCGCGAATGCCATCTCATTCTCCAACCTCAGCGCCGTGCTCGCAAACGGCATCCTTCCTGGTCCCACCATCCGCGCCAACAAGGGCGAGACTTTCAACCTGAATGTTATCGACGAGCTCACCGATAACACTATGTTGCGGAGCACCAGTATCGTACGTCTCCTCCTCCCCTCCCTCTTGATCCGCAGCGCAACTCACTCGACTCGACTCGCAGCACTGGTCCGTTTTCTCGATGATTTAATTTTCTGTACGCTCAAGCTTCTCTGAAGGCACGGGTTCTTCCAGAAGAATAACAGCTGGGCCGACGGGTGAGCTTCTTATGAAGGATTCTTCGCATCCATATTAATTCTCGCGACAGACCGGCGTTCGTGAACCAATGCCCGATCGCGGCGAACCACAGTTTCTTATATGTGCGTCTAGTTCCCTTCCCTTGCCGGTGATCATTGAATCGGGAGTTGCTGACGAGGTGAATTAATAAATATAGACTTTCCCGACCGCCGACCAGACGGGCACGTTCTGGTATCACAGTCATCTTTGTGTGTTTCGTTTTCGCGCCCTCATTGAAGTATAATGATACTCATTGCCTTCCTTCCGTTTTAGCCACTCAATATTGTTCGTCTTGTTTACTTTTTCTTCGAGATTCTTAACAGTGGGGTTTGATTGCTAATTAATTATACTCCAGGCGATGGGTTGCGTGGAGTCATGGTCGTCTACGATCCCAATGACCCGAACAAGTCGTTATATGGTGAGCCAATCTCCTCACTCTCCTCCCTTACCTTATAGAGTTTGAATACATACTTAATGCATTCCCCTCCACAGATGTCGACGACGATACCACCATCATTACTCTGACAGACTGGTATCACGGCCCTGCGCAAACTTTGGGCCTTATTCCGGTACGCTCTGAACTATACTCCTATTCATTCAGTTGCCTGCAGCCTTACTGATACAATTTAATTTACGGTTGTAGACATTGATCTCGACGCTCATCAACGGATTGGGCCGGTATGCGGGCGGTGTATGTTTCCTCTCATTCACTCGTTCATCCCTCGGTCTTATGCTCTTCTTTCAGCCGACCTCACAACTTGCGGTTATCAGCGTTACGCAGAATAAGCGTTACAGGTATGCGTTACAAATTGCGTTGTCTATTTCCGAGGTCGGTATCAGGTGGCTGATTCGGATTTGCTGGGCAGAATGCGTCTGGTGTCGCTCTCCTGCGACCCGAACTGGATCTTCAGCATCGATGGACACAGCATGACTATCATCGAAGTTGATAGTGTAGACCATAACCCGCTCACTGTTGACTCGATTCAGATTTGTGCGTGTCCTCTTCTCTCCATCCAGCTTCATTCAACTCGAACTCACGAAACACTTCTTTGCAGACGCCGGCCAACGCTACTCATTCATCCTCAACGCCAACCAATCCGTCTGGAACTACTGGATCCGCACCGTCACGAACGGCGGCACCGCGGGCTTCGACAATGGGATTAATTCGGCGATTTTGAGATACGTTGGTGCCCCCGTGCAGGATCCTACGACGCCGCTTGTGGCTTCGACGAATCCTTTGGTGGAGACGAATTTGCATCCTGCTGCTGGGGCGCCGCCGGTTCCGGGGTCTGCGGTGCCAGGGTGAGTTTTTGTTTCTTGTTTCTGTTTCAAAATCTATGAATCGGGTTCTTCTGACTGATTGAAATTCTGCAGGGGTGTTGATAAGCGGATTAATATCGCGATTACGTTGGACTTTAACACGTTGAAGTTCTTGATTACAGCTGTTCCGGAATACTTTGGCATGTTCACACTTTTTTGCGCGCAACCTCGCACATTTGATGGACTGATATGATGCACCTTTAAAGGAAAGGATCACCTCGGCCAGCGACGCCTGGCAGCGGCAGCAGGACCCCTGATAATACCCTTGGAGCCTAGCCCACTTTCCGGACAAAAATCGCAAATTTTGGCCGAAAACCTAGGTTCCAACCGGACAAAAATTCGACCTTGGGGCGCGGATAGCTAGGTTCCCGTCCGGACAAAATGTTGCTGGACGGGGCGGATTGGGTCTGCCGAAAATGTCCGCAGATCACTCTCTACATCGAAATTGTGCTTGATGGTGCAAATCTGAGCAGAAAAGCCACGGAGAACGACAAAAATGGCGGTTACGGGGAAAATTTTGCATTTTTGGCGCCGTGGGAACGGAAATTGCGTCTGTTTGGGACATTACGTCATCTATAGCTAGGTCCTGTCCGGACAAAAATCGAAAATTTGAGCTCAAAACCGTCCGGACAAAATTTGGCGAATTGGCCGAGGTCGGGACCTAGCCTCCAAAGGGATTATCAGGGGTCCTGCGGCAGCTCAGCGGCTATGCACCGGCTATGAAATGGGGAGAATCCCTCGGAAAATGAGCAGAGATGTCAGAAAGCGTCGGCAACAGCGGCATTCGGCCCAAATCTCTATAAATGGTGCATCATATCACCTCGATCAAAAGTCCTAAAGTGCGCAAAAAAAATGTGAACATGCCAAGGTATTCCGGAACAGCTGTAATGGATTTGTAAGTAGACGGTTTTCTTTTTGTGCTTTCTTTTACGTTTGAGGTGACTGAGCGACGATGTATGTATAGGAATTCGTGCCGCCCACTGCGCCTGTGCTGTTGCAGATTCTCAGCGGTGCGCAGAATGCGCAGGATCTTCTGCCTAGTGGGAGTGTTTATACGCTTCCTCCTAATGCTGTCGTTGAGGTGCGCATTTTGGCGGCTTGAGTTTTCTTTCAGTTGCTGATATTTGACGGATGCGCAGCTGACGATTCCCGGCGGCACTCCTGGCGCTCCTCATCCTTTCCATTTGCACGGGGTATGTTTTTTTTTCTTCCGTCAAAACAGCAATAGGAATAAGAATACTCACACTGCTTTATGTAGCACAACTTCCACGTCGTCCGCAGCGCCGGATCGAGCACATACAACTTCATCGATCCGCCGATTCGCGATGTGGTTAATACGGGTACTAGCACCAGGTATGATATCTTTCCTCTTCTTTCAATGCAACTGTCTTTATTCACCAACCACCTCTTTAGCGACAACACCACCATCCGATTCGTCACTGACAACGCCGGCCCGTGAGTTTGATCTGTTTATTTATTTTTTCGAGCGAGTCGACGCTGATGATCGAACGTAGTTGGTTCTTGCACTGTACGCTCTTCCTTGCGCTATAGCTTACATGGATACTAATGCGATTCGATAGGCCATATTGACTTCCACTTGGAAATGTTCGAGAATTTCATTGTGGTTGATTTCGGGTTTTCTGACAACTTTTTCTGATATAGCGGCCTTGCCATTGTGTTTGCTGAAGACACTGGAACGATCTCGCACTCGACTCACCCTCGTATGTTCTTTGGCTACTCTAATAACTGTAGTCTGACCTGAATTGAAGCCGCCTGGGACCAACTCTGCCCCATCTACGACTCGCTGACTCCGGACCAGCTTTGAGTCACTCAATCGTCGATCAATTTGTCGAATGAAGAAGGCCTCACATGAAGATGGAGGCATAAACAATCCGTTCTTTTGGGTTATCTGGTGCTTGGATAGAGGTGGAGTAGAATAGCCTTGGGAGTAAGTAACTTGAAAGGAGTGATTACTGTTAATACCGGACGGTTGAAGTGTAACTTCCCGTACTTACTATATGCATCCCAAGTCCAACTAGCACACCGAAGAAAATGGTCTTTCGGCCAACTTCCGGCTGACTCGACTAGAGATCGCCGAGCTTTTTCCCATTGGAGCTTGATTGGAGCGGCAATTCCCGAGTCAATGGGAATAATCTCGGCACTCGACAGTTTGGCTCTACCAAAAGTTCGTTTTTTCGGTGTGAGACTGCTTTGCTCCGCAGAGCAGCTTCAGAGCATCGCCCCAAAAAATGGCAATTTCGGAGATTGAGATACAGGATACAGCATTGTGGAAAGATACCATAAGTAATCGTGAGTTATCGGTATGACCGCCTATCGCCTCATTATTCTTGTCTCTTCAACATTCAAGATCTCCTTGATTTGAACCGCGACTCGAATCGCCAAATATGTGTCCAAGAACTTAACAGCGCTCCGACAACAGCAACCTTGGCCGCATCCGCCAACGTCGGCAATGGACCCACATACCCGTGCTTCCTCAGAATACATACCCCTACAACGTTGACAGCAACCGCGAGCGGCAAGCAGACAACTTCATACAGTATTGCTTTGACGACCCTGCCGCCTCCCGCTTCTTCATGCTCTGCGTTCTCAAGATCCAATGAACGGTGCTGAGTCGAGCCGTTGCAGCCTAGGGCAATTGCAAACGGCAGGCATACAGCTAGCATCGCTCCGGTCATGATGAGTCCACCCCACAACGAGGAGAGTACGACTGAGGGGAAAGTGGCGATGTATCTGTCTGGTTGTGCGAGGACGAAGATGGCGTGCCCTAGGATGTTACTGAGAATGCAGTGGGCGGCACCATAGGCGACCGCGAGAGCGACGATGGGTAGGAGTGTGAGGAATAGGCAGACGGCGGCGCCAAATCTGAAGCCGTCGGTCATGGTCTTTTCGGCGTTGCCCATTTATACAAGAGAAGAAGAAGACGAGGAGAAGGAAATCTCGGGTGAGGGATTCCTTCCTTGTCCCTTGCACTTCTATTATCTCTTTATAAGGCGGCTGTGGGGTGACATAGGGACGCCACACAATTAGGAATGATGGGCTGATCGCGATGATAATTCACCCGTAGAATGTACTAGTAGAACAGCGGTGACTCAGGATTTGTCCTTCGCATTGGCGCCGCGGAATATCCTACTGTCGGGAAGATACTCTGCTGCCTAGTCGGACTGACTCAAGACCCATATGACTACAGCTGTACTTACTTATGTCTGTCTTTCTGGTCATGCTTGTAGATTCCAGATAGGTACAGGATTTTACGGATGAGGCACTGGGACACACAAGACGGAACTAAGCTGAGTACACGGTTCAACAATTAGTTGTTGAAAGGTCCGATGGCGATTGATAGATAAAAGATGATATTTTCTCTCTGTTTCGAGGCGGGACCCACTAAGATCGAAATCAACCGGTGAGTTGAGAATGAAGCGCACTGTTGAGATCATGAACCCAGAATAGATGTAGGTTCTTAGACTGTGACTCCGTCAAGACTTGGTCCTAATTTTCAATAGCCGCCTTTCCTATTCTGAGGCTTGAACGTTGGTTGAACGTGAAATGCCATCACAACCGTGGGATCCGGCAAATGGCGGATCATCGAGAAACTGCGTTACGTCACAGCTACTGCTTCCCACAAGGGAATCCGTCCCGTCTCCTCTAACCATCACCATGTCTTTGTCCCCAAACTCGCGTCTCAGTGCTCGATTTACCATTCGAACTCACTTCCCTAGTTCTTATTCTGTGTCTACCCCTTCGTCGATGCGTTCGGCCCCATCCACATCACCCTCCACTCAATCTCGCTGGCGTATGTTCGCGATGGCGAGCGATTGCCCTAGGGACTTGCGCTGAGGGAAGCTTTATTCCGCATGGAGTACTATGTGATACCGTGGCGCTGTATCATTCGCAGTGGGGGCGCATTGAACTCAGTGTACCACAGGCCGATCTCTCCGCGTTCGATCGAACAGCTCCTCGTCCGTTCCCTCTTCTCGAGACGCTTTCAACACATACCACGGACACAGAGGAACTCTCATACTTATCTCGTCGACCTCAACGCGAAATTCGTTCGACATTCCCCCAATTTGAAAGCGCTCGACCTCTCAGAATACGCCTTTCTCTGCGTACTCTGACGTGGGCTCCTCCTAATTCAACTGCACTGAAATTGCGCTGCGATGTAACACAAGTCCACATACTCATTCATCCCCGCTACAGAGGGACCGTTTTCGGTCTTGATAAAGCACTTGACAAGTCTCGTTCACCTCGACATCTTCGTCGACGACTACTTCGACAGAGAATTACCCGCCGTCGAAAGGCTGTCGACCTCGTTCCTAACCTGGCAGCCCCCGATGCGAGAAATCAACAAGCAACTCGCCGACGCCGATCTCGGCGCAATGCGAGTTCGAATTTTCTTCGAGACGAGTCCAGCCTTGCGCGATTATACTACGGAAGATGTTATTGGTGATCTTGGTATGCTATGATGTTGCTGCGCCTGTTACATAAGTTCGTATTATTGCTTCGATGATAATGGCACAGGCCGCAATAATTATATCAGCAAAGGGAAAAGTAAAAAGTGGACACGTCGTTATATAAGACAACGATGCTGAAACGTCCTTAGAGTACAGTCCGCGTCCACATCCACCCCCCAACATGCGACGACCCTCACCGCCTCCCCCACGACCAGCCCTTCACCAACTGCACCCCAACGACGCCCAACACGAGCAGATTCAGCAGCCCGAAGTGCGGGTGTATACCCAGTGCGGCGGACGGCGGGGGTGCGTTTGGGTTCGAGGGGTTTGAGGAGTTTGAGTTGGGGTTGGATGATGGGTTGGAGGAGTTGGCGCCGGGGGAGGAAGAGCCGAGGGTGCGGGGTGCGTAGACGGAGGGGACGGTTAGGACGATGCTGTCGAGATCTGCGTTGTTGTCGTCGTCGAAGAATGATAATTAAATCAGGAACTACAGGGAGAAAGGAACAATACACACCGAAAAACGATTCGTTCGAACCCGCATCATTTTCCAACCTCAACCGATGCTCGCCCTCTCCAAGATTACTGGCAAAGTACTTCAACGTCGGCACCTGCTGCTCGCACGTCTGACCAAAAGCGCCGCCACATCCAGAAACGCCAGTCAACACCGTCGGCTCGGTGGCGTCGTCGAGAAAGACGCGGTATAACCCGTGGTCGTTCTTCTTATCACCGAAGACGTAGATGGCTGAAGCGTTGAAGGCGAGGGAGAAGGAGGCGTTGTTGCCGTTGGTGAAGGTGCTGCCGCCGCCGCTGAAGGCGGGGGAGGTGTTGTGGCCCCAGGTGCCGGTGAATGTAAGGGAGGAGGAAGTTTCTTCGACGGTTTGGTTTTTGATTGTTGCCCTGCGAATGAATTAACCTTGAATTCATACGAATGACGACCGAAACGCACCCCGCAGGCCCCAACTGAACCGTCGTCCTCAAAAAATCAAACAAAAACGCGCCGGGTCCATCACTCTTATCCTCCCCCTGCTTCCCAAGATTCTTGATCGTCAGCGAATGCTGCGCATAGTCCAACCCATCGTCTGCAAACAGCAAATACGGAAACGACGCATTCTCCGCTGCATACGCGCTCTTCGTCACGGGCTTCCCACCGTCCAGCACAACCTCAAACGATCCGTATGACGGGCCGGAGGCGCCGAAGAGGTAGACGGCGGGGCCGGTGAAGTTGAAGGAGATGGAGGCGCCGGGGGTGGTGGTGGTGTGGTAGGTGCCTTGGAGGAAGGGGCTTTTGCTTGGGTCGAATTTGCCGGATTTGACGTTGTTGGGGGAGGGGTCGGGGGTGGACCAGACGGAGGGGTCGGCGTAGGTGAGTACGCTGTCGAAGTCATCGACGGTGATGTTGGTGTTGACGGCGGCGGGGTCCATGGAGAGTGAAGCTAATGAAGGAGAGACTGGAAGGGAGAACGGGAGAGGAAGGATGAATATGTCACACAAGTGACAACCGTCCGCAACTTGGCGCCGCGTCTTCCCACAGATGTGATGGCGTTTCAGATAACTTTGCAACAGGCTACAGCAGGTATTTTCGTGAACCGTTTTCGTTTCGATCATCTGGATGATGCAGAAGATATTCAGTAGAGACATGTACACAAGATGGAAGCGATGCCCTTGGAGCAATTTGGGCAAGACATTCCCGGGGTTCGTAGCAAGAGAGAAATTCAAATGAATTCCGGGAGGATAAGTACATACTAGGAGAGGTAGGCTGGAATTGCGAGAAGTGCGAAGTCAAGGCTTTGCATATGAAAAGTCTCATTGGAGAATACCACATGAGTAGAGTTTCTGACGCATTATAAGCGGAGAGCACGACAAGGAGCACGAGAATAGAAACAGACATGAAGGGATTCTGACGGAGAAAATACCAATCGACGGGATGCTAACGAGGGAGGCCATTCCTTTGGCGTAGCTGCGATGGATATTGAGACCCTTGAGATCAGAGTGGGTTCGGATCGATCAGCGTACGTGTTGGAGCGAAGACGCGAATATTCCCGGGAAAGACATGTAGAATTTGAAAAAGCGAGAACAAGAAGCAAAGGAAAAACAGCGGCGTACCTGAAGATCATTGGATTCCCCAGACGAGTGTGTTTGATCGTCAGAGAGTGTCTGTGACCATCCTCCTAGATTATAGTAGATATCATCGGGTCAGTAAACCCGTTAACCGCGAAAGAGGAATTCGCTCCCATACCACGCGCCCTCTTCCCTGGATTGCCTCGAGCGAGGCAGGCAGATACGGATAGCCACCTCTATGTCAAGGATAAAAGCCTTAGCTTCATTAGAGCACGCGCACAACACATCTGAACGCGTCTTACGCGCGCAGGGTGGCGATGTTGGTCGTGGACGTAGGCTAGCTTTGGGGCCGCAATTTGAGCGTTATTGACGCGTCTGGACAATGTCTGACGCGTTATTAGGCGTTAAAAGTCATCGTGTATCATTACAAGAACGTTAGAAGTACGGGATGCGACGGGACAAGCCAGACGATGAAGGAAGAGGGAAAGGAGCGATGTGTGACATGTCACGGAAAACGCATCACATGACTGACGCGTCGCGTTATGGTTCCGAAACGGCTCGGCGGAACAACGGCCGAAGATTGCTAAAAAAAGAAATCAGAAAAATTCGGAAATTATTCGTCCACGGCAATTAGGGCTGTATGCCCTTGGTGAAGTGGATGCCCTCAGTGAAGTTTCACACCTTCTCGAATTTTCCAAGGTCTGTCGAAACGCGTCGAAAATTGGTTTACTGTATCATTTCGACCGGTTGTTCACTGGCCGTTATGCGTTACACCTTTTGTTCACTGGATTGTTCACCGGCCGGTAATCAAAGGAAAATTGCCCAATATGGTAGTCCGGCGTTAGCCGGACCGGAAATTTTTGACATTTTCTTGCCTCTTTGGGACAAAAAATCGCTCGTTACGCGTTACGAGGTGCAAAATTGTTCAGTTCACAGGTGGCCGTTACCCGTTATGTGAACAATCGGTCGAAATGATACAGTATAGGCGACGAGCACAGACCGGTTTGAGTGGAGAGCGATATCATCAGTGCAAAGGGCTAATATACAGTGAACTGTCCGCGACCAGAATACCTCGTGGTCGCCTTTTAAGGAATATCCAAAATCGTGATATCATACCTCCTTGAATCCGCGTCGAGTACACCCATACGAAACTTCATCAAGTTCCACCTCCGTACCCATTCATGCCGTTCGACTGAGAGCCATTCCTTTGTCTCTCGCGCGACGGACTGTGCGAATACCCCGCCCCATTGGCGCCTTCGAAGCGCATGGAGGTTGGTGAAGCGACGGGGTCGATGGAGCGTGATCGGGAGCGTACGACACCTTCGGGCGAGACGATGTTGCCCATACCTCCACGGCCCGATGATCTCTGCAGGAACATAGAGATTAGCGTCAGGGTAGATGCGACAGGCAGAACAAAATTCCAGGCGGAAGATATGAGGAGATGGGGATCGCTTTCAATTGAGGGGTAGGGAAGAGAAAGTACGTACGAAATTGGTTTTGTCTGCCTCAGCGTGCGCACGTATAATCTCTCGGTCACGCATGGAATACGATGGGTCGGCAACAGGAGGGCTCTGGCTGAAATTGCCAGACCCTCCGCGACCGGTGGAGCGTACCGGAGGGGCTATGCGCGCGACAGGAGCACGCTCCCTTCCTCTCGGCCAAGGGAAATCTTGCACCTCTCCGTTCGGGTTAGACGTTCCATTCCCAGCATGAATATTTCCCGCTCCTCCACGGCCGGAGGAGTGCTGTAAGAAAGAGATCAAGTCAGTCCAAAAATCATCGCGATATCATCGACGACGTACGAAATTACGCCCTCGAGAGGACGAGCGGTCTGCGGGAACAAAAAAGAAGGCGATTATGAGCAAAATCGAATACATTGTCAAACCGTAAGCGGAAGAATGCGGTTCAGAGATAAGGAATGTCGGTGACGGAAAGCCCTTATCTCTGATCCCTTCTTCTCCCAAACCACCACCACGACCGCGAAAACGAGCCACATACCGTTGCCCTCGACAATTGTACTCGTTATACTCTCCGTTTCTGGGTCATATCCCGCCTGACTTGCTCTCCCGGTATCGCTGCTCAGCGCTCGATTGATCTTGGCTCCTACAGCGGAAATGCGCTCGGAGAGCGTGCTGCGGCGTGAATGTGGCGACGTCGACGCGGCCTGTCTTGACTGTGCTTGTTCTTGGTTCGACATCTCTGGCTTTGTGGGTGAAGGAAGGGACGGGAGGAGGAGGCGCCAGCGGATGGCCGGAGTCACAGCCTACACCCCTGGCTTTGCCGCCGGCCACGCCAGCGACGCAATTTATGGCGAAATGATCGAGTGCAACGTGTGCTCTGTCGGTCACGTTTCCGTCACCTCATGGACCTCCGTTCGTTCGCTCGTTCACGGTTCCGGTCATAAGGCGCTGCTACTTGAGCGACGGAGGACCTCTCTTTCGGTTTAATTTCAGCCCGTTCAGCAGTCTACATTTTCGGTTGTATTTCAGGGTCGTCACTTTTTTTCTTGTATTTTTCGAGTCCGAATTTCGAAACATAGGAATTCTGGTTCGACTTATATTAGGAGGATTCCCCTTCGTTCTCCCTCTAAATCTGCGACAACTTTCCTAAAGCTCCCACCGTACCTGGTCTAACCGCAAACACTATCACCTCATCTGTCAATTCTGACTCGCAATTCATTTCCTCTCTCATCCCATTCTGCCGTCTTGTCGTGCAATACACCCACATACATGTGGGCGTAATACACGGATCTCAAGCTTGACTTTACCATTGCAGTCAATTTTCACTCGGCTAAAGCTGTGGGTCTACCCGTTTTTATGAGCTCCTTGCCGCGGCTAGCGGATTTTCTGAGGAGCATTAAACCTGTAGAGTGGACAGGATTAGAAGAGCCACCCTCACAGTGAGAACCTTTCCTGTCCTACCAGCTGAATCATCACTCATACAGACCCTTGTAGAAATCAAAATTCTTTCGGCTCTAGAAATCCAGGGCCATCGCGCTTCCGCTAGCACCCACTTCACCTTCCTGGTTGACCACGGCTCGGATCTCGCGTCCTCGCTCATGGATCCCAGCTGCCCTACCGCGCCTAGGTCTACCATTGCAACGCATGTGTGCCTCCTGGATGGTGGAACCTTGCCTCATTCTTCTCTGGAAGTGGCTAACGTATATGGTTCCTCGTGCGTCGGTTACGATATTCAAGAGTATATCCGTGTATTCATGGCGTTTTATTGACGAAGGAGGTAATGAACGTGGAACCGTCTTCTCGCTCGTTTGAGGCTGCAGTGAGCTATCTTACGTATGAATGATAATTTGTCTGCTCACAAGTGATCAGTTGAACACAATTTGACGCAAAGCAGTAGGCGACGGCGATGCTGAGGACGGAGGGAGATCAGTCACAGCCTAATTGGCGCCTTGCGATATCTGCATTGATGCTTCATACCCCTTCACCTACGCAGAGGACCGACCGGCTCTGGGTAATACGCACTCATGGATCCCCGACCGAATGCTCGCTCGGCACGGGAAGATATATCAGGCGCTTAAGTTTGTAGTGATAGTAAGAAGATAATCCACGGCTATTCTAATTCGAAAACCACTCAGCTCTCACTCCTCTCCTGCTCCAGTTCATTCACAATCACCAACCGCTTCAACACCGTCCTAACGATAAAAAAGCACAAAAACATAGGTCAGTTTCTCATTCTTCATCCATACCACACGATGAAATATGGTCACTCACGCATTAAACTCCGACGACGGCCACCACTTCTGCTGCGCCTCGAGAATCTCGATCGCAACATGAAGAAGAGTGACGTCTGACTTCGACTTCGACTTCGACACGACGCTTCCCTCGCCGGCATCATCGGAGGCCAACTCATCATGACCTGCGTCCGTGGTGAGAGTGATCACAAGCACCATCGCCGCTGTGAACAACGGGATCTACAACAGTCGTCAGTTTTTGCTCACGTTTCTTCGCTTCGGAGGGCGGGTTCAATGATTCACTCACCTGGCTGAACATCAACGGATATCCCTCCGGCCGCTTACGATGTTGCACTTCAGCGACCCTGATACATGCGTACGCAGCCTGAGTGCATTTCTTCCTTTCAAACAAATCCTGTGTATGAGATAAGGGAGGCTAAGTAAACGCGTGATGCAGAGAGCGAAGAGACGTACGAGTGGTTTTATCGGTATCCCCGAGAGCGGCGAGCAACGGACCAGTATCCGCGCATAGTAGTAGTAGCACGCCAAGGATGCTGCGTGGTCTGAGATTGTCTCGACGTGATCTAGGTCCCATTTCACTGCACGAGGAGATCAGAAGAGATAAAAATCCCTGCGAGTAAGAAGAGAATCAGGGGAACGAAAACGCACAATGCTTCGGCACCCCAGCCAACCACCTATCCAACGCAACATCCAAATCCGCCTGCGCAACCTCCGTATCTTTCACATCAAGGAATTCCCGGGAGTAAGAGTGGCAGTACTATAACAACCAGCAATCCGTTAGAGTCAACTGTGTGAATGAAAGGAAAGCTGCTCACCAATGCGCTCGTAGCAAACTGTACCAGCCGACTCAACGTCAACATCGACGTAAAGAAACATATCGCCGAGGGACGATCTGCAGGCTGCCGTCCCGGACCCCAAGGTTCCCAGTATTCGTCGTCGCATTCGAGGGGGAGGGGGATGTCCAGGCTGTAGAAGACGTGGGTTGAAAAGTGAATTGATTAATCAAAAATCGGGCGGGTGGATGAACTGAGGAGAGAAAAGAGGGAGGGAAGGAGGAAGGAAAGCTCACTCGCGATCGTTAACCACCCTCACCCGCCCCAGAGACGCACCGAAGTGGGTATCCATCATGAGGAGTATCCTGATGGTGAGTTCCGTCAGCCAGCGCTCTTCCCTGAATAGAGGGACATACCACATCATTCTCTTCTCCAGCTCCTCCTCTGCCGAGCTCTGGCTTGCGCCACCGCTATAACTATTGATCCTCAATCGATGCGCACCGATGTCTTCCCCGATGCGGATCCCGAAACCAACTAACGACCAAGCGGCGCGTGCGTCCGAAGTGAGGTGCAGAAAATGTGCTGCAAGCTTTGCGCAACAATCCAATCAGACAAGCGAAAAAAAAACAGAATCTCCTCAAGAGAGATGAAGATATAGTCACTCACGCAATATGCCTGCAAATCCAACACCGTTGGGTGATACCTCAACGTTTCCCCAACGAACTCAACCCTTTCATACCAACCCCTCGCCTCGCTCACCCTTTCCCCCACTGACAAATCCGGAAGATACAAAGTGCCCAAAGCGCAGACGAGAAGGAGCGTGCAGGTGAAGGCGTAGTAGCGCTCCTGCACATCGAGCTCGACGAAGGCGAGGAAGATGGTGCGTTGGAGGATGGGGAGGGAGGGGTTGATGTGGGTGAAGTAAAGGGAGATGAGGGTGTGGAGGTGGGGGCGAGAGGGAAAGGAGTAGTGTTTTGTGGGTGGGGCCGTGGAGGGTGGGAGCCACTGTTAGAATTGAGTAAGTGGATTCTCTTTGAAAGAGGAAGAACGATTCGTACCGACTTGAACGCCCAGGATGAGTAGGCCGGCGAGGTACCGGTATTCACGGTATCATTCCCTTTGAGCTTTGGCCCAGGACAGAATCGCTCTCGTGCAGTCGGCTTGCTCATCACGGCGCTCTTGACAAACATTGCCGCGCTCGAGCGACCTTGGAAGCCCGGATCGGGTAACCCGTTGTCGAGCGAGATGGAGCGCATGCTTTCTGAAAGCTGGATGAATTCTGCGTCGATGTCGTCTGGGTGCGGGATGGCGCTCTTGGAGGAGGAGCGGGAAGGCGTTTTGTCTTCTTCGAGACATTTGATGGCGCGAATGAGGAGGGATTGGTTTGCGGGAGGATTGGCGTTTTGGACTTTGAGGAGCGCGGCTTCGGCGGTTTTGAGGCGGCGATGAAGTTGTGAGACGTAGGCGGCTGATAAGGTAGATGGTTCGGCGGAGGGTGGTGAGTCCTTGATGCGTGGTGGGCGGGGCTAGGATATGTGGAATGAAGTATACGAAAAATAGCTGACTAGGGGAGCGTACTCGGGGTTCTGCCGGAAGGATATAGGTACAAGAGGCTGCATACTTCTGGCAGCTATTACACTTGTGTTTACCATCGCCTGCGTAAAAAATTATTCATCCGCGAAGGTGCAAAGCAACGAGACATAATTCACATCGTCCTAAACAATCTGTCAGCAAGTCTGGCATTTATTTGTCCCAGTCCTCACTTTTCATACGCCTGCAGACATCGCAAGCCCGGTGCCGCTGCCTCTTGGGCAACAAAATGTCTTCATAGACAAATTCCAGCGTGCTACTGTGTAAAAGCTGGTCAAAATGAAGCCCTGTGGAAGCCGTGTAAAACTTACGTGGTGGTTGTCATGCCTCAAGCCCCTAAGGGCGTGGAGGGCCCTATGATTTTGCGCTTGTATAGGCAGGGGAGGGCCGCGTAGAGGGACTGGAAAACACCTGACCGTGTAGCCAACGAGGTGGTGGTTTGAGAGAGAGAGAACAGTATTACGCAATCCCGGCAATAGTTTCTGATGGCAACAGTTGGCTGTAACGGAAAATCGCGATCGTTGACTGGAGGGTTAGGGTTAGTTCAAAAAGCCGTTGTGGAGTCTGGACGAGCGAAAGAATTTGGGGCATGAATGCGTACTTTGGTAAAAGCGCTGATCATGTATGATTTGAAGACAATGTCCTCTTTTACAACCAGAAAGGCCATGGGACCAAACCTGGGATCCGGAATCCTTCTCTGGAGCTGGTTGCGGAAAGCAAAAGATCCGAGACGCATTGTGTATTTCTTTGCCTTCCCTGATGAGTTTGCAACGCTCGCTTTCTTGCCATGTTCCAGGTGAGTTTACACAAGTTATAAGTACTACCTCCTATGGAGTCTTCCATCCTCTTCGTTGCCTCAGGCTCACATTGCACCATTTGAAAACGGGGAGAAATAGTACGGACGAATATCTCCCGGTTCCACATCCTTGAAATGCGGTCCTGAAAAGAAGGGAAAATCTAGACAAAACAAACCATCATCAAACCAATACGAAATTCAAATGGCGTAGGATTATCACACCAAGATCACCAATGACATCCTGAGTATAATCATGCGCTGGACTCGTTTCGAAGAAAATCCGAACTTTAATCGCTCCGAGACCGGCGCCAAGTTGCGTGTTGATTTCGGGTAGAGGCGGCTGCCAGCTGCGCACGAACAGATCTGCGTACAAAATAGTGTCGTTTCTCGTTCGCAGCAACTCGATCCATTGCGTGTATGGGAAGGGATCAGAGTCGGTGAGATCTTGGGACATCACGAGAGTCTGCAAGTTGGGAACCTGATCGCTCGCAGCGCCGCCCAACAATGTGTTGCAGCTCTGCATCACGGGCGACGATTGCGGGAGTCTGAGAAGCAGGGTCCTGAGATCGGGCAGCGCGGCGAGGACGGCGTGCCAGTCATCGTTGGAAATACGGAAGTCGACGCTGATGCTCAGTGTGGAAAGTCGGCATTGGGACTGAGCGAGGAATGTCAGGAGGGGAGTGGTTGTCATTATGGCGAGGACGTGGAGGTATTGGAGAGTCGGCGCGCAGAGGTAATCTAACATAGCGTCGTCGTTGAGCATCAGGGTCTGAAATGGCGTCGACAGCCTTTCGACGGGTAACTCTCGGCTAAAGTAATCGACGAAAATGTCGAGATGGAGGAGGCCAGGAAAGTGTTCTAACACGACCGAAAATGGTCCTTCTGTGGCAGGAACAGGGTCCCGGGTGGCATCGCAGCGTAACTGCAATGCGGTCAAATTCTGGGGAGTCCAGGTCAAGGTACGCAGAGAAGTCAGCGTGAAGGCGTATTCCGAGAGGTCGAGCGCTTTCAACCGGGGGGAATATCGAATGAATTTCGAATCGAGATCGATGAGGTATGAGAGTTCCTCTGTGTCCGTGATATGTGTCGAAAGCGTCTCGAGAAGAGGGAATGGACCAACAGTTATTCGATCGAACGCGGAAAGATCGGCCTCTGGTACGTTGAGTTCAATGCGCCCCCATTGAGTCTGGTATAGCGCCATGGTATCCAATACTCCATGCGGAATGAAGCTATTCTCGACGCAATTGAGGGAGACTGAAAGCGGGTACCCTGCCGAGCGCGCAAACCAGGCATTCATAAGAAGTGCCGTTGGATGAACTGGCGGGGTGGCTAGTGAAGGATCGAAGAGCCGTGATATTTCTTCATACAGAACAAGTTCATTGAACTCAATCAACATTGAAGTCCATAATTCTGGAATCGCCAGGGCAATCGCTCGCCATCGGGAACAGACGCCAGCGAGACTGAGCGGAGGATGATCTGGATGAGGTCGGACGCGTCGACGAATAGGCAGACAAAGAATAAAAACAAGGGAAATGAGCTCGAATGGTAAATCGAGGATCGAGAGGTGAGCTGGAGGCAAAGACATGACGGTGGTTGAAAGAGAGGGGGTTGGTTCGGCAACACGAGTCGTGACGTAACAAGACGTAACCTGGTCTTCTGACTCGATTCTGACTCGTCATTGTGTCATTTTTTGAACACCGGTGTTGTGAGTGGCTTGGACATCACGTGTCCATTGTGACAATTGTGACATCTCGCGTCCGACTCCTCCCTTGCTCCTCCCTCTCGGAGTCCCTCCACTCCTCCTTTGCCTCCTCCTCCTCCCCTTCCAGTTCCTTTTGATTCCTTCTTCACCAATAGAGATTTAGGGCACGCACAATGGACCCTGATAGATAGGAGCCCAGCGATGACTCAAAGCTGGAAGAACTCATCGAGAATCTGGCGCAACTTTTGAGATCGACGTTGAATGCCCTAGAACGCCGAGAAATCTCGACTCTCGATTGATGCCGTTGGCATGCACCTTCTGGAAAACCTCCGACTCGATTCTCGAAATCCACCTAGGGGCCATTCAACGACCCCTTTCAAAATAAATTCCGTCGAGATGGCCAGGATTTCTACAGCAGTAAGTAATCTGGCTCATAGCGTCGACAATGATTCGCCGAATCTACCCAGCACCTTTCCTAAAAACTCATACGGAGGCGAGCCAGAGTTGTTGAAAGGTCGCGAATGAATTGGAAGAAATATAACGTTCCGAGAGAGTGGATTCGTCGCTTGACAGCGCGTCGACATGGTTCTTCGATGTCAAGTGAATATGGGGCTGCAGTCGCTGTCACACAGCCAGCTTGGACCTGGGGTGAGTTCCTGTTTATTCAACTATTCATTCTGCTCCTCAACCATTCATTCATCAGACATACCCCTACGTATGTAGGAGGGCTTTTAAACAGGATGCATGGTGTTTTGAGAACCTAGGCGCCCAGCTCTACACATCCCCCCCGTCAACTGAGCTTGCAAGACACCGTTCAAGATGTCGTTTGACAAGTTTCTTGGGTAAGTATTGGAATGCGTTCATCGACACTCCCGTTGCGCGATGATATTAACATCTCCCTTCGTAGATCCATTCTAGTCGCCTCATGGGCAAACGGCATGCTGCTCGTCGTAAGCTGCTCGCAAGCGTACTTTTATTACCGGACCTTCCCGAAGGACCATTGGGCGACGAAGGCCACTGTTTTGTCGTCGATTGTGGTGGATTTCATAAATGTTATGGCGAACTACGCATCCATTTATCTTGTGAGATACCTTCTTTCTGTCTGAATGCTTCTTTCGAAACTGACGCTGATGGGTTGTCCCGTAGTATGCTATAACCAACTGGGGTGCGTAACTGGGGACTACCCATCGTATACAGCCGATTGATTCACTGTCCCTTTATCATTTATGCAGGCGATCTAGACTATCTCTTCGCTCGAGCAGTACGTCGCTCTTGATTGCCACCAGACCATGCTCATTCACGCTTGCATCATTTACAGTACTGGCCACTATATATCTATATCCTCTCCCTTGGCGCATCGGGCTTCATCGTGCAAAACTATCTGATATTCAGATATTGGCGAGCGTGCGTACACATCCAAAATACCACTATACTTCACATGCTGAACGGAAATCTGCAGCACCAAACACATGATCGTCTGTGGCTTGGTCTGGCTCGTTTCCCTGACCGGGATGGCGGCAAGCATCCTCACGGCCGTCGTGGTTATTCAATCCGTCTCCAATTCAGCGGCGAGGAACACGGCTGCGACTGCCGCCATGTACGTCAGCTCCATATTCGCTTTAGGTCTGTGCGCGTGCTCAAATCGATAACTTTACAGCATTTGGCAGGTTAGCGCGTCGGTGGCCAACGTTGCCTTAGCTCTTTTGGTAAGTTAGCACGTCTGCGAACCGCGATACCAAGTCAATTTTCATTCCAGCTCGTCTTCCAATTGCGCCAAATGCAAAGCTCGTTCCAGTCTACCCAAAGGTACGTATCGGACTTCGTCAAATCCGCCCCGAACCGTGCTAATACAAGTCGCAGCATCATTCAGCGCCTCATACGCTCCGCCATCCAAACCGGGGGCATCACCTCCATCCTCGCGCTCACATCCCTCATCACGTACCTCGCCGAGAAAAGCTCCAACGTCACGGTCGCCTTTGGGTACCCTCTCGGGCGGGTCTACACCATCACGCTCTTGTACAATCTGAACATGCGGGCGGAGATGCGTGGGGCGAGTATTTCGCGGACGAGGGATACTTCGAGTGCTGGGAACAATCAGGTGTATGGGAATGGACATTCGCATGCGATGACTGGAGACCGTGGCATTGGGCTGGAGAGTTTGGGTGGGATACGTCAGTTGCTTGTTTCATGCTTCTTGAGCTATCGCTGACGCTTTTTCTGTTGTAGATGTGCACCGAACTGCCATTGTCAAGATTGACGACGGGGACATCCAGAATGTCAAGGTTCAGACGGAGACGGACGAGGTGTCTGTGCGCACCCAGCAAGACGGCAAAGATGATAGATTCTGACAAACACGACAGAACGTATGACATATCTCTGTACATGTGGACGCTTTCGTTGCTTTTTGGGAATTGGGGAGAGAGAGATGGGGCGGGGTGACTGGACGGTCGAGAGTCAATCATCCTGCCGTACGTTACCCTGTATAAAACGTATCAATGTACAAACATACCGCCTGCAAACAAGGATTCAGACGCATGAAACGACTTGCACTGAATCGTGGTATATACTCAATGCCCATACGTCGCCTGCAGCCTTCCCTTGATATATTCTCCGGCTGTAATGACCTCGTACCGCGGCGGTCGGTCGGTGGAGACACAACTTGGGATGGGCTGTCAAGCGGAAGAAGGCGAGTAATCGGTTCGAGAGAGAAAATCGGAACAAAAGAATACGCACCTCGAGTCGGACATCGTAATCCGTGCCGAAAAAGAGCGGGATGGAATATCGTCTGACGCCGCTGCGGTTGATGGCGCGGTGGATGGTGGAGGTGAAGACGTCATCTGCGTACGCGCTGTTACCTAGAGCTCGTCATGGAAAGAGGTGACGAAGCCTACTGGTCCATCGCGCGAGCTCGTCTCCGAGACTTCCAATGTAAGAACGTTCAATTATGCGGATGTCCATAGAGAGGAGAAAAAGACACACTTGATAACCAGTGTACCCTCAATCGAAGGCGCGTCGATCCATTCTTTGGATGAGTTCAGCACCTGAAGGGCTTGGATGCCGGGCTGTTGCCAGAGAATGGTAAAGCACTGTATGAATCGGTCGGATGTGAGAACAGATAAAATACTCTAGCCTGACCTCCCAACTGCGAGATCGGAGAGTCAAATTCATCAATAGATTCGCACAACGACGACAGATTCCCATCTCACTCTGTATGCGCGCCGATCCCGATGACGCGGTTATCGATTTCGCCGAATTGCGGCGGGTAATGAAGGAGTCTCATCAAGGCTGCGGAGTGTTTCGTCTGTGTGGAAAGGTGCATCTAATTCACAACGAACGAGTGAGGAAAATACGGGCTCTTGACCTTATCCACGAAGAACTCTTCTGGTAAATCTAGAGCGAGGGCAAAGAGTGGGAAGAGTTTACGACCTAATTCAAGAGCACGATGACTAGTAAAATCAACGCAAATCCATTCAGAGCCCTCTTTTCCGCCTAAAATTGAGGTCGACTCACTAATATTGTAACGCAGCTTGTCGGAATTCGGGCAACTCTTTCGGCCAGGGATTCGCACCAGCAAGAATGCCCTCGTCGTCTTGAGGTTTCACCGCATTTTCAAACGCCTCGAATTTAAACTCGAATCCTTCTTGGAGGTCGCCTTCGCCGTTGGGGTCGTTGTTGCCAGAGAGAATTGGGCTGTATCCCATCAAGTTCGGACTTTTTTTGTTCTCAATCTGATGCATTCAAGAGAAAGGTTTGAGCTTCGAAGGGAACGAAAGAGAGAAAGAGAAATGGGTCAACCTCCATTTTTTGGTCAAGAGGCAAGTCGAAGAACCTGACCATTTGTGCAAGTGTCGCGCCCATGATTTCTTCCGGTATTCCGTGATTTTTGACTTGACAGCCAAGGCGAGAGCTCAGGCCATTAGAAGGCACAATCATAGGGTTATTTCATACCATAAAAGAAGCCAACTTCCATGCACGCATGCTTAATCTCCTCCACAAGTCCTCGTCGTACAACAGGGTCCGTGCTTGAGATGTTGACCAGATCGCTATAGAAGAGTCAGTCTGAGAGTGAGAAAGATCTATGAGAATATTACATGACCGGGATCGCCTTGAATGGTTCGGGTTGAGAATTGGACATGGTGGAAGAGGGCAAGACGCGAGTTACGGAATGACGTGACAACTGTGAGAATCCACCTCTCCCCTTCCTCCACAAAGATGGAAAAATTTGGTCGGCGGTCGAGCTCGTCAAGAGGCGGCGGAACAGCTTTGGATCTTGCTCCATACGTTCAGTATGGACGGAATAGGCCGCCAGAGCTTGGCCAGAGCCCTCCAATTTGACTCTTCACTTCCCGGACCGAGTTTTGTAAGTGGTGCGCTGGCAGCGACTCGGATCCTTGACCAAAATAATTCTTATTATCTCGCAGCGTAATTGGTGAGGAAGTTCGAGAATTAATTCCCGTTTATCAAGTGCTTGGTGAACGTTGAACAACAGCACTTCCCTGTTGTATCGGTGCGGACGTTCGATTTCGGAAATCTGAACAGTTATGCCAATCTGAGCCGATTCATGTCGAGATAATTGATAACAGGACGGCGCTTGCCACTTGACCTCCGCGGCGCCGGTGCCTTTACCTTCCAATTTTGAAGAATCGATCCTCGTACTTATTTCGACTTACTGAAGATCCCGACGCGGAACGCCGTTTCGGGCAAACATCGTCTTAGTATAAACAGCGCGATATCAATGCTTTCATCGTCCTAAAAGAAACGTTGAAGATACCTCTGTTCATACAATATATCAACAGCCAGATTTCCCAAGCCCGATGCCGCTACCCACAGGTACATCCTGTTGTATATCTATCGCATGTATGTAGAAATTACTGCGGATGATATCGAATATGGTACTTCTGCGGCTCCCACAATCACGTCGGGCGATCTTCCACATTCGCCGATCTGTTTTAGCAAGGCAGATCACGAAGCGCGCTGGGCGGGGCGAATTTAAATGTAACAAAGGCAACAGATATTGCATCCATGGCTGCGCTCCCCCACCGCCCATCCTCCCCTTCGAAACACTCGTCCTCATCCGAAGACGCCCACTCCATCGCGAACTCTACTGCCCCGCTCACCGCCGCCTACCGCCCACCCCAGAAAGATTTCGGCGCCGCGTTCGCTGCGCTGCAGGGTCGATATGGTATGGGGAGCGACCTGCCTACGCCCAGTGGTGGCACACCACCTAAGAAGAAGGAGCAACAGGAACGGAAGCCCTCGCCACGACGTCATTCCAGCTCTCATACCCAAACCCCACCAGCATCCGGGTCGGCTAGCCGCGCATACCAAAGGAGACCAGTCAGCATCGACACAGCTCGGGCGCTCGCGTCGCAGAGCGCTGGAGAGGACGACTCTCAGACACCCGTATCAGATAGAGCAGGGTGGAACGCGGGGCAAGGAGACAAAGACGCGTCGCCGTCGAGCTTTAGGTGGAAGAGACTGTTTGGGTTCCTAGGGAAAGGTACGTCCGTTAATTCCTCTTCTGCTCCCTCTGACCATTCCCCAGACAAGAAATCGAAATGACTCGCTCGCGAGGAAACTTCGTCGCGATGTATTTTCACTCCCCTTCCTCTTGGCTGCTACCGACGCAGCCAATTCATGTATTCAGCGTTCCACATATCCATTCCCGGAATAAACAGGAGTTTCTTGTCTGAGCAGATTAGGAACCACGTTTTTTTGAGCAGAGATTGCGTCCCACTCGGCGACGGGGAAAGGGATCTTCATGATTTCGTCTGGCACGCAAAAAAGCATCTTCTCGCCGTGGTTGTGTTGGACTCGTCCCCACTCAGTGCTCAGCGAACAATTCCCACACCCAAAGCAATCGCTACATTACACCACACCCCCTTCCAGTCCTCGCCGCCTCAGTCACCGCCGGCTGAATAGCTGCTCCATCCGCCGCAGCCCGCTACCTGGATGCGATCGACGCATACCCTGACCTCAGCATGGAGGTGCACGATGCTCAAACATATCAGTCATCTCTCCTCAGACCCGTCCACCCACTACTCGCACAACGCACAACCCCTCGACGGAGGAGGTGACAGACGCAGCCGTTCGTCCCACATACCGGCATACCAATCCCTGCGTTCTCTGCGCCGTCCGCCGGCCCGCACCGTTCATGCCCCCGACGCGCATCTCGTCCCAGACATCGCACGCAGCAGCAAGTACGCATGTCAAGGAGAACATCCCGTGAGGTCCGCTAGGTCAGCGATGCGCGTTGAGAGAGTTTGACCGTGAAATGTCGATGCGAAGTCTGCTGACTAAGCACGAATACCGCAGGCGCTTCAGAATCAAAGGAGTCTACGCCGACGAAACCGAGGGCTGGCGCGCCGCGATCGTATAGAGAACGTCCTAGGTTATGCGCCTCGCGAGTCTCGAGAAGAAAGGGATGAATATGGATACGAGAAGTGAGCCCTGAACTGTGGCGAGGTTAGCGGCTGATCAGGCCGAGGAACGCTACGACCGAGAAAACCACAGCGGCGGCGACAGGAGCTGGAGAACACAATGACGAGAACATTTTGAGTGGTTCGTTAGGCAGGCGCAGTACACTGCGAGGGGTAGGGTATAGACTGTCTTGTGTCGATGTGCCTCCTGCTGGCTACAATGGATCGATGTGCTGAGTGAGGTCCGCCGTAAGTAGCAGTGGAGGTACGCCTACCAAGGATCCGACACAACCGCTCCCGCTTCGTCGCCAAGCCCCGTACGCTCATCGTATCGCGGTCAAGCAATCCGACCATCGACTCTTCCTTCTTCTTCCTCCCTATTCGCGCAGCATGCCCTCGTCCGCCTCCGCCTCCACCTCCTCATACTCGACACGGATCCCCACTCCAAGAGTCGTGAGATCCGAGCGCGCCGCACATCCCCAGCTTCCCGCGGTCCAGCGACCGTTTTCGTCGGCCGCGTCGCACAACCCCACCACGGCCGCATCACCATTCACGTCCGCAGCCATACCAATGTTGTGGTGATGCCGAGGATAGGGGGTGCCAGCTGGCATGGTCAGCAAAGTTTTGGAGCATTTGACCACGAAACGCGACGAGGAGAGCCCGACCTGGTACCATGTCAGCGTCGCATAATGGAAAAGAGATCGTGCGCATACCACAAATGATGATCAATGTCGTAGCGGGGGAGGGAGAGATTGAAGATGTCGTCGGTCGTCGGTCGCTTTGGCCTGATCGTACAACATCCGTGTAAGCGAGAAGGCTCCGCTGCGCGACGACACATTCCTTGCCTCTCATCTGCACTTCACCACACGCCCCGCTAGTCCCCGACGCCTCGATCGCCGCTATCGGATTCGCTGCTTCGTGCGCCGCAGCGCGCTCCCTGGATGCGCTCAGTGTACCGCAATCTCCATGCTGAGATGCACCACGCTCAGCCGTGTCCACCCCCTGCTCGCACGACGCACAGCCTCTCGAAAACGGAAGCGACAAACGCATACAGATCGTCTGCGTCTTTCCCTGCCTTGTCATTGTACCGTCCGCCGGCCCGCGCCCGTCATGCCCGCGACGCGTACCCGACCCAAGACAATGAACGCAACAGCAAGAAGGCATGTCAAAAAAGACATCCCGGGATGTCCGCTAGGCCAGCGGTGGGCGCTGAGAGAGTTTGACTATGAAATGCACATAGGAGGCTGCTGACCAAGCAATGATTCCAGTGGAAGTATCGGTCACTTCCACGGAATGCACAGCGACGAAAACGACGGCTGCCGCCGCACGAGCGTATAGAGAACGTCCTAGGAATGCGCCGCGCGAGTCTCGAGAAAGAAAGGAATTATGGATACGAGAAGTGAGCCCATAACCTGTAGCGGACGTCAGCCCGGGCCGATCAGGGCTAGGAACACTACGACCGAGAGACCCGCAGCGGCGGCGACAGGAGCTGGAGAACACGATGACGAGAGATATCCCGAGAGGTCCACTAGGCTGGCGCAGTGCACTGGGAGGGGCAGGGTATGGAGTGCCTTGCGCGTAATAAGGCATTGAATGTGCGTCCTGCTGGCTACACTGAATCGCTAGATCAGTGGAGTCCGCCATGAAGAGCAGCAGAGACACTCTCACCGCGAGGCACTAGTCCCGTTTTAAAGACCTCACTTCGCTGGAAATCACCCGAGCCCTGATTCTTTTCTCTTCCTCCACCAGCATACTCCAACAACCGAGCTGGCGCTGTGAACTCCGAGCGAATGGCCATGTTCCAGCTGCTCCATCCCTTTTCCCCCAACCCCCACCGTGCTATCCCCCTTACCACTCCTCTTCGTCGATCACAAGCGCGAGATAACCCGCCTCCGGGCTTGCGTCGTACGCTTGGCGATCTAATCGTCGCTTCCTCCGTCCTGTCCGCACAGCGCGCCATACTCACACCCTCTCCTCCGCGTCCAGTCCATCGACACCCCTTCACGCTCCTTTCCTGCACCCCGTTGCACGCTTGCGTCGCATCCACGTCGCGATATTGGGACAGATCATGTCCTCGACGAGACGACAAAGGGTGTCGCTGGAGACCGAAATGGAGGGAGCGGCGACAACAGAGCTAGGTGGATGTAGGGGTGACTGACGGACCGCGACGAAAAAGGCGCGAGACGGTCGAGACTCGTGCATACGCGTGCGGCGATAGGTGTTAGGCCGACGTCAGAGAACTGGCTGGGTTCCATGTTACTATTGCAGTAAACGAGGGGGGGAGGATACGCGCATGCTGGGTAAAATGACTATCCGCCGGTACTCTGGAGATGAGCGGGGGAGCGACGAAAGCCTTGGTCGCGTCGCTTTGTCTCAGTTGCACAGCCGATGGACCGAGCGGCTGCCTGTGCACGACGAAATCATCCCGAAACGACCAATTCCCGAGAACGAGACGACGACCGAGAGCCTAACGTCCAGCTATCACGGGCGGCGACACTTCGGGAGGCAGCAAATTTTCAGGAGGATGAGCACTTTACGCCCGGAGAGAAGGATGCAGATATAGGCGGAATAGAGCTTCAAAATAACTGCCGCGATGGCAAGGATGGGTCGTGTTGGGGAAGCGCATGGGGGAGGAGAACCGCAGGTTTCCCTGACGTCGCATGCAGAGAACAGTAACGTCCACTTCCACGTTCTACGCCTGTGGGTGTGATTGCGTCGGTGATTCGTTGAGCCAAAGTTATGGGTGCGGACGGAAACTCTGCACGGTGGCCTACGTTCAGTACTCGACGGATGCGACATGACATATGCACGTACCCGCGTCGTCTCGCCAACTCGTGCGCCTGGGCCTGGTCTACGAAGGCCAACTCCAGGCGAAGAAAGTAGGGAGCAGAATCTGAGCATATGGTCGCGGACGGTGTGCGGCAACTCAATTGCAGTGTATAAATGTGACGGTAGCAAGAGTACCCAGAATCGCAGACCGGATGCTAGATCTATAGGTACGCCGTCGAAGACAAAGAATAGAGAGAGCCCTGGTACGCAGATCAGCCGCCGAACAAAGCGAAAAGAAAAACAAGTTCTGTTTGCTTTAGGACATGCGCAAGCAGACAGCGATGCCAGAAAAGTTTGGAAACAATCCATCGAAGACGGAAGAAAAATGGACAAAAAGTACACACCGTACATCCTCAGACTCTCTGCTACGTCCATCCCAGCAATTCCAGTGAGCCACAAAGAAGAGTTTGCCCCATCACCGCCTCCTCCTCCCCTCATGAGTTAACTTGGGAACTTCAACGACAGGTTCGTTGCGTCGTCCAGGCATTCGACTTGCTATGGAAACCACGAGCGTCGAGGGAGCAGGAGGACGGAGCTATAGTTTATCTGAGCACTCCAAATCGGTGGCTCGCTTTTCCTGGACCTGTAGGGCCTAGGACCTGAGCCTGGGGGACGTGGTCGAAGGGAGGAAGGCGGCAGAGGTGGAAGCCAAACAGCGAGCAACAGTCGACACCAAACACTGTGCCAAATCAGGCGACTCACCGCTTTCTCCTCAAAAAGGAAATGATTTTTTTCGAATGTTCTAATGGCTAAAGTAAGGAAGTGATTGTTTTAAATGTCTTAGCCTCACAGCAAATTAGTGTAACTACATAGGTACGCGCGCAATCGTTACAGAGGAACAATCAGAATTTATCCTCCTTCTGAGTCCGCACAGACACCTGGTCGATTTCCGTCTAGAGGAAGTCAGACAGAAGCAAGTACGTAAAATGAACAGCACAATATGGACGCACCTTTGCTTTGTGGACGTCTGAATCATCAATCTTTACGATGGCAGTCCGGTGAATGTCTGTAAAAAAGGATATCAACGACAAGTCTGACCGAGAAGACATGAATGCCAACGAAAAACTCACGTATCCCACCCAAACTCTCCAACCCAATCCCCCGCTCCCCACTCGGTCCATGTCCATGGGGCCCGTTCCCTCCTCCGCTCGATGTATCCCTCGTCCGCGAAATCCCCGCCCCGCGCATCTCCTTCCGCATGTTCAAATTGTACAACAGTGTGATAGTGTACACACGCCCGAGCGGATACCCGAAACCAAGCGTGACGTTAGATTCGTTATCAGCGAGGAAAAGCACCATCGTGATGACCGCCATGACGGAGGTGATGGTGCCAGTTTGTATAGCGGAGCGAATAAGGCGGTGGAGGATACTGTAGTGGATGAACGTTGGGTCTGAGTGATTGATCGGGGAAGAGAAACGAACGACACACCTTTGCGTAGCCGTAAATGCGCTCTGCATTTTGCGCAATTGAAAAACGAGCTAGAGAAGTTTATCAGTCGTTTACTTAAGCCCTCCATATCAAAATGCTATTGGCGCACCGCAATAGCCAACGCAACATCAGCCGCCGTCGCACCAACCAGCCAAATGCTACAAAATCACATCCTCAGTTGGCGAGTACTACGATGAAAACAGAAACAACACACATGACCATAGTCGAAGTCGTACTCCTCGCAGCCTCGTTGGACGTAGACTGTATTATCACCACGAGTGTGAGGAGAGCGCCAACCAATCCCGTTGCGGAGATAAACCAGATGATGACGCAGACGATCGCGTATTTTGTTCTGTCATATCCATACGATTTAGCTCACTTCAGAATATACGGAGGAACGACGCACGCCCGCCAATATCTGAAAATCAGATAATTCTGCACGATGAACGCGGAGAGGCCGGTGGTGAGGACGTAGAGGTACATCGGCCAGTACTGTGAACGTGTGAGTAATCATTCGAGGGACTCGCTGCGCTCCGAATGAAAAAGCAATATAAACTCACAACGGAAGCGAAGAGATACTCCAGGTCACCTACAACAACACAACCGCTGGTCAGTCCACGCACTTCCCAAGGCAACCAACCATTAAACCAACCCCAATGAGTGATCATATACTACACATAAAGCTCAATCAGCCTTCCCTCTCTCATTCGTTTTGCAACGAATTCAAAGACGAATTAAAGGAAACCCGACGCACCAAATACGCCTGCGCATAATTCGCCATAATCGACACCACATCCACGCTAACCGCGCACCACACAGCCGCCTTCGTCGCCCAATGGTCGTTCGGGAAATTCGCGAAATATTTGTATGTCTGCATGCCCCCGACGATGAAGAGCATGCCGTTGGCCCAGGAGGCGAAGAGGATCGCGCTAAAAGAAAATCGCACATGTGAGTGAGTGTAATGCAGATTAAAACCAAGTACGAGTACGGAGAGAAGAGGATAGTAAGAACTCACCCGATAACTTTATCGAACATCTTCAACGGGGCGGCAGGTGGGAGGGACGGATGAGCGAACGAAAAGGGGAGGAAGGGGTGCTTTTGTCAGTGACCACACGCCGCAAGCAAGAGTTTTGCAGAGCCTGCTATGTTTATAGCATGGCCAGGGGCACGCATATTAACTTCACCCATCTTCGATATCTCCGTCTCAATTGCTTAGCTCCAACCTCTAAGCACCCCTATTGACCTTCATCTCCTGAGTAACGCGTGGATTCATGAATATTAGAAACAAACGTTCGCGTCTGCATCGCCTTGGAATTCGATTCCATTAGTTCGCTCTGCTGCCGACGACTTCCGCAGTGACTTGAGAGAAAAGATCATTGGAGAGCTTTCGAATCTCTGGAAGCGGGGGAATCGGATTAACATTGATTCGATCGGGGAAACCGACACTGGCTCCTGTGGCGGGTGAATTTTGGCAGCGGCGCCCGAGGACACGGAAGCATCCACACACTTGGAAGCGATCTGCGAAAAAAGAATTCGAGTTCGCCGGGAAGAGTTCAAGAAAGCCTCCAACATCCCACCTTGGAATATGTTTCAAGAAACTCAGGGTAGAACTGAATTTGGCGCACTTGAAGTGAAAGTTGGAAGTAGCAAAGCTAACGGCCGCCGCGACTCGAATCGATCCCCAAGCTGTCGCGAATCTCTTCGCTGGCAACAGGGGTGAATTGGGTGAAGACATATTGATACTGAATTGCGCAATCAAATTGATCTGCACTTGCGGGGCGAATTTGAAAACGCCGAACGTGACGATTGCCCCCAGGTAGCCTTTAAAAACGATAGCAGCCTTGTAGCGGCCTCTGAGATGATGAGAGGAAAAGGTGACTTCGGAGGCGTGGGATAGTGATCACGGCGCTAATCAAACATTGATCCCGAAAATTTCGTTGCTTATTGCGCGCATAATGCCACCCGTGCCCTTCCCGCGCGAGCTCGCCCAAGCCATATCCGACCCCAATTTCAAACGCGATCTGCAAGCAGTCATCGAAATCGGCAAAAATATCTGGCCCGAAGTCGACGCCGCCGCAAGAAAAAAGGGAGACAAAGGGCATCTGTACGCGCGGATAGCGGAGAGATGTCATTTGGCGCTCATGGGCGTGAAGATGGCTGCGTCTACCGGGGGGTCGGGTCTCACGAAGTCTGGACCTGCAGGTCCACCACAAAATCCCCCGGTGATGCATGGGATGATGTATTGTCTTGATCTTGTCGAAAAAATTATACGCACGGATTTTCGGGCTGGAGATATGGCACGGTTGGCGAAGGTAGGGGCTTTTGAAGCAATCCTGTATTATACTTTCGATTAATCGAATTTATAGCTCCCCGCATTACTCAAACGCATCCGACACCTTCTCCGGGTATACTACGACTTCGTCGTTGGTGGGCGGCAACACTCGGACTTGATTTTCTGCGACTGGGACTCTATGCTACTCGTCGCTCTCATGCTCCACCAAGCTGGCCTCTGTTTCCAGCTCGAACCGTCGAGATTCCGCGCAGCGATGGCCGCAAGCAACGGCGAGCTCGAGAAATTCTTCCTTGACGACGAGCTGGACATCGGCTTATTCCGCCAGACGGCGTTCGAGCTCGAACGGTACGTCGAAGCGGATCCCGAATCCGAGGACACCGACCGTATGGCTGCGGGCGACGTGGAGGACGCGGCGGATGATGACTTGACCGCGCATGTCATGTCGTGGCTGTTAGGCGACGTGTTGGTCGCGTTCATTATGGACGAGAACACCGGCAGCAGCGACTCGAGGCGGTGGGCTGGTAAAGCCATGACGCGGTTGGTGGAGTGGTCGACGAGCAAGACAATTCGTACCACGCTGGGCGACGCACTGACCGATGCCATGCGCCCGATTTATTGGACTCCGTCGCTGCTTGTTAGATTTAGCCACGCTGGTGGATTGGGTGCTTTATTCGGCGATTGGGTGATTAAATTCTTCATTCGTTTCTTACGCAATAAGGTTTGATTTTCGACCTCAGACGAACAGTACCTGCAGAAACATGTGCGAAGATATTCTCAACGACATGCCCGAAGCAGTCTGGGACAACCAAACCCCCGCCTCACTCGCTGTCGTAACTCGCGAGCTCCAAACGAAAGTCAATTCCGAGGGTTCCGTCATCGCTGTGAGTTCTTTCCTTCCCACTCTACAAACGAATAAATCGAACTTGACAGAAATGCCCCATATTCATCAACGCTTTCCTGAACATGTACCGCCGCTACAGCCTCGCGCCCTTCCACGCCGCCGCGCGCCTCGAAAACTTCGACTCCCCCGTCATATTCTACTACCTCTCCCACCGCATCAAACAAGACTCCCTCCCCATGATCTCCTCACAAGACTGGCTCGACCTCGTAACAACCTACATCGACATGCCGCACAGCACTGAGCGCCGATACCACTGGGCCAACATGACGGTCTCCGCGCGGTGGGACTGTCTGGAGCTGTATGGGTGCTGTGCGGAGGCGTGTCCGGAGAAGCGCGAGTTGCGGCGGTTGAGGGAGAGACGGGTGAGGGGGGTGAGGGAGGGAGCTGTAGAGGCGCGGTTGGATCGGTGGGGCGGGAAGGCGAAGGCGTGTAAGGCGTGTGGGTGGGTGGCGTATTGTAGTGAGGCGTGTCAGAGGGCGGATTGGAAGAAACATAAGCCGGAATGTTTGATGAAGAGGAGGTGAGGTGAGAGTGCGGTGGTTGTTGGTTGAGTATGTAAGTGGAATATTTGAAAGCAACGCAGTATATTTATTTACATCGGAGCAGGAACTTTACTTGTACATGGGGTGATTGATTCAAACAAGAAAATAATCCGCCATTTACTTCTTTCGAATGACATCAACTGTGAACGTTGAGCTATCCAAATGAATGTTGAACTCCTCCTTAGCGCGAGCGAGAATCTGAACTAGACCGGGGTCCGTCGACACCTGAATCAGTAGAGATGGTCAGCTCAAGCGGGAATTCGGTTTCTCCTCTCATACCTCGGTCAAGGCCTTCTGTGACTAAATGATCGAACAAAGATTTCAAGTCAGTTACACAGTGTTTCAAACATTCGCCACTTAGGCTTACCGCCCACTCCGCAACGATAATGACGGTGCCTTGGTGCGAGGGCATGCCGAGGTTCTGTATATGCCCATCCCCATCTTCATTCGAAACTAGCTGTGCAACATATCAGGACATTGGATATCAGATCCCCAATGATTCTTTGACATACCAACTCATACTTGAGGATGTGACGTTGAGTAACCGGGGCAGCGAGGATTGCGTCCATCAAAGCCTCGACCTTCTGCGCAAAGGCAGTTGTGGTGAGATGGGATGGGCATTTGTAGATTCCGACGAGTGCGAGGGGGTCCTGCGATGAAGATATGCGGGTGTGGGTATATAAATGCGCTCCTTGGGCCGAGTGTCAAGGGATGTTATGTTATCTCAGCGCTTCAAAAAGATCATTATAGGAAAGCATTCCTGTAGACGACAGACAGGATGGTAGAAAAGAACCGTGTTTCTCGCACCAAGTCACTGAGCGCGACGTCTGGTATGATTTGTATTCCGCGTATCTAGGCACTTTGGCGTCAAAATAGACTTCGAGAGTGTATGGAACAGGATGTAAGTGCGATTGCAGCGCTGCGGGATGTGTAGCGCTGAATGTTGAACTACAGATGTTGAACGCTTTGACATCCGTGTGATCATGCCGTCACGATGTCCGGGTCACGGTGTTGCCGAAGCTTTTTGTCTTCTCCCACATCGTCCTAGTCTCCCGCAGTCAGACTCTATGAGATATATGATAGTCGATATATCTTTTTATATAGAGTCTGATTTTGTTGGCACCTGTCACCAAGGACCTCGGATTTTGTGACAATTTGATGGCACGTGCCAATTTTCCCACACGGTTCGAATGCGTCGAGTGACCTGTTTTCCTCGATCTTGCCCATTATTTTGCCTTCTAAAAGGTTCTGATGACACTCTAGCTGGCCTCTCAGCAGTGCAGAACAGTTTTTTTTGATACTTTTTGGCCTAAAACAGATATCTTTGAACTCACTCTCTTGCCTCGGCTGTCGGTTAACCCAGCTTGGTTCCAGTGATGGTTTCGGGGCAGAAAAAGCAATGTACAACTAGAAATAAACCTTAGTTGAGACTCTGCAACATTTAGAGTGGTCTACGAGAGTGCTATGAGCAGCCGCGAGCAGTTGAACCGGATTCGAACCGTGTGGGAAAGTCTGCACGTGCCGTGACAGCCGTGACAAAACCGAGGTCCTGGTTGACAGGCGCCAACAAATACAGACTAACATCGTCGTCCATGAATCGCGGCGGTGTATGCAGCGTATCCTCGCCTGATTTCTACTCTGAAAGTCACTCAATTTAACGAATGTGAAGCACATCCTCACTCGATTTCGACTCATGGTCCGCGCCTTTCAACCAAATATAGTGTGGTCTATGATCTTCTTTCGCGAACATTCCGTATGTCCATCTCCTCAAAGGCGCCGGTTTGACCTTGGAATGGAAGCTTAAACGACGGGCCACAATTTCAGCTGTTTCCTTGGCTGGCTTTGTGCTGGTGACATGTTCTCGAGAACTCTACATAAAGCACCAGGAGGTTGAGCGAATCTAGTTTCAATCTGTCCTCATGGAATCTGACGGAATAGCTATTGTGCGTAGCCTCTGCCCCTCTCCACCTTCTCTTTAACCGTGACCGTGACTCAGGTTGGAATCGCGCTGCAATTACCTTCGGGATCTTCGTCGATAAAGGACTTGGACTACGACTCGTTTTGGGATTTTCTCGTGGAAGGCAAAAATGCGTATCAGCCATTGAGTGACATTCTGCCGAATTATGCACAGTGAGTGAGCAATAACGAAACAATATCTCGGTATAACTTCCCCGGGGCCGGGTTCCCCCCAGGACGCACCCAACTTTGAAATTCCCCGAGCGAGGGACGTTCTTGAAAGATGCCACTGGCTTCGACAACATTGCTCTCGGAATCAGCACCAAAGACGCTCGTGTGATCCCCTACAGCGGACGACGTCTTCTCGATCTCTCTTTCCAGGCGCTACTCGATGCCGGTATCGATTCACGTGGACAGAATATCGGATGCTTCATGAGTGGCAATAGACCTCTTCCGGTCGAGGTAAGCACTTTTGTGCCTTTTCCCTTTCTCTGCCTCAAATACTCGCAAAAACTAGAGCCCAATCGATCCCGATGGGAGCGTATCGAGCTGGATGCCACATTCCATCGCAAACCGGATATCGTATGCCCTGGATCTGACAGGACCCTCCGTGTACTTGGATACTGCGTGCAGTTCCTCCTTGACAGGGCTGCATTTAGCTGTGGGAGCTATCGAGCGTGGCGATTGCATTGCGGCGCTTGTTGGTGCGGCGCAGATCAATAGAGAGTTTGTTATCCTCGGCTCACATTTATTACTGAACGCTGAACGCGAATTCCCTAGTCCCTATGAATGGGCTTCGTATATGCAAGCCGGCGGTATACTCTCATCTGACGGCGTTTGTCGACCATTCGACGCCACAGCTTCCGGGTAGGTTTCTTTAACCACTTTGAGGTTTAATCATCCGACGCATCTACTGCCCAGATTTGGTCGCGGGGAGGGTGTTGTAGTCATTGTTCTCAAGTCTTTCAAAGCTGCCATTCTTGAACGTGACCACATTTACGGCGTGGTGAGTTTCATTCCGGCCTTCGCTTTCCATCATTGAAGATTCGGTTCAGATTCGAGGTTCTGCGATAAACACCACGGGCTCGCAAATGCCCCCGAACGTCCCAAACAGTGTTGCTCAACAGAGGGCTCTGCAAACGCGTTGTCTTCCTCGGACGTATTGCGTCGTACTCGCTGTCGTAGGTAGACTGAATGAAAATTTCTTTGGTTCCCGAAAAGGAAATTTCCAGCCACCGACACGCTCACCGCACGACTAAGCTCGCCGCGCGACCAAGGTCGCAAGCGACTCGCCCACCCCCAACTTATAGCTTTTCAGCGCTGTTCTCAAAGGGAATGCTTGTTTATTTGTTGTTTGTTTACTGACTACGGAGAAAATTTTTGAATTTTACACCCTCACGATGCCCGTTTCCCGCTCCGTTTGGAGGGTATATCGGGCGGCCAAATCTACGGCGGAGATCTACTTTTACAGATCTAAATCTACCTACTACCGGGGTAAAGACCCTGACTTGTGTACGTAGTGAGAATTTAGAGTCTATGCTCACCATTGAGATTTGAAGTCCGCACGATTCGAGCACACAGAGTCTGAAGTCGCCCTTCAAACCAAGTCCTTCAGATTCAGAGAAAATGGGCAGGAATGAAGGACACACCTGATTCAACGAGTTGGTGGTGAAATGAGAAAGTTCTTGAATGAAGCCCGCGTTTCTGACGGTGCCGCGCAGCGGAGGAAAAAAGCTTATGCACGAAATGTGTCACGAATAGAGGAAATAGAGAGAGTGGTACGCACCAGGTCAGCCGCGCAGCGAAGAAAAAATTCTTCGACTTGGCGGACTTGACAAATCTGACGAGGTTGATGGTCTGGAGACTTGGATGGTGAGCACCGCGCAGCGGAAAGAAAAAAAAACTGGCACTCAAATCAGCTCAGGAACGACTCTGATAGCAGGAGAATAATACGAGTAACGCACCTGAAGCACACTGAGCTCAAATCTCAAACTTTGATTTTAGGGGTTGGTGTCGATGACGTGCCCGCGCAGCGGAAAAAAAATTAAATTCTGAAGGGCAGACTGAGTAGAGAAAGCATGTGAAATGTGCGCGGAAACGTACCTTGTGAAGAGGAGACCTCGCTCGGCGGAAGTCGAAATATCGAGTCTTGAAGTGGTGGCGACACCAAGAGAGGGTGAGAATATAAACAAGTGTAGAATGAAATGCCACATACCTTGCTTGGAGAAGGCCTTGCTCACGGGACGTCAATACGTATCGTAATCGACGTCCGGATAGTCTGGGTAACACAGGGGAAAGGACTTGAAAAAAATCCAAAGCTTACCTCACCGAAACTAGCCGACGTCTTGCCGTAAATGCAAAATCCTGGCAAGGAATAAAACCGTAAGAGAAAGAAAACCCAAACACGAGAGAAGCAAAGCTTACCAAAAAGATGCTCCCCTGCTCATCTAGTCAAAGAGACAGCGCCGCTTCGCGGCGCGGCGGCGACAACGGCAACAAAAACCTTCCAAAACAGCGAGGGAACTCGCTGCTATATGCTATATGCGTCGGGGGGCGGGTATGTGCCTGCCGGCGGCCAAAACGTTTGAAATAAACGCGTCGAAAGAGAGAAAAATTGTGACCTACTTGGAGTCCCGCTCGCGGGCACAGAATCCGTATATTCAACGCTATACGCGCCGCTACGCGGCGCGGCGGTGACGTCGGCAACAGCACAAGCGTCGGGGGACGACGGGAGGAGTCGCTGCTTTACGCGGCCGGGGCGGGGTTAGCCTGCCGGCGGCCAAAACGTTTGAAAAAAGGCGTCAAATTGAGTGAAAAAGTAAGCAAAAGGAATCTTACTTGAGGGATTCCCGCGAGCGGGACGTCCGTACATCGTGTCGACGCGATAGCGCCGCTGCGCGGCGCGGCGGTGGCGACGGCAACAACGCAAGCGTCGGAGAACAGCGGTGGAACTCGTTGCTTTACGCGTCGGGGGCGGGGTTAGCCTGCCGGCGGCCAAATTCTGGGGGGAAAAGGCGTCAAAGTGGGTAACAAATAGTGAAGTAGGTGCAACTTACTTGAAGTCCCGCTCGCGGGAAGACGATACGTCGTGTCAACGCATTGCGGGTGGGGATCTGACGACCAGAACAGGTTGCTGAAGTTGCTGAGGAGGCGGGATGAGAAGGAGAGGTGGAAGGAGCGGGGAAAAAGCTCACAAAGGGAATTTTTGAGAGGGAAAGTGGAGGGAAGGTGGTGGTGGGGAGAAAGATGGGTTGGTTTGGTCGTGTTAGTCCCCCCAACGGTGTGGGCTGATGCTCCGTTGCAACAAAATCAGTGAAATTTGTTAGTGACGGAATGATTCACCTTCCGAAGTTGATAAGTCCGACTAGAGCTGTACGCGTCGGCCGCCGCGCTCAGCGCCCTGAAACCGTGTTGTTCATTTCCTCAGCGCCCTAAGCTTCGAGAGATGTGAATAGCTCACAATTCAAAGAATCAGAACAATGCAGCCTCATCCGAAGATGAGAAGCTCGAGAGAGGAAAAACCTGTCTATAGAATGAGACGCTAATAAGCAGATAGATTCTCTGTACCGAACCTGTGATTTCTCGTTTGATGACTGGTACATAAGTAACATAACCATGTCCGAGCCAGTCGCTCTCAAGAAAACCAGAATGGCTGCCCGCGCCGAATTCTTGAACACGCAAGCCGCCATTCAGCCAAAGTAACAAGATACCGAAAAAATCGCAGAGCTCGGGACAGGAAGCACGGATTGCTGTTTGAGAAGCATCAAAGTTCTCTCGTGAACCAGACAGCCGAGATTGAGTGGTCGCCAGAGAAGCCCCGCAAGGTGCCCGAGCCAGCTCACAGCTCGCAGAAAACTGTCAAGATAGTCCCATGGGATTAGATACGGTGGTTTTCGGTCGATTTGCGGTCCAGACGCGTTGCGCGCGCGTGAGCGCGCCATGCCGATATGTTGACGCTTGGCGCTGGCGGGCTGGTCGTGGGCAAAGAGCAAGGAAGAAGTCGTGGCGGTGTTGGCCGCTGCGATCAGATCAATCATATCTTCGCTCAAACAGGAAATTCCGAACATTGGCTTTTACCACCACCATCGACGACTGCGCGCGCGGCGCGGCGATGCCCTCGCAACTCAGGTATGTATTCTTACATACTTCTACTTTGAAACTCGTGCTTTCTGGCGTTTCTTTGCTCAAGGACCCTGGCAAAACGGCACAACGGCACTTGCACGCATTTTTGAAAATCGCCGTCTGGACGGCGTCTGCGCACGAAGCATGACTCAGAATATACGGTACCAGTAGCGAATGGATACCCGCGACGTCGGAGAAGGTTCTGGAGCGATCGGAGCTGCTTGGAGCGGAGTTGAGACCGGAAGATTTCAGGTGTGTTGCAAAATGCCTCGCTTGTATGGCCGTGTGAAGCTGACATATTAGAATCTTGGCAGTCAGAATCCTGTTTTCTGAGCTGAATTCTTGCGCTCGTACCTTCCAGCAACTCCCAGCGCTGTCTCTACGCCCCAATCGACGATTCACCCCTATTCCTACTCTCTGCTTTCCTCGATGGTTCTCCCCCTCCACCCCAGCGTTACGACACTGAATGTCACATCATTAGTCACGCGGACTTTCTCCGACGTGCGTGGAATTTCCATGGATCTGGTTGCTGACTTATGAATATTTCTGACTTCGCCGCTGACTTCTTAGGTTCTGCTTTTCCGACTGAATGGCTCGGTGCTCCGCAATTCCCAAGACGCTCTGTCGATCCCGACGGATGTTCGGGTGATTTGGTGAGCAGGATACCGTAGGAGGGCCGGGGGAAGGGTATATAGGTGAGCTCGCACCATTGATTTTGACTATGGGTTGACCGCCCACTTTCAACCTCCCTCGCTTCTACGCTTCCTCATCCTCCACAACTCATCTTTATTCAAATCTCTATTCAACCTTCCTTCAAAGCCCTTCTTCAATTTCTTCAATTCGACGTGTTTGCGCTTCAACACGGCTTTCGGGTTTATTCGGCCTTCGCCCTTCTTTGACTTTTTCCTTAACTCTGATGTCGTCTGTGACTTCAAGCTCCCTTTCATTCATTTGATAAACTAACTAACATTTTCCTTCAATTCTAGGTTCAATACTTCGCTCTACTATGCCGCTTTCTATCCGGGTTCACGGCCATACTAAATTCTTCTTGCACCACTTCAACCTGTTCAATGAAGTGAGCCGTGGCCTTATCTCTTCAAAACCATTACTGACTTTCTAATTAGAGTCTCTTCTATTCCTTCTGTGCTATATGCGACCTAAAATGCGACCGCTTCAACGCCTAACTGACGTTCGAGTCATTTCGACAACTTTGTTAGGTGAGTGAGTTATTTTCTTTGAATACAGTACCCAAGCCTGCATTTACCTTTCACTGGGTCAGCATTCAACCTGACTTGCATGGCATGCACATTTTGACTGTATGCGCAAGGTGAGTGTGTTTCTTATCGACTGCTTCGACCTGAATGACTGACGGTTTGAATAGCTTCGTGAGATGCACATCTCGGCGGTCTAGGTGAGTTTTAGTACCGCTATTATCAACGATCGCTGACCGTTCTAATAGTTTCTTTCGTATCCCTTCGATGGAACCCATTCGATTCAAGTAGCACATGAAAACTCTTACCTGGATTGACTTCGGCGCCGTCTCGGGCATCCCCGGTGAGCCGATTCTTTGTTCTTTCGCGTTTTTCTCTTGGTTTATTCACCGAATCACTCAGGATTGACTTCTATATTGAATGTCGGGTTGATTCTTGTTGAGTTTGGGTTGATCTCGTATCGGTGAGTATGATCTTTTACTTGTTGACTCTAATCCAACTCAATCTACGGTTTGAAGGCCACATAAGTATTGTTCCTTTGACATAGAGTTGTGAGGTTGAATTGGAAGTTGGATTTGAATTGGGCTTGATATAAGGTGCGCATTGCTAACCTGTTTGCTATTTGACTCGATGTGACTTGATTTCAGTTGCTAGGCTTTCGTCGGCTGCCTGAGGTGGGCCTAATACCGAAATAATGCCGGTATCAGTTAAGGTGCGTGTAACTCTCTCTACTTCTCTGCATAAACCGATACTAACTCGACTTTTCTCAACTCTCAAGACCGAAACTCTGCCTCCCCGCCTCCGGCATCCCGTGTATTTCGACTTGGACACCGAAACTCTGCCTGTTCTGTCTCAGGTACGCTCGATTTCAAATCCTTGCTTTAATTGTTGACTCTCTGAGTTGAATTTTGAAGGCCAGACGCCGAACTGTGCGTTCAATTGGCGTAGTAGAGCTTCGGAGTTGGATTTGAAACTGGGCTTGTATTGGACTTGGTACAATGTGAGCATCGCTAACCCTTTCACCTTTTAACTTAATCTGACTTCAACTTGACAGCTTTTCGTCGTAACGCCTTCGTTTGACCCAATACCAAAATTATGTCGGTATACGTTAAGGTATGTCTTACTCGTGTATCTCTCGATACAAACCAATACTGACTTGACTCTTCTCATCTCTCAAGGCCGAAATTATGCCTCTCCGCCTGCGGCATCCTATGTATTTCGACTTGAACACGGAAACTATGCCGTTTTTGTCCCAGGTACGTCTGACTTCACTTTCTTACTCAAATTATTGACGGTCTAACTTGAATTTTGAACGCCAGACGTCGAAACCTTGCTTCTCCGCACCAAACTCTCCATGTACTTCACATCCAACGCCGAAACCATGTCGGCTTTGGTTCAAGTACATTAAATTTCGATTTCTTACTCTAATTATTGACTGACTTCATGTTCGACCTTGAAGGCTGAACCTACGCCGATGTGAATCGCGCGCGTGCGCGCCCATTCAATCAAAGCTATACATATACATGTCAGCAAACTCACTTCAATGTTGAATCGAGTCGACCTAACCTTCCTGCCTTTTCTTCTATAGGTCTCTTTTATCCCAACACGGCCTCAGCGAACCAACCTGGATTGAATTGAGGCAAGTATCATCAACGTATATATGCACATCAACTCAGACCAAGGTAAGCTTCCTTCCTTTCTTTATTTCGTTCAATTTTGTTCAAACTAATTAATCAACTTGCGTTCGTTCGCAGTCGCTCTATATCCAGCATGACGCTCTGCAATACTTACTTCAAATTCAACTTCAAGTTTATCAGTACAGCAGCTAAATACAATACACAAGTACTCAACTCAGCGGAAGTTCAACTTTTGAACTTACCCGAGGTGAGCTTCCGTTCCGTTTCTTTCTTTCGGGCATTCGCATTCATACGTGCAAGTCAGAGGGTAGGTGAATCAACTTAACTCAAGGTTGACTTGAGCTCGATTTCATCTCTATCTTGAATCTCGACGGGTACGCAGTTCTTTTTCATTTGCTGATCTAGTTTGATTTCATTACATTCATCTCATTTCTTCGTTCATAATTCAACTCACCTTCATCTTTACTTTCAGATCTCCAACTCAATTCAAGCTCTCAACTTGCGAGTTTGTTCAACCCGAGCGAGTCAATTCGTTTCGTTTCCACTTGCGTTGGATTGAGTTGAAGTGAAGTTTTAGAGGTAAGGTTTCGTTTGCTCTATTTTCCTCGTACGCTGACACTCGACTCAGCGCACACACCTCTTTCAAGTATTCGACTCGCGATCTCGAGCTTTACTGACTCCATTTCTAATCCAATACAGGTGAGTTTTTCCGTTCTTTCCTTTCATTTCCGTTTAATTCGACTCGTACGCCTCTGTTCATTATCCAGTCACTGACGATTCCAGGCGCAGATTTCGAAAAACAACTTCATTTTACTCAACGTACACAGTAGCTACGATACGCTACTGACTCCGTTCGCGTTGGGTCGTTTCGACAGCCGACCCGCCGCCTATCTCCACCATTCCCACCTCTTCCCGCCGCCAACGCGCAAAGGTCGCATTACCGCCCCCCACGATTCGCGCGTCGGACTTGATCTGTCAAGATAGGTGAGTTGTTTCGCTTCGGTCGTCATCAAAATCGTCGAAAACACTCACTCACTCAAATCTCTGGTTCGCCTTCGCCGCGCAATCAAGCGCGCTTCAACCTCCTCCCGCCCCGCCAGCGCTTCCCCGAGCGCGTTCGTCTGTTTACTTATTAGGTAAGTTAGTTTTGCATTCTTTCGTCGTCAAAATGGAAGAACTCACTTGGATTTTAGTTCTAGCGAGAGGTTCCGAGCGAGTCGGCACGTAGCGCCGACGTGAGGATGTCGGTATTGAGGAGGGCGGGGGCGGGGGGCGGCGACGTCGTTTGCGGCATGGCGCGGGTGGAGAGATAGAAGGAAAGGAGGGGGAGTTTTCGCTTGCTTGAGGGTATCGAGACGTCGGGGAGATGGCGGAATGCGCTGGGAGGACGATGTCAGCGCGTTAGCAGCGGTCGGGCAGTCGTGGCCGTGGGTACGAGTGGAGGGGGGAATGCGTCGCGCTAGGGAGAGGGTAGACACCGTTAATACGGCGCGGGAGGAAGGAGGGAGTGGTGGGCGACGCACCTTTGTAGTTTGTCTCTCTATGTACTCGTATGTACGTGTCGGCGCCGGCGGCGGGAGAGCGAGGAAGCGGCGGGGTGTTTGAGGGGAGAGGTGCGGAGGAAGAGGGTGAAGTGAGAAAAAGGGCTAGATCTATAGAAGAATCTCGTTAGCGCGGATATCGAAGAGGGCAGCCACGCACATTCGTCGGCTATGAGTCCCGACGGTGACGCGTCGGCGAAGGTCGGTGGTGGTGGTGGTGGGAGGTAGAGCGCGGGGTTGGAGGCTTGAGCAGATGGCGGGTGTGACGCGTTTGAGAGTGGCGAGTTGGAGCCATCAGCGAGTCGGCGCTGGCAAGGTGGAGAGAGAGATTGAGGTTGTGGGACTCAGTGGGAGAGAAGGGCGGGAGAATGGGTCGGAACTGCGCTGGGATGATTGAGCTAAAGGCGAGAGGGATGCGATAAATCCGCACCTTTACGGATAGCTACGTGGCGACTGTATGTCGCTTGTGTTTCCCTACTCTGTTCTCCAAGTGGGGATTCTGAGGGGCAGTAGGATTCGGCGGTTATTGCTGCGAAGTGCGAGTTTGGGAGCCGAAGCGTGAAGTGGGGGAAGTCACTGTCAGGGTGGGTGTTGGTGAGGGTGATGAACAGTATATGGCCTCTCTGAGGCGGTAGCTTAACCTTTAGGTAGATGTTTCCCAGTTTCCTCTAGGGAAAGACAAGGGTTGAAAGAGGAACTCGATGTTTAGGATGACAGTCGGACCAGGTTGCCGTACGCGTGCCTTACCCGCCGACTCTGATAGCATCAGTGTTTGAAGCAATGTGAGCATGCCGAACACTACGTCTTCGCCTTGAACCACGACATTGGTCTTGCATCGGTCATCGAAATGTTCGCCAGGCGTTCAGTTTCCGCCAGGGCAGCGCGCCGGATCTGCGAATCGGTCCGCGAGTGCGAGATATTAGCATTCTTGACTGTGAGTGTCGCAGATTGAAAACTGGCGTTGTTGTGCTCACAGGATCTAGTGAGTTCAAGCTTTAGTTACCAACGTAGCCGTCAATAAATCTCAATAAATTTATGTCCGGTCTATCTCTTTGTTGGATTTACCGACATCGTATCCAGGTTCAAGTCGGGAATTTCAAACCTCCCGTGAACAAAGTCTTTGATACATCCGTCCGGCACTAGATCATAAAACCAAGAAAGCCTTTCTCGAGAGTAATTTTTTGTTCTTTGGGCCTTGATCTCGGTACGTGTAAGTTCATTGCGCAATTCCTCTGAGATGTGGTTTCGGATTCGATCGAGGGAGAAAGGGCGCAGGATACAAAGCCCTTCGAGCTTGCGTACCCTCGACAGCATAACGTATGCACTTTGAATCGTCGGACACGCAGCAAAATCAATACAACATACATCCAACGAACGCCCTTGTGCATTGTGAGATGTGAAAGCAAATGCTGGAATGAGAGGCAGCTGGGAGCGGGTCGCCGAGTATGTTCTACTTGAATTCGGAAGTCCGAACTCAATCTTGTCGGTGATAGGCCTCAGTGTTACTCTGTTGGGGTGTGAAGCATCTGGGGCCGTATTTCTGTAGGCTTTGAAGTCAACATCAGCGGAGATAGCATAGCGTCGGCCCTCAATCTCTTCGAACACTATGGATACAAGAATACCCGGGCTCCCATTTGATATACCAAGTTCGGTGGCGATATTCTCAGTGCAGAATACAGGCATTCCCGGCACATAGGGCACTCTTCCTCCGAGATCGTTAGCTTCCTTTACTGGGATTGACCAGGCAATTTCAGCAACCAGCCCGGTGAGTTGATATTTCTTCTTCCCTTGCCCGCGGGTATCTCTGGAATAATAGACGGGACTTTCTTGATTAGTAACTTGAGCAAACGCATCAGCCATGTTCAAGTTGTGGGCGTCTCGAGCAACATTGGTGTACACGATCAACGGACATGCAGAGTCGGGGGCTTCTACCCATCGTCGAACATCGGTCAGTGCCTTGGTCTGGTCGCTGCATTCCTCGTTGGACAGCACGTACTTATCAAGTACGTCTTTGTCCTCGGCAGTGCAAACCCCTGTTCGTAGTCGTTTGAGAATGCTGAGCAGTACAGGGTCGTCTTTTTGACGCATTATCTCTTCCAAGACGACAACATGTTCGATTTGATGCCACACTTGCACACCCTTTACTTCTTGACGTGTTTGTTCATTCAAGTCGTTAAGATTATCATTCAAGTGACAACCGACCAATGCGCGCGCGAATAGAGACCTTCCTCTAGGTGGCGGCAGCTGACATGGATCTCCAGTCGCAGCCCAATTTAACCCGCCAACAATTCGGTGTGTGATTCCCTTTGCCATGCTAATATACTCCGATATTTTTGCCAGGTCTTTCGCGTTCAAGAAATAGGTCTCGTCCAGGACAAATGTCTCGACAGGTGCAAAACGATCTTCAACATTTCTACGGGCGCTCGGCGATGACTTCATCTTAGCCGGAGGAATCCGTAGAGACGCCTCGGCATGAATAGTGCTGCCGCCAATATCGCTGGCAACGACTCCCGTCGGTGCTGTGAGTTTCAGTCGCTCGGGGAAGCCCAATATATCATAATATTCTTTCCAGGCTTTAAATATTATGGATTTACCGGTTCCTCCAGGCCCAGTGCAGAGCAAAGTCATGGGTGAGTCTTCACGCCCAAAATGTAGGTCAGATCCTATTTTATCCGCGAGTAACAAGAATGCTCTTGCTTGTTCATCATTCAGGGTATGCTTGATTATCAATGTGATGCACAGCTGTTGGTAAGGCAGTAAAGGCATCCTTCCCGAATGTACATTTGACTCGTCAAGCTTGTTGATGTACTTTTGGGCATATTCCGCTTCTCTGGCTAACGTCGTGGACAGAGCCGCTGGTATGCTCTCAAGATGATTCCTTCGGTAAGTCGCTTCTCCCCTACCGTTCTCTGCCGCTTCTAATCGACGAGTAATCAGGTTCTTTCTCTCTGTTAACAAGGCAGTAGTTTTGAGGTCAGCTACAAACTTATCATTCTCGTTACCTAACTTTGACAGTCCGTCATAGCGGCGGTGGAAACTTGAACAGAGTGGTGCAATGGAATAAAATCCATTATTACTAGCTTGCTCAACGATGCTGCGCGTATCACGCATTGCACGAGTATCTTTTTGTCCCATAGAAGAGTCCAAATAATCAGCGTCTGTTGTAACCTGCATCGCATTTTCCCATACAGGATCAAATCCGTCACCGTCGTTGTCGTCGTGTTCAAATCCGCAATCTTTCGCACAATTCGCAAGTACTGTCATTCTCTTTCGCCGCTTTGCAGCATAGTCGAATTTCGCGTCGTGAGTCTGATAAAGTAACTGCATGTTTTTCATCACTTGTGTGTGTTCAGGGGACAAGGTCGGCCTGAACTCAACAAAAGCATTTTCCCAGCTATCCTCTGGCGACTTGAGAGGGGATTCTTTGCTGGTGGACCAAGGCTTGAACAAAACGAGCATTGCTACGGCGTACTTGACTCTTTCGGGATCGAAATCATTTCGCGGCACACGGTACCCCATTAAAACAGGGATCACAGATTCCTCAAGTTTTTTAAGGCAGTGTGTTGTGTACTCAGGATGGCCAGGTTTGAAATTGAGGTATGTATTACGTTGCGTCTTTGAAGTCGGCTTTTTCTCCTTGACGTAATTTCTCATAATATCCCAAGCACAGATTGATTCGAGTTCGCGAGGCCTATAAAATATGTCATCGAACATCTTTGAGAACCGCTTTTCGGAGATCGAACCCGGTGCTTCCTTCGATTCCAAATCCTCCTGAATTGCGTCCTGACACAGCACAATCAAAGGATCATCCTCGTCATCGCGAACTAGCAGCTGTTGAGGTTCATCAAGATCTTCCGTTGCATCAGCATTATCTAAGATGGTGTCCGGCTTTGCAAATACGTCTCTGGCAACATCGCGCAGAAGGGACGACCACCAGTATTCAGCATAGGTATCCGAAACATAATTATTTTTGTACCCCAATAGGAGACTTGCTGTCTGCTGTCCGCTGAGTTCTCTCTTTCCCACTAGTGTGTTAGTCGCTTTAACCATCATCAGACGACTCATCTCAGAGGTGTCGGTGTTTCCGTCTATATCCATTGGTGGACTTTCTCTTAGGGTCTTGATTGACGCGCATAGTGCGGAGAAAACAATTGAAGTATCAAGCTGCAATTTTATCGTATAGTTTAGCATATATTCAATCATAGCCATTGCAGTGGTCCCAGATGCGATCTGCTTCAAATCAGTGTTACATCCCAAGCACAGAGTTGTTGTCGGATTGTGACCGTTAAGATCCCCATTCTCACATCGTATTACTAGGTCGCCATCTTCATCAAAATGTGTCTCGGGAACCAGTGGACGTGGAAGTTCAAACCGGCAGTCTTTATCTGGATCAAGTAGGGATTTGATTCGTTGAGGTATGTGCTTGAAGCAAGTGGCATTGTGTTCATGTAGCAGTCCGGTGTTCTCACATAGATCTCGGTGGCGCTGGTCTCGGATCTGCGCATAATTAGATGACTTAGGGTCCAAAGGACGGCTCAAAACTGGGAATCGTTTCGGGGTACCGTCTGCGACCACATACGGAGTCGTGTTCTTGGGCAAGCTCTGACAAATTATATCATCATACCATTCGGTGAGCTTTCGCTTGAACTCGGGATCGGCATTCATTCTATCTTTCATATCCAGGGGAGATGTCGCGGCCCATCGTAGCCAAATCAAGAGATGGAGATGTAGTGAGCCTCGTACTTGAGCCTCGACAACAGCGTACCAGCCGGCAACCTCACCGAGAACACCGATTTTTGAGGCCCGTTTTGTACCAAGAATTATCTCGAGAAATTTCCTGACAATGAGATCGAAGAATTGCGCTCCCGCAACAGGATTCCCTGCCAAGAGGCGTGAACGAGTATTACCTTCCTCTTCGACACTATCCAGGGCACTGAAAACTTGATCCAAATCCACATCTCTCCCGGCAAGGACTTGAGCGATGGGATTATGGGACTCGGCTGGATTAACAGTCGCAAAGATATGGGGTAAACCGTGGCACATCACCCTGCTTTTTGCTTGCTGCTTCATGTTGTTGACGTCTCCGACAGATCCGGGAACATGGTCGGAGACATAATTCAGATACTTCATTAATTTAGCAGCTGCTTTCTCGCCCGCAGACTCAGGCTTTGCGAATGGATTATTCTCAAGTTTCGCTCGGTAAGTCTCCATGGACTGATCATCAAGCTTTTGAATCAGGGTCTGTACCAAAGGAAACCAAGACCGATTTACCGCTAATCGGGCCTTGAAAGAAGACTGCCGTCGCTGGATGATGTTATTCATCACAAATATGAAGGACTTGTGCAGTTGAAATCGTCGATCGGCAAGACTGAGCAAATGTTGAACATGGGGGACGGTGTCAACACGACGGAAACCATGGTCATCGGAGGTCCTTACGTCGTTGTTATCAATCATTCCAACTCCGTATGGAAACAATGTTGGCCAGAGACAGCCAAACACACGGGGATTTCTCGATGTATGCAAAGGTATACTCGCGGAGGGAAATTTAACAAATTCTACTTGCCCATTTTTCAATCGTCTCAGTGCTTCCAGTTTCCGTTGCTTATACGTTGACTGAAGATTATCTGCATCGACCAGAGTGGTTGAAGTAAGTTCAAATGAATTTGTTGTGTTGAAGAGCTCAGCATCTGCTTGTTCACAATATGTTGTATAGGAAGAGCCTTGATTGCTCGCGGAGTTCGTACGGAGGAAGTCCTTGATTGCGAGTGGGCAATCGCAAATAGGGTATGCTTCAAGATTCTTCGCAACTGTCTCTTTGCTAAGATCTGCATATAAAGGATTATTTTGAATGAGCCAGAATAAAGCCTTGCGAATTTTCTCCCGCCGTACAAGCAGTGGTGATTTTCTGAGCATGTCAAGAGTTACCTGGGTTTCCGGGGAGCCAACCAATATGACACAAATCTCGTCTCTAATCGTGAACAAAGGAACAGGCATTTCACTTACAAATGAACTCGTGTCCTGTGGTAATATGCAAACATTTCCGCGAGCAGCAAGTTGACCACTTGGACCAAGTTTGATTTTGTACATGCACCTCGTAGCCCGAGCGCGTGCGATACATTGCTCTTCCAACAATGTCAAGTCCTGGAGCTCCGGCGGTACTTCCCCAATCCAAAGCCCATTGGCATAGCTGCGTAAAGGTATTGTTTGAAATTTGTTTCTGCTCACCGATAGTGCGCAAACGTGACAAAGTACATAATTCGAGCCATCCATCAAAGAAGATGCTTTGAAAGGTTCTATGCGAGGCTGAGATGAGCTGACCCTCAACGCGTCGACTGCACGCTCCAATATGGAAATGTCAAGATTTTGTACGGATCTCATTTTGACATCCGTTGCAAGTTCGAGCTTACCGCAGAATGAACACTCATATCTTTTGAGTGTAGCGTTGGATGTGCTGTCACGGAATTCGCAAATAATCTTGTCCTTTTCACTTTGCGGTAATATGTATGGGAACCCTGCATTTGAGGTTGACTCTTCAACGGAATGACGAGCTTTCTTCGGAGAACTTGGATGATGACCCACAGAATCGGCCTTTCTCTTCTTGGTATTTGAAAGAACATTGAGAACGAGACGGCATTCTTGCAGTTCGGTAGAATTTAAAGCCTCTTTCCCAGTGAGACCAGCTCGGACAGCTTCTGATTCCAGAATCAGACAAGAATTGGTGCAAGCATGAGATGTGAATTCAGCTCGGAGGCTCGCTGCATCCTTCCGCTTACCGTCCGATGTGCGAATAGCAATACCTTGATGTCGAGGGACCATATTTCTCAGGATATCAGCACTGACTTTTAAGATGACAACCAGAAAATTAATTACTGCATTTTTTTCTTGCAATGACAGCTTCGAGAACAAGTCGGGGGACTCGGGGCCATTGTTTCTTTGCTCTGGGGTTTTCTGTGCATGGACATTGGACGGTTTCTTTGCATGAACATTAGACGGTTTCTTTGCATGGACATTGGACGTTGAACGTTGAACGTTGAACTGCGGCCGTATCAACGGATCCGCGATACAATATGTGCTATGATTTGTATCTACAGTTCCGATCTGCGCTACTGGCGACTCGGTCTGCATTGGAGACCAATCTACCGGAATAGCGGACGGCGTCACAGATGAACCCGTTGACTGCATAGGAGCGGACGTTAAAGACGGCATCTCTGCCGCAGCAGGGATCAGGCCTGTGGGGTTTTATTATGAGCATTTAGTCAAAAATCAAGAGCACATCAGAAGCGGATCGGGAACGAAGAACGAAGGCGGCGCAGGCGCGCGAAAGTTGAATTGAAGGGGAACGTACCAGGTGTGATATTGAAGACAACTTCGTAAGTGTCCGCAGCGAACACCACACCACTGGTGTAGGCAGCGGCGCGACAGATCGAAGCCCAGTCGCTTCCCAGTACGATATCCGAAGGTAAGCTCTCCACCACACGGATTGCAAAGGGGTAATGGGTGAAGAAGGTGGTGTGTCCATTTGAACCGGTGGCGACAGCTTTCACTGATACTGAGACGAAGAGGCTCAGAGAACCGGAAGCGTTGACGATTCCCAAACGACGCGCAAAGTTGGCAGTGATGTGCGAGTGGATTTCGGGGGAGTGAAGAGCGACGGCGGCTTGGCCATTGACGAGATGTGTTGGCGTTGCCTGCATTGAGAGGAAGTTCGAGATGACCAAGGTAAGCTTTGAGCGGTAGACAACGGTCAAGAACAGGAAGAGAGACAGACGCTAACCCAGCGGTATATAATCGCGAGGCAGTGCGCGGAGACAGTTCCGCGATCCTGTCACCCATCTTAGTCAGAAGCCGCGATTGCCGTTGCGGCACATCACCGCGGAGGACACCGTGGTCCGTGACAGTGTTTGTCTCGTATTTGGTTTGATGGACAAAACGCAAGCCCGTCTGGGTAGCCTAACCTAAAGGTTAAGCAATGATGTAAAGTGGAGAGCGCACATCAAATTTGACCCGTGAGATCAAACAAGCAGAGTTCCCACGAACAGATATTCTGCGTATCTAGGCGCTTTGGCGTCAAAATAGACTTTGAGAGTGTATGGAACACGATGTAAGTGCGATTGCAGCGCTGCGGGATGTGTAGCGCTGAATGCTGAACTACTGATGTTGAACGCTTTGACATCCGTGTGATCATGCCGTCACGATGTCCGGGTGTTGCCGAAGCTTTTTGTCTTCTCCCACATCCTCCACGAATCGCGGCGGTGTATGCAGCGTATCCGTGCCTCATTTCTACTGTGTAAGTCACTCAAATCAACGAAAGTGATCCTAACTCGATTTCGACGCATTGCTGGCGCCTTTCAACTCCAAGTATACTATGATCTTCTAAGTTCGCGAATGGCATTCAGCATGTCCATCTTCTCAAGAGGCGCTAGTTTGACCTTGGAATGGAAGCTTAAACGACGGGCCACAATTCCAGCTGTTTCCTCGACCGTCTTTGTGCGCTCAAGTAGCTCACATAAAGCACCAGGAGGTCGGCGAGTTGAGTGAACCTCGTGTGAATCTGTCCTCATGGAATCCGACGGAATAGCTATTGTGTGTAGTTTCTGCCCTTCCCCACCCTCTTTTTAACCGTGCTTCAGGTTGGAATTGCGCTGCAACTACCTTCGGGATCTTCGTCGGTGAAGGACTTGGACTACGACTCGTTTTGGGATTTTCTCGTGGAAGGCAAAAATGCGTATCAACCATCGAGTGACATTCTGCCGAATTATGCACAGTAAGTCGACAATGACGAAACAATGTTCCTGCATAAATTGCCCTCAGGACGCACCCAACTTTGAAATTCCCCGAGCGAGGGACTTTCTTGAAAGATGCCACTGGCTTCGACAACATTGCTCTCGGAATCAGCACCAAAGACGCTCGTGTGATCCCCTACAGCGGACAACGTCTTCTCGATCTCTCTTTCCAAGCACTACTCGATGCTGGTATCGATTCACGCGGACAGAATATCGGATGCTTCATGAGTGGCAATAGACCTCTTCCAGTCGAGGTAAGCACTTTTGTGTCTTTTCCCTTTTTCTGTCTGAAATATTGGCAAAACATAGAGCCCAATCGATCCCGATGGGAGCGTATCGAGCTGGATGCCACATTCCATCGCAAACCGGATATCGTATGCCCTGGATCTCACCGGACCCTCCGTGTACCTGGATACAGCGTGTAGTTCTTCCTTGACAGCATTGCATTTAGCTGTAGGAGCCATTGAGCGCGGCGATTGTGTTGCGGCGCTTGTTGGTGCGGCGCAGATCAATAGAGAGTTTGTATTTCTCGGCTCACATTCATGATTGGAACGCTGAACGAAAATTCCATAGTCCCTATGAATGGGCTTCGTATATGCAAGCCGGCGGTATACTCTCATCTGACGGGGTTTGTCGACCATTCGATGCCACAGCTTCCGGGTAGGTTTCTTTAACCACTTTGAGGTTTAATCATCCGACGCATCTACTGCCCAGATTTGGTCGCGGGGAGGGTGTTGTGGTCATTGTTCTCAAGTCTTTCAAAGCTGCCATTCTTGAACGTGACCACATCTACGGCGTCGTGAGTTTCATTCCGGCTTTCGCTTTCCATCATTGAGGATTCGGTTCAGATTCGAGGTTCTGCCATAAACACTACAGGCTCGCGGATGCCCCCGAACGTCCCAAATAGTATTGCTCAACAGAGGTGTATTTACGAAGCATATAAGAGAGCAGGTTTGAATCCTAGGGATGCTGATTATGTCGAGTTACACGCTACAGGTATTTGAAACTTCTCGATGTTTCAATGGTACTGCTTACGATTCTCTCCAGGCACCCCGGTCGGAGATCCAATCGAAGCAAATACCGCCGGTCGTATCTTCGCAAGCGAAAAATCCATCGAATTCGGAAGCGTGAAAGGAAACATCGGGTGCGTATCGTCTGACCACAAATCTACTAGATAGTCACATTCATACCCTTTCAGTCATCTCGAAGTAGCTGCCTTCTTGGCTTCTCTAGCGAAAGCCTGCTTGATGTTCAAACATGGTTTTATCCCTCCCACCGTCAACTTCTCCGATCCCAATCCTAACATCGAATGGGATGCATTTCATGTTAATATCCCAGCTCACCCTACTCCTCTCCGCTGCCGGTCAGCCTCTGAGCGCTCGATTATCTCACTCTCAAGCTTCGCTCTCGGCGGTGCTACCGGTCATGTCGTGCTGCAGGCTCCCCCTCCCAACCACAATACCGATGCCAGCGGGCCTGCGAGCACTCCGGTTTTATTTCTCGTTGGAGGTCTTTCCTCGTCCGTTGTGGATGAGATTTCCCAGCGTATCATGGAAATAGCTGCTACTGATGCAACCGAACTCACTTTGGCTGCCGTTACGCTGGCTCGGCGGGCAAGACAGCTTCCTTGGAGGAAATTCTTCCTCGTGCCTGCGCCGCCACACCGATCTACTATGCCGACTTCCACCCTCATTCCCCGCGACACTTCTCCGCTCGTATTTGTCTTCAGTGGTCAAGGCCCTCAACATCTCGAAATGGGACGCGAACTCTTTGCTCATTTGCCAGTTTTTCGCCGCACAGTCCTGGAATTAGACGACATTTACCGCCGTGTGCAAGGAGTCTCCCTCATAGCATCCACCGGTCTCTTCGAGCACCGCAGCGCTCCCGGTCTTCAACTTCCGGACTCTGCTTGGCCTGTCAGGTACACACTGCCCGCCATCGCTATCGTCCAAATTGCCTTGGTCGACCTGCTCAACTCTGTCGGAATTAGACCTGATATGATGTTAGGTCATTCCGCCGGCGAAACGGTGGCTCTGTATGCTTCTGGCGCTGGTCCAAAGGAAATGGCAATGGAAATTGCTATTGCACGAGGCGAGGCGATGAGTCTGGTTGAGAGTGGCAACGTTGGCATGGCTGTTCTGGCATGCAACTCAACTCGTGCCTCCGAGCTCATCTCCGTCATCTTGTCCAAAACTGGAGACTTACCAGAGGTGTCATGCTATAACGCTCCCGAAGCCGTCACGGTGTCGGGCACCGCCTGTGTTCTGGATGACCTTATCACGCTAGCTAAACGTGAGGGTATTTTTGCGCAACGGCTCCGTACGATGGTTCCTGTCCACTCCTCTTTCATGGAGAGTATTCACGACAAATATCTGGCAAAAATGGAGGACATCTTCGCACGATATCCTGGGTCCCACGTCCCAAAAATCCCAGTGTATTCTACTTGCCGTAGCAAATTGCTGGTAGAATCATTTACCCCGAGCTACTTCTGGGATAACTGCAGAAATCCGGTGCAGTTTAGCAATGTCATCTCGCATCTACTCCCATCTTCCCCAATCTTCGTCGAGATATCCTGTCATCCGGTGCTATCGTCCTACATCTCATCACACAGTATCGCAGACAACCATGTTATGTGCCCCATGCGTCGGCCTTCAGCAAGGAAGGCACCCCCCTCATCTCATGCGGAAGTAGAAACCTTTCTGACTACCTTGGGCTCTTTGTCTCTCCTCGGCGTAAACTCGCTTGATTTCAGCGGGATTTACGGGTCCTCTGACTTCAAACCGGAGTTCATTGAACACCCATTGCAGTCTCGCGACATCCCCCCTCCAAAGACGTTCACCCCTTCCCGTTCCCCGGAAGCGCAAAGGCCTCGCAATGGACCACTGTCCGGCTCTGGCATCTCCATCAATAAACGAAGTTACCCCAGTCTGTCTGAGTATGTTGTAAATGGTGTGGACGAGTTTTGCACAATATATGGGTGATGGTTACTTACTTGATCCTTCAGGGAAGTCTGTTCTTCCTGTTACCGTTTTCATCGAATTGGTATGTGGCTTCCCGACTCAGTAATCCCATGTAATCGTAGATCCTAGCTTCTCGAGTCGGGAGCAACGTTCCTCTGGGACGTCGAATTTGTTTCAAATGCAGTGATTTCCGCAACGTTGGACATGGAACTACGTGTCCAGAATTTGGACTCCGTATGGTCCATTAAAACAGTCTCGGTTCGTGGCTTCCGATATCTTGTGGATTTCGTTCAAATTTGATAAAATTCCGTGATAGGATTCGGGTGAACAGGAACATTCTCGCGGCTTTCTGGACCGTCTACCTCCGAACCCCGTCCCACCAGCGTTGGATTGCGAGCGCATCATGCAGAGCCTGCCGGCTTTGGATCTTACCGGTACACATTCGTCTCGAATTTTAGCCAAACTCTCTCATAGATGAGGCCGCTTTCAGATTTTTATCCCTCGCTTGGACCCGTTTTAAAATATGGTCCGGAATTCCAACGCATACTCCGATGTCATGGGACTCCTGCAGAGATCATAGTAGAGATTCGAGGCCCTTCTGCGGAGGAGATGTGATTAGATTCCGATTCTTACTACTGAGGACGCTGCTGATGGGCAATGATATATAGAGCTCAGGGTCATTTTCTACACCCCCTGCTTCTCGACGCGTGCATTCATATTGTGAATCACCCAAGCATCTCCAAGTTATACACCAAGAATAGCTTCTGTGCCCCGTCGCGCTTCGACCAATTCGTTTTCTATCGTCGTAGCTACGGCTCTGGGAATTGGTTTTCTCATATTCGTCTTCGTGAATGGAATCCAGGTAGTCAATTCATTTGTTGAGCACATTCAAGATATTCACTCAGTCCTACTTCACAGATTACCTTCAATACGACGTCTTGATCGCAGACTGGTCTGGGGTTCCTTTTTGCGAATTGTTCGGCCTCCAAATGCGAAAGTTCAACCAGACCGCCGTACACCCCGTCAGTCGCAGATTCGATCTCGTGTTCCAGCCTCTTGTCATCGATACTCCTCTTCCTCTTCTTCCCACTTCGTTTCCTGAGCTCACGATAAAGGAACAAGTCAACCTCCTCTATACGGTTCTAGATGCTTTGGCAGTGACTGCGACAGCTAGATCGTTGGACCATGGCATTACAGTTGGGGATGATGTATGGTTTCGCAATGATCGTTACCTCGCGCTGATGGTTGGATAGGATTCGCGACGAAGATATCTGACTTTCGCTCGCTCTTTAATGGAGCAGAAATCGAATTCGTCCATCCCGATCGACGCAGATACTCTACAAAGTTTACGGGATAAATGGCCTTATCATTTTGAAGTTACCAACCGAATCACTGCCGTCCATAAGGCTGTCTTTGAGACGTCTCAGGTAAAATGACACTGCCGCCCCCAAAGTCCCGTCCCTTGCTCAAATGCTCTCAGGCCGCCGTAGATGTATTATATTCCGATGATCTTATGGCCAACTACTACGCCAAAGAAAGTCAGACCAGTACTGTGTGCAAGGCAGTGGCAAAAGGGTTCAATGCCCTGTTGAACTCGCTTCGTGCAAGCGGCAAAAGGTGCATCAGGGTGTTGGAAGTGGGAGCAGGTTTAGCACTTTTATCGTCAAATTGTCCGAAACTCATGCTTCTTCATAGGAACCGGACTCTTGACGTCCTATCTTCTTCAAGAAATCGAGAAATATCGAGACCTTTTGTTTGAATACACCGTGACGGACGCGTCATATGCGGTGAGTACTCTAACGTCAAATACTCTAGTCCTCCTATATCTTTCATTGCCAGCTAGTAACAAATCTCACTCGAAAATTGAAATGCGACTTCATGATTCCGCGTGCTTATGACATTGGCAAGGAACCTCACGGACAAGGGATATCCGTGGGGACGTACGACCTCGTGGTTGCATTGCACGTCCTTCATGCCTCCCCCGATCTCGCATCCTCCTTATCCTCTCTGCACAACATCCTTGTCCCTGGTGGCTGTCTGCTCGCTGTGGAACACGACGGGACAGACTGGGCTAACTCCCCAGGAAGCGCGTGGACTGATTTCATTTTCGGTTCTTTTACCGAATGGTTCGGCTTTGTTGACGCGCGCGAGCATTGCATCATGTCTCCGTTGCAATGGAAACAGCATCTGGAAGCGGTTGGCTTTTGCGATGTTCAATTATGCATCGAAAATGGGGGCTATGGCCGAGAATTCTTCTTCGCCGCACAGAAACCTCGAGCCTTGCCAATCACCACGAAGCCAGTACCACTCGAGCAGATTTACTCTTATGAACTCGGCCAGGAAATGCAGCTGCAACGCCAGCTTATGAAGCTGGATCCCTCCATCACGCAAAATGTGTATATCCTGGCAACGAAGGGACGAGACGCAGATGCGGCGATCGGACTCTGTGCAGTTCTGCGTCAAGAAATGGCGTTGTGGGATATTCGACTTTGTATTTTTCCGGCCTCTGAAGACTTCGGCAGTCGACAGAATCTACTCGCCCGCCATTCTGATGTGTTTAACAATGGTGAAAGTGTTGTCTCTTTCGACGACATTGCCCCACCCCAAGTCTTGCGTGTTGCTTTATCCCCTCCACCATCCGAAACCCAACTTGAATCAGACGTAGCAGGTTGGGATTCTGTCACAGTCGCTGTCACTCAATGGGCTGGGCTGTCGCAACGAATGGACGTGTTCACTGGTCAGATTATTCACAGCCAGAATCCCGGATGGACGGTTGGCGAGTTTGTTCAAGGGCTTGCAGCTCCGTCGACTGGATCCGTTCGTATCCGCATCACCTACCTTAGCAGCGTTCAGGTTCGAACCTGGACACTCCGAGTGTAAGGGCGGTTCGAACCGTTTGGTTCGAACCATATCAGCCTTTCACAGCTATGTAAGTAAGCATATGGTTCAACAGTTCAGATGAACCGTTTGAACCGTGGCTATGGTTAGAACCGTTCGAACCGTTCGAACCGTTCGAACCAAAAAGGTCGAAGGCAGACTAACCGTTTGAACCAAATTTGTTGAAGTTCACTGAACCGTTTGAACCAAAATTGTTGAGTCTGCATGAACCGTTCATGAACCGTTCGAACCGTTTGAACCAAAAAAGTTGAACACAAAAAAGTTTGAAACACCTAAAAAATGGGTTCGATCTATTCAGAACTCCCTAGAAAGCTTTCAAAGACCTCCACATAGATCTAGGGAGCTGATCTGATTCAAATCAATCAAAGAGAGAACACATAGCTGTTGCAACATTGTTGAGAGTCTGACTAACTTCAATTGAATACTGTGTGTTGAGAATAATGGGTTTTGGAACTGGACACCTGGAGAAGGTTCCAGATATTTTCTATTACTAATTTCTTACTCGGTTGAACTTACTTGTAAATGGTAGAATATTCTAGAATACTTGTGTAGATAGTATATAAAGCCAACAGAAGTGAGCGTTGGGCATCCGTTTGCCCTGACGCACCAATCCTTAACAGGAGTGTGATTGCAAACTCATCTTGCTTTGTGCTCGACGCGCGCAGCGTGGCGCGCTCCCCGCTCCCTCAATTCCCAACACTGTGCTATGCCCCCAAACCCAGACTCTGTCCATTATACAGCTTAATATGCACACAGGTAGCTGGTACGAGTGTGTCACCTCTGTTGTTGGAAACACAGTGTGAGCAAAATGGAGTAGAAAGGGCTTTTTTGGGTCGTGTTGACAATGTAATGGTTCTGAACACAATACAATCCTTGCGGTGACGCCTGCACTGTGGTTGACTCTGAACTATCTTTCGGTGCTGAGTGTGAGGGTCCACAATCCCTCGATGGGTACACCACTCCAAGATGGGTAAGCTTTCCGGGTAGCCAAACTGGTGGTAAGACCTTGCACTGCGTACAGTTGATAGCTCTTAGAATTTTATCCTCTACGCCGTAATATTCTGAGCGCTATCAAGAGCAATCTTTCTAGCCCGAATATTTCATTCCCAGAGAACATTTCACCTGATCATGCCAAAGTCTTGGAAGGCTGAGAAATGGGTTTATAAAGAAAGCAGGAAAGTAGTTCCTCTTTCCAGAAAGTATTCCCTGACCTCTATCAGCACTGTTTGAGGTCTGGCAATGTTCGCTAGGAATCCAGTTGGGAGTAAAAGAAGGAGATTAATTGACTATGTAAGCACGTTGATCTACTAGTAATCTAAGTCCTACGACGAGTACTGTAATGATATTAAAATGTAATGAAAATTTGAAATACGATTTGCGGGGGAGTAATCAAGAGTAAGGATATACGACGAGGGTTTGGGCGTCCTTGGACTGAGTGGAAGAGTGAAATTGTCGCCACCTCGGCTTGCTACGATTCAATTAAGGTTGAATATCCAACAGGTGGCCCTTTACGGAAGAAGAATATCGAATTTTGATGCTGACGCCCGGGCCGGGCGATCATGAATACTGGCTTCTTCCCCGGTCTTTAAATTTTCTCTGGAACATCACTTCAAAGCATTTCTGTGCCCTCTCACCCATTCCAGTTTCCTCCAAACAGTCGAAAGTCTTACAGACTTGTCTGCCTTTGCCAATTCCTGTGTTTGCTTCTCTCTCTTTGTCCCTAATCAATCGTGATAATATTTTGTGCGGCTATTCTATTCATTGTAATCTGAAGGGCTGAGGGTTCTGATCTGTTCTGTATAGTGCTACCCACTAAATACCATAGTCTATGTACTTAGATATTGGTTATGCTGTGCTTGAAATCATCGGTTCCTCAGCTGAATGAATTGGTGAGCAACGAGTAACACAAAACTGATGTGAAGCATAGACAGTTTTCAAGCTTAAAGACTCTTGGTTTGCTACCACTTAAGTAGTAGTACTTGAGGACCCAGACAAGACAAGGATTCTCCTCTGTTTCCCTTGAATTCACCCTTTTCACTCACTTTCAATTTGTTTTTTGTACTTTCCCCCTTCTGGCTACTTAGTACAATGGACGGAAAACTGTCAAGGAGGCTTGTCCATTGGCCTTTCACTCCAGCAGGCTTGTACTCCTGATATATGCTTCCGGTGAGCAAGTGTTTCTCTCTCTTCTATTTATTTGAATCAAATCAGCTCCCTAGATCTAGTTGAAAGCTTTCTAGGGAGTTCTGAATAGATCGAACCCATTTTTTAGGTGTTTCAAACTTTTTTGTGTTCAACTTTTTTGGTTCAAACGGTTCGAACGGTTCATGAACGGTTCATGCAGACTCAACAATTTTGGTTCAAACGGTTCAGTGAACTTCAACAAATTTGGTTCAAACGGTTAGTCTGCCTTCTGTTAAAGTTCGGTGGCGGGGTGGAGCCGGTGCAGACGGAGAAAGACGAGCGGGGGCGTTGGGGGTAACGAGCGTGGTATCCCGTCAATGCGGGAGTCTGTTCAATGACAGTAGAGTTAGCTCTTCACTCAGCCTGGATGTAGGACAGAATGAATGTATTAAGTACCTGTTCAATGACAGTAGAGTTACTACGGAGAGTAAGTATAATATAAGTAGGTAAAGGAAAGATAGACGCACGCTCTTCACTCAGCCTGGATGTAGGACAGAATGAAGAGCGTCGCTGGCACTACGTAACAATATACATGAATATTAACCGACGCGTAGCCCGCACGCCGTCAGCGCGTACGGGCCCGAGCTCCGTCCGACTTGCTCCGAAACCATTTCTTAACACCTTCGACTTTTTTGGTTCGAACGGTTCGAACGGTTCTAACCATAACCACAGTTCAAACGGGTCAGCTGACTTGAACTCTTTCGGTTCAAACAGTTCGTTTAACTTCGACTTTTTTGGTTCGAACGGTTCTAACCATGGCCACAGTTCAAACGGTTCAGCTGACGGTTTGAACCGTTCGAACCATGGTTCAGGTATTCGCTGGAACTGTACTACCATATATGGGTGGAAACGGTTCGAACGGACGTTTACACTCCGAGTGTCTCGGTTCGAACTTGAACGCTGCGGTTGCTGGCATCACATCCATCGCCCTAGCCGATAACGCCGAGACCGCCTTTGCTATCAGAATATTCAGTCGCCTGCTTTCCTCACTGATTGTGATTCCGGCTGCTGCCAAAGCTCGGGTGGCCATTGTTGTGGAGAACAAGACCTTATGCGGAATTATTGAAGAGCACATGCGGGCGACTTGTGGCCCCCCGGCTTGTATTGCTGGATCAGCAAAACCTCGGTGTTGCCGAGCGGCTGGATATTCTGATCAGCGATTCCGCAACTTACACCAACAAACCTCATCTGAAGCGCTGGATTCCGCGGACTGGAATGGTTCTGTTATGGGACTCGCTGCTGAAAAAGGCTCTCCAAGAAGATCCATTCTTCATTCAACATATTCTGACAAACACTCATTCTGATGCCGCAAGCTCGGATCAAGTCATGTTTGAAAGTTTGCCTCGAAGCCGACGCGCTGCACCTCCCTTTCGAAAAGACGAAATTTATTTGCTTCTTGGCGGAATCGGTGGACTCGGCATAGATCTGGCTGTCTGGATGTATCAGGTGAGTCAATAATGTCGATTTCGACTTATGGCAAATTTATATTCATGGATAATAGCACGGAGCCCGACACCTCGTTCTGACTTCTCGAAGAGGGTCTGAATCTCCCATCCCAACCACAGATGCGATGACCATCGCCAAGCTCGCATATCTTCAAAATGCAGAAGGTCTTGAGCTTCAATTAGCAAAATGCGACGCTATCGACGCGACAGAGATGAACACCTTGATACAAAGCTTCTCGCTTCCAGTTGCAGGTTGTTTTCTCATGACGCTCGTACTCTCGGATGCCCTATTTTTCAACCAAACCGACGACACATTCTCGGGGGTCTATGCATCCAAGCTCAAAGCGTTTGAAGTTGTCTCGCAATTAATTTCAATTCAGTCACTTGATTTTCTGGTCGCAATATCCTCCATTAGTGGACTGCTGGGGATTCCGGGTCAAACCAACTATGCTAGGTGGGTATTCCCCAATGTTGCCTTGAAGCTCTGAATAATTGGTTGTAGTGCATGCACCGCATTAGACGGAGCACTGGCTCATTATTCGAATGCATTCTCACTCATTGCACCAGGAATAATTGATGCAGGATATATAGTGAATTTAATTTATCTGATTTGGACGATTTCACTCATGCCTGAATGGAATATAGGACCGCTCCGCCTCGCAACATATCCTCAAAGACTCATTGTCAACAATATCTGCGGAAGGTAATCCCAGAAACGAGTGTCAAGGTTTCGGATTAATTTTATATGGTAGCCCTCTGGTCTTATCTAGCAGATGGGTTGGCGAAATTGGACGACCGGCCGTTCAATCAGTATATTCCAGAACTTGATTGGGGTTCGATAAATCAGCATTTCAAGATCCCCACAGCATGCCGCCAACTGATAACTCACAGCCTCAAGCCGCTCGAGAGTCCAAGATCGCGACAGAATAGCAATAGCGGGGAGGCACTTCTTCCTCGCGTATTGGAGCTCCTCGAGGTGTCTCCATCGGATTTTGATGCCACACAACCCTTGACTCAATATGGGCTTGACTCGATCAGCGCAGCAAAGTTAGCGAACACTCTCCGCCCGTATGGTTCATTTTCGCAACTGCAGCTTCTCGGCGGAGTCTCGTGGGCTGCAGTTGAATCTGCACTCCAGTTTCCCGTCGAGGTCGAACCCTACGAGGGACACGACTACCGAAAACATACCTTCAGCTAAAAACGTCCTCCTCGACATTCTGGGAATTTCGGCAGACGATTTCGCACCCGAGATACCTCTCAGTTCTTATGGGATGGACGCCAAAGCTGCATCGCGGCTTTCCGCTGCCCTACAAACCATTCATGAATATAACTGCTCAGCAGCTCATGCATAGCGAGACGTGGGCCGACGTCTTACAACTCGCGAAAACGTCCGAGCTTACGGACAATCCCTGAATCAAGCGCTGAGGCGCTCATTGAAATATGTTATGGAGAGTCTGGAGCACCCACTATAATTCTGCCCGGTGCGAACGGGGTTGTAGGGATGTTCTTTGGCTTGCAAGAACATTTCCGCGGGGGGCCGTTGTGGGCGATTCAGATCACCGACTCGACACCGACGAATTCATTAGAGGCGGTACTTGCGTTCTGGAAACAACAGATTCGCGAAAAATGGCCACATGGTCCATATCGACTGGCGGGGTACTCTGCGTCCTCCCTTTTCTGCGTTGCGCTTGCAAAGATGTTTGAAGAGGGCGAGGAAGTGATTCAGCTTACCTTCCTTGATCATTTCCCGATGCTTTGGGTTCGCATCGAATCCGAACTATCGCGGGATAAGTCAGCACATGAAATACACGACTTGGCGGATCGACTGGGTTATTCTGTCTTGGAAATGCTGCGCGCGGATCCGACGGTTGGCCGACAAATTGTAGCGAATTATGAAATGGCTCTCCTTGGTTCACCCGACGCACCACCGCACATCCGCGTTATGATTAGGAATTGGAATATGATGATACCTCTTTTGCTCACTTTCTTGCAGGGTTTTTTGCGATGAAAGTGATGGATTAGATCGGACGTACGCTGACCGGGTTAACGAATGGATATCCTCAGTCAAGGCTCCGTTTGTGTTGGTAGTGGCGGAGTACGGGATTGCGGGGGTGCCCATTGGGTGGATGGCCTGATCTAGGTGCGAGTCGGGTGGCGAAAGCAGTCCGGGTGCATTATCTGAATGGAGTTGGACACTTTGGTATCTTTGGGGATGAGCGGGTGGCACAAATCTTAACTCCTCACTAATTTTATTTGCGAATTGAACTACTTGTCGCTGTATAAACTGCTCGTACAGTAAATAGCGCAATCGATTGCGTTTTGTAGCGGAGCATGCTGCATTAACGATAACGGTGAATAGATAGCATTCGAGCTGCTGCAGACTTACTAGTATTGGTTCTACCTCTGATACTGATAGGATACTAGTTGATTTGGCGCGTACCTATGCAGTTACATTAGTTCGATATACTTATTTCCTATCTGGGAACAAAGCGGTGAATCCCCGCATTACACTCGGCAAAAACCGTAGTTTAGGATTGTCCTAAATTGAAAGAAAAATTTAAAATTTTGGCAATGAATTAAGTGGGTCCTAAACTGATACAAAACGTTAAGTCAAGGACGAACAAAAACTGTTCCAAAACATTGAGTTTCGGCAACAGTTTCTGAAGGTCCGAAACTAAAAGATTCAGACTCACCTAAACGGCTGCCAAAACGATTCGTTTTGGGAAGGATTTTGGTCGCACCGAAACAATAAGTTTCGGCAACAGTTTCGGCAGTGTTGCCGAAACATTTGATTTCGGTGCTTCCAAAAGGACTTTTGGGCCGTCTAGAACAATAAGTTTCGGCAACACCGCCGAAACTGTTGCCGAAACTTATTGTTTCGGTGCGACCAAAATCCTTCTCAAACGAATCGTTTTGGCAGCCGTTTAGGTAAGTCTGAATCTTTTTGTTTCGGACCTTCAGAAACTGTTGCTGAAATTCAATGTTTGGGAACAGTTTTTGTTCGTCCTTGACTTAACGTTTTTGTATCAGTTTAGGACCCACTTAATTCATTGCCAAAATTTTAAATTTTTCTTTCAATTTAGGACAATCCTAAACTACGGTTTTTGCCGAGTGTTAGAGCGTTTGCGCGCGAGCCGTTGGAGCCATCCAACGGCTGATTTGCGTTGCGTTACGCGATGGCTCCACCAGCCAAAAGTGGGCGCCTATGGCTGCCGTAGCCATTGGGCGGCTATTTTGGCGGGTGGAGCCACCAGATTACGCAACGCAAATTAGCCATTTGATGGCTCCAACGGCTCGGGCGCAAACAGGCTATTAGGCAGAGTGTTTGGTGTCAGATGTTGCTCGCTGTTTGGCTTGCCCGGCGCACAGCTTTCCTTCTGCCTCCCTTCATTGCCTTCAACCGCGTCCCCAAGGCTCAAATCCTAGCTCAAGATGTCTAGTCCAAGCGAGCCAACCACCTTGACCCAAGATAGGCCCTCGCTCTGTCCTCCTACCTCGTGGTCTCCATAGCAAGTGGAATGACTGGGATCATGGATGCCGACAAATCTGCCACTCGAAGTTTTTAAGTTCACTCACGAAGCGAGGAGGTGGGGGTGAAGAAACTCTTAGGTTGTGGTCCATTGCAATTGCTGAGAAGCATGCAGCAGACCTGGCCGTTGAGCCTGAGGATGTACGTATACGGTCTGTCACATTTGTCTTCGTTTTGGTTTTTTTTTTTTGTTTATTCTGGCTTCGCTGGGTGCTGGCACTATTTCCCGAGCAACACTCTTTCTTACGAACTCGTTTTCTCCCTTTTCTCATCCCGTTTTCGGTGGCTGATCTGCGTCGCAGGGCTCTGTCTATTCTTTATCGTCACTCGTATGGATCCGGGTCCGGTGCCGCGGCTCTTGAGTCTCTTACCCTGCCTTGCTTAGCTCTACCCCGGATGCCCCCTTGCATTTCCGGCGACCCCCTCCCCGCGATCATACCTTGATTCCCTCCGTGTCTGGCTCTTAGTCCTACTGATAAACGTTGGATTTATGAAACTAGTGCGTTATGCTGTCGTCCCTTGGTCGAAGGTCGAGTATTACTAATAACTACGCAGGCGTTCTTCTGCGTTCACAGCCCTCGTCGAATCCTCGACGTCCTGACGTACGGCCGGGGCGGGAATTTGGACGCCAGCGGCGGCATTCGCCCCAGAACTTTCACTCCCGCAGCAGCAGGCAGATAAACGGATAGCGTAAACACATCGCTCGCCTCGCGAGCCGTGTCAGCAGGCTTTTCCGTTTACTCTCCCCAAGCGCTCTTCTCTGCGCCCGCATGGCTTTGGATATCAGAAGCAGGAGGCAACGCGCTGTCCTCGTGACGCTCCTAGTAGAGACATAAAACGAAGTCAGAGGTGGATCGCGGTTCCCGTATGTCCCCGCATTCTTCTCCTACTCTATTCGATGAAGCTCATCTCGTCTGTCTCTTCTAGACTTTTTTGCTCTTCCCCGCATCCGTGCTTCTCGTGGCTCATCTGTCAAGCGGGAGGGATTCGTCCTCACCCAGTGGGGCGCCTTGACACGACCGCAGGCGGCTTTTCATTCGACTACGCCAGAGCGACCCACGAAATCTCGATCTCGCCCTTTCCCACTGCGAAATTGATAACCAGTATACGCGGTGTGCGCATCCTCTCCTTTACCATACACGATACTAATGTTTTCATCAGGCTCACGCTTTGGAGCAGTCTTCTGCATGCTGTGCCCTCCCTCCTCCCCGCGTGTCATGGTCAAATACGTCCAGGTGTTGCCAGCCATCCCTATTTCCGGCAGCTTCGTTGCAACAACATCGGCATGGCGGTGGACGTGAGGCGCGATGCGGACGCGGTGGGGATGTGCGCTGCGGCCAACGAAATTGGTGCCTTGACGGCGGGAAGGTGAGGGAATGTGTGGTGCGCCTGGCGTTCACGCATTTTGGAATGGGGATCCGTGCGGAGGGCGAGGGCGAGGGATAGATATGGAGGAGGAGGAGGAAGATGCCGATGCAGATAGGGAGGAGGTGGAGGTGGAGGATGACGTGCTGCGCGAATAGGGAGGACGACGGTGGGATTGCCCGCTGCGATACGACGAGCATACGGGCTAGAACCGCTCTACGGTTGGGATGGACGGTTAGAGGAAGGAAGAGGGCTGGGGAAGCGGGAGTTCCCGCGTCAGACTTCCGGTAAGAGTCCCTCTACTGCTTCTTATAACGGACCTTACTCATCATATCATTCGATTTTAGCCAGCAGGACGTGCGCAAGGAACTGGACCAGGAACTCTCCATGCGTCAGCCATTGCCCGTGTTCCACGCCAGGCTAGCGGACATATCGGGATATTCTTGTCGTTGAGTTCTTCAGCTACTGCCGTTGCCGCCGTGGTCTTGCTGGTCGTCGTGTTCCTGGCATTCGTCAGCGGGCTGCCGACTGCCGTTTGACTCACATTGGACTCACAATTCTCGTATCGCCACACTCCATCGCTTTCTTGTCTCGCAGCTCGCGCGGCGCATACCCTAGGATGCCCCCTTCACTCCCGGGCCACCAGCCGCTGTTTTTGTCGGCGTACTTTCCTTCGACTCATCCTTCGGCTGGAATCATTGCTTAGTCAGCAGCCTTCCCAGGTGCATTTCATGGCCAAGATCTTCCAATGCCCACCGCTAGCCTATCGGACGTCCCGGGATGCGTTTCTTGACGTTTCTCCTTGCTGCTGCGTGTGCTGCCGCGGGACGGGTGCGCGCTGGGGCATGGGGGGTGCGGGCCGGCGGACGGTGTAGAGACCGGTATGTGGGACGAATGGTTTCGTTTGTCGCCTCCGTTGTCGGGAGACTCTGCGTTGTGCGAGTGTCGCAATGCACACGTCCGAGGAGAGGTGAGGGTATGCGCCAGTACCCCACAGTCGGCAGAGCTGATGTGATTCAGCGTGGTGTATCTCAGCAATCGGCGTGGAGGTTGCAGTATGCGCGAGTGCATCCAGGGGGCGGGCTCCGGCGCACGGGGCAGCCATTCCTTTAGCAGTATCCGAGGGGGTGAGGACTGGTGAGGCGTGTGGTGCAGTGCGGATGAGACGAGGGAGAGGTGCGCCCGCTTCGTTGGGTGACGCTGGATCGTGTCAGCAGCCGAGCCCGACTTGTTTAGGTTTAGGGTTGATGCGAAGAAGAACTCAAAAGATAGAGCTAGTAACGGGGTGTGAGGAATGAACATTCAATTCCGGTGATGCTGGGTGGGGGAAGATATCTTGTACTGCATACAAGCCGTGATTGGTTCGCTGTTTTCTCTGGTTGCGCGAGCGGGTAATGTCTCCCGCGCTTCTTCGCGACGACATTCAGGCTCTGTCTGTCGAGCTGTGAGTAAGAGTCTGTACTCCTGCATATAATCGACCTCACTCACCATATATACCCAGTCCAGCTCGCAGATACCCGTACAGATGATCTCGCAGCCTTTCTGGGCACAGCGTCGTGCCCCATCGCTCATCATATTCGGCGTCAGACGCCCCGGGATATCCTCGTCGTGCTATTCTTCACTGCTGGTCCTCTTGGTCGCACACTAGCCAGCCACACTCATCCTTCTTGTTTCCGTCTTGTCGCCTTTCGTGTTACCTTTCTACGCTGTATTCTTCGCCCGAGACTATTTGATTGGCTTATCCTGCCCCCCCTTCCTTTTTGACTGCTGTAATGCTGCGCCTTGGCGTATGAGTGGACCGGCGACAATACTGAGCGTCCGACGTTGCAGGGTCGACCCCACTGCCGTCGTTAGTTCTCGTCCTTGTAGAGTCCTATCCGTTGCCAAGCGTGAGCTTGGTTATCGTCGTAGAGGGCGTCTCAGACCAGAAACGTGTTGAGCCGTCCTCAGATACCAGCGTCAGCGCGGTGACGACGAAGGGTTCCTAGCGTTGTGTACGTCGACGCGCAGCTTGTGATGGATTGAATTTTGATCATAACCTCGCAGCCTAACCCTAACCTACCCTAACCTGAATCTGTCAGTCTCCCACACTCACTTTACCACATCTCCACGTTGTCTCCGAATCCACGATGAGTGAGAGCCCTTTGGATGTGCCAGAGCTGCTGAACCAATGCATTGATTACCTGGGAGAGTCGACATCAGACTTGCTAAGCTGCGCCCAGGTAGCTCGTCCTTGGATTCATGCTGCGCAATCTCGGCTTTTTCGAGCGACGCACGTCTCGAATCGCGCATTTCCGACCAACGACAACACCATATCCCACTTCTGCTATGCACTCAATACCTCTCCCCACCTTCTGAATCTTGTGGAAGAGCTCGACCTCAATCTTGTGCAGTACGCAGGCCCCGATGCCAACTCAATCAAGATGATTTCCAGTCTACCCTTTACGCGCTTGGGAATGCTAAAGGTGACTCTGTCAGCGAAGCAAGAAAAGCTGGATGCAGCGGAGCCACTTTACTCGCTTGTGAACCTCCCTAGTCTTCGATTTCTCTGGCTCGATTGTTACTGCCCTCCAGCCCTTCTCATGGAGTTCTTGAAACCCTGCTCCCCCGTGATCCAGCATCTCGAACTCACTTTCAGGGAGGAGCTCAGGAGAACAGTACAGCCAGCCACTCCGCATCTTGCGTGGACGAGACCTTTGAAGTCGTTCAAACTGTTTTTGTGCGACTTCGATGACTGTGTAGAGCCAGCAGTGCGGTTAGATTCAGCATTGGGGTTCTTGAATCTATCGCGATTGGGGGCATTCAGCATCGACGCGGGCGTATCTTCACCTTGGAATATAATACGAAAACCAAGCATCAAGATTCTTGACATGGACACCATAGTGCGCGAGAATCTTCATCAACTTGAAAATCATCAGTCTTGAACTCATTGATGTCGCCAGGCCGATTCTGCGGTCGTTGATCTTGGGGATTTTCCGAACCTCGAGTTTCTTCGCATGGTTATTTATTCGCACCTTCGCGGGTTTCCTACCATGCTCCTCCCAACCCTACGCACTAGTGCACAATGCAAGCATCTCCACACCATCGTGATCTCTCTCGCAGCTCCATTCAAATTGGCGCCTGCAAACTGTACGGAACTCGATAGCGTGCTAACATCTTTGTCACTGGCATCACTATCGGTGGTCGAATTCGAACAAAGAGACAACCCCGGCAACGACAGCGACTCCAATCAAGTGACTGAATTCAATTCGAAATTGAGCAAGGCGCTCCCGCTGCTTTGTGCACGTAATTTGGTAAGTTGCTGTTGCCCCCGCTGTAAGATGTTCAGTTCAGTCATATCGGATATAGCTACGAACGGCCAGCCGCTCTGATGTTTCGATGGAGAGTCGATGGCAGGTACGTTGCACCATTCGCAGTACTTCGAAACTAAGTTATCACCACAGGAGCTTGTCAATACCTTATGAATTTACGGCCGCTGTATCTCTTGAACGATGTATTCCGAGTCCTCAAGTTTCGATTGCAGTCGAAGTACTAGCGAACGACTATTCTGTGATCGCGAGACAACTTTATGAATGGGGATCATACGACCAAGTCATCGGAAGAATACATATATTAAATCGGGTAAGTTATTCTAAGAATTCTTTACATCTGCATGGGACTCGCGACCATCCTCTCATATTGATTAGTGATCGAAATCTCCGCCAAATCCTGTCCGTCACCACTTTTCGCGTTCCACAATGAAGATTCGCCGATATTCCGCTATTACTGATTATTTTTGCTCTTAAACCGTGCTCGAACGCGACCATAACCAGTCGATTATAACAAGATTATTGCTTAACCTTTAGGTTAGGCTACTTAGAGGGGCTTGCGTTTTGTCCATCAAAGGAAATAAGAGACAAGCAACGGCAATCACGGCCTCTGACCAAGATAGGTGACGTAACGCGGAACTTGCCTCCGCACTTGACCGCCATGATCCATCCAAAAAGCTTACCCTTGGTCATTTTGGACCTCCTCTCAAAGCAGCCAATGCCAATGCATCTTGTCGATGGTCAAGCCGCCATCGCTTGATTCCTTTGAAACTCACTCGCATATGTGACACGTCTACCAATTTTGCGTGTTCTTGAGAATCCGAGTCGCCGCCGCCCCTCTTAGCCTCTTTGTCTCCGTTTCTGTGGAAGCTGTTGCCAGCGGTCAAAATGGACCCACTCCGTATCTCATCCATTGCTCGTTTGCGGCCCGACCACTGGTTGATATCGTGGGGGCGTGTATTCACGCAGCTCACTTGTGTTCTTGTCAGCGTCCGTCTGCCTGGACCCTGGCCACAGGGAATACATGAAGAGTCAAGACTTCCGGGCACCGGGTACGTGCTGCCCGCATTTGGGTCGCGCGACTCAGCAAAATGCCCCCGATACACGAGCATACGATTCTGCATACGTTCTTGGGGATGAGGATGATGCGGAGGGAGAGAATGCGCGTTGTCGTTTGGAGGATGATGAGGATGAATCAGAGGATGCGGGGGGTGATGGGGTTTCTATACCCAATCGGTCTCGGTCCATGTCGCGCCATTTCGGTCGTTCGTGCGCCAGTGCCACCTCGTTATTTCTTTGGCGTTTGGTGACAAGTTGCTAGGGCTATCAACGGGCGAAAATCGAGGTGTTGCGTCGGTGAAGCTCGGATCTGCTTCCGACACGTCCTTCTGTCTATGGACAATGCTGGTTTTACCCAACGCATTTACTCGCGCTCGTACTGTCGAAGTCGGCTCCTCCTCGTCAGCTTCAGCGTCACCTCCCCCCTTTTCATCTTCGTCGATTCGACCGTCTCTTCGCCCCATTTTCCCATCATCATTCGATCTAGATCTTCCACTGTCGACCCCCCTTCCTCTCACCTAGAATGTGTTCATCGTGGACGGGCCCAACACCGCCGGAGGGAGTGGCAGAGGGAATTCCCGATCTGCTTGTAATGCGGTCTTAATTCTTAACAAATCAATAGTCATAATGAAACCTCGCAGGCATGACCCCTGCTGTGGTGGAGATGTTGTCTCTGAGGTCCGTCGCATGCAGCCAGCGGTTTCGTCTGTGTTACTGCTAGATTGGTCGGCAATACCCGTAGCGCAGGCCGGAACTTCAGATACCAGAACAAATCGTAGCACATATGTATTGTATTCGCGAATGGGTTAATTGCATACGGCCACAGTCCACCAGGAAACCGTCGACCTAAAGGTTAAGCTACCGCCTCGTAGAGGCCATATACTGTTCATAAGTGTTTTGTACAACTCGACATGTCCGCCGATCTTCCGTCGGATCATTGATGCGACAGCCAGACTTGCTCTTCACCACGACGCACTTCCACCAAAATTCCACGGAACCGTCCGAAGCTTAGGAAGAGGTTAGGAATGCGCCCCACCCGACGAACGCGCGTCTCGGCCGCAAAGTTCCCCTCTAATTTGTGTGGTGCTGGGAGCTGCTATAAAAGGAGTCGATGTCGGACGACTTCACCACTATTCAGGCTCGGAGCGACTCTTCACATCTGACTGCCAACTCTTATGTCTGTCCAACCAGTAAACTATCAAGATTCTCCGGCCGCCTCTGCGATTGCAGACGCTCCGCCTGTTGCTCCCAGGCAACTCGATATCGCCATCATCGGCGCGGGCTTGGTAGGTCTGGCAACTGCTGCGATGTTGCGGAAGGAAGGGCATCGTATTACGGTGCGTGAACTTCATTCCCTTGAAGTCGAATTTTATCTGAGCTCATAAACCTATGAATCGAAGATCTTTGAATCGTCGTCCTTCCATGCGGAAATTGGAGCGGGCATCGTTGTCCCTCCGAATGGGGTCGGCGTTTTAAACAAAATGCTGCCCGAGTTGAACTGGGATAATATGCAGACGGTCGATTTCCGCTCGGTCAGCCCCATTCGCTATCGAGTTCTCAACACTGACCATCTATCTCTCTCGAACCTAGTTTGAGGCGTATGCTGTGGACGGCACCCATATGCTATCTGACGACATTTCCGAAGCGTGGAGGCTGTATCCGCAGGTGAATCCCAATTATTTGACATGACTTCATCTGGTTCTGACTTTATCCTGCTTGTTTACAGGGCTGGTTCTGCATCCACCGAGTCGACATGCACAAGGAGATTATGCGTCTCGCCCTTGATCGTAACGCCATGTCTCTGCCACCCGCCTCAATTCGTCTCGGTGCAGCAATCAAGTCCGTCAATTTCGACCCTGCACGGCCATCGGTGACTACAACGGACGGAAAAGAGTACACGTTCGATCTCGTCCTCGGTGCGGATGGTATCAAGGTACGAGTGAAGTTCCTCCGTTTTTGCTTTCCTCAACTTCTACACAGTCCACGGTGCGAAAGTGCATGGTCGGCCCCGAATACAACGCCCCTCCCGACGAGTTCGCGTTCTATCGCTGGATGATCGATCTTCAAGCGCACCCCGAGCTTGCGTGGATCCGCGACGAGCGCAAATCTTCTGGGCCAACCGCAATTATCCGCGGCAAAGAATTCGAGGGTATATTCTCGTACCCGCTTCGCCGAGGGAATATTATCAACATATCTGCTGGGCACCGTGATAAGAGGAAGGAGAGGAACGATATTGGTGCGTCTGTCTGTCTGTCTGTGTAACTGATTCGCGTATTCACGAATGCCCACGTCGTATGTAGAGTGGAACGAAGACACCCCAGCCGAAGCGTTCCACGAGAACTTTCACGACTTCTGCCCCAAATTCATGGCGCTCGTGAACGCCGCCGAGGCCCCCCGCACCTGGCAGCTCCGCAAGCTCCCGACTCTGCCAACCTGGATCAAGGGCAATGTCGCGATCATGGGCGATGCGGCGCATGCCATGTATCCCAGTGCGTCTATCTCTCTTTCTCTCACTCAGGGAGTCACTTGAATCGGAACCTGAATACTGAATTCCTCCCAGCCTACGGCCAAGGTCTAGCAATCGGTATGGAAGACGCAGGGACACTGGCGACACTCCTCCAGCAAGGAACGAAGGCTTCGGATATCCCTGCGCGCCTGAGGATGTTCCAGCAAACTCGTAAACCACGCGCTGAACGAGTTTCGCTGCTGAGCAGTCGGAATCAGAAGACGCCGCAGCCGGAGGAATGTGAGTTCCTATCCTTGCTTTGACTTTTTGAATTGATTTTGATTCGCTCCGTGGGTCATTCTTTTCTGTTGTAGCTCACTGGGTTAAACCGGAGTTGTTGGGATATGATGCGGTTGCGGTTGCGAAGCAGGCGTTATTGAGCAAATCGTAGACTGCATATATATTTGGAAGGAGTAGTCGCTTTCGCCATTAACAATTTAAATGCACTACTCTGTTACACCTCGAATTGAACCATCAGCCCACATCAATAGAACGAACAGGTCAATGCTCCCTCAACCGGCCAGCCACTCGATCACCTTGGGTGTAAGGCTCCCCAAATTCTTCTCTCCTGTGAAAAAATCAATGAACATATCATCGTGGACGCCCCGCTCCTGAACCACGAGCTCAACATTTCCGTGACATTCCTTGAGCAGCTCTGCAACCCGTACAATATCATCTCGCATCACCTCCTTCTCACCCGCAGTCACAAAGAAGTGATCAACAAACGCAGCGGAGCCAGTGAACCATTCCTGCGGCGCCTTTGCTGGCTCTGCGAACGCGTTATCTTCTTCGGAATACCCTCGTAAAAGCTCCTTTCCGTAATTCCCCAGTATACGCCGGTCGAGGAAATCAATCCCGTCGAATTGATCGAACGAATTGGCTTCGGTCGTGAAGGACATCCAAGGGGAGAAGAGTCCGATGGAGCGAATAGGCTGTGACGGGTTAAGGGAGGGGATGCCGGTATGAGGATGTAGCATGTTCGATATGACTTGGAGAACGAGGTTGCCGCCAGCTGAATCTCCTGCCATGAATAGATTCCGAGGTTCGACGCCGGAGTCCAAGATGAATTGGAGAGCCAAGGTAGCTTGTTTGGCGGGAGTTGGGAATGCTGCCATTGGTGCGAGTGCTGTAATGCGATCGCATTAATAGAGCATTCAAAAATGGGAATCCGTAGGACGGTTGAATGAAACGTACAATATGATAGAAGGGCGATTCCTATTTCGATGTCTCGTTTCTTGAGCTCTAGTTGAACGTACCGCCAGAAGGAGAGTAGGAAATCGGTGACAGGAAGGAAGTAACAGCCCCCTGGAAGAAGAAAGAAACAAAAATCAATTCGCTTAATTTTGTGCGCTTTTAAGAATAAATATACCATGGCAGAAGAATAGCACCCTATCCGTACGCCTCTCACCAATCCACAATACATGTGCATCCTCGCCGACATCGTCGATAACAGCCGGTATCCCGTTTTGCTTCGTCCACTTCCTATATGTAGCGATCGTCGTCCCGAAAATAAATTGCTGCTGTGCAACAGAGGTGTGTATCGCAGCGTATTTGAGGCAGCGTTCCCCGAGAACGCGCCTCAGAGACTTGGAGGTATGAGAGCTGACTAGGGCGGTCCAAAGTAAAATGACGGCTAAACGAGATTACTTAGCTTTGAGAGTTCAACATCGATGAAGAGATGAATTATTGAATGAAACGTACGAAGAGGAGCTAGGGATGCTACTAGGGTAAACAGTTGGTACCAAGGGAGCTCGCCGTACTTGCGTGGCATTGTGGGCGTTGTAGAGTAACAAAACGTTGATCGGCCTTTGCGCGCATTGACCAAATGAGACCGGCAAGCACGGCACCCCGCCGGACTGCTTCGAGTGATGCGGGGCACTTGCGGGGCTTTGCTATGTGAACGTTGAGTGATACTGGGTGATGGGAGATTTTTCCCGATGATCCTGAAGTGATCCCGCTTGATTTCCAGTGATGGAGGCTGTAGATACGCGAAATTGCCGTTTTTGCAGTTGATTCCACTGGAGTCCACTGGTTGACCAATAACTAGTGACCTTCAGTAGTTTTTGTTCGCTTTCCGTGAACACCATTCTTCTCAACCGAAATTTTCTAAACTCCAACTCTCCAGCCGCACTTGTATAACTTGTCGTGTACTTCGTGGGGCCGTGAGGTCGGAAGATCGAGATGAGCATTCGAACGTATCGTTCGGCATGCCAAATAGGTATTATATTACTTGCTTTCTTGGCAAGTCTTTATAGTCGGTGTGAGTATTTTCTCATTTGCAGACAAAAGAAAAAAAAAAACCGAGGTACCTGATGTACTCTGGGCTGCTTTCACAACGGGAACCCATACCATACCATACACAGCCCCAGTCCCCACCAAACAATCAAACAAACCTCACCGCGGCGCAAAAAACTCCCGATCCACCATAACCACCACCAACCCCGCATTCTCGGCCGCAAGTCTATCAACGCACCTCCTCTTCCCCCGCCAAACCTCATGCCTCGCCTCATTAGTAACACTACTACTCCCCGCATTTCCCCGCCGTCCCCTCGCATCCGCAAAACAATAATTCATCTCCACGCGCTGCAGTGCCGGGAACATCACCGCGAGGATGCCGGGGAAGCGCGGCGAGGAGACCAGGGCGGGGGATTTATTCAGAGTGAGGGCGGAGAGGGTGGGGAACACGAGGGAGAAGATGGGCGAGGAGGCAGAGAGGTCGAGGATGGCCCAGAGAGCGAGCTGTGTGAGGGGGGCGTGCGTGCTGAGGAGCTCGAGCGCGCGGTCGAGGTCGGAGTCGGGGAAGAGCTCGATGCTCGTCAGAATGGGGAATAGCAAAGACGACGAAGGGAATGAGGTGGGAGATGGGAATATATGGCAGACGTAATGCCCCAGCGCCGTGAGATGCGTCAGCCGCGGCAGCGTGAGGACTTTCGTCGTGGGGTAGAGCGGTTTCAGCGCCTTCGGGGACATGTACGTGAGCTGCGTGATGGGGTGGCGGTTCAAGAATAAAGTGGAGGCGGTGGAGGAGATGCACTCGGCGTAGATCCCCACGGCGTGGAGATTGGGGAGGGTGAGGTTCGCGAGGATGAAGGCCCATTCGAGCTGCGTGAGCTTCAAATTCAATAACAATGTGTGCAGGTCGAGGGAATTGACGACGACCATGCACCAGCGCTGGGGAGCGGGTGAGCCGCCGTTGAACAGCGGGTACGTCACGCTGAGGGACTTGATGCTGCGGATGGAGGGCGCCCATTGCCGCGTGCCGTCGTGGAACGTCGTCTTGGTGTACCTGTCACGCGTATAGGGGTTCCAGAGATACACTGATTTGGATTTCATGGTGAATAGCCCATCGTCTGCGATGAAGAGTCCGACTTCTGCGTGGCTGCAGAGACCGTGGAGGAGGCGGGGGACGAGGCCGCCGATGGTCCAGCCTAAAGGGCGTTCGATGATGTTGGAGTAGAAATCGAGGCAGAGTTGGCGGCCGGCTCCACCGAGGCGTCTTACCACAGCTTCGAGGCGGCGGAGGTCTTTCGACAGCGATATGGGTTGCGGGACAACGTAGCGGAAGAGGCTGACTCGGCCTTTGAAGAAGACCAAACCTAATCGGAGGGCGCATAGCGCTGCAGAAGATTTGATGGCTACGGAATCGAGAGCCGGTGGAATATCGTGGCGCAGCAGCAAAGTCTCGGTGGAAAGCTGGAAGAAACGATTGGAAAGGGCCGCGATGAGATGGAGACATTTGTCGTCGAGGAATTCGAGGATGACGATGAGAAGTTCGTTGGGGAGATTCGTCAAAGAAGATTCGGCAGCTTGTAAGAGATGCTGGGACCTCGCCCTGCTCAGAGACCAGCGGGCGAGACGAGAGGACATGGTGAACATTGTAGTAGTCGTCAAGATGGGGTCGGCTGGACAAGGCTGTTGACGCCGACAGGCACAGCGTTCAGGACAAGAGAGCAGACGTGGGAAAGTGTTGCTAATAACTCCGAATTCGGCCCGGTGAACCGTTTGCGGTTCAGTAAATTTTCAGTGAATGAGCAGTGAAGGAACGAACAGTAGATTCCGAAATGCCATGAAACATAACGGCGTTTTCATTTACGACCGGTGACCGACTTTGATTTGGGCTGTTCCAACACGAAATTCATCGCACGACGCACTGTCAAGAAACAAGATAAAAGACTGATAAAAGCAAGAAAAAACGGAGAAAACAGCCACACCGTGAAGAAATCATATACAGTGAACAAATTCTATGTGCAAGTGGAGCGGGCGTAGATGAGCTGTCCGTCGAGTCCGACACCATTCTTCACAGCAACTACCGCCTCGCCACTTTCCGCTTCTTCAGACACTCCGGCTTATGTTTCTCCCAATCCGCCCTCTGACACCCGGCACTACAATACGCCGTCTCCCCACACGCAGCGCACGCCTTGACCTTCCCGCCCCACGCATCCAACCTCGCTTCAATCTCCTTCTCCCTCACCCCCCGCACCCTCACCTCCCTCAACCCCACCAACGCATCCTTCTCCGGGCACCCCTCCGCACAACACCCGTAGAACTCCAGACAATCCCACCGCGCTGATATCGTCATGTTGAACCAGTGATATCGCCGCGACGTGCTGCGCGGCATGTCGACGTAGCTCTGGAGGAGCTTGCGCCAGTCGGTTTTATTGCGCATGCGGAGGCCGTCTTGCTTGATGCGGTGTGCGATGTAGTAGAAGACGACGGGGGTGTGGTGCGTTTCGCGGCGAGCGGCTCTATTGAAGGGCGCGAGGCCGTAGAGACGGTATATGTTTGAGAATGCGTTGAGGTATATGGGTGTTACCTGGGAAGGAAAGCTGAGCGAACGATGATGAGTTGAGGATAATGTAGGAGAGGCTTACCGCGAGATCTGGTGTCTCGTCTTCTAGCTTCTGCTGCAATTCACGTGTTATGGCTACGAGCGAGGCGGGCGTTTGGTTATCCCATGCCTCGTCTGGCAACTTTTTCAGAACGTCTTCGCACAAGTCTTTGCACGCGCTGTTTATCTAGTAAAATACATCAGAGGCGGAACGGGGAGGGGATTAGTGGACAAACCCAATCCCCAAACAACGCACCCAATCCACCAGCATGACTGAATTCGATAAGAAGTGGAGTGGACCAATAGATCGGCCTCATCGCGTCCGTTAGTGTATCGCCCAAAGTCAAGCGCAGCGTTTTGCTCGTCGACCAATGAACAAGTCGATCCATCGCCTTACTTGCCCAGCGCTTCTCGTCGTCAGCGCTCCCCGCATGCTCTTGCATAACAAACGCAACCGCGACGTCGCCGAGGAACCAAGCCAAGACGTGTGCGGCTAGATCCTTCTCCGCAGCTGTCTCCGCCTCGCCCGCTGCCATACGATCAGAATCCTCTGCCTCGACGTCGGCTGCGACGCGTTTTTCGATCAACAGAGCGGCCTTGCGGAAGCCGCCGACGTCTAGTTCGTCGTCGAGTAAGAATGTCTCGAGCTCGCGACCGCCGACGTCCATCGCTGCGCGCAGTCGCGGTGGATCGAGCTGCAGACACAGGCCTACCTGATGCAGCGTGATGCCAACGTTGAACATCTGCGGCCAGTCGCACAAAGTCAGGTCGGGATGGAGCCGCTTTCCGACATGAAAGTCGTAAAATACGCGAAGGAGGTGACGGATGCGTTTTAGCAGATAGGGTAGCTAAATAAATGAATCGTTAGCTAGCTACACCCTTGATATCTTGCAAAAATGACCATAAACTTACCTTGACCATCTCCGGCTTTCGACGCGGGTAATCTCTCCTCACGATTGAGTCCACCATATCCAGACAATACATCATCCCATCCACAGTAGGCGGATTCCGGTGCGGTCCCGGCCCCGCCTCCAATAATGCAGTCCCCCCCATCGCAGTCGCAAGTTTAACGCCCATCCTTGCCATTTCACATCTCTCCGCGATCCTTTGCTCCAGAGATCCCGTTTTTCCTTGTTTTCTCGACGCCGCAGCGACCTGTGGCATGATGCCGCTGCCTACTTTCGTGAGAGCTTCGAGCTGGCTCCAGAAGTTTTCGTCTTGAATGTTCGCTAGTATATCTGCGGGGATGGACATGGGGGGCATTTTTGAACGAAAGGAAGGCAACACAACAGCGACCACGCGTTTTTGGTCGGGAATCGAAGACAAAGGGAGAGTGACGCGTGACTGAGTCACGGCGAACGCTAACGGCACATCAACGCGATGTTGTTCAACGCCGTGAGAGATAAATATAAATAAATTGTGGTTGAACTCAAGTTGAACTCGAGGTTAACGAATGCAAAAAGGCCAGAAATATACCAGGGGAAAAAGCTCATTATAGCTGATGCGGTGTCAGATAACACAACGCAAAATTAGTTTTCTACTATCTCTGCCATCCTTTTCAACGTCTCGAATTCCTGGTTGCCCGTTGCTTGGCAGAGGGCGTAAAATTTGGATGATGTATCGGAGAGTAGAACCGAGGGTCTATACCATGTCAAGAATAAATAAGCAAAATCTCTGCATCCTGAATTTCCTCACCTATCGAATTCAACAATCTTCCCTTGATCCAACAGCATGACCTGAGAGAGCGGTCAAGACACAGCAAGCGATAGCGAGTGATAAACACTCACTCGGTCATAGCCGATGACGGTTCTGAGACGATGAGCAATACATAGCACGGTACTGTCTTCGAATTCACTGGAAGAAATAAGAATTGGATGCGCCAAAGCTAAAATCGAGCGGCGAACTTACTCGCGAATAGTTTTACTGATCAGCTCGTCAGTGGCGTAGTCGACGCTACAAAACTCAGCCAAAATTGTAGAGATAAGAATGAGGGATCAGATGTACCTAGCAGTAGCCTGTCCTTCCGTCAGAGAGCATGCAGAATCAAAAGATCACTGTGATTGATTCTCACCTCATCCATGAGAAGGATTTTAGACCGCTTCAGAATCGCACGAGCCATGCAAAGCAATTGCTTCTCCCTGTTAATCGTCACATTGCAGAATAGAATGGTTTATCTAGAACAACCTACCCGGTGGAAAAGTTCTCGCCGCCTTCGGAAACAGGGGACTCCAGATTTCGAAATAAGTTGGGGTTGACGTTATCCACGCCTTCGGTGTCTTCCGATTGTAGGAGATGGACTCGACGAAGAGCCTCAAACTTGGAAGGAGGCGAGCTCAGTGAACATGAATTAATTCTCTTTGCATAACGTACAATCACAGAGTCCGGATATTCACCGAAGACATCGAGGGTGGTTCTGATGGTGCCGCTCAGAATTGTAGGATCCTCTAAAGCGCAGTTCGATCAGACTCGGTCTGAGTTGAAACGAGATACGAACGTGGAATGATTGTCAAACGACTACGTAGGTCTGTGAGACCGAGTTTCGAGATGTCGCGTCCATCGATGAGGATTCTGCCTCTGTGCGCTTCGACGAACCGGAAAAATGCCAGTGCGAGAGTACTTTTGCCCGAGCCTCGATTCGAGAACCGTAAGACTCTCGCTTCGAGGATAATGAAGGATGAGTCCGTACCTGTTCTCCCCAAGATACCGATCTGGAAAGAGTGATATATAAATGTGCACTTGAACGTCGAAGATCGGAATACCTTTTCACCAGGTTTGATCTCAAAATTCAAATGGTGAAGTACATTCGGCAGATCAGGCTGCCCAAAGAAGTTTGAATGAAGAGTTACTCGAGCTGTTGAGCAGCATATCCAGAACGACTCACAGCATATCGAACATCCAAATTTTCGCATCGAATACTCCCGTTCAGTGGCCACGAGGGATCCGGACGCGGTTCGATAATTTCTGCCGGCTCTCGCTCCAAGTCGGAATATTCTTTGACGCGCTCCAGACCGACCTCCAAGAATTGTCGTCAGAAATATTACAATCTTTCCGTCAAGGTAAAACATACCATTGCTTGCTCGAGGCTGACGAATTCTCGAATCTATGAATCGTCAGAACTGAGGCATTCAAGAAACTGAGCGCATACTAGGGAGACAAGATCATTCGTTATCTGTCTCGTTAAATAGTGAGCAATATTTCCTGACACATGCGCCTGCATACCGTGTTGGAAAATGCGAGTGCAACTCCGGCTAAAGCAGCGGGTATATTTCGGTTGTAAACCGCCAACAAAGCCAAAAACGCTAGCAAGAGTGTGAATCATCTCCGTCAGACTACCATTCATTAACCAGCACACCTGTGGTGATGCTCGACATGCAAGCCATTCGGATCTACAGGCAACGATAAGGACGGCATCGCGGGCGGGGCTGGTGGAAACTTGATACCGAAAGCCATCGATTGACGCCCCACACCCAATATGCCGGATTGCAATTCTATGTATCACGGCTCAACAAAGCGAATCAGCTTTGAATGAATGAAAGCTCACAGTATCAACCGCACGAAGCATATCCCGAAGGAACTTGGACGAAGCGCCAAATGCACGAATGACGGTCACGCCGGCGATAGTTTCCGAGTACATGGTATAAAGTGGGGAACGCGTCTGGAAAAAATCATTTCCATCGAAATTCCGGGAGTACTGTATAATGAGGAACAACTCGCACCACCGAATCTGTAGCTTATCAGACTCGGGCCGGAAGATGAGAGGATGGGTTGTTACCTATTCGTCTCAGATCTCTGCAGGTTTGACCGTATACCTACCAAACGTGAGCTCCATATTCCGATGAAATGAGGTCGATATACACTTGCCTTTGCAACTGAGGAGGAAGGAGAAATCAAACAGAGCAATAACACGCTAGCACTTTGCATACTTTGATAATAAAAGAAGGAAAGAAAGCAAACTCCAACTACGAACGGAAGCCCTCCGATGACACTCATGATAAGGATGGCCATCTGCGTGTTGGTTCAGAGGGCTTCAGTTCCATACTGTTTGAGGCAGCGCTCACTGTCGAAGAGAGGAAGAATATGGTTGTTCTGGCAAAATTTATCGGAAGAATGCTGTCAATACCTACCAAATATTGTGAGATATCGAATGGGGCAACAGACTTTCAATACATCACCTTCAAAATCTTTGCCAAATCGATTAAGCACACGTCCTCGCGAGACGGTGTCATGAAACCGGACGGGAGCGAATAATACTGTTTCAAGAAGATCTATTGCATTGCGCTCAGTGATGGCGGGAGACGATGAAAAAATCCACATTGTCCACTGACTTTGATACAGAATTGTCGATGCATGGATAGATCCGTGAACTGAACGCGTCCCGATCAGTACAGTCCATTCTTGAACAAAGTTCACGCACAGAGGACGAACAACCGGACGAGAGTGAAGAGTAAACCTGCCATGCCCCGTAAATACGAATGAGCGAAATAATGTGTCACCCACCTGTGGACATAATCTTGACACGAAAATACAATTACTGAGATTCAATGGAAATTCGAGTGAAAGACTTGCCGCAGCATAAACAGATATATAGAATATCGCTTTGTTTGAGCCACCGTCACGCGACCAATAGCTCAACCAGCCATTTTCCAGGACAGGTACGAGCGCAGCTGCAACGAAAACCAAGACAAATCCAATCCAATACCAAATGTAGCCGCCTGCGTGGATGTACGTCTTCCAAACAGGCAGAGCTACTCGTCCAATTGCACGGCCCTCGTCTTCAACGAACTTCCGTGGTGGTTTCCTTCCAACTTCGGATGTCGGAGGCGCTGTAATGGAGGTATCGTCGAGAGTCTGCTGAACTATGGATTCGACTGTATGCTCCTCCTTCACCGCCTGCATTTCTGCGGCGGAAGAATGAACGAGACCACGCATTGCCTCTGAGCGTTCGAAGTCCATTCCAGACCCTTGGAACTGCACCTGCCCATTGTCAAGCGCGACTACGTAGCCCGCACCAGGTACGCAAAGTTGGACGTGATGCGAAACGAGAATCACGGTCCTTCCCTCCATCAATACACCTTTGAGGCATGAGTGGTACAGATGACGAGCGGTATGGGCATCCACTACAATTCGAGTCACTCAGCGCAATAATCAACAGAGTCCGAGGTAGTCATACCAGCTGAGAGTACATCGTCCAAGAGCAGGACCGAGGCGCGGGAGTCTGAGCGTACAATATCAGAAGCACAAGTAGAGCGCTGAGAGAGAAGAAATACATACAGACTGCCCTAGCGAGCGAGACTCTGGCCTTCTGTCCACCTGAAAGATTTACCTGATAAATAGAACGAATGCATGGTAAGTAGGAGCAATGGCGATTAAAAGCGATTGTACGCACCCCTCGCTCACCGATTTCAGATTCGTCCCCATCCTCCAAGATCCGCAGATCACTAACCAACGCACAGACCTGAACTAATTAAATACGGCTGTTATCTGACGCATCAAATTCTGACCTCCAGAGTACGCTTATACCGCGCCGCAACGTATGGCAAATTGAAAAGAATATTTTCTACAGCGACAAATGAAATATTTTCATTAGCGTGGGGATTCAGATCTATGGACATGCTGACCTTTGATGGACGCATTTTGAAGCCAGGCAGTCTATGTCCAGGGTGAATCACCTGAGTTAGGAATGGATTCCACACGCATCGTCAGGACTCACCTGCGGTACATAGGCAACGAGTCCTTCAACGATCCAGTCCTCCTCGTTGATCGAACCAGAACCCAGGGCAAGAGCGTTGACTGGGGACCTGGAGAACACAATGCGACCTCTAAGAATGTCGGCTTCCCCAAGTAAAGCTGGCAGGATAACCCGGGGAATTGAGAGATAGCTGAGAAGGGTATGAGTGAAGTACCCACCGAGAAGGAGAAGACTCTTTCCAGAACCGAGCTTCCCGCAGACGAGAGACAACTCGTTGCGGGGAAATTTCAGTGATAGATCTAGCAGTTTGAAGGTGTTGATCCTTGTAGAGGAGTTCGAATCCGACGCTTTTTCTTGCTGTGGCCACGTAACATCGCATCCGTGAAACGCAATATCCCGAGCAACTGCTGAAGCAACCGTAAGATCGACTTCGGATGTGTCGAAGAGGTACTAGGACAGAAGTCAAGACTCAATCCTGTAGAGACGACAATAGCTACCTTCTCGATACGCTTCAAGGAAACAAGGCTTTGCAGAAAGGTGATGATCGTTTGCGGTATTGAAGACAGCGCGAATCTGAGCGCATTGAATACTGGAATCCAGAGAAGTTAGAAAAGCCTGTCAAGAAAACATGAAGACAATATGCAAACCTATGATCTAAATCCAATCCTCACTCGGGGTCGGTATTACTAGAGAAATGACCTACGCACCGAGGTAAACGCAATGGAAGGGGTCAGCGTTTCTCCACGGATGACTGCGAAATGATAGAACGAGACCAGAGTAACAAGGATTGGCATCAAAGCCCTGTGTGTGAAGCAGCCGTTATTTTCATTACTACAGGACGCAGGCGGAACAGACATACCAAAGACCTGTCAACAAAGTCTGCAGGATGAAACTCAGACGTTGATATTTCAATTCGTCAAGCCGAATTTTCATGATTCGCTCCATGAAACTGCGTTCCCAACCCATGTACTATCGAAATTGTGAACAATTACGAACCGTAACGAGAGGAGGAGGGACGACTAAACCTTCAGCATACGAATCGCGCCGAGAACCTTCGGAGATTCAAAAAAGACAGACTTGGAGAAATCGACCACGAAGAAGGGGGAATCGAGCTCACCTCATTCATCAAACCCATCCTCTCGTCTCTGGACTTCATGAGATTACTCTGATATTCTGCAATTATGTATATCCCATCATCAAATCTTTTCATAGAGAGGAACTACGAGCCGCACTGGAAACCGATTTTCCCGCAAAATGATTCAACGGGAGGAACAAAAGGACCGCGCCGAGGCCGAACAAGCAAGAAACACCAAGCATGTTATAAAGAAATGCCGTGGCTATGGCGATTTCGATAGGTGCGTCTGCAATACAGACTCGAATTGAATGGTAGGGAAGAATCAGTTCATCAAAAACGCACCAACGAAAGAAAAAATGTGATCAGCCAGGCTGGCAACACGGTCGACATCGGTCGTCCTCATTGAATCGAGTCAGTGAAACCCAATTTTTGGTAAACTTGACGTACATGAGCGTCATGACTTGCGCTTTCGATCGCGTAGCCGATTCTTCAGCATTCGAGTCTGATTTCTCTGGAGTTGAACTCGAAACCGCATCTTTCTTCCTCAACGTCTTGTCAAAAAGCACCGTGTTGAGCTGAGTGCGGATGCGCGGCTGAAGAGTTGCGGTGCAGACGGACCACAGCTGACCTGTGAGTGGATTAGAGAATTTATATCACAAGAATATCATACGCACCAGCAACTGTACATGTCAAACACGAGAAGTAAGTAAAATTCAAGTAAAATTGACAACGACGAAGTGGAACTTTCAACGCACCGATAAACACCAAGAAATCCGAGCCCAACAAACACGTAACCCAAAACACCCCCCAGCGAACCCGCTCGCGACCCGGGTCCGCTTCAAGGTATTGGAGCACTTGACGCATGAAGAAAGGCGGGAGATAATATACGGCAGCGTCGATGACTGCGAATATGAGGAGAGCAATAATCAAAGCCGAGTTCACTTTCACGACCTGTGAAGCGAGATGCAAGCCCGAGCCGACGTGAGGCTTCCAGAACGCTGGGATCAATTCAGACGACAGGACGCGTCTCATCGATTCGTAATTATTTGTAGCCCTCATACTGGCCGTTAGAATCGGCAAGTCACCGATTTCGAGCCTGGCTTGAGCGGAAGTAGTGTTGCCCAGCATGACGACCTTCGTCGAGTAAGAGAAGAACAGGGTGCTCCAAGGTGAAGCACCGTATACGCCAGAGACGTTGTGTTGTTCTTGGTTCGTAATGTCTTCCACGATCTTGCCGGAATAAATGGCGGAAGGCGGAAAGTGGAGGTCGGGACCGCAAGGCGTGTTCATTGCCACCAGAAATGTCGCAAATAGGAGGAAGAGAGCGGTGATTGGGAACAGAGACCGCACTTCTTGAGTGTCAGAGGAAGCGGGCAAGACCAAGGAGATGCCTGAGAGGAGCGAGGCGACAAAAGATAGCGTCGTCAGATGCCAGACGGACTCTGTGTGAAGAGTTACAGATTGACGCTGGATCGAGAGGGTGGCGATCAAGAAGAGATAGAGGGAAAAGCTGAGGCTCCAAGCGTGCACGAAGGTATGCTCGGCCCCGAACCCCAATTCAAAAGCCAGACGAAAAGCATGGAGCAGTACTAGAAGGAAAGCGACTGCGGATAGAATGATTTTTCTACGTCGCATCTACGGGCTCTTCAGTTCGACCATGCAAGTCTGAGCAAGGACACACGGCTACCTGAGCCCAGAAGCGTTCTTCCTGAATAGGGTAGCCGTCAAGGTGGTCTTCGGCTGTGATAATCTCGAACGGGTCCACGTTCTTGTCGGGGCACCCGTCATCGTGAAGTGGAAGAAAGATCTTTCCTTCTCTTTTGTGGAGGTGGAGTAAAACAGCGCTGACAGCTGCGAACACGTTGAGGGAGATGGCAATTTCGAGCTCGTATGGTGGCATGATAAGCACTGGCAGCGGGTACAAGTCGAGCCCGTTTCAAGTTGTATGCTTATAAGGCTTATACTGGAGCCTGGGTAGAGTCGACCGGTATCAGCGCGCTCGATAAGGCGGAGGGAAGCGTACACGGCACGATCCGAGATTCCGAATCTCAGATAACAGTTTCAAGTTCGACGATGATGAGTTGGTTGGTAGCACAGTTGTCAGGATGCAGAGATGGTGGGTTAACAGCAGTGAGCATCTGACCATCTCAGCATTTACGGACAGCATGTTTCACAGGACGTCAATCGCTCTGTGATCAATCTGAACGCACCCACGGTGAGAACGGGATATGGTAGTCAAAGAATAGGGAACGAACCTGGGTTTTCCCATTTTTTCGAGTTCTTTACGACTTTCCGAAAACCCGGAGGCGCATTCAGACTGCTCTTCCTATAGATTCATCATGAAAAGTCAGGGACAACGCAATGGGCCGCTGTTTTGGACCAGGATAAGAAGCACGGAACGTTTTTCCGCTGACAGTGATGATTCTGCCGCGATGATTGAATGATTCAATGAGACTGCCACAGAAGAAGACTTGGCCGAATGCTGACTTCCTCAAATACCAGAAAGCGAAACACTAGCGAAACATCCAAACAGTCGGTTCTAAGATAGTTTAGCATCTCGACAATATTCTTGTAAACGCCACCTACCGGTTACGATTGAGACTTGAGGACCGCACTGGCAGCCGTCGGCCCAATCGGCGGTATAAGTATCACTGTATCAGAGGGAAGCGGAAAAGTAGTAGCCAGCTAGAACGTCGATAAAAGTTTGAACGGCACGGAGCATCCGCCCTGTTAGATGGCCTAGACAGTAACTGAAGTCGAGAGGAAGAAAACCAGAGAACAGTAACGTGGTGGAAGTGGGAGAGAAGGAAAATGATCCCAAGAACACAGCCATCGGCAAACTGCCAAATTCCCAGGGTTGTGATCGGGTTTAAAGACTTCACTCAGGTAGGGAGCCCGAATTGCCAGCGTTCGCCGCCCTGATATTGAAGTAGGGTCGTCAATTGATCCGCCTTCTCAATTCTTGAGTAGTCGGCGTTGATCGCATCATGCGCGCGCGCGCGCTTTCCAGGATCCAGGATTCCTGGAATTTGGAAACAAATAGAACGGCCAGTGAGCGACCGCAATGGGTCTTTTTTCACTGAATATTGGGGTCTCGTAATTTGACACCGATTTCGCTTTGAATTCTTTTCGTACACAATGGGTGTTTGATTCCAGACCACATCGGGCAATCAAAGCCGATCCAAGAATCGGCCAGAACTTGAAAAATCGCCGTCAAAAGTAGGTACCGTATAATTTCGTTCAATTCCGAATTCGGATGTCCCGCGTCAGGCAACCCCGTGTCGATCCGAACTTTGGGTTTTGGTCCCGCGTCACAATGGTCGTTGTCGAACGTCTTGGGCGTCACGATGAGAAAAAAAATGTCCAAATCGTGCAAAAAAGAGAATATTTTGCGGTTTTGGACTTTTTTTTCTTCGAAATTTTTGCGCCTGGTCACGCAAAATTTTCCGTTTGTCGAGTTGTCGAATCGGTTCCACGGGGTCACGCCTCACACCCCCTGTCGAATTGAACGTCATTATACGGTAGTTTAGGCGCGACACAATTTTATTGAGGTGTATTAAGAATTACTGCAGGGCAAGAAATGAGTCAGTAAATCCGTGGTCCGACAAAAAAATCGGCGGTTACCGTTCAAGGCCCCGGGCCGGGATTTCAACGGTCAAGTTTGACCTGTCACCTCTGCAAGTCCTGACTTAGTCAGATTCGTGGTATAGAAAGTCTAGCCATTTTTCTACGCTCGTAAACAAGGAAGTAGAAAGAAATTTCGGTTTCGAGTGCGCAGCGTCTGAAAGGTTCGACATCACGCAGTCCGCAGCAAAGCAGCTGAGTTAAGTACGCAGCACACCAACTCCAGCCGCAGCGAGCATATCTGCCATGTACCTTGTGCGTACCCCACCCGACCCCGCTCGGGGTAGCATGATAGTGTACCTTCGGATAATCGACTTCCCCTTCCAGAATCCAGCGCTAGATTCAAATTTGGTGCGGTGATTTTGACGAAATTCTCAGTTCAATTTGAAAAAACAAACAACAAATTCCTCACGGTTTGAATGGGGGGAGGAAGACGCCAGTCCTTTCTTCCTGTCTCGGATTGGCGTCAACATTCAGATATCCAACTCGAGGCTCGAGCAGAGAATTTCGCACGAAGTTCCGGCTGCCGTTCCGAAGCCAAATTGATCGAAATCGAAATCATTGATGACAGCACCGCGCTTGACCTCCGCCGTACTCATGACTGACGGCCACCTACCGTTCATACTGCCTGTACCTGCAAAATTGCAGAATTGGATCCTCGTATTGCGATTTACCAAATAACATAAAGATCCGGAAGCGGAACGCCCTTTGGGGCAAGTCGGACCTCGACGACTAGGTATATACAGCTTAATCTCAAACATTTCAAGTTCATAACAAGAAGCGTGAAGTAATTCAACTCTAGGTCTGAGAAATGAAAGCCTTAAACTTCCCCAATTGAAAACGGGGGGTACTCCGTTTTATTTCTACGCGCCTACGGCATGTCGAAATGGCTGCGGACAACCTGGTGCTTCATGCCTGCGGCTCCGAACGTGAATTAAGCCCCTCGTAAGATATTCGCCGATCCGCATGTCCTTTTTGAGCCAGTCAGATCATAACGCGCGCTGGGCAAGGGCAAAATTTGAATGTATCAATCAATACAAAGGTAAACACACATTGCCGTCAATATATACCCACCCGCCCTCGAACCTGCTTTATAATGTCCATTCCGGCGCCCATTCCGTCACAGCAACCTTCTCCCCAATGACCACCTTCCCCCGCCGCCCCCAGCCCTCTCCTTCGCGACATTCATTGTCATCCGACGACGCCCATTCCATCGCACATTCCGTAACTTCTACAGCTCCACTCACTGCCGCCTACCGTCCACCGCAGAAAGATTTCGCCGCTGCTTTCGCGGCGCTACAGGGCCAATATGGCATGGGGGGCGACCTACCTACGCCCAGTGGTGGTACACCGCCCAAGAAGAAGAAGAAGGAGCGGCAGGAACCCAAGCCCTCGTCGCTCCGTCCAGGCTCTACCTCTCATGCCCAGTCTCCATTGGCGTCCGGGTCGAGTAGCGCCCAAAGAAGACGCGCTAGTCTCGACACAGGCCGAGCATTCGCGTCGCATACAGCTGTAGAGGACGGTTCTCCACTACCGGCATCGCAAGGAGCAGGAACCAGTGCAGGGCGGGGAGGTAAAGATGCGTCGTCGTCGTCGGGCTCTAGGCTGAAGAGAATGTTTGGGTTCATGGGGAAAGGTACGTGGGCCCCCCCCTCCTCTTCCGCTCGCTCTAACCTTCCATCGCCCAGACAAGAAATCGAAATGACTCATGATAGTCTCGTCGAACCTCGTCACGATGTACTTTCACTCTCCCCGTCTGCAACGCAACTCATGTATTCGCCGTTCCACGTATTCATTTCTGCTCTGGCAATAAACAAGGTCTTTCCTCGTTATCTCGCAACGAGTCAGTTCTCCCGGCGAACATAAAAATCTTTGTCCAGAAAGAAGATGACCTGCCGTGATTTCCACCAGTGTGAGACCCCTTCAAGCGCCCAGAACATTCAATCCACGGGAAGAAATTCAAACGATCAGAGAGATAATTAGAACAAGCGCTGGCACGAACTTACGAATTGAAGCCACAAATACCAAGGTCTAAAACTACCGCAGTAACTGTACCTGCTGCGGCCCTCGAAAACCGGTACGGTACGCGAAATTCGCCGACTTCTGCAATTATCGGCCTATTGAATATGCTGCACTAAAAGTCTATTCAGCACACAAATACAGTGAATCGCAAGGATCAGATACAAATATAGAGGTATTGCTCGCTGCCACGATGAGTCCCGCGCCGTGAGCGCAAAGCATAAGCCACCTTTCATCTGGTAAGCCCATCCTGCTCCCAGCCCAATGCCTCCTCGCCGAAATTCGAATTGTGCTGATATCCAGGAATGTCGGTCGTAGGGCACGTTGCTGTATCGCAGACGCTCGTCGTAACACCGATCCAATCAGCTGGAACAGAGACGTATTTTCTTGTCTGATGTGTTGTCAGATGAATGCAAGATTGATGACGAGCAGAATTGTCGCGATGCTGAATCAGGTTAGCGAATTAGCGAAGAAGCAAACAGAAATCAAAACTAACGCGAACCCTCTCGGAACCCGGTTTTATATTGCGAGATCTTGAATCCCGGACCACAGCGCTCAGACCAGCCCGCTCACGAAACCGGAAACGCAAAGCGCAAAGAAAAAACAAAGTGAAGCAATGCAATCCCGTATTGCTGATTCTTGATATTGACGTAGGGAAGGCATCGGGAAGGCGACTGCAAATTCTGGACGATGCATTACGACGAAAGGGGTTGAGGAGCGGCGAGGACCCTCTCAGTCTTGATGTTCGCTCATTAGGTGCGTACTACTGGAAGACAGACAGAGCGCCGCCGCCCAGCGCTTTGATTTCCTCGAGCAACACCGCGCTTCGCTCTCGCGTGGCACCAAGCGCCCAACAGATCCTCACAGCGGTCAATATAGCTGCCTCGTTCGTCCCATTATTACATCCTCAGACCAACCTCGGACATCCTGGAGGCATTCAGCACGGCTCGAGCATGCATCATTAGCGACTTGCGCGTGCCGCCGGTCATATCCTCAAAACAGGTGGGGTCGACTCGAAAGGACACCACATATTCTCCGGACAGCAGTGCCAGCACCGACGAACAAGCTCACTTCCCCGTCCCCAGCACTCACACAACGCAATGCCCTCCTCGTAGAACAGCCTGGACCAAATGCCATCTTCATCCTTCCTACCGCCCTGTCCGGCCCGCACCCCTCATGCTCCCGACGCGCACCCGACCCAAAAAAGCACACGCAGCAGCGAGAGAGCATGTAGAGAAATACATCCCGGGCCATCCGCTAGGCCAGTGGTTAACGGTGGGAGAGCTGAGCCATGAAACGCGTGGATGGGGCTGCTGACTAAGCAATCATTACAAGCCAAGGATGAGTCGCGTCGAAGCACTTCATGCCAATGGGAAACAGAGCTACTGCACCATATCTTAGAACCAAGTATGCACCGCGCGAAAGTCGAGAAAAGGCGACAAGACGGGTACGAGATTCAAGGGCGAGTTTGTGGTGGACGGCCAGCCGCCGGCTAGTGTGCGACCTAGAGGACCAGCACTGGAGAATCGTACAACGAGGATATCCCGGGGCGTCTGACGCCGAATATGATGAGCGACGGGGAACGACACCGTGCCCTGAAAGGCTGCGAGATCGTCTAGACGGGCATCGGCAAGCTAGACTGGGTATATGGTGAGTGAGGTCGATTATATACACGAGTAAAGACTCTTACTGAGGGTTCGACAGACAAAATCCCGCTCGATGTCCTCGCGAAAAGGCGAGGGAAAATTACCCGCTCACGCAACCAGAGAAAACAGCGAATAATTCCGTCTCGTAGATTATCCCCTCCAGCGTCACCCATCGGAGCGGACACCGAGACAAGATCATGGCGCGTCGATGACGAGCCTCGGGATCAATCATATTCGTGCCAACCACGGCATAGATGTGGCGAAGTGTTCGCTGTCGATGCGATGCAGCGCGGCGAGAAGGCGAGCTGAAGAAAAGGGAGCAGCATGATCTGCCTGGCGCTCTCAATCCGGTGCAGCTCGGGTACTGAGCGGGTGAGGGCAGAATGCATGGACAATCTTCGAGGTCAGAGTGGCGCCCTCCAACGCCTTCCTCGTTCCCTTCCTCAACCCCTCGTTTCGCCTCTCCTTGATCTCTCATCCGCACTGCACCACAGGCCCCGCAAACCCTCACCGCCTAAACCGCCGCTCGGCGCTATCAAATTAACTGCTTAGTGCACCGCAGGACCGGGCTGCGGTGCACATATACCACAATCTGAGATGCGCCTCTCCTCAGACCTGTCCACCCGCTATTCCTAGAATGCATAGTACCCCGACAACGGAGGCGACAGATACATCCGTTCGTCGCATACTGGCATACCCCTCGTCTGCGTTCTTCATTGCGTTGTCGCCGCACCGTCCGCCGGCCCGCACCCTTCATGCCCCCAACGCCCGACCACTCCAGCGCACCGCACGCAGCAGCAAGCGGGAACATTAAGAAAGGCATCCCGGAATATCCGCTAGGCCACCGGTAAACGGTGAGAGATCTTGGCCATGGAATGCATATGGGAAGCCTGCTGACTAAGCAATGATTCCATCCAGAGGATGGTACGCCGAAAACGACGAGTTGCGCGAACAGAAAGAGATTGAATATGGATACGAGCAGTGTCGTAGTAGGTTGCGCACGTCGGTGGTCGGCTGATGAAAGCTAGATACGCTACGGCCAGCAAGATCGCAGCAGCGGCGGCTACTGCAGCTGAAGTACACGTCAACGGGAATATGTCGACGCGTCCGGTGGGCTGGCGTGGAAGACGGCGATGGCTGGCGTATCGAGTTCTTTGCGCAGGATGTACGTCCTGCTGGCTAGAATCGAATGATATGATGAGTGAGGTCCGTTATAAGGAGCAGAGAGAAACTCTTACCGAGAACCTCGCAAGAACTCCCGCTTCGAGATTCAAGTAGCCCACCCAACTCCTCCAGCGCCGCCATACCTCCTCCCTACTTCGTCTCCAGGATACCATCCAGGTCCATCCTTCACCTCCTCCCTTCTCCGCATAGACACGAAACGCAGGGAGGAGTATGCTGCATGCAGGACACGACCCCAAAGCGGGAGCCTGGTAACATGTTAGTATGGCGTAAGGGAATGGAAAGGATGCACAGACAAGCACTCGCAGCGAGAGAGGGAAAGGTGAAGACGTCGTCGATGGCCCTGGCGTAGTCGTACTCGTGTCAAGGCGCTCAATGCGAGACGACACATCTCTTCCGCTGAACCTATGGGCAAATGCGAAGCGTGGATGCGAGGAAGAGCAGGAAAATCTGAAAGAGACAGACGAGATGAGGTCCATCAGATAGGGAAGAAGAAGAATGCGAAGGCATACGGGAACCGCGATCCACCTCTGACCTCGTTTGATGTCTCTACTAGGAGCGTCATGAGGACGGCGCGTTGCCTCCTGCTTCTGATATCCAAAGCCATGCGGGCGCAGAGAATAGCGCTTGGGGAGGGTGGCCGCAAAAGCCTGTTGACGTGGCTCGCGAGGCGATGTGTTTACGCTATCCAGTGATTTGCCCGCTGCTGCGGGAATGAAACTTCTGGGGCAAATCAGGACGTCGAAGATTCGGCGAGGGCTGTGAACGCAGCAGAACGCCTGCGTAGTTATTAGTAATACTCGACCAAGGGACGACAGCATAACGCACTAGTTTCATAAATCCAAGGGGTATCAGTAGGACTAAAAGCCAGACACGGAGGGAATGGGGGCACGAGTGCGGGGGGTGGATGGCCGCGAATGCGAGGGGGAGCCGGAGTGGAGCGCGGCACCGGTGCTGGATCCATACACCGTTGACGCCAGAGAATAGACAGAGCCCTGCGACGCAGATCAGCGACCGAAAACGAGATGGTAAATAGAGAAAAGCAAGTTGATAAGGAAGAGGGTTGCTTTGGTAAAGCGCCAGCAGCCAGAGAGGCAAGAAAAAAGTTCGAAGCGATAAAAAGGCGAGAAAATAAAGACAAGAGTGACAGACCGTACATCCTGAGATTCAAATGCCGTCTCTTCTACACGCATCCCAGCAGTTCCCATGAAGCGCTTCTTCCATCCCCGCCTCCTCCCCTCGCAAGTGAACTTGAAGGTTTGTCAGATCTTCCAAACATTCGGCGACTGCCTATGGTTACCACGACCCCCTGGGGGTATGAGGACAGAGTGTGAGCTCGTCTGAGCAGCTAAAGTCGATGGCTCGCTCTTCCTGAACATCTTGAGTCTAGGACTTGAGCTGCGGGGACGTGATTTGGACGTGGTCGAAGAGAGGAAGGCCAGACGTGGAAGCCAAACAGCGAACAACAACCGACACCAAATACCGTGCCTAATGCAGCGATTCACCGCCTTCTCCTCAAAAAGGAAAGATTTTTTTTTTCGAATGTTCTAGTCTCACAGCGGCTAAAATAAGTCCCTTTATTTACCGAGTAGGGCTACTCCGTGCCGCAATGCATTCCCACCCGTGTCATGCCGGCGAATGGCTTTGTGATTTGTGTTGGACTGCGACGTAGGCCAATTGCGTTGGAATAAGCAGATCCACCAAAATCCTCAACATTCTAAATATTTTCTGAGAACGATTCCTTCGAACTAAATGTGGCTCAAACCACACTGCTCCGACTTTCGAAGTCCCGACTCTTGCAAGATATAATCGACGTTTTATCAACGTTTTATGGTCGCATTCGAGCACAAATTATTATAAAACAAAAAAATCACTGATAGCACAATATCGATAGATCTTCCATGTAGAACGCGAAAATCAGTGCCTGCAGTCCGACACATGTCACACAAATTTTACCGATCTACCAGTTTAGTGAGGATTGTGCTTGAAATTGAATTGAGTACATATGGAACTCATAAAAGCGCACGAAGTGTACAGGCAGAGAGGAACTGCATAGATGAGAAGGTTTGACCACCGCCTGTTGAGCTCTGGCGTTGGCATTTGAACCTAACTCGTAAAATGTGTTACACCCCAATGATTCCGTACCCTTGATTGTGGTTTGGTTGATTCCCCATTAAATCTTCGACGAAACTTCTTCAAGTCCTCGGTGTGAAGCAGCCCTGGTATCGCAGTTCGCACTGAGAGAAGGTGGAGCGTCAACGGAGGCAGGGATCGTCCGAAGTGGGGTCGACGTGAACTCCGCGACCAGCGGATCACTTTAAACTTACGAGGAGGAGCGTTTCGGAAACAAATTCATTGCAATGATGAAGTACCTACCGCCCAGCGCAGACAAGCGCGGACTCGGGTATGCGGTGATGCGCAAGATGAAAGGATATTGGCTGGAATTTTGAAATGTGTGGCACTCCAAAGAACCCGGGTCCCATTTGGTGGAGTTCAAGTTGTGACGTGCCGAAAAAACAAGACTGGGTGCAGGATTCTTCGTTGTATGCACTCTTCGCACTGAGGTTCCTCAGCGGACCCGAGTACTCGAGCGGTGATGTGTGGAGTTGTGCTTGGAGACAATTGTCGCGTCAGAACTCCAAAGTACCGGGGCTCGGACGCGCATTGTCATTGGGTCCGGGATTTCCCGAGTCGTCGGAAAATATGGTTCATCGACGCTATAAAATGAGCAGCGAATGTCGAATATCTTGCAACAAACAAGCAATCCACTCACCAACACAAACTAGCACCATGCCCTCCTTCTCCTTGCTCACATCAACCATTCTATCCCTCATCTTCTTCACCGCCACTTCCACCGAAGCCAAACAAATTATATGTGACCAGGGCGGCGCCAACGTCGAAGGCAGCGACTGTATCGGAGCGTCCTTCCAGCTCCTCACCCGGCACGCCAACTGCGGCGACGAAGTCCTCATCCCCGCCAACGGCGACTCCGCCCAATACGGCGGCTGCTGCGCTTCCTTCCAATACAACTCTCCTAACGGCCAACCCCTCCCACTCAATTTCTCCGGCGTCTCAGCCGATTTCGTCGACGGCATCCGCCAGTGTACGCGTGGTCAGACGAAGTACGATGGGAATGGAGTGACGCTGGTATACAATGGCGACAGCTGCGGCGCGGGTTCGAGGCGCTCTGGCTCTGAGGCAAGGGAGCCGGCGATTCGCGGCCGGCTGGCGGCGCCGCGGGCGCTGGGCAAACGCAGCTCGCCGTGGTGCAGGGCTGTCGAAAGCGCCAACGTCGTCGCGGAAATCGGCGGCACCGTCATCGAGTTCTTCTCATCGGATCCGCACCCCGGCTCCACGGTACCCAGCACGCAGGATCTTGAAGCCGCCGCACGCACCGTCGCCGACAAGATTCTGGGCGGTCTCCAGCAGGACGATGCGCACGGCGGCGAGGTGGGCAGCCTGATGGTCAACGCTTTGCCCTTGAGTGGGAATTGGCAGCATTTGTTGAATGTGTTGGAGGTGGCGAGGATGGACGATGAGCATGTTGGAGGGTTTTTGAGGGCGGCGTTGGATCATTTTGCGCATCTGAGTGCGAGTGTTGCGACGGAGTGGGCGTTCTATATGGTTCGGAGGAAGAGTGACGGACAGGATTTGGCGGAGATTTCGATCACTAATTAATTTGAGAGGATGCTCGCGAGTCCCATGCAGATGTAAAGAGTTCCTTAGAATAACTTACTCAATTTAATGTATGTATTTATTCGATGACTTGGTCGTATGATCCCCATTCATAAAGTTGTCTCGCGATCACAGGATAGTCGTTCGCTAGTACTTCGACTGCAATCGAAACTTGAGGAGGGATACATCGTTTAAGAGATAGAGCGGCCGTAAATTCATAAGGTATTGACAAGCTCCTACGGTGATAACTTAGTTTCGAATTACTGCGAATGGTGCAACATACCTGCCATCGACTCTCCATTACAGCATCAGAGCGGCAGACCGTTCGTAGCTATGCCCGATGACTGAACTGAACATTTTACAGCGGGAGCAACAGCAACCTACCAGATTCCGTGTACAAAGGAGCGGGAGCGCCTTTCTCAATTCCGTATTCAATTCAGCTATTCGATCGGAACCGCTGTCGTTGCCTGCGGTGTCTCTTTGTTCGAATTCGACGACCGATAGTGATGCTGGTGACAAGGATGTCAGCACGCCATCGAGCTCCGTATATTCCGCAGCCGTCAATTTGAACGGAACTGCGAGAGAGATCACGATGGTACGGAGGTGCCTGCATCGTGCACTCGTGCGTAGAGTTGGTAGGAGCATGGTAGGAAGCCCGCGCAAGTGCGAATAGATGACCATGCGAAGGAACTCAAGGTGCGGAAATTCCGCAATATCGATGACAACAGAATCGGCCTGATTATTCATAAGCTCAAGACTGAACAATGTCAATGAAGATTCTCGCGCACTATGGTGTCCATGTCGTGAATCCTGAGGCTCGATTTTCGTATCGTATTCCAAGGTGAAGATACGCCCGCATCAATGCTGAATGCACCTAGCTGCGATAAATTCAAGAACCCCAACGCTGAATCCAACCGCACGACCGGCTCTACGCAGTCATCGAAGTCGCACAAAAACAGTTTGAACGACTTCAGAGGTCTTGTCCACGCAAGACGCGGAGTGTCTGGCTGTGCTGTTCCCCTGAGCTCCTCCCTGAAAGTGAGTTCGAGATGATGGACCACGGGGGAACAGGGTTTCAGGAACTCCACGAGAAGGGCCGGAGGGCAGTAACAATCGAGTCTGAGAAACCGAAGACTGGGGAGGTTTACGAGCAAGCGAAGAGGCTTCGCGGCATCCAAATTTTCTCCGGTCGGGAGAGTCACCTTGATCATCTCCAAGCGCGTGAAAGCTAGACTGGAAACCATTTTGATCGAATTGGCCTCGAGGCCGGCGTTGTGCACAAGGTTGATGTCGAGTTCTTCCACAAGATTCAGAAGGTGGGGAGAGGTATTGAGTGCATAGCAAAAGTGGGATATGGCGTTGTCGTTGGGCGGAAACGCGCGATTCGAGACGTGCGGCGCTCGAAAGAGCCGAGATTGCGCAGCATGAATCCAAGCACGAGCTACCTGGGCGCAGCTCAGCAAGTCTGGTGTCGAGTCTCCCAGGTATTCAATGCATTGATCCAGCAGCTCTGGCACATCCAAAGGGCTCTCACTCATCGTGGAACAGGAGACAACGTGGAGACGTGTGAGTGTGGGAGACTGGCGGGCGGCCCGCTGACAGATCCGACGTGCTCAGGTTAGGGTTACTTAGGCTGCGATCGCGCCTGATCGCGCGCGCGCGTCGTGTGAATATTCCGAAGCCTTGATTGAAATTTCTTGGCCGATGGTGCGGCTTCCACTTGCAGACTCGGCATTTGGCAAATAAATGCAGAGAAAAATTCTAGCATACTGAGAAACAATGTCCATAGCCAAGTCCAAGTCTCGGTCGATTACAAAAGTTGGAAACCCAAAAAAGAAGCACCAAGAACACCAGCAGCATGGAGCAAATATTCAACACCGACTGCATTTGCAGAATTCTTCGGTTTCGGTTTCGTATCCTCCCCCAACGTATCGCCTCCCGCCAGCGGCTGACTCCACAAAAATGTCGGCTCGTCCGCATACGGGAAGCCGGTCTTATTGAGATACCCAACATACTTCCCGCTGGGATCACCATAAATTGATGCCACCGCTGCGACGTTTGGATAAATCTCGCGCTGGATGTCCGCTTCGCCAGTGGCGCTGGGGTTGGTCGTCATGAGGAGGTCGACGGTCGTTTGGATGGTCGCGCCGTCGGCGGTGGCGTTCCAAGGTTTGGATGATGGGTCGGCGTAGGAGAGTAGGCGGGCGTTGGTCTTCACGTTGACGTTCAGCGAGGGTGATTCACGGCAGTATGATATATGAGGCACGCACGATCATGCCTGCGATATTGAAGTTCCGGTAGTGAAACGGGCGCGTCCGACCAGCTTCTTCAGGCTGAAGTGATGCGACGTGAGGAGAAGAATGATAACACGAGTATGACACTGAATGCGTACCTGATCACCCGAGCTGTTCACCTGGTGCTGAAAGCGGCCACTGAAATAGTTCGTCGTCCAATTCACCGCCCCCGCCTTGTCGCCGGCGATGAGCTTCAGCGCCGCGTACTGATTGACGAAGATCGTCCCGTGGTTGCTGTCGGAGGCGGTCAGCAAAGGCCTGATACGCGGAAGAAGGAAAACTGCGGTTTCACGCACTTGGTGGAATGAGCGGCCTGCTGCCCGTTCGGCGCCGTATCCAGCCAGTTGATATACTTGGTGCACCAGTCAACGAACTTGGAGTCTAGCTCCGCCGTCCAGTCGGCGTTGTGGCTAGTTCGGAGCATGAGGATGCCGGAGGCTATCATGGCGAAGCCTCGTAGGTCCCTACATACGTCAAGGTGTGAGTAATGCGTGGGCCGCTTTCAAAATAGGGAGCATTCGCACAGGACTCCGGTGTATGCGCCTGGAAACGAAAATCCGATTCATATATATCCACAGAACTGAGACGACGTGTGAATGCTCACCGAATTGACCGTTGGGCCCACGACCCATCTGAGCGTAATTGAGATTCGGATTCATTCCTGTCGCGGCGTCCAAGAACCACGTATCGACGAATTTAGCTGTCAGCGACATCGACCGTCAATGGTGAAGAGAGTCTGCGACAAAAGGCTCGACGTACCAACGTTCTTAGAATACACCGAAGAGGTCTTGTTCTGCAGAACCGCCGCAATAGAATTATACAGCACAGCGTTGGAGAGATTGAAGAAAGATTGGAAGTCCTGGATGACGGAGCGCTCGGGGTTGACCTGGCCGTCGCGGTAGACGAAGTTACACTGCTTGGACTCTGCCAAGTCCGGTGTTAGACATAGTGAGCCTGGGTCACGAAGACGGCGTACCGTCGGCCAGCGATAGCGCCGTGGTATTCTTCACGTTCGAGCAGTCCGGCCATTGACTGGGGAGGGGAGGGGAGGAGTCAGTCCTTCGTTTCGCCAGGACAATGCGGAAGAGACTGTCACTTACTACGGTGCCCAACTCATATAGTCGTGCTTGTCGCCGCTAGGTGCGATCACTGGCTTATTCGTGACGCCTACGACCTCGTGTCAGGTTCCCGGAATTGGAAGGGAAGAGAAATGCGTACTCCAAGGCCCGTAGGAGGCCATCGCCTCCGCCCAAGCGATGATGGTGGCCTTTGCGCCGTTGAATTGAGGCCCGAATTTCGAGGTCGCGATAAACTTGGGGTCGGGGAAGTCGACTGGGTATTGGATTATTGAGTTCGTTGCCTGCACCAGGAGAAAGGCATGGAGAAGTCCGAGGGTAGGGAGAATGATTCTAGAGAATGTCATGGTAGAAGAGAAAATTAAAGCGGGATCCCGAATATCTGGAGGAAAGAAAACGAACGGGCCAGTATAAAACAAAGAAAATTAGAGGAGAGAAATATAATCTTAAACCGATTATCTGAACTCAAGTTGAGCGGCTGCCGGCGGCGGTGGGTGGTGGAAAGTTAAGTCCAAGATGGAGTAAGATCAAACATTCCGCAGCAGCAACTAAGTTCTCCCTCCGCTTCGCTATTCAAACAATTGTGCAGCAACGAAACAACCGAGGGAACGATACGGTGTTTTGTGCCCGTTAACGCTTGTTCAGATAATGCAAAGATAAACAGACCGCGGCGCCCGTGTCATTGTGTTGTTGTAAGACTACGATAGTCGATCTCGACCATCAAGTCGCAAAAACCTTGCACAGAAGTAATTTTCATACTCGTTTGTGACAGGCAGGCGCGCGGGAATTCAAGAACAGCGATTAAACTCAGGAAGGGGGTCAGATTCCGGCGTCCGCGAGAAACGGGCAGTTACCTACCCGGTAGAGCATCATGTCATCAGTGGCGACGTCGACGGGCAAGGTATGACTCTTTCCTTGCCCTTTCCGATCCGAAAATTACATGGAGAAGGAGCGTGGTATCAGACGCTGTTGCAATGCGTAGATACGAGTACAAGATGATTTACCGTTGCGAGCCGACTCGGAGCCGCGAGATGGATTAGAACTCGCTTTGGACGAGTCGGAACTCCTCCGTGCAACAGAAGGTGGACGGAGCAAGGACGGAGTGTACCGGTACACCCTAGGTCGCTAGGACAAGTAGAGACCCAGAAGGCTAACGGAGAAGCCGTGAAGAGCCTTTGGAGGGCTTGGAGGCAAGATCGACTCGGCGGCGGCGGGCATCAAGCGGGCATGAGAGCGAGAATCCTGCGGGATTGGAGCGGGATGAAAGCGAGTGTGACAAGATTACGAGTCACATGATATGACGTTTCGCGTTTCTGTGTGGGCGTTGATTCGATCGTGGGAAATCTGTCAGCATGCCCATTGCCAAACAGCGTCAACCAAACGTGACAGTCTTCTAAATGGCCACCATTAGCCAACCATTAGCGCAGCTTAGGCGTCTCAGGATCTACCTCTCTGAACGTCTGGATATTAGGGCACTCATGTGCGTCGGCCCGACTTCGGACTTGAACCGTGTCAGGAACTATCTGAGCTCGGCCGCCGACGAATCCTCTGGCATCGAACGGCTTCGTCGGAGTCTTCGCCCAAACATGTTTACAAGTCTGATCAGTAGACAGGACCCAAGTTTTTGGACCAAGCAGATTTCAAGGCTTCCCAACCGTGAAACTCCTATATCGCGGGAGTCCGGGACGAGCGGAAGAATCTTTTCTGTTGTGTGCGTCTTGCTTGAGAGCAACCCAGAAGCAGCAATCGGCTCATCGTATTCAACTCTAGCACATATTACGATTTCGATTTGAATTCCGCAGTGCGGAGTCGAATCCTGTCAGGTATTGGAAGCCCAAGGAGTGATGACACGGACACGGACAAGGTCCGTCTCATCATGTCGAGGGCAAGTCGAGGGTCCACTCTTGCCATTCCATATATCGCGACGTAGAAAGAGTGGCTCGGCGTGATGCCAGCACTGCGCAGCAATCTATTATTTCTTCCAGCCGAGCAGCACAAAGACAAACGACGGATGAACGGTGGCGACGCGGGGTTTCATGACCGACATCGTTGTCAAAGCGGTGGTTGGCCTGGTATGTACCGATTTCACCAGGACTTCATGATAAATTTTATATCAGCGTAGGTAATAGCCGCATGGACAACGCTCTGACAGCCACAAGTCAAGATTTCGTTACAGACAGCTCAGACCGGACTAAAAAGTTGCCCACGCTAGCCCACGCTACGACGATCCTTCAACACACCGCTAAAGATTCGTCACATTCGTTCCCTTTTTCCCCGACTATCCCGTTCGAGGCATTATCAGCGAGCGCCGATCACGTTGCCAACGATGATTAGTCCACAGTCGCATCTCAGCGCTGAACGATCTCCGATTTTCCGCAGATATCTTGCACCTCCGGCTATCTGCTGGTCCGCTGAGCACGGATGCTAGCAAGCGGTTGTGACAATGTCCATCGGGGATATATTGTTCTGTACTCGAGCACGCGAGAAGACGCAAGAATTCAACAGACGGACCTAGACGGACCCGAGGTGCGGAGCGGTGCTTTCTCGTCTTTCATCGTGTAACTTTTTCCCATTCCCGCTTCGCATAACAATTCTATCTCCTTCTTCGCTCGTCTACACCCTCTTATGCTCTTCTCAACTCGACGCTCCTTCTCCACCTCTGTCCGTTCTCAAAACTCCCCTTGGCAGAATTTGTATTCCTCTGCTTGCCCTCCTCTCCCTCCCTCGCTCGGATCTCGCAACTAATCCCTTCATTCAATACCCTATCAGGTTTCCGGCACCAAATTTTTTGACACCACCTTGAACTCTGGCTCCCATGTACAAAGGCGTCGATCGTGACACGGGCGAATGGCTTCACAGTATATGTTTATTCATCTTGTCATACAGGCTGAAGTGTCGCTCGCTACCAATCAGTCAGTGGGCCGACTCCGATCTGGAGAATATCACTGCACGCTTGCTGGCCGATCGGTAGGATCAGTCTTCGGTCATACCTTTAATTTGTAGCTGCTCTTGACTCTTTCCATCCCTTGTCCATCATCATCGCTCGGAATATTTTTGCTATGCATTGATGGTTCGATACAACGATCCAACGAGAAAACGCGGGAGAAGATCTCGTTCTCTTCAACTCCTGCGACGATTGAAGAATAAGAAATCGCCAAAACTCCCCACCGACGCCGCTCTTGATCCCGTACGGCGCGCTTTGAGTTCTTGGCGTGTTCTATGCCCTATTGGCTCGCCTGTCTATAACTCTATCTATGGACCCTCAATGCCGTGGCTACATTCGCCCATTCCATCTATCATCTCGAGTCGGCGATCCAAGATGGAAGTCAGATTATCTACCTGGCAGATTGTCTCTGCCCCGCGCTCGGATATAGCTCTTTTCCTCTCATCCGCTCTATAGGCTCCACATCCTTGATATCTAGAATTAAGACGCCGCTCGGCCGCCCATTCGCCATTCAAGCGTGTATTCGAAGCGGATGGACAGCTTTTTACCGTGAGGGTGGGAGGGAATCAAACAAAGACGGGTGTGGCGGACGAAGATGCAACATTCAATCTGTCTGAACTAAACAAGTCTCCGCATAAAACGCAACGCTGCACACCGTCGTTTCGAGCGCTATCATCTATGGCCCATTCCTCCGTGACCACTCCTCGCCTCCCTCGAACGACGCTTATCCCGCTCGATGATACCATCGGTGCCCTCGTCATTGGGGCGATCTTATCGTCTTCGTACGTCTATCGCTGACTATGGGCTGCGCACGAGATCAACAACGGCGTGCGATTCAGGTTATTCGGCGTTTCCTGTCTTCAGGTCTATCTCTATTTCACGAGATACTGTTCCCGAGACTCGATACTCTTGAAAAGCTTTGTACGCTTTTGATGCTGGAATTAGTTGCGGTTCATAAGCGCCCACCGTCTAGGTCGCCGCGCTTCTCTCACTCGACGCGTTGCACGGCGCTCTCGTTGCGCACGCGCTTTATGTTACAGTCGTTACCAATTTCGGAGACTACGCGAGCCTGATAAAATTGCCATGGTGAGTCTCATCTAATTTTAAGTAGACCCAAATCCATTTTCCGTCGCATGCCAGGAGCGGTGTGGTAAGCCTTCCGGCTCATATGCTTCCCCTTGGGTTCGATTCTCTGAAATTCCGGTCAGATAGAGACCATCATCGGAGGTGGGTAGAATTTGAAGTGGATTTCAATATATACACCTGGTTACCGAGCTTACAACATGCGCACATAGCTCTAGTGGCAGGAATGGTTCAATTCTTTTACGCGTGGAGAATTTACGCGCTGTCAAAGAAATCGTTTCTCTTGCCGTTTATCATCGTGAGTGTCTTGCTGTAGCAGTTGAAACCTCTTGATGCTAATTTTTTTTTTGATCATGAGGCGATCTGCGCAGTCCTGGGATTCGGTGCGTGACAGGCAGTCGTTTCTGAGCTTGATTGATCGTGGAGATGCAGTATTTGGAACATTATATGCGCAGAAAGGGTGCGTTCGGCCTTGGTACTTACCGAACTTTTCCGTGCCTCACATGTCTTTCGCAATCAGGCTATCCGTACCATACGTGAAAGTAGAAGGACTACTTCTCGTACGTATCAATTTCCGTCTCCTCTACTTAAATAGTCTTACCCAGAAGAAATTTCCATTCAAAGGTGTATTCCTCAACCGCCCTCGCGTTCTCCATCACGTCCGACATCATCATCACAGTGGCAATGCTGTACTACTTGTCGAGAAGTAAAACCGGAATGAAAGCGTATGTCAACGCTGCCACCGTCTCCAGTAGTCATACTGACATGAACCTTTTCAAAAAATAGAACAAATCGGGCTATCAACACTCTTGTTGCATACGCCATAAGCAGCGGCTTAGTCACAACGATGTTCGCAATTGCTGACCTGATTGCAGTAAGCCTCGTCATGAGCGTTTGCCTTCTGTTCAGTCATCGTACTTATACGCACATCAGACATGGACCGCTCCGAGTCCCCCGACACTGATTCAGGCTCCGTACGCCCTCCTATCTTTCTTTGTGCTCTCATAGCCTGACTTGCCCGGTATAGGTTCTTCTTTATTCTTGTTCGGCGTAAGCTTCTCCTCAATAACCTCTCTGAATTTCTTTGGCATTGAACACCAACATGCACAGTTCATTGCCTGAGTTTCATGACCATGTGCGAACCCTAAACATTCTCAATCTCATTTAACTCAATTCTAACATCGCCTTACTATACCAGCCTCAACTCTCGGGACGTCGTCCGAGGCCAACTCAATGTTTCTTCCAATAGCCATGCCTTGATGCATATTTCCAGATCCGCAGTGACGGATTCGGATATGGACCGCAGTGGATCCAGCTCGAAATCAGATACGAAGAATGTGATTTTTAGCGAGCCACGGGTGGGTATGGTGGGTGAGGCTTGACGATGAGAGTTGATCGAGTTGAAATTCATTGTTTGAGAAGTTTGTACCATTTATTAATTATAATGAACAGGTCTTTCTAGAATTTCAGCGTCGCGACTCGGGAACAGAAACCATCCACGAAATGATCCACCTCAGCAGATATAACCGTCGATTTTGCTCCGCCACTCATTTCCCACCTCGAATTTTGTCTTGAAAATACAAAGAAATTAATTCGATTACCAACTACTCGTGGAGGATAAACTGAACGCGACACGCAGATTACCAGAGATCACCCTTTTTGAACCGTGGGAGAAAGGCGACGCCTGCCGCGTCACAGTTGCGTCACCCTCGGCGTTGGTCAGCATCGTTCTTATTTGCCATCCGGACCGGATGAGAATACTGCTGACGTGGCCTAATCCTTACCGCCACTCACCGCCAGCAGTAAGTACCGGATCTCATGCGCTCCTGACGAGGTTATACGCCTCACGCTGTTCACTGTATTTCAGACGATGTCTAACTTCTGACGCATCAAGCGCTGTACCTGCTACGCTCGACTGGGCGACACCAGTCGCAACGTCGGCAACGATGATTCATACAAGATTTGACTGCTTTTGCGGAGCCTGGAGGGCAGCGGCGGCGCAGTGCGCGCCGTTCGCACATGCTCTTGAGCCGAGTCAATTATGTACAACACATGCTTCAGGCGCTGAACTGAAAATCCGGGGTATCTCGGCAACTCCGAGTCTCACTAGGTCTCCGTTCACTCTTCAAGCGCCGGCGCGGAGCTGTCATCCTGCCAGTGTCGAAGACATCAAATACCACGTTTTCACCAGAGGAAATCAGCTAGAACCGGACCGTACGACCCGCACAAACTTTTTCGGTCATTCCGAACATGCATAACTCGCGCCTGCCCTTCCGTTGGACCCCACCGCATGCCCTGCGATGTTGAGCTTTCTTGTATGATTCTGAAGAGGACACTGACCGGGCACGCCAGTGGGCCCCGCATTCTCTACTTCAAGTTATCGTATAGGTATATCCGATGCTAGAAAGATGACATACACGCTCCGCAGTCGAGAATATACGAGTCTGCCAAGAACAGTACGTTTCGATAGATTTGCGCTACTATCATCATTGATCTGACTCAACGGATGCGGCTCAACAGTTTTCGGATTCTCAAGTCGGGGATATTTGACCTGCACTCAATTAACGCGGGCACAACACGCCGCATCGTTGACAGAAAATGCGGTCGCCCGTCATACATGGCCAGGGCCGAGACACAATACGGATCGGTGACTGTATCCCCTGCAGATACCGCCGGGGCATACAATACTTACGCGGCTAAAATCTTTGTGCTAGTTGAGACTCAGATGCTGCGGAGGACTGAATTCAACTTTTCTTCCCACTCAATCCGAAGCCTTTCCGTCGCCTCCACATTGACGGGGGTACTTGGGGAGTTGGTGCGGTAACATTCAAAACCATCGTGCCATACACACAGGTTTGTTTCTGCTTCGCCAATTTCTCTTGAAGTCTTTCTGGTTTCCTTCGCCTTCCCCCCTTCCCTTTCTACGATCTCTTCAATGAACAATCCACGATTCTTCTCTCACAGCAGAACGTCACTCAGAACCGCCCTCCCCCTGCTCGCCCTTCTCTCTCTCGCGCCTACCGTCCCCGCAACAAACCCCTTCGTCCAATACGCCGTCGACTTCCCCGATCCCAAATACATCACCGCCTCGAAATTCGGGTCCGACTTCAATGGTGCAAAGGGCTCAATAGTGGCATGGGCGAACGAGATGTCGTCTCACGGGCCCTGGAGTGCGCATCCTGCATATCTAGATCTACTCTCTTTTCTTCGTTGACGCTTATCTCTTGCGTGCAGGCGTCACCAACAAACCCGTCGTCGCACCCAGCGGCGACAAACACGACTACATGAGTTGGGCGCCGTAGTATGTCTATCGTATCCCGCTCTACTCGCATCACGGAACTCACTCCGTTTCTCCTAGTCAATGGGCGGATTGTTCCAACGTCAAGAACACGACAGAGTTATCCTTAGCTGACGGTGCGTCGTGCCCTATCTCTGAACACGCATGCAGTTCAACTCGAAGCCCTTGTTGTTCTATAGAGTCAAAGCAATGCAAATTCGTCTACAGAGACGGCCAAGTCAATCCTGAACGCTTCATCATTCAAGATTTCCAGTCGTTCTTCAATCTCTCCGACGCCGTTCTATTCAACTCTCTTGCGGCTGTGCTTGAGAATAAGCCGTCTTCGACGTATTCGCAGAATGTCGGTGCGTGGTTGCAGGTTCTCATCTCACCGGTCGTGTATCGAAACTGAGAAGGCGGCCTCTTATTCTAGCGAAGTTCATAAACGCTTGGTTTTTGGACGCAAATACGGGGATGAACCCGAATCTCAAGTACGCTCAGATGGGTCGGGGTCCTGATGGGCAGCTCGGTGAGCTCCTGCATGCCCTAATATCGCCTTATACTCACTCAGAAATACCCAATCAGGGGCATACACGGGGATATTGTAAGCCATTTATCGAAGTCGTGGCCACGGAGCCTTGCTCGCTCACGCTGCGTAACTCAGAGACCTTCGAGGATTCGCGAAAATATCCTCAGGCATCCAGATGCTTCGACTCAGCAAGAATGCGGACTGGACGACGGACCTCGACTCGAAGTTCGTGGACTGGTGCAAGAAGTATATTGATTGGCTGGATACCTCGTCGAATGCGCAACAAGCTGCCCATGCTACGAAGTGCGTCTTACCTTGTTGTTCATTCCTGATTCGTCTCACACCATCGTTCAGCAACCATGGCACAATCTTCGTCAATCAGTATGCGGCGCTAAAGCTTATTGTGAAGGATACGGCTAGTGCACAGAACTGGACGAACAATTATTTCGACCGCCTCTTCAAGACACAAGTCGCCAGCTCTGGTGATCAGGTGTGTTTACTTGACTCATTCCCGTTCATCGCCCAGCTCATTTATTCCTAGCCGGAGGAAAGCGGTCGCACGCATCCGTACCACTACCGCAACTTCAACGTCGCCGGCATGATCGTACGTTCCCTCATCCTTCATCGTGCATTTCAAGTTCAACTCTAACTCGCACACAAACCACCCAAGACCAACGCCCGCATACTCTCCTATGCCGACCCCTCCTCCAAGCCGTGGAACAAAACCACCGACGGCGGCGCAAACATCCAGAAAGTCCTCGACTTTCTCATGTCGACAGACCCCAACGCGAAAGGCGAATCCGACATCACAGCTGAGATTTACCCCAATGTTATGGCGGTTGCCTCCGTCTACGGGGACTCGCCGGACGGCAAGTATGTCAACTTCTTGAAGTCGGCGAATGGATTCGCGTATGCGGATGACCCGGCGTTTTTTATGGAGTCAACCGTTGGCGGGAGTGAAGACCAATCCTGACTCGAGAAATGGCGACAGTTCGATGGTGAGGAGGGTGAATGGCTTTGCGGTTTGCGGTGTTCTGGGTGTTGTTATCGCGATTTTGGGACTTTGATTTTTTTGTTTCCTAAGTTGTGTGGCTTTGCGGTTTGCGGTGTTCTGGGTGTTGTTATCGCGATTTTGGGACTTTGATTTTTTTGTTTCCTAATTGTGTGGACTAGGGTATTTCATGGACAACTTTCGCAGGGCGACATTGCATATAATCCAAATTATGATGCTATTTGCAGACGGCAGCATACCGCTCGCACTGAGGCTCGAATCATCTACTAGGTGGGCTCAGAGTTGACCTTCCGCGGCGGCTCCCGCGCGCGGAGGGGCTGTGCGCAGGTCACATCAAAATCACCAACACACAAACAAGCAACGCAACAATCCGAACCCTAATCAAGGTCACTGCGCCCGTTGTCGGTGTCCCCGCTCAACGTTGTCGGGATCCCGCCCCGTCACCGAACTCCTACTCAAGGAGTGCGATTTTGGGAAGCAGTCAATTTTGTGAGAATAAATTCAGTCTTATATGTATAATTAAGCAAAAGGCACTCGTAATCCCTTTGTTTTAGGGCTGAACGACGACGAGGACGAGCTGGACGATGTCCTCAATGTTGCCATCCCAATTTGGGCAGTTATTTGGGTGTGGTTTGTTTTTGATGTGACCTGCGCACAGCCCCTCCGCGCGCGGGAGCCGCCGCGGAAGGTCAACTCTGAGCGCACCTACTCTTGCTCGGAGCTTATGTGAGGCGAGAGGCTATTAGCTGCCGAAGTCAATGGTAGGAATTGGGTAGGAATCCTTGGTAGCCCACTTATCAGTTGTTGAGTGGAGTTGCGGAAGAACGGAAAGACGGAAAGCTTTATCAGTGTAATTGCGAAGTGTTCTATCTATTTGACGACGAAATCGGAGTTGGTCAAGGCAATATGTTGAGTGAGTGAGGTGTACTCGGCATATGATCGGAGGACTCGGGTCAGCGGCCAGGCAGTCGGCCTGATCGCTTTCTTTGATGGCGACAAACTGCTGAGTGTGGAAGATACTGCGGCATACTTGGCCGATCAGTAATTGATAACTCAAAAAACATGTTAACCCTCTGAAATCTTCGTAGTACAGGCGCAGATTACTCATGAGAGCGCGGAATCTTTCCGAAGCCAAGGTATTCAAACAATTCAACGAAAAAATAGCGAATGCCGACGTTTTCGGGATACCTCTAACGTTATATAAACGCAAGTTGAACTCTGGCTTCTCTCAACCTGGAATAAAAAAGCAGTCTCCTCACAATATGACAATCACTCAAGAGCAGTCCGCGCCGCTTGTTGCAGTCGTTGGCGCTACAGGTAATCAAGGAGGTAGTGTTGTTCGAGCCCTTGTCGACTCGCCTAAACCATACCGCGTTCGGGGCTTCACTCGGGATGCGACGAAGTCTGCAGCCCAGGCATTGGCGAAACTCGGTGTTGAGGTTGTCACCGTGTCTTTGGTAGTGGAGAATAAAGAGCAAGTCTATAAAGTGTTTGACGGGGCGAGCTACGCATTTGTGAGTTCGATTTCAATCCTTTATCGGAGTTTGGCAGTTAACGTTGTGTCTTTCGCAGCTCGTCACCAATTTCTGGGAACACGTAGACGTTGATAAAGTGTGTTGCTTTCTACCCTTCTCCTCAGAGTTTTCGATTAATTCTTCCTCTCGCAGGAAGTTGCTGAAGGCAAACTTCTTATCGACGCCTGCAAAGCCGCCTCCGTCGCCGGCATCGTCTGGTCCGGCCTCCCCTCTTTCAAGGAGTTCACCAACGGAAAATACACCCACGTCTATCACTTTGAGGGCAAAGCCGTCATCACCGGGTACGGCCGCGAATCTGGCGTCCCTTTTGTAGACGTCCAAGCGGGATACTATACGTCCAATTTCTTCAAACCGCCGTTCCTTCCAATCAAGCAGGCAGATGGCTCATACGTGCTCGCGCTGCCCGTCAAACCCTCGACGCTCAATCCACTCATTGATGTTGAGAAGGATTATGGGAAGTTTGTGCGCTATGCGCTGGAGTTGGAGGCTTTTCCGGATGGGCAGACGTTTGCTGCGTATTCGGAAAATATCTCTGTTGAAAAGATTATGGAGCAGTGGTCCCAGGGTAAGCAGTCACAAGTCACGAATGCTTCGAATGCTGACGGCTGCTTCTGATTTAGGAACCGGGGCAAAGTTCAGCTACTTGCAGATCCCCCGGGAGCAGTTTGAGCAAGGATTCAAGGGCGTTGGGGCTCCGCCGCATGTTGTCGAGGACATGGTTGATCAAATGGGAGCGCTCGATGAGTTTGGGTGTCAGTGCTGAACGTTCCTTATCATGATCTCATGTGCTGACCCTTTTATCTTCGTGTGTTTCTTATCTAGGGCCCGTTCCACCCATCCCCGAAGTCCTCAAGTCCTCACTGCGTACCTGGGCAGATTATGTCAAAGAAACGGACTGGAAACCATTCTTTGCAGATGCCCAGTGATGCTTTTGAGTTTGTTACATATATTGAATGACGATATGTTCGCTACTATGGAGGACCACGATTTTACAAAGCATCCACAAGATCCTGAAATTTGTGAGTCTCACCCAATTGCGTAAGGGGAGAACATACTGTCCATCGGCGGCCCATCGAAACATAAGATCGCGATGTTGTTCGAAGCTATGAATCGATATGAGTGAACTGAAATCGACACGGTCTTGGGAAGACAACATACTACACTCTTTGCAGCAAGCAGTGGGAACATATTCCTCATATCTTCATCGAATTGCGCATTTTCATTGGGATCGGGGTCGGTCCTCTGTTCCAATTCAACAGCCGAAACCGCGGGTGACGACTTGGTGGACAGAACAAGGTCAAGTTCGCTGGACTCTGCCTCTGGAAGATGGAACGAGTCCGGCACGGACATCACAATAGTGTGGAGACGCTTGCACTGCGCGCTAGACCGCAACGTTGGGAGAATCATGTAAGGCAAATGATCGTCAGGTAGATACATGATCAGGCGCAGAAACTCAAGGTTTGGAAATTCGGAAAGCTTGATGACGGTGGAACTGTCCTGACGAAATAAATAAATTAGTTGAATCCACTTTGTTTCTGAATGTCAGCGCTTGGATACTTACAATCGTGTCCATGTCGAGAATTTGAATGAATTCCTTGTGTATAATATTCCACGGAGTAGACACGCCAGCATCGACGCTGAATGCTGCCATTCGTGAAAGATTCAACGAGCCCAAGGTCAAATCCAACGGTGCGCCGGGATGCATGACACTCTCGTCAAAGTCGCTCACGAAGAGTCTAAGGGACTTCAAGGACACGACCTGGACGGTGTGTCCGGGAGGAATGGCTAAGTGGTGGTCTGGAAGCCTGAGACCCTGCGGGATAGCTAGCAAAGGGCTCGATAGCGATGGCTACAGACAAGCTGAGGTGTGATCTACGCTAGAGGCTGCTGCCAAACAGAACCAAAGTGATGGCGACCCACAAACCCCACTACAACGGAAGTAGCCGGCAGAGTGTCAGGTTCAATATCGTATGTCAGACGATGGAAAGTAAGTTCCAAGTGCTGGACTGGAGGCAAGTCTGTCAAGAAATCCGCACAATGGACCAAGGAGGAGTTGAATACGAGGCAGAGACGATGAAGATTGGCGAGACCCGCGAGAAGTTTGACATGTTTGGCTTCGTCGAACCAAAATGGGTTGAGCGGTAAGGTTACCTTCAGCATTTGCAAGCGCGGAAAAACTAGAGCGGAAATGCGTTTGATGGAATTGTCGTGAGGGCGTCGCCGAAACTCGAAATCGAGCTCGAGCTGTTTCACCAAGGGTAGGAGGTGTGGAGAGGTACTGAGCGCACGATAGAACCGCGATATTGCGTCTCCATTGGACGGAAAAGACGGATTCGTGACATGTGCCACTCGAAAAAGTCGAGATTGCGCGGGATGAACCCAAGCGCGGGCAACTAGGGCGCAGGCAAGCAGGTCCGACGGTGAGTATTCGAGGTATCCAATGCATAGGTCAAGTAGCTCTGGTACATCCAGAGGGCGTGGGCGCATCGTGCGTGGGGAGATGATGGTGGTAAAGACTCAAAGGGCAGACGAATGTTAGGGTTAGGGTCGGCAAATTGATCGTTGATCTTAAATTTTTTCACACTGATGCCGAATGAAGCCCGATGGCAAGCATGACCATCGCTTCGTAAGTAACTTGACCAGAACCATGACCCACGCCGACAACGTCAGCACCATACCTCCCACTTCTCGTTTGCCTATCAGCCGGCCACTGTCTCACAGTGTATACTTAGCTGGCTACTCGCTCAAGGCGTATCATTGGTGAAACTGAATCTTGTTGCTCACTCCGAAATCGGAAACCCTGCCAGTGAGAGAAAATTCTCTTCCTCTGCGCCTCCATTGACTCTCCGAACATTTTTTTTCGAGAATTCGGCCTCCACACAGTTGCATGCAAAGTAGACTCCTCTCTCCCGCCGGATCATTGATGCGGAATCCAGACCTCGCATTCTCCCTTACTTTCGAACCAAATCTATCAAGAGCCAGTTCACTCCTTCAGCCGTCGAAAGCGCGTCCTCTCGGCACCTAAAGAACCTCCATCCTTACATCTGGTTCAATGCTCAACATAAAAACTGACGAGAACGCTGTATAAACTTCACCTCTCGCCTGCAAATCATCATGTCTGTACAACAAGTCGATTTTGATTCTCAAGATTCACCAGACACTTCGCCCCTTGCCTCAGGACAATTTGACATCGCCGTTGTCGGTGCGGGACTTGTCGGATTGGCGACGGCCGCGATGTTGCGAAAGCAGGGACATCGTGTCACGGTGGGGGCTCTTCTCTCTCCAAACCTTTGTTCCTCAATGAATTTCAGATCTTCGAATCTTCCTCCTTCCACGCCGAGATCGGCGCAGGTATCGTCGTCCCACCCAACGCAATAGGGGCTTTGAATCAGATGCTTCCTGAGTTGAGCTGGGATAATATTCAAACGGTTGATTTCCGCTCGGTGCGCACAGTTTATACGATTTTTCCTTCCACATTACATGTGCTGATCTTAAATACCGAATAGATGGAGAGCTACGCCGTCGACGGCACGCATATCATGTCCGACGACATTTCCGAGGCGTGGAAGATGTATCCCCAGGTCAGCATAACATTAATACTGATTTTTTCGTCGGTTTTGATATTACTTTGTAGGGATGGTTCTGCGCCCACCGCGTCGACATCCACAAAGAAGTCATGCGCCTCGCACTCGATAACGCGGCGATGCCCTCACTACCTGCCTCGATGCGTCTTGGGGCCCCTATTGCCACAGTCAAGTTCGACCCCGCACGCCCATCCGTGACGACAACCCAGGGCGACGAGTTCACCTTTGACCTCGTCCTTGGTACGGATGGTATCAAGGTCACTTCCATGCATTCGTTCTATCATCTTCATCTCACTACTTCAATTCGAACCTCCAGTCGACCGTCAGAAAATGCATGCTCGGTCCATCATACACAGCACCTCCCACCTCCTTCGCATTTTACCGCTGGATGATCGACCTCGCAGAACACCCCGAGCTCACATGGATCCGCGACGACCGAAAGCTCCCTGGCCCCACGGCGATCATGGGGGGAAAGAACCTCGCTGGGATATTCGCGTACCCGCTTCGTCGGGGGAAGGTTATCAATATCTCTGCGGCGCATCGGGATAAACGGGAGGAGCGGAATGATGTTGGTGTGTCAGATCTTTTCTTGTGTTTGAGTAAGCAGTAAACGATTGACGAATGAGGGTTATAGAATGGACCGAAGATACCCCCGCTGAAGCGTTCAACGACGCGTTCGTGGATTTCTGCCCCAAGTTCAAGGAACTTGTGAACGCTGCCAAGGCACCTCGCACCTGGCAGCTCCGTAAACTCCCGACTCTTCCGACTTGGGTCAAAGGGAATGTGACCATTATGGGCGATGCGGCGCATGCGATGTTTCCTAGTGAGTTTTCTCTATTGCCGCTTCGTTCTTCCTCCTTTCCTTGAATTTGATTTCAATTTCTTCAGCATATGGCCAAGGCCTCGCGATCGGCCTCGAAGACGCCGCCACCATCGCTACGCTCCTTCGCCGAGGGACTGATGCGTCGGAAATCCCAGCTCGCCTGCAGATGTTCGAGGCAATCAGGAAGCCGAGGGCGGAGAGGGTGTCGGAGATGAGTAATAATATGGGAAAGCCGAAGGAAGGGGAGTGTAAGTGTTTTGACCTTCCCTTTCTTTCGTTTTTCTCTCCTTTCCTTTTTTGTGGGTTTGCTTAACAGTATATGGGCTGACTATAATACGATGGCAGCTCATTGGATCAAGCCGGAGTTGTTGGGGTATGATGCCGTTGCGATTGCGAAGGAGGCGTTGGGTGGGGCGTGAGATGTGCTTCGAATTTGGGGACACTTTTGGAGTTGAAATAGGAGGAAACAGTGTTGGAATCTCGTTGAAAATAGCACTAGCGTAAGGTTGGATACTTACTTGAATGAATTGATATCGAACCCGCCAGCGGCTGATACACTGCTTCAAGTTCTTTGGATGTCAACCAAATGTCCAATCTATTTCGGCAGCCATCACTTGCGGCTCTCCTGCGCATTTGCTCTTCGCCTTCCGACCCAGAATACCCGCACTCAACCCTCAACTACAGTATACTCTCTGCGCGCATTGACTCGGAACCGGCAAGGTCAACGTCACAGTGAAAGTACTTTCGACGCGGCTGCCCCTTCTCCGCCCTCGCCTTCTCTTATCTTCGTTCACGGTGCCTCACGCCTGTGGCTGATACGCCACACTCTTTCAATAGACATAGAGATGAAGGAGAGGAAATCCTCCCCGTCTGTCAAATATTGGCCTCTATCACGATTCGACCCGCACTGATCTCTTGTTCATCATGTTTGTTCTCCGTCTTGTCAATTTCATCAAACGTTCGTCTTTCAACCAGACCATCCAGTTAGTGGGATTCAGAGTACACGGCAATACGTACAGGCTGCCAGTGAGCTATCTACTTATTTTGGCCACCTCCCGTGTCAGTAACGCGTTCACCAGAATAGTTTTACCCACAATCATCGTTCCGCAACTTCCGCTCTCCCCGACGGTTGTTATCAAATTCGTTCATTCTATCTGTTGTGCCACAGATTTCATCCGTCCTTGGTCAACGCTAAAAAATCACCGCAAGCATATTCTGCTCTGACGAATCTATCTACGTGAAGTACCGTCATCTAGTTCAATTTGGTTCTGCTCGATTTATTTTTAAACGCATGCCGAGCCTTTCTTGTACCATTTTCCGCACCTTGGTGTCGTTCGGTCGTTGCTCTAGGTCGACTTCAGGTTTCTTTGACGTTTCTGACTCTCTCGAGCTCGCCGCCGTCGTCGCCAGAAACAAGTTTCCATCATCACGCGCACGAGACTGTGACGGGTGTGACAACCAATCTTTTCCTTTTACCACCACCATCTCCCGCCTTTCGTCCCGTCCACTGCCGTCCGCCCCGCCTAGCGTCTGTGTATGCATTCCAGTGGGTTTTTTTGATGGACTTCCCTTCCCCTTCCCACCGATTCAACGCGCTTTGGTGCATTCGTCGCGTCAAACTACCAGTATCGATATATTCGCTACTAACGATTCTGTTCCCTGAATAGGTGTACTCCGAAGTCCATTCGGCTAGCTGAGTCGCTTTGTCGATCCCTAGAAAAATTCAGAGTGTGAGTTCCGCGCTCTGCGTCACGCTCCCGACTAATTTTTGTGTAACAGCGCTTGATCAATTGGTGTGGGGTATCTCCCTAGGTTCGGTCAGTGCTTGTATCTGATTTCTCGACCCCGCTGACGTCTCTGAGGTAGCGCATCGGCAGACACACCCCTCTGCAGCGCACTTAGTTCCAAGAATGCTTCGGAAATTCTCTGGTCATCCATCATCCCGCATTTATATGCTCTGTCTGGCGTCATCTTCTTTTGGTTACCCGATTCGCATTTGTCCAGGTAACAACTGGTAACAATGAAGCAAACAATCATCTCTAACAACCTTTTCCCCTTGCGGTGTCTTGAGTATGTCCGCCGTCGGCGGCCTGTCTGCTTCCCTTCTTATCTAGCCTGCCTGAAGCCATCTATCTTCGAACTAGCCGTCGCACGTGGCGCTATTCTTCCGCCTTAACATCCTCCCACACACCACGGTGAGCTGGCCGCAGTCCCCCGCAGACCCCCGCTCATCTTCCAGCCCAGGTGGAATGCCGGGTCCGTTCGATCTCGCAGAAATGAACAGACGCCTTTCTGCCCTCCAGCACCTGCCGAATCCGTACCCGATTAATCTCGACTCGCCGCCCGATGAAGTGCTCCGTCGCATTTTCAGGTACATTCAAGCGGACTCCGCTTCGTCCTCGTCCCCGCAGTCGCAGTTCGTCATCGCGTCCGTTACACGTCGATGGAGGGAGGTAGCCATCAAGATTCCTTCCCTGTGGACTACAATTCGGATCAGCCATGATCGCCAGATGGCTGTTTTACGGGACATTGTGCACCGGTCACTAAACCAACCTCTGAAGATATACATCCGGCTCGAGGCGTTTAGGTATCGGTTTTTCACCGAATATCTAGAAGCGGTGGATATTTTGATTCCGCATGTCGCGCAGTGGCATACGTTTTCTGTTACTGCGACGAATCCGGTGTTACACCTCATTTCGAAGAGGCTGCATCTGCTGCCGATGCCGATGCTGGAGCGGTTTGAGCTGGTGCAGTGCGATAGTGGGCATATCCAGCATTTCGGACCCTTCGTGTTCTCGCCGGCGGCGTTTCGGTTCTTGAGGCTGGAGCGGACGATGATGTACGCGGAGGACGCACCGCAGCTGAAGGGGCTGGAATATATCGAGCTGAAGGAATCGTCCCTCGCGATGCTGGACGAACACAAACTCCTCAGCATCGACTATCCCTCCCTGGAATCACGCACCCCGAGCATGGGCGCGCTGCGGTGCCTCATTCTCGACGGGAGTAACCCCGTCACGGATCGCGGGCTCCCATACAGCCCCGCGTTCGTGCCCGTCCACATAACCACCCTCTCCTTCGCGCGGCTCACCGCACCCTCTATGGACCGCGTGCAAGCCCTCTCGCGCTTCTTCGGCACGGCGCTCAGCGCGCCCGCCCTCCGCTCCCTCGCCATCGAGGACATCCACGGCTACGCCCTGACGATGCTTTTGTCCGTCATCCGCGCTCAGGCGGGGAAGAAGACCGTGACGAGGTTCCCAACGCTGGAAAGGCTTGCGTTGGTGGGGATCGAGACGACTGGGATCGATGATAAGTTTATGAGTGCGTTTAACGGTGGGATGGAGGAGCTTGTGCTGGCGAGGTTGGATGCGGAGCCGATTTTGAAGAGGTTGGGGGTGCAGAGGGAGTTGTGGCCTGCGTTGAGAAGGATTGAGTTGGATGGGGAGGTGGTGTCGAGGGAGGGTGCGGCCCAATACGGGGGAGAGTGTTGAGGATATTTTGTTGTGAGTTTTGCTTGCTTGTTTCCCGTGGACCGTTGGACTTCGTGATAAACGCTACAATTTATATGTACCCTAGCAATTAAAATCCTGCTTATTTAGCCTTGACGCGGGAAAATTGACGTTTGACGATTGGTTCGGGAGTTTGCGGCCCAATGGGTGTTTCCTCGGCCGAAGGCATCACGCCGGGTAGATGTGACCGTGACGTGACTATTTACTCTTCCTCCTCTCTTCAACCACCACCATCTTGCGGATGGCCAGTACGACGCCGGGACTTCAAATATGCCCTCACAACTGCGGATGTAACGACATGCTCGACAGCGCGGCTACTGTCTCCCCTGATTCCGAATGGCTAGCGGCGCGTTGCCCAGTGTACGAAAAAACAGATTCGGAGGGTATGAAGCAACATCTCGTCGCGTCTATACATCCCAATTGCAAATCAACCTGCCCTGCACACGACTCCGTCGATGTTGACGGCCGTGAACTCACCCCGCAGGAGTACGAAGCCTGGGTCCCTTTCATCGGCCACATCCCGCAGTTTTCCCAGCACATTCCCGCGCAATATCAGAAACTTGTCACTCCTGGCGGGCTGGGCATTTCATATCTTCCACATCATCCACTTTGGCCGCCGCTCCAGCTTCCTGCGACTATCCCGCTCCGCTACGACGATTTCTTCGCCGCTTTGAAAGGGCCTGCGAGCAATAGTGATTCAGACGCTAATTCTAATCAGGATTATTCAACCCCTCGTGTGGCTCTTGCATCCGTACAACGAGACACCACGACGAAATTCATCACATATGATGGCTTTTTTGGATCGTTTTCGTCTGGCGTTCGACAACGCGCTGCACAACAGCAGCACCAGGGCGATTCGGGGCCTATGCCCAGCTCCAGCAAAAAGATCATCGAACCCCACGTCGCACCACAATCACGATTCTCAGTGGTACTCCCCCCTCCTGACTCCTCCCCGCTCGCTCCGTCGTTTTCAAAGTTCGCCGTCCAGCTCCCTGGCATTCCGCCCAGACACAAACATATTCCGCCTCCTCGACCGATTACCATCGCTCCGAAACCTATCGCACCGCGCCCCGCACCTGTGCCGCAAAGTTCACGTTCTGCCCCGTCCGATTCCGCTTCGACCCCAATCGCCATCACGAATAATAATACCACTGCCAATTCCAATCCCAATCCCGCTTCCACTGCCTCCCATCCGGCTTCCCTACCATCCCCGCCCCGCGACCCTGCAACCTTCCACCGCATCCTCACGTCCACCAACCCCGAAGCTATCCGCGCCGCCGTCTCCGCAGCCTATACTGCGCTTCCTCTCAATGCCCAGAGCGTTTTCTGGTCGCAGTTGTGTAATACGGGGACAGCAGAGGAGGGGATGGTGACCGTTGTGCCGAGGTATCAGACTTGTCGGCATTGTGGGGAGGTGTATGATACGGCGATGAGGGAGGGGGAGGAAGGAGGGTGTGTTTGGCATTACGGTTAGTCGGCGTTTCTTGATTTATTGATTTTTTTGCTTTATTATGGTGGTTGTGATTGTTTTCGTTTTTTTGAATGCTAATTCTTCGATCGTTTTTCTCTTCTTTCGTAGGCACAGCGACACTCGACCCAACAGCCTGGCCGCCTCCCCCGCCCCCATCCACATCTGCTCCGCCTGCCGCACAACAACACCTATACTTCTGGAACTGCTGCGGCGCGCGGCTGTCATCGGGCATGACCGGGTGTGTTCGGACGACACATGCGCCGATTGTGCCCCCTGGAGCACCGGCGTTGAAGATGTCCGTCGTTCATATGGAGCCTGTGCAGCCGGGCGCTTCGAGTTCGAGCACGGCAGCTCCGGGAACAGCGGCGACTTCGAATTCAGCGGGTACGAGCGTGGTAGCAGGGAAGAAACGCAAACGCGGTGGTGGGAAAGGGCCGGCGGTGCGGTGTGTGCATTGTGGGGAGGAGTATAGGGAGAGTGATTATGAGAATGGTGGTGTCGAGGCGAATGAGAAGGGTGGAAGAGGTAAGGGGAAAGGGAAGGCTCAAGGTAAAGCAAAAGATAAAGAAAAGGGGAGGAATTGCGCATGGCATGATGGTGCGTACTACGACTTCATTTCGTTCACCCTTTTGTCTTGTTTCTCCAGTCACCATCATATTCTTTTCCTCTTTCTCCTAACGGGAAACGGCTAATATATCTCGATTTTTATCAGGTGCAAAGGAAGCGACGGGGAGGTGGTCGTGTTGTGGGCAGATAGATGTAGGCGGAGGTGCGGGTGCGAAGACGGGGTGTGTTTCGAGTAGGCATCTTCCGCCTTGGGTGCTGGCGCCGAAGGGATGATTGGCCATCGGAAGTGGTGAAGGCGAGGTCCGTTGTCTATTCGTTTCTGCTGAGTGGCGTCACTAATCGAGTTTGAAATCCAGGATGGACCGGATTCACCTTATACACGCGTGAGATTCAAAATTTGATACCAGCATCGCAGATGACGATGGAGGTCTGTGAATTAATAGGATGCATACTTTTCAGAACTCGGAATGCCCAGTCGCATGGTTTGTATTCGCTCGTACATTGTAAATAAGTCTTCAGCATCGGGATGTAGATGTAATATGATAATCTGTGATTATTCAGTGAGCGGTTCTTCGACTCGTTCTCTTGAGATGACTCCGATACGTTCATCACTCCATAAACAATAAATAAAATAAATATTCCCGACCGCCGTCATCCCTCTTCTATATCTTTCTCCCCAACGCTTCTCTCATCTTCTCCAACTCCTCCCACCCCCCTCCCTCCCCTCCGCCAACGCCAAACAACCCCGGCAGCCCCTTCCAAAACGTCTCCCTCGCCTTCTTATGCATCTTCCTCGCCTCCCTAATACAAACCACACACAAATCCCCCTCAATCGGCTCCCAATCGCCCTCTTCCCAGATTTCGAGAGGGAAATGACACTTCGACCATGAGGAGGAGACGAAGTGGCCGAGCTGGAGTAGCTCGGAAGTGCACTTTGCCGGAGAGAGGCACGAAGGCGAGGGCGGGGTGTGCAGGAAGGAGAGGATGGAGGTGTGGATGGAGGACGTGAGTTTGGGGTAGGCTGAGAGGAGGGCGCGTTTGGTCGCGGTTAACGCGTTTGCGTTGGTGGAGGACGAGGATGAATCGTCCCCGAGCTCGGCGGCGCACGAGAGGATGCGGTCGATGGGGTTGCACGCGGCGAGGTACATTATGCAGGGTATCAGCCACGGTGCGGGCATATCCGCATGGTGCATTTCATCGAGCAGAGCCAGGAGGGCGAGAGGTGGGTATGTTTGGGGCGGGGGGCGGAGGTTGAGGATGGAGGGAGCGTAGTTGAGGGCGTCGTAGGCGGGGAGGGTGGTTGGGTAGAGGGAGGAGAGGTGGAGGAGGCAGCGCTCGCGGAGGTGGGGGACGTCGTATTTGTGGGAGAGGCGGAGGATGCCCGAGAGAGTGGCGAGGGGCGGGGAGGTTGTGAAGGGGGGGATGAAGAAGCTAAAGAGCGTATATAATTGAGTCAACGAAGTCTGAATATGAGGGTTTTGGTACGCGCCTGCAGTCGAAGATCGCGCGGAAGAAAGCGGTTACGTCTCCTACTTTGTCGTGCAGCACAATCTTGGGGCATCCGTCGAATGTGTCGCCCTTCGAATCGTCGTCCGCCGGTTGTGGGAATGTAAGCATATCGCGAAACACCGACGATTGTGCCGACAAGATCCCGCTATAGACGCGATAAAGGCTAGATTCGGCTTGGAAGACGAGTGTGGCGCCGGGAAACCATAGCTCTTCGACACGGTGAAGGCTTTCGTGTTCAGCTATCGACATCGTAGAGTGGTAATAGATGGTGGTGGGGAGAGACAAAGAGAATGTGGGAGCTTGGGAGAGGTCAACGACGAATTTCAATTTGATTCTCGTGGGTGCCATGTGTACGGATTCGCTTGAGACGCCGACAAAACACGCGACAAAACACGCGAGGGAGACATCATGATGACGATTGTGTTGTCGCAAATCAGTGAACGAATTTCAAATGCGGTCACTAACGGTCGCTTTGACCGCCGGTCGATCAGCGTCTGATGTTTCATGTCATGTCGGGAGGATCAGCGCATCATCATGCGCCAGAACTCAATCGCGAAAGTGCTTACCGAATCGGGGCAGACATTTGCTGAGGACCTTTAAAAATCTGGCTATGTAGTACTGGTGTCAAAGTAAGCATTAAAGGAATAACTCGAATCACAAAGCAAAGGACTAAAATATTACTGGCGCATAACTTCCGATGCGAATCTTGATCGAGTCAGTTCTGGGGCCCACTGTGCCGGTGTACGACTGTCGAACATTTCTCGCTGGCCCTCAGGCCGCCATATATATCGAGCTTGTTCTCTTGAGACATGTGAAAGACCCTCCTTGACGGTGCGAAGTCGGGACTTGTAGGGGCCAAGGGCCAAGGCTTTGAATTTTCCCGGGTTCGCTTGGGGTTCGCAATATGCTTCAGCTGTGTTTGGGGTAGCAAAGTTTCGCTCTTTGAATTTTATGGAGACAGTAAGATTTGCTGCCGATAGAGTACTGCACAGGCAAGAAATTGAGACGGTCGTGGTGGAAGAAAAGGTCGAAATGTACACGTGCATCACCACCGTGATCGTGTGAATCCATTGGTCAGCAGCTAACTACTATAAAAAGTCAATTCTCACACCTTTTTTCCTTCGAACAAACCACGAGGACGTGCGTCACCTCACTTCTTTCTCCTCCTCCCCCCGCTAACTCGTCCCTACAGACAAAAGTTCGGACCCGGTACAAGCTCCTCCGCCTCCTCGTCCGCGTTCCCGTCCTCAAGACTGTCGGCCGGCGTCTACGACGTCGGGGGTGTTCTGCTGCTGCGATGACTCTTGTTGAGCGCCTGGTGGATCGAGGAGGCGCCGCCGCCTCGGTGGCTGGCGCTCATGATGCGGTTCGGTGGGAGGGAGAGATTCTGGTGGTCGGTGGGCACCCCTACATTTTTTGCATTGCTTTTCATGTTACCTTTCTACGCTGTATCCTTCGCCCGAGACTATTCGATTGGCTTATTCTGTCCTCCTTCCTTCTCAACTTCTACAATGCTGCGCCTTGGCGTATGAGTGGAGCGGCGACAATACTGAGCATTCGACGTGGCAGAGTCAGCCCCACTTCGTCCCTGTAGAGTCTACTATCCGTTGCCAAGCGCGAGCCTGTTTATCGTTATAGAGGTCGTCTCAAGCCAGCAGTCCTCATGAGATACCAGCTCCAGCGCGGACGTTGACGAAGAGTCGTCGTGTAGTCGTGTACGCTGAGGGGCAGCTATTGAATTTGATGACCGACCTGACCCACAGCCTAACCCTAACCTCGTCGGACCTGTCGGTCTCCCACACTTTTGACACTTTACCACATCTCTCCTAAATCTCTCCTTGCCGGAGTCCGCGTTTGTCTGCGCCGGGCGGTACTTCATCGTTGCAATGAATTCGTTTCCGAAATGCTCCTTAGTCCTACTCGTACTGTACGGTTGTTCACGTACCGGGTAACGGCCGGCCGTGAACTGAAGAATTTTGGTCCTCGTAACGCGTGACAGCGACTTTTCCTGCCCAAAAAGGCAAGAAAATATTTGTGCTCCGGCATTTGCCGGATCTCCATATATGGTAGTTTGTGCTTGATTGCCGGCCGGTGAACAACATTTCCAGTGAACAATTAGGCTAACGCGTAACGCCCGGTGAACAATTGGTCGGAATAGTACAGTAATTGTTACTCAGTGAAGGTCGGGAAAACAGTCGTTTCGAGTTGGTTATTGCACTTTCCGCGTCATTTTAAGAAAGTTGCCATTTATTAGACACTATATGTGCCATACATTTGAACGTCCTGTAAGCCCTAGCTCTTTTATAAAACTCCGTACTAAACAATGAATTTCAACTTGATCAACTCCCATCCTCAAGGCCTCAAGCCTCATCGATACCCACCCGGGGCTCGCTAAGAATCACATTCTTCGTATCTGATTTTGAGTTGGATTTACTGCGCTCCATATCTGAATCAGTCACCGCGGATCTGGAAATATGCATCAAAGCATGGCTATTAATATTGGATGAAACGTTGAGTTGGCTTCGGACGATGTCCCGAGAGTTGAGGCTAATACAGTAGTGCGATGTTGGATTAGAGTTAAATGAGATTGAAGATGTTTAGGATTCGCACATGGTCATAAAACTCAGGCAATGAACTGGGCATGTTCGGGTTCAACGCCAAAGGAATTCAGAGAGGTAATAGAGGAGAAGCTTACGCCGAACAAGAATAAACAAGAATCTATACCGAGAAAGTCAGGCTATGAGGGCAGAAAAAGATAAGAGAGCGTACGGAGCCTCAATCAAAGTCGGGGGACTCGGAGCGGTCCATGTCTGATTCGCGTGCGGTGAATGAACAGAAGGCAAACGCTCATGACGAGGCTTACTGCAATCAGGTCAGCAATTGCGAACATCGTTGTGACTAAGCCGCTGCTTATGGCGTATGCAACAAGAGTGTTGATAGCCCGATTTGTTCTATCTTGCGGAAAGGGTGTCAGTATGACCACTAGATGCGGTAGCGGCGTTGACATACGCTTTCATTCCGGTTTTATTTCTCGACAAGTAGTACAGCATTGCCACTGTGATGATGATGTCGGAAGTGATGGAGAACGCAAGGGCGGTCGAGGAATACACCTTTGAACTTTCGTTAAGACTTTTTTGAAGAGACAGAAAAGATAAGTACGAGAAGTAATCCTTCTACTTTCACGTATGGTACCGAGAGCCTGATTGCGAAAGAAATGTGAGGTATGGAAAATATCGGTAAGGATGAGCGCACCCTTTCTGCGCATACAATGTCCCAGATACTGCATCTCCACGATCAATGAAGCTCGGGAATAAATGCCTGTCACGCACCGAATCCCAGGACTGCGCAGATCGCCTTATGACCGAAATTAGCATGAAGAGTTTTCAACTACTACAGAAAGATACTCACGATGATAACAGGCAAGATAAACGATTTCTCTGACAGCACATAAATTCTCCAAGCATAAAAAAATTGAACCATTCCCGCCACTAGAGCTACGCATGTTGTAAGCTCGGTAAACAGTAGCATATATTTCTGCTTCAAACTCTACACACCTCCGATGATGGTTTCTATCTGGTCGGACATTCGGAGAATCGAACCGAAATGAAAGCATATGAGCAGGAAGGCTTACCACACCGCTCCTAGGGACGGAAAATATGTTTATCATACTTAAGTAAAAAGGGTATGCTTGAAAATAGATGAGACTCACCATGGCAATTTTGTTAGGTTCGCGTAGTCTCCGAAATTGTTAACGACTGTAACATAGAGCGCGTGTGCAACAAGAGCGCCGTGCAAAGCGTCGAGTGATAAAAGAGTAGCGACCTGGACAGGGCCCTGTAAACCGGGATTCATTTCAGTATAGGAAAAGCTGACAAAGCTTTTCAATAGTAGCGAGTCTCGGGAACAGTATCTCGTGAAATAGAGATAAACCTAGTCTCTCATAGCCAGACTTTAACACATATGATCTCGTACCTCGATGTGTTAAAGTCTGTTTTTAAGTTGATAGGCGTGTCATCGCTAGAACCTTATTATATAATCTTTGTGGCTGTGTTTCTTACGGCAATTTCGTTCACTTTCCTCATAGCGCCCTCTCTCAGTCATATATACACTCAAATTTTAAACATAGAGAATCCATAGGGACATATCTACCACCTCAAGAAAAAATTTGCAGGAAAATGCATCTTCTGAGCCTACGCACCGAGCGCTTGCTCTGCCTTGTGACACCTGTGACAGAAAGGTAACGCATTTTTTCAACCACTTTCCGCAACACCTTGTCATGTTTCTGGCTGGTTTCAAGCACCGAATAGACTCCTATCCCTCTATATAAACGCTCAGAAACAAATTTGAGCTCCAGATACCGTGTTCAAGGGCAGAAACGTGATTACATAATCCGAATTCTACCCTTGACACGCCGGTCACCTTAAAAACGGACTAAGATAAACCTGAAGACAGGACACCCCAAATAATCTTTAATCGCATTCCGTTGTTGATCTCGTGCGCAGCCCATAATCAGCGATAGACGTACGAAGACGATAAGATTGCCCCAATGACGAGGGCACCGATGGTATCATCGAGCGGGATAAGCGTCGTTCGAGGGAGGCGAGGAGTGGTGGAGGGATGGGTCATAGCGCTCGAGACGAGGGTGTACAGCGTTGGCTTTTATGCGGAGACTTGTTTAGTTCAGACAGATTGAATGTTGCATCTTCGTACGCCACACCCGCGTTTGTTTGATTCCCTCCCATCATCACGGTAAGAAGCTGTCCATAGGCTTGAAATGCACGAGTGAAAGACGAATTGCTGTCAGAACGGCGTCTCAGGTCAGGTTACCACGAATTTAAAGCGGAAGAGAGCTGTTCGTGAGCACGACGAGGGAGAATCTGTTGGGGATCGGTAGATCTTTGAGTTCTATCTTGGAGTGGATAAGTATAGCCAGTGCGCTGAAGCCTCAGCAATGGAGTTCTAGACAGACGAGCCATGAAGCAGGGAACCCGAGCTCCAGAGCGTCTTGAAAAGGTCGCGGTCGATATTGAAAAAAAGAAGAAGAAAAATCTGACGCCGCCGGTGTCAAGGCATAGATGAGAAGCGGCTGTGAAGGAAGATCAGATGTTCGAGATGCGGAGAGTCGAAATCGTAAAGTTTTACAAGACAGCCTGATCTTGAGGTGATAGCTGAAGTTCAAGATCTAGAGTATGACGAGTAAGATCGGGATTTGATCGGGAGATGAGAGGGAAAAAGCTATGTCCGAGTGTGGGGTTGAACAGATCCGAAATCTTCTGGGTGAACACTGCGGCGAGAGGATAATCAGAGCAGCAGATGATGCCGAGTGTGAATGTATCGCCGTCGTCTCGCTGCATGATAAGCACTTTGTCAGACTCGGACTCGGATGGTTAACTGTCAGCGCGAGGAAGAGCGTGACGAAGGCATGGAACTGTGAGGTCCGCGTGAATTACGAGGTAATGGACCCCAACGAGTCGTCCGAACTCCACTAACTTCACTCCGAATGACTGGGGGAAGTGTTGGATTCCAGAAAACTAAAGACTACTCACAGAAATTAGAACTACTTATACTCTACCATATCTACTAATGTGGAACAAGGGAATCTCTGAGTCAAATAAGTCACAAAGGGAACTACATACTGAGAACAAGAACCAAGGAATATCGAGTCAACGCCGGCACCGGGCGGTGCCGGGAAATGCCGAGGTGCCGAAGGTCCCAACCGTTACATTCGCCCTCCAAGGCTTGTGTCGAAGATTCAAGCCTTCAAATATCTGGACTTTGGCACTCCAAGATGCGCCCTCTGCTTCAAACTCGACCGCCTTGGATAATTCTTCATATCATCATAACAGCCCATCAGCGGATCATGAATCCGAGCCATCAATCAGAATCCTCCTGCTCTGAGCCATCATCTTCGTCTTCCATCTCGCCGCTACTCTGCTCATCTGCCGAGGGATATCTTGCAGAATAAGAGTCTCCATATACAGCTACCTCCTCGCTGTCAGAATCTCTGCTTTCTCGGCCCCAGGAATCATCTTCGGACTCGCTATCGTTCTCACTGCCGGCGGACTCGCTCATTTGATCACAACGTCTCTCGTCTACAAAATGAACGGCTCTAGCATCCAACGGAGCCACGATTTCGTTTTTCGTGTCATCCTCAAGACAATCTCGGCTCAAATGTCCTTTCAGCTCGCATTTGAAGCATCGACCTTCTCGTCTTAGCTGCTCGTATTCCGCTTGCGGCAGCAGCACTTTTTGCCTCTGTTCATCGGCGGAATTGTAAGTGCTGGCCGGTACAGCGTTTTCACTCCCATTCTCTGAGTCACTACTGTTGGTATCGCCATCATCTCCGCTGGTTTCATCGGCTGAGCTGATCCTGGTATTCACAGTGCGCGAACCCATTGTCGCGCGTACCGACGATGCCTCCCTAAGTGTCCTTTGTACAGAGACAGACATCTCACGCTTGTAAGCAGCCCGTGCCGCCTCGAATCTCGAGGCATATTTAACCATTCTATGCAGGGAGCTACGCTCTGGATCGATTCCCTTCCCGATCAAGTGCATCCGCAGGTGCGTACGGATTCCATCCCAAAAGATCTGCCGAATCTGACGTTCCGTGACATCAGGAAATCGGATCGCGAGTGTTTCGATGTCGCGTCGAAAATCGCGGACATCATTCTTGCCCTGCTTCGCAGTGGTAAGTTGATCTCTCAACTGCAACTTAAAGTCCGGCGGAAAGCAGTAGCTGAACAATGCTTCATAGATTAATTTTGGAGTCCAGTCTTTTTGACGAAGCGCTACATGCTTCATGAAAAATTTACTGGCCGCCCCAGACATGAATTGTGCAATAAGTTTAACCATCATCGTATCACTAATGCCGTGTAATTCCTGCCAGGTATCGACTTCGTATGTCCATTGGTCCAAGATATCAAGATCAGCATGCCCATCGTATGTGAAGGGCTTCTTAATCTTCAATCCAAAGGCTAAATTGAAACCCGTGGACGAATCCGACGACGAATCCGACATTGATGATACTTCACTGTCCTCTGACAACGAATCCGGCGGCTCCGTTGTTGCGCGGAACCATCCGCCATGAGGGATCTCGGATCGCTCCCGTCTAAAGTCGCTAATCTTCGACTTGACGGCCTTGCGATGATTCCGTGAGTCAATTTTCTGTGATGAGCCACTTCCGCTACTGAGTTTGGCCATCCCGCAGAATATTGTCAACGATTCATCAGAGTCACTGTTCACCAGTGCCGCTCTGTCCTCTTTCCACACAGCTGGCTCAATCGGAGTCCTAGCCCGTGCGTTCTCAATTTCCCGTAGCATTGAGCTCACTTCAATCTCAAAGCTCAAACCGCTATTCACCTCTGGAAGAACATAGGTATTTGTCTTTCCCGTGTGCAATTGTTCCACGCTAATGTCAGCCAGTTTACTCTTTGTGATTAGAACGTCATGCACGCCCTCCGGTTGACTTAATCCGGTGTCGACCCCGGCCAACAAGTCTCGCGCACAGCAATCATCGACGCTATCGTTTCCATTCGCCGCTTCGGCCTGCGATTCCGAAGTCAAACTGGTATCAAGGTGTGTTTCAATCAACATTTTATTACACTGATTGAACACTAGTTCTCGCCCTCCATTCGAAGTATTAAATGCATGACTGGCTGCACTAAGGTACGCAAACCAGCTTTGTATATTTAAACTTGAATCGGCGAGGCAGATCAAACTGCTCTCTGCACCATTCCGTGCTGCCGAGTCAGCAAAGCACTGTGTGCCTGCGACCTCAAGGCTACTACAAGCGGCCGAGTCAGCTTTTGAAGCGACATCAAGGCATTGTATGGCCGAGTCAGCATTGCCTCGCGGCGCAGCGATCTCAAGGCTCTCAGCCGAGTCGACCTTGCCTTTCGGCTCAGCGATCTCAAGGCACAGTGGTGGGTCAGCTTGGCCTTGCGGCACCGCGACGCCAAGTCCCACCTCAGCAGCCATCTCCTTGGCATGCTGGCTGGCAGCCGAGTCGGCAGAGCTCAACGAGCCTGCGACATACGGACACTGCATCCCCGTCACCATCCCATCGCATGGTGCGTCCGAATTACGCAAACAATCGAATTCGAAATCAGCGATGGGGACGGGGCCGAATGCAACATCAAGACTTACAGTCACGTCCATGGTGTTCCCGACGTCTCGGGCCGCACCGACTACAGCCGCCTCGAGCGAGGTCTGCAGGTGAGATAAAACAACATCCTTGAGAGCATCAAGGGTATTGTTGACGACGGCCGCCTCAGCAGAGGTCCGTATAACCATTTGTACAGTGTACATGATATCTGCAGAATATAAACTCGGGTGATCAGTCCGAGAGTCAAACCACAGCACGAAAAAAAATCCAATCGAAAATACCAGTCAAAAAATGTGAGGTCCGCGTGAATTACGAGGTAATGGACCCCAACGAGTCGTCCGAACTCCACTAACTTCACTCCGAATGACTGGGGGAAGTGTTGGATTCCAGAAAACTAAAGACTACTCACAGAAATTAGAACTACTTATACTCTACCATATCTACTAATGTGGAACAAGGGAATCTCTGAGTCAAATAAGTCACAAAGGGAACTACATACTGAGAACAAGAACCAAGGAATATCGAGTCAACGCCGGCACCGGGCGGTGCCGGGAAATGCCGAGGTGCCGAAGGTCCCAACCGTTACAGGAACCCACAGTACTAATATATAGTCTCCTAACGAGTGGTGGTCGTCAAGAATTCGGCAGCCGATACACCGTCGTCGGCGAATAGAAGCAGCTCCGATACCCCGTCGAGTACATGACGATATTGCGAAGGGAAGAGTACTTAAGTGATATGTCAAGTATCCGGACATGATGGCGGAGACTTGTTTGCGCGGATGAAACAATCAAGGAGTTTAGCAGGTTAGAGCATTACCTGGGACATCATGAACCTGAACGACTACAACCCTCTCGCTCGAAAAACGTCCACGAAATACATACTTGTGAATCAGAAAATCGCATTCTTGGCGACAGAAATCGCAAGCTCCGCCAGACTCTACAGCATAGAGGTCTGATGTTGAGGTGGCGTATAGACAGAATATTGAGCTCTATGGGCAATTCACTGAACAGGCATCCATCCAGGTGGGGTCGTCTGACGGTTGGAAGCTTTACGATAAACAATCTGAGAGAATATGAGAAATGATTAAGATAGACTGCGTAGGGGCGAGTAACACAACACTACCTGCTTCTCGACGATCGCCTTCACCTCGAGCTACAATACAGAATTCTACTTGCGACGTCTCACGTGAGACAGCTCGCGGTCGCTATACGGCGAATTCGAAAGGAGGGTAGGTATGAAATGCTGCGCAGAGATTTAAAAGAAAGAGTCGCGCTGAGCTCTACGGCGGAAGATGACGCTTCCCTGGCCTTGCCACTGCGGAAATCTGCTGAGATGCCAAGACGCGAGTGGGGAGCGAGCAGAGGGACACTTCATCATCGCGTTCATCTTCTCTGCCTCGCCATTCTTCCGACTTCTGTCATTTCCACCGCCCCCTCATCCACGCATCCTCCGAGTCTATCTTCTTCTTAACACACTCATCACGGCCCTCCGCCACACCCCACCGTCGACCAATGCAGCGTCATCGTTCCGCCTCCGAATGGGCGTATAAATCCCACCTGGGCTGCCACGTGTAAGCCGACATCTTCATTCTATCAGAGGGCGACGGGGCGGGATGAAAGAGGCGATGGGACAGAGACAGACAGATGGACGAGTGCGAGGCGGGCGGGGCATATTCGATGCGATGCGATTTTTGAGCGACGTGGTTTTTCGTCGAGGACGACAACAAGGTCGGGAAAACAGAAAGAGGGGCCATGGGGAACAAAGAGACAGAATGAGGTGAAGTGAATGAATGTGCATTGATTTTTTAAGAGAAATAAGAGCCGCCAGCCGGCCGGGGGTATCTATGATACAGCGTCGTCGGTGTCGGGCAGCAGATAGTTAACTTATTATAAGTAGATGCAGAATGAACGTATGGAACACTGGCATTGGAAGGGCGATCCGGGATTCAGGTCCGTGAAGAGAGCGAGGGATACACAGAAAGGGAGCATTGCAGCGAAGGAGAGGGTGGAGGGAGGTTAAGGAGAGCAAATAGAAGCTGGATTCAGGGATAAGTGAGTGAGCAACAGAACTCAGCGGGGACACTGGGATACGCAGACGTACCATCCACCCACAAAACCTACTTCTTCCCCGCCGCGCGTTTCTTCTTCCCCTTCCCTTTCCCCTTTCCCTTCCTCTTGCCCGCCTTCACCTTCTTCGCCGCCGTCGTGGGAGTAGTGGGTTTGGGCACAGCCGTCGTCGGCGCCCCACCACGGACGCGTAGCCGCCCGTCCTTGAGGGTCTCGGTGATGATGGGGCTCGCGGCGGGGCGGAATTTGAATTCTTTTGAGTAGCTGGGGGAGGGGATCACGTCAGCGGGGGTCGGGAGGGAGTGGACAGGACAAGTGAGAAGAGGAAGGAGACAAGGGTGAATGGAGTAAGAGATAAGAACACCCACCGATTCGCATGCACGACCTTGGGCTTCCCCGGGCGCGCGGTCTTCAATTGGAAGGCGAGCCAGAAGCAGAATACGATCAGGAGGAGCAGGGCAGCGCGTTTCCACGCTGAGGGCGTTGGTTGTGCGAAGCGTGGGTCGATTTCTCGCTCTCCTCCTCCTGCTGTGTCTTCGCCTTCGTCTTCTTCGGCAGCTCGCCGAGGACGGTCCACGTCGACGAGCTGCACGTCATCATCGTTGTCATCGTCGAAGGAGACGTCGGAGGAGGGAGTGTCTGGGCGGCCGCCGGGCCCTTGGGCGTCGGGGCGGTCGGCGTCGGGGAGGCGGGTGTATTTCGCCGTCGTCGACATGTGCGGTGCGTTGGTGAGACACTGACAGAGGGAGGAGGGAGGAGGAGGTGTTTGCGTGTGCTTGGCTGGCTGGGCGATGGATAACAGTGGTAAATAGATGTCGTGTTCTGTTGGTTTCGTTCTTTCCGATCCGCGTTCTCTCTCTTTGGCGGGTCCCACCCATTCGTTTATCTATCTTCTGGGCTACCGCCGTCCGTCTCGTTTCTCTTTCGGTCCACCTGGCCCTTTCTTTGAGCGACGAGTCTTCCTGTCTCTCAGAGACTCCCTCTGAATCCGCCGACGAGGCCCTAGCTAGCTATCAACGACGAGGACGATGACGACGATGTAGGCCGCAAAACCCTGTCTCCATCAAATTCTAGAACCAGCCTCCTCCCCACCCCCTCGAACACGTCTTGACAGCGCGCTGGAGTACTCAGTATCCCCAATCACAAGCACCATCACAATAAATTCAAATTCCGCTCCGCCGCGAGCGAGCCCCATGGTCACCGAGACCATGAAGGACAGGCGGGTAACGGTGCGGACGACGGCTGTGCCCACCACGAAGAACGCGAAGGCGAGAAGAAGTAAGTAGTAGTGAATTGACTTGCGTTTGCTTGGGCCTTTGACGGATGTAGGTGCCCGGGCCATGGGGTATACTGGAATGTACGCCTGTCTATCTACTTCGTCCGAGTGTGTGTCACGCTGCGCATCGCCGAACGTTAATGCTCGTAGCCTCCACCGCGACTTGCTCTCCTTCCCCTCCCTCCCCCCATCCCTGCCTCCCTCCTTCCACATCTACTTATAAACATAATATAACCAACCACCTCGCGCTCCCACTCCCGACTCCCGACGATAACGCTGTATCGCAAGTAAATAGTACCCCCGGCCGGCTGGCGGGCGATTGATCAAAGAAATGCACATCCCTCCCTTCTTCCTTCCCCCTCCATCCCTCATTCCTTCAAGTTCCCCATGCCCACTGTTCCTATTCTATTTCCCCACCAGCGCGCCCTCCTCAAGTAAAAAAAACGCATCGAAGCAAATATCTAACACCCCTTCTTCGAGGTCCACATCTATCCCCCGCTTCCGCTTCCCACTCGTCCGTCTGGTCGTCTCATGGCCATCGCCTCCGTCCCGCAGCTCTGTCCACCCCTCGCAGTCTACTCTAGTCTAACATCCCCGCTCCCTGCTCCCCCTCGCCTCCTCCTCCCCCCTCCTCCCCGTTCGCCAGCTATCAACGACACCTCCGACCTAGGCTATTACTTCAAACCCTCCGCCTCATAATTTAAAGTCATTTCTCTTCCCTCTTCCCCCTTGCTCATCCTCGACGTCGTGTCGGGGTATCGGTATCGCAATCACAGTGACTTATTTCCAGGTGAGGATTGGCTTGTAATCGGAGGATCGACGCGATTGCAGCAGTAAAGTAAAGGATGAGAGAAGAGAGAAACGGTATGTGCGTTTAATTTCTTTCGTTATGTATTTTGTGATGCAGCTTGCAGCTTGCCAGCAAAACGCGGAAGACGAAGACGAGGATGAGGATTCAGAAGATCAAGAGGGGGAGTGGGGAGCGGGGAGGAAAAGAGGAATAAGAATTGCGTTTCACCATTTATGTAAATTGGGGTGCGTCTGAATCGCTACATACTAATACTTCGAATTCATCTCTGCCCTCAGAAGTAAGTAAACCCTTCTCCTTCCGCCATCCTTGGTCTCGGCGCTCATTCCTCCAAATTCAAACCTCACTCGCTTCTGCTCTCGTTCCTCCATTCCATTCCATTCCCATTCTCGCTTTCTTTTTTCTTTTGTCTATCCAATCCAATCCAACTCCATCTTGGTTTCAGATCTGTTTGGCGCGTCAAATCGCACAGCGCACTGTATTAAGTAAGTATACGTACGTTCTTCTTCTTCATCCCTACTCTCCCTCTAAATCCATTCTGCAGCTGTCAAATTCCAATATGATACACGAGGGCGAGCTATCATACGTCCGTCCGGATGCATCCCAACTTACTTATATAATCCTCAGGCTTTGTGGATGTCGTCTACTGAGCTTTCATCGGCGTATCGACCACCACTGGCAACGGCGCGCTATGTGATCTCGAAGGCGCTCTTTTGCCAATGTTGTAACGTTGCCCAGGTGTGTCGTCGCTGTCCACCCATACTTGCGTGACGTACATATACTTATTTCAAAGGCTCTCAACTCACCGCTGCTTTAGCCTTTGACTGTCAATGATCGAACCTACTAGACTATGTGTTGCGGTCCAGCATTGGCATAGCTCTCGTCCTCTTTTGCAAGCATATGTCCTTCCCTTCATTTCGTTGCCCAAGTACGATTTCAATCCCAGTTCATTCTATCTTTTCTTATCACCCACAAGTTCGTCCTTCTAGACCCCGTCCAGACTCCAGCCATCCGTCCCAACCCTCTGCTAATTTACTTACTTAATTCATCTCCTTATCGTCCGTAATTTTCTCTTCCCCGTCCGTCTGTCCGAACCGTCGATATCATTTGATTTGATTTATTCAGACAGATATTATAGTCCACCTCTAGATCTGGGTTCCCGGATGGCAAGACTTCGTTCGTCAAGCATATATGCATAGCGAGGTGTTGGTGCATCGATTACTTAATATCACGCTCTTGCTTTTCGCCTTTGTTTGCATTTGCATTTGTATGTGGGTTATGGGTATGTGGAACTTTTTGCCTCGTACGTATACGTACTCAAGCTTGTGCACAGTGCAGGACAAATTCATTGCCCATGGACGTTTGGCGGCGGGCACGAAAAAAGCGGCAGCGCTAGCTGCAAGTGAGCAGAAAGAAGTCCCAACAAGATTCGTTTGTGCGGTTCTCGAAATCTACTTATTTACTACTCTGGTAAGTACTTACACCCATCATCCATCCTCGTCGTGTAAGTCCCAAACAGATCTTTTCTTAGTAGGTAGAATCTCCAATCACAGTTGAACGCAAGTAAGTAAGGTTCAATTTCAGTAATTGTTAGCAGCAACTGGCGGTGCGGTTGCGAATTTCTCGCGACTGCGGCGGCGGCCGGTGATGCATCTGAGAAAGAAAATCGAATAGGTAAGCATGGAACTGGATTCGAGACGGATTTTCTTGAGATGGACGTACGCAAAGCAGGTTGCTAGTGAAGCGAAGAGGAGAATGATTCCTGCGACGAGGACGATCCAGACTCCGCTGCCCCAATACGCCCGCCCGCCGTTGTCGCGGATTTGCTGGCGTACAGACTATACAGAAAGAAGAAAAGAATCAATCATCGACCACTCAGGACTTAAACAGATTGGATTGAAGTGAAGGTCAAGACTCACCCCGAACGTAACAAAATCGAATATCACCGCAATGAGCGTAACGACAAACCCCACCAGCGCGATCGCCGTGACGAAGAGGAAGCCGAAGCGGTGCGAGCAGAGGCTGAAGAGGAAGGCGAGGGCGACGATGCCGGCGGCGATGGGGTGGAGGATGAAGCCGCCGGTGATGGTGTTGACGTTTTTGGCGTCGGAGGGTTTGAAGGGGGTGACGCCGAGGGCGGCGAGTTCGTCGGCTGGCGCGAGGGTTTAGAATTTTGTGTAGAATTTGAAAGCAATTGGAGGAAGTTCGAAACTCACCGATTTTGTACCCGACGTGCGCGGGTGTGCAGCTTGTACCTTCGGGGCTTTTCATGATACAGTACCCCCAGGAGCCGAAGTGGACAGAGGAGCCTGCGATTTGATGGTCATCAGTTACTTACTCCGGAACTTTTGCTGGTACGCACCATTCGTGAGAGGAACATGGAGCATGTCGATCCTGGACACAGTCGGCGCGGAGATGCTCGCGACGAGGAGGAGCACCATCGCCACGAAGAGGAGGAAGGTGCCGAAGTGGACTGCGCCTGACATTGTATGTATGAACTCTGTTGAACTTGGTACGGGGGGGGGGGGAGTCGTTAACGGGTCGTATCGTCAGACGGGGGGTGTAGAAAAAACGTTGTCGATTTTTATACTGAGGAAATGGAAATAGAAGGCGCGCGCGAGCATGCTGCACAGGTCTTTGTAAATGTAGATCCGGACATTCGACGATTTGCATTCGATCGTACTTACTCATTGTTTGCCGACGTGTAGCTTCGAAGAAGCCATATTCTCGGCATTTGCATTTAGCCATGCGGCGGCCGGCCTCCTCCGCTTTAGTAGTAACCGAATCGCATTGACCATTGAATAAACACCTCAGAAAGGAGTTTCGTTGCTGAGATTCAATGAGGCGCGTGGAATTATAGAGCGATGAAGGATTCGGGAAGCAAGAAACCGACTTGAACATTCCATAAGTCATTCAAACTTGAAGTTGCAAGTGGGTCAACAGCACGAGGAAGAAAAAGGTATGTAGACTCGGAGGATAGAAATTTGCGTGATGTATCGCATCGATTCTGGCGAGTGCAAATCCCAGGATCACGGAACCTCCCTAACGCATGGCAACGGTGTTTCGCCGCCGCTTCTTTCATTGACATTCCATTAATAGGCGCTTCGAAAAAACCTCACCGTTCACGAAAAAAAAATTGGATTCGAGGGTTAGAAGAGCAGAGAGCTGAAGCGCTGAAGGAGAGTGATTTCAGTCTGCAGTAAGGTTTGGCTGGATAATCTTTTATACCTATCCTTCCTCCAATCCTATGTTCAATTCGGATTCAACACATGGCGGATTTTGTGATAAGCGAAGAGAAACGGGCGGCGGGCATTCGATCCCGTCGATGATCATGACGCTGCACTGACGCAATGTGCAACGAACCACCAAGGGGAGTTTGACACATTTCGAATTCCCGGTGGAATTTGGGTGGAATCACAACGTCCACTCACTTAGAATTTCCGTATCTTTGAGAAAAACAGTGGCGAATATATATATACTGAGATCTACCGAACAAAGCCATACCTCCTTCCCAAAATTAGCATGGCGCTCACCCTCACGTTCGTGAACAAACGGGTACTGGATTCAGCTGTAGTCGGCTCGGATGGCTCGGCGCACTATACTGTGTCAACGCACTACGCCTGGTTCGGTCGGAAGTTCACCACTATCACGGCGGCGAATGGGCTTGTGGGCCACATCCATTGGCGGAAACACACTTTCGAACTTGGCGGTATGAAGACGAAGTGGTCTGAAATCAGATCGGGGCGAGGATGGTGGAATCCACATCAGTGAGTTTGGCCTTTTCGATTTTAATAGAGTCCATTGGTAACATTCTGATCTGAAATTGTTAGAGAATACGAATGGCACTGGGGCGACAGCCGTGCCCCGTACCGAGTCAAATTCCATAAACTCTCATCCGAACTTGTGGTAAGCGATCATGCGATCGTGCAAAAATCCAAGGTTGATTAATCTACCCACAGGCAACTCCTCTTCGTGGAGGAGAGGCGACGCGATTCCAACCTCACCACTCCTACGTCAGCACCAAAGCACCTGTCATATACCTACCTCAAGAATCTGCCCAGAAAGACGACATCGAGAGAATGTTCGTCCTGATGGTGTTGATACAGTCAGATACTGTGTATCGACGAAGGGTACGTGTTGCCATCGGCCCGATATTTTTCATTCTCATTGCTTTAGGGCATGATCGGGCGCGTACGGTAAGGAGGTCATATCAGTCCCCATAACGGAACATCGTCGGCGCTTTCTGCTCCCCGCCCTCGACGGCGAGGACCTTGTTTTGGTCTCATTTTTTTACGCCTCCACCGGCGCGTACGAACAGATAAGAATACATGTATTTGTTGTGAATTCTTGTGCAAGAGAAACTTTTTTCCCAATTCACTGAAAAAGATAGAAAGTGCGGGATGGTCTTGACGCTGCCCATCTTGAGTGTCGAGGACTGCCATAGTCACGGCGTGATTTTGGGTTAACAGCCGAAATGGCCGAGTTACCGTACGGTGTGGCAGCGGCGAGGCGCCGGCTGCCGGACATAGCGTGCCGAAATGCCGTCCTCGGCGCAGAGTTGTGGCGCTTGTTTGGTAGCTTAGTCAACTTTCGCTTCTTGTCGATAGCCGTTTAGATTCTCCTTGCGCATTCCTTGCTGTGTGATCAGCTCACCCCCTCCTGCCAGGTCCAACGGCTGAAATTTGGCTGAGCCGTCTATTTAGGCCGTGGGCCGGGATCAGGCCCTTTTACTGTTGGTGCCGGAGCCGCCGCGGCTTCCTGACTGAATATACTCAACTTGACTACCTACACAAATATGTGTTTCGTTTCGTTTCGTATCTTATTTCACGAGAGAGAAACAATAAGCATCTATGCGAGACTTCATATTTCTCGAGCTTAATCTGAACGGCAGGCTCATTTCTCCTCCGAGTCTCCGGCAACAAAAATTCAACTTCACGTAATACCCGCTCGGTCATGTTTTCAGCGTGACTCGAGTCCACGTGATGGCCATCTCTCTTCGTCCTTCCCGTTACCTTCCCGCGTTTTAGTAACATTTACTCCGACAACTCTGTTCCAGATCTCGAGAATTGCCGTCCGAGTCATGTGCAGATCTGTAATCATTTCAAAACCTCCGTTGCAAATCCGAAAGCTGTTCTTGTTCGTCGTGCTTGGCTCCGAGTTTCAGGCGACTCTTTTATGACGACGTACTTAGCACTCTATTGATTCGAGCCTGAATGGATTCTCGCAAGATGCAAGCCAGACAGCGCATAAAACTAGTCGGTTCTCCTCCCCAACACTTCAAGCTGCTACGGAACTGTCTAAGTAGGTTTCTTTCGCTTCACGCCACGTTAAATCCATGCGCCGAATTTCCGAGTCACCGAGACAACGGACCAAAACCGTGATCGCACGCTTCCCGATTGTCAAAGTCAGCGAGCAAGTAGCTTATCACGCTCTCGATTCCTGGTGCGTGATGGTTTTCTAAGCACCTTATAAAACGCTGCAACAAATCATCCTCATACCATTCCATACACTTTCTTCCTTCAAGTTTCTTTTTTTCACGATGCTCCTCCGCTTCTCCACAGCGGTTTTCCTCGCAATCTCCCTAGTGTCTGCTTCGGACCCTATCATCAAGACCTCTTCTGGCACCTTCGTCGGCCTGCACGACGCGGACAAGGGAACGGACGTGTTCAAGGGCATCCGTTATGCTAATCCCCCGAAACGATTCGCCCGCGCTACGCCGATCACGAAAGCTCCTCAAGGCCAGCAAATGGCGGTCGAGTTTGGTGACGATTGCGCACAGGCACCTCCGCTGGTAGTTGCCAATGCGCCTTTTGGTCCGCCGAATCAGGGGAAGAATGCCAGCGAGGATTGTCATTTTCTGAATGTAAGTTAGCGCCTATCCGATGTTCGTCGGTCAGAAAGCTTCTAACTTATTTTGATGACGACGTAGATCTGGCGTCCCTCCGACTCAGCTCAGACCAAGGGAAAGAAACTTCCCGTCCTGGTTTACATTCATGTGGGTTTCTGTTTTTGGGCACACCCATGCGCATGGCTCACTACCATCTGCTCAATATATAGGGTGGCGGTCTAAGCACCGGCTCGGGCTCAGAATGGGATGGCACGTCCATAATCCGCCGCAGTGTCGCCAACAACGAACCCATAATCTTCGTCTCCATCAACTACCGTCTCGGATTCTTAGGCTTCGTGAGTGTCCAACGCGTGGGCCTCTCACTAATACATTTATTTTCCTTGATTTTCAGATCGGCGGGAAAAACGTCCCTGCACTGTCTTCCAACCTCGGATACGCCGACCAACGACTTGCGCTTCGATGGGTCCAAAATAACGCCGCCGCATTTGGTGGGGACGCGTCGAAGATCACCATCTCGGGTGAATCTGTTGGTGCGTCCATATTTCTTCCCTTACTTCGTCTCGCACTCTCACAAGTCGATTTGACCATGGGGCTTGACCTTCATAGGCGCCACCAGCGTTCACACACATCTGTTTTACCCGGACTCCCAGCGCACTTTCCGCGCCGCCATCGCCTCCTCGGGCACCACCCTCTTCGCCACACCCGACTGCACCTTCCACGACAAGCCCGGTGCCACGTACGACCTGCTCGGTAACTTCACTGGGTGCGGAACCGGTGCGGGGTCGTTCCAGTGTTTGCAGGATATGCCGTTTGATGTGGGCCTCCTTTCTTCTGAACAAAGCAAAAATAGTTCAAGCCTCGCTGACGCAATTTATTTGTTTTTCTTCAGAAATTCTGGCCCCTTGCAAACCCGATCTACGACGTCCCTGGACTCGGTATTTCTTATCCGTGCAAAGGTCCGAATGGCTCCCTCATCGACGAATACCCCATCAACAAAGTCCTGCGTGGCGACTTCCTCAACGTCCCCGTTTTATCGGGTACCGTCCGCAACGAAGGAAACCTGTGAGTCATATTCCCTCCCTCCCTTACATTTATGACCTCTTTCTCCACCCTGACTGACTCCGCTTTTGTTCTTCAGTATCATCAACACAACCCTCCTTACCCTCAACCCCCAACCCGCCACCCCTGCCGACGAAGATGTCGTTCTTTCCGGCGTTCTCATCTCTCAAGCGGTCAACAACCACACCCCCTCCGCCTCGACGCTCGCAAACATCACCGAGCTCTACGCGAACGATAGAATCCCGGATCATCTGGCAGCAAATAGCTCATTGTATAACCGTGCGGCGCAGATCATTACGGATTACTCGTTTGTAGCCGTGCAGAGGCTGTTCCTGGATTCCGCTCTGGGTGTCACTGGGAAGGGGAAGATTGTGAATAGAAATCTGTGGGGATGGCAGTTTGATCAGAGGCCGACGAATTTGCCCGGGGAGGCGTTCCTTGGAGGTGAGCGGCACTTCCTTTCTCTTCTTTGTTCACCCCTCTCTTCTTCTGTCTCTTCTTTCGTTAACCCCTTTTCTTCGTTATAGCCTGCCACGCCTCCGACCTCTACTACCTCGACATCGGTTTCCCCACTGTTCCCAACTCGACACTCACGCAGATATTCCAAGACTACTTCATCGCATTCACCAACCACCTAGATCCCGGCGCATCCTGGCCGCGGTACACCCTCGAGAAGAAAGAGGTCGTGAGGTTTCTGGAGGGAAATGTGAGCGTTGTCACGGACGACAGGTTGAGGGAGCAAACGGATTATTTGAATCAAATAGAGGTTTTGAGGGAGTTTGGCAGGTTTGGCTTTTGAGTTGCGGGAGCGTTCAGAGTCGTAGAGTGCGGGGAAAGCAAGCTTTCTTTATTTTTTGCAAGTCATTGCTCTATTCTATCACGAGCTTACTGTACTCTTTCGTGCATTCATAATTTTGAATTCGCTTCCACAGAGTTTCTTACTGCAGCGATTGCTCCGCATCCTTTTCCAAACTGTCGCTCGTCAGTGTCAACGATGACTCAATCGATCGTAAACGAACAAGACCTACATGAAGGGAGCGAATATATACGTGATCACGCTAGGATGTGCGCCGCGATGCGAAGGTGATGTTGAACGAAGTCAAGTTTTGTCTTGCTGTACGATGAGTCTATTAATATATTTGTTATTACACAAGTCGCCGTGCGAGGTGCTGATCATTCGAGGCAGCGTCAAGGGAATGCGAGGTACAAATGAATACCGGGGAGAGCCATTCAGAGACTGACAACTGAGTTGTATAAGGATAATTGCCAAAATCATCGTTTCATTCCATTCAATCATTCAGAATAACCACGAATATGCTACAGTAATCGCAAACCACACAAACTATCTACCAACTACCGGGAAGGAGTGAACGCAATGCCGTTGAGCTGGGCAGAGAAAGCAGTCGCCTGCTGAACAGCCGCCGCCTTGAGATCACCCTTCTGGGCACCGCCGATGCAGTTCTGGAAGCCAAGAAGGGTCGAGACATCGCAGTTGGGGGCAGCATTGCCGCGGCCGCATCCACCAGAGCCGTTGGTCTGAGCGACGTTGGGGCCGGCGCACTTGCCAGACGAGAACCCGCAGCATCCCTGCTGGCACTCAGAGTCGGAGGCGCACTCGACGAAGACGGTCTTCTTGCTGGTCTGGAGCGCGGCGAGCTCAGCGACGGACTTGGGGGCGGAGGCAGCGGGGGGTGGCGGGGGTGCACCTGCAGCGGGCGGGGGTGCGGCACCACCGGCAGACGGGGTGAAGGCGATACCGTTAAGCTGGGCGGAGAACGCGGTGGCTTGCTGGACAGCCGCTGCGTTCAGGTCGCCCTGCTTCGCGCCGCCAATGCAGTTCTTGAACCCGAGGAGGGTGGAGACGTCGCAGTTGGGCGCGGCGTTACCGCGTCCGCATCCGCCGGAGCCGTTGGTCTGGGCGACGTTGGGGCCGGCGCATTTGCCGGAAGAGAAACCGCAGCAGCCTTGCTGGCATTCGGAGTCAGAGCCGCACTCGACGAAGACGGTCTTCTTGCTGGTTTGGAGGGCAGCGAGCTCGGCGACGGACTTGCCGCCTGCGCCGGCGGCGGGTGGTGCACCAGCAGCGGGAGGGGGAGCGGCGGCGGCAGGGGTGAAGGGGATGCCGTTGAGGTTCGCGGAGAAGGCGGCGGCTTTTTGAACGTCGGGGTCGGCAAGGTTGCCGTTGACGGCGCCAGCAACACAGTCGCTGAGGCCGATAGCCTTAGCGACGTTGCAGTTGGGGGCGGCGCTACCGAAGCCGCAGCCGCCGTCACGGGTCTGGGCTACCGCGGGGCCAGCGCATTTGCCGGTGGTGAAGGCGCAGCAGCCTTGTTGACAGTCAGAGTCTTTGGCACAGGGACCGGTGACGAATTGGTCTCCACGGCGGGCGGCGGCGAAGCGAGAGGGGAGTTCGTGGGCGCTGACATTAACAGCGACTGCGAAGACAGATCAGGAACGTTCAAGGAGAAAAGGAAAGGCCACGCACTGAGAGCGAGAGCGACGAAAGTAGCAGAGAACTTCATGATAATAACGATAAATGATAGTGGTGCTTGGTGTGAATGGAAAACGACAACCAGTTGTCGGGATTTGGCAAGAAAAAAAGGTTGGAGAGGAGGAGGGAAAGGAAGGGTCGACCTGACGGAAAACAATCGGGATGGAACACTTTATAGGCCGGTCCTTCGCTACTCCCCATCTGATGAATGTTCATGAAACATCGTGACAGTTCCTTTCAGTGTTGATTATGCCAAGCCTTTGCGGCGTCGTGCGGAGGAGTGAAGGTTGCCGATTGAAACTGAAGTCGATCCCTCTCTTTCTCGGACTTGTCGGCGACGTTCCTTATGAAGAAGAGGTAGAAGCTGCGCTTGAGCTGCAGCTGAACTGTACCTTTAGTCTGGGCAGAAAAATGCAAAATGAAGGCAGCAAGGCCGAATTGGGCATGTGCGAATCAAATGAACTGACCCTATCTATCCATGCGGATCTATACCGCGTAAAATTTTTGTTTTGCAATTTCGCCGCTCGTACCCCGTTCTGTTCCACTCTCTGCTCGGATGTTCGTCACTGTAGCTCGCCCGACATTGCCGACGCTCATAACCAACGCAATACCGGTGCGCTCAACGCTGCGAAAAGTCCGCCTGAACCCTTCCGATCAATAATTCGGATCCCGTTTCCTGGACAAAGGGCTCGGCGTACGTGTTTTTACCCTTGGCATATCTTGGCGATCCTTGGCAAGTAGCGATGCTGTTCTCCTCTGGTTTTTTTCACCTGAGGTTGGTCGAGATAACGCTCATTTGACGGGGGGAAATTCTCCATAGGTTCGTACTTTTTGTTTGGCATGAATACTGCCTTTGAACAACTTGAAAGGGATCCAGGGCGATCCGAAATCGGTTCTAGATGAGGCATGCGGTCCCGTATCTCACGGGGGGAGGATAATTTTAAACCAGAAGATGCATACACCTGGCACTGCGGTGATCCACTTTTCGTGCGCGCGTTTTCAGCATGTTCCCCGATGTCTGTCGGAAGATTTCCCTCGTTAGCAGTCGTTAGCCTGGAACCTGAATTGGCGATTGGCGAAAAGTCGAGGGCGGTGCTCGTTTCGATGCAACGACGGCGCCGGATTGAAGGTGGAAGGTTGAACCGAGACAGAACCGATTCCGTTTCGCCGGAGACTCGAGGACTCGACTGATCCAGAGTTGCTCGAGACCCAGCAGCGACGGCGCTCGCAGCCCTCCCTCCGATAAATGGACACGTTGAACCGCATCCTCGGTGGCTTGGACAATTTGTGTTGGGCAGACGCTCAGCTCTCTGGAGTGACTCTTAAGCTTTTGCGGTCGATACTTGGTCGACACCGACGATGAATATCGATGAATCTTCATGATGGTTTGGGTGGAAATAGGTTGACGTGGCACATTGACATTGTTCTCACGATTCACCAGATGTCATATCATGTGCTCTGTGACCTTTGTCACGTTTTCTCCTCTCCTTTTCCACACTTTGCTCGAACGCCGCTTCACGGCCTCGTCTCGCGCGCGCCATCATATCAAGCTTCATATCTCCTCTACTTATTCTATGTCAGAGTCGGCTACCCTCGAGCTGTTTCCCCTTCAATTTCAAATGAGAGCTTGCCAGTCGGTGGCATCTTCAAAGTTCAAGTTAAGTACTTGGTCTTCAAGTCTATGATCCCGAAGCCTTGGGGCTCTCGTTCTCCAAGCCGTGGAACTCATCTTCTTCTCCACCTGCCTTCCGTATGTCTTCCAGTTATACGTCATTCGCACTCTCATAAATACGCTTCTCGAGCCTCGAGTCTCGACTCGTCAGTCCCCATCCCTACTCTTATTAGCTTTCATGCTTTCCCTCCAGATTGCGCTTCCTCTCTTGTTATCATCGTCACTGGGCTTGGGCCAAGCAGCATATGACGGATTCGACGCCTTGGATGAATGCCCACAGTCCTCTACCGGTGTCTACGACTACATCGTAGTTGGCTCCGGTGCGGGTGGCGGCCGCAGTCGCTACGAGACTCGCAGAGCATGGTTTTTCAGGTTCGTATTCATCAAAAACTTCCTCGCTGCTGACTGAAGAATACAGTACTTGTTATTGAGACCGGGGTTGACGAAAGCAAGAACATCAATACCACCACTTTGGCCCTGAATTTCGATGCCACCGATGGTGAGTGCCGCCCATGAGTATGGAAAAAAGCGGCTACTAATCAATGCTCCAGATCCAAAAATCGATCTAAACTACACCATTCGTGAATATCCCTCTGATTTCCGCATTCAACGAAACGATGTCTGGTATGTAACCGACGCCGAGCTTTTTTTCTTTTTTCCTCTGTCTCATTGACTACATTGTTGTATTCATAGGTATCCCCGCGCAGCTGGCATCGGAGGTTGCACTCACCTCCGTTCAGCAGCCTCTAGGGCCCATTCTTACCGAGTTTATGCCGCATATAGATTCACAACGCAATGGACAACGGCATCGGGGGACTTCGTCAAACATTCGACAAAATTAGCGGATGGGTCAACGATAGCTCCTGGACCCGGGATCTGCAGAAATACTTCGCGTTGCTGGAGCGGAATTATGGGCGGTATACTGTCTCATAATTCCCCTTTCCAAAAACACAATGAAGCTCTGCTCAGTGAGTGACAAAATCACAATGCATAATTGAATCTTTCCGGTAAAAATCACAATCCGCCTACTGATGTTAGAAAAAAACGCAATGTGATCTCGGTAACTTGGAAATAGCTCGGCAGGGCTTCGGCACGGAGGGATTTGATGTTCCACTGATGTCTGCTTAGATGTTTCAACTGTGTAGCAGGTTCGACTGAGAAGTCTCAGAGAAAGACTTCCAGTAGACTCAGGTACGGACAAGGCTCTGTCTGTTCAGTGAGATTTACTGGGAACTTGCAATGTTCCCTGGTCACTGCCAGTCAGAAGAGTTTTTTTCCCCCACTACACAGAATTAGAATTCGATTTGCCTGTGAGAGTCGTTGGGCTCTGAATCATATTATGAGCTTTGGTGCGGCAGACCGGGACATCCTTCGACTTTGATTGTACCTTGGTAGTCTTTTGAAGTGTTGCCGCAAGTACTGCTACCTGGCAATCAAACATCTCGGCGATCCAGAAGTGATGGGGCTGCGGCATAGTTCGGCAAGTTCACAATTGTGGTTCTCCTAGGAGAATTGCATTGTCATTTGCGGGGCCTGAGGACCATGAATGTTACTTTGATAAGAGACCGACAACACCTTGTGTTTTTCTTGGACAAAACCTGTCACATTGTGTTTTTTGAGCCGAAAATCGTGCACATTGTTGAAAAAAATTGGGAACCACAGCACATTGTTGGTTTTTTAATTATGAGACAGTATGTGTGCCATACGGAATCTCTATTTGACGCCGATGGTTGGTTAAAACGATTCGCGCGCCGGTCAATTTTAGCACCACTGGTAGCTGGGTGAACTTTTCAAATCGATTTTCATTCATAATCTTCGCAGATCCGCAATGGGAACCGGTGGGCAACGCTGCCATCGCCGCCGCCGGTCCTCTCATCGAAGACATCAATTCCCATCTTCCCTCCCGCACTTCGCTCGCGGACTCAACTCTTGGACCGCTGACCAGAATTTCACGCGATCTTCAATCCGGGATAGGTTGGCGCGGATTGCGAATCACAAACTCACCATCATAACTAACTCTCTTGCGACCAAAGTCTTATTGTGCAAGTCAGGAAAGTCTAAGGATATTGTCGCGCAAGGAGTTTCCGTTGCGTTCGGAGCGAAACTGCCTATTGCTCAGGTATCTACGGGGAAGAAGACGTCGAAGGAGAAGAATATTTTTGCGAGGAGAGAGGTCATTGTTAGCGCTGGAACGTTTCAAAGTCCGCAGCTGGTAAGCTTTGATTCGTTTTGCTCATATATCTTGGGGTGCTGACGCAGTGATCCTCTATATAGCTCATGGTATATGGTTGTCATGCGATTAATCTGGCTTTACACTAAAACTCTGTCTCTCTCTCTTTCAAGCTCTCTGGCATCGGCGACTCCGCCCAACTCAAGAAGTGGGTATCCCGACAGTGGTTGACCTGCCTGGTGTTGGATCAAATTTGCAGGGTACGGCGATGCGAAACGATATCTTACAGTAAACCAAACTAACTTCGACCCAGGCAACGAAGAGATCCGGGTATTCTGGGAACTTCAACAAAATTTCACTGATCCCGTCTCTTTTGGAGAGGTATTTTCAACGTCCGCGAATGCTACAACTTTAGAGCCCGATATCGACACTTATTTCGTCTCGAAAGAGTTCCCTGGGTTCGTCCATGGTAAGCCTTGCACCTGCACACGGTATCGAAAGAGTTGCTAACACTGTTACTGTGACGATGTAACTCATAGGACTCAGCGTTATCACAGCGAGCACGCCCAATTTCCTGACCATCGTCAACCTGAAAGCCGAAAAAATACCCTCGAAAATGGGTCGTTGATTTAAGTACTCTACGGGCCGACCCGGTTAATAGGGAACGTCCGGGGGCCTCCTTCGGTGATATCCGGGATGGCATGTCATATGTGATTACTCACGCTTATGATTAATATGATCGGCCGACGGCTTTAACATTTCCCGTTGCTTCTTCTGGTGCTGCCACTGCCCACCCTCCTCGAGGCCATGGCGGTTCCCCGCTCTCCCCTGGGCCTCCTCTACCTAGTCCCGGACTCTCTCCCATCAACTCCCGCCGTCTCCCTAGACACCCCGAGCCCCTCGTCGTCCTCACCACCGGCGGCGTCAAACTCAGCTCCCCCGCCTAGTACCGATGCGGGCGACGCTGCATCGATCATCGAATATGATACACATGCACCCGGAACCCTCACCGACATCCTTGCTACCCAACACATCCTCCTCTACTTCCTCCCCTTCGAACTCGTCCTATCCATCCTCGACCTGGCACGATATTACGTCCGAATCACGACAGAACACTCGGAGGCACTGTATTCGAGCACGTCGCTCTGCTGTTTAGTTTCTGCGCCGATCTTGGATTGTGCTTTAGCTTTGGGAAATCCTGGGAATCAAACTCCATCTGTTCATCGAGGACAAGGAGATGTCGAGCTTGGGGAGGGGGCAGCCCAGGTACCAACGTTTTGCTGACAAATCGACCTTCAAGGTGGGGTTAATCGGGTCCCTTAAACTGAGCTTCAAGCTCCCAGCAACGGCGTCGAGCTTACGTCTTAAGCCTTACCTCCGAGGGCTTTTGCTAATTTAGGACCGCGTCGACGTCTGTCGACGTTGGCGGCGGTGGGCGGGTTGTTTGGTCATATTATGATCAGATCAGACCCTCCGTCGCTACTCCCTCCTCGCTCCACTCTCTACCCTGTCTATCCCTTGACTCTTCAGTGCTTGGGTGTATATCGGCTGTCTCGGGCTATCTTTATGGCGCTTTCTTGGGTCTTTGGAAGGAGATAGCGGTGCTGGGAGTGGTAACATTTGGCCACCGACGGTACGCTTATCCACCTCCGCGTTGGATGACGGTGCATTCAATCAACCTAAATATTCTACAGCTAGCTTCTGTTTGTGCACCAAACCCACATGCGACGGCTTGGACCGCGATCATCACCCTAGCACCCGCTGCCGTCGATATACCACCCCAGCGTACCTTGCGCTCCCTTCGCGCTCCCGCTCGCCCTACTCACTTGAATCTATACTAGCACCCTCGGATACATTGCCCCCTTCCGCTGCATGAATATAACGTCTCCAGCTCGCTTCTGTACCTCGTGCCGCTACTTCCACTCCCGCCGCCGTCGGTTCCCCGCACCCTGTCCAATCCTCGGCCCACAAAAGGCCGAACGCAGCACCATCACCTTTGGGAATGGCACACAGATACGTTGTGCCGTTCTCGCGACCTTTGCGTTCTTGGTTACCTCGCACTTCCAGTTCCGATCCCCCCGCCCTCGATTCTGTCTATGACACCCTCCTCGTGTCTCGCGTTCTACAAAGACACGGCAGCCTCAAACCCACCTTCCAGCATTTACAATCTTGCTCCTACGCTGTCTTTACGGCCTCCGCCCGCCTCCTCGAGTCGCACCGCCGTCGTTGCCCTCCGTCGCCGGCGCTTCAGAACCTGCCCCCTTGCACCGTCTAAGCACTGCCAAGTAATGCTGCTACCTTCACACACTCCCTACCCTTGCCTGCTGGTCTATTTGCGACCGTTGCGTGCCTCCCCACCTCGAAGCGCGAGTTTCGCCCCGCTGCCGTCAATTCTGCGCACTCCGTCTCCTTCTCCGCGCTGCAAACATACAAACCAGCCTTACCACCTTCCTATGTGCTGTCCCTCTACCCTCAGTGGCTTCGCCACGCGCTTCCTGGGCTCGCACTATGGATTCCACCCGCCCTCAGTAATTTTACGACCCCGCTCCCTGCTCGCCTGATGACCATATTCCTCATCAATGCCTTCCGGTCCACCACGCCCTCGACCTCCATGTTTTTGTCCATTCTGCGCATTTTATTGCCATGCAAATTGCAACTGAAGTTTGCGCCGCCGTGGTCCTCGCTTTTGTTGTCCCCCGCCTGCTCCCTTCGCTTCCGTCATTCCCCGCCCTCTTTTCTCTAGCTTTACCTTCGATACGACCATCATTGCTGTCGAGATTTGTGCTCAACGTCTTCAAATACGCCACCGCCGTCGTTACATCCACCGCCGTCGTCGCCGTTATTTATTGTCGATTACCTTCCCATGTAGTATTATGAGCATATACATTACTTCAATGACATTCTGGTGGCTCGTCGCACTGAGGAAAATTGAGTTCAGCTTTGATCTAACATAGTAAGATCTGCTTTCCTTCATTTGGGCATTGGTCGACGACGGTCGTCGTCACTTCCGTTCGGTATTAAAGAAATGGACGGACTTCGTTGAGCTAGATAACCTTGAATGTTGCAAGTTGATCGCACGCAGTTCTGTGAGCTTCGAGGCAGATAACCATATTTTAGGTGGTGTACATTCCAACATAGTAGCAAGGACGTAGTTTGCTATATAAGAACTAGAGTGCCTTTCAGGCCATTTTGTGCACGCGAGACAAGAACTTGCAAATTGAAGGAAATTTTTAGATAGAAAGTTTCGGGCGTGCTATAAGAACAATTTCCGATGGTTATTGGAGGGACTTCCTTGAGGAAAAAAGCACGGTAAGCAAAATCGGAAACGGTCAGATTTATTCATCTCACCATTGGCTGGCCTCAGAGCGGCCTTTTACGTCTGTGGCGGTCGGCTTGTCGCGCCTGCGGGTATTGTGCGGCGAAACGTCGGGGCCGACATGCCGTCACCGCCCGCCCTGTCGATGAATCAATGGCGCGCGTTCGCAGTGTATTTTGTTCACTCTCGCCTACATGCCGCCGATGTCTCTGTACGTCTCCCTGCTTCTGCACGCACATCCGACGCCCTCGTCGAGGCACTTTCAAATAGAAAGCCATCCTCACCGGTCTAGTTCATCCCGTTTGTTGCTCTACAAATTTGAATCCTTGTTATATTTCTTCTCAAGTAAACATGACTTGTGTATAACCTCTGGGAATCTCCGCGCGACGGCAACGGCGTCCACCAAACTTACCGCCGTCGATGTGGTCACCATGTCCACCACTGCCGTCGAATGCCAACCATACCAATTCTATAGCACAAGTTCAATCCCGCCATCGCATCCACCTTCATCGTTATTGCTCCCGGCGCCGTCGTCATTGCTCCCGGTGCTGTCGTCGTCGCTCCCAACACCATCGTCGTCGCTCCCAACGCCGTCGTCGTCGCTCCCAACACCGCTGGCGCCGCCAATTCCGATGCTTGCCGTCGTCATGCCCACCATGACTGCCCCAAGATATTAGGGTCATCCCTTAGGCCCCGCTCGGTGTCACGGCCTCGGAGGCAGACCGCTGCGATGCCTCGGGTGTCACAGCAAGTCACTCCCTCGGAGATCATTTTGCTCTCCGAGCTGTCACTCCGTAACTGTCGTCAAACGCTCCTTCGTCGACCCCGAGCTATCCATCCTCATCGACATCGACGACGACTGCCGCAAAATGCTATGTTTGTCCGGGCGCTATCTACAAAATAATTGCTCATGAGTTCGCTCATTCTGAGATTGCAAGCTAGAACTTTAATAGATTTCTATTTACTTCACTGGTCAGTGTTTGCTAAAGAGCGGGGTGGGGCGCAGTTGTCCCGAGAAACAGCGGGAAGGTCAAAACAGCGGGTGGAAACGGCGACGGGATTGATGGGTCTGGACCAAAGTCACAGGGCCGAATCACGCTCGGAAGAAGGCAGGGTGAGGTAAGGCAGATGCTTGTGATTTGGCTGGTGCTGCCTTCTCAGGCAGTGACACCGAGCGGGGCCTTAAGTCCCCAAAGTCGTCAACGATTACAACAGGACCGCCGTTGTTTCACCAATGAAAGAGGCGACAGTGCTGACGACGACGGGATAGAGGTGGAAGGACAGCCATGAGAAAGGATAAAAAGGATAAAAGTAGAGCCTAGGCGCACGCATATTTGTGATTTTGGCAACGGTGTCGAGGAACAGCGGTGAATGGGAAGCGATAGCAAAAAGCAGGTAGATCGAGGAGAGGGGGAGAGAGTACATTGTAATGTGTCCGGGGCTAGAGCTAGCTTATCAAGGATGTTTCTTCGCGATTTTGGAGGGGAATTTTGATATTGCAGGTGGTGACGGCGTCGACAGTGTTGAACAGAATGGCGGAAATGGATGCAGAGGATCATTAAGACTGCATGACGCAGCATTCCAGGCATGTTTTGAGACCTTCGGAGACGAGAAGTCCGAAGTGGAGGAGGTTGGGAGGAAAAAGTTTCGACGACGGCGAACGTCGACCGACGGCGGCGGCGTAGAATGTCGACGCATTGTCGCGGTAACGAAGCGGAAGCGGTACTGTATGCACTTGAAAGGATGGTGGGTGATTGCAAGGCCGCAGATGAGCCGAATTGAGACGAATCCAAGGAGGAATGTGGATATGCGAGGCAACGTCGACGTCGGCGCTGTTGACAGAGATCGCGATTGGACAAACAAGACCTAAAGAATGCGCCGGAAACGGCACGTACCGGCAGCCATCGAACTTTGATTAAACACCAAACACCGAACACCGTTGGATTGGCCAACGACGATACCGACGTCGACGCCCACCCGCCACCAACCCGCAACAACAGCGGTCCCAATTAGGCTAAATGCGCTGAAGACGTAAATATTAGGTGACTCCGACGCCGGTGGCCTGAGCTTGAGGCAGGGTTTTAGGTACCCTCAGAACCCGACCTTCAAGGTCGATTTGTCAGCAAAACGTCGGTCCCCCAGGTGGGAGGGGGATGTGAGATTCAAGATCGCGTGCGTGGAATTCAAGACTGTAAGCCACGATCAAGGATGGGTTAGCGATGGGAGCCTTGCGGGTACGCTTTCCTACTACTCCCTTATCGTCTTTTCTTGTTTGTGGAGACCCTCATCGGATACGAGCAGGCACGTATCGCGGCTACACCTGGTTCGAAGCAGCCATCTTCCGACCCAGCCAACTCAGAAACTCCTCTCGTGCGCGTTCATCTCTCACGACGGGCTTCAACGGCTACCGGGCCTGGGACTCTGATCTCGAAGTCGTCCATACACCACCCACGACCGCAACGGAGGATGACAACAGACAAACGGAATCTACCGAAAAAGAAACGGAGACAGAAACGAAGACGGCGACGGCCCGGGCTATTACCCGATGGAACATCCAACACAATCTCTGTGCGAGTAAGGAGCATAAGGACCATCGGGTTGTTTGGACGTCTACTTCTACTTCGTCCTCACAAAATGGGTACGATGATGAGGCGGCCAACGCTACCATCAATTCGGATGGATCGGGGAACGGGATTGGATTCATCGAGAACTTGAAAGCGGGAGATCAAATTGCTGTTATCTCGAGAGCTATGGTGAGCCGTTCCTCGTTTTCATCGTTCCTTCTCTCTCCCCCTTGTCCGCGCTTTCGATCCCCTCCCCTTGCCAGTTCCTCTCTTGTTTTTATCCAGATTATAGTATCGAACGAACTGCGCTAATTCCAAAACACCGTAAATAGTATACGAGCTGGGTGAATTATATCAAGTATGTGGAGGTTTCGGTGTTTTATGGGCTCGCTTGAAGCAAGGGTAATTCGCTCGTACCGTCGTTGGTTGGTGGATTTAGAGTCGTTGCTGTGATGGTATGCGGTTTTTGTTGCTTTCGCTGTGTTATATGTTGTTCCAGAGGAAATCGGATGAAATCTAGGAATCTCGATGTATTTGAATGAGGAGATAAGAATTATGGTTTGACGCACATGTTCCAGGGAAATGGCTTGGACTTGCACGGTTCGACAACATTCGCTACCCGGTGGCCACCAAGCGAGTATAGGACGAGCAATCTCTACCAGGATCGTTAACGCCAAGTCCCTTCCATTCCAATCCGTTCCGAAACCGCATCTCTTAAATTTTGTACGCTACTCCAAATCAACATCGCTCTCATCTTCGACAAACCCATGTCGAGCCAGCTCTTCTAGAAATGGCGACTCTACGCTATCCGGTGGCGGCGGGAGCTTGGATGCGTCTAACTCACAGTTGCTCATGATAAAGTCGTACAGGAGAGCGTTGGTCCTATTATAATGTTAATGATAAGTTGGCGAACGGTGGCAAAAGGCGCCGGCAACTCACTCCTCCGGATGCGTAACCCACCCCCAATGCGGCGCCCCCTCCAACACAGCCAGCCTCGCATCTACGTCCGCTTCAAGCAGCAGCTCCAAGAGTTCTCTGGCGTCGGAGTGAGGGTACACGATGTCTTCGCTGCAGTGTATTAGCATCACCGGGGCGCGGATGCGTTTGAGAGACGAGGGGGAGGCAGTGAATGGGTGTTGATTGAGAAAGAAATCGACTGTGACTGTGTTGATGAGGTGGAGGTTTTCGCCGGTCCAGTTGAGCCGCGCTTTGGATACGCCGTAAGATGTGAAGCTATGTTCAGTAAGCGAATCAATCAAGGTGAGTGAGGGAAATTGTTCAGAGTGCATGATTCATACAGTAGATACGTACGCTTTGGTCAAAGGAGTCTCGATATTACTATACATGAGTTGAAGTGCTCCGTAGATCGCATCTGCAGCAGCGATCTCGTCGATTTCGGTCGAGTCGGTGCGGTGGGCTTGATTCCAGAGGTCGGCAATTTCTTGGCGACCTTGTATGCTTTCTACGGGCTATGAAGCGAATTACAATAAAGATAATATTAATATAGGCAGCATGATTAGCAAGTCGAGTTGATAGTGGTGGGGAAGGATTATGATATGCTTACCTCTACCTGCGGCGCCGGCGAGATCACGAACACTGAGCGAACTCTTTCTGGGGCTAGAATGGCGAGTTCCAGTGCGACGGAGCCCCCTGTGGCGATTCCTACGACGTGGAAGGTGGGGATTTTGAGTTGTTCCTGATGATTGAATGCAAGTTCAACGCCACTTGAATTTATAAAAATAGAGATATCATGCGCGTACCGTAATCTTCAAAACATCCGCTGCGAGAACCGCCCTCCCATAGTTATCATCCACATCCGCCTTGGTTTCTCCATGTCCTCGTAGATCCATTACGACAATGTTGAATCGTCTGAGGTGGCGGTCGGCGAATATGGCTGTGAGGGGTAGACAGAGACTCAGTTGAACCTGTTTCTGTTCTGGAGCAAACACGTCGGATGGCTCACGATGCAACATAGCCGCCGCTGCATAGACGGGGTGTATCAAAACGATGGTGGGGAGAGTCTGGATGATCTCAGTGGCGAAAGGATCGGTGGGGGTGGAGATAGTGTAGGCAAAGGAGTTGACATGAACTCGTCCCCCGTCGTCGAGAGATTGTATTGTGAGGTGAGGCATGATGGGGTGAGGGTGAGGTAGGAGATAAGTAGCGTTAAGAACTGGGCGCTCCCGGGCCCGTCTTTACTTGTGGTGCGTGGGTGTTCAATGATAGAACTGACTGACTGACGTTGGAGCTTGACCCGCGCGGCTTGCTGATAGATATCCGCGACATTAGCAAGACGGGATGATCTTTCAATCGATGCGAAGTGGAGGGGCTGTCGGGCCCCCAGCAGGTAGTTCAACACTTTCGGAACTGAGAAGCGGGAACGTTATGGGGTTGAGTCGGCTGTCCGGAATGCAAGACAGACAAAGGGAGGACTTGTAGCGGCGACTAGCTCTCGTCGAGCTTGTACTATTCCGGCATTATAAGCGCGCGGGATGAATATGGAGAGACGGGGCGGGATGAGGTACATGATCTAGATGCATATTAATGCCTGCAAGGAACAAATTCCGGAGAATACTGCATACCGGTTCCAAGTAAGGTGCAAGACCGCGATGCCAGGAAAGATCCCGAGTTGAATCATATGATCATGAATGCACCTTGAATGCACCACTGTATCAGACTGAGAAGTTCCGACTTGTTTTACACATAGAGGATGTAGGACCTCAAACGCCGATGCAGAATGTGGTGCGAAAATGGCCTCTCGCTGGGCCAGCCATTGAATTTCAGCTTTCCTGACGTGGCACAAATGAGAGAGGCAGTGTCACGTCGGTCACACACCGTTGATTTCAGTGACGTTCCCGCTTGACTCGGTTAAAATTGGGTCAAAAAAATCAACTTACACCGGGTGAAGATCTTCTCCGTTGAACCGTTCTATAAAAGCTGTTCGCTAGACCTATATCATCGTTTGATTTATTTATGTGCTCCGTGCGCCCCAAATTTACAGCAAAGTAGATCTTTACTTACTTACAGTAATCACTGCAATCTGGAGCATTTTCAATTTCGACTTGCAGACTAAGTTCAAGTCGATACGGCGCTAAGTAATACAGTCCAAACTACCGGGTATTCGGTTGACGAAACCATCCATCCATTTTCCAACTCAGTCAATTGCAATTCCGTTGAGGAACCACCACATTTTTCACTCCATCGACTCATTGCCCGTCGATTCAAGCAGGAACACCAACAACATGACACTGCTCCAACCCCGGGATCCGATGAATCCTAACCAACTTCCACCCCGCCTTGTCAAACACCTCGACAAAGTTGGCTACGGTGCGTTCTTTCCCGCCGAGGAAGTGGAGCTGCATTGCAATTAAAGGAATCAGCGACCAGGGTCCCGAAAACGAAAATGAAACAATAGATAGGACCCACCAACATATCCCTCGCATAAATTGAACTCGCTGCGGCCCCAAAGTTGCCTAGGAGGGGTTCAGGCGCCTTCTCCCTCGTCGCACCCTCGATCTTCTTCACTTCGTCGGATTCCTCCGCGATGGACGGGACGACGTGTTCGATTAGGATGAGGTACGTTTGCGGAGATGAGGCGTCGCGGAGACGGCGGAGAATCTGGACGTTTTGGTCGTCGGACCAGTCGTGTGTGATGTGCCGGAGGATGAAGGCGGAGGCGGTGGTGATGGGTTGGGGGGTGAAGAAGTCGTGGGCTGCGTGACGAGGAGAGTTATAGAGATCAGTCAGATTAGATTCAAGTATGCAAAAGCGGGAAACTCACTTTGAAACTCGACTAATCCTTTCTCGATGTGTGAGGGGAGGTGTTCTTGCCAGTGCTATAGTGTAACGGGGGTTGGGTTAAACCAAGGAGGATGAACGAAATGGGAACTTGACTCACAGCCTTCGCCTTCTCGACAACAGCCGCAAAGTCCTGATTAACCACACGCAGACCCGGATATTTCTTCGCAATCGTGAGGCCATTTACCCCCATCCCGCTGCCCACATCAACGATAGTCCCGTCGGCAGGGAGGAGACCCCAGTCGAAGCCTACATCGAAGGTCAGCGATCGTCACTCGCCAGAGAGATATACAGAAGGCGAAGAATCATAAAGGATGCGATGGAAAAAAACAAAAAACGAATTTAAAACTAACCATTATAGATCGCCCCCATCGCCACCTCTCTCGAGGAATCGCTATGCATCGCAATCGTAAACCTCTCCGCGCGCTTTTTGTTCTCGGGGCGCATCATCCAGGGGAAGAGGCCTTGGTCGGCGGGGACGTTGAATGCGAGGCGCATGGGGGAGGTGGCGCCGGTTGGGTCGAGCTGGATGGATTCGGTGAGGTGGGAGAAGGATTTGGCGAGGTCGTCGCCGCTGTGGCGGTGGAGTGAGTGAGTGAAGGGGAAATTGAGAAACGAAAACCACGAAGAAAGAGGAGAAGGGAGGGGAGGGGGAGGGGGGAAGACGTACAACATCTCGACGAGAGCAGCGACAGGCGATGCGCCTTGGAGACGTTCGTCGGGCCTGGGAAGAAAAAAAAATTAAACGGCAGTCAATACTCGGTAAACACGGAGCAGATTCATAAGTAATACGGACTTGGCGAACAATTCGGCGGATGGTTTGCCTTTGTCGAGAGCGGAGGAGATTCGGTTGTTGGCGAAGACGTTGGGGCTGACTTCGGTGAAGATGTGGTTGGTCGCGAGGAGGCGGAGCATGCGGGCTGGTTGAAGGATGCATGAGATTGCGGTAAGAGTAAGAGTAATAGTAAGTATCAGTGGATACGTACCAAGAAGGTCAGGATTGACTTTGCTTGGAGCCGCAATTTCGTTGACGTTTAGGCCCTGCGCATATTCGATTGAGTCGTAGACAATACGATTGGTGACAGAAGTACACACCTGCGGTCCAGCTTCACGCAGAATTTCGGCGACGTTCAGCTCGGATAGAGTACGAAGGCATGCCAGCATAGTCATCTACGACGTGTCAGTCAACGATTTTCTTTCTCACTTGTATAAAACCCTTACCCCATCGCCCGTCCGGATCAAAGCGACATAGGGCTCACGCACAGTCGCCATGAGCTGCTCCGCCGCGGCCACGAGAATCATCTTCGCTGCCGCGACTTCCGCTGACTGTCCTAGTATTTCGTTAGGCGCCTTGGGGTTCCATGGCTTGTCCAGAGCCGGGAAGGTTGCGTTTTCCTTTTCGTAGATGCCGTCGACGGTGTCGACTGCAGAGGAAAGGAGGTTGACGAGTTGTCGGAGTTCGGAAGGCATTGGCTGAGGAGATGGATAGGAAGGGATGGGAGGGTATGCAGAGATGACGGCTGAGAGAGAGATGGTTAAATAGCTGGGGAGGTTAAGGCTGCCGAAGGGATACGTTGTCTTATCTGATAATGGATGTTAGTAATCAATTGAAAACCATTACGTGTCGTACCGAAATCGTAAAATGGCCTGAGTAGGGATGATCGTTTGGCCAGCTAAGGGACAGTTGATTGTGGAGGTCCACGTTGGGCCATTGGAGAGCATTAGCAGCGAATACTTACAACAGCCGATCAACTGAGACGAACATCGACGGCGCGAGTCCGCGACGGCCTCCGTAGATGCACATTGCACGATGACGTGTCAAAGTTCCAAGATTCCACTTGAGTATCACGCCAGAATTGACGATGCATATCCAGGTAGAGCTCATAGGGCCCGAAGCGGTCAATACATGTCCGCTGCGAATCGACATGAAAGGAGCGAGAAAGAGCTTGGAAGAGCAGTGTTTACGTGATTGATGCTTGATGCTATGACGGGAAATGCCGTTGGATCGCCGGATTCAACTTCCAGTCGAAACGTGACCGCGTGACCCAAGCGACCACACATTGACTTGAAAGTTGACATCAACTTGACATTGACCCCCATTGTTCTTCGCCACCAAGTACGACCACTGGCACCACTATCCTTGGATTCCACAAGCGAAGCACTCTTGCGGTATATGAAATTCCTGGACCAGCGATGAAAGATCTGACTCCTCGAAAACTCAGAAACAGGAGAGGGGCCAGGGCGCCCCCTTTCAAGCTCTTTCAAAGAGAAATACCCCGTCCTCCAAAATCCCCTTAATGGCTGCCCCATTCGACTTAAAGCAAGTGGCAAAGCTCTTCAACGACGCCATAACAACCATCCGCGATGATACACCGGACCTCGAGGGAGAAGCGGTCGCATGGCTGAAGAAAGCCCGGTACAAACTCATGCGCGACATTGAAACAAGGTGCCTTTGTGGATGATGTTATCCCCCGTCCGAACGTTTTGTTGAAACCTTGTCTCAGCTTCTACGAGCTAGAAAAATCGATCCAAGCGCCTTTGTTGCGACCCGCATGGGCGGTCGATCCTGCATCGTCGCTTTCTCTCCTGACGGACTGCTATCCCGCTATTTTGAAGCCGTACTACAGTCAGATGGGTGACAATCTCCTTCAGTTGCTGAAAGACTGCGGCTTCCATCACGCCGTTTGGAGTGAGGGCGGAGGCGTCATGGACGACAGATTCTTCTTCTACATCTCTTTTCCCCTGCAATTGACGGAAGCTGGTACTTCACCAGCACGGCAAGACGAAAAGACACTCTATGTGGAGGATGAATTTTCCGCTCTGGCGCAAGGGAAGGCCGATAATCACAACACGGGGAGTGGGAATAGTTTGAGTGGAACGAGATTCGGTCGTCTTCTTATCGAATCGAGGGAAGATAACGGTGCTGCCAGTGGGACGGAGCCTACATTGGGGGGAGGCAAGAACGAGGGCAATGGTGAGCAAAAAAGTGGCGCTGATAGCACCAGTGAGGCGACTCCACCGGAGAGCACACCGGATTTGACGGCGAGCTAGGAATGTCCCACTCTATGCTTGTAAAGACTTTCCAATTGACAGAGCCTCCAATCTTGTTACCGCTCTGCGTGTCTCCATGCACTGCACACTCATAGATTGACTCTTTGACGGCACAAGGGTTGGTGAAATTAAAATAACATTGAACTTTTACTTAACGAGTGAATGATTAATCCTCCACATCACTGATACGCCGCTAATTTCTTAAACAAAAGTCACAGGAACAGACAAGATCTCGAGACCGTCATTGCTGCCCTGCAGAGAAAGTATAATAAAATTAAAATCACGTTTCAAACGCAAGCGAGAAAGCACGACGCACTCCAAACGCCGCAAAGCTCTCGACAACATAAATGTTGCGGTCTCCAGTGACAGCCGAGAACAGCCCGACAGGGTCGACTTGAAGAGAATACACCGCGCCGCCATCGGGACCCACACCGTTCGGCTTGACATCCTGCGCGCCAATACCAGCGGGGAAGTCCCGCCCGGTGCCGGCGGGCGCCGACGTCACGACAGTGATTTTGATGCTGCGTGTAAAAAGCTGAGTTTTAAAGCTCATGTCTCGACAATAGTGGCTGCGTACGTGTGCTCCTTGGCAAAGCGGTGAGAGGCATACGTGAGGTTGAAGGGCTGACAAGTCCGTTAGCAACAACATTCTCGCGTGCTTGATGGTACAAGGACGCACCTGGTTGGCCGGGAGAACGGAACCCGCAATGGGCGAAACGATCTCTGCGCCTTGCACGGCGGCGACGGCGGAGAGGAGGATGGTGGTGAAGACGGTGGAGAATTTCATGGTGAGGGTGGGAAATTTACTTGAGTTTTAAGGAAGGACTCAAAAGAATAAGAAGGTGAGTAGGCGAAAGTCAAGTTGATGCCTATAATTCTGCTTGCGTTCTGGGTTTTATACTGAAAGATCGGCGGGGGATCATCGCCGGCGTGGTGATACGACGCCCAGAGGAGAGGCTATTGGTAGGGTGTATATGTGGTTCGAGAACTGGAGTTGAGGTCGGTTATGGCTTCGAAGACCGAGTCGCCGAACCAATACCCACGGTCCCAAGTGCTTGGCGGTGTCGAATCCGTGACTGTCAGAGGTGAGCACGGATGTTCGGAATTCGGCTGAGGTGCTCTACAGTGAAGCCGTTAACAGATGGATGGCCGACAGTCGTGCGCTTCCCTCCAAACTCACCGTTTATTAGCGTGCTCTTGGATTGCAATACACATAATCACCGAGTCAAACCGCGAGGAATGGCATTTCTGCTTAGATGCAATTCACGGAGCTCTTATACCTTCTGCCCGGGATCGTTCTGGGAGCTAGGAAGTAGAACATGATTGAAAATGTATGCTTGTTCATTTTCATTGTCATCGATACACCATGAAAGTGCTTGCGTTGAAGGACGACACATTACACGCTCACGGCAGCGAGATTGGCTGCTTCACTGTTGAAAAGAGAGACGGTGAGCTCATCGAGAGCATAGATGTCAATGAAAAATAAGTCCTGAGACGTACGTCGCGCTGATGGAGAAAACAGTGCCGTGCCTCGGATTGGGAGGAAGGACGTATCCGGTGCTCGCAGTCCAAACGCCGGAGGTGATATTACCTGATGATAGATCGAGAACTGTTCGTCGATGGTAGCGAAATCAAGATAGTGCTCACCAGTCTCCAATGGATGATAACCTTGAGGATTGATACCTGCATGAGAGCGACTCGGTCGTTGAGAACATTAACACCATGTAAAAGGAATCGTACCGTCGAGCCAAAGATGCCAAACTCCGGAATAAACATTTGAAAGGAAGATCAGCGGTCCCTCCACAGATCCATACTGCGCCTGCCCCACCCCATTCGCCACAGTCTGCCAAGTCCCAAACAACGCCGTTGACCTTTCCTGCAAAATCAACCCATTGATCTTGCTGAATCGGTGGTAATATCCCGATGCTGAATCGAATGCGACTGTCGTATCGATGATCGCTGTGCCTTTGTCGATCCAGGGTTGTGCGGTGGAGAAGGTCTTGAAGTCCGTCGTGGTGGCATACATGATGCGGGAATAGGTGGAGCCGGTGTGGCCGGTGTCGGAAGCGGAGAAGAGGTTGCTAGCCCAGTAGACAATGAATTTCTGGGTGCTTGGATCCCAGGTTGCTTCCGGTGCCCAACTCATGCCGGCCTGGTTAAACCCGTTAAATTGCAAGGTCACGGAGAACGAGCGTGCAGAGAATGCATTCGACGAACATAGCACTCACCGTTGCGGGAGATACCTGAACGAGTCTCTGCGCCGACCAGGACTTGAGGTCCGGGCTTTCCCAGATAGCGAGAGAAAGGCTGCCGTGCCTGCTGGCTTGATCCCATGTCTGATTCCCTCCAAACATTCGTAGATCGGTGGCAATCACGTAGAATTTACTCCCGGACGGGTCGCGAATGATGAAAGGGTCTCTGAGCCCTTTTGTACCGAGTGTCGAGGTGAGGACAGGTCTCCCTCCGTTCACCACGTTCCAAGAGACAGGTGAATTTGACTTGCTCACGGCTGGAAAACGAGTACAGATGAGACGACAGCAGTTTTAAAGACGTTCCACGAGCTTACCAAAGTAAATTTGTTCGCCTTAGATATACGTGAATATTCAAGCTGTTTCGAGAGCAAACCACGCACCATTAGACAACCCTTCACCTTGAAAATAAACGTATCCATAGGCAGATCCGGTCGCCTGGACATGTTGAGCGGAAGAGTGTGAGTTCGAATTACTGCTACTCACAGTCTGACGCTTTTCAATATCTGCTTCGGGAGTCGGGGTCGCAGTCACGAATACCGACGAGATGGCGAGGCAGAGCAAAGAGAACAGATGAAGCTTGACCATGTTTGTGAGCGAGAGCTTCAGCGACGGAGTCAAAGGGGAGCTGAGTAGAATCAACGGCTTATATGTGCAGGATGCGCAGGAGGTTTTTCCGAAGTCATCGACATTCGCCAAGTGCCTAGCCACGGGGCCAAAACAGACTGGTCGTTTGTTCGCTTGGAACGCTGTTGCGACGAATCGTGGGTCCGAAGAAGGAGCTTCTCGAGGCTTGATCCCGGGCCGCGAGATTCTAGCGGCCTCCGGCGCTTTCAACTGCTTCTGGGCACGGGGATGGTGGCAGAAGTCAAGTGGCAGTCGCGTTACGTCACGCGAAGCATGATGTGACTCCTCGCGACTGCTCCATCAATTTATCGGGTTTTCCCGCAAAGTCTGATTTGCCGGCGCTTCGAACACCCAGACCAGACTCAGAGCGCTTCAAGTAGCATTTTTGTGTAGGAGCTCGCGGTGATTACGCCAACGAAGCAGACGTTTAGTAAGCAAGCACTTCAAACAAAGTCACGAAAAACCTCTTCGATTTCATGATACCTAACCCTAACTCTCAGCTCTTCACGCCTATACCGGTTTCCTTGCCTCAATATAATGAATGTTCGACGTGTCTCCGCCCGTTTGCCAATGCATAGCCACGAATTCCCATCCCGAGAGTCCAAGCAGCTCCCGAAATTCCTTCTGCGTGCGCTCCTGGGCGTTGAACTCCAGGAACATCTGAAGATCATGATGTCGCGTCTTCAGTTACAATCACAAAGATAGCAAGAAACAACCCAACCAAGAAATCAAAATTGTATCCGAGATCGTTCGTGGCACCGTAATTCGCCAGGAGCGGCGATGGTGCTTCGAGCATTTTGTTGTCGGAATTGCGTTCAGAGGTGGCCAGAGGCAGAACCATTTCAAGGAGAATCAGGGTGGTATCATGGTTTGCGACGGCTGCCAGTCGAGAGAGAATCTTGACACAATGATCTGTTGACCAGTCATGTAACACGTTCTTGACCAAAAAGACCGTGGCGTCGTGTTGCGGTTGTGGATCAAAAAAATTATGCACTGTGGAAGATGAATGGCCGGTATTCAACAGATCATGATGGCAAGAGATTTACCTTGGAAGGTTACCTGCCCCGAATAAATCGCTTCGGGCATTTTGATTTTCCAGAGCTTCATGAGACGAATCAGCAAGGTGTTGTTCGATTTTTGCTGTTGACTGAACTCACTTCTTTGCCCTGGGCCACGACCTCCTCTCGATCTTGAATCACGAATCTGAATTGTGGAAAGCGTGGCGCAAGCGCGAGACACGCGGATCCCACCCCTCCTCCCACATCGACGATGAGCGAATCCGGTGCAAATTTACTCCAATTAAATGCTGGAGGAGCACGCCATTAGTGTGCGGCAAAGGATAGGTGACGATGATTGAGACCTTGTACGACGGATTCTGGACGATGCATCTCCTGAGTGCCTTTCATCGCAATACTAAACCGCTGTTGTCGAAACCGTTCCTCTGGTCGTGCAAGGTACGTCCACAACGTTTCTTGGCTTCCAATAGCACGAGCGAACGCGGACGTATCGGGTTCGCCGGAGTTCATGGTCGTAGGATCGGAGAGGTGTTCCCAAGAATAAGCCGCTGCCTTGAATCCGAGGTCAAGCCTATGAGAATCCAGCAACAGCTCGTAAGTATGTGATTCATGATGAGACGAGTTTTGAACGTACTGGTGAGATATGAGAGCTGCGAACCCGTTTGTGCCGTCGTGCTTCTGGCTAGGACTACAGTTCATCAGTGCAAATGAAATTCGAACATTCTCGAACAGAATTACTCGGCTAGGATCGCCGCACTAGACTTCCCAGTGTCGAGGATGCTGGAGATACGATTATGAGCAAATACGTCCGGCGCAATCTCGCGGTAGATGTGATGCGTAGCTAGGAAACGCATAAAGCGAGCTTTGAGTGCGATCATAAGTTGCTTATACAGTAAATATTATCCCCGTGAATCAATCTCAACTCACCCATTCTTTGCGGATCTTGACCATTCTTAAGTGCCATCTCTTGAACGTGAATTCCCTACCCGACGAGTCAGACGTGTTTTAAAATCCGTAATCTTGACGAACCTGCGGCCCTGCCTCGCGCAAAATTTCCGTGACGCCGGCTTCGAGACAAACTCTGAGTGCCGAAGATTTGAGGTACTGAAATATGTATGAGTTTAGATTCATACAGAGAGAACCGAAGCTTACTCCGTTCACGATGCGATATAAAGAGACTTGCGGCGGGCTCACGATAGCTTCTAGCTGAAGCGCAGCCGCAGAGATTATACGAGCTGCTTCTGCGGCTTCGGGATTGGCTCGAAATTCCTCAGACAGCGGAGTGAAGGGTTCATCGAGTGATGGGATCGCCATTCCGGAATACTTGCACGCAGCCTCCAGAGTTTCGACGGATTGAGTGATGAGGGCGAGTAGCTGGCGAATGGGAGACGCCATACGAGACCGATGAGAATTAACACCGAAGCGAGAAGCCACTGCGCTGGCTTTAGAGTAAACTGGACTGATGAGAGTCACACCGGGAATCATCGCAGAGCGGAATGTCGTTGGAGATCGCTCATGATCACTGGTACTCATTCGCTCCCGCTTTTGATATGATTTGTCGAGTGGCGTTGAAGGCAGCGGAGAAAGCGCGCGCCGGGATAGCGTGAGCTGGAGTGGCAGCTATAGAATTGAGGGGAGTAGGGCGTTTCGCACTGCGCAGAAAGAGACAAGATCGCGGTGTTGCAACGTGTTATAGCGCGATAGCGGGATGAGCGCAATGGAATGGCTAGAAAGTATCTCTTTTCGTCCCCTGATCACCGGAAGTCCATCGTCATCAAATTATCGGAAACACGGACAGCAACTTGGAATCTGCAAGAGAGAAGACGAGAGATTGGTTGAGTCGAGTTTCAAAGGACTGGAAGCGTTATTTCTTGAGTTTTTGCCAACTGGGTCTCCTTCCGACCTTCGGTGCCCTTTGCGTACGATTCGGCCGTCTCTGCAGCCCGCGCGAAGTGGCCGGAGACAAAATTCCTCGTCCCCGCACATTCCCGCTGGTCAGGACGGCCGTTCCTCGCACACACCAAAGTCATTCATGTTCATTCATTCTTCCTTTCGAGTCAGATGAGAACGTTCACCTACCTTGCCAAGGCGGCAAGCGTAAGTCGATCAAAGAAGAAGAAAAATGCCCGAATAATTTAAGAACAATACAAAGAGGTTTAAAGTCCTACGAGTCTCACTCTTCAGCCTTCTTCAACGTACAAAATACGGAATTTTCACTGACTTATATATATTATAGCTCCCAACTCATTGAAGCCCGCCTCACGGCCACTGCGCCATGGCCACTGCAGCATAAAACCCAATCATCCCCGGCGTAACCCACCAAGCGCGAAGCAACGCCCCCACCCCTTCCTCCCTCACCATCTGCCGCCCACAATCCCAAAGTCCCGTATACGGCGCGTATTCCGAGGTCGGGCGGAACTCCATCACCTCTTCCGCGCCGTACGCCGGCGGCTGCTCCGTCTCTGTCGTCTCGCTAGAGTCACTGCCGCTTCGTTGGAGCGTGAGACGGGCGCTCATGACTTGCAGTGGGGTGAGGAGGATTGTGGCTAGTGCGATGATGGGGAGGGCGGCGAGGAGGATGGGAAGGCGGTGGGAGATGTAGAGGCCGGGGACGAATTGCATTAGGATGGAGAGGGTGGGGTAGACCAGCGCTTGGAGGATTTCGGAGACGGCGAGGCCGGGGGTGAAGTAGAGTTGGACGGGTTGGGAGAGCTCGGGATGGGAGAGGAGGGTTTTGAGGGCTGTTATTGGGGCGAAGGCGCTGAGTTTTGTGGGTGTTGTGATGGCGCTTAAATGTATTGGGAGGAGATGAGCGAGGAGGTGCAACTAAGAAAGAAAGATGGGACCGGACTAACTGGTTGATGAGGATTTGGAAAGGGATGAGGAGGAGGACGGGGATGAGGTTGAGAGCGAAGCTGAGGACTGTAGAACAAAGAGTGGTCAGTGAGAGGAGACTTGGAGTGTTAGAGGACTGACGCCAAAAAACGAAACCCGACTGGGTGGGGAGAGCGACGCGCCCATTCGGGAGCACCTTATATCCTACCGACAATATCGTGATAGCGACCATGACGATGAAAGTGGAAATTATGGAGGGCACTGGAGTCGACAATCAGTCAAACAAGATAACGGTCGGGATGTCGGTCAGTACGCACTGATGCCTTTGTAAAGCCCCTCCCACCCCTACCGTTGAACTTGTTAGATGTGTCGATGACGCTGAAGGCTGTTGAAGACGTACCTCAATTCGGTGTACACGCTTCAGCATTGCCAGATACGAGTCCGGCTGGGCCGGCGGAGAATTCGACTCATCTTCCCCACTCAGTTGCACACCCCTCTTTGGCACGTAGTTGGCTCTGTATCGAACCAACGCGCCGACAAATGGCATCGTCACGCCATAGAGCAACGCAGTCGGTCTACAAAAATATATGAGCAGTTTTCTACTTGGTCGACACGTCTCACGCCGCACGGCGAGGCGACGACGGGAACAGACTTTACGCACAGAATGGTGGAAGAGAAGAAAACGATCCAGGCGAAGGTGTATGATAGAACGTTACCCATGGTGGCCTGAGGAAGGTCGGAGAATTTGGGGCAGGCAGGAGAGTCAGAGGTGGGATTTGTACGCTTCCATAGGCGCCCGTAGCGCCGGCAACTGCGCGAAGGCAGTGCTGAGCGTAGCGACGTATGATGGCGGCAATCGTATCAGGTAACAGACAGCTTCGCTATTGAAATGCTGTCAAACTTATGCACCTAAGGCAGCTACGTTTTGATGCCGTAAAGGGCCTTTGAGGGGGGTAAAAGTGTCAAGTTAATCCCCCCTCAAAGGGGTCGCCTCCGCGGTGTCTTAGCTAATCCGGCCGTCTATATCGGGGCTGCAAACGCGTGACCTCCGTGGGGAAGCCTCCGCCCACTGCTACACCTCTACCCCTTGTCTACCCCGACCCGCCTCGGCGGTCCCCCCGCCTGTTCTGTACCTCTGTGGTGCTTATATCTTTCAGTTCACTCTTTGTCGCCGTCATGTACTAGCCAACTGCTGTCTCGAGGCCCACTCAATGCTCCATCAGCAATACACCGCGCCTACGCCAGCAACTCAAACCAGTCAATACTAGTTTGTTTGGCCTCTGTGCGCTCGTAGTGATTTTGAAATATGGAATAAACCTTCAATGAGCTGCTCACCTTCGCCCATGCGAGCTCCAAGACGGTCCCTTGAACTTTTCTCCAACCTCCGCCACAGCTTTTGCACCTTCGCCGACCTACCGTTCATTGAATTGTCCCCAATTCCTGGTGCCATTCATATATCCTACTGTCTTCTGTCTTCTGTGGCTGCTTCCACTACCGTCTGGTAGCCTCTGTACGTCACCTACATCATCCTCTTTGTCTCCAGTACTAATGTTTATTTGGAAGCTTCAGTGTCTGTGGAGCCTGTTTTCCATCCATCCGTCACATCCAGTATACACTGATACTCAGATTCTAACTCTATTCTCAAAGTGCCTTCAACATCGCGACTGATTGAATCAATTTATATGGGTATATGATTTGGCGGAGGCTTCGAAGTTCGGCGGAGGCTTCGGCGGAGGTCCCAAATCAGACATCCTTCGCAACGATCCCTGCTTGAACATGCCCGAATGTACTTTCATATTGCCCAGTTGTAATCTCAACTGCTTTACAGCGTGTCGGAATTAATCTGCCAGCGAAATTTGACTTGGCGGAGGCTCCGCCGGTTCGGGGAAGGCTTCGGTGGAGGTCCCAAATCAGTCATCCTTCGCAATGATCCCTGCTTGAACATGCCCGTATGTACTTTCATATTGCCCAGTTGTAATCTCAACTGCTTACAGCGCGTCGGAATTAATCTGCCAGCGAAATTTGACTTGGCGGAGGCTCCGCCGATGCCTCCAGCGAGAATTCTTCTCAATTTAGCTGAACTGTTTTTGTTGCGACGCCTTCCTATGATATATTTTGAACTTGTCCTCTCATTCTTCGCCTAAGCAAGAAACCCCAGTCCCAGAAATCACTACATTTGACTAATTCTCCCTCTGCTCCTCCTTCCCCCATATTGCGCGCACATTGAGCGTGAATGATACCTGAATCGGAGGGCAGCAACCCAGTGAGCTCCTATTTTGAAAGCAAGTTGAACCCATCAATGTTTCCTTGGCTTTGAATGTGTTTCAGCATTGTTAAGAGAATTCAACATCAGAGAACAGGAAGGTTTTAAAAACCAGAGAGAGCAATGCTGCAGCAACAAAGTCGCTCTGAGTGTGTTCAGGAAGGTATTGACCACAATCAACCACCCTTGACTCAATGAACGAGATTTAAACACCAGATTTAATTCATGTTGGTGCGGAAGTTGAGAAAGCTAATGGGAACTTACTTGTCTTTCAAGTTGTTTCGTGCACCGATTTTTGGCAAGCATGTAAAATTGCGAATTAAATTCGGACACCTTGGGGCAAGATAATTGAGCAATTTCCGAAGAAAAACTGACCCACCTTGAGAAACCGTTGTCCTACAAAAAAATAATCGCCAGAGTCGAGATTTATACTCAATCCCATTGGAGATTTATACTCGATCCCATTGGTGGATCAACTGTCGTAACCCGAGGGCCGAAGCACTCACAAATTATGTACGAATTTCCGACAGCGTCGGCGCGGTGGCGTAGCGGAGGTTGTGCGGGGAAGCCTTGGCGGAGGTTGGCGGAGGTCTTCGGCGGAGGTCTGGGCGGAGGTCACGAAGGAGGGTGAATCAGAGGTTAGTGCAGGTCCGGAAACCTCAGCTCAAATGAATCATTTCGCCATTTTGTTTAGTGGATACAACAATATTTGGCGGAGGTATCTAGTAGGAGTTCCTTGGACGCACCATTCCCACCCCCCTCGTTAAATCTATGATGGAAAGCGATGAAGCTTCAGCCATTCAAAGGGAAGATATAAGCACATACCTACTTGCAGGCAAATAGCCTGGATGATACCCATTGTAGGTCGGCGAAGGTATCATAGAGACCTCCGCCAAAGTGTCGGAGACCTACGCCAAACAATAGGAAGGTGTTGGATAGGGAGAGCATATGGAGTATAAATGAAAACAAAGATATTGCATACCATTGGAACCAAGCAGCCAACAGCAGAACAATCAGGGAAGCGTCGCTGAGTGAGGCGGAGGCGAGGAATAGAGGTGGTGCAAATGTGCATTTGCAGACAAGCTGGGGTATCCTGAGGACTGAACAGCGAGGGGGAGTCTAAGAAATAGACTTAGAGTGTCTGAGAACATTTTGAAGATGTTCAAAGCCCGCGAAGGTGGCAAAGGGTCGGGCGGAGGTGTCCGTGTAGGTAGGGAATTTAAATCAAATTGTGTTGCATTGCACATCTCTGCATAAGGAGCAGAAAAGAGAAGATGAGTCGATATTAGAAAGATACTGTGGATCAAAGCAGGTCAATAGAGGCTACGATCGAAGGCTGGCGGAGGTGACGGCGAAGGTCGAAAATCGATGGCGAAGGTCAAATTTGGAGCAAACAACAGCTATGTAGACTGTCCTATTGGAGGCAGCTGGTGGTGAAAGGTACAGATGGATTATATAGGCACCGCTTGATGGAGGAGTGTAACCCCAGCGCAGGAAAACTGACCAGTGTCGAGGCGGCGGAGGCTACGCCGAGATGTTAACGAAGGGCACGAGGCGTGATCCAGGCATGATGAGATACGAAAAAGATTAGATTTCAAGTAGATTAGATGTCATAGATTACAGCTAGTCACGGCAAACTCCGTCAGTGCTAGAGCCCAGAAACCTCGGGATATTAGGTCAGCCTTCCGCGGAGGCGACCCCTCTGAGAGGGGATTAACTTGACACTTTTACCCCCCTCAAAGGCCCTTTACGGCATCAAAACGTAGCTGCCTTAGGTGGTCAAATGATAACAAGTTGCGAGTCGACGCTGATATTTCTTCCCGCTGTTTCAGCAGTTGAGGCAGTTGAAGATTCTGATGAACTGGGTATTTACAGCGACGCTGATTTGGGGAACTGGAGTATAGAAGAGCTTGCTGAAGCGCCGTAGAAGGGAGATCCGAGACATGGGCCATTGGCCGCGAGAGGACGTGGTGGTACCGGAAAGAAAGGCGTTTGTCACGGTAACGATCACGTGTAGCGTGATGGTCACACATTGAACACGTCGCGTCCTACGTGTTCCCTGCGAGAAAGGGTGAAAGACACGTCGAGAGGAGGTGTATCCTAATGTTAGGGTTGGGGGTATATAAGGCCGCACAATTTTGTACAGTAGACGGTGAATTTACACACCACTTCCCCCCTATGATTTGAATTTCTCTTTTGATCGGTAAACAAACCTGAAGGAAGTTGAACATCAGAACCCTACTCACCTATGGATCGATTGTACGCCGTTGCGTGCAAACTTTAACCCGGAGCAGGAACGATCGTCGATCTGGTCGTTCTTCGGAGTTGTATTGGTTGTTTTTTCGTTCTGGCTGGATTGGTTTATTGGATGTTGTATGGATTGAACGGGAACGGAACGGAACTGGATTGGATTTGGACTTTGATCGGATTTGGTTTGGAGGTTGTTTTGAAGACGATGAAGTGGACGGATCATTTGGGTTGGATTACTTATACGGTTATGGGAAGGATTCCCTTCAGTGTCAAGATTTACAAGCTCGCTAGCAAGCGCACAACATTCTCCTTCATCGCCTACCGACGATCGTTTGGGTTGCCACATGCATTTCCTGTGCATGGAGCCCCGAACTTGCGCGTGCAGTGTATTGGTCCAGGGTTTTGTGTTGTGTTTGTTGGATCATTTCCTCATTCACTCGCATGCTCGTACCGCGCGTTTCAGTCCTGAGCGAACACGAACATTGTTACGTGGAAGAACCGTCACCTGGGAAGGCACGATCATGCAAATCAAATGCAAATGCAATGATGCGATAATTGATAGCAAGTAGAATAAGTGAGTCTGTTGTCGCGAGCCACCTTGATCCAGAGTATATATCTTCCGGCGTCTGACTTTTTATATCAAGCCTGTGACTTCATGACGGGGAAGAATACCACCTTCATTACGAACGACAAACAGGAGGAAAGCGGGAAATATTCAAATGTCTGCCAAACCACATTACGCTGAATTAAGCCCCTCCAGGCTCTGATATGTACAGCTGGTGACCTTTTCATCTCATGGCGTTGTAGAAGATGTACTCGCAGATGAGACAGATGGTCAAGGCAGTCGGGAGGACGATATCTGATAGTGTTCCAATCTTGATGAACACCTTGGGGACGATAACGAATGTTCATCCTTGGCGCAAAGGTAAGTAAACTTTCATCTTGATCAGGAATTTGGACCATCAATGTTGTCGCCGTAGCCTTCAACGTCGGCTCTTCTATAAATTCATCGAACACGATATTCAACCAATCAATCAAAGTCCGTTCCCAAACTCCACTCCTTGAACTTCTCCATCTCAGCCAACCTCTCCTCATAAAACTGCTTCAATAGCGCAAACGCATCCTCTCCCAAAGGCAGCCTCAACGGCAGAACCCCGCCTTCCTTTACATTCGCTTCAATAAAATCGAAGATCTTCACCGACGCCTTGGCTGGATCGCCCTTCTCCGTGTTGGTGGCTTTGAGATACTCGGAGATGACGGTATCGGGGAGGGTGTAGAATGGGATGCGGTTGGATCCGCGGTGGAGGTTGGAGGACTGGGAGACGGCGGTGCGGAACATTCCGGGCTGGGAGGAAGAGGAACAAGAATTGGGTTTAAAGAAAATGGGGAAACAAGCGAAGCAAAACGACGCACCTGAATCGAAACACACTTCACACCGAACTCCTTCAGTTCCCTCGACCAGCAATCGCTCAGCGAATCCACCGCCGCCTTCGTAGAGCAATACAGCCCAGCACCCGCCATGTTCAAGCACCCGCCCTGAGAGCTGATGTTCACGATCAACCCCGCTTTCCTGTTGCGGAGGTAGGGGAGAAACGCGTTGGTTGTGTTGAGCAGGCCGAAAAGGTTGGTGTTGTATTGCGCTTGGACTTCGGATGGTGTGCCTTCTTCGATGGCGCCGCCGAGGAGGTAGCCTGCGTTGTTGATCAGGATGTCTATTTGGCCGCTGGGGATGGTAAGGTCAGTCTTCGCTTGTGAGAGACTCGGAGATGAGAGTGGGGAAGAGAGAAGAGGAGTGCGCACTGGATTTTCCAGGCCTTCTCAGCGAATGTGGCCAATTCATTCGGAGGGGCGGTCACATCTAGCTGGAGGGTGTCTGCCCCTGCAATTTGTAGGTCTGCGAGTGTTTCGAGGCGGCGCGCGGTGGCGATTACGCGGTAATTGCGATCCAACGCGACTGAAAATTTTGTTAGCGAATGATCATGATTTAAAGGAAAAATTGAGCTGAAAATGGCGCCCATACTTATACTTACCCAGTGACAGTTCCCTTCCGAACCCTGTCGAGCAACCAGTAATCAAGACTACAGGGCCAGAGCGTTGCGCGGTTGAACTCGAGGACATGGTAAGTTAAGGAGCAGAAGATTTTTTTTGGGTTTCGTTCATTCTCTGGACCAGTGGTTTTATACTACCTCTCTTCTGCAAGCGATGGGCTCGGCGGCATGACGCGGTTGGTGCCGAGTAGGATGGAAGAAAGAAGGATTCTAAGTATGTTCTCTCACTTCTTAGTAATTGTATGGATTTAAATTTAAATTGCTTGACCCGGACTCCGTCTGAACTCGCTTAGATTAACCGGCAACTGACTGATAACTCGCTTGATCACTGATAAGCAAGGCTAGTTCTAAGTTCGCGAGTTGACGCTTTCCGGCATTCTTTCAACCTTCCGGCCTTCCGGAGAAAAACGCTGAAGAATTCGCCGCTTGGCTGTGTGAACGAGGTTGTCGGACCGAAGGGCGCATCAGTCGTGGCGCATCACCGGCATTCATCGACCGAACCGTGACGCGTCACCGCATCAGTGTCTTTCTCTTCCTGCCACCATTCTCTCGCAATGGAAAGACATAGTCCTCTAGATATACCAGAGCTTCTCAACTACACAATGGGCTTCCTCGAAGGCTCAACCTCCACTCTCCTCCAATGCGCCTTGGTTGCGCGTCCCTGGGTCAATCCAGCCCAATTGCGGCTCTTCCGCGTTCCCCATCTCACAAACGAAAGAATTTCGAGCAACAGATTCATACTACGGAGCTTTCATGACACCCTTCGCTCCTCTCCCCACCTTCTCGGTCTTGTGCAAGAACTCGCTATCACACCCGATGCACAATTCCATCCCAATATCGTCGAAATCAATCTCGTTTGCGGTCTCGCCTTCACGAATCTACGAACGGTGAAACTCGATTTGCAATGTCCAACCAAAATTCGAAAGCAGCTTCAGCTTGCATCACTCATGAGCCATCAGATGCTTCGCCGCTTGGACTTGGTCGTCTCTGGTTCCCTCGCAGAGTGCGCGTCGTTCTTGCGGAGATGCTCTCCGACAATTCGGCATATCGAGCTCTCGTTTTTTATGTCGGATGCCGAATTGCTTGGTTTACGGCGCGAGAATCGGAGGATGGCTGCGGGCGGTGCTATAACATCGCTCCAGCTAAGTCCATGGAAAAATGGACCTTTCACGACGCTTTGCACGGTGGATTTGCCTTCGCTCGTGTACCCATTCGAATTATCGCAATTGAAGGCTCTGAGCATTCGACCTGGTTACGGAATGACCGTTGGATGGGACTCGAATCTCTCTATCGACTCAATCCAAATGCTTGACATTGAGGTGCGCGAACAACCGAATAAGTACAACTTTTGCTCATCATGAAAGACAGCCTCTAATGGACATCGGACCTTCTAGTCTTGACCTCTCCATATTTCCAAATCTACAAATTCTCCGCATACATGTCGGGTCATTTTCTGCTGCGGTCGCTTCCACACTCCAAACGGTTTCACGATCTCAACCGCCGATTCACACCATCGTTATCTCGACAGGCCAGAATCTCGCGACGATACCGAGCTCTTTGTTGCAGGAGCTAGATTCCGTGTTGGCCTCGTTACCTATAGCCTCGCTTGAGCTGGAGCAGACGAATGGATGGGATCCTGATGCGGCGAGATTCTTCCCCAACTTGAAGTCACGAAATTTGGTTCGCTTTTTCTCCGTCGTACGTTGCACTTTTTGTTGATGGTCTTGCTAGTTCCGCACAACGTATCGTCTCTCCGAGGAAAGGGATCGCTGGTGGTGGGTACGGTGTTTTCCATTCAATAAATTCACAGCTCACAAGATGTTACAGGACTTGGTGGACGCGTTATGAATTCTCAGTGTAGATTCTATTGATTCTTGGAACTGGTGTTGTCGTGCGCCGGATGAGATCCGCCAAGTGAATCTGCCGATTCATACTTAACATGGGTGAGATCCTGAGACGCCCGACGGCGCCCGATGGAGGGCGATGATTATCTGTTGGGAAGATCAAAGTCGACGGCTTTAAACAACACGCCTTTTCCGAAACCCCCACCATGCGCTCCTGCGACCAAGTCCCCGACGAGCTTTGGCTCCAAATCCTGCAGGACTTACCAAAGACCGCCCTTCGAAACGTTTCTGGCACAAATCGCACTCTTTCGCGCATCTCACGACCCCTGCTTTTCGCCGAATTCACCTTTTGTCCATACGCCGTCACCCGTCTCCCCAAAAACGACCAGACCGTGCGCGCGCCGGACGTTATAAATCCAATTCCGCTAAATGAGATTGAGCGCGAGGCTGAACTCGACCGCTTGAACTTTTGGTCTTCTCCCGAGATCGCACCTTGGGTTCGGTCTTGCACCGTGCGGCCGTTGCGGAGCGCCCTGGAAGCAGATAAAGTCGAAGAGAGCGGTGGAAACGGCTCGGCATTGGCTCTTCTTGACATTTTCTTCCGGCGCCTCCCCCGGTTTACTGGTCTTTGCCATCTCCATGCCTTCATCGTCCATTTCACACCTCTCGGGCTGGCTAATCTGCGCCAATTGCCTTCGCTCTCGAGTCTCGACGTGATTGTGTGTACCTTGGTCAGAGAAGCCGGAGATGCCGAATGGGCTTCCCTGGATCTGCCGTTCGTAACGCGGTTTCAGTTTCGATATGGCTACACGTACCTGGCTTCCAGAGTCCAGCTTCATTCATCCCTCCTTGATCCCTGGATGAGTATCATCCGCTTGGACAAAATAGTCGAGTTGAATCTGGGATTCGGGGGAGGTTTATTCTCGAACATCGCGCGGACTCTTCCAGCTGTTCTCCCCAGCGTCAAGCTCCTCACTTTACACGCTATTCGTAGCGACGAGCGTTTATCCACTACAGGGGTGTCAAATATAAGGAATATCCTGCCAAGATGTCCTCGGGTCGAGGTTTTGAAGATGGAAGGATCATGGGCGAAATTCCCTATGCTTCCGGGGCGGTTCCGGATTCCGCGTTACTGAGAGAGTACATTGGCCCTGCTGCCATGTTGCCGACTCTCCTCTCGCGGTCTACCCTGCTCAGTATCACAATTCAATCGCGATTCGACATCTTTGATTTATCACACGCCTTGGAAGCAATCCACCTGGTTTCCGGCGTTGTGTCACTTACGCTGTCTTGCGATGCCTTCGGAACAGAGGATCTTCAAGCGTTGTTTAGGATTTTCCCTCTACTTAAAGACCTGCATCTCAAGTTTGTGTTGTTACAACATGTGTCTGGGTCTGTCGACTCTGTGAGTGCTTGATTTCGTTCTGTCGCGGACTCACTCTCAATACAAGCCGGCCGCAGTACTCGCAATCCATACAAATATCCCCGGGTTTCCCCCTTCTTGCGAATCTTTCAGTATTCGCTGGAAGCGTAGCAAGTTTGCTACGGAAGACATATCTGTCTCGGATCCGACGCTGTTGAGCACAATACGGAGCTTCATAATCTCGAATCGCAGTCTCAAGTCCGCCTGCTTCGGATCGCACGGTTTTTTACTCAGATAGCGAATGCCGCCAGGTGGAAGGGAGAAAGAATGGGAATCAGCTCAACATTCGTGTTTCGGCTGACGTTGAGGTGTGTACTCACTCGCGGCTATGGAAGGCTCGCGCATTGCCTGAAGATGGTCAGGTCGTTGCGCTCGAGCTTGACTTGTTGCTTGCTCAGGTGTCATCAAATTATTATTCTTGAAAGTGAACGATTTTGTCTAAGCTGAGTAAGCTCTCGATGTTCAGCAGCCAATCTCTCATCGAAGATTAAAGTACTCGGTGACCCAGCATATCAATCGATGAAAAATCTTCACCTCGCAGAATCATTTGACCTCGTTTTCATCGATGCTGCTAAACAAAATAATACGCGTAATTTTATCGAGGCGAAGCGGTTGGGGAGGAAGGGACAGTTCATTGTGCGTTCATCTGATTCAGTTCCCTCGTTAAAAAGTTCAACTTGCACAATGAAACCGCTGACAGCGTGAACTGCAGATTCAATCCGAATCTCCAAAGCATTCACGTCCAAAACTGCAACTTCTTCCAAGTAGTTTCCGTCGCGTCCGCTGCCAAGTGGGAGGATAAAAACGAGATTGCCTATAATGAATGATCAGCGCTGCTAAATTTACGACTTGACCGGGACTTCGAACATTCAGGTGAGTGGTCGCGTGCTTGTTTTCCACAATTAAACCTGACACTTCTCGTCTTCTTGATGCTTATACAAGTCTGGAAAAATTTCCGGTGCCTTGAGCCTGCAGATCACGCACGGAGTTGCCCCGACAAGGTACGACCAATGTTCGAACCTGGGGTTGAAGTTGAACCAAGCTCCGGAGCAGGCTCCTACCCACCCGCACGTTACGGGGTTGGGGAAGTCACTGTAAATGGGATTTTACTGCGAATTGCTTGTGAGAACAATCATGTCAGTTTCCATCCATAAAAGGGAAATCATTGTTAGCCGAGACTACTGCTTCCGAACTTCAACTGCCCCAACCCCTCCACGGCGGCTGGCGTTTAACAACCGTAAACAACATAGCCACATTTCGACTAAATATTTGTTTGCTCTACGCCTCTGGGCCAAAAAAATGGGAAAAGCCGCCTTGGTCCTCCAGGAATTGTGTCTGGCACCACGCTCAATTTTTGGGGGCACACCCGTCGAGGAACAAAGGGAAGTAAAAATTCGGCCTGGGCGGTGGCTATGTTGTTTACAGTTGTTAAACGCCAGCCGCCGTGGAGAGGTTGGGGGCATTGAAGTTCGGTTACATTTGACAGTTCCGATCATGTATGTGATAAAACATATTACTCAGACTCAATCCACAGTGCATCCCCGCCGCAGTGACTCCCCCAACCTCGTAACGTGCGGTTGGGTAGGAGCCTGGCTCCGGAGCGTTTTCCGTTCCTTTCCTGATCCGTTCAGTATTTATTAGCCGGGGCGTGTTGGCCGCGGCCCGCGTTCGCCAAGAGATTCCCCTGAATGTCATTCCCACGCCGCCCTATATCAACCGTCTCCAAGTTTCCGAGTTTGACGAGCTCTTCTGTGCCACTGACGCGAGCTGACTCCGCTCGAGACAACCACATGGACCGTATCTCTCAAATAGGTCTTGGCAAAAATCTCCACTCTCTTGGGTTCATTCTCTTGGGATAAACTATCTGATCGGGAGGATCTTCGGTGCGCTTCTCTCAAGAAGATCAAGCATATACCTCGCTGTTTGCCGTTGATTCGATTTGCGCAGATTTTTTTCGCATTCTTACTAGAGCAAAAGCAGCGTCGAGAGGTAACAAAAGCTTGACAAAAGCGGAGAGTTTCTTATCTCGGCCTGCCGACGCAACACGCGCGCAAAAATCACGGATCAGCACGCAAAAAGCAGGTGGAAACCCCCGTTTGGGCCCGGTTACAATTTGTAATGATGGGGTGTAAACGAGTTACTTAACCCCGTCGGTTGCAGGTCGTTCTCTTCCCGTCCCTCCTCCTCCCTCGCCGCCTTTCCCTTCCAATGGCCGAAAAGAAGGAATCGTCCGAGCTCCCCACCACCGCCCCCGTGGTCGAGAAACAGACAACAAAGGACAGCGGCTCCTTCATCGCTGAGAAGCACGTCACAGACTCGGATGGGGACAGTGTTATCGAGAACTCGGAGGGAGTGACGGAGCATGAGCTCTCGACGCTCAGACACGTTCGGGATAAGATTCCGTATGTTCCCCGTTTCATTCCTCGTTTTTATACGAATAAGCGCTCATAAACGATGTTTCCTTTCTAGTTGGGCCTCCTTCTCCGTAGCGGCTGTGGAATTCGCAGAACGATGGACATATTATGGCACGGCTGTATGTTGTCATATCGTACCTACTCCGCTTTTCATTATGGCTAATTGTTCTGTGCTTAGAATCTCTTCGCTAACTACATTCGTGCGCCGCTGCCGCCGGGTTCCACCACCGGTGCCGTTCCTAGGGCCAACCGCGCCAACGGTATCGCCGGTGCGCTGGGTCTCGGTCAACAGAAATCGTTTGCTATCCGAACCGTACGTCCTGCCTCCCCCCTTCGGGCGTCACTGGCTCACCTGTTTTTATCCCGCAGTTCAACTCTTTCTTCCTGTATGTGACCCCCTTCCTCGGCGCGATCATCGCCGATACCAAATGGGGTCGCTACAAAACCATTTGTGTCTTCACTGTTGTTATTTTGTGAGTCGCTCGTCGTCTTCTTAGGAATCTCTAGCGCTTGTTCTCATTGTGGCACGGAATGCAGGCTGGGACACATCATCCTCGTCGCATCTGCCACGCCGTCAGTGATTGCGCAGCCCAACACCTCTCTGGGTCTGCTAGTGTTCGCCATCCTCGTCATGGGTATGTATACTGCTCGTATATCATGATTTTCTTTTACCGACCTAATGTCTAGCCATCGGCGCTGGCTCGATCAAGTCCAACATCGCTCCCCTTATCGCAGAGCAGTACCAGGGCAAGCTGCGCAAGGGTATGTTGCTCCTCCCGCTGCCATCCCCTTGGAAATGACAATTTCTCTGTTCTCCACTCGCAGAGACCCTCAAATCCGGCGAAGAAGTCATCGTTTCCCCGAGTATCACCATCCAGAGTATCTACCTCTGTACGTCATCCCTCTCTCCTCTCCTCCCACCCATCCCATCTTGATCCTCCTCCCCACCCCACAGACTTCTACATGGCCGTCAACTTCGGCTCCGCCGGGGCCATCTCCGCACCCTTCCTCGCGCGCAACCACGGCTTCTGGGCCGCCTTCCTCGTCCCCACACTCATCTTCGCCACCGTCCCTATCATCCTCTGGTGGGGACGCAACCACTACATCAAGACCCCGCCCCGCGGCTCCATCATCCTCGAAACCTTCCGCGTCATCGGCGTCTGCACGAGTGCGGTCTGGAGCTACAATCCCATCACGATGGTGCGCAATATGCGGAGCCCGACGTTCTGGGATCCCGCGAAGCCGAGCTTCCATGCTGGCCGTGAGCTGCCTGCGAAGATCACTTGGGACGAGCAGTTTGTTGGGGAGGTGCAGCGGACTATCTCTGCGTGCAAGGTGTTCTTGTTCTTCCCTGTCTTCTGGCTTTGTACGTCCTGCCCTTTCATACGTGCATCTCTCATGACTGACTGATGCATAATTCACAGGCTACTCGCAAATCGACGGCAATCTCACCACTGTTGCTGCTGGTATGAAGCTTAACGGAACCCCGAACGATCTCGTCCTCAACCTCAACCCCATCTCGATTATCATCATCGTGCCCATCTTCGAGCGCGTCCTGTACCCCTTCCTCCGCCGCATGGGCATCAACTTCTCGCCCATCAAGCGCATCTCGGCTGGTTTCTTCGTCGCTGGGTTGTGTGCGTTTCTTATTGCTTACCTCGATCGTCATTTGCCCTTACTCACCATTTCTTCTTTCTGATTTCATACAGCGATGGTGTACGCCGCAGTTCTGCAACACTACATCTACATCACCTCGCCCTGCGACAACAAGCGCCCCTCCGAGTGTGTCGATGCGGATAAGAACCCCAACCCGAGTCACATCTCCGTATGGGTCGTCGCTGGTCCTTACATCCTCGTCGGTATCTCTGAGATCTTCGCCAACATCACTGCTATGTGCGTTTCCCCCTGTCTCCTGTTTATTTCTCTTCTTTATTACTGATCGATTTTTCTTAACAGCGAATACGCCTATACCAAAGCCCCCAAGCGCATGAAGTCTGTCGTCACCGCCTTCTCCCAGCTCCAAACCGCCATCGCCAACGCACTCAACTTTGCGCTCGTCGATGTCAACGTCGAGGAGAAGTTCCAGTGGCTGTTTGCTAGCTTTGCTATCACGTCGTGCACCGTTGCGGTTATCTTCTACTTCACGTGAGTATTCCTTCTCCTGCCTTGACTGCCTCTCTTTGTTCGCCGTTGCTCTCTTCGTGTACGCTGACGATATCCATAGATTCCAAGAGCTCGACCGCGCTGAGGTACAGCTCAACCAGATCGGTACAGGTGAGCGTGATGGGTTCAAGGGTGAGGAGAGGAGAGATGATATCTAAACAAAATGGCTATATGCGATGCGGTTTAATGGTTTGGCCACGACGTGTATGTACGGTACGACTCTGATTATATACTTGGAATTCTTTCTGCTTTTCGTGTTGTGATTCGCTCACCCACCGGACTATGCGGTAATTCGACTCTTATGTGGAAGAGCAAATCCACTTGAAGCAAAAACTATCATCAGTGACCTTGGTTTGGAAGGTTTGCAATTACAGTAAATCTGCGAAGGGGATTGAAACGATCGTTTCTGCTAGAGGTGCTAGACTGGTAATTGGATATCATAACTGGTCAACAACAAGTGCGAGATGGAATAACCTCGTTACTGGATATTCGTGTAGACGCGACCTTCCAATTCTCCGGCCCTTTCTTTCTCTGCGATACGGCGTCTGAGGTTGATTCCATCGTCTATGATGTTCTTCACAACTCCTTTCCAATCAGCATAAGGCTCGAGCATCGACGCCTCGCGGGTGATCTTGACAGGATTGCAGCGTATAGTTGCCGATTCTCCTTCGGCCGTATGGACATGAATCAAGAGTCCTGCCGCTCCTGCATGGCCCCGTTTTTTAGAGTCTTCATCGGCCTCCTCCAGATGTTGTAAAAAGTCGTTCAAACCGGGTTGCAAGAGTGCGACCATGCGACTCCGGTCAACTACTTCAACACTGTTGAATATGAATAATTTGCGAGGGTTGGAAGGAGGGGGTTGCCGTGCGCGAATCGAAAGGTACATAAACTTGGTTGAGATGTTGGCAGGTTGGAACATGACTTGCAAACCTAGCAAAAAATTGTCGTTGGTCCCTTGCGTGAAAGGAACATTCGAACCGTAATTACAGATCAATGTGAACAAAACTGGAGCCATGACCGTTTTCCACGACTCATAGTCATGTTGAAGGCGCCCGCAGCGTCTGGCTTCTTCAGCCAATAACTCCGCCTGTAATTTGCACTTGGGCTTGTGTCGTGCCCAGTCTGCGCGTTGGCAGTCTCGACCCTGCGAAGCAGCATGCCGCGATCAGCATGAAGAGGGAACAAAAATGACTGAAGCTGAAGGCGTACGCAATAGTGGACCCTCTTGCAACCTTTGCAAAGCTGCATCGAGGCGCCTTTCAATTTTGAGTTTGTGCACTCGGGGAATGCACATGAGTGGTTGGTTATCTTGTGAACAATGCTCTCGGGTGGGTAGGAAGACATGATTCCGGATGGTGGGCTGCAGCGGTTGGGTAGCGATGCTGACTCGCTCCAGAGCAAGTGGCGATAGAGTGGCGGGAAAGGACAAGGACCGTGTAGATGCACGGAACGTATTAATATACTAACCGGCCCGCCTCGGACGGGTGTATGTACTATTTCCGAATGGCATACAAGAATCCATCGAATCCCTTCTCACCGACAGTATGAATCGTCGTAGCCTCCACCTCACCATCGTCCTTGATATACCGCAGAAGCCCACGCACGCCTTCAACCTTCGCGTCATGGTCATCCGGATCCGCAGGACGTCCGTTCCTGCCTACATTGTCGACAATCTGCAGTTCACGTCGTCAGCGTTGGTATTGGCATTGTGAATGTCGAACGAAGAGACTGAATATTAATATGTATGAAGAACGCACAATGACCCCGCCTTTCCTTACCAACCGCTTCGCCTCGACGAAATAGTTCGTGTTATTCTGCTTGTCAGCGTCGATGAAGACGAGATCGAATGGCTTCGCGGAGGGAAGATCTTTCATCGACTGATGTGCTGGGCCAACGATCACTTTGATCTTAGATGAGAGGTGTGCGGCTTTGACGTTTTCCTCGAGGGCCTAGATGAAACATTTTTCACTCTCAGAAGTAATAATTGAATTAACGAATATTCACCTGTGCATGTAAAGGCTCAAGCTCAAGCGCAATCACCTCGCCATCGTCAGGCAATGCGCGAGCCATCCATATTGCTGAGTATCTACCACACCCAACGTCAGCTGACGGGTCGTTGTCGAACACATTGACCAATGCCGAATTCAAATTTGGAACAGCATATTACACACTCACCCAGCCAAACTCCCCACCTCCAACACCCGCTTCGCGCCAGTCGATAACAGAATAAGCTGTAGAAACTTCCCTTGTGCAGGACTAACAGCTGCATCATATTCTATCCCTTTGTCCTTCGTATTTTTCTGGACGAAGTCGAGGATCGGGTCGGGTTTGATGAGGAAGGAGTTGTGGTAGGCGTCTGAACGGGTGAAGAGGGATTGAAGTTCGTTGGAGATGGGCATCTTAGTAGTCATATCAGACTGAGCCAAATTGGGGTGAAGACTGGGCGTTCATTTATGATTTATATGCTTGGAATTTCGGATAAGAATCTGCGATAAATGAGTCAAGAAGCTGCTTCGAGTTTTCGCTTATTTGTAAACGGATTTGGCCAATGACTCGATGTGGCTCACATAACTTGACCATAACTATGGACAGCAATCCAGCAGCCTGAGAAGGCGTCGAGTTGTCGATCCATCACGGTCACGCCGGTCATCGTGCTTTATTTTGCAGGTCATAGAGAAGCTTCAACGCGGGCGAGCAAAGACACATGATAGCCCCAATCCCAGAAGATACGGAAGGGCGTGTTGAGGCTGAAAGAGGTGGGAGCAAGGTGGGAGTCGAGGAGCAACAGCAGGGGGTTGCTTATTCAATAAAGATAAACAAGGCTAAGCACAGCATTTTTTTTTGATCCGTCGTCGAAACTCTCACCAACTCACCACCATCTTCAGCTCAACGGCTTGACTATGCACCGCTGCTGGAATATCGCTGAGATACGCGGAATTATATTCGACAATATTCCTCCAGATACTCCCTGGGGATCGCATGCGCTCAGTCAGCTCGCGGCCACCTGCCAGCATTTTTCAGAGCCGGCCTTGGACGCGCTCTGGCGAAAACAGACCAGCTTCGCGCCTCTTCTAGGGTGTTTTGGAGATCGTTGCTCTCCCATTGAGGAGAATCTCCTTTTCAATCCCTTTGTACGTCTCTATCTTCCCTGGAAAAAAAAACAACAACAAAAACAAAAACCTGAAATTTTACAATGCATTACAGGAGGTGACGGGAATTATCCTTCCTAAGGACTGGGACCGCGTTCTGTTCTATACGAGTCGCATAAAATTCCTTGATATCCCGCAGGCTGGCAATGGGCTCTCTTGGGAAGTCTTCGAACTGCTATCGACGTCTGTACCCTTCAAATTTCTGATGCCGAATCTCCAACACCTATCGTGGAATCCTGGAGAAGTAGCTTGGTTCCCATTCATCCGTCTTTTCCTCGGTCCACGCATCACCTCCATCGAAATCACCCTCGATCAGAAACCCTCCCGTCTGGCCCTGCTCCCCTTCATCGCACACAAGTATCGCAACCGTCTTATGAACTTCAATATAAAACTAGAGCACGGGGAAGATGATGACTTTGACGAGGAGCCCGTCCTAGGCGCATTGAACGCAGTCATAGACTCGCTGCTTGCGATTCAGACACTCTATCTGCAGTTTTTTGATGGCTATTCAATGCCAGCCCTCGCCCGTCTTCCTAATCTTACATCGTTGACCATCGCGGAGGTCAAGCATTCACTACGGTGGATCGATCCGTCTCACGGCGGTTTCCCTGCTCTCCAAGAATTGCAGCTTCATCATGTTGCACGTCTCTCGGACGTGCGTTTTTTCCTGGACCTTCTCAAACCAGATGCCAAACTGATGGCATTGGGGATCATCGCATCTTCGTATAACAAAGAATCCCTTCTCGAGATCCTCTCGTCCCTCGAAGCTCACTGCTCTCGCACATCACTATCGAGCGTCATTATTTGCGGCTCAGATATGCCCTTGCATGGCGCGACGCCTGCTATGACCGGCCCATTCCTACCTCAGACGCTCAGCCCGCTGCTCACCTTCCCCAATCTAACTTTTGTCGGTTTAGAATCTCACTCAGGATTCAATCTCGACGATGATTTCGTCCACCGTATGGCTATATCCTGGCCCCAAATCGTTCATCTCACATTGCGCCGCACGAAAAATAATTCACAAAACCCTCCTAACTCAACCTGCACGAATCCATCCATCTTCTCCCTCCAATCGCTTGCAAAAAACTGCCCTCGCCTCGAGTACCTCAGCCTCGAATTCAACGCCTCCGTCCTTGTCGATGTCCCTCCGGCTCCGCCAGCGAAGCTGTCCTTCTCCGCTGCGCTACCGTGCCTACCACGCCCAATGCAGATGTCCCTAGAGACTCTCAACGTCGGCAACTCTCCCATCTTATCCTCCCTTGCAACGGCGCGTTTTCTGTGCTCCATGTTCGCCTCTCTCAAAACCATCACCGTCACCACCGCTGACAGTTTGGTGATGGAGCATCGACGCGAATGGGAGAGGGTTAGTGACTTGATCCCGACGATCCGTGCCATTCGTGCAGAGGAGGAGTCGTACTGGATGTCGAGGGCTGGTGAGTGGTGAACCGTAGAAATTGATCAAATGGTTGATATTCCTGACGATAGATGAAGAGCAGTAAAAGACATGGTCCAAGGACAATTCTTGCCGGCAGTAGCTTTCTAAACAAACGAATCGAGATTCTTAGTCATAATTTATTCACTTGATCCTAAACAACACTGTTCAAGTCCGTACGCGAATTTTCAGAGAGAGAAACGTACTTTCCACCACCGCTCTCCCCTCTCATAGGACCAATGGAAACAGCGAATCTGGAATCTCTATCAATTCCTCTGGGATTTAGTTTACGAAGAAACATCACCATGGGTGACATGCGAGGAAGGATTGTTGGAAAATAGATCCATAACGTTTCCACATCAGGAATAGTCTGACTCGGATGGAATTCCAACTCGATAACGGGAAGAGGGTGCGGCAGGGAAGATAACGCGAGATCGAGCTCAGCCCATTTGATCGCTCCAGGATCCACGTAGATGACGATCGTTTGAATTTGGTGCCCAGCTTTGATTGTGGCGAGCAGGCGGCACAGGGGAAGCTCACCAATGTCGTAGTCTGTCGATGCCCGAAGGACGGTAAGCTTGGGAAGCAATGAGAGGTCGGATATTTCCTCTTCGTGCTGTTGGCAAAGAATATCAGCGAACACAATTATATTAGGCGTATTGATGAAAGCTTACCTGACCAGGCGTGAACGCCAAAACCTCGATGCTTCCTTTAGGCAATGCATTCCACGGAAAGGAGCCTTTGCCGCTGACGCTGATGGCTCTGAGCTTCGACAGATCAAAAGGATAGAACATGGGTAAAGTGAATTCGTCCGATTTGGGACGATCCCACCGAAGCATCAGCCGGATCGACGTAAGATATATCGAATCTGCCAATGCTCTAGCAGACGGCGATACAAAATCCTCCGAAGACCAGTCCACGCAGAATAAATCAAAATGCTCTATGCTCCGCGAGGCATTATCCAAGATCGACATCGACACAGGAAACCCGAACGCTGAACCCAAATTCAAAGCGAGGGAGCGGAGTGTTTCCGACGCGTTTGTGAGATCCCAAATCCCCTGACATATTGTATCTCGAGGACCGAAGCCATCCGGTTCGATCGTCAGATATTCCAAATTTGTGAAATTCAGACGACATATCTGGGTGAACACCCCCGGTGTCAGATGATTCATCCATTTGAAGGTGAGTTCGCGCACGAGGGGAAGGAGGTGCGGGTTGTTGAGAAGGGAGTCGTGAAATTTGAGCGCAGTGCTATCTCTGAATGAGAAGAGTTTATTTGTCGTGAATGGAGCGCGGAAGAGCCGCGCGTGAGCGGGGTAGACCCATAGGCGGGCGACTAGGGCGCAGGAGCAGAGATCTCCGCTTGCAGGATCGAGAAAATCAAGGCAGCGATCGAGGAGTTCGAGGATGTACAGAGGATGCTGGGGGCGGTGGTCCATGGTGGTAGGGAAGAAAGATGATGAAGTGTTGCCACGTGGCGTATTAGCGTAGCGACTGATAGCGGCTCCTACTTTTTCGATTTTTTGTGTCTTGTTGCTTAACCTTTAGTTTAGGCTACCCAGACACGCTTCGATCTTGGGCAGCGGAACAAATAACCGCGGGGGCCGCCGCCAAATAAAGTATGTGTCATCTTATATGCGTAAGCTTACTTTATTTCGTCCAACTCCCGAACTCCGCTTTAAGTAACCGCTGGCGAGCCTCGAGATTTTGGAAAATTGCCATCTCCTCTGCAAACTCTCTGTGAGCACCATCGTGCCCTTCACAATCCAGGAATTGCAGCGACGACAATCGGAGATACAGGGTGCTTGTTCCTCAGGCTGCCGAGAACGCCGGACTTCGGACTCGAAGGCAGAAAAAGCTATGTAAGGCCTGGGGCTCCAGTCGCGAACCGTCGTGATTACGACTTCATCCAAGAGGTCAAGCTGCTTCCGACAGAAAGTTTATAGAGCAATTCTTGTTGGCAGAAAGCATTCGATGATATTCGGTTCCCTCCTATGCTGGTTCCTCAAGTTGAGAATTTATGTAAGATAAGATTCGATTTAATATTTTGAGAGTGGAAAAACTGAGATCGGAAGGGTGTCGAGTTCCTCAAATGTCTTAAAGGTTAAGCTCCCGCCTCGTAGAGGCCATATACCCGTCATCAAGGAATAAAATGAGGGTAAGTACAGTAGTTTACCGGTCAATGAGACAAACAATTCTGACTCCGGATTTTAGATCTCTCTTTTAGCTGAACACCCAAACTAAGTAGCCAGAACTGTGTACATACATCATATATATGTGCTCCCCGAATCTCAGGTTTTAATACAGACCACTCCGAGAGCTCTACACCAAACGACTGGAAAACCCGGATTCCCGTATCAATGAGACAGTCACACAAGATTTGATGGCCGACGCATCACGCTGTGACATCACACAACACGTCTCGTCACTCCATGTCGTCGACGCGCCAGGGCAGCCCTCACCTCCAAATCAAGGCCGAAGGGGATGGAGAAAAGGAAAATAGGGTCCCCTCTATCTACTCCACCCAAGAATCCGCCCGAAAACGCGTCCGTGTGGACTCTGATGCCGGCGCGACTGACGGAAAATTGACGCGCAAAGACAAGGTTCCAGGTGCGATGAACTTTTGGCACAGCAGCTAAAGACACGACACTGAACCGATCTACAGTGCCTTTGAATACTAGTGCTGGCCCCAGGCAACTTACCCTTACCCACACACTTGCCGACTTCCGGCGCCTCCAGCAACTTCTTGAAGACTCATTCGTCTTTCGAGAGGAACTGAATGATGAGAATTTGCGTCTGCGCAACAAGCTTCAGACTACGCGACGTGAGCTTCGTAAAATGCGCGCGATCATGGAGATGGCGGCACAAAACCTTCACAATCAGGCATCGCGTCGGGTCCGGGGAGTTGATTCAGATGATGAGTTGGAGGCTGGTGTGTAGGATACAAGAAATTCAATGTATAAAGTGCTCTATCTATTCATCTGAATTATGTGAACCTTCATCCTCGCTGGAGCTTGACTCCGATCCATTTCTCTCTTTACCTCCCTCTTCCTGATCACCCTCATCACTATCTGGCTCAACAGTCTTCTCACCGGGTTCCACGGCATAAGCAGGTTTTGGCAAGGGCGAGAAAAGAAGGCCTTTGAGGGAAGGCTTCTTCCACCCCGGGCGGCGATGTTGTTGCTTTGCCAGATCCCGCTCCGCTTCCCACTCAAGGACTCGGATCGCATGCTCCTTCCGAATTTCTTTGTTTCTCTCCTTCCGCTTCTCATCCAACACTTTCCACTCTTTCAATGCCTCACTCCTCTCCTCGCGGGTTGCTTTTCTTTTCTCCAAATCCGCGGCTTTCTGTGCTGTCTCCCGCTCAAAATCCGTCACCCTTTGAACGAAATCTCTCGCTGTCAACAGCCGTGGCAGCCCATCACCCATGAGGCGGCCCTTTGTCTTGGACCGGCTTTTCTTCTTCTCTTGCGCCTCCAGCTGTCCGCGTACGAGGTCGACATATGTGCCGTTCAGAACCATTGCCGACTGCATCGCGACGATCTGTCGTTTCTGAGCTGTGTTCTTTGCCAGTGCATCCTTCAATGCTGCTTGAAGCTCTCCCTCAAGCACAGTAGTCGGTTCTTTATTCAACAGGAAGACATCTCCAGTTTTCTCTGGGGAGATCTCGTTGGTTGGATTGGCAGGAGGATCGGAGGATGAGCGGACGGGAGATGAGGAAAACAAGAACGCAGAGGTGGTGGCTCGCAGGCTTGTGATGGCATGGCGAACTGGTGTTTCGAAGGGGTCAGCAGCGGGGACACGACGACGACGGGGAGGGGATGGATTATCTCCCTGGGGAGTGGGAGATTCAGGTGCGGCTTCATCGTCTTCAGAGTTTGCCTCAGGCTCAATTCGGGCTTTCTTTGCTCGCTCTCGAGCTCTGTAAAGCATGTCTGTCACCACACGCACGGGGGTGTTTGGAGCAAGGGGGAGGTGGCCTCGGACGGATGTCTCGAGGCTTGGGGCCATCATTTCCGCCGTGACGACATCGCGATTGAAGGGCCACAGACCCGTTTTGCGAAACGCGGCCTTGATTGTCTCCGGCGTGAGTGCGCGGATGTGAGCACGTCCATAGATAGCCAGAAAATTTTCCTTTGTTACCGGTTGACGGTGTTTCTGTTCATATTCCTTCTTCTCATCTGACCAATGCAGCTTCAAGGGGCCGAAAACCACTACGTCCAGCCCTTGGTAGATATGAGTCGCATGTGCAGGATAACAGAGGACGTGTATGCGGTGCTTGCGCGCGAAGTCGAGGGCAGTCTTGGTGATGTGAGACCCGTGGCCATCAACGGCAAGAAGGCGAGTTTTTCCATTCGCTTTTCGTTTCGTTTGCTCATGGAAGTCCTTGACGAACTCTACGCCTATCTCCCCATCGACCCAGCCCTTCTTTGAATAGCCGAGACTGCAATGACAAGGTGAGTACGATCTTTGGATTAGCCCGTCAATCGGACAGCACTCACGAAGCTTCCGTAGGATTATCTTGGTCCCATCTCACATTGTAGGCTTGTCCTTTCAATATGACCGCTGGTTTTGTGTACGTCCCATCCGCACAAATTGTGACAATAACAGTCGTGTTCTCTCGGCTCCCATCGCTGCGCTGATGCTGAGTCTTTTTTCCAGCGCCACCAATCACCCGTTCCCTCCTACTGGAGGATGCAGGGAAGCCGCTTTCATCCATGCCATAGATATTCTCTGGCAAGATGGCTTCAAGATCAAGTTCCCGTATCTCGCCTTCCTTTTCTCCATCTCCAAACTCGTTATCGCAGCGGCCGGCAAGAACGTCTTCAAGAAGGTCATACCAAGCCTTATTGGTGGCTGGATTCGCAGCGCGTCCGCGTTTGCTGTCAAGCGAGTGCGACCAATACATAGAGAGCTCGTCACTGTGTTTTTCTAGGAATCGGCTTGTCCAGTTTTTACCGACCCCGCCGGCGGGGTATTTGTCGCCAAGGCGTGCTCGGAGGATCTCATCAACCGCCTCCTTCAGTCGTTTATGGTTCAGAGGAAAGCCGCGGTTAGCCAGCTCTATCAAGTACGCGATGACGCTCCTGACTTCTTCGGGGAGAAGCCACCCTTTTGCTTCATTTGACAGACTTTTGGACTTTCCTCCACCAGCAAGGCGACGCAGGGTGTTGTGGTCAAGCGAGATAAGTTTCCCCGTGTCTATCTGGTAAGCTCCTTCGACTTTTCTGCATGCTTTGCGGAGGCTGATACGCTTTTCTCCTGGTCGCAGGTCTTTTTGTTGCTCAGCCCGGAAATAGACCACCGCGCGAGCCATCAGCGTGTCCCGCTCCTCCCGTGATAGTTGGACATGTTTTGTGAGGGATCTGGACCGGGGCATAGAGTGTCGGGAGTGTATAGGGGACAGACGACGCGAAACGATGAGTTTGCTGAGCAATTTCCTTTTTTGGTACTGTCACAAATGCCATCAATATTGCTCGCGAAACGACGATTTCCTCTTTCCATGGGTTAACACTAGTCTCTTGAACTAAATGGTGGTTGTGTAGAATACTTTGGTGCTCTACAATAGCTCCTCTGACCAAAAATTAATTGTTCATGTCCATTTGGACCTCATTTCCGCTGTGTCAAAATTGATGTTTTCTGACTATTCCGAGAAATCTTTATCTTGGTGAAGCAAATACTGTGCCATTGACTACATGTTAGCAAGAGAGGTGGATACAAGGCATATGAATCACAATTTGAGAAATCTAAGATATAAGACAAGAACTGCCGGTGTTCAAGCTGTTTGTCTCATTGACTGGTTTGTCTCATTGACCGGTAAACTACTGTAGTAGACCGCGACGCGCGTGTGGAATGAAAGACATAATTTAATGTACTCCGAAACAGTGGTTCTCAGCGACCTGATTGAACCACAACATTGTATTGACATTTTTCGGGACGAACTTGATTATTGCTCGCGGCACGGAGTTCAGCTCAGAAATCATAAATCTTGGACTTGTTCCTAGCAGCATGGTTGAGCTCGACAAGTAAAGTCTGCTGAGGGAGAACATACCTTCAATCTTGTTCGCGTGGATTTGCAACTATGGTGCATTATGTCCTCTATCATCGCTCATAGAGAGTAAAGATTATTTTGTCCTTCTAGATTTAGAAGTCATGTCCCACCCGATCAACATTACAACCAAAATCGCCGTTCTCTCGATTCGCAAACGAGATCCGCCTCCTCTCAACGCTCGGAAATTATTTACGTTCGAGAATGTCGAAATATATGAGCGTCGGCATGCCGCACAACTGGTGGGAGATGCGCAATTCAGCGTCTTTTTTCAGCATCTACAAGAAGCGGATGAGCAAGCCAAGAGAGAGGGCCATGTGGGAGCGGCAGGACTCTTGATTTTTGTGAAGACCGCGGAAGGAGAACTGGCAAGTACACGCTGCACTCCTGTCGTGATAACCCGCGAGGCGCTGGCGCTGGAGCCTGATGTCGGCTGGAAAGGACTTGTGAAGAATATCATAGATGATGGAATCAATCTCAGACGCCGTCTCGCAGAGAAAGAAAGGGCCGCGGAATTGGAAGGTCGCGTCTATACGAACGCCCAGTAATGAGTTTAGTCTATCTCACCTCCGTTGTCGATTAGTTGTAATATTTGATTAGCAGTCTAGCACTTCGAGCAGAAAACATGGTTCAAGGACAATTCTTGCCGGCAGCAGCTTTTTGAACAAACGAATTGAGATTCATAGCTAAAGTTTATTCACTTGATCCTAAACAATACTGTAAGTCCGTAGGCGAACTTTCAGAGAGAGAGAGAGAAACGTACTTTCCACCACTGCTCTCCCCTCTCATAAGACCAACGAAAAAACCGAACCTGGAAATTCATTACCATTCAGATAACTTCCAATGCGATCCAGGAGAGGAAAAAACGTCACCTTAGACGACATCCGAGAAAGAATCATCGGAAAATGCATTCTTAACGTTTCCGATCTAGAAGCAGTGTGATGAAAGTCGAACTCGATAACGGGAAGAGGGTGCGGCAAGGAAGACAACGCGAGATCGAGCTCAGCCCATTGAATTATGTACGGATCCAGATAAATAACGATCGTCTCAATCCGGTGCCCCAGTTTGATCGTGGTGAGCAGGCGGGACAAGTCTGAGGGAACCGCGCCGATCTCGAAGCTTGTCGATACCCGAAGGACGGAAAGCTTGGGAAGTAGTGAGAGGTCGAATATTTCCTCTTCATGCTGTTGGAAAGGGTATCGGTGAATGACACGAGAATCAACTTGATAACAGCTTACCTGACCGGGCGTGAACGCCAAAAGCTCGATGCTTCCTTTAGGCAATGAATTCCACGGAAAGGAGCCTTCCCCGCACACGTCGATGGCTCTGAGTCTCGTCAGATCAAAAGGATAGAACATGGACAATGTGAACTCGTCCGATTTGGGACGGTCCCACCGAAGCACCAGCCGGATCGACGTAAGGTATATCGAATCTGCCAATGCTCTAGCAGACGGCGATACAAAATTCTCCAAAGACCAGTCTGCGCAGAATAAATCAAGATGCTCTATGCTCCGCGAGGCATTATCCAAGATCGACATCGACACAGGAAACCCGAATGCTGAACCCAAATTCAAAGTGAGGGAGCGGAGTGTTTTCGCGCTTGTGAGATCCCAAATCCCCCGACATATTGTATCTGTATCTCCATGACCGAAGCCTTCCGGCTCGATCGTCAGATATTCCAAATTCGTGAAATTCAGGCGACATATCTGGGTGAACACCCCCGGTGTCAGATAAGTCATCCATCTGAAGGTGAGTTCGCGCACGAGGGGGAGGAGGTGCGGGTTGTTAAGAAGGGAGTCGTGGAATCGGAGCGCAGTGCTATCTCTGAATGAGAAGAGTTTGTTTGTGAGGAATGGAGCGCGGAAGAGCCGCGCTTGAGCGGGGTAGACCCATAGGCGGGCGACCAGGGCGCAGGAACAGAGATCTCCGCATGCAGGGTCGAGAAAATCAAGGCAGCGATCGAGGAGTTCGAGGATGTAGAGAGGATGCTGGGGGCGGTGGTCCATGGTGGTAGGGAAGAAAGATGATGAAGTGTTGCCACGTGGCGTATTAGCGTAGCGAGATGGCGGCTTCTACTTTTTCGATTTTTTGTCTTGTCAAGGAATAAAATGAGGGTAAGTAGTAGACCGCGACCCGCGGGTGGAATGAAAGACATAATGTAAGGTACTCCGAAACAGTGGTTCTCAGCGACGTGATTGAACAACAACATTGTATTGACATTCTTCGGCAGCAATGGCTATGAAAACGAAGAGAATATGGCTCTAGAAACAGACAAACTTGATTATTGCTCGCGGCACGGGGTTCAGCTCAGGAATCATAATTTTTGAACTTGTTCCTGAACAGCATGGTTGAGCTCGACAAGTAAAGTCTGCTGAAGGCGCCTGGCGAACATACCTTCCACCAACGTTGTTCCCTCTGATGAGAACAGAGAAACATTTGAACCTGCTCCCGATTTCAATGATTTACTCGACACAATAGAGTTCATAGACATCTATGCTTACCTTCGACGTTGTTTGCGATAGAACCTTCGGAAGGAGACCGCTCAGTGTTTTCATGCAAGGGATGGCTGCTTCATGGAACTCCAATTCAATCGCGGGAGCGGGACAAGCCAAGGAGGTTAACGCGAGATCCAACTTATCCCATCCCGGATATTGCATCTTGAGACTCTCGGTATGATTCAGGAAAAGGATGATTGTGTGAATTTGATGCCCAGACTTCATCGTCGCCAACAGTCGGGATATGGGCAGGAGATCGATGCTGGGGTCTGTCGATGTACGGAGAATGGAGAGCTTCGGGAGCAACGAGAGGTCGGTGATTTCCTCTTGATGCTGTTCAAAATCAGTGAGTGAAACCATCGAACACGAGTCATCGGGAGCGGCCTACTTTGCCGGGCGTGAACGACAAAAGTTCGAGTCTTCCCTTGGGCAACGAGTTCCAGGGAAAGGACCCTTGGCCCGTGACAGATATGGCTCTGAGCTTAGATAGATTGAAAGGATAGAATGCCGATAGAGTGAATGGGGTCGGAGTGAAGCAACTCCACTGAAGTCCCAGCCGAATCGACGTGAGATATATCGGAGCTGTAGGATTAGGAATATAGCCCTCCAACGACCATCTAGTGACGAACAAATCCAAGTGCTCAATCGCCCGCGAGCAATTGCTCAACCCCGACATCGAGGCCGGAAACATGAAGGAAGAGTTCGGCTCCTGCATGTAATCCAAACAGAAATAGCGAATGGTTTTCGTGCTCGCGAGCTGCCGGAGACCATCCCAAAGTCGTTGGTCTGTCGGCACGACCAAAAAAGAGTCCAAATTCGGGAAATCCAGACGACATATCTTCGTAAATATATCGGGTGAGAGATGGAGCACGAATATGAAGCTGAGCTCTCGCACGAAAGGGAGCAGGTGCGGGTTGCGGAAGAGAGAATCGTGGAATTTGAGCACGGTGCGGTCTTCGAATGAGACGAGGATGTTGGTGAGGTGGGGAACGCGGAAGAGACGCGATTGCGAGGGGTGGAGCCATGGGCGGGCCACGAGTGCGCAGGAGGTAAGATCTCCACTGCTCGGGTCAACAAAGGCGAGGCAGCAGTCGATGATCTCGACGATGTCCAGAGCACGCCGGGGACTGCGGTCCATGGTGGTCAGGAGCAAGGAGACGATTCAGATCACCGAGTTCTCCGGTTAACACGTGCCAGAAAGACAGTGGAATTTTTGCCTCTTTTCTGATTCAGAAGTTTTTTAAATTAGAAGCGAGGGAGAGTGACGAAGGCGCAGTTCAGACGTAAGATTATAAATGCGTTCAACGAGTATAGTGATTAAGTACGACCCGAATAATCTGCCAATACTGTAATTTAGAAACCAGGCTTTCGATATATTGTATCGCTCGAAAATTGCCCGCGAATTCCAGAGTTGTGAGGTTCTCTCCTTACCCATCGAATCATAGATACTGTTTCCTGTGCATACATACATCCATATCTCTTGAAATCTGGATGAATCAGTCAGTATTCGCATTTGACGCAGAACGAGATGATGAAGGACTCACCTTATGAGAATACAAAACAAAGCGCACAATAAATCCCGCCTTCGACACCTTTCCCTTACTCAGGCTCGAGAAGCTCCAACCCTGCATTAGCCAGCGCCTCGAACCTCTTCTGAATAGCCTTGTCATGCTCCACACTCGGCTTCCGAAAACACCTCAACGCCCGCCCAGCCGTCGGCACACCGAACCACCTCGACTCCAGCATCGTACACAACAGCTCCCAGAATTCCCGCCCCGGATACGCTGACTCACGAGGCAGCGAACTAAACTCGAGCTCCCGCAACTTCATACAAATATTGTTGTTGTTCGGCGCGGCGTTGCCATTTGCGATGGTAGGGATAGTAAACGCCGTTATCAACCCCTCGAGCAGAGGGGTGTATTCCCAGTAGGATCTGTAGTGATCGGCGACCTGGAGGTGCGTGAGGTAGGGTGTTTGTTGGAGGACGGCGATGACGGCGGCGGGGCCGGCGGAGATGGAACTGAGGCGGAGGGATTGGAGGTGGCAGCGGGAGTAGTGCACGAAGGAGGCGATGTGTTCGACGTGGTACGTTAGTTCGAGTCTGTTGAGCTCCGGCGCGGAGAGGTATTGCCCGACCCACGTGTCGCACAAGGAGAGACGGCGAAGTGAGGGAAGGATTGTGAGATCTTGGCGGTCTGTGGGGCCGTCGAGGCGGTGGTACGTCAAATCTGCGAGATTGTCCGCCTCGCCGAGAATTTCGGGCGCTAAGGCGGCTTGGGTACAGACTTGGAGCCGGATGAGCTGGTGCCAAGGTAGATTGATGCGCGCGAGGTGGTGGTTGAGTTCGAGGGTATGCGGGAGGAGAACTTCGCGCAGTTGCGGGGCTACGGCGAAGAGATTGACGAGTGGGGCGGGCCACTTGTTGTTCCACTCTGTTACATGCAGAAAGCGAAGTTGGTCGAGATGTCCTGCAGCGTGGACGAGGCCGCGCCACAAGCTGGTGTCGCTGCGTCCGCCGAGGGTGAATTTGACCCAGCGCCTACTTTGTGAGACGAGGATGTCGAGGTAGCCAGGGAGATCGTAGAGATCCGGCGCGCCCTGGGGGTCGACGTAGAATTCGATTGAGAGAGGGGCGTTCTGGGAGAGGAGGATTTGGGTTTCGAGCGCTGCGCGGGGGTATTCGATAGTGGGATTTTTGCATATGAGCCAGCGATCCTTGCCCTGGGCGGGATCTTGCTGGCGCCGACAATCGATGACGACGTGCGACCAGAGATGCGCATCCTCTCGAGCCGTCTCTCGCCAGTATTGCGAGACGTGACTGAGACGCCACGGTGCCATTGACACTTTACGGCGATTCACCGTGCGGGTGTGAGGGAGCAGTGTGTGCCGAAAAATCTCGCGGAGAACGTTACGCGGTAGCCAATTCATAGAGACACTGCTGAGAGATCGTTCTAGGGAAGCAATCGCGGCTTTAGTATCCCTCCTTTGAGCCATAATGGAAGAGAGCGCGGCGATCAGAGAAATCTCTTCCTTTTCGAGTGCTACTTCTCTAGCGCGGAGAGAGGCAATCTGTGCCTTGAGGGTCGATAACTGCATCCGCAGGGGTGCATTCGGTATGGGGTTCATGCAGAGCCGTGTCGCGATTGGGCGCACGGATTGGGCTCGAAATTTGTGCAAGAACTTGTGATTTCCTTGTGATTAAAAGCTTGAAATTGCGAATATCAGCACGGATAAACTTTGTAGAGTCTGCGGCTATATAGTCCCTACCTTGATCGTTGTTTCCTGCCTGTGAACGAGCCGTTACGCCGTGGACGCCAGAATGGATGGTGAGAGTTCGTTGAGAGAAGGACTAGATCAGGTGCATGTGACCATCATGATCACATTATGTCACTCGTCACACTAGCCCCTTTTCCACTTCCTCCTTGCTTCCAGTTCCTCCTTCCTCAGTTGGTTCGGGTTTCTGCCTGTTTCTGCCTTTCAGCGACTTGAGCATACCGGACGATGGGTTTAACTATCTCTGAGTCCAACCTCCGCCTCTCGGGAAATAAGAAAATGAACTGGAATTCCGTCGTTCCGAGCAATTTATGGTGCAAATTTGCCAAATCAAGAGCAAAGTCAAAGCAAATTCCGAGTTCCACTGGCAGATTTTTCTGAGTCTTCTTTCAGATCTCTGGTATCGGGTTCCGTCGTATTCAAGTTACGTGTTCATACGTCGTGTGGACATTCAAACTTCAAAGCAAATTCAAAGACCTGAAGATTTTACTGCATGATGCTAGGGAACCTATAGCGATCGTAGATTGACCAATCGAACCCCGCCCACTCCCTCAACTGCCTTGCCGAACGACATTCGCGTTTGTGCATGTAGTGCCAGTGGTCAATTTGGCAGATCTGCGTGGAGCACCGTCAGCCTTTCTTGGACTGTGATTGGCATATCTATGCTCATTGCTTAAGGACTCGGACTCCTACCTTGGAACAGTATGGCCCCAGTTTGCACTTCGAACAAACACGAGATGCGGGTTTCTCGCATGCGACGCAAGTGGTTGGTAGAGGAGCTTGGATTTTATCTGCGAGGGCGTGTAGATCTTGCAGACCACAAGGAAAGATCTGAGAGTGAATATCGACGTATTGAGATTGCAATAGTGGGATAATGAATGAATGAAAACAAACTTACGGCGACCAGAGAAGCATCCTCGACCCACAGATTGAAACTTGCCCCTATGCGTTGGGGGTACATAACCGCAATTGTGTATCCCATTTTGAAGGATGGAAGGAATTGAGATAAAATGGAGCGATGATCGCCACGCCAATCCTTCGGGCCGGTTTGAATATCGTGTAGGAAGGCCTCGCCGTTTGAATGACGCATGTTGGGAAGAGTGTGGAGTGAGGGACCTCCGAAAAAGAGGTACCGTATAATTTCGTTCAATTCGACAGGGGGTGTGACGCGTGACCCCCCGAAACCGATTCGACAAGTCGACAGGAAGAAATTTTTTGCGTGACCAAGCGCAAAATTCGGACGAAAAAAAATTCTAGAACCGTAAAATGCTCTCTTTTTTGCAATTTTTGGTATTTTGATGCTCACCGTGACGCAGGAGACGTTCGACAACGGCCGCCGCGACGCGGGACCAAAACACAAAGTTCGGATCGACACTGAGGTGCGTGACGCGGGACATCCGAATTGATTGAAATTGTACGGTACGCGAGCGAGGGACGCTCAACGGGACTCTCGACGCGTTCGCCGAGGAAGCACTAATGAATGCTCTTATCCATGCGGATGACACCGTTGAGGATGGATTCTTCGGGTTTCTCTGCATGGCATTCACTGATTGATAGTGCCCCCGAATTAGAGCTGGTGGATACGAACCTGTAAAGAACCGTCTACATTCGACCTCGTCGTACCCGACTTCAGGCAGATCGATAGCTCTAGGGAAGTGCTGCGTGTCGAGGAGGTCAAGCATCGTGGAGAGGGTGAGAAAAGCAGTGTGCAAACACGTGTATGCAGGCCTGTAATTTAAGACCAAGGGTTCAGTTAAACTTCAGCGCCAAAAATAAGTGGGGATGTAATACCGCGTGCAGCGGCACAGAGATCGCTCCAAGTTGTCCGGTTGCTTTGCCGAATCAGTAGGATTCAGCCTCCAGTCCTCGGAATTTCAATAGCACTCTCGCCTTCCAGTTACGATCTTTCCCGTCTGTGCGATTCGCAAACGGCAGTGGGATTCGCAATTAATTAATCGTTAAATCGCATGTTCGCGCCATGGATTCAAGTTTTTAATTCTCTCTTGGATATTTCTCCATACATTCCATCGGGTAGTACATATCCATTGGCACATCCGGTAGGTATCTGGTTTGACCCAGGTCGGCGCTTTGCTAAGTTGGAATGGTTGGATGTGATTTATCTCTTTCGCGTCGTCACTGAATTAAGAGCTTGAACTCAGAATCGTTGCTGTTCTGCGGGCTGGATGAGCTTGAATCTTGCCAACTTATCTGGGGTGCAAGTTACGCGCCGGCAAATCGAGGACGAGTCTCGAAGTGCGCTGTGTTGTATTGTAATTTATCGGCCACTGAATATAATCAATTGGGCCGGACTCGGACTCGGATCCATTGAACGCTTGAATGACGGTGATTTCGAAGGACTCCCTCGAAGATGAGTCTTTTGTTTAGAGGGCCGACGTGCGAGTGTTTGGAGTAATGGGAACATTGAGAAGTCGGAATCATAATTATGCAGGAGAAATACCCTGCCATATGAAATAGTAAGTAGAACCGCCTAAAACGGTTCGGTATCATGATGCATGCAGTAGTCGAGCGTATTTCTCTGCTGCTGCGGCGTTCGTTCTCTAAAGAAGCTATTGGATTCAAATTGGGTTCGAACACAACATGCCGAATTTAATATGTACAGGCGGGTTGTCTCTCGATTTCCCTCGGTTCACTGGCTTGGGGGAGACTCGAAGAGACCTCGCGATACCGGACGATGAAGGGATGGGAAAACGACAAGAACGCGACGCGACGCGATTGTATGTCCACGCTTGCCCCGTCTTATCTCGCACATCATCGCACCGCCACGTCGTTATCAGATACCCTCACGCTCACGTAACACCAAATCCACACTTGTCTCCCACCGCGATGGAGGCGCCAGCGTCCTCCACGTCCGTCGACTCAATCCGCACCATCCACTTCCCACCTAACCAAGGATCTTTGTCGTCGCCCTCCGCCTCGCCGCCCTCATCCCCCTCCTCCCCCGCGTCCTCGGTGTCCTCATTCCCCTCGGTGTCCAGCTCGTTCTTCTTTAGCTCTGCTGCGGCTAGTCCGCCCCACCCTCATCCAGAGCATCAAGGTGTACAGCAGGAAGGCGAAGGGGTGGAAGAGACGCTGATCATCCCGTCGTTGGCGTTGCCTGCGCCGTTGCTGATTCAGCGTTTGCCGCCACCGCATACACGTACACATACACTTGTTCCGCTCTCGAATCGCCACCGCCCTAGTCAAAGTAGAAGGAGAATCGACGGACCGACGACCCGCCTGCTCGTCATCGGCGACGTCGACGCCGTCGCGGCGGCACTCCTCCCCGCTCACCCTCATCATCATCGAGAGTCGGATGTGTGGGCGTCTGCGGGCGAGGAAGAGGATGAGGATGGCTCCCGTGTGTTACGATTGGCGGGCGATCCCGCTATCGAGCTCGTTGCGCTGGGTGGGGATGTGGAGAAGGTGTGTGTTTTCCTTCCCTCTCTCCTCTTCCTCTTGTATTCTTTTCGTACTAGCATAAACGCTAACTTTTCTCACAAATCACTTGCAGATCGACTTCACCCTCCTGCACCACCGCCTCCTCCGTCCCTTCCACCGTCTTTCGCGGTTGCTCGCGCCACCTCCACTGTCGTCTCTCGATGGAGAAGCCAACGACCTCCTGACATCCCTCGTCCTCTCCCCCGAATCACCCCTCTACACCGCCCTCCTCGTGCTCCCTCCTCAGAAACGCCAATCAGCCACGACGCACGCAAGCGAGCCTACCCTCACGCTTACTACTCCTTCGACTGCTTCTTCAAGCTCGCTAGAAACCCAATCAGATCCCTCCTCGATAGCAATAATACCCCGAGGACCGCCGCCATCTATCGTCTCTGGATCTGCGGCTACGTCCTCGACGTCTTTGTCTTCGGGGGCGGCTCCCGTGTCTTCGCCTTCAGCTGTGGACGCGGACCCACCACCACCAACAAATCAAGACTCCTCACCTACAGATCCTCAAAGCAATGGTAATAGGATTGCGAACCCAGCCGCCGACGCGATTCTCGCGGCTATCCCGGAAGTGATAAGGCGGTTGGTGCCTGTGATTGTGGTGCCTGCGCCTGCGCCCGCCGCTGGGGATGACGACGCTGTGCACCCCACCTTGTCTTCATCGGCTGGGGCTGGAGCACGTCCCGAATCGGCTTTGTCGGCTTCGACTGCAGCACGTCTCGAGTCGGGTGCGGCGGTCGACTCTTCCTTTCTTACCTTTACCTCCACCTCAAGCTCGGCGTCGACGTCGACGTCGCACGATACCTCTACACCTCCATCCACCTCCACCTCCTCGTCTAACCCTCACAACCCCGGCGAGCACGACGACGACAACGAGCCGGGTACAGCGCGTCTCCCTGCCCCACCTCCACCTCTTCCTTCTCGCTCCCATTCCCACCTCGACGCCAACGCCGACGCCGACAAAGCGCAGGACTCGCAGTCTCCCTCGAAACCAGGCCCGGGTCGGGAATCGTCGTCACCCCTCCGCGACCGCCTAACCGCGCGCCCCGCTCGACTCGCAGCCGCGCGGTGTTTCGTGGGGTGGTGGAGGGCGGGAGGGGGGTATGAGTATGCTGGGTATGCGGGACATACGGGTTATGACTATGCGGGATATGGCGATTCTCAGCCGTTTGGATATTCGGGTGTACAGGACGGTGGTGAGGGTGAGGAAGTGTACCATCTGCGGCTTCGACGGCGGCTTGATCTTCGTGGAGGTGAAGGCGGCCGAAGTACGATGTCGCCGTACGCATACACCCATGCGTACGCCTACGCAGCACACGACCCGCTGAATCTATCCTCTATACTCCGGCTCGCGGGGGAGGTGTGGCGGGCGTGGAGGGGGCGAGGCTCTCTTGGGGGTTGCTCGTCGTCTCCTTCCGCGCCTTTGCGGAGGCATGCGGGAGAGAGGAAAGCGTGGATGGGAGGAGGAACATATTGGATCGGAGTCGGGGCGTTTGTGTGTGGGGTGGTGTTTGGGGTGGGCGTTGGGCGGTTGATGTAAGGGTTCATGCAGGTTGATGTAGGATTGCAGGTGGGGAGAGAGGTGGGGAGGGGATATGCGGCTGGGAGGGGGAGGAATGAAAGGTGGGCGAGGGGGATGGGGTGGGGAGGTGGGGGGGAGGGAGGGGAGGGGAGAAAGGAAGGTGGAGGGGACTAAAGGGAGTGGGGGAGGTGGGGGAGGGGAGAAGGGCACCTCCACGTTCACGACTACGAGCTGAGTAGCAGCGACGACGTCTACGCGCGCGCCCGCCCGCTCACTCGCTCCCCCTTCATTGTCCCATAAACACTCGACACGCTCGAATCACCTGAGAGGCCGTCCTTCTCCTCTAGCCGGAAGATCGGGTATTCAGTCAGCGGGGGACGGGGGATCGACTTGCGAAGGGGCAAGGGGTTGTGGGGATGGGGATGGGGAGGGTTGAAAGGGGGATGGCGGGGCGGAGGGACGGGGACGGGACGGGGATGGATCGATTCGAGGATAGTACCATCAAACTATTTCTCAACGTCGAGTCGAATGGGGACGCGCGTCTGTCTTGCGCCGTCGAGTCTTGTCTCTTCGCCCCGTCGTCTACCCTCCCCCGTCCTCGTCCCCACCACCACCATCCCCCGTCGTCCCCCGCCGTCTACCGTCTCCCGCCCACCTCTCACTCACCTCAATCCGAATATCATAGACGCGCACTCGCCGGCGGATGGAGTGAATTCAATGCGCGTTATCGTATTCTTGTCGCGCTATCGGGGTAGACGACATGACCGGCCGATTCTGGATGTACATGTGTCGCGGCTCCTCTCCAGCGACACGGGCTTCGTCCTCCTCCGCTGGCTGTCTCCGATGTACCCATATTCCTACGTCAATGCGGTAAGAATATCAGCGTGAAAGTAGAAGAATGCGCCTTCTCTCTTGTCCCTTCTCCTCCTCGTCCGCCTCCTCCCCCCTTTTCCCTTTCTCCCCGCCCCCGCCTGTCTCCGAGCATCACGTTGGCGTCGACGCCGTTGTATGCTTGTCGTTGCGTCTTGAGGCGAAGGCGGAGGCTGCTTGGTATGGATCGGATGATCTGCGTTGGTGATTCGAGGCTGGCGTGGCTTGAAGCTGAAGAGCTGAAGATAGGCGGAGTGATTGGTTGTAGTGATTGGTTGTAGGTGCAGACTCAGCGCCGGTCACTCGCGAGTGGGAGAGAGGAGAGGGAGGAGATGCGGAATCCGGATGGAAGCCGCACCTGCATCGAAGTTTCTGTGGTTTCCCCGTCTCGTCTAGACCTTGTTATATAGAATTATCGCATTATCACGAATTGGCTACGACGACATCATCACTTACTTACTTACTTACATTGTGCTCGAGTGTATCTGTATCTATCTATCTACCTGTACTTGGCTGCTATCTGCATCTACGTTCGTACTATCGATAGTATGGGGTGTATGTATTGTATATAATGTAATGCGATTGAGATGAAATTGAATACAAGAAATGAGTTACGGGAAAGGGAACGGAGTAGAGTGAGTACACAGAGAGCAGGTGGAGGTGGTGACTCAGAAGGAGTAAGAAGTGAGACGAGGGGGTGTGAAGGAGGATGGAAGATTTGCAGCGTTCGGCCGCGAAAGCCAATGCGGATGGATCTCCGCTGCAGCTGATCGTGTGGTCTATCTGGCTACCAAACGGAACGTGAGATGCGAACGCAGAGACGGACGTGAGTAGATAGACTGGACGCCTTGGACGACAGGGGATGGTGCATTCATACATTCCCGTGAAGGTCGAGGGGAGCGTTGTTACGTTTTGTGGAGTAGACGGAGGCGGAGAGCGGAGAGAAGAGAAGAGCGAGTGGCGCTATCTCGTGCTATGCGTACTCCCATTCCAAGAGCGTCAGGGGAAGGTCAGGGTGGATTCACTCTCTCTTTCCCCTGCCTCTCTCGACGAGACGGAGATCATGCATTGGGCATCAACGCAGATGAGGCGTCGCGAATCCGGTGTCGAGGCCACCGTTGTCAGGTTTTGTGGGGGCGGAGAAGTGAGCGCCACTAGCTCGTGCTGTGCGTACTCACGAGGAGTGCCAAGGGATCGGTCAGGGTGCTGTCTTCGCATGTGCGGCGAAAACGAGGTGACGACCCTGGCTTGGACGTGCTCGACGCGATGCAGATCCCCCACATGTAGCGACCGGCTCGGACGCGAGGAGCTAATCGAGGGCGGAGGATCAATTGCTGACGGTCGTCCGGCTGACTCGACACGGGATCATTCGTTCCAGCCAGAGATGACGCATTGGGAATCAGCGAGCAAAGATTCCCCCGCCCAGCCTTCGTGCCCCGTCTAGATCGTGCTCGAGCACCGGAGGTCCGCCGTCCATATGATAATCCAGAGCATCTACCTCCGACCCGGTAACTTGCTTGATTGAGATGTCTTTGAATCGGCTTGAAAAAAGAGCAGCGAGGATGTGCTCACTGCTGATATGCTTCGGAGTGTGCACCACCCGCTCCTCGGGATGACGGAGGCTGGTGCGGGGGATGGGGGCTTGTGCGTCGAAAACGAGATGACGACCTCGTTGGCTATTGCCTTGGAAGAAGGTGCTCGAGGGCGATCGTCGATGCAGATTCCCCGTATGCAGCGATCGGCTCGTGCAGTGTCGAGGAGAGCAAGGGGCCAGTCGAGGGCGCAGGGACACCTGCTGACGGTCATGCCAGTGAGATGACACGACATCATTCGTTCCAGTGCGATGGTATATCTGCATCGCCAGTGAAAGTGGCACGAGAGTAGTATGATATGGGTGTGAGATACCCGCGCCAGTGTCGAAGAATGGATGCAGGGATGTCCGCTGGGAATACCACGAGCTGGTGTATCGATGACGAGGGGACGTGTCGCGCTCATGAAATCCGAGTGGGCGTCGCAGCAACTTGACCAGGACGATACACGGGGGAAGCTTTCGTAGTACCGGCGAAGAGCCGACTGGATATTCAGCGGATGTCATCACTCCACACGATGGTGCGAGTAGTGTACATACTTCGCGTGGGCGTCGGGAAAGAGGTGACGGCCTGCATGCTCATGGTGGTTATCGCATTGGAAGAAGATACCCCTGCGCGATGCAGATCCCTCGTATGCAGCGACCGGCTCCGACGAAATTGAGAGCGCGAGGGCGGACGGTGCTGACGGTTATGCAAGTAAGATGACACGAATGATTTCGCTCCAGCCCGACAGCGGTGGCACAAGAGTAGTGTGAGGTCAGGGCTGGCATGCAAGCCACTTGAACAACGTCAAATATACCCACGAGAGCTTCGGGGTATGTAGGTCGGGGTGTCCGCTGGGAGTATCACGAGCTGGTGTATCGATGACGGGGGGACGTGAACTCCAGGCAGATTCACGTGCGCAGCGGCTTGAGCAACCGGGAGACGCTTCCGTGGAGCCGAGTGGGTATCTCGCAGATGCCGACGTCGGGGAGGGACGTGGAAGATGGTTGGAGGACATGGGCGGGTTCGTGTAGTGGAGGCCCAACAGACGAAGAATCGCCTCCAGAGTGTCTTCGTCGTCAAGACTCCGCCACGCAGCTTTCGTGCCTCCTCCGAGCCGCGTCCAAACCGCTCGCGCTTCGCACGCACTGTCGAAGGCCAAACGCGCTCTTTCGAGTCGAAGTGCGCCTAATCCCTCGTCACCTCCAACATTCGCATTCCCTCACTCCATCATCGTGGAAGAGGTGCGACGCAGACACCCTGAGCTTACGAAAGAGAAGGCGATAGTCGCATTACCCTCTGTCACAGATCCGCCCGCACGAGACGAAGCATTTCATGGATCATAAAGAGTTACCGCAGGCACTCTAACATTCAGCAGCCGGCGTTGCTCAATTCTCTTCCATCCAGCCCCGGAATTTGGTTACTTGGAAAAATGGGTGAAAATTTTCAGGAATCCCTAGCAAGTCGAAGAACGATAGAGAGCGGTACGAGAGTCAGAATCGTCGACTGGATTGAGCTTTTCAAATGTTCTCTAAAGACTGTATTCGTGCTGGAGAGTAGCAGAGCGTCCTCGGGGTGGGGTTGGGGTGGGGGCAGCGTGAGGCCGAGTCACAGAAATGTCACAAACATAAGTCACGCGTGACGATCCTTCCCGTTGACCACCACTATGCAAATTGCTACGGCCACTGCTCGAGAAGGATTCAACACGATTTCTACTACCAGACAGATTTATCTCGAACTTCTACACAACCCTCCTCCACTCGGACTCTCTGGCATTCGTGATGGTCGTCATTGTCGACAAATCTTGATTCTTGGCCATTATTGCGGCGAATCTTGGGCGAATCGCGATTCGCGAAAGAGTCTATAACTGGAAGAATTCCTAGCGGTGAATTCAGGAACTATTTCAGCGTACTGCATGCAGCCTTTTTCTTGTTCTCGGAGCCTATGATTTATTCGAAGCCAAGGGTTTGCAGAAATCTTTGTTGACTTGACTCGGACATCCGAATTTTCCGCTGAAGTTAAAGTCTAAACACCATAATTACCCGGCGGCGGCTATCTTCGATTTGCGCGGAACGACTGACGCCCCAGCCAGGGCATCCGGCGCCTGATTGATAAAGCGTTCATGGCGATGCTGCACCAGAGTACAACTATTGACGCGAGTTTTTCTCTCAAACCTCCAGCTTGTTATCAACGCCGCGGTGTTGTGGATCTTTACACTATCCTTACCGTACCGTGATTTTCGCACCAAACCTGTGTATGCACAGGCACCATAACTGCGACCTGATATATCAGTGTCGTGAAAGTTGCCACGATGCGTATCGCAATCCCGACCGAGGCTTCTTTGCTGTAACCTCCCCCTCCCCCTTTGCTGCCCCCTCGCATGAGCGAGCTTCCCCCTCACGAACTCAGACCAAGGTCTACGCCGCCCGACTCGGTCTTCAAGGCAAGCATAGATCAATATCTGCAAAGTCTCAATCGTGTCGAAGCACAATGGCTGGAGCAAATTGCAAGCTCATCTTGGGAACCCGTAATCGCTGAACTCGAGGCCCTGAACAAAACACACAAGGATAGCAATGCGACTCGCAAGCTCCTGAGCCGTGTTCGATGTTTCACGGATGCGCTTCAGCCATTCTTGAAGTCATTTGACACAATTATGACCTCCGGCGGCGAAATCACTGGTCTTATTTGGGGAGCTTTGAGGTTAATCATCGAGGTGCGTTGCTTTAGATGAGGATCTATATCCATTGTTCACCTTGACATTTCAGATTACCCATAAATTCACCGATTATTTTTCAATTATCAGCGACACGTTGGAAACAATATCGGTTGAGCTCCCGATTTTCCGAGACTATGTTGACAAGCTATATCCTGGATCAAATACGGTCGAGAAGGTGTTGAGACCCCATCTATTTTGTCATTCTGAGTCTGAAGCTCTGGGTAGGCAGTGGCTATCATCGTTGAAGACATCTTTACTGTGTTTCTTTTGATACGGAAGGTCTTTCTCAATGATAATGGACGCAGTCGCTGTATGTCTTTTCTGTTGTTTTGTAACCATCCAAACTGACGCTAGCTAGCGCTATTAAGCATCACTGTCAAAGTATTGAGTCAAGACATGCAAAAAGTGACAACCCACCTTGAAAAGCACCGGAAAAATCTACAAGTTCATGTCGACCATGCAGAACGAATGGCAAATAGGGAAGAGCGAGAGAAATCTGCAGTCCATAGGCGGCGTCTAGAAGCAAAAATTCTCAGTGATGAAAAGAGAGCCGAGGAGATTGCATTTTGTGAGACATATGTTGTTTCAACAGTTGCTCTTCTCACTGTAGACCAGACCAGAAGGTGGAAAAATTTCAAGCTCTGCTTAATGCTCCAAAATGCTGGGAAAAACATGCAGCTACTCTTCAGATCTATCAGCAGCCTGAGTGTTGGCTTTTACACACAACCCAATACCGGAAATGGTCAGAGCACAACTGCGGGTTACTTTGGTGTCATAGCAAACGTAAGCAGAGGGCCCTTTATTGTTCAACTTAGCTCATCCATTCACAGCTGGAGCAGGAAAGACAGTCTTGAGGTAAGATTTCATTTGTTTGTGTTATAGAGTCTGACTTTCTATAGTTCAGTGATAATTGACGATTTGCAACAGAAATATCGGAACAATCCAGATATTCCCGTGCTCTTTTTCTACTGTGAATATGACAATCCAGAAAAACGGCAAACTAGCAGACTTGTAGCCTCAATTTTGGATCAACTGATGTATAATCCAGACGTTTTGGCCTTGGTCAAGGACACCTGGATGAACGAAAGCCCTAATTTACAACATCTAGGTTGCAAAAATCTACAATCATTGATTATGCAGCTTCTCCAGCAGTCTTCACGGTCATTCATTGTTATTGATGGATTGGACGAATGTGACAATCCAGATGAAGTCACAAGTATTCTTGTGGATCTAGCAGCTTCAAGCTGCATCCTGATTACAAGCCGTACTGAAACGGAAGAGATTGGTACAATTCTGGGGCAGCAGGACCAGATCCATATTACTCCGAGCAATGTCCAGACTGATATTGAATTCTTTGTTGCTGCTTCGCTTCACAAACATCGACGAATATCAAAACGCTCTCCCGAGATCAAACAGCAAATTACCAAAGTTCTCTCTAGATCAGCAAATGGAATGTGAGTAGCTTTTATTTCTCTGCTTAGAATTCAGATTCATTATCACCATAGGTTCTTGTGGGTGACTTTGATGATTGAGCTTCTAGCAAATCAAATGACAGACAAAGAGATCCTGGCAGCATTAACACAACTTCCAATGGGATTATCAGCAACTTATCACCAAATTCTGACAAGAATTGATATGCTGCCTTCCAAAATGTGGTGTCTGAGGGCTATCACTTGGCTTCTCTGTACAAAAAGACCCCTGGAATTACGAGAACTTATGACAGCAATTTCCATCAACGATATGGATATCACAGCTGGTTGGGATCCTACAAGAGTGCCAAGTGACCCTCTAGATGTTATTTTTGACTGCAAAGGGCTTATATCTTGTACTTCAACCCTCCACGGAAGAATAGTACAGTTCACCCACACCTCAGTTCGGGAGTTTCTTCTAGCAAATCCTCTTGTTGTTGGCTCTACAATGCTGGAATACCATATCTTTCCAGAAAGCAAGGGTCATGCACTACTTGCTAGATGGTGTTTGACTTATCTCACTCTCAAAAGCAAAACCAGGCTTGATTCCGTTGACAATGTCCACTTGAACCTCTTCACATATGTTAAACAGTTCTGGAATGTTCATATACAAAGTGCTGGGAGTACAGAGCTGCTTGCAGTATTTCTGCAAGTTCTATCTGATACAGAGGTGTTGCACAGCCTTGGAGGAGGGTCTCCACTCCATGTTGCTCTGAGATATAACTTGACACACATCACGGAGCACATACTGAAAATGCAAGCCTGTTTAGAAAGTCTTGACAAGCAATCAAATACTGTTATTCATTTAGCTGTGATCAATCCAAGATGGCTGGAAACCCTACTTGTACAAAAGCACAATATACATCACAAGAACTTGGATGGAAGGACCCCTTTGCACATGGCTGCATGTGTGCCATATCTCCCGGGACAAACGGAATTACTGTCCAATTTGGCCAGCTCTATTTCTATCCTAATAGACCATGGAGCAGATATCGAACTGCAAGACGCTCAGGGATGCACACCCCTCCATCTTGCTGCAAGCTCTGGCCAACTTGAAACCATAAGGTGTTTACTCGAAAACAAAGCATCAATACATGCAGTTGACTTGGGACAGCTAACACCTCTACACCATGCTGTGAAAAGGGGTGACCATCAAGCTGTCCAAATCCTTATTGGCTTCAACGCAGACATTGGCTCAAGAGATGATAAACTCTTGGCACCAATTCATTACGCCTCAAAACATGGGCATATTCAAGTCCTGCACTGTTTAATCAGCCAAGGAGCAGATTTGGAAGCAATATGTCTTGAGAAGATGACACCTTTGCATTATGCTGTCATTCATGGTCATTCTGAAGTTGTAAAATTACTTCTAAGTCGTGGCGTAAATGTCAACACTGTGGACATGGATCAATCAACTCCTCTGCATTATGCTGCTTCAGAAGGCAATACAGAGATAGTGAAAAGTTTGATTACTCGTGGTGCTCTATTTGATGTTGTAGACAATGAGGACATGTTAGCAATGCATCATGCAGCTGAATATGGGCATTATCCGGTGATACAGATCTTGATTGACTTTGGAAATGACATTGACTGCAAGAGTCATCTTGGTTTAACTGCACTGCACTATGCTGCAAAGCATGATCAACGGTAGTCTTGTGTTTACCGCGGGGGTCTGATCGTGTAGCCAGTGTATTAGGTAATATCATGTAAGCAGATTTCGAGTCGCGTGAATATCCTCCCAAAACGCGATTTCTGTGAAGTTTCTGTGAGATATCCATTGTGTTTGAATCAAACTATCATTCTGTCACCTCAAAATTCCGAAAAGGGTGTCGCAATGTCCTGCACACAACACGCGCGTTTTCGGTGGTAGGCTTTCGGCCGAAGCGGACCCGAGGGCGCAAGAACACACTACGAACCTGCGTTTCACCAAGCCGTGCTGTAAATATTTCAAAAAATGTTTCAAGACACTATATGGGTCTTCATTAGAGTAAATGAGCCTGTAATCACGTTTGTATTGGCAGGAGGGAAGCGTTGGAACGAAGTTCGGAAATCGCCGGTTTACATGATATTAGATAATACCATCACTACACGATCAGACCCCCGCGGTAAACAACAGACTCTATGTAGCGAGGGCACCGAGCTCAAGTACATAGAGCGTCTGTCTAGGAGAGACTAGATCAACGGGAAACTGTTGTTTTTTTAGTTGAACATGGGGCAGACATCAAAGCTGTTGCAGCAGATGAGTTAAGCCCACTTCATCATGCTGTTCAACAAGAAGAATGGGAAACTGTGAATTTGCTCATTCAACATGGTGTAGATATCAATATTGCTGGTCACAATCAGTGGACCCCTTTGCATTGCGCTTCTGCAGATGGGCAGCTCAAAACTGTCATGGCCCTGTGTCAGTTGGGTGCAGACACTAATCTATTGACTAAGAATGCGAGCACTGCATTACATATAGCTACTTGGCATGGAAATCTGGATATCTGCAAGTTTCTAGTTTATAACACACCCCAAACTGAAACTCTGCACACAGAATACACACCCTTGCACTTGGCTGCATGGCAAGGGAAACTGGTTGTTCTACAGGCACTCCTCAATCTAGGCCTGGATGTCAATCAGAGGAGTAAATCTGGGTGGACACCACTGCACTTGGCTACCTGGACGGGCAACACGGAAGCAATGGAATTGTTGATCAGAAATGGAGCATACACTGAAGCTGTCTGTGAAGCCTACGTGCTTCGGGTGAAGCTTCTCGCCAGCAGAAGATCCGGCGGAGGACTCGGTGAGTCCTCTACGCCTCTCGAGTATCTTGATAGTCGAGGCGAGCTCTCGCTGTAAAGCGGAGCTCGAGCCTTATTCCGAATAACGGAGCCGCGTCACCCTGGGCTAGGGCTCCGTTTACCCTGGAGAGGGGAGCAGAGGCTGCTCAGCCTTGGTGTGGTCGCACTACACACTCCGGTCCCTAGTTTGTGGACTGACTTGTGTTGGTGTGCGATAAAGATGAATAATATTACGTTAGCCGCTTCCGCGGCTAACACGAGTAAACAACACGATCGTACTACATTCTATATACAAAATACTACACCGTCACAATGCCCCCCAGTATGAGCGTGAGGTTTTCCTTCAATCTTCACCATAAAGATCCTCGTCCTGCACGTGGTCGTCCGCGTTGTAGCTGCCGCTGAAAGTACTGGGTCCTGCCACTGGCGCGGGAGTGGGCTGAGCGAGAGCGTCTTCCAGGATCGCCATCTGCATCTGCTGATTCTCCTTCCACCGGAAGAATTCCGCTTCCATCTGCTCCACCGCCTCCTTATGCTTTTTGAGTCGTTTCTCAGTCCGCTTGTGTTTGCGGAAACGGTGCGGTTTCACATCCCCCAGTCTGTCTTCCAAGGACACATCGAAGCGGTCGAACAAAGACTTGTCCGGCATCTCGACGTCCTCGTTTGCTGCCTGTAAGCGCGAGAGGAGGGAAGGCGGACCGTCAACGTCCATAGGGTCGAAACGGGACAATAGGGAAGGTGGAGGGGAGACCCTGCCCCCCAGTCGATGCATCAGCGAGGGAGTCACATTCTCGCTCGTATTACGAACAGGCGCTGGAGTCGTTGGAGCCATAGAAGTAGTTGAAGGCCGCGGCGACGGTCGCTTCTCACGGCTCGGCGGACGGTCCAGAGAAGAGGCGCGAGCGGAGCGGGGTTGACGGGAGCGAGAGCGGGAACGTGCATGCGGGCGAGAGCGAGATGGTGAGCGAGAGCGAGAGCGAGAGCGAGGGCGACGGCGCGAACGAGAAGACGAACGATTACGATGAGGAGACCGGGAGCGAGACGCGCCGAGACGTTGGCGGGGCGATGGAGAGCGCGGAGTGGGACGACGGGAACGAGGCGACCGAGAACGAGCAGCAGTACGGCGTCCGTGTGATGACGGGGAGCGAGAGCGCAGCACCCGTTGACGCGGCGAAAGGGAACGGCGAGGCGTATACGAGTGGCGAGAGGGCGAGCGAGAGCGGCGAGGAGGCGAACGACGGTACTCCCGAGGGGGAGATTCGCGTCGGAGGCGATTGAAAGTGGGTCTGCTCACGTAGAATGCTCCGTGAAGAACAGGACGGTCGTAAGGTAGGGAGCGACGCGGAGGACTTCGAGGGCGTGCCTCACGCGGAGAAGATCGTTGATCGACTCGACGCGCGGAAGGAGGAGCGTGGGCCCTATGTGCGTGGGCTGACGGTCCGGTCGGCGGCATCGTCCTTCTTGAGTTGCTCATCTCGTTATTTCCACTCGGCGCTGGTGCAGATGCTCTGGTGGGGGATTGAGCGCCGGAGGGAGGAGCAGGACGCCTCGCGGTAGAAGATCGTGGGCTACCCGGTGGGCTATCACCGTCCGATTCCCCAAGAGAAACTTCGTCGTCGTCCGAGCCTTCGGCTTGCTGCGTTCCCCACGCCCATTCGCCGTTGTGGCGCGCGTACGATCCGTCGCTGAGTAGGGGAAGTTGCTCAGCCCTGGGCGTTGGTGCTGTCGTTCCTTCGCGCCCGGCAGGGGGGTCTTGATCGAAATACATCCACGCCGAACTGAGTCGTCGCAGGGGTTTTCCTCCACTACCTGTCCAGAAAGGCCAGTCGGGCACGGGGCGACCAAACATTCGCTCAGTCGTGAGGCCTACTTTGCGGTCCAGCTCCGGCCACTCCGAGAAAATCAGCCGTCGCTGGAGGACACGGTCGTAAAACATGAATTCCCCTTTTTGTAGATGACGGTCCGAGCTGCTCTTCCCCACCTCTCGCATATAGACGCTATGAGAATCGTCCTCCTTGTAGTCCTGACGAAACGTCGTCCATTTCGTCATCTTGGCGGGTTGGATCGGCGGAGGGCGAAGCCAGGGCGACCGTAACGGATCTAAAGGGACCAGGGCGGAAGTGGACGCGTCTTGCGATCCCAGATTTGGAGGCGGCGCCGCTCTCGAAGCCGTTGGAAGAGCTTGGACCGTACGTCGGAGCAGGATCTCACCCTCGGGGAGATTCAACTGCCAGCGGAGACTGGAGCCTCGACGCTCTTCGTTCGTGCGACGGAATTGCGAAAAGGGAACGGGATGCATCTCCGTTTGCGTATAGTGGTACGCGCGTTCGAGGGCGATGCGATCGAACTCGTACTCCATGCACCGTAAAGTGGGCTCGACGTCGGTGCCCTGTACGAAGGAGCCGAGCACGTCAGCGGGGATGGGTTCACGAGACGGAAGGACGTGGATGACGAAGCAGGGGACGGCGGCGCGGGTAAGGAACCAAAGAACGTCTCTTTCCGGAGCGCCATTGATCCAAACGCCCATGTAGCGCTCGTCGGCTGGAAGAATTGGATCCTGCGAGGAGGGAGCGGAGGTCTCTCGAAGCCACTGGGAGGTCATGGCGATCCACGCGCGTTTTTCACGTATTCCCTGGTACACGGCCGCTAGCTGGTCGACGGCCTCCTCGTAGGCGGTGATCTGGGCGAGGCTGGTGAACTCGACGGAAGCCCTAGGGATGATGGGAATTCCAGCGAGTAGAGACTGCCGCCGTTCACTGACTCGAGGACGCAATTCCGCGATCTCTTGATCCAGCGACGAATTAAGCTGTCGCAGGGCGTCGATATGTCCGGGACGAATTCGACCGAATAAGTGAGCGGCAGTTGGAGACTCCCAGACGGAGTACGCTGGGGCGTACTCTACGTCGGAGGGGGAGCTCTGGCTTTCTCGAATTATAAACCCTAGCCAAGGTCGTTGGGGGCGGTACGTCTGCGCCACTCGAGTGTAATCGACGGGGCCGCCATGACCATCGTAGCGACGCTGCGTCGGTTCAGAGGCTCGGGGAACACCGAGTTCAGGCAGGTAGGGGCCGGGGTAAAACGGATTTTGTGTCGAATTGGGACTCCAAATGAGGTACGAGACGCTCTGCACGCGCACGACTCGAGAATGGTAGGACGAAAAGGCGGGTAGACGGAAGAGTAACGCGTCGTCCACGGGCGGGACGCGCAGATAGCCGTGCCCGCTTCTCAGACGGGTGGTGGAAAACGTCCGATCGTCGACGGTAGGCTGATCTGGCGATGACTCGGAATTGGCCGGATTGGAGAGGTCGGAGTCCATTGCGTCGAGGAGGTTGAGAGCGCGGAGAAGCAAGAGCGGAGTCCTCGTTTGGACTCAACGCTCGTGGTGGTGTTGATCACGAAGAGAAATAAATAGAACGGAGTCTCTAGCGCAGACTCTACGTTCGTCGTCGTTCTTTCCGGCGGGGAAGCTAGTAACGTTTGGAAGGCGGAGTCTCGCACTCGGACTCTACGCCTGTTGCCGCCGTTCTTGAGGGTATGGAGTCCCAGCAAAGGACTCTACAAAACCTTGTCGTGGTGGAAAGGAAGAAGGTTCGTGGGAAAAGGAACAAACAGGAACAATCTACTACACAGCTGTCAATCAGCGATTAGAGAGGAGATAAGATAACGTTGAGATCCAGTCGTCAAAGTCCTTTGAGGGCGACGTATTCACGACGCAGCTCGGGCGCGTTGCGGAGTTCGTATTCAGACACCCAGGTGTCTTCAGAGGGATCAAATCCCTTCCAGCGAACGAGATACATTCGCCTATTGCCGTCCTTTCGCTTGGCGAGCCGGTGTCCGAGTATAGCCTCAACTTCGTATTCTTCAGCCGCGTTCAGTAAGTCGCGCGTTGAAGGCAAGGTAACCCGTTCGCCGAACTCAGGAGAGGATTGGTGGTATTTTCGTAGGCTTTCTCTATCACTTCAAACGGTCCGATAGTGCGCTGCACTAGTTTCCGCCCATGGCCTTCCGCTTCTACGAGTTTCAGCGTGTGCGGATTAACTAAAGCTAAGTCTCCGGGCTTTAATTCTTCGATCGGCCTGCGACCTTTATTATAAGCCTTAGCCTGTCGTTCTTGAGCCAGCACAAGGGAATCGCGAGCTCTTTTCCGGTGGGACTCGAGCACAGCGACATAGTCTTCGGCCTTCTGACTGGGCAGGAAAGGTCGGTTCACGGGATCCCGCCCCGGAACGAGTACTCCAGTTGTTGTACGAGGCTGATATCCCATCAAGAGAAAGTCAGGCGTATAACCGGTCGAGGAATGTACAGAGGAGTTGTAAGCGTGAGCGACCTCGCTCAGCCATCTGGCCCAGGAAGTCCGGTCACCCGCAACGTATGCTCGCAACATCTGTTCGATAGTCGCGTTCAAAACTTCCGTCTGACCATCCGTCTGGGGGTGGTGCGAGGACGACAACGCCATAACACCTCCATAATATTCAAAAACGGAACGCCAAAACGCCGTAGCCCATCTCTTATCACGATCGGCAATGATTCGCTCAGGCAACCCATACACGTTGGCGACTCGTTCAACGAAGAAACGTGCGAAGCCCTCCTGCTTGAGTTCGTTGTAGGTGGGGATCATAAGCGCGTATTTCGTGAGTTTGTCCACGATTACCAGAACCGCAGTGAACTTCTCCTTACCCGAAGGAGGAAGCCCCGTGATGAGATCTAACGAGACAGTAGCGAACGGACGACTTGGAATGTGCGCAGGTCGGAGACCACCCATAGGTCCCCGGCGATCTTCCTTAATCTTTTGGCAGACATCACAGGATTTCCCAAAAGTCTCCACGTCTTGATCCATCCGCGGCCAGTAGAAGGTTTCCCGGAGACGCGCGAGGAAGCGGTCGGGCCCCGCATGAGCGCTCTCAAAGGACGAGTCATGCACCCACTTGAGAATCTGGGGAACCTTCGAGCGCGGGATGCAAACTCTTGCGTTCCAATCCGCGTCTAGAAAGTACAGAAGTCCATTCTTTCCTTTCTGGAACCGAGACGGAGTAAGCAGGGTCTCTGGGCTCGGCATTGAATCCACGAAGTGCTTGCGGAAGTAGCTGTCCTTGCGGTAGCCTTGAGAGATACCCTTGATGAATTCGGGATTGGCCGCAAACAAGATGTGAGTTTGAGTCTCAATTTCCTCCTCCAAGAGTTCTTTTGACGGTGAAATTCCTGTAGGGTATGTCCAATGGTCGCCATCAGGGAAAGGGAGGTCGTCAGCGGGAGATGCACCGGCGGGGATCTCAACCGCTTTACCCTCAACCTTAGAGGACGGGAGGTTACGAGGAGCGGGAGAAGCGTCTTGCGAGTTCTCAACCGTTCCATCCTCTACCTTGTCCTTCTGAGCCTGACTCCGTGTAGTCACAGGCAATGCGTCGTAACTTTCCAAAACCTCGTCCCACCAGAGGACGGAATAGGCGGCTCTCGGAGCCGCTGCAAAGTCGCCTTGATTCTCGATATCCTGCGCGCGTTCCCGCTTCTCTTCATCCTGTGATATAGAAGGCGAGTCGTCGAGAATCGGGGAGCTGTGCGGCGGAATTCTAGGCAGCCTAGACAATGGATCGACGTTAGAGTGGATCCTTCCAGGGCGATGGACGATTTTAAGTCCTGGATAGGCTGCAAACACTGCCCCCCACGCCGCAAGCCTACGATTGGTGTTCTCATAGACTCGGGCCCATTGAAGAGCAGCGTGATCTGTCACCAAGATCACCTGCTCCCCCTCGATGAAGGGCTGGAATTTCACCAACCCCTCCTTAGCGCCTAACGCTTCGCGTTCCGTGGCGCTGTAGTTCCGCTCAGCAGGTCGTAAAGTCCTACTCCAGTAGGCGATAACACGCTCAACGTGGACAACGGTGTCGTCAAACGTCGGAGCCCATTGGTCAGCGACCTCGAGCTCCACGACGTCTGTGGTGAGATTCGTGAAGAGGCGGGGAACAGGAAGATTGGCTTTCCATGCCCCCCAAAGCCTATCGTAAACTGGCGTCCCTTTCAGATCCTTAATTGCGATGGGTTGGACCTGCTGGAGGCTCGTACCCATCGCAAAATCGGACGCGTCCGTATACAGTCTGTATGGACGACCTTGAATGGGATGCCCCAAAATCGGCGCTGCCGACAAAGCTTCCTTCGCCCGGTTGAAAGCTGCCTCGTGTTCAGCCGACCACGAGAATTTGACCCCCTTCTTGAGTAACGCGAACAGTGGGGCCGCAATGTAGGCGTAATACGGTATGTACTGTGAAAAATAAACACACATCCCCAAAAATTTCTGCAAATCCGAGACGCTTGTAGGGCTAGCCAAATCCAAGATCGCCGCGACCTTCTCTCGATGAGTCGACAGACCCAATCGTGAGACCTTCTGACTGAGCAGAAGTATGGACGAATAACCGACAAAACATTTCGTGGGCGAAAGAGTGATTCCTGCACTCGCTATAGCCCCCAAAACCTGGTCCAAATGCCGTATATGCTCTTCCCAGCTTTTTGAAAAGACTACAATATCGTCGATATACACCAGCGTGAAAAGCCACAAATATGGTGCAAGAATTCCTTGCATGACACGTTGGAAAATGGAGGGGCCATTCCGCAGACCGAATGGCATACGGCGGAACTGCCACAAGCCTCTATGAGATCGGAACGCTGTCTTTTCTTTGTCTTTCTCATCCATTTCCAATTGGGTGAAGCCGGATAGAGCGTCGAAGGAGGACAGAACGGAAGCGCCACTGAGCGCTTGTAGGATCTCGCTTTGTCTCGGAATGGGGAATTCGTCCGGGATAGTGCGTTCATTCAATTTGCGGTAGTCAATGCACAACCGAGGTTTGCCGTTCCGGTACACGACGACGCATGGGAAGCCCCAGGGACTGATCGAAGGTTCAATCACCTCGGCCTCAAACCATGCGTCCATCTGCTTGTCGATGACTTCCCTCTTTGCAGGCGAGGCGCCGTACATGGGAACTGAGATAGGTTGTACATCTGGCTTCAAGGGTATAGTCGCTTTGGTTCCGACTCGTCCTAGACGTCCACCGACACCGAAGGCACTTGCATTGCGCCGAAGTACATCTTCCAAAGGTTTCTTCTGCTCCTCTGGAATGTCCGGGCCCCAGGTAACGAGAGTGGAGACATCGACATCGGGGAGAGGGTCTTCTGGGACCGCAGTTGTTTTAGGGCCCCAGGCCTCATCCTCGTCCAGTTTGTCATCGTCACTCGGTCTGTTTCCGGCCTCCGCGTTAGCTAGATCTTGCTCGCGGAGGGTACCTATTGTCGTGCGAATCGCATCGGCGGAAGCGACAAGTTTTGCGAGGTGCTCTTCGTCTTTAGGTTTATCGGCGTATTTGGTGGGGTCACGCAAATGACCAACGATCTCGCCCTTGCGTATATAACGTGGCCTGGTGCTGGGATTGGCTATGGGTAATACTGGACAGGAAGTGTTGATCCAGGTAGTAGGAGCGGCGAGAACGTTCTCATCTTCCTCTCCAATGATTAACTTCTCTACCAACCAGTCGTCCCGTCCATCGAAAGGTCCATGGATGGGGACATTGTGCACTGACCCGGCAGGTACCAGTACGTCCGCAGAGGCGTAAACTTCTGGCAGTCTCTTTTCCCCCAACCGAGCTGACCTCGCTCGTTCTCGACGGTCCGCGGTGCGCTTGAGATAGGGCTTCATCTTAACGGCTAGAACCCGTCGAAGGTCAAATCCTAGATCTACTCCTTGTGCGGAGGATCCTGGAATGACTCTATTCGATTGGCCGATTCGTACATCGCAGTGGCCACTGGAGTATCTGGTAACACCTAATTCATACGCGATTTGGAAATCCTCCCCTAATAGCAGCGGCACTCGCATATTCTTCACTACATACGCCTCTACATCGAAGCTGATCATCACTCCTTCAGCCGACAAGGCGTACATTGGGAAGCGCGTGAAGCCTAAGACTTTGGCTTCTCCGGTAAGAGCGTATAACTTCATGCGGATTCCTTCTCGAGGCTTCGGGAGGTTAGGAATTGAGTTGAAGTAATCTTCAGAGATGAGCGTGATGTCCGCTCCTGAATCTAGTCGACCTTTAATCGGTAGTGAGTCGAGCGACCCGACGGATACCTTGATGTGTAACGCGCGGACTCCTAGCGAAGCGAATCCAGGAGGATGGGAACGCGCTCGTATGGCTTTCTCCACCCTTTGTTCGGGGCGCGATAGCTTTAAATGTTCAGGGAGTCGTTCGACCGGAGGATCAAAAGCCTCTACGGGGTCTGACTCTACCTGAACAGGTCTCTGAGCAGTCATTTTCCTATGCTCAGCTCGCGCAATCCGACGGGATGGACCGAGATCCACTACCTCCTTAGCTTTACCCTTACGTGCAGCGGTGACCTTGAGAGCGTCATGAGCTTCCCTTCGTCGAACGTTGCGGTTAGCAACCGATTGACGCGGTAGATGAGCTGCAGACGCGCCGGTCTCCGAAGCATCCACAATGAACACTTGCTTGCTGGACTTAATTGACATCTCACTCGGATAAGCAGAAGAGGATTCGGATTGGGAAGCAGTATCAACTACCATAGCTATGTATTCATCAAAGTCCATTTTCACATTCTCCTCCGTGACGTCCGTTTGAATCATATTGGCCTCACGCATGCTCAGCCACTTCCCGTAGTGGGGACATTCCCTGGCATAGTGGTTGGGGCTAGAGCACACGTAGCAGACTCCTGTTTTCGGCGGGACCTTGCTGTGTATGTCGTCTCGGCGGGAAAAGTTGTATCCTTGAACGATCTTGCCTTCCGGCCATGGCAGGCGCGAAGAGGAAGCCTTGGGCATGGAGGAGTCCCGGGTACGCGTTGCGGAGCGGAAGCGCCCTTTCGCGCTCGACGCAGTGTTGGCATCCCTTTCTTCTTTCGCGGACTCGGAGCCGTTACTCTGATTCTCGTTTCCTTCGTCGAGGTCGGCAGCGTGAGCGTTACGGCCCGAGCGACGGGGGTAATAGTGGTTGAGATTACCCAGCTGCTGAGCGGTAGTCCAATTACCCATGAGAGTCGCGCAATAACGACGAACGGCCGCCATGAGAGAGAATACATCGGGGTAACGTTCCGAGTTGATCGTTCCAGCCCAGACGTCGGGCGCAGTATGCAGAACGTTGTCGACGACATTGACACCGTCCTGTTCGCCCGGGAATAAGAATGCGTGATAAATGAGGCGGCGTTGGAGAAAATCGAGAGGGAACTCCTTTTCGTGACCGTGCTGGCGGAAACGCATCTCTTCCCATTCGCGGCGGCGTTCCTGTAGCCAGTTGGCGTTGAGGAAGTGTGCTTGGATGGCTTGGAGCAGTAACGTCCAGCTCTGGCTGAGGTAAGAGCGCACATCAGCCGTCAGAGTTAGCCACCACGATTCTGCGCGCCCCGTGAATTTGAGGGGAGCGACGGCGCCAATGTCTTCTATCATCTGAGGCGAAAGACGCGTAAGTTCCGCTATCTTGCAGATGTAGGCGATAGCCGTGCCTCCGTGACCGTCCCACTCGGGCACCATGGAGAAATTAATCTTCCTATTGATTTGCCAGTCGGGCACGAAGTTGCCCGCGTTGCCAGCGGGTCCAGCGGGAGGTCCTCCGCCGCCATTGGGGGGGCCTCCACCGCCGTTTGGCGGGCCTCCACCTCCACCCGGGTTACCGAAGGGAGGGCCTCCACCTCCGCCTGGGTTAAAGGGAGGTCTTCCGCCACCACCTCCACCCCCTCCTGGGTTGTTCGGGGGAGGTCCTCCGCCTCTGTTAGGCGGGCCTCGACCCCCTCCAGGGCTACCATGGGGAGAGCTGTTCCCCATTTCCAGCACTGGGTCCTTTCGGAAGAGCGCCAAAAGCCGTATTGACGGACGGCGCGTTGTTGGTGAGAGACCTAGCGGTGTTGATAGGGAGATTTTGAAAGTTGTACGAGGTCCAGTGGCTCGTAGCCGAAGGCAACGTACGCGCGGCAGTGGCAGCGGCGTCTGCGAACGGGAACCTCAATCCGGTGGGAAGGTCCTGCGGTGCCGGGGCGGCGTTAGCTGCTTGAGCGGCGTGCAGGGCGGCGCTCGCGTTGCGCGCGTCAACTACTTCCGCTAGCGGCGGGTTAACTGAATTTGGGACTTCAGCTCCCCATCCCGTGGGCAACGTACCCACGCCTGGCAGTACTTTAACGGAGCCTTGGCCTACAGCTGATAAAGAAGGCGGAATGTCCACGAAACGTATCGCTGGACGATCTTCTTGCGGAATCAAGTTATTTCCGGAGTCAGCCTGGTGGCCAGACTCAAACGGATGGACAGGCGTGATAGATCTTGTAGCGCTTTCGCGGGCGACATTCTCCGCGGGGCGTTGACGATAGAACTCCGTTCTAGTTTGGTAGGAGTCGGGAAGGGGGAAGGCGAAACGTTCCCTGAGCGGGCCGCTCTCAACTAGCTCGGCGTAGTCCGGGCGAGCCAGCAACTTCGCTAATTCGATGTCTGGGGCATCTCTGCCAAAGGCAGACCGAACGGAGCTGCGCGTGGAATTGAGCGTACTAACGCTGTCGAGATTCTCAGCGTCGTAGACGCGCTTGACTGAATTGAGGAGCCTTTTGATGTGCTTGACCGCTTGTTGAAGTCGGAACTGCAGACTCCTATAAGATACGATGATGGAGCTACGGCTCATGTTCTCCTCCATGAGGCGAAGGAGCTGCCAGCCGGGGGCTATCTGGAAGATATGGGGCCTATCTGGGTTAAGGAACGCGTGAAGGCCCCCCAGGACTTGATGAACGGCGAGCGCGATCTGTGCTACGCGTTCGAGGAGATCCGCGCCCAACGAGTAGAGAACAACGCCGTCGTTGGTGACGAAAGAAGTCAAGTCTTGGGTGGTAACGCGAACGGCGGCGATGTCGCGAATGCCTCCTTCGAGAGTGTCCCAATTTAAATTGAGGTGTTCCGATTCCCATCTCCGGACGGCGTAGCGAAGGAGAGCCGTCTGAGCGAGGGATCTGCCGGGCATGAGGCCATTCTCGGCTCCGTACTTGAGCAGAGGATCGTAGTCACTCGTGGGGTCGAAGGCGGGGTGGTAGCGGCGGAGGGAGAATTCTATTCCCTCGTCGTAGACTTCGATGTGCCGCGCAAGAGAAATGAAGATGCGCGGCGGCCCTCGAGCGGCGAACAGTCCCGCAGTAATGCTCTCGTTGGTTAGACCAGGAACAACCCTCGAGCTGGCGCTGATAGAAGGCGGAGGGTTGATGACGGAGGTAAACGAGGGCGTTGCGGAGATGACCGGAGGGTCACTCGACGCAAACCCGTTATCCTCAACGTCGACGTGGCCGTAAGGGGCAGGCGGCGAAGAATCTTGGCTGCGAGCCGCAGTAGCCCGACGTACGGAGTCGACGAGACTCTCACGTACGCTCGAGAGATGATCCCCCGCAAGCGGTGCGGAGAAAAACGCTCCGTTCTCCTCAACGTCTCGAGGAGTATCCGAGGCAGAGACGGAGGAGTTGGAGACCGTGTTGAGGGACGGCATCGACGGGGTATTGGAGCTGGGACCCATTTTGGTGGTGCTACTCGACGCCATAGGAGACTTCCCTTTATTGACGGGAGTCTCAACTACGAGAGGCGGAGTAGCGAGGGATGAAGGAGGGGGATATGCCATTCCAGCGGCGACGGTTTTGCTGGCTCTTCGTGTAAGGAGAGCCGGTTCAGCGGGAGGAGGTTTGGTGGTGCGAGGTTTGCGGACAGCGTTGCCGTTAGCGGACGGTTTTCTTGCAGGATTAGAGCTAGACGCTTCCGTGCTCATGATAGTACGAAGGAAGGAGGGGGCAGAGAATTTTCACTCTTTTATACCCGTCCCGCAAACGCCATCAGACGGTGCGGTGGAGCGGCACGAGGTACCACTTGAAACACTTGAAGTAGAGCAACGCATGCGCGCTATTGAGCTAGGTACCGCGTGTTAAAGTCGGCTAGTCGGCGGATTTCGTAATAGTCGGACCGTTGTCGACGTCGAACGGGGTGTAGCGGCCAGTGCGAAAAACAGATCGGTACGTTCGTCGAAGTGAGGTGGACGGAAGTCAAGCGAGGTCGTGTAGGACGAGCCCGCGAGCGAAGACGAACGAGGTAGGGTGAAGTAGAAGAAAATAAAGTAGGAGCTTCATGCTGGCTTGATGAAGCTCCCTGTGTGTCCACCACTGTGAAGCCTACGTGCTTCGGGTGAAGCTTCTCGCCAGCAGAAGATCCGGCGGAGGACTCGGTGAGTCCTCTACGCCTCTCGAGTATCTTGATAGTCGAGGCGAGCTCTCGCTGTAAAGCGGAGCTCGAGCCTTATTCCGAATAACGGAGCCGCGTCACCCTGGGCTAGGGCTCCGTTTACCCTGGAGAGGGGAGCAGAGGCTGCTCAGCCTTGGTGTGGTCGCACTACACACTCCGGTCCCTAGTTTGTGGACTGACTTGTGTTGGTGTGCGATAAAGATGAATAATATTACGTTAGCCGCTTCCGCGGCTAACACGAGTAAACAACACGATCGTACTACATTCTATATACAAAATACTACACCGTCACACTGTCAGTACTAAAGACCATCTGACTGCTCAACATCTGGCTGCATGGAACGGAGATATTCCATCCCTTGAGTGTCTGTTACGAGCAGGTGCTATGTTCGACACCCGTTGCAAGAATGATGCAACCCCTCTCAAACTGGCAATCCAAAACCACCAACTCACAATGGCAGGATTCTTGTTGGATAAGATTGCAGGATTTGGCGAAATAAGTATTGATATTATCGAAAGTTCAAATTATGTATTCCAATTTCCAATAGCTCCAATTTTATAACTGTTGTAGATTACATAAGCGGGGAGGGCGAGATTAGAGGACGAGAGTAAAATAGGATTGCAGTAGCACTGTTGGTTAGAAGGCTGCTTTAGAGCAATCACAGGTGAGTTTATATACTGTACAGAAATGTATCTAGAATGTTCTCCGTGTATCTACTAAATACTTGAACTGTCCGTTGTGTTGCCGTTGTGAGTCAATTGTGAGTAAGCATGCCCGAAGGCCGAAGCTGTTATCTAATATCCATTTACAACAATAACTTTTAACACTAGCAGACGAAACAACTTAACAACTTGACGGCTTCACACTGGTTATGACGTTGCAACTAAAGACATTGCTACTTCTACAGCATATATTTGTGCATGATCTGAGCCAATTTTAGCCTGGGCGAATTGGCTCTGAGCAAACATGGCAAATTCTCCTGCACGCCGCAATTTGGGATGTTGTACAGATACTTTGTTTTCCCGAAATCAACGTACACCAGCCGCATAGGCTACAGGTATAGCCTCAAAATGCGGAAAGAGAACACGAAAAACACCGAAAACAAGCGAACTCAGTCAATCTGCACACCTCGGCCAGGACCTTTTGATACTAGACTTTCCAATTACCATTGAAAATCGGAAGAATTGTTTGAAAGAAACTCAATCTACATGACAGTTACAAGGTTTGACGGCGACAGTACCAACACCGACAACGCCGAAGGGGACCACACTGCATTCATGATTCGACAGAGAAATCACACTATCAGTCAAAATACCGCCCACCGTCGGCAGAGATCTGTACGTTCACCATCAACTTCAAGGTGGTTCAGTCTTGAACAGATGTGAACACTCACAGATTGTCCTGCGATCATAAAATCAAACGCCTCAGTTGACTGGCGTAATCGAGGGCAAAAAAAAGAATGACTCACCGGTAATAAATGTCGCTTCCTTGGAAGCGAGGAAAGACACAACACTGGCGATATTTTCGCATGTGGGGTTGACGCCGGTTGCCGCCGCTTTGGCTTGCTATAGTTCCAGAATCATCATTGTGCATGGAAGCCGTCGATTCAAGACTCGGATTGAACACATACCATTGCCCAGAATTCATCTTGAGGCATGTTGGTCATGGCAGCGAATGGCGCGGCTGAAGGAAGATGGTTAAGCGGGAATGAATATGAATGAGAATAAAATGCTGTTCACTCACACAGTGCGGTGAATACAGAGCCTACATGCAGGTGATTTACAGAAACGAATCAGCGAAAAGATGGCAAAACAGAACAGATCAGGGAAGCCACGCACCTGGAGCGTAGGCATTTACCGTGATGCCGTGTTTTCCAAATTCTTTAGCTACACGATTTGAAAAACCTTTCAGTGAACTCGCACCTCTTCCCGCATGATGACGTACCGGCAGCTTGCGTCAACCCCCGCACGGCGAACTTCGATGAAGAATAATCTGGTATTTCCGAGTATCCTGAAAAAAAAAACCGATGAATGAACTCAATAGGTTGATCAATTACTGTACTGAAAGACCTTGCTTTCCCGCCCCGGAACAGGCGCCGATGATACGCCCGCCCCTTCCCTGCGCGATCATCTGATTCACTGCGTATTTGTAGCATAGGAAGACACCGCGGACGTTGATAGCGAAGGTTTGGTCCCATTCGTCTGGTTCGACTACACGTTGTTGACAGATATGAGGGTTAGTTAAGCTCAGAAGAAAAAAAGCGAATAGAGTGGGGAGGTGGAGTTTGCGTACCCTCAAGGAGTGACGCGCGGCCTTTGCATATCCCAGCATTTGCCACCATCTGCGGATTGTTATGTGAATTTTCGAACAGGGAGGAGATAGAAACTCACGACATCAAGCCCACCCAGATCCGTCACAACAGTTTCTACCATGCTCCTGACCTCTGCATCGACAGACACGTCGGCGGGAAGCGCGGCTGAGCGGCGACCTGCTAAGATGATTTCTTGTTTGAGTTTCTCGAGTTCGGCGGCTTTCGACAAGACGTCGTTTACGGCGACGTCAAAACCATCTGCGGCCAGTCTCAAGGCGATGGCTCGTCCGATACCTGATGAAATGTCAGAACTACCAAAGAGCGAGGAAATAGTGAGAGACATAGTACTTACCTTGCGCTGCACCTGTTATCAGGGCAATTCCTTTGGATTCTGAGTTCTGTGTTGTTGAGGAAGACATTGGACTTGCTGCCACCTGGTCCCAGGAAAGGCGACAAGCCTTTTATACCTCGACATTTCGCGGGCCCCGCAACCCTGAAAATTAATTAGATAGGTGGCGCGAATCGCGCGATGGACGGAGTTCTAAGAATCCGTGCGCTGGTTCTCGCCGGCTGGTTCTGCAACGTTTGTGATGGAGATAACGAAGGATATCGTCGTGACTACTCAAGACCGCATTGTACCGTGAAATAGGTGCAGTATCTCAAAGAAAAAGATCGCGAAGCGAAAGAATTAGAGTGAGACACAATTCGTTTGTTGAACATCAGGTAGGCGGCATGAAGGTGACGGTCGAGAGCATAGTTCACGCCCTGCCAAGCATGTACATCGCCTTCTTTTAACTCCTTCTCTTCGGGGAACTGCATCGGTCTTCCCGGCGCACAGTAGCACGGCAGTGCCGTCCGAGTCAGGCCCACGGGTTTCAACTCTCGAGGGAATCACGCCGACAACGCCAAAGGGGACCCACTACATTCAACAGGAAAATCATGAATATCAGTCAAAATACCGTCCACCGTCGGCAGAGATCTGTACGTTCACCATCAACGTCAAGACGGTTCATCTTTAAAAACAAATGTGAACACTCACAGATTGTCCTGCGATAATGAAACCAACACCCTCAGTTGACCGGCGTAATCGAGGGCAAAGAAAGGATGAATCACCGGTAATAAACGTCGCCTCCTTGGAAGCGAGGAAAGAAACGATGCTGGCGATATTTTCGCATGTGGGGTTGACGCCGGTTGCCGCCGCTTTGGCTTGCTATAATTTATCGAAAATTCATTGTGGATCGAAGCCGTGGATTCAAGACTCAAGTTGAAATCATACCATTGCCCAGAATTCATCGTGCGGCATGTTGGCCATGGGAGCGAATTGCGCGGCTGAAGAAAAGGAAAGATTTCACTACTGTTACGCAAAATTGAGAACGCTAAACTTCACTCACTCATCGGGGTGAACACAGAGCCTACAGAATCAACGCGGGGAAGGGGTGCGTGAATAGGAGATAGAACAGGGATAATCACGCACCTGGAGCATAGGCATTGACAGTGATGCCGTGTTTCCCGAATTCACCAGCTACAAAATACGATTCAAAATTTCAGCGAACTCGCACCTCTCCTCTCTGAATGACCCTCCGTAGTGCACGTACCCGCAGCCTGGGTCAACCCCCGCACAGCGAACTTCGAAGAAGAATAGTCCGGTAGATACGAGTATCCTTGAGATAAAATTCGTCAATAATCTCTCTCCTCTCCTCTCTCTGATCAATCCGATGAAATGACACACCTTGTTTCCCCGCCCCCGAACAAGCCCCAACAAGCCTCCCGCCCCTCCCCTGCACGATCATCTGCTTTGCTGCGTACTTGTAGCATAGAAAGACGCCGCGGACGTTGATCGCAAAGGTTTGGTCCCATTCGTCTGGTTCGACTGTAATAATACACATTGCATCAGAGATAAGTAGTTGAGTTAGAAAAATTGGTAGCTGAGTAGGCGGAGTTGACATACCGTCGAGAATTGACGCGCGGCCCTTGCAGATTGCTGCATTCGCCACCATCTGCGAGTTTCTTGTGAATTTTCCTTCGGGAGAGGGAGAGGGTATGTATGTATCATAGAACTCACCACATCAATCCCACCCAACTCCCTTACAACGCTCTCCACCATACCCCTAACCTCCGCATCGACAGACACGTCGGCGGGAAGCACCGCCGCGCGACGACCTGCTGAGATGATCTCTTCTTTCACTTTGTCGAGTTCGGCGGATTTCGATGAGACGTCGTTTACGGCGACGTCGAAACCGTCTGCGGCGAGTCGTATGGCGATGGCGCGTCCGATACCTGATGAAAGTTTGTCAGAACGAGGAGGAAATGGTGAACGAGGAAATAGTGAAAGATATCACTTTGATTACCTTGCGCTGCACCCGTAACCAAAGCCACTCCCTTGGATTCTGAGTTTGTATTATTCTGAGTTGTGGTTGAGGAGGACATTGATAGTACACTTCGTTAGTCTTAATACGTAAGGCGACGGGCCTTTTATACCTTGACATTTCGCGGTGCCTTGGCGGACGGGATCAAAATTTCGCCGCACCCCTGAAAATTCATTAGATTATATGGGCGGCGCGATGAACGGAGATCCGAAGATTGGGACAACTCACTCAAACCAGGCTAGGTCGGCAACGTTTGTGATGGAGATAACAAGAGTTATCGTCGACTTAGACTGATTAAGGGCCAAGGCAACTCTGACTCGTAGTTCTAGAAAGTGCTGCATAGCAATGTAAAGATATACATAGCAAGGTAAGGTATAGTACTACGATTACCAGGAACGTGGCAGCGGGACGATGTTGTGAAGCTGAGTTCGGGTGTTGAAATAGGGACTACATATTGGCGGTGACCGACGAGAGCTGAAACAAATGTTGTTAAGGCATATTCAGAGCTGAAGAACCAAATGAAACGTACCAGTATACCATTCCACGAAGTTCCATCTCACGCAGGAGCGACCCAACTCAAATGAAAAGCACGTTGATTGACAATGCGGCGCGCGGACTTCGAAGACTTGAAATGACTCGGACCAAAGGCTCGACATGGACAGACGTGTCGACGAATTTGACGACGTTGAGTAACTTGATTTGAAGATACGACATTGACTCCGGCATTGAAGGGCTTGAGCAGGGCTCAGACGGGAATGCTTGTTTGAGGGCTTGGCAGCACTTGAATATAAGCTCGAGGACACTTGCGAAGGCTTGAGGAGCTTAAGGGTACGAGGCACACGAGGAAGCGGAGAGACTTGAAGTAGGATTAAAAGAGCGACAAGGTAGTTGAGGGTCTTCGCCGATGCACGGGGCGTCTGCGGACGGGCAGAAGGCGCGGGGGATTTGGGGGAGAGGGGAAGATGGTGGGAGAAAGCAAGGAGCGAGTGACGTGGCAACGGTTGTTGATCAGTCAAACACGCGTCTGTCCGGAGTTTGAATGACTAGCAAATTTGCAGGATCACGACGGCACGACACGGCTCGGCGCCGTTGTCCCCGATACTGATTGTAAAGCGGCATATAACCGTCCCGTGGACCTCCGCAAATTTGATAATTGATGGTCAGATTCTGACAGCTGGCACAGCAGTTGCCAGCTCGGCCATCCCGCCGGCTCCGGCGATGAAAAACGTTTCCTGATGTCAAGAGAGTTCGGTATGTACCGTAGACGTGACTCTTTGGTTGCTCTATGGCGGAGGAAAAATTCTCAAAGAGACCAATAAAAGCTGTTTCGGATTGTTGAGTTTACGGCTAGCTCAGAAATCATCGCCGAAGTCATCTCCACCAAAATCATCCCCGCCAAAATCGTCTCCACCGAAGTCATTGTCCCCACCAAAATCATCCGAGCCATCGTCGTCTCCACCAAAATCGTCTGACCCGCCGTCATCTTGCCCGAAGTCAAGATCACCGGTGTCGTCCGAGCCATCATCAGCAGACTGCGAAAATAGTTTTAAAAAAATTAAAAGAAGGTTGCTTATAGTGATAGGATGAACGAGGAACGTACCCCGTCGTCCGCGGTGGGGTCCGTCTAAAAGCACAGGTCATAAATCAATCGTTGTATTTCGGTAGGGAGTAGCTTACTGAATCATCCGTGGAGGTCAGTCTGATATTGCCATAAATGTCAGGGTTCGTCAAATAGATACGGGATAACTCGTGACGCCTACTCCATCATCGGCAGATGCATCGGCCTAAGGACGGCATGAGCATACTGTATGAAATGCAAAGAGAAATAATGAGCGAATTTTCTGCGTACCGTGGGGTCAGTGCTATCCGCCGAGTCGTTCGTCTAAAATACGAAACGTAGTGCATGTTTGATTGGTATGAACCGTGAAGATTGAATGAGGACGTACGTCAGTCGAATCGGTACTATCCGTGCTAATGATCAAGTCAGCTCGAGCTCAAAACGAAATGCAATTTAATGTATTTACGCAGTGGCACCGTCGGCGGTGTCTGTTGATGTGGCATCTGAATCCGAGCCGTCGGTCCTAGGGGATTCCACTGTCGATGAACTGCTTTCCCATGAGAGCGCAAGCGAGGTGATACTCACGCAGTAGCGTCGTCAGCAGAGTCCGTCCTGAGTTTCATTGAACCTGAATTTATGATTCTGAACTCAGGCTGAGATGGAGAAAGCACTCACGCCGTGGGATCGTCGGTACTAGACTCTGAGTGTCAGAAATGTTTGAAGCATAGAATAGGCTGATAACTCACGCTTCAGCATCGGCAGCGGAATCGGTGCTGCATCCAAGAAACATATTTGCGTCGAACGAGAGATTTATGAATGATATCACTCACGCCGTAGCATCGTCAGTCGCATCAGCTTGATCTGCCGAATCGGTACTGAAAAACGGTGGTTGGAAAATAACAGGGGAGAAAGCGAAGCAAGACAACTCACGTCGTCGCATCCGCATCACCGCCATCCGAATCCGTCGTTGTCCTGCACAAAAAACCAAATTCATATTCAAATCAATATCTCTCCTCTTCCTTCGAAAGAAACCAAAAGAAAGAAGAGGATTGATGACGCACTGATCAGCATCCGCCGCACTATCCGTCGCCGTCGGCGCATCAGTTGTCAACACATCCGTCGCTGTATCCGTCGCGCTCGGGTCGGTCGTAGTAGCATCAGCAGCATCTGTCGTCGTCGTCGCAGTCGCTGCGTCAGACTTCGCCTTATTCCCCGCCTTAGCAGCACCTCCCTTGGCGGCAGAGGCGGCTTTCTTGGCGGCAGCTGCAGCTTGAGAGGCAGCGGCTTTTTGTGCGGCGGCGGCCTATCAATGCGACGAAAAATTCGATGAGAAAATACGGTTGAGGAGAGGGATGATTACTCGAGCGTAAATGTACCTTTGAGGCATTAGCCTTCGACGCAGCTGCTACTTTGGACGCTTCGGCTTTTGCGGAGGCGACGATCTTTGGGGAAACAAGATATGGGTTCCGAGTTAGCGGAGGTTGAAGAATATCAAGAATATAAACGATACCTTAGATGCTTGAGACGCAGCTGCGGAGAGAACCTATATATAAAATACGTATGCACTGATATCAGAGTTGCGTTCGACAAAGAAACCGTAAATAAATCGACCTTGGATGCAGCGGCCGCTTGGGACTTCTGCGCTGCAGCGGCGCTGGCGGCCGCAGAAGAGAGGGCACTCTGATTTCAACGAAACAGATAGATTGATGAATGGAGAACTTAGATCATGGCATATACATATGGGAACGTACCTTAGCGCTAGTCTGCGCAGCAGCAGCCTTCGTCGCATCCGCCGGCGTCTTCGCTTGCGCCGTTGCAGCGGTGGCGTTGCAAGCGCCGACGATGGCGTTGCCGACGCCTGATGCTGTGTCGAGGAAACCCTGGTGCCGTGAAGGGGTGAGTTGGATTTTGTTACATAAAGGCAACGGAAAGTTTGAGGATAGAAAGTAAGGCAACGGAAATTTTGAGGATAGAAAGCAAAGCAAAGCACACCTTCAAGGTCGCGAGGTTCTTGGTGACCGTGGCGTCGGGGCTTTGAAAAGACAGAAAACAAAAGGTTGAGATATGATGAAATGATGAGTACGGAAGAAATAGAATTTGGTACCTCTTGATTTGCCCCAAGACTGCCAGCGCCGAGGAGAGACCGGAAGAGAGACCCGTGGTGATGTTCGAGCACTGCGGGAATGAAACCAAAAAAGAAAAATGAACACCGATGCGGATGATCATTGATTGACTGAGAGAAGCATGGAACGCACCGCTGCGTCTTGAAGGAAGTCCTGCGCACCTGCACGAGCTTCGATTCGTGTATCGAGATGTTGAAGAGGGGCGGCAGCCGTCTTCAAGACGGTGGTGGCAGCCAGCGCGGCGAGTAGGAAGAGCCGTGTCATGTTGAAACAGAGGTTGAGGTGCAAGCGAGTGAAGAAGGAAACCAGAGCAAGCTGGATATCACAGTAATGTCAAGGGAATCAAGGAGGAGAATGAAAGAGAGAGAGAAAAGACGGCAACCGACGAACGAGGAAGTAGTTGGGTGTTGGAGGAGTAGCCGGGCGACCGGTGGGGCTTTTATAGGGCTTGGGAATGCGATGCAGAGGTGCCATACAGTAGACTTGTCAGATGTCAAGAGTGAATGTGAGTACCTCGAGTTCTGAACCAATAATAGTTACACCAGATTAGAAAGATGATTATAACACTCGTACCATAAATACACGCACATTCAGGTAATCGGCGCGAAAGAAATTCGAGCTGGAAGAGAAACTAGATGTGCGGCTGTTGATTAGGAGTGAATTTCAGACGCCTCTTTCTTCCTTCTTGGCACTTTCTTGAACCTGAAAGCACTCGAGTTGCCTGAGAATGGGAATGATGAATCAATAGCGAGCCAGGAATAAATGACACCAGTCAACGTCTTCTACTCACATCTTCAATCAATATCTGCCAAGCATGTGCCGCGCCCGCTTGTCAATGCGTAGGCGGGAGGGTTCTGGAGAATTCTAGGCAACGCAAGTGGTAGGAGTAGGACCGCATCGCGACGACGTCAGCGATGCTACGCCGAGTCGCCGCCACTGCCAGACCGAATTCAAATTGTCCTCCGGGCCCCCCTGGTACCGTATTCATGAACGACTACATTTCCAATGCCAACACATGAACCTCTATCGGCGCCTTGTCTACAGCTGCACCAAAGCTGCACAGCTAGAAGCAGGGATTCTTCTCTTTCGACCGGCGCCGTTGAGGAAGACAGTCCAGAGTAAAAGTCCAGTGCGCGGGAAACTGGCGCTCGAGTACTTGAATGCGTTGAAAAGCCGCATGATAGTTAAAAGAGAAGAGCACCGGCAATCGCCGGAGGTGAGTAATGTGACTGATTTGTGACAGACAGTGATCAGTGTTGCTTGCTGTCGCCCGCGACGGCGACGACAACTGGAGTAGTGTTCGCGCCGACGTCGTTGTCAATGACATCGACCCTCCACACCCATCACGCTACACGCCAGCCCGCCACCGCGTCATCGACTCTCCGCCATCCCTCTCGTTCTCATAATGTCATTCTCCGCTAAAACTCCTTTCTAGGCAGTTGTTGATACCGTTCCACACCGATTAATCCTGCATGGCGACCTTACCTCGATGCGAGTGCCGGACGACATCTGTGTGTTTGCGCCTGCCACCCTAACTTGTACCTATCTCACCTGCCGCCCGGATTTTATCCCACGTACCCGCTTGGCACCTGGCTCCTCTCCCCCGAGACTCGACGCTGCCGCTCGACTCCCTGATGGACCGTGATTCTACCCAGCCATCTCCATTGCTCTCCGCTTCATCCACGAATCCCTGTGAATATCAATCTTCCCCACGCCCTATCCGACGAACTCATCCTCATGCTCAGCAATAGACGACCTTGCGTTCTCACTACCTCGACGCGAGCCTTTGTACCTAGGTGACGACGTTTGCGGCTGTGGTTGCGCGAACATCATCGGTGTGTAATCTTGTACGCCCACTTGTACGTTGCTCATAAGCACCGCCAGACGTCGCTCCTCGCTCCAACCTACGTTCCCCGCGCATGCTCAAGCCCTCAAGCTACTCGGCCTTGCCTCCGTCTGCTCTCCCCCGCTGCGTCGTCTGCTTCTTCTCCTCTCCCCGCCGGCTGCAGAATCCGTGGTATCGCTCACGCGTCAAGAATCCGACTCAGGATGAGGAATGCGATATATTTCCATACTCCCTCCTCGCCTACTCCGCCGCCGACGCTCCAGCTGCATGTCAACGCGTACGGCAGCTCGTTCTTATCAATATCCCCGCGGCAGCTATTATCCCTTTGACTCTCCCCTCGACACAGGTCAAGGCCCTCCAAATTGCTTGCAGAATTCCTGTCATTTCGAGCGCAATCGCCGTGAACGCCATTCAAATCCTCTCCATCGACGTCGGGGTGCCGGCGCTTCTTCATCTAGTTTTACAAGTTTGGTGAGTTCGCTAATATGGCCATCTGTGTTAGCCCCCGAATTTGAACGCCGACTTAATGTTTTTGGATCTAGCCTTCATTCAGCAATCTTGCGAAACAGTAGGATAATTTGGACCGGTCTTCAACTCTAACTTGAAATCCTTCCTAGGACCTCGTAGAAAAGTTATAAATCCTGATCCTTGTGCAATATATTCTAAGTAAGATATGGAGCTCAAAGTTTTTTTGTCAGGCCTGTTTGCCAACCTAGCAAGCTTGCGCCGTGCTCAGAATGCCAAATACCAATAGTGATGTGCGTATTGTGCCTTACCAATCTGTGCAGTCACTGACGGATTAGTCAGGCTCCAACTCCGAATTCAACGACGCAATAAATTTGAGCCAAGCTGGTCTTTGAGCCACGGAAATCAATCAAACTGTGAACCCCCTTGTTCACCCCCACTGCCCAAACTGAAAAAAAAGCATGTTTTACTTTGACCTATGAGTCCTAAGTCTTATCCCGAAGCCTCCAGCCATTTCCGGATGCATTCCTTGCAATCGGGTAAATTGCTATATAAAGCGGTTAAATTTCCTACGCCTGATCCGCCGGCGGAACCGAGTCCGCGAACCTGGGATTAATAATCGTGTTCAATTCGCGAGGTTGTTATAAATGAAGGAGCGCTACGTGCAGTCGCCGATTGCCAACAGCACGCTATGCATCTTTCATTCCTCGTTCCTCTATTTGCTCTCTCCTCACATTTTCCTCGCGTTGTCGGTGCGACCGTCAACGCACCAACGACCTCCTTATCCTACGGCACCTTCCAAGGCCTTCGTTCTGGAAATCTGACAAAATTTCTCGGGATCCCGTTCGCTGAAGCGTAAGCACTATCTCTCTCGATTTTCTCCACGATTATATATCAATAACAATATTCAACTTGTTTGTTCAAGCGGGCGATTCGAACGTCCTCGGGAGCCGCGTGTTCTGCATGGTTTAATGCAGAATGCTACCACGCACGGAGCAGCGTGCCCGCAACAAAAACTGACGGTGCCACCCGGGTTGGACTTCATCCCCGCTGAATATCCGAGTGTTTCGGAGGATTGTGGGTGTATTCAATCAATTTCGCGAATCGCGACTACGATCCTCACGGACGATCGTCGATACAGGCCTGACTCTCGATGTGTTCAGACCGGCTCATATCAATCCAAATACGAAACTTCCTGTTTATGTGGTGAGTGTCGGTGATAGAATCGCAGGGTTCCGGATACTCATACTCAAGCTCAATGCTATCTGCTACGCGTAGTGGATATACGGAGGTATTTTTCGTCGTTTTTTTGTGATGGAGCATCTAAATAATCTACGCATGGTTGATTCGAAGGCGGATTCGACGTTGGCAATAGTCGGGATTTCGACCTTGCACCAGTGGTAGAACGGTCTATTGAAAGCGGACAACCCATTGTCGCTGTGACCATAAATTATCGGCTTAACGGTTAGTCTTGACTCTTGAGCACCCCCTGATAGGTGGAAATTAATTAGCATCGTACACTAGCATTCGGATATCTTATGGGAAAAGAGGCAGCCGCTGCAGGGATAAGCAATCTCGGGCTGCGAGACCGTGAGTATTATTCTTTCATCTATCATCGCAGGCAGCTTTTGATTCCGTTTTTCAGAGACCTTTGCGTTGAGGTGGGTCCAGAAACATATAGCACGCTTTGGGGGTGATTCTGGGAGAGTGGTCGTGTGCGTGTCTCTTACTGGCATAGAGTCGGTCGGTATTAATTCCAGACGCAGTGGAGGTCAAAGTGCAGGCTCCGTATCGACATCGTATCTCACTCTCGACAACGCCCTCAACTCAAACAAACTATTCCATGGTGTTTGGCTCGTGCGTCCAAGATATTTACGCTCTTTTCCTCCGATTCATCATCTTGTTCTCTCACACCAAACAGCAATCCGGCCCCGCTTTCCACGTTCCGCATCTCCTGGACGATCAAGACATCTACGACTCACTCGTCAGATCAACGAATTGCAGCAGTGAAGCCAGAGATACCCTCGAATGCCTCAAACACGTTCCGTTCGAGGCGCTCTCGCGGGCTATCAACGACACGGATTCCTTCTTCTCGTATCGCTCGGTGAACTTGGTCTGGACGCCTCGAATTGACGGAGATGTAGTTATGAGGGATCCGTGGGTTTCAGTTCGAGCGGGGGCGTATGCGAAGGTGAGCTGTGGATCAAGTCCGATAGGCAAGACATAACGACGAATTTATGGACCCGACTTCTATGATCAGATTCCGATAGTTGCGGGCACCTGCGAAGACGAGGGGACGTGCGTCACTTTCTCTCTACTGCTTCTGATTCCAACGCTGATCATAGCTGATGCTTCAGCTTGTTTGCTCTTTCGAGCCTCAATGTAACGTATGTAGTGATCTACCAGATGGTAACAATTCTGACCCCCCTGCAGCACCGATGCGCAGTTCTTTGAATACGTGCACTCCAAGTTCGTTTTCTGTATTCTCTATTCAATTCGACGAAACTCATCCTTTGCGGAAGTTTCTTCCCGAACATAACTGGGGCTCAATTGGCGGAGCTCGCGCGTCTGTATCCACGCGACCCAACCCAGGTACGTTGAGCGATAACTAGTAGAGTAGCAATCTGAACACTTGTTTCCTCGACTCAATTGCGACATTAGGGTTCTCCCTATAACACCGGCACGGACTTCCAGCTCAGGTGAGTTACTATGGACGAATACTCCCTATACTCTGAATGGTTGATACGATTGACCATGCAGCCCGGAATTCAAAAGATTAGCTTCATTCATAGGCGATATGGCCATGACCTCGCCTCTTCGCTATTTTACTCAACATGCGTCGGCGAGACAGAATGTTTGGCAGTGGTGTAAGTACATCCATATTTCCTCAACCTGTGATCGAGACTCATTTTTCGCATTGCCCCTTTCATTTCAGTGGTCAGAGCGAACAAAGCAGTCTACGGTGCTTTGGGGGCAACGCATGGGAGCGACGATCCTATCTGGTTTACGACGACGACTTCCCTGGGAACACAGGGTATGGATCGTATGTGTAAGTCCTTCTAAGTTTCTTTCACATAACTATCAAACAGCTAATCTATTTCGAATTGACGGCAGTAAATTTCGTTAATACTCTCAATCCCAACAAACACGTCGTACTCGGATACACGGCAACTGTCTGGCCAAAGCACAATGTTCCATCTGGGGGAAGCAATTCGTCTTTGTTGGTTTTGAACGACGACGACTTCACAGTCATAGCGGATGACTTCCGTAAGGAGGGAACGAATTACTTCAATCAATTGAGGCTGGAAAGTGCGAGAGACTAGCTAGGTGCTCTTAGGGAGTTGCCAATTATTACCTACGTTAAATCAAGTCTCTTTCACTTACTGAAGGAGTGAAATTCAATCGATGATTCTTCTCTTTATTCGAGCCTTCTTGAGTTCTGGAATAAAAACCTGCAATAGGCGAATTGCACAGTAGTTTTGCAAGTTCAACCAGAGTTCAACTTGAAGCGAACATTAGTGATCCGAATGACGTGATACTTTCGCGCCCAGCTGAGGTCAAGCACAACCAAGCAACGCGTCTATGTGGCAATGCGGAATCAGTCATCCCAATCTGAGAGCTGAATTTTTGACCACGGTCCAACCGCGTGTAGCCGCAAATGAGAACAGTGGTTAACTGTCAATGGTTTGACCATCGTCGTGGCAGATGGCTCATAATAGTATGTACCAAGTCTGCGTAGTACATCCATCCAACAGGCTTTGACGCTATCAAATCAATCGAAATAACGTCCTCCGTCCGCAGATATCTAGAAGCAAGGACAATCAGTTCATGTTAGTTCGATATCAAGTATGCTAGATCATATGGAGACTCGATACGCACAGATTGTCCTTATAGGTTGGCTCCAAGTCAGAACGCGGATTCTCGTGAATCGAATTGAGCAGACGTACCGGTAATAAATGTGGATTCCTTCGAGGCGAGGAAAGACACGACGCTCGCGATGTCCTGCGGGGTCGGGTTGACGCCGGTTGCTGCGGCTTTAGCTTGCATGTTAAAGAAATCCTCTTGCGACATGCCAGCCATGGGGGCGAATTGTTCGGCTGGAGAGGATAAGCATGTGAGATGATCGGGAACTATTGTATCATTGAGACGAGACTGACTCATTGGGGTGATTACGGAGCCTTCAAAACGAGTGGTGAATAGAAGATCTAGAATATCTGAAGGAGTATGATAATTCACCTGGCGCGTACGCATTAACGGTGATCCCATGCTTTCCAAACTCTCCAGCTGTGACAGGTTCATTCCTCAGGCTTGAACTACAATGAATGAAAGGATCATACCTGCGGCCTGTGTGAGCCCGCGAACGGCGAACTTCGAAGCGGAGTAGTCTGGGAGGATGGGGTATCCTGATTTTGATCGGATTGAGTTTTACAAAAGAAAGGAGAGAGAATGATAGGCAGACCTTGCTTTCCCGCTCCAGAGCAAGCACCGATCAAGCGCCCACCGCGTCCTTGCTTGATCATCTGCCGCGCCGCATGCTGGTAACACAGAAAGACGCCGCGGAGGTTGATGGCCATGGTGCGGTCCCATTCTTCGGGGCTAACTACAGCGGCGAGGAGAGGGATGTATAGATGGGAATCGGATGGAATTTACTCACTATCGAGGAGAGAGGCTCGAGCCTTACAAATTCCCGCGTTGGCGACCATCTACCCGGGGCATTCATCGATATGAGACATGACACTTTCAGGAGATACGTACGACGTCCAAACCACCCAACTTCTCCACGACACCGTCCACCATCGCCTTCACGTCGGCGTCGGCGGATACATCTGCGAAGAGAACAGCGGAGCGCCGCCCAAGTCCGACGATTTCGGCTTTCACTCCTTCGAGTTCGGCGGCTTTGGAGGAGATGTCGTTAATGGCCACGTCGAAGCCGTCTGTTGCGAGGCGGAGTGCGATGGCTCGTCCAATTCCTGTGTCGAAATGGTGAGCTTGCATCTGGGTGCTTCGTGAGGACTGGAATTTACCCTGAGCGGCGCCAGTTACGAGTGCGATCCCTTTAGACTGGGAGTTCTGCGTCGAGGGGGACATGATGGTCGAGTGTAAAGGCGAATCTGCTGGAAAACATGAGGCGATATAAGTCTTTCATCTCGGCAAACGCTTCAGGGCTTGAAACATGGTGTCCACCGTGTCCACGGCATGAAGCGCCTTTGGAAGCGATTGGCCGGACGAGATGGGCACGGGTAGCTGCACCGGGGTAGTGAACTCACGGAGAGGGGCCAATAAAGGCTTACTTGCGCGATTCCTCTTGAGGTGAATGAGACAAAGTGACCGTCGGGAGCAAGAGAGCTTAGTAAAACTTGATGTCAAATCAACCACGATCCCGTGACTGACAAACAAGACACGCGTCTCAACTCATGTTTACCGCGATACCGAGCTTGACAGCAAATACTCCGGAGCATACAGAGATATATGTGCATTGCGGCCTACTGAATATGAGCCATGATCTATTCTATGAAAGGTTCAAATCTAACGAAATTCTAAAAATTAATCAAACGTTCAAGCTCCTTGGGTATCTCGTTTTCGCGCTCTTGCCTCAATGACTCAGCTAATTTCGCTGCATTATTTTGTAGCATCTGTCCCCGTGGACCACGAGCAACATCGAACGTCGCCTTAAATTCCTTCGTCGCGTCCTCAATTGTCCCAGTGATACTCGCTTCAGTATGTAACGACGGGCCTATGTGCGGGCCTGTACGAATCTGGGCAATGCTGAATATGTATCATGTTCACCGAGAAATTGAAGAAATACTTACCTGAAACAGCTCGATCGCCACAGGATTTGGTTCCGCCGAGAACAACGCGGCGTTCAGAGGTTGTTCAGCGGCTACGGGCCAGATGATAAGTGGAATGCCCTGCGTCAAGGATTCCGACAAGGAGCTGCAGAGAGTTCTTTAGTATCACGGAGGATTAAACACAATCAAACCCCTACTTGGCGCCACCGTGAGTGAGAAACCAGCCCACGGCCCCATGCTGTAGAATCGCGCGTTGCTCGACCCAGAAGTCACAGATCAACCCCTTACCGCTTTTATGCACGCGGTCGACGAGGGATGGAGGGAGGGATGCCATCTGACCGCCCAGAGCGAAGATGAATGGGAATGGTTGGTCGAGGGTGAGCAGTGTATCGACTAATGCTTCGACGAGATGCGGCGTGGCCACGGGAAAGAACAGTGACCTCAACAAAAGGACGTTAGCCAAAATATCCAGAGCTGTGAAATCGCGTCTGACACTCACCCAAAAGAAATATAAAGCACCGACCTTGCACCATACTTCCCCGCCGCCCCATCTAAAAAGTTCTTCACACGTTCATTGAACAGTGTAACAACTCGATCATTCTCAGTTCTCCAACAATGCTCATCAGCCTGTATCCCAACCGCAAAAAATTCCTGCCCCCCTCCCTCGATAAAACTCCCTACAGTACGGCACGCCGAGTGGTTCCAGCGCCACACTGCTCGTAACGACGAACCCATCGACATGCTTAGCGAGCTTCTGCGCCGCAGTGAACATCTGAGCTCCAAATGGCGCACCGGCGCCGTAGGCCTGGCGTTCGTGGTCGTAAATGTCGGGACCCTCCGCGAAGGCGGAGTATGCGGCCGGATAATTTGTCGGAACCGTTTGAAGCGAGAAACACCTGTTATGGTGAGATTATTTTAGACAATAGAGATTTCATTTGAATGGCGGCAGTGGGATTCAGATGATATGGAGAAGGGAAGATTAATATTCTGACCTGATGTAAAATCTCGTCTAGAGAGCGACCGTTCCGCTTCGATCCGTCGGCGTAAATCCCCTCCGCAATAGCGAGAAAGTCGTTATCGCTGAGGTGGGAAAGGATCGAAACCACAGGAGCAGTCCACCACAGTAAGGTCTTGCACGATGGGCCAGCGATAGCTTTCGTTTGTTCGATCACCGAGCCGCCGCAAGCAAAGTCGAGCTACATGAGGGAGAACAAAGTTACAGGAAATTACTTTGATGAGTGACCATGAGATGCATCGGGAATATACACCTACGTAAATGGAGTTTGGCTTGGGCCATTTTTCGTCGACCTCGCAAAATAGCGAAGGCAAGGTCGCCAGCCAGTCGTTTGCGAGCTCCTGCATGGCGACGAAGATGGTTTCGGCTTTCAATGCACCGCTGAGCAGAATGAAAGTTCAATGAGCAAACCATGCAGAAGCTAGACAGTCAAGATAATTCAAACCTCGACTCCTTGGATCCGACTCCAATAATTCGCACTCGCTGGGTATCATACGAAGTTCCGGCGAGCTCTGAGATCATTTTGGGTACTAGAGAAGGCATTGGATGATATAGTTAGTAGAGCACGAAACCGAACCTGAAAAAGAAAGCATACGCACCGAGAAGGTTATGTTGAACGATCGTGATGACCAGTCCCTCGTCCATACGGAGAAGCTGGTTCATAAAATGGATGTAGCTGATCGTATGTCCCCATGCTGGAGCTAGCATCGCTACAATGTGCTTATTCAAGCGAGGCATACTGAATTTCAGAGGGAAGATACTAGCTCACCGTAGGTACAGCCCGTTTAAATATCATAGACACTTGAACACGGCAGGCTGACACAGCGTACACTTTTCCTTTAACCGTCTTCACCGGTGAAAATATAATGTTTTCGAGACAGTCAGGGTACCAGCCAATCATGGCGTGGAGAACTGACACCCTGTAACCGTTAGAAGCAAACATGACCTGATACAAGTACCGGAATGCCACTCGAGGCACATATTGCTCAGCTCCGCGAAATCAAGCTTTCGTCAGGTAGAAGATATTCATGGATTGACTCCGCGGATGAGGCTTGAAATGCGTAAGACGACTCTTCAAAGGAGCTTCGAAGGCAGAGGGAAAAGCCGTTTTACGTCGGTGTTTGTTTGTTCCGAAGCCGCCTATCTGCCTACCGAGTTCTGTTCCCGCGCTTAGTTGGCGCCGACTCGCCTTTACCAATGCAACGCAAAAAAACTCATGGGGAGTTTACGTAGGAGAAGGCTAAGGAATCGGGGTTTCTTTCCATCCTGATCAATATGTGCATCCAGTGCAGTGGGATGCCATTGGGACCACCGACTTGTCGTCGTCTAGCAACGAAGGCTCGGAAACCTTGACAGAAGAGAGCGCAGAAAGGTCGAGGATGTGCGCCCGGGAACCGGCCGTCGGTCGTGATGATTCGAGGAAGTCAAGAGCAAGGTTGGTGAGCGGCGGTGTCAGGTCTGGTGATCCGATGATCGCCGCGTATAGCCACATTCCACGTTTTGTCCTCTGCGTCGTCGTGGCCATCTCGCCGGATTCTCCGCCTACACTGTGAGCTTCGTCTGGCGCCCAACGCCGCCATTCCCGTCAATCTGCAATCTCGACTTTCCGCGACTCGAAGCTTTATTCTTCCTTGGCTCGGACTCGGACTCAGGAATTCCGAATATCTCCCTGCATTCATCAAATGGTAGCGCTCCCAAGTCTGTGGTATCTTGCTTTCAGCTGCGTAGGCCAGTTGGGTCTGCTTTGTATGCCTCATTTTGGAGCGTTGTTCTCCCTCTAAAAAAACGGTCTATTTCTGTACTAATGGACTTGGTACAAACGCGGTGACAGATAAAAACCCCATTCGCTTGAAGTCCGCTCCTTGGTTATATCGAGCAGGTCGATATCGAAGAAGAATACAGATCGTAGTCTCCATTCCTCGGCGTTATTTTCGCTCGGATGCTAGCACTTCGTTCAACTTTGAAATCGTCTTTGGACGGATGTCGATAATGATCATTTGAAACGATAAGCTGTATCGGCCAAAGGATTCTACAAACTTCTCTCGGCGCAATTCTTACACGCCAGCGTTACGCGTCTTCCCAAGGTCCACGCTGAGTAAAGAAAAAATCAGGATGATGTGTATTCATCTGGTTGAAAGCAACCGATTTTTTGTCGCGTCAAAAGTTAATCAATCGGTCTAATTCCTTCAATGAATCACCCGTCCGCTCGACTCTCAACATGCTCGCCATTTCGGCCGCATTCGCTCGCAGCGTCGCACCACGAGCACCCCGCGCGTCATTGAATACTGATTTGAATTCCTCAACTGCGTCTTCGACTGTACCCGTAATCTTGATGTCTGTGTGAAGAGACGGTCCGATATGGGGCCCAGTACGGATCTAATGATCGTCTTATTCGTGTAATCCATATGAAAATTAGTATCCGTACCTGGAAGAGCTCAATGGCCACCGGATTCGCGCTTGCCGATAAAAAAGCCGCGTTTATTGGCTGTTCGGCGGCACAAGACCAGACAATGAGAGGAATTCCCTGAGCCAATGACTCGCCAACAGAGCTAAGCAAAACCCAAGTAAGGGACGTATCATTGAGGAGTAATTAACTTGAGATACTTACTTGAAACCTCCGTGCGTGAGGAACCACCCAATAGCACCCGACTGCAAAATCGCGCGCTGCTCAACCCAGAAGTCGCAAATGAGACCTTTCCCGCTTTCGTTGACGCGCTGAATAAGTTCTGCGGGGAGAGATGCCAATTGCCCGCCGAGCGCGAAAATAAATGGGAACGGCGGATCGAGTTTCATCAGAGTCTCGATAAGCGCGTCTACCATATGCGGCTGCCCAATCGGGAAGAAAAATGACCTTCGGGAGAGGTTTATATTATTATTAGAGGATTTATGAAGACGTAGAATAAATGCTTACCCGAACGAGATGTAGAGGACAGATCTGTTGCCGTACTGTTTCACAGCGGCATCTAAGAACGACTTCACACGCTGGTTCGAGGGAGCCACTGGTTCATCGGCCCAACATAGTTCGTTTAGCTGCGGTCCAACGGCGAAGAATTCCTGCCCGCGCTTTTTGTACAGTTCGCGACAATGTGGAACGCCGATGGGCTCGAGCGTGGAATGAGTAGCAACGATGAACCCATCGCAGAATTTGGCTAGCACTTGGGCTTGGACGAGGATCCCGGTGACCATTTCTGGACTAACAGCGTAGGAGTTGCGCTCGTAATCGTATAGATCTGGTGACCCGGGGTATTTGATGATCTTCCCCGAAATTTTGTCCGTCCCGTTCGAGGCGGTTACAACCTGGTCATAGTAAGTAAATCATCATGGGACTATCGAAATTAAATTCAAAGAAGTATATCAGCTCACGAACCTTGTGTAATATCTCCTCCAGAGTGCGGCCGTCCCTCTTTGCTTCATCGGCGTAAATCTCTTGCGCAATTGCGGTGAAGTCGTAGTCGCTTATGTGAATCGGCAGAGACACCACAATTGCCGACCACCACATCAGAGTCTTACACTGTGAACCGACGATTTCCTTGGTACGTTCGATGACCATACCCCCGCAGCCGAAGTCTAGCTGAAAATGAACAAAACAATAAGGATGTTACACGTGAATGATTCGGGTACATAGGCGTACATGGATGGAGTTTGGTCGAGGAAATGTCGAAACGTCTTGGGTTAATTTAGTGATGGTCTCGAACCAGCCACCAACGAGCTCCTCCATGACAATCGGCAAAGTATGCGGTCCAAGTGGAAGGCTAAGAGGAGCAAATGAACACAATTCATGGGGAGAGGGGATGAAGACAAACTCCTTCGCCCCGACCCCGACGATGCGAAGGCGTGTCTTGTCATACGAGCTTTGCTCGAATTCAGCGATGGCTTTGGGGACTGTCGGGAAATGAAATTGAGAATCAGATCCCAAAAGATATTCAAGGAGTTCCGCTGCAGATGAGAGGACGCACCGATGAGGTTGTGCAGCACGATTGTTACGATAAGGTCGGGATTCATTTTGAGCATTGCGTTGGTTAGGTTGATATAGCCGATGGTGTGTCCCCATGAAGGAAATACCAGGGCGACGATATGGCGGGGAGACATGCTGGGAGGGGTTTGGTTGGTCTGGGAAAAGATGGGATGGACGGTTGTCTTATATAGTCTGTTCTTGACGCAGATCAATCCGATGCAGTGAACTTGAATCAATCAGCGGGAGTGCATCAGCCCCATTGAGGGATGGGATCGCGTAGGGGAGAGATATCTATGCTGGCAGAAAAGTGGAATGTTGAATCAAGAGATTGAAACAAGTACCTGACTGACCCAAGATGGAGGACGCGCAAGAGGCGAACGCGTTTCGAGACACGTGACCGTGTTTCGAAGTTAAACTGATCTCGAACATATCAAAAACAGCTTGCACTGGACTGAACCTGTGTAAGGCGCTTGAATGTCTGTTAGAATATCATGATACGAGCCAGCTGGGGACCATGTATCGCAAGAATCACACACTGGGGATAATTTCGTCTCTACTTAGGGAAAGTTTACCCGCCGTCGCCCTTCAGGCTTCGAAGTTAGAAAATCCCATCGTATTCTGATGCAGTTCCGAGAGATGCCAAGAAATTCCAGTGAAATTCTATTATAACAATCAATCTCTACATTGCCGATCGTATCTAGTAAACAGCCTCTTTGTAATCCGTGTAGCCAATAGCAGGGTCGACGCCGGGAGCGCCATACAAAGTCATGAAATTCGCGGTATTATCGAGCGGCTTTCCCTCCTTCAACCTTCTCCCAAGATCAGGGTGAGTCAACCAGTTGAGACCCCACGAGATACCGGCGACCTTGCCGCTCTTGATGTACGCCTCAGCCTCTTCGGGGGTGACGCCGCTGTTGACCCAAATGGGTGTGTTCTTGAGGAAGGGGGTGAAGGTCTCGACGACGTCGTGTTGCGTGGCGCGTTTCTTGCCTGGAATTTAAATGAGTGATCCCAAATTTGAACGAAAAGGGTAAACTTGAGTATACCGTCGAATTCGAGGTCGAGGAAGGGGTTGTATCGAGAAAGAGTAATGTATGCGAGACCGAGCTTGTCTGCTTCAGTCAGGAAGTACCCGAATGTGTCGATGGTCTCTTGCAGAGGCATGCCCATGTCATTGTAACCTCCCGCTAATGCCATAACAAATCAATCTCGTATCACTCGAACCTGAAGAATCTGAGAATACGAACCAGGGCTGAGCTTGATAGCGACATCGGGTCCAAAGACCTCCTTCACAGCTTTCAGCACCTCGAGAGCGAAGCGAGAGCGGTTTTCGGGGCTGCCTCCCCACTTGTCTGTGCGCTGATTGGAGGTGCTGTCGAGGAATTGGTGGACGATGTAGCCGTTGGCACCGTGAACTTGGAAGAAAGAATTCAGCGAAATCGACATAGCATGAGGGAAAGAACGTACCTTCAACACCGTCGAACCCAGCCTCTTTGGCGTTCACGGCTGCTTGCTTGAATTGGTTAATCACGACGGTGGGATCGGGAATTTCGGTGGGCTGGATGTTTCAAATGTCAGCACATGAACGGAAAAATGGGGTGTACATCGTACGGTGACATATCCTGGTTCACCGGGAAGGAAGCGGAACTTTCCGCCGCGAGCAGCAATGGCCGAGGGTGCATATACGGGCTATGGATTCCAGGTGAGTTCGTGAAACTGTCTCCCACATGGTTGAATACTCACGGTGCCTGCGGCAATTTGTTCCGGAGCGTCAGGGTGGCTGGTGCGACCGACTGTCACGCAGCTTAAGAATTGTAGTATCGCACTGTTAGGTAACACTCACGATGCCAGAGCTGCGAAAGCGAATCGATAAGCTTTTGACACTGAACAACATACAAATCACAGAAACGAACCTGGGCGTAAATCTTGCTACCAGCTTCGTGAACGGCGTCGTTGATCTTCTTCCAACCATCGACTTGGGCTTTCTCCCAGAGTCCAGGAGCGTTCGGCCATTCGCTCCTTTGAAACAGTCAATCCCAATCGAGTTGTCGAAGATCGAGTAGTACGTACCCCTGACGAGTGATGAGGACGCCTTCTGTGACGATGAGACCAGCGCCGCCCTTCGCACGCTGGACGTAGTATTCCTTCATGATGTCGTTTGGGACCGTAGTTGTAGCGCGACTACGCGTCAAGGCAGACATTCCTCAGTGCAATCAATGATCATCAGCTATGAGAAGGTTTGAGTGAGAAAGAGTTCATACCGATTCTGTTCTGGATCGTCGTGCTCCCGACTTTGATGGGGGTGAATAGGGAAGACATTGCTGCTGTGGGCCAAGTTGTTGTTGAGGTGGAAGAGGGAGGTGAGTTTGTTGAAATCTAGTGTACATCTAGCCGCACTTATATACCCCCGCCGTTCTGCACCCTTCCATCACGATCTCCGCTCTAGACTCACTGCGCCATATTAATCGATCGATAAGCAGAGGATGAGCAAGCGTTGTCTCGGAAAGACAAGCGTGTTCTGATTCGTCCTATTTGGGAAAGAAACGGATCACCAGAGTCATCAAATGTTTGTAAGATGCCGTTTCTTTGAGTGGCCCGCCCAGGGGCCGCCGGAAGACCGCGGTAGCTCTCCAAAAGACGCTCAGACTCTGAGATCAGGGCCGAAATTGGTTTCCGCATCGAACGGACGATACTCGGGGTGTCGGCGCTAGACTGCGGCGGCCACGCAACCATTGAATTAATGCGTCGCCTGAATACATCGACCGACCAAAATCTGCAACTTGTAGGTACAAAAATGCTTACGCGTACGGCAGGGACCAGGGTTGCGCTCACCTGATTTCTTGCACCAAAATTGAACTACTCATTGCAAGCAGTGTCGGAAGAGGGCATCTGCCCATGATCATTGGGTCACCTCCAATGGTCAGCCTATAGAAATGACGGGAGTATTCAACGGGACACGTACTTGCACGGTACGGGTCGGCAGGAAGTCGTCCCGCTGCGTAGGAAGAACGCGCTAAAGGCCCGGGCGTAAATAGCCTGACAAGAAGTTAACTCATCTGATAGCTCCGTCTGCTGAAAAGGATGATACTTAATGGTGAGCCTAATGCGAGACTCCTGGACTGACGCATCAGAAACGGTTGCAAAACTCGATACCTGCCTGAATTGCACTCGACGAACGAACGAGTGCTCGATAGACGCAGCGCGCTGAAAGGGAAGTTGAATGATTCTCGACAGAATATTGAAATGGATACAAAGGTACTTACTCCAGATTCATAGAAGACCGATGCGAATTAAGGTGCGAGCTAAAACATAAGATCAAGATTTAAAATTGAGCTACAAAGATCATTGAATCCGCGTAAGTCATCATTGGTGAGGGGATTGACGCCCAGCTTACCTATTACCAGATACGCTCGACCCACTCGACTCATCTCGCGGGGAAATAAAACGAAATCCGACTCCGTCAGCAGTGCGCCTTGAAATTTGTGGTCGTTGGCGCTATTCGGACTGGAAGGAAAATACCAGCGTCGCGACGTCGAATATTTTGAAAAACATCGTGCAAGCTCTGGGGTTGCAAGAGAGAAAACAGAAAAGCTCAGAGTATTTAACACTTTTCGATTCCCCATAGCTATTTTTATGTTTTAGGTACTCTTGCCAGCCCTGCGATGGCAAGTGAAGCCAAAGCGACAAACTTCGGGTTTTATTGCTCGTGGTGCCGTTTTTTGTGATGGATCCAGGCCAAGTAGGAGGAAAAGGCGACACCCAAGATATGTAAGTCGAGGAAGGCATACGCTGGTAGCTTCATCGCGTGCTCCCCGAAGGACATGGTGGCGAGAAAAAAGTGATGGTGGTGTGACTCGTCACGGTAACACCTCATCATAACGCCGTGACATGACTCGCATGCCGTGTGGGTCCCTTTCTTTCGTACTACGATGTCCACAGATATGAAGCCCTTATCCTACCTCGACATTGTCAACGCCTGCGGAAATATGCGCGTCGGACTCCCCTCTCCCGTCCCTTCGCCTTTTGATTCAGAAGAACTGGTGCCACTTTACCTCTCCGACGCGCCGAATTCACCCGCAATTGGCCTTCTCCGCCCTCAAATCGTCAGTCTGTTGTACGAAGAGACTGAACGCAGTCAATCTCTCGGATTGCCACCGATGTGGGGTGACATCATCGCCATCCCAGGTCTACGCTCAAAAATCACCTTTCACGCGACTCTGGACACCCCTGCGAAACGGACGGCGGCGATGAAAGAGCTGTGCGAGCGCTGGCGTGATACCGGTCTGTTTCCTGATATGATTGGGCCGAAAAAATGGCGTGCGGAGATGTACCCCGTGTATCGCGATCCCTTTGGCATTCACGACTATCCGCACCATGGCGCCGACGACGCGAACTTGAATTTCGCGTTCGAAATGGAACGTGCTGCGTGCGCGCTGTTTGGGGTTATCACCTACGGGGTGCACTTGAGCACGTATCAGGAGGAAATCAGTGCTATGGGCGACAAGACTCTTCGGCTTTGGATTCCGACGCGGGCCAGTACTAAGTCAAAGTCAGTCTATTTTCATCTCTTCGGCTTGCAACGAAACATGATTTGATCCTCAGATGGCCCGGATATCTCGACAATACTGTCGCGGGGGGCATTCCTAGCGGAATGCCAATCTTTGAGGCGTTGGTCAAGGAGTGCATGGAGGAAGCCAGTCTCGGCGAAGACCTCGTTAAATCCCATGTTCGCGCTGTTGGCTGCATCAGTTATTTCTACAGGTACTGGCTCGTACTTTCCTGCCAGGCGAATCTGACTCTTCCCGTCCAGAACCCCTGAAGGCTGGCTTCAACCTGAGGTCGAGTGAGTGACGATGATTATCATTGTCTGTTTTGAACTCTCGGCTCATCGGACCCGACACAAGGTACGTATACGACATGGTAATACCCCCCGGGGCCGATCCGACCCCATTCGAACCCAAACCTCTTGACGGAGAAGTCGAGCGCTTTGATGTAAGTGTTCCCAGTATCCTCCTTCGTCCGGCATTCCACTCATTTTATTCTACCAACCTCGACAATCTAGTTCATGGATAAATCCCAAGTCGAAATCGCCATGCGTGCCGGCCGATTCAAAGCAAACTGCGCTGTCGGTGAGTTCGCCCACTCATCATTCACCCTGCTAGATCTCACTCTTAAATTCCACCCTTAGTCCTTATAGACCTCTTCCTCCGCCTGGGATACATCACGCCCGACAACGAGCCCGACTTCATGAAAATTGTGACTGCGATGCATACGACGTTTGATTACGAGCGGTGGTGAAGACAGTTGATCGCGCTTATGATAGAATCGTCATTCCACGGGATTTGGTTTGGCGCTTAGAAGGAAGGGAAGGAGGCACGAGGAGACTAGATGTGAATGAATGAATGAATGCGCCTATGTATCTACTTGTATCTTGCACCATCAAATTGCAAAGGGTTTGTTGCCGTTACATTGTTTACAGCTTTCTGTGTGGAACAAGAACACATCTTACAAGCACTTACCCAGTATGCTATTACTTAGACTTCATGCGCAGATTTTCGAAGCTCGACTTGTACATATTCTTAAACACAAAACGGTTAATTCCGATATACAATCACAACCTGATACCGAACAAAATTCCGTGCGTTACTTAGTTATAGTTTTTTCCCCCGTTTTTTTCCCCCAAAAAATCAACCAAAGATTCAGACGAAGGAAAATGATCTCCCGGCTCTACCACCTTCCGTACTCTTGCGATTGTTTGCAGACCAGCTCTTGACTCAAGGCTGGAACTCACACGCGAGCGAGGTAATGGATATGTTACTATCACAGGAACGAACGATCAGCATTTGAGAGCAGAGTTAGTGCAATGATGCTTACAAGATTCCAGTCAAGGCAACGAAATCTCCGCGCGGGGCATCCGTGATGCCAGTTCCGGTGCAGCCAGCATTACTGCAACCAACGTCAATTTTATCACGAGTATAGAAATTGAGATTGAACGAGAAAAATCGCACATGAAGAGGTTGCAGCTGAGATCAGTAGCGACGAAAAAGCTTTCGGCCATGTCGTTGAAGAAGGTGTCACGGAGGGTGAGGTCGACGCAGAAAAAGAACCCTTGGCCGAAGGTGCCGGGGTCGTACGCTGTGCCAGAGGGGAAGGGCTTGTTCTGCAGTGGAACAATTTTGGTCAGAGCGCATGAAAGGGTGGGAGATCGTGGTGAACCGACCCAAAGGATAATTTGGTTGGAGAACAGCTCGGGAGTCGGAGCCACGACGTTGGGACTGATTGGTGCGGGGACGATCTTGAGGAGACCAGCGGCAAGCGCCTCCTCGCCGGTCCAGAGCTTGAGATCAGCGTCGGACGACGGTGGGGTCGGCGACGCCATCGCGGACATGGCGGCGAGGACGAGGAAAGCGATCTTTGCGATGAACATTGCTGTTTCTGAACTTGTGGGATTGAGGCGAGGGCTGTCGAGTGCAACTCTGCTGGGAGGAACCGGTTCTCCTCAGTCCTTTTATCCCTCTCTCAGTCCGTGCGAGGAGGAGCAAGGAGAGTATGTCGGAGAAACTCGACGAATCACAGACGAGAGGGGCAAAACTGACCGCACAGTGAGGATACCAGCAAGCACATGAAGATGGGAAGCTGTTGTTTGGATGAGAGTGAATGACGGGAGAAGCTACTAATTGAATGGGACGAACAGCTCATTGGTTGCAGCTCCTGAGTTATCTGGACAGAAACCTAGCGGCCGTTGAGGTAGAAGTTGAGAATATATGTCCAAGACGGACGGATCGTTGATTGTCCCTGTTCTGTAAAAGCTTCTATACGCAGTTTTGCTGTCGTTTTTGCTCAATGGAAAGGAATATAACAAGGACCAGCTGAGTTCAGAGTGAGGGGGTAGGAGGTTTTAGCGTTGTTGTCAATATGGTCAACAAATCTACGCCAGTGACGATACCTACATTGAAAGCCGCGACCCGCGATAGCGATCAACAGAAAACAACAGAAGCCAGGGGCAGGTCCAAGTTGTCATCAAACATGGATCGTCACAGGTTCAAGTTCGGATGCAGTACTGCAGTGATACCACCCAGCAGGTCGCGAGACCTGAACACGGCGGTAATATAGAACGAGTATCCTGGCTTTTCTGCAGATCTGTATATATATATTCTCTGTCAGAGTCCTTGGAGGCCGGAAGCAGCAGGTAAAAACTCAATAAGTAAACGGAGAGGCAGCTCACTTGGTTCCAATTGAACGATCCGGTTTGATAACCAGATAAAAATGCTCTATTCAAAGACATGGGTAGAATCTGCCAGTGCACTAATGAGTTTGGATATTACGCGTCGCGGTTGCGGAGAACTCACCTGAAATAATGCCTCTTCGCTTACCCGCAATAAAGTCATCGACGCGGAACCATAGATCATCCCCGCTCCAAGCACCCCTTTCCCAATCGTCGTAGAATCGTGGTATCGTGACCAAAACAACGCGCGGGTCAGCATTGGTCTTCAACGTACTCCTCGCAAACGCATCCATCCGCGGCTTCGAAACCGACGGAGAGTTAATCTGCCATAGTATGACCACCGCCAGTAGGTTCGGACATTCAGTGAGGACCTGATGTAGAACGCCCCTTGCGATGTTTTCCGTGAAACAGAGATGCGTGAGCATCGGAAGCGTCGCGAGATGGGACCACATGTCCCAGGTTTCGTGCGACATGGCCGGACTTGCTTGACAGAGGGTGAGATGGCTCACGCAGGAGAACAGCGGCTCTGTAAGGTCGGCATCACAGCCGGAATCGCGCGTGAATTGCACAATGAGCCGCTTTGGATGCATCCCAGTGGGAATTCGGCGGAGGCTGGAGTTGGAGGTGTAGGAGGTGTATTTTTTGATGACGAGCTCGAAGATATTCGGGTTGAGCAGGAGAATTTCGGAGAGTGTCTCCCATGCACTTGCGGTGGTCCAGTGGGTGTAGGAAACAGTGACGAGAGCGTGTTTGACTGCGTGACCCAAAAAGCCGGGTGGCTTCGACTTAAGCGCGTGCGCGAGAGGTTCAACAATTTGAAGTTTGTCGAGGCGAAGGACTCTGTAGACCAGTGGCTCGAGCCTGAGGATCTGATCAACGACGCTCCATTCCTCACACCCAAGATACCACTGGCGACGTACCAGCGGTGAACACGTCGACAGACCAGCAATAGGGTCGGAATCCTCGAAGGGTCGCCGAACGCTGCGAATTCCAGAATTTCGCGCTCAAGCTCGGGGGGGAAGGTGGGCTCTTTGAGATTTCCTCCGCTCATGGACGCGGACGGCAACCTGTTGCGGGTTGCCGAAATCGTCAAGCGATCATTAGCAACCTAATCAACACGGGGAAAACACGTGTCGTTATTACGCGTGTACCTTGAACAAATAAGACCACATCGAGCGCGATGTATATAATATACTCCCTTACTTACGATACATAGTTGGGAAATATTCTGCACCCGAGTGATTGTGGTACAGCGAACGATTTCGACACCAAAAGAAAGAAGAAGGCAAAAATCGTAGATACTCCTAGTATAGTATCAGTGGCAGATACGAACGCGACTCTTGATCAAGTCCACTTCGCCTACAAATGCGAGACAGGTGTTTCAGTAGCATTCAAAAAAATTAGGCTTTGATAGTTCTTACTTACCCACTTCACACGCAATCTCCTCCTCAACCGTCCCATTCTGTAATACCGTATAATTACGTTCAATTCGGATGTCCCGCGTCACGCACCCCCTTGTCGATCCGAATTTCGCGTTTTGGTCCCGCGTCACGACGGCCGATGTCGAACGTCTTGGGCGTCACGGTGAGCAAAAAAGGGTCCAAATCGTGCAAAAAAGAGAAGATTTTGCGGTTTAGAAACTGTTTTCGTCCGAATTTTGCGCTTGGTCACGCAAAAAATTTCTTCCTGTCGACTTGTCGAATCGGTTTCGGGGGGTCACGCGTCACACCCCCTGTCGAATTGAACGAAATTATACGGTACGCGCCATCGATATAAAAAATCGTGAGTTTCGAACCAGAAGTATGCGAGGCTACCGTTGATGGCTATGAAGCCGCGTAGCAAATCAATGGTCTGTTCGAGTTCGAGGAAAACTGTGTCATGTTCGCTGCCAGCCTCGAACGTTGACTGCAAAGGGTCTCGCCACAAACGGACCCGGAGATATTCCAGGGAGGGTTGAAGTAAAAGGTTTTGAACAGTGTGCATGATTTCTGGATCCTGTATGACAAAGATAAGTTACAACCAAAAAAGATAGAAACCGAGTCGCACCAGATGAGGTCTTGAGTTTACAGGCGGGTATGGAAATTCGACGTCAAGATCCTTGAGTAGAGGGAAAGTTTTGAGTAGCTCCGGAAAATCCAACATCTTCAAGAACAGGTAAGATGCTGTGAAAGAGATGACGTTCGGCACATTGAACGTATAAAGTTGCTTGTCAAACATATTATGCGTAGTGACGCGCCGGAGTGTTGGTCGAGCGAGGAGAACCGCCAACATGGCGAGCGGCCCATCATACTCTTTGATCACGGGCAACGTAGACTCTGGAATCGGCTCGAAAGAGCAACGATCCGCCTGCCACCAGCGTCCTTCCATTCTGAAGATCTCGACACCGGGAAATTTAGGTAGAATGGCGAGCACGGCGGATACATTGGCCGGGGACCATGTTACGCCAACGCGCAGTGTGTGTAATGTGAGACTCCTAACGCTCGAGAGGACGGGGAAAGTGAGTGCTAGGTCGGGAAATAGCCGGCCAGCGAATGCCAGATGTAGCTCAGCTATTTGGTCCAAGCGAAGGAGCTGCAGCCAAGGATGGTGCATTGGTGGATTGGCGAACCGTGTGCGTGCATATTTGAATTGAAACCGCTTGACGTGAGGCAGACGCAGGTTTGGAGACAAATCGCTGGGTTCGATGGTAGTGCGGCCAAACACGACGTCCAGATGTGAGAGTGAAGGCAATCGACACAGATTCTCCAATCCTGTCTTCGTGAAGTGGACAATATAGGCATGAAGATCAGAGAGCCCGACAAAAAGGGGTAATCTTTCGAAGACAGTATCCAGCAGCGCTGTGGGGGACTCAGTTTCCATGAGGTCTTTTCGTGGACCACTATCCGAGTCTTCGCGCAAAGGTTTGAGCGTGCAGGATCGCACATAGGGTGCGATCTCTGGCGAAAACCAAAAGGCGAGACGCTCCAGCTCGCGGTCTCGCTCGTCTCGGGTAAGGAGAATGGGTTCTAGCATTGCATCTGATCGCCAGCGCACGTTGTCGTTGTTCGCAGGCAGACATGGCACGGCATACGGACGGAATGTGCAGTGAGCGAAAAGTAGAGGCCGTGATATGCGGGATAGATTGTGATGAGTGAGAGCGACGCTTTGAAGAGCTGCATTTGGTAAGTCATGCAGAATCTCGAGCCATAATTCGTCAGGGACTTGGGTGCAGACGCTGCTCATGGTGGGAGTCAAGAGGAAGTATCCGGGTTACCGGGTAGGCTGTGTTTGACGCAATTTTGATTGCCTGTGTTCGGCCATCATGATTTACGTATTCATTTGCCGTTTGATCTCGACCTTGTCCACTTCCACCGCCTGCTCTGACGAACTGCGTGGTACTCGCTACACTGAGAGCTCAAAGTGCTCATTTCTATCAAGCTCAGCAGGGTGCCAATAATAGCTCTTTATCGCCCACCCTTTCTGTCCCAATCCACCTGCGCTGAGCCCTCCGACTGGCAACTGACTGGAGTACCACGCGTCGTCGTAGTTTACGCTCATTAGGATCGCCGACAAGGTCAACACCCGAGATATAAAGGACGCGAATTTGTCGAATTGTTGATGCTTCTCCGGCGAAGAATACGGCCAGCATGACGAATGGATCGGTGCGCAATTGGATAACATTCGGTTTGGGAATAAAAATACAGGGCTAATTTACAGTACTGCGGTGCGTTTCAATTCGACAGACTTTGTGGTATAGTGGATAATTTAAAAATAAATATTTCAATAGCGAGAGCCATTGGCACCGCAGTAGCAGGGTCCAGGCGGACAGATGCAGTATCTGCAGATGAGTCAATTCCACCAGTCAAATGCGCGAAGATTAATGGTCTGCTTACAAGCTTGGATCCCAGACCTGGCCGGATGCGTGTGGTTGGTTATAACCCTGAGGTTCCGGCTGCGAAAACGTGCCAGGCATGCCTTCTGAGAACGGAGGAAATATCGATCCCGTGTCTACTGGATAAAATCCAGCGTGTGGCTGCGGACGCGTAGCAATGGGAGTTGGGTCTGGATCAACGACGGGCGTGTGCAGGTCCGGCGAGGACGTAGCAAACGCGGGGACGGGTATCAATGGCGTCGTGAGACGGGGTATCGGAGTACGAGGCGCATCGACCTCTGAGGCAGCTCTGGCTCTGCCATATCTCCGGGTTTCCGAGACGGAAGACACGGAGTGCGAGCGATCTCGCCGCTGATAGGGGTATCGTGGTGCGGAGGACGGGGGTGGGATCGTGAAGCGTCGAGAGGGTCTCGAGGGCAAGGTATTTTGCTGATTTTCAAAGGTGAAAGGCAACCCCGCTGACGGTGGAGTTATTGGGAGCGATGCCCAACCGGAGCTCGAGGGGCCTTCGCGAGGTAACATCTCTAGATCCTGCGCGGGGGTGCCTGGTAATGAGACAGGATAATCCTCTGGGACAGCGTGATATTCGCATTTCAAGCCCTTCAGAGTGCACCGTGTGCAGGGTTTGTAGTCTTCAGACACGCACTACCGAAAAAAAAAAATGTAAGCTGCTTTCCGAGTTTAAATTTTCAGTACGCTTGCCTTGACTTTGCGACGCCGGCAATTGAAACAAGCTAAGAAGGCTCTTCGGCGTTTCGTGAACAAACTGAAGACGTTGGATTCGGGGGCAGAGGAATCAGACATTTGAGCGATCGGCTTCGATCCAAAGTTCTCATCTCGTGCGTGTTTTATACATACTACTTGCAGACCCAGAATAACGTCGATGCATGCGCACCGCTTTGAAACCGCGCGTTTCAATCGATCTTTTGAACTGTTTAGATGATAAGGCAGCTGATCAGCACCGCGCTATACCTTTCCTTGCGACGTTCACGTTGGTCACAAGTACTTACAACCTGCAAGGTCTCTTTAATGACAGAAATTCTCCTATGGATAATGCGAGTCTCTGGCTCCTGTACGCGGAATCGAGTTCCATGAACACCACTGGCAGCTGCAGCTCCCTGAACAGAACTGGTCGCGTAAGTTGTGGTAGCTCTTGACAACCCGTATTGCCACTTTCACACACCTCGCGGTACCATCATCAATCTCAAAAACGCGGCCGTCTCCAAGCTGTCTTCGGACAATCAGCTCCTTTCAGCGCACGTAAGCGTTAGTATGTACCAAAGTCAAGCGACCGTCTCGTCTTCCCCTAGGCACATTGGCGATATCCCGTACCATCTGAATTCCATTTGTAGATCTTACAGCTCAACCATTCAAGCTGTGAATCTGATTTGATGCCGAAGAAGAGGCGGCCAGAAGGAATGAAGTTGTCCTGTAGGGAAGGCGTCGACCCTGTGTACAGACGACTTGATGCAAATCGGAGGCGCGCAGGTGACCCCCACGAGTGATGAATAATAAAAGAAGGCAGTGCGTTTCTATCATTGTTTAGGTTTTGGCAGGTCCGAGTCCCGACCGCCGTTGCTCGCTGTCAATGTATTCGCATCATACATCTTGCACCCACCAGAATGTGCGATTAATGATCATAGAGGATCGTACGGTGATGATGAAAAAGCTGAGGAGGAAGTCTTGACTGGCAGCCCTTCATTATTTCAGAGCACCCATCTTTTGAATTTTTTCTTTCGGCGATCTCGGAAGTTAAATTTGTTCATTACTTATTCTGGGCCTTCGATTGTCTTCAACTCGAGAGAGGTTATTCTTACTCTGCAAATATCCTTCCCGCCAATGCTTGATCTTGTGGTCTGGACAGCGCTACTGCCTTGAAACAGGATGGATGGGTGCATCTTGATGCGCTTGACAACGGGGCGAAGGCAACCTGCAACAACGACCTGATGCGCCTCCGGGAGTCCAAACACAACCAATGATGCCCCGGTTTCAGATGCGATGCGAGTTACAAAGCAGTAGGGGAAATGCATTGCCGATCTTGAATCTCATACAAGTTGGACTCGGATGCCTGAGTTCCGTTCTACGGCGAATATTCTCCAAGATTCGGGCCAAGTGCTGTGTTAAATATCTCAACGAAACAATGAACGGACAGCTTACTCACCAGAATCCTCAGCTCGCCCTCTCTCAGCGGCTCGGCGTGGACGGGCAACTATGATTCCATGAATCTGCGAACACAGTGACGGCATGAGTCTCGACTGATTTCGTATCGAAGATCGACCACGGAACTGATCACATTTAGCCGGAACAACGCGGCATGTTGAACATCGCACGTTGGTCGATTTGAAGATTGAATTGAGGTTGCTCTAGCTATATAGCGATGGGGGATACAAACAGGAATACCTAACAATTCGTTTGTCCCGCAGTCGCATCTAATTCATTGATGCCCTCAATTTACTTGAAATTTCTGTTCGAAAATCGCCCGAGCAGCTTCCAACACATTATACCCCATCACGTACTTCTGCAGCTCGAAATCTACAGTTCTAGTTCAGTTCTCTGAGCACGAGTTACAACATATCACGCACCTCTTAAATATTTCCCCCGCTCCGCAGGCACGATCATCTGGTCATGCGATTCCCGAGCAATACGTTCGGTGCGTTCCTTACGCAGTGCTTGATATACTTTCAGCCGTTCTGGAATATCTCCACGTGTGGTTCCGAGAGGTAGGAGGACGCCGAGTGCAGCGGCGTCTTCCATTGCTTGGGCGGCGCCTTGGCCGAGTGCTGTTGGCGAGAAAGTTGAGATATATTCGAGATGCGAGAAAACAAGACATCGTACTCGGTAGCGTTGCATGCGCCGCATCACCCAGCAGAGCCGCATGCCCATTCACCCACGTCGGAAGCTCCGGCATATAGCGCAACTGCCACCGAGGAAGCTTTTCAGGCAACATTGTTAGCAGTTTCGCAAAGTGTGGTGGGTAAGCGGAGAATTTCGACAGCAGGTCGGCGCGGGTCATGATTGGGTTCCATCCTGTTTTTGTGTTACGCACGACTATGAGCTGCGATAATCAAACATCAATGAGAGTAGGGATGTAACCTGGCTCGTCTTGGTTCGGATCGTTGAGTATCGCGATGAAGTTGAGTAAGGTCCCACTACGGCATGGGTACAGAAACAGCCAGCGGTATTCGTCAGGTGGAGCCCCGAAAGTCATAACACTACGCGGACCGCTGACGCCTTCGCGGACCCATGACAGTTCCGGCTCAGCGTCCAATTTCGCGACGTCCATGAGAGTACGACAATTCGTTAGACCTGTGCGTAGAGACGATTGTCTGTAACCAAGGATGTGAGTACGTATGGTTGACTATAAACTCGTCATTCGTTGATCAGTGGAAATTATTTCAGATCTCACCGAAATCCCATCCGCGCCTAAAACGAGATCACTCTGAATCACCCGCCCGTCACTGAGCTTGAGGAACCCTTCTTGAGTGTTACAATCGACGACTTGACTCGCGAGATGCATGACAGCAGGCGGTCCTTCACCAGGCCCCGTCGCCAGTCGTTCTAGCTCTCCGTGCAGATCGCTTCGCACGCACATGATAGCCTGGATATTTTTAACCTCATCTATCGCGAGTGTTGAAATGAAATGACGCTCAAGACGCACCACCTTTCCATCGATCTCGATCCACGGCGCAGTCATCCGGGTTTTTGCGTCTCCAAGGGCATTGAAAGTCTCTATCTGTTCGGTTGGTAGCGAATGGACGAATGAATTCGGCGACGAATGAAAAGAAAGTGAGAAACGACAAACCCCAACAAAATCAACGCTCCGCAAGTTATCCTTGTTGTATCCCAGATGCTCGAGCACGAGTTGAGCATTGCGTGGCACGACGATTGCGGCGCCAATCTCCACTTTTACTTCCGCGGATTCGAAAATCTTGAGGACAATATTATCACGCGATAACAAGTAAGTAGCAAACAACATTCTCACCTGAACACGGTGTCCATTTCGTCGTAACGCGGTTGCCACAGCGAGTCCAGCAATCCCAGCGCCCACGACAGAAACGTTCAGAGGTGTGCTCGGAGCGTTGGTCGTCATCGTCGATATGAAGGGATTTCGACACACAGGTCTGCAATCATTTATACAGCAGGAATGAGTTTGTCCTTTTATCCTTTTTCGTGATGGAGCTGACGCTCCGGCTAAATGACGGGTAAATCTTTGGCAATAGCAGCCTCAGGATTGGCAGCCGACAGGCATACTTCGATTGCGAGAAGGTGGGTGAGTGGCGGGACGTCTTGATTATCACGTCGAGTAGTCTTCGTCGGTAGAACGAAAACTTCGATGCGCACCGAGCCTGGGAAGGTTCAAGCAACTCGAATGTAAGCGGCCTTGAAAGTTCAAAGACGTGCCACCACTAGTCATTAAAGCGGAGTCCGCTTGATGGTCCAGGGTAAATTCTGAATGTTCTACATTGCAACTTGAACCGAACCTTGCAAACTACCCCGGGCCAGAGGCCGCCTCTCAGTATAATTCTTCCGGCTTCAAGTTCCGCCGGTGTTCAGACGTCCAGGTTTAGCCCTCAGCATCGTCCTCGACAGAGTCGGAAGATAGAGAGAATATGAGAGGTTAGCCGATGAGCGGGGACCCAGCGCTGAGCGCGTGAGGCCGGCGGCGAGCTGTTGAGGTGGTGGTTGCGGGAGAAGCGTCGATGTCACACATGTCACAGCGAGGGTTCAAGATCATGCCGAGACGCCGATCCGTAAACTGGCTGTTCAGACTGTGGACCGCGCGACTGCACTCCCATAGTCGTTCATCAGTTCTCGGTTTTTTACTAGATCTTTCACTTCCTAGCCTTCAAGTTGCACATTTTACAAACCATGCCCAATTCACCCAGCCTATTTGCGGAAAGCAAACAAAAACCCATCGAACCCCTTCTCCCCGACGGTATGAATCGTCGTGCCCTCCACCTCGGCATCATCCTTGATATATCTCAACAGCTCACGAGTACCTTCGACGCTGGCTTCGTGGTTGTCGGGGTCGGCGAGGCGGCCTTTCCTGCCGACGTTATCGACGATCTGCGAAACGAGTTCGAAATTAATTCAAGCACTGGAATCAGAGGCAAAACGAGAGAAATGCGAGACGAGCAACGCAGGAAGAAAGATAGAACGCACGATAACGCCACCCCTCTTTACAAGTCTCTTCGCCTCGATAAAGTAATTGGTGTTGTTCTGTTTATCTGCGTCGATGAAGGCGAGATCGAAGGGTTGTGTGGGATGGAGGGATTTCATCGATTGGTGCGCGGGCCCGACGATGACTTTGATCTTGGAAGAGAGACCGGCGTGGGCAACATTTTCTTGAATTGCCTAGGAGACGCAATGAATACTATGGAAAGTAGACAATGCAACAAATGAGGAATTGATTCACCTGAGCATGCACAGGTTCGAGCTCGAGAGCGACGAGTTCCCCGTCGTCTGGAAGAGCGCGCGCCATCCAAATCGCCGAGTATCTATCAATAAACGCGATCAGCTATGACCTTCGAAATCGGCACTAGCGAGCCCAAAGCGAGACGCTTACCCTCCCAAACTACCGACCTCTAACACCCGCTTCGCTCCAATAGACAACAGCAATAGGTGAAGAAACTTGCCCTGTGCGGGGCTCACGGCGATTTCGTAGTCGATGCCTTTATCTTTGGTGTTCTGCTGCACGGATTCGAGGATAGGGTCGGGCTTGATGAGGTGGGAATTGTGGTAGTGGTCGGAACGGGTGAAGAGGGATTCGACGTCGGGGGTGATGGGGGTGTGGGACATGGTTGGTTGATTGAGAGGTGAGATTCGAGAGGGAGAGGTGGGCCCAGTCTGAAGGAGTGAAGATGAAAAGCATCGAATTTATATGTTCAATGGACTGACTCGAAATTTGGAGCTACGAATGCGCAGCGGGTTATCTGATAACGAATCCTTGACCACATGGTATGACTGCGAGGGTGCAAAAGCGCCACTGACATTTGTTGAACTGAGAGATGTGATTTCGTGCAAGTATAGCTTCCCATCGGAAGCGATCGAGTTCATTTTGCGAATTCTGAAGATTTAGAGTTGTAATTTCGCCACTAGAAGGGAAGGAACTGCCGTTATGTAACTCCTCAAATCTTGAAGCAAGGAAGAAACATAATGACCAATTCAATCGCGATGTAATCCGGAAAAGCGACGGAATGGCGGTAAATTGGAGAGCCAGTGCTGCGGTCAACTCCAACTTTAGCACTCAAGACTCACGCAGGTTTCATTCAACCCGACTGATCGCGAGGACGACTTGACTCGATTGTATCGAAAATGGCTTTGTCGGGATTGAATAGAGATACCGTTGGAGCTCGGAGGGCGACGCGTTCGCCGGCATCGTTGTCCGTTTATCCGTTGTGGCATACTCAATGGAGGCCTCAGAGGCTTCGAACAACGGACAGATTGAAGAATGGAATTCTGTTTGGAGAATTCCGTTCAAGAAGCCGTTCTGCAGGTTCAGCTCGAGGAAGATCCAAAGAAGAATCAAGACTCGGATTAGGGTCGATTCTTGGCAGAGTCGCCACTCGGACTCTGAATGACTGAATCCGAGTCTGTGGTTGGTTCGAGAATACAGTGCCAGTGTACTTTATTTCGGCCACAGAGAAATAAGGTGGACGTTTAGACACGGAGGCACACCAACTCGAAGGCAGATCCAACGGCGTCAAGGTGAAGGGAAAGAGAGGAAGCGTGACAAAGCGTCACGCTCACGCTGTGTGAGTGAACGTTATCCGGAACTTTCCGCCGGGGATCAGCGGCCTTTTGACTTGTCTTCAACCATCATGGGCCACACCCTCTCCTCCCTCCGCTTCCTCCTCTTCCGAGCCCTCCCAGACCACCTCTTCGCCACCCTCCCCACCCCAAACCCCTCAACACAGCTCTCCAATTGCACATACCTCATCACCGGAAGCAACACTGGCATCGGCTACGCCGCCGCCGTCCACCTTGCGCGCCTCGCACCCGCGCGCATCGTACTCGCTGTCCGTGATCTCCCCAAGGGCGAAGCCGCCAAGACGAGGCTGGTTGAAGAGACGGGGTTCACGGGGCGGGTCGACGTGTGGGAGCTGGATATGTCGGATTTTACTAGCGTGGTGCGGTTTGCGGCGAGGGTGAAGGACGGGGTATAGTCTGTAGAGAGGCTCGATGGGGCGCTGCTGAATGCCGGGGTGAACACGCAGAAGTGGGATGTCATGACCCATGGGTGGGAGAAAATGTGAGTATCACATGTTTCAATGTTTTTTTTTCGACAGCGCTGAAGTGTTGTATATCGAGGCTCCAAGTGCGTACCCCACTGCCTCATGTACTCCAGCGTGCAAAGGGGAAAGATGCTCGATGTTTCAGGTTTTGCGTAACCTCCTCAATATTTGCCACGCGTGTAGTCCTCAAAAGTTCTCACGTTGTTGTTTCTTCTGTGCCCTCGAATTGTCCCTCGACCTTCGAAACTCTGCATCATCTTTTGCGCAGTTGACGACGTCTTCTTCTGTCACTGGTGCTCAGCCAAGATCTGTCAATGACTTGATCCTTCCGTGGCAGATAATTAAAACTCTCGGCCGCCCAGCGCGCCATGTCGGACGGACATTCAGAACAATTCCCAGCTCCCGAGTCTCAAGTGTACAGTTACAACGGAAAAGGAAACCCTCCGCCGAATTTGGGTCATTGTCAGAACTGGGCGGTTTTCTCCGTCACGGTCCGGAGTCGTTCCTCCATTCTGGATCTCGATTTGGGGATAATAACCGCCGATATCACGGTCTCGATCAAACGCGGCGTCTTAGTGTTTCGGACCTCCTTAACCCAAACCACCATGCCAGCCCTTCCTCCAGAGCTGCTCGACATCATCCTGGCCTCGGTCGATGGCCCTACCGCGCCCACCACCCTCAGATCATGCTCACTCGTAGCCCACAGCTTCGTCTGCCCTTCCCAACGCCTCCTCTTCCGTTTTCTCACTCTCCGGTCGAAAACCATCGCGGCGGTGTCCGCGAGGCTGGCTGCGCACCCGCATCTCGCGTCCCATGTCCGTGATTTACACGTCGATATACACCTCTGCAGTAAAATCTACGAAGAAGCATTGATGGCGACGTTTCGGCTTCTTAGTAAAGAGCATGTACAGCGTATAGCTATCTCCTCGTATAGCTGGCAGACATGGGTTTGGGATTCGTTTTCCGAGGATTTTCGGCACGCATTCGTTTCGTTGCTCAGGCTCCCATCTGTCCGCTGTCTTGCCCTGACGAGATGTCGTGGTGTACCGCTTGGGCTTATTCGGTATGCGCTGGCGTTCTACGAAGAAGTGGGTTTGCTCGTTGCGAGTGTAGATGCGAAGCAGTACTGCGATTTTACTGTACCCCCTTCTGCTATCGACCGTGGCTGTACGGACAACTCCTTGAAGCATCTTCTGCTCAATTATTCCCCTACGCAGACAGCTGCGCTTCACTCTTTGATCATGGGAGAAGGTTTTTCTCCACCGACGGATTTTCACGGTCTTCGTCGCTTGGAGCTAGCAGTGCCGACGCAGGGTTCCCTTGGCGGCTTAGAAAACGTAGCGACACGATATTCCGCGTCTCTTCAACATCTGGTGGTCAACTTTTGGCGTGCGTTTCGGTCTATTCTTCTGTCCACTCCGTGCGACTCATTGAGTCCCTATATTATTTTTCTTTAGAACGTCACGATCAGCCAGTCGTCCTCCCTGCTCTCCCCATGCTGAAATCACTCGCACTCAAAGCCTCCGTCGGACGTTTACGCATCCCCGAAGCCATTGTATCCACTATCATCAACCTCCCACCGCAGACACTGCCCAACCTCGAAGTCCTCCGCATCATCGTCGACGCAGAATACGACGCGAGTGGGAAGATCATAGATTCGAATCGACTTTGCGAAGTCGATATGGCGTTGACCGAGCTTGTGCAGGGGAAGCAGCTTCGGGAAATTAATTGGGGGATTTTCAGCAACGATGCTGTTGCGTTCGAGGAAAGGATCAGGAGGGTTTTGCCTCGCACTACTGCAGCTGCGACTGGGCGGCTGCTCTTTTCGTTTTCGACGTGGAGTTGGAAGAGTAAACATGATCCGATGGTTCATTTCTGCCTCTGAATAGAAATGAACATGGGATTTACCAGCCTAGACGGATCTTCCAGACTCCAAATTCGAATGGTTCAATCAAGTTGGGTCAACATCTTCAAGTCGGATGCTGCTCGGATCCAAGTATGTGGTCAGCGCAAATCTTACCCTTTCTCGTTTTGGCATTGTCGCGTCATATCGTTGGAAGTACAGAACGAATCCAGAAGATTTCAATTGGGTTTTTACAGTAAATTCAAGCAAGACTGCAAGTAGTATCTCAGTCTGTTCGATTATCCTGGGTTTCTGTCATCCCTCTTGACAATCCGCCGGACGAGCGCGCGCTCCATTTCCAGTTGCTATCACAACCGTCCGACCGGATTCCCTGCCTATGATGAATAAGCCAAATTTAGTCAATATTCATCATATATTAGCTGCGTCTTCGCTTACCATCGATCCGCTTCTCCTTCCCCTTTTCCCTTTCTCTTTCCCCTCTCCTCTCTCCTCACTTTGATCGAGATGCCCAAGTTCACCCTCACCCAAGAACACATCGCCTCCCTCTTCACGGGCTTCTCCTCCGGCGACGTCTCCGGTGTCGACCCCGAATTGAAATGGACTATCGGGTCAGAGACGAAGGATTCTGTTAGATTGACGGGGGTTTATGTGCGTTTCGTTCCCTCTCCTTCCTTTGTTTCTCCTTCGTCTCGTTAATTCGAATCCCATTTCTTTTTCTTTCTTTTTCGCCGTACTTCCGCAATAGAACCTCGCAACCTGGTCTAAGGAAGTTCGGGGGCCGCTCGTCAGTCGACTTCAAGGAGGAGTAGTTACGCCGACGGTGCAATGTGTTGATGTGCGTGTCCCCTACAATAGCTCCGCTCGCAGCCGACTTGTTCCATTGCTTATATACCCCTCCACTTATTACTCAGATCGTCGGAAACAAAGCCATCGTCGAGCTCGTCGGGACAGCTACCCAGCTCAACGGGAAGCCGTATAATAATCGGTGAGGCATTCTTTCTTCCGTTTCAAAGTTACAGAGCTCTGACTCACCCGGTACCAGCTACATCTGGATCCTCATCTTCTCAGAGGACACCGGGAAAGTCGTCGAGATTCGAGAATACCTCGATACGGCGCTGTGTCAGGAGGTCATGCAGAATAACAGCCCCGCAGCTTGAGCTCGTGTACGATTATTCCATTTTGTTGATGAAATCAAGTCACCTACCATACATTCTTCACCTCGAGCCAACGACCCCCGCGACCTGCGACGCAACCCGACACCAAACCTCCTTCATCTCCTCCCACACGCGTTTCTGTACCTCGATCCCGGCTTTGTCGAGGGTGAAATATGGACCTCTGAACGCATCCGCATCGTGATTACCATACAAGATAGAACTTCAAATCAGGTGAAGAGAAACTCACGGTCGAACCTGCGCGGCCATCACGAACGCACCAGGGGGCGTGGGGTTGAGTGCGGCGTATACGAGGTTGAGGGAGCCTTTCGCGCAGGACCAGGGGATGCGGCGGAATATTGCGCTAGAGATTGAGTGAGATCGTGTAGACGCAGGAGAGGAGAAAGCGACGCATACGGAATGTCGACTTCGCGGAGAAGGTCGGAGGAGCAGAAGCCTGGGTCGACGATGCTAACAAGTCACGGCGTATTGAGGCAAGTAGAATGAATCACAAAAAAAAAAAAAAGAAAAAGTGCACTTGACGACGATGCCTTTCGCCAGCGGGAGCTTCGATATCTCGCGCGCGGTGTAGAGACTGAAAAGCTTGGTGGTGGGGTAGTACATTCCGTCAATGACGCCGGTTTTGGGCTGTTTATTTAGTTCTTCCAAAATGTGAGGGGAGGATCTTTCCGGGAAGGATGTCAGGAACATGGCTGAGTTCGCGATGATTTAGTGTGCAGGGAGGAAAGGAGAAAGAACTACAGGCGGAGCCGGTGATAGTGAGATGCGGTGCGGCGTCTGGAAGTTTTGCGGTTTGATTCAAAAGAGGTAGTAAGAGGACGGCAAGCAGTCCAGTGGATAATGCGTTGACTTAACCGTTGACGTGCAAATGAGAATTTACAAATCACGAAAACAAACGAACGGATCGAACGAACGCACGCTTCAAGCATCACTCTCCCAGCCAAACAACGCTGCACACTTCTCTAAACGCTGACAAACCTCGAGAATCCGCCTCTCGTCGCAATTCGCCACCGAGAATCTGATCCACCGCTCCTCATTCTCATTCTCACCCTCCCCATCCTTCACAGGAGTGAAGAAATCTCGATCCTTCACAGGAGTGAAGAAATCTCGATCCTTCACAGGAGTGAAGAAATCCGCCGGCAACAAAACCACCCCCATCTCCTCCGCCAGCCTCCGACACACCTCCTTCGCGCCCTTCCCTTTCCCTCGCCCTCGGCGAAACGGATGCCTGACAAAGGCGAAATACCCGCCTATACTCCCAACCTTCCAACCACGCGGTAGATGCCTCTCGAAAAGCTCGCGCCGCTTAGCGAGATCGGCCGCGGTGTCGATGATCCCGAGGCGTAAGGCCGGGAGGAGGGGTGCGAGCGCAAGCTGTATCGGGCGGGGGGCGCAGATCTGCAAGCTGTCGAGGACGGTGAGGAGTGCGGAGTCAAGGAAGAGGGGGGAGGCGGCGACGAGGCCGAGGCGGTGGCCGGGGACGGCGTAGGATTTCGAGAAGGAGAAGAGGTGGATGAGGTGGGTGCGCCAGGGGGGGGTAGAGTTAGAGGTGGAGTTGGAGGTGGAGAAAAGGAAGTGCGGGGGGAGAGATGTGGTGATGATGAAGTCGCGGTAGGTTTCGTCGAGGATGAGGGCGATGTTGTGTGACTGAGCGAGATGGGAGAATGAAGCGATTATTTCGGGGGGGTAGGTCGCGCCAGTCTGAATACTGGGTCGGTGATTGAAGTGAATGGTCGGGACAATGAGACCTACCGGGTTGTTGGGCGTGACTAACGCGATTGCCTTAGTCTTGGAGGTAATCAATGCTTTACACTCAGACGGAGAAGGGACAAAGCCGTCCTCTGGCCGCGTTTGCAATGGGATCGTTGTGATATTGAGCATGCTTAAAGTCATTCTATCGGACCGTAAGCGCAGTTCAGTTCCAGTATTTTAACGAGATACATACTGAAGATTAAAATACCTCACTCAAAAGGTGAGACTTCAGGATGACCGTACAATTTCACATGTACTTACCACGGTACAGGCAAGATAACCTCATCCCCAGCATCAGCGAGCGCCATAATCGTTGCCACAAACGCGAGATTACATCCAGATGTCAAGGCCATATCGTCTGAAGTAACATCGATGTTCTCGCCGTATACCTTGCGCATTTCTTGCACCATTGCTTCCCGAAGGCTGAGTTCCCCTCGTGGCGGACAGTATCCAAAGCTGTCAGGCGAAGCAGAGGCAATAGCTAGGCCTTCTCGTAGAATTTGTTGCGGCGGCCTGTCGGGTACTCCTCTAATGATTTATAAATTAGGGAAAAATTGGAGATTGTGCCGAAGTCGTACTGCGCCATATCGAGGAGAGGACCATGGGAGAAATCGTACTTCTCTGCCCAGGCATAGGCTTCGGGGATGCTGAAACCCGGGTAAGACACATTTCAGAGCCTTCGAGAAAGATGTACGGTGGACTTATGGTGTTTAGGACGCCTCGAGAGAGTCTGAAAGGAAGTGACATGAGCGTGGAGGACGAAAGCCGGGTATCTCCGAAAGACTTGCAGCCCTGTAGCCGGCATGATCCGACACAGTTGATCCAGACAGAGCCAAACTCATCGTACAAATTTACAGAATAGGGACAATCAACAATCCATCCGTCTTAGTCATACCTATTCCCAACTTCTACTTCAGCGGCCGCAAAGGTTTCTGACCAGATTACTCCAGGAGCTGCAGCCAATGAAGTTGAACATGAACCAAACATGGACTGTTTGTTACGGCGCTTTGCGGCCGGCTTCCATGGCATGCTATTCTTGTCAAATTCTTGTTCTATTCATAACCTCTCCCGCCATTTAATTTCGTCTAGAGATTCGCTTTTCATCCTCGTATGCTCGCTGTTATCCTCACTGTGAAGTCAGCTGGGTCTTTGTTATATTCGTTCATTTCGGTCGGAACGGCAGCAAACTTGAAGTGGGTCCAGCACCTTTTTGCAGAACAGGGACTGTCTAATCAACAGTCCGTCCGTCGTAGATCGTAGACATATTCTGAACTTCTACCTCAACGGCCGCTGGGTTGCTGTCCAGATTACTCAGGAGCACGAACCAATGAATTGCCTCTTATATTCGATTCGTAGGTTCTCCCGCCATTCACTTTCGTTCGGAGAAAACTGATTCTCCTCGTGTGCTTGCTAGTATTTTCACTGTACGCTATGTTTAGGCCCTAACCTTTGCGATTCGTCGAGTTCCTCCGACAAATTCTCCATGTTCCTCCTCGCACGGAGTCAGGGAGGGATAAAAGGACTCAAGAAAATCGTTTCCTACGAGCAGAGTTGCACTCGACAGCCCTCGCCTCAAGCCTATCAGCTCAGAAACAGCAATGTTCTTCGCAAAGATCGCTTTCCTCGTCCTCGCTGCCGTGTCTACTATGGCGTCGCCGACCCCGCCCTCGTCCGACGCTGATGTCAAGGTCTACACCGGCAAGGAGGCGCTTGCCGCCGGTCTCCTGAAGATCGTCCCTGGACCTACCAGTCCCAGGGTCGGGGTTCCGACTCCCGAGTTGTTTTCCAACCAAATCATCCTTTGGGTCAGTTCACCACGATCTCCCAATCATCCATTCACTCTGTTGAGAATTGATATTTCTCCCCTCAATGGCAGAACCAGCCCTTCCCCTCTGGCACAGCGTACAACCCCGGAACCTTCGGCCAAGGGTTCTTCTTCTGCGTCGACCTCACCCTCCGCGACACCTTCTTCAACGATATGGCCGAGAGTTTTTTCGTCGCTACCGATCTCAGCTGCAACCTCTTCATGTGCGATTCGATTCTCTCATTCGATTCAAATGAAGATTCACATTGTTCTACAGTAATGCTGGCTGCACCGGCACTTCGATCACGGACGCCCCACGCGGAGATTTCATTGCCTTGACTGGAATCTTGTACGGGTCATTCCGCTAACTCTGCTCTCAAAAGCTGACCTTCGTGTCACAGTAACACGTCCATTACCTCGCTCGCGTGCGAGTTCCAGCCTTCTAGTTGAGTCATATCCTGGCCTGCGAACAATCGCAAGCGTACGCGAGGTGGTAGGCACAGCTAAAGGATCATTTTTCTTCTTCGTTGGAATGTTTCGGAAAAAACAGAAAAAATATATAACCAAGTAACGCACGGAATTTTGTTCAGGTATCAGTTTGTGGTTGTATGTAGGGATCGGTAACCGTTTTGTGTCAATGATGGCGACCAGGAAAATTAAGGAGGAGTTAGGCTTCTCGAAATTCAACACAAAAGCCTCTGGATCTCCGTACTACTGTAGTACACGCCATGGACGCAGCGCATGAAGTGCGAGGCGAGAAGAAACGCGCAGGCGAGCTGTACCCAGAAGGAGCACCGCACGGACCAGGTAATTGAGCCAAGAAACAGCCCATCCAGAATCGCGTCTGCGGCGGGCCGTAATTCGTCGAGAAATACAGCTTATCCATTCGCCGGGATTCATCGAGGTGCGCGAGACAATGCATCGACGGCGCCATTGAAGAGCACGAGGCCCAATGCATCAGAGAGAGAATACGAGTACGAGACCCATGGTGACGAAGGGCCGTGGAAAGAAATCGAGTAGTGTAGGATAGCTGGGGCATATCGCTGGCGAAGCGTCTCGAGAGAGAGCCATCCAATCAGACCTGCATTCCACCTCGACTGCCGACCACAGCGCAAGTAGTACACGAACAGCTTTGAGGACAGCGCCCCGCAGCTCCGGCTCGCTGACTGAAACCCACCAACCCCAACAAGCAGCCCTGCCAACCATACATCCATCCCACAAGCGGCACACCCAGGCACGCATCCCGGGCCATCCGCCCCGCCTTCCCTGCGAACCCAACGAACAGCGAGCTAATTCGCATCCACGGCAATCATCCCGCACCGGCTCTCCTCGCGTACTCCAGCCCCGACGAGCGAAGCCATGACGAGAGCAGGAGAAGCAGGGCTGCATGCCTAGGAGCGCATCCCGGGGTATCCGCTGGATGGAAAGTAACGGGGGCGTGGGCGGGCAGGGAAAGTAGGTTGTTGGGGGTGGGCACAGCCACCGCGGCAAGGAGGGCGGGATGGTGTGGATGGCGTCGAAGATGTAGGAAGAGAGGAAAGCAGGGTGAGAGGAAGAGGATGGGAGGAGAGGGGAGGGGAAGCGGGTTGATGAGGTAAGGATTCAATGGAGGTAGGAGATTATGCCTGTCGTATTCCTTCTACCCCACGCGCCGCAGCCAACGAGACGGCGATGCGGCGCACCCGCCGCCGCCCCTACGTCGCTCCTCGTTGCCTCGACGTACCCTACCCCCCTCTCCCACTCATGTCCGTCCGTCCGTCCATCCATCGCCCTCACTCGCCGCATCCCGTTAGCGCGGTTCTCCTAGAGACGCTATTTTCACGTGATCTTGAGCACAAGCGTGTTCTGGAAAGCCATATCGCGCCCTTCATGGCCGAGGTCCGGAGAGGCGGCATGTACGTCCCCACCGAAAGAGGAAGGTTCAGCGAAAGTCACAAATTGGATGGGAACGAAGGCGAGCACGACATCCCGAATGGACGCATCGACGAGGAGGCCACAATGGACGCAGTGCGCGAAGACTCGCGCCCGTCGATCTACCGATACACCGCCCTCACTCGTCGCATCCAGCTAGCGCGCGGTCCCCTCAGGACACCGCCGCGAGGTCGATGAGCATGGGGGTGGGTGTACAAAGAGAAGCCGCGCAGGGATGCAAATCTCCCTCAGGGCGACCACCCGACGGATGGGTCTCAGCTGCGTCATCCCGTCCGCCTCCACCCCAGCCTCCATCCCGCGCCTTGTCCCTCCCCCATCGACATCATGCACCGCACCTACCTTCGTGTACTTAGCTGTCGACCACGTTCCCCCCCATTCCCGCCCTTGTCCCTCCGCTTCCTCGACAGCCTCATCTCTATTTCCACCTTCTCCTCCGCCATACCGAACTGTCGGAAGGGTAGACGACGAGAGTGTCAAAACAGCCAGGCGAAGTGCAAGCAAAAGTTATGAAGTCGTAATGAGCACGAGGAGCGAGGGCTGCGGAAGTATCGGTACGTGAAGTATAGTGAGAGAAGAATGGGATGCACTAGCCGTGAAATAGCATGGAATGAGACTGACAATATGTAGATATTGATTTGTCGATCCAGCCAGACACAAACCATCTATCAATTTACTAGCATTATTCCCTGCTAGCGGCGCGGGGTAGCAAGAAGACTCACCTGCATAGACCAGAGCCCGGGGTTCTATCGTGCAGCGGGACTCAGCTTAGACTTCGGTGGTGCACACGATACATTGGTCTGTGCGCATGCAGAAACTTTAGGCAGTATTTTCACGAAAACGACTCATACATGGAGCATGTCGCGTATTAGCCATTAAAACAGATGTTCCGTAGTCGGCGTCAAGCTTGCAATGTATGGAGCTTGAAAAACGACTCCGAGTCGCGATCGGAGATTGAGAAAAATTTCTAGCGCTTCAAGGCCGGAGGATACTGAAGAGAGACCAGTTGAGGGAACCAGTTCATGACGTCCAAGGGCGAGTGGTATGTGGTTGGTGTATACTCGAGGCTCCCGGTCCCCGCCATCGTTGTCGTCGTCGTGCGAGAGCGTGCGAGTCAGCGTCAAAGTCACGCTGTCACGTCGTGACGAGTGTGTGACATCCTCGCCTTCCACCTTCATCAACACCCAACGAAAGCTCTATTCTCCAGGCAACGATCGATCCAACGGGAAAAAAATCGAGCTATTTGTAACTAACGCCGTCCTCAATTTCCAAAGAAACTCTCTCGAAACTCACCCCGAATCAAATGATTTCATACATGTCCCCGTAGTCCTATAGAAATTCAAGGAAACCGCATGACTCGACGCTTTTCGTCGAAGACCGTTTTTTCAATCCAAAAGTTCTTCTGAGTTCTCTCTCCCGGCAAAGCTGAAGCTATAGAGCGATTCATAGTCTCCGCTCACTCTCGAATCTCAGCCACGGTCTAGTACATGCCATCTTTCACAGCTTTAACGACAACACGACGCTTCAGACTCGGCTCGTGAAGGGCTCAGCTACTCAATTGGGAGCGTCTCCGACTGTAACCACTCTACAAACCAACACCAAGAATTTATCGATGACACGCACAATAAAGTATCAATAATAATCTAACGTCGGTTAGTACGATAGCACTCGCCTACCGAACAACTCCTTCATACCAGATGACGGTTGCAGATTCGGGATGTGGATATGTCAGTAAGCAAACTCGACTCCTGAATTCATACCGTGCCAATTAGTACTCAACGTGTAGCACCTAGCACCCACATCGCTCGCCGTCTCAACCTCAACCTCAACCCGCCAGAGGAATCAGAAGTCAATGCCTCTTCAATGTTGTTCCCCACTCCACCAATGGCAAACAAGGAAATATTTCAAAGCAAGCGAACAGTTTATCAAGTATCAAGAATTCTAATCAGACTACAGAGGCCTTTACTCTATTCAACCTTCAATCTATTCAACCTTCAATCTATTCAACCTCCACTTGGCCTCCTACTGCAATTACACTTCACTATTTACTTGCCCCATTCAAGGGAACTTGGGCGGGGTAAGCGACCCTAACGCTTGATTCCTTGCCTGTTGTGCCGCCGCTGCCGTATTCTCCGCCGCCTTCTCGAGCCGGTCAAATGGGTTGAACAATCCACTACCACTACCGCCGCCTCCGCCGCCGCCGTTCGCCGCAGACCCTCCGCCGTTATTTCCAGTACCATTGGCCGAAGCACCCGAACCCGAACCCACAGGGGGATCCTGCACAATGGGCGGAGTGGGAATCTTCGGAGTCAAAGTCGGCGGAATCTGCGGAGTCGGAATCGATAGCGGCGGGGTGGGAATTTTCGGAACATCCAATCCCTGCATCGGATTCGGCACATTCCCCTCCGCCGCAGCATTCGCAGCACGCAACCGATCCTGCACATTTCCGGCCCAATCGCTCACCCCATCCGCCGCCCCCTTAACCTGCTTCTCCCACGCCGCAACGCCCTTATCGAGCTCCTTCTGCACGTTCGCGGAAGCGTCGGCGATGTGGGTTTGGAACTGCCCGGCCGTGGCTTGGATGGTGTTGTTGAAGCCTTCGAAGGCGGTCGTGTAGAGGGAGGTGAGCGCGGTGAGGGAGTGCGCGAGGTTGCGCCTGGGGAGGTAAAATCAAAATTAAACGTAGGAGGAAAACAAAAACAAACCCGCAACTCACAGGAAAGGAATGCTGTTCAAAAAAAGACCGATTTTGGCGACGATGTTCTTCAGAATCATGAACAGACGCTGGATCTGGTACATCCCTGGCTTGTCGAGGACAGGCGGGATCATGAGCACGATGGTTGCAATCTTGTTCAAGGCATTGACGAGGGGAGTCAGATACTGTTCGAAAAAGCACACAGTAAGCAACCTGGACAAAACACGCAAACGAAACACACCTTATCCAAAGGCCTAAACTTCTCGAATATCTGTTCGGGCGTGGTCTGCAACGGAAACACAAAAATCCCCTCAACAATATCATATCCATGATCTACCATTCCTCCAATGCGCTTCAACAACGGCTTCACGGGTCTCTCGAGGAGGTCTTTGCCCATGAGGACCGTGAGGCACACGTCCACGGTCGTGTTCAAGGCGGAGGCGGTGATGGGCTTGGACCCGAGGAGGGCGAGGGTGTGGTTGATGGGGAAGGCGACGAGGGGAATGTTCGCGATGCGGACGAGGATGGGCGGGACACCCGGGATGGGGGTGCCGGTGGGTGGGAGCTGGAGGGGTGCTTGGGTCGGGGTCGACATGTTCTAATAGTAAAAGCGAGGAAGAATTCAAAAAGGCAAAGGGGATGAGTAGTCCACTTTACTGCTCACTTACCGTCGTTCGAGCGAGGCTTTTAAGGGCTTTCAAATTCTGGTTAGTGTGAGTGCATGGCGTTTTGACATTATCACGAGCTTTCGTTTCGTAGGTAGGCGTTCACGATAGCTGCATTTTTGACGAGGTGAACGGTGGGTTGGCATTATCACGAGCAAGTTGAGGTTTGCGTCAGTTCTAAAGGACGGCACACGATGTGGCTGTTGAACACAACATTCGAAATGCAAGACCCGTGCTCATATTGATATCTCTAAAATCATCCTGGTAGGAAGTCGACGTGTGAGCAGATAGTCATTGAACTTTTGCTGATACTCACCTACAGCTTTCTTGAATTTGGTACGCTCAGAGTTGGATCTATAACGAAGCTCAATTGCATACCAAGCTCTATTCAATGATCACTCAACGACTCGACGGGTGAGATGCAGAGCGGAGACTGTCGCCCCGGGAGCCTCGCTCGAGCCCCAGCCGTCTCAACGCCCGACTCGCTCGAGCCGCTCGAGCGGTGGCTTGAGCCCCTTAAACTCAAAATATTGCATTTGTAGTGAAGTAATACATATATTAAAGGCTCGAGCGGCTCGAGCTGACTACTCGCTCGAGCCAATATCCACTCGAGCCACTCACCCGCTTAAGCCACCGATTTGCTCGAGCCGACCAAGCGCTCAAGCCGCCCTCCCGTTTTGAGCTGCCTACTTGCTCGAACCAAACACCCACTTCAGTTGACACTGCGGCGTGGTTCCTGTACTTTGAACGAATGTGAAAATCAAATTAAAGAGAAGATATAACACTAACACGTTGTGAACGCCAACTTATCTCGGATAGCCTGCTGTCGGCGTCAGCTCAGTCGGAAAGACGCCGAATTTGAAGACCCTAACCCTGAGCTTGGTACGATGCCACCGCGATTGTGTAGCCGGCAGCATGAATAGGATTAGCATCAAGATCATATAAACTCCCTCAACGCACGGTGGCGCGTTCGTCGTTCTTGACGGGCGCCGTCGGACGGTGTGCGGGTTGTCGGAATGTGCTGGGGTAATACTGGGCTTGCCAGCGAATGGGTTTCAAATTTTCCAGCAGATCTCCGAGTGTATCCCACATTGAGTTTGAAGCCGGCAGGTGCAACTATGTGGGATTCGGTGGTGGTGGTGGCAAAGAAGAAGTGTGATATGTGACTGTGACACTGCGATCGCCATTCGAAGGAGTTGACAAGCATGGCCACACAATGCGCCTCTTGCCTTATACCACCACCACCACCACACATCTCCGGACTTTGCAATATCATCGCTTCGCCTTCTCCCGCCTGCGTCGAGTCCTCACCGCTATTCACATTGAATGCCCTCGCATGTCGTGTCGACGGACTCTCACTGTCAAAATCACACTCTCCTCCTGCTGCCACCACGACCGATGCACCAACAACGTCCACCACGTCTTTCTATCGCGGGAACTCAGGTAAGATACCTCGACATCTATTGTTAGAGCACTCCTTCACTCACCTATATCACAGCCGCTATTGAAATTCTGAGCATTGTACAATCACAATGGAGAGTCCAATCCCATATGACTGACTTGAGCGACGTGTCCTATTTGCCTTCGCACATACGAGTACGTGGCACCAGAAGCATTCTCTCTGCTGACGCATACGCTGGATGGACTAGCTAGCTCCGAGGGTCGACACATAGGTCACTTCCGTTACCGAATCCTTTCTGGTAGGTGGCAAAGTCGAGCACAGATTTCTTCATTGCTGATCTAGCTATTCTACAGTGGATCCATAGGTCAAGCTGTGAGGTTGCGCGGGTGGCTATTAGATCAGCGTTTCAGGTGTTTGACTCGAGCAGGTGAGTAGCTCGAGCCGGAGTTAGCTCGAGCGGGTGTGGAGCTCGAGCGGATGGTTGGCTCGAGCGGATTGTTGGCTCGAGCGGAGTTTTGGCTTGAGCGGATCGTTGGCTCGAGCAGATTGTTGGCTCGAGCTGGAGTTTGGCTCGAGGCAAAGTCCTGTAACGTAGTAGTGGGTATGTAAACACAATATTTTCATTGAAGTGGGCTCGAGCCACCGCTCGAGCGGCTCGAGTGAGCCGGGCGTTGAGACGCCTGGGGCTCGAGCGAGGCTGAGCTGACTTCATGCGGAGAGACGGGGGAATCAACAATCAGGCCAATCCATCCGCATCTCCGCGAACAGGGTCTTCACGCTCGGTAGAGCAGTAGTGGATTGGACTCCGGTGCTCCAATTTTCTACTCCAAGTTAGCTGAGCGGAAACACGAGTGGCAGAGAAAGGTCGCCTACCGTGCGCAGGACGACGGAGATCGAACAGAGCGAGGAAGACCACATCAACATCTTGGGGCTTTACTGGTTTAACCAAGGGGAGAGGCTGACAAAGAACCATATCCAAGCGTTGAACGAGCGAAAATATCACAGATTCGTTTTGGTATCTGGATTGTCCACGGTAAGTGGCTGAGTGGATCGATGCAAAACAACAAGCTAACACGCGCACTTACCCATCATCCATCTTTCGCTCTTCCCTCGCCGGAAACGGAGAGTCTAACAACGTGACTTCAATTTACGCTCCCTACTTCCTCCCAATGCATTGAACGCTGAACGCTCACCCGGCTTAGCAGACGAATAATTGACCCTCAACGTCCGCCCCCGAATCCTCAATCTCATTGCACTCTCTCCCTTGGCGTTCGCACCATTGGCACACGCATACGCCGACGTCGCACCAGCCAGCTCCGCATACCTGACATGCGCGAAGCCGCGCCCTTGGCGTTGCTCTGCTTCCCCAGACGTCTTATCCATCCCCGTCTTCTCCCCCTCCCCCGTCGAAATCGCACTCGCCACCCTGATACTCTCCACGACCCCAAACGGCTCAAACACCTCCCTAACCTCCGCAACGCCCGCCTTGTACGGGATGTTCCCCACGAAAAGCGACCTATTGGGCGGATTGTTTGGGATCTGTCGAGCATATTGGACGCGGAGGGGTCGTTCGGAGTGCGGGAGGGTGAGCGGGGTGTTGGGGTTGCTGCCGCGGTGGAGACAGCGCGCGGCGGTGGAGGGGGAGGTGAATGTGACGGAGCCATTGCCCAGTGGAGGCCGTTGTCACGTTTGGCTGCGTGTAAGATAAGAATATGAGGGAAATAATGATACAAGAGAAGACTCACCGAAATGGACGCGCTCAATTTCGCCGAATTGGCTGAAGAAGGATCGGATGTGGTCTTCGGTGGCTTGGAAATCGACGTTTCCTATGGAGATGGTGCGACTTGGGGTCCTCATCACTGATGATTTTCCTGGTATTACTGGTACCGTCGCATCACCTTCAGACTTGACGGTAGAGTCGAACCGCGTCGAAGACTCTGGTCGTAGGCCTCCGAGATATTTTCTATGAGGACGCGGCCGGGGTGCGGGCGACGAAGGTTCAAGTCGTAGATACCACTAAGTGGTTCTTTCGCTGTCACTGTCACGGTCGTTAGACTCAGCCCGAAACGGACGGCGGGACGAGATAGTCGGCTTGGAAGACGATTGGGAGCTAGAGAGGCGCCGGTGGGGAAGGTAGGTTGATGTGGGCTGACAGGTTTTTGCGTGCGGCGCTATCCGCGCTTGCCGTCGTACAAGGTCGCCGAACATCTCACGAATGTTCAATGACGTGGGTATGGCCTCTACGAGGCGGGAGCTTAACCTTTGGTAGATTGGCGATATTGAGTAAGTATATTAAGAAATACTGAGTAGATTGAGAATCAAATTTAGTGGCAAGGAAATTTGTTCTAGCTGGGGGACTGGTTTGACATGCCGAGTTCGGCAATCAAGAAAATCACGAATTTGTATAAGCTTTTCTTTGACCACCACGCGTGACGCCCACCCGGGCCATGGCTCGTACCGCCGTTGTACGGTGCAATCGGTTTTGCGTGCGCTGCGCAAGTCCTCGGTTCGGCCTGAAAGTATCCCTCCCTAGTCTCCAGATCTGGCGACGATCCCAAGTCGCAAATTCTCTCCGAATCAATTCAGATTTCTTGCACACATTGCTTCTCATGGTCGCGTCAACTACATGTCCATCTCAATGTCCTCCAAATTAAGGCTGTCTGTGAACTCTCCTTCAAAAAGAAGCTTGACTTCTCCTTCCGGCACCAAATCATAGAACCAAGATAAACGATCTCGACTGTAAGCTTTTGTTTTCTCTGCTTTGACCTCGGTTCGGTGTAATTCAGCTCTCAATTCCTCCGATATGTGATTTTGAATCCGATCCAACTTGAAGGGACGGAGAATGCATAGGCCATCGAGTTTCCGTAACCTTGACAGCATAACATATGCGCTTTGAATGCTCGGACATCCTGCAAGATCAATACAAGCAACATCGAGGGAACGGCCTTGCGCGTTGTGAGAAGTAAAAGCGAACGCGGGGATGAGTGGGAGTTGAGATCGCCTTGCATTATAGGTTTTATCGGAGTTTGGGAGCTGGAAGGAGATTTCGTCGGAAATAGGTTTGAGAGTGACTCTATTGGGGTATGTCGCATTGGGATCTTTCGTCTTATAGGCCTTGAAGTCTACATCTGCCGATATAGCGTATCGACGGCCCTCAATTTCTTCATATATGATGGAGACCAGTGTTCCAGGGCTTCCGTTGGAAATCCCAAGTTCAGTTGCGATATTTTCGGTGCAAAATACCGGCATTCCTGGTATGTACGGTACTTTTCCGCCCAAGTCATTCGCTTCTTTGACAGGTAGTGCCCAGGCAATTTCTGCGACAATACCTGTAAGCTGATGCTTTTTCTTTCCTCGTCCTCGTGTATCTTTTGAGTGGTAAAGCTCGCATTCTTGATGTGTCGCCGTTGAGAATGTTTTCGACATACTGAGATTGTGTCCGTCTCGGGCAGCATTTGTGTATGCAATGAGTGGGCATCCTTTGCCAGGCTCCTCAATCCATTGCCTGATATTGGTGAGTGCCTTTGTTTCGTTCCTGCATTGCACATCTGATAGTACATACCGATCAAGGATATTCTTGTCTTCCATAGTGCATAATCCTTTTCGGTGGCGTTTTACAATACCAAGCAACACAGGGTCGTCCTTTTGTCTCATAATTTCATCACGAATAACGACATGTTCAACCTGATGCCAAACCTGAATACCTTTTACGTTTTGGCGAGTTTCCTCGTTCAAATCATTCAATATATCATTGTCATAACATTTCACAATATCCCTGGCAAATAAAGATTTACCGCGAGGCGGTGGGAGTTGACATGGATCACCAGACGCAGCCCAATTCAACTCACCCAAGATTCTTCCCGTCTTTCCTCTTGCCATACTCAAATATTCGGACAGACGGGCAATATCTTTTGCATTCAGAAAATATATTTCGTCAGTAATCAAAGTCTCCAGCGGTTTGGATCGATCCTCTAAGGCTTGGCGGGTCCGCGGCATGGACTTCATTTTTGCAGGTGACATTCGTAAACATGCTTCGGCATGAATTGTTCGGCCTCCAATGTCATTTGCAACAACACCGGTCGGCGCCGTTAGCTGTATTCGTTCGGAACGACCAGTGAGTTCATAAAACTCTGTCCATGCCTTGAATATAACTGACTTTCCTGTCCCGCCGGGCCCGGTGCAAAGCAAAGTCAAGGGCGGTTCCTTTATTTTCGTGTGTAATTCCCGTCCAATTTTATCAGCAAGTAGCAGGAATGCCCTGGCTTGCTCATCGTTCAATGTATGTTTCTTTATCAGCACAACACAAAGTTTTTGATAAGGAAGCAGGGAAGTCCATCCGGAACCTGAGGACTTTGAATCGACCCCTCGCTGCAGACGCTCTACAATTTGTTTTGCTCGCTTTGCCTCTTCTGCCAGCGTCGTGGTGAGTGCATGAGGAATCTCGTCCGATTTTTCACGTACATGGATCGGGATGAGGTTCCTCTGTTCACCGGCTTCCAGTCGTTTCTGAACAATGCTACGCTTTTCTGCCAACAGTGCTTTACTTGCAATATCAGCTCTCTCTTTGTCTGTTTCATCTCCAACACTGACCTTTCCTACGAATTTTAGATTCGGAACACTTGTTGAATTTTTTGGGGTTGAGTAAAAGCCCAGCTCTTCGGCCTGCGCAACGATTGCCTTTGCATCACGGGTGGCTGGAGTGTTCTTGCCAAAATTCTCAAAGTCGCTAGGATCAAATGTATCGGGGTCAGTCGTGGCCTGCATTGCATTTTCCCAGATTGGATCAAATCCATCCTCATCATCGCCCTCAAGAGCAATACCTCGTTCTTGCGCACTGCTAAACATTGCAGCTACTCGTTTACCACGTCTCGCGGCAAAGTCAAACTTCGCATCTCGAGTTTGGTATGTTAACTGCATATTTCGAGTAATCTGCTGATGGGAAGGTGAAAGTGTTGGCTTGAACTGTTCAAATTCGTCTTCCCATCTCGAGTGTGATGGCTTAACAGGAGATAGTTTGTTGGTAGACCATGGTCTGAACAAGGTGAGAATTACAACAGCGTACTTCAATCTATCCGGCTCAAAGTCATTTCTTGGAATCCGATAACCCATCAATACTGGGATAATCGGCTGGTCAAGCTTCTTCAAGCAGTGGGTGGTGTACTCCGGATGCCCCGGTTTGAAATCCAGGTATGTCTTTCGCTGTGTGCGAGAGCTTGGCTTCTTCTCCTTCACGTAATTCCTCATTATGTCCCAGACACTGAGGGATTGAAGCTCTGGAGGTCGATAAAATATATCGTTGAACAACTTGGACCTCTTTCGGTCTTCCTCATTTTCTCGGCTATCCACTGTCAATTCGCTCTCAAGACTATCCAACGAAAGAATTACTAGATTATCGTCCTCATCCTCTGGAATGACTAGGCGCTGGGCTTCTATGTCTTCAACGGGCGCACTAGAATTCTCATCCTCCGAGGGACTTGATGCGGTAACAAAGACATCTCGTGCAATGTCTCGTAACACGGAAGACCACCAGTACTCATGGAAAACATCAGAAACATAATGATTTTTTCGACCCAGGAGAAAGCTTGCTGTTTGCTGCCCACTGAGTTCTCGTTTCCCAACCAACATATTTACTGTCTTAACCATCATGAGCCGACTCATTTCCGATCTGTCAGTGTTGCCATCGATGTCTACCGGAGGCTTGTCCTGCAATATCTTGATTGAGGCGCATAGCGCTGAGAATACGACAGAGGTATCCAATTGCAGCTTCATGGTATAATTTAACATGTATTCAATCAAGGCCATGCTCACCGTGCCGGAGGCAATCTGTTTGAGATCGGTATTGCACCCCAAGCACAAGGTCACTGTAGGATTGTGACCGTTTAAATCTTCGTTCTCACATCGCATCAGGAAAAACTCTGTGGGGAATAGCGCGCCGGCTAATCATGTAGCCGAAAATAGCAGTTCATAGACCCAGTAGCTGACGCAGTGTGGTATAAAGCAGCTGGTAGCACGCCCCTCTGACTCTGTAGCACTGTATAGTATCCATATCTGCGCGTGCAAAGTATGTAGTTCCTGGTAGTCTTGAGTGGCAGATACTGGGAGCTTTATATTTGTTTCTGTGAACTATTGGGTGCTCCTAATAGTCCTATGATTGTGTAGGTTACTATTATCTGAGATTCTATGCACCGAACTGCACTCAAGTATATAATTTGTAGATTTGACCGTGATTTTATCCACTTTTGAGGCAAACTCGATCGGTCAAAGCTGAAACTGACGATTCAGCCATGACATGTTCTTCAGCTCTGATAGATTCAGCTCAGACACCTTAGTGGGGGGTTGGGATATATCAGACGCTTGTAGTTGGCAGACCCCCACATTATATCAAAACCTCTCGTTTAGAGGCCATTCTGATACATCATATAGAGCACGATTTAAATACAGATTATTTATTCCATTCACCCCGCGCCGCTGTGGTGCGCAACGATCAAATCTATCACCCTTTTGATGGGCGTTGATCAAATGTGCTGGATATCGCCATCAAACGCGATCAATTGTCGTCGACGTCGCCCTCGACAGCGCCGAGAAAAGGTACCAAATAAAATCGAAAAATCACGGAAAAAAGCGAGCGAAGGGGAGGAGACATTCGCGATAGGATCGTCGCCCTACAGAGGCTATCAAAGGCGAGTTGAGTGCGATAATGGGCAAAAAGTAAAATTTCATGTATTCTGATTTCTACGCAATACGCTCGAATTGGCCGATATAGGTAGCGGGGAGGTATGGGGAGAGGTGCTAGAAGAAGGTGTAGCCATGTTTGAAGCGCTATCATTCACAGCCGCAATGGCTGGTCAGATTTGGATGACCCATCGCGTCCCCGCCGCAGCCGCCGGTGAATCGCCTGCACCACCTCGAGACCACAGGAGATACCATCGCGCCGCCGTGGCACGGCATGTACGATGTACAAAAGCGCCGCGCTCGGCTGCGGCATTGTGCACGGTGCGTGCGGCTGCGGCGCTCGCGGCGACCCAGAACAGCATGCACCACAGATGCGCCGCGCTATAGGAGAGTGATAGACAGGGCAACGCGTGCCCATATTGCAACTGTCCACCACGGTTCCGTCTCGAGCTTACGCGTGTAGGGGGCTGACAAGCCGGCATCGGGGTACCCTTCATCGGCAGTCAGAGAACGCCTGTACGCAGTGCGGAACGGGCGGATGCCGCAGGGGGCCGAGCCGGAGCGAAGAGCAAGAGGAGAGGCGGGGTAGCAACGCGAGATGTGGAAGTGAGGTGGTGGAAGTGAGGGGTTAGAGCCTCTCGACGTTGTCGGCCCATGGGCGTTGACGCATCCCGATAGGGCTAGACAGGACAGCAGTCATTCGCGTCACGGGCGAGTACAAGCGGAAGCGGAACGTCATGAGCGCGTACAAGCTGTGAAGAAGAAAATAGTCAGCTAACAGTCGCAAGAAATGGATAGAGAAAAGGAAGAATGACTGCTTTCCCTCCAGAGCGGGGCTTGGCACAATGATCGTGCACACAACACCACCATAGGTGCTGGCGGCAAAACATAATCGCAATGCGAGCAATCTGACGAGGTGTGGAGGTCCAGACAAGTCTTCGTAGGCTGATGCTGATGCCAATTGATCACAACGAACGAGGGAAAAACAAGTAGAGTCGATTGACGACAGCTTCGGACCAGCTAACCCACCTCATTTGAGGGAAAGTGAGAGTCCTTCACCTCGACCCATGCCAACGTCACCATCCAAGAGAGTGGGGAGTGGAGCGCCGGCGAGTATAAGTATTGCTGTGGCGAGCAAGGTTATCGATGTCGATGTCGGCGGCGCCAAACACGAAGAGCAGAGAGGAAGGGGAAGCTTAGGAGAGGCGGAGACGCAGCCAGAGTAGAGGCAAGAGGGAAAGGCGATGCGCTGGCAAAACTCGCACGTCACCGGAACGAATCCGAGTGGCTCGGGAGGATCGGTGCGATCACCGATACTCAACGCCCTCGGCCTAATATGGGAATTTTCACCAAATTTTGCCTTCCACCGCTTCCCCATTGCGCTGTCATAGTTCTTTGACCAAAGAACTTACATACAAGCTAGTTAAAAATAGATTACGCAATATTTAGCGAGAAATATGGTGTATTCCAGCGGTTGATGCCGAATTGGTGGTAGGAGTGTAAATCTGGTAATATAGTTGAAGTCGGGGGTTTGGGGACTTAAGGTGAGCGCCCCAATGCCATTCACCCTATATAGTTGCCAGTAGAACATCTGAATGTGCGTTTGAATGCCCATTCTCTCGATTATACCCGGATTTAGCATACATCTTCGACGCTCATTGTGGGGGTATGCGTGGAGTTAACGTATTGAAACCATAAGAAACCTAGTTCTCAGCTCTTTGACTCTACTATATGTGAATTCCAAACTGAACGCTTGACTTTGAAAAATCGAAGGTTTTCGACATTTTGGGCAATTATAGGACTTGCTCTTGGAATACAAGCATATAGATGACCCAAAATAGCTCCTAGCTATTCAGTAAAGTGTAAAATACCAAAAAGTATGCTGTTTTGATCATTTGTAAGGTACGATACACAAAACGTCGAGTTTGCTGCCCATGTTGCAGTGTAGTACTTACTCTAGGTGAGAGTTCAAATGTTGAACTTGAAGAAATTCACCATTGAAGGGAAACTAGGGCAAGAATTGAATTCAATACTAAGTGTACCGTATCTAGGTGTTCAAATTAATTTTTTGGGACATTTCCCCGCTCAGACAAGCAAGAACGAACGAAAAAAAAAATTGACGCCGACTTTTCATCTTCAAGCGCCCGTCCGGTCCGAGCAACCCAGCCAATGAAAGCAATTGCCGACAAGTCCGAATTTCGGCCGAGTGTCCATATGCCTGTATTTTCGTTGCGAACGCTAGATTGCTTTCCAGTCTTAAGAATAAGCCCATCGAGAGTAATATTCCAAATTGGCTAGAGGTATACTTGATCCTGGCTTGCTACATCTTACATTTTGAATAGAGCCTATGAATGCCGCCGCTGTTTTGTATGTTAGTGCCTCTTGATGGATATGTTGTGTACATCGTTTTATACTACCTTTCGAGTTGGAATGCCTCAGAATCGTCATTGAATTTCTCAGCCAAGTAGATCTTACCTTATAACATATTCTGGGACCTTCCGTTCAAGTCTTGAGCACGTCCGCAGACCACCTGCGACTTGTGAATTCTGCCATCGGCAGAACCGGCACACAAGCATCGGGTTGCATACGCCGTGTTCAGGCCGATGGTCCGGCTGGCTTTAGTCGGGGAAATCCGACGGATTGATCTTCGCCGCACAGATCCAAGTTGACAAACTCGCAGACATAATTTGTTCTGGTGAGAGGTTGAGAAAGAATAGATTGCATTTAAGATTAAAGCTACAACTACAAGAGGCCAATGTTAGCGATATCAATAAGATATTTGTTGACAAACAGAGAGAGAAAATCGGAGGAAGAAGAAGATGGCGCGATCGATGACCAAGTCAACGAGACCGAGAGCAACATGCTCCAAGGTGGTAATCAAGGGAGGTGACGGCAAGACGGCGTTGGCGGGGGAAGGCAATCAAAATGACGGTCAGGGGATAGCGGGTGCGATAAATTACATCAAGCATTCAGAGACGACGCTTGCTGTCGATGGGTCGAATCATCCGGAACGAGAGATGGATGCAAACAGTCAGTGAGCGGATGCGGGCCGCGGAGGCAGGGTAAAAGAGGGGGGTGCACAGCCGTATTGCATTGCCGAGGGATAATAAGGTCAGTTTCGACGGGGGATATGATCCGGAGGGTTGACAGAGATGCAAAGAGAGTATCCTTAAACATTGGGGCGACCTGTGAGCATGCGGGTAAGGCGAGGAGGCGAAATAGCCGAGGGTGGGGGCGGCGGCACATTCGGGGCTGCTGGGCGACTAACCGAGGGATGAAGACGAAGCAGATAGTAGTCGCGAGGTCGGAGACGAGTACCCAGGCATGCGGCACCCAGACGAGCCGCCGAAATGGGGTGAAGCGGGCTGCCTAGGTGTAGCGAGCGAATGATGATATATGGGCCATATCGGCGTCGTTTCTGAACAGCACGGAGGTCAGTGTGGCCTAGAGAGAAAGTCTAAGCACGCACCAAGGCAGAGGAGCCAATCCGAGCCGAAAAAATGAGCAGCCGCCAAATCCTGGAGCAAGGTGCGCGGGGCCGCAAAAGCGCTGCTAGAGTCAAGCCAAGTTGGGAGAGATATCCACCATACTGATGTAGAATACTGCCGAGATACCAGGGCAAACGCGCCAGCGTAAGCCGCGTTACAGGTAATATGAGCCAGATGTCGTGCGGCGGAAACCGGCCAATGGCGACGTTCAGCGGCATTTCAGAGGCCAGGAAGCGAGGATATGGCGGAAGGAGCCTTGAGGACCGTGTATCCTGAGTTTTACGACGACAGACGCGGTAGGAGCGGAGGGGCAAGGTGAGCAAGGAGGAGGAAGTGGGGTGATGTGGAAGTGATGGGAAAGTAACATTCGCAAACAATTTCCCAAATGGGATGAGCGCGATGCGCCTCGTGCACGGACCATCAACGGCGCAAAGCGCGGGCGAGTGGTGGGCGCCGGTGCGGGTACAGGTCGTGGGAAGAAGGTGCAGTATTGCCTCTAAACTAGAGGGTTTGATATAATGTCGCCCTAAGCTCACCACCAAGTGCTGATATATCAAAACGCCCTATACGGCTGGCTCAGATTCAAGTTCACAGTGATTGTCGCAACGTCGTTCCGGAGATGTTTGAAGTTGCCGCAACACTCGTTGCCATTGATACCATCTTTTTTGTTCTGCGGGACTGGGAATACTAGTTGCTGGCGGGCAGAGTTGGGGGGAAGGCTTGCCGGCCATTGTCAGCCTCCATCATGGCTCCATGAGCGTAGAAGGCAAGTCGTCGCCTTGTCAAAAAACGCGAAGTCCATTTCCCACGTGTTCACATCGCGTGATTTGATGCGCGACGCGTTTGTTGATTGTTGTCAACAGTTGTCATCATGTTGGTCGTCAAGTGTGACGAGTGACTCACACTCCTTTCTTCCTTTCCCCCACCATCTCTCTCTGCCCATCCCGCCCCATCCCCCTTCTTTGCTCCCCACTCTCGCTGTCTGCCGCTGTCTCAGAGGCAAAATATCGTTGCGCCAACTTATCAATCTTCCAACTCAATCTATGTCCAACGCACCCTTCCCTCAAGGCGGTCTTGGCCCTGTCGCTATGCGCTTCCACATTCAATTCCAAGCGCTCAAAGCCCCGCGCTCTAGCCTCCCCCGGCCCCTTCATCCCCCCCCTCTCCTCTAATTCTTGCTCCCTGTTGCCCTTGATGCACTCGCCATCTCACCGCCAACCCGAAGAGTGCAAGTTCTTCTCAAGCCCTCGGGGTCCCGGTTCAATGTGTTAGACCGCTCGTTCGCGAAATCAAGGATCCTCAACTCACCCAAGCCACTCGCTCCATCTCAAGCACTCCCCCCCGTTTCAATATCGCTCAAGGTCTCACCTGGATATCTTATTGCAACCTTAGGATAAGCGTGGGATCATTCGGACACTAGGTGTGTCGTTGTCCGTTTTTGATTTGATTTCTAACTCAAGTCTATTGTTTCTACAGCTCGATCCTCTTTGCCAGTGTGCTCATAGGCTAGCCAGTGGTTGTGTGGGTATGGCTGGACCGTTGTCCTAGTAATCCCGTTTTGGGTTCTGGTGCGTTGCCGGTTCAGTGTTCGCCCTAAGGGATAAGGCCTTATTAAGGTTAAGGCTTAATAAGGCCTTAACATAAGCCTTAAAGACCGGCCGCCCAACCATTAAGGGCTTAAAGCTCGGGCCAGCTCGGGCCGGTGTTAGCCGGAGGGATCCGGGGCTTGATCGCCGGTGAAAATTTTGCCTCTCCTCATCATCGTCTCTCCCAGTCTCCCCGCCCGCAATGTGGTCGCATTTCTACAAAGCAACATGGAAGGACAAGCAAAACAGTAGCCACTATGTCTCCTACTGTAAAGGCTGTGTCAAGCGAGAGAAGCAAAGGCTCCAGGTCAACGGCACATTTGACCAGGCTGATTGGACGGCAGAAGGGCAGTCATTCCGTGACGGTATGGATTCATTTAATTCTGTTCCTTAGGCGCGCGGCTAATCTATCTCAGCTTGTGAGCAAACTACAGGCGTCCGAGGTGCCAAGGAGCCGTGGGTCACCCACATTCTGGGTGGGAGAACATCGACGGCATGCCCACACGCTTCGGAAGCTGCCATACAGGAAGCTACGAGCATCCGAGACGGCATGGCACTGGCAAAGAAGCAGAAAGTAGGTGATGTCCATCCTGCGGCAACAATGGCATTAGCGGAAGCCGCCGCGTCGTCTACTCGGAAACACGACAGGTCTACATCAGCTTCCGACGACCCCCAATCGAAGCGTCTCAAACAGGGAGTTTTCCAAGTCTTCGATGGGATCAACGCACCTTTTTCCCCAGCTGCGGCAGAAGGATTCAAAGCGCAAGCTCTGCGTGCAACTATCTCTGCTGGGCTTGCATTCTCAGTCTGGGAGGATGCTGAAGTGCAGGAACTCTTTCGGCTTGCGCGAACGACGGCTCCGGAACTCCTACCGAGCGGGAAGGTGAATGGTGGGCGCTTGCTAAACGAAGCCGCCGAAAGTGTAGAGGCGAAGGTCAAAGAAGCACTTCAGGGAAAAGAGATTGGATTGGGGTGCGTATCTTTATTTTGGTTACTTATTATCCTCGACGATTTAAACTAGGTGTGATGGCTGGAGGGCACGAACAAAAGCGGATGTATCCGGCCTCTGCGCGAATGTTGATTTCAAGGTACGAGTTTGTGAATTAGCACTGAAAGCATTGCTAAATTATAAAGGTATACACCCTCGAGCTCACCGACATGACGTCGCAAAATAAAGATGGTGAAGCGCTACGTGATTTATTCGGTAGCATGATCGACCGCGTTGAGAAGAAATACCATTGCTACGTGATCTATTTTATCACGGATGCAGACGGCGGTAGCAAAAAAGGACGTATATTGCTCGGGAAGCAACGTCCATGGCTACTCGTTCCATCCTGCTGGGCCCACCAGGTACGTTTTGGTAGTATCTTGACGACTCTTCTATTGACTAGTGTTAAAGTTTCAGTTGATCCTCGGCGACTACTTCAAAGTCTACCCGTATGCCGCTGAAATTGCGGAGCAGGCGACTGGCCTTATAGCCTGGATCAACAACCACGGGAAGGTCCGTAAAATTTTCGACAATAGTCAAGCGCAGCTGAGCACTGACCGGCTCGGCTTCGTGCTCGTTCTGGCGTACCTCGTTGCGAATCTTACGCGGTGGACTACCCACTTCATCGCATTTGTTCGCTTGATCTCTCTGCAGGAGGCTCTGCAATTCGCTGTTCTGCAGAGTCGCGGTGCGATAATAGCGGCTCAGGTTGGAGCTGCAAAGTCAACTGAGGCTCAGAAGCTTCGTGAGGAGGCAGAATACTTCTGTGACCTCATTCGCGATTCCTCGTTTTGGAATGGGCTTACCGCCGTTGCTTCTGATATCGAACCGATTTGTTTCGGCACAAACCTTGGTCAGCAGGACTCGTGTCGAGCTGACAAGGTTATTCTTTCACTTGCGGGCCTCTATCTCCATTACATTGACCATCCCGAACCCGAAGTGTCCAAAGCTTTGGTGGCGCGGATCGAGAAGCGGTGGAAAGATTGCGATCAACCGCTGTTCTTGGTGGCGTTGATTCTGAACCCGTTCGAGGGGCTCACGCGCTTCGGTCCCCTTGCAAATTTCGACCATTTCAAGGCGACTGCGCTTGTCACTGAAGTACGTACAAAATTCTTTTACTTGAAGTCAGCTAACTCATTTTGCGGTAGTTGTATCGCCGTATCAATAGTTACCCCGGGAACGATGATACGGCTCAGCAGCGCGTGCAGAATGAGCAGAGGCTTACACAAAGCATGTTTGAGTACCTCTCGTCAACGGGTCCGTTTCAAGGGTGGGAATCTGCGCGCGAAGAATTTGAAAGATCTTGTGTGCGTATGATTTTTATTCATCTGAATACGACGCTTATACTTCTGGTAGGGGAGGGATCCGATTCGAGTATGGACTGCTCTTGAACGCAGCGCTGGAGAACTCGCTCCCTTTGCAATAACCATCCTGAAAGTGGTCGTTAATCAAGCCGGATGCGAGCGAGTGTTTTCGGATGTGGGTAATATGCAGTCGCCCCGCCGCAGTCGATTGCAACTTCAGAAACTCGACAAAATGGCAAAGGTGCGTTTTTTAACTTCTATATTGTACTTACCGACTAACGTGGCTCGGTAGATTGGCGCTTCTATCAAAGCTGACCACATTGCGCAGGGCATCCCTTCAAAGCGACGTGCGCGCAAGAATCACAAATCTGTCGAGAAGCTGTTAGCCGTCCCTCGGTATCGATTTTTGCTGGAAGAGCAAGAAGAAGACTCGTCCCAGCAGCGCCATAGCCTCTTCTCATCTCGCGCAGATTGGAGAATCGAGATGGCGCAGTGGATTGCGGATGCGCAGGAAGCCGAAGACGAAGAACTCGCCGAACAGCTTGAAAACACAACAGACTCTGTGGAAGACTTTCCAGAGGTGCTTTCTACTGCACCAACTACCTCTCATCCCTCTCGTAAGAAGCCCAGGAAGTGGGTTAATACTACGCTGGCGGTACTTTTCGGTAACGCACCGAATCCGGTTCGCGCGAGGTTCTCAAAGAAGCAGATTGATGCGGAGGCTGAGCTCATGGAGGCGTTGGCAGAGGCGGAGGAGGATGCGAGGCCTGACGATGGGGCCATAGAGTGCTCAGATGACGAGTATGTACCGTGAAAAGACTGTATTCACCGTCTCGGTAACGCTACGAGAAATTTCGCCCAAAAAGGAAATTAAGCCTTACGAGCCTTAAGGCTTATTAAGCCCTAAGCCTTAATAAGCCTTAAGCCTCGCCGGACCCCAAGTTTAAGCCTTAAGGGCGAACACTGTGCCGGTTCCTGTATTGCATCGCTTTCTCACCGATCTCTCGTAGCATCCTCTGTCTGCTGTCTTGTGCATTGGCGGGGACGACGCCGATGTTGCAGATGATGAGCGAGATGATTATGATGTCTTACTTACCGATGTACTGTAACGCTTTTCCATTTATATATTTATTTCTATCCAAACCTCATGTTTCCTGCTTGAACAATGTTGAGCTACCCAGCGTACAAACCGGTATGGTAGGTATAGGGCTACGACGCTACGACGCTATAATAGCAAGTAGTGGTCGCTACTGAGAACTTCGTAGCAGTTTGTAGCAGGCGCGTGAAGCTACTGGAGTACTACAAACCGGGGGTCAGTCTACTGAGCTACCCCAGCTATCCCAGCTATATTGTGCTACCTTCCCTGCGGGATTTTTCCTGATGCGGATAACAAGATCCCCGTCCTCGTCGAAATGTGTTTGCGTAACCAACGGTCTGGGTAGTTCAAACCGGCAATCTTTATCTGGATCTGCTAAAAACCGTATTCTCTGTGGTATGTGCTTAAAACAGGTCGCATTATGCTTGTGAACGAGGCCAGTATTCTCACAAAGATCACGGTGATACTGACCCCGTTTCTCCGCATAGTCTGGAGACTCCTGGTTTATGGGGCGACTTAACACAGGAAGTTTCTGTGGCATGCCTTCGACTGGAGTATATTCCACAGTTCCGGGAGCAAAACTTTGGCAGATAATATCATCGTACCAAGCAGTAAGTTTTTGCTTGAATTCTGGGTCTGCGTTCATTCTTTCCTTCATATCAATAGGGGAAGCAGGAGCGCCTCGAAGCCACAACAGGAAATGTAGATGAAGGGATCCTCTCACTTGAGCCTCAACTACTGCATACCATCCAGCTACCTCACCAAGTACACCAATTTTCGAGGCTCGATCGGTTCCCAGAATGATCTCCAGAAATTTGGTAATCATGAGATGAAAAAATTGAGCACCGGCTACCGGATTTTCGGCCAACATTTTGGCCCGGGCGCTTCCTTCCTTATTCGCTCCATCTAGTGCACTAAATACTGTGTCTAAATCGACTTCCCGTCCAGCTAGCAACTGGGCAATTGGATTGTGAGCATCTGCGGGGTTCACAGTTCCGAATATATGGGGTAGTCCGTCACACACAACTTTACCCTTTGCTTGTTGCTTCATAAGGTTGACATCACCCACCGATCCAGGGATATGGTCGGAGACATAATTCAAGTACTTCATCAGCTGTGCGGCGGCTTTCTCCCCTTCCGATTCCGGTTTTGCAAAAGGATTATTGTCGAGCTTTGACTTGTACGTCTCCATAGATTTGTTGTCAACTTTCGGAATTAATTCTTGAATCACAGGAAACCAGGAGCGATTTACAGCAAGGCGGGACTTGAATGATGTCTGACGTCGTTGGATGATATTACTCATCACAAATATAAAGGATTTGTGAATTTGGAATCGGCGGTCTGCGAGAGCAAGTAAATGCTGGATATGTGGCAAAGTGTCGACTTGATGATAATCAAAGTCAACCGACAATCTGACATTGTTATTGTCGACCATTCCAACGCCGTATGGGAACAGAGTAGGCCAGAGCAATCCAAATACACGGGGATTCTTTGAGGTATGTAAAGGGGTACTTCCGGACGGGAATTTGGTAAATTCTGCTTGTTTATTTTTGAGTCGCTGGAGTGCCTCAAGCTTGCGTTGTTGATAGGTTGACTGTAGGCTATCTGCATCTACAAGTGTAGTGGAAGTCAGTTCAAAAGAGTTTGATGAGTCGAAAAGCTCGGTGTTGGCTTGTTCGGTATAAGATGACCCTTGATTAATTGCTGAATTTGTACGGAGAAATTCTTTGACAGCCAATGGACAGTCATAATCAGGGTACTCTTCCAAGTTCACGAGAACCGCATCCTTCTGAAGATCGGCATACATTGGATTGTTTTCCATGAGCCAAAATAGAGCCTGTTTAATCCGTTCACGTCGGACAAGTAAAGGGGTTCGTCTCAGCATATCGAGTGTTACCTCTGCCTCAGGTGATCCTACGAGAATAACACAAACCTCGTCTCTGAGTTTGAAAAGCGGGACGGGCATCGCCTTTACAAAAGAACTGGTATCCTGGGGTAATATGCATACATTTCCACGGGCAGCAAGTTGACCGGTTGGACCAAGAGATATTTTATACATACATTTTGTCGCACGCGCTCTAGCAATGCACTGTTCTTCAAGAAAGGTCAGACCCTGGAGTTCAGGTGGCACTTCTCCGATCCAAAGACCATTGGCGTAGCTTCGTAGGGGGATGGTCTGAAACTTATTGTGGGTGACCGACAAATTGCAAAGATGGCACAGAGCATAGATTGAATTGTCGATCAAGGATGAAGACTTGAATGATTTGATACACGGTTGGGAACACACCTCACGTAGATTCTCAACTGCACGCTCTAAGAGAGAGATATCAAGATCATTGACAGACCTCATTTTGACATCGACGGCATATTCGAGCTTTCCACAAAAAGAGCACTCATAGCGCTTAAGGGATTTGTTATCTGTGCTGTCTCGAAATTCGCTCACAATCTTGTCCTTCTCAGTTTGCGAAAGCATAACGGGAAATTCTGTGTGAGGGGTAGAGCTTTCAGCGGATTTACGTGCACGCTTGTTAGATTCAGCAGAATCATCGGCGGGCTTCTGCTTCCTTTTAATAGAACCAAGTCGTAGGTTAAGAATCAGCGCGCTTTCTTGAAATTCTGCTGGAGGAAGTATCAACGAGGATGTAATGCCTGCCTGCATGGCTTCAGATTTGAGAATTAGACAGGCTGACGTGCACTGGTGACGTTCAAAATCTGCACGCAAAGTAGCAGCATTTTTCTGCTTCCCGTCTACCTTTCGAGACATGTTCTGATGGCGCGGAACCATATTCTTCAAGATGTTGACAGTGCACCTCGAAGCGACGACAAGGTGGTGTACAACGGATTGCTTTTCTTCGGTTCCCAGTCTCAAGTACGGATCGGGATCTGTTTGGGTAATTGAATGCGGAACATGTTTCGATGATTCGATATTATTATTATCAAGTTCATTATTATGATCAAGTTCGACCTGACGCGCAGGCGGTTCAAGTAATTCGACCCGAAGCTCGGGCAATTTATTCTGTTCGACCTGAAGCACAGGCATTTCTAATTCTGGTATTTCGGCATGATGCACATGCCTGGCGTGAAGCACACGCGCGCTGAGAGCCGAAGCCCCGACGGAGGTTTGAGAAGTAGAGGCGGAGCTCCCAGATGGATGATCTAACAACAATAGATCAGCAATCAGAAGCAAATGCGCGAGGGAAAGCGAACGGGGCAAGAAAGGGGGGATTTTTTTTTGGCCAGCAAGTCGTATCGTGTCCGATGGACCGAAGGTCAAACGGCACGGAACAGAATCAACAATTTGATGTTTCTGTCGGGCCTCTCCTTACTGACTGTGCACGGCTCGGGCAAACATCCATCCCAGAGCCCAAAATATAGGCAGTAGTGTAAGAAACAAAACTTACCTCGAGGAGCACAAGATCGGTTGAAAGTAGCCTCATACGTCTCAGGAGAAAACTGAATGCTTCCTGACGACGCTGCAGCTCGGCAAAGTGCCGACCAGTCCAAGCCCAGCACTATGTCCGCAGCAAGAGAATTCGTAGAATGGACAGTGAAGGGGTCAAGTGCGAACGGCGTGGGCGAGGCGGATACTGCGATTGAGACGAAAAGGGGCACATTGGAAGACGATTTGAGCCCCAGAGAGTGAGCAAAGTGCGAGGAGATTCGAGAACGAGGTTGGTTTGAGTGCAGAGGAACGGCCATTCACAGTGTACATGATGCAGTGGAAGGCGAAGAGTCGTCCGACGTGAGCGTTGTGGACAAGATGCAAAAAATCACATGGCATGTCAGTCAAGTGTCACATCATCGTCTCGGCAGGAACGGGCACGGAGAGCGGACCGTTATCCGTGAAATGGACTGAATCCGTTGCGCTGCACTGCACACTGAACCCCTAGAATTGTATCGTACGATCCAACTCGCTCAAACAAGCAGGGCTGCTACGGCCTGCAAGAGAAGATGAAATTAGGAAATTCGGGTTGTCGAAGAACCCCTGATCGCAACCTGATCTACAAGGACGTTATCGAAGGCACAATTGCCTCTAATAGGAAGTCTTGCAGGCTGCGTAGAAACGAATGAAAAATCTGCAATGTATTATTACACGAAATAGATTTACAGATTTACGATGCACTCCCAAGACCATCGACAAGACGCGACTGATCGCTTCGATGGATGACTGCACGATGATGACTCACTTTTTATTTGGTCCTTATTTGTTCCGTTGACACAGATCCAAGTTCGTCTGAGTAGCCTAACCTAAAGGTTAAGCAATCACGATCGTGATGGTGGGAGGGAGCAAAAGGCGGCGTGGCTGTGTCTAAGCCGAATCGGCTTGATTGTCTAACCCTAACCCCAGCCATGTTCAAATGTTCAATTGTCTGAGAGCACAAAGAGAATTGCTGAAAGAAGGTAGCCCTATATTTTTTACTCACTGGGAGAAATGACTGGTTCCTCTCAAGAGGAAACTTCGAGAGTTTTGTACAGGGTGGTGGACTGCAAGGCAAAATTGTTCTGTTTGCTGAGACGAGGCGGCGCATACACACCCAAGTCTGAGTTCCACTGGAACAAGCTCCAATCACTCAGTTTCAGGATGACTTCGAGCATCCGTCATATAATTTTTGCCACAGGTACACCGAAGATGCGAGGAACGTCCTGACTGTATGGATCAACGCCTTCAAATTTCGCCAAAACGAATTGGCGAATTGCGTTGTAATGATATTCGTGCCAGAATCTTCCCCGCGCCGCCAAACGGAACTGCAATCGAGGAACGCCAATAGCGTCACATTCCGCCTGGGACATCGGCGTCTCGCCAGATGGATCTAGCGACCAGTACCACTGACTGGACTCGGAAAAGTCGACACCAATACGCGACGCTTCCCGTCGCACGATCGGAGACTGGAGGAACAGGTGTGTTTTCATGAGCGTGCCCGTTGGACGCAACAAATGATGGAAGTCGGAATCCATCACGATTAAACAAAGCAGCTGGTCAGTAATTCCTGCGAACACATAACTTCAGCGCAATCAACGGGTCGATGTGTGAAGCAGCTTACCATAGCCATATCTCGCGCCCGGAACTGCCTCTGCGCTAGCTATGATGTCTCGAAGCAAAAAATTCGCCTGCGAGAGCCAACAGAGGTTCAGCCTGTTTGTGAGGCTTTCGTCAAATCCGACGGACCATCGAAACAATATATTACTTTGAGACAGCCCAACTGCATCGGCGCCGTCAGCAATCACGATTGACTTGATGAGTTCCTCTGGTATCTCTCCGGCTTTGAACGATCCTGATTGGAACGTAAAACTGGCGGGATCGGGAATAAATCCTTGGAAGATTGCAATACAAAACTCACCGATTGGCCGTTGGGCTTTCTCTGTCAACTAAACCCACAGGTGCTCGTGGCTCCCAGTCTTGGATCGAAAATGTGTTGAATTCAGGGACAAACGACTCGTAAAGCGGCGTGAAACTCTCCAAAGTATCGTCGTGATACCTGCGACCGACGATGGAACCCAAGAACAGCTGCTTACGTGTTCCAAAAGGAATCGACTTCGTGAAATAGATAGGAAGCAGCGTGGCGAGGAAGTTTTTCAAGTCAATACGCTGGATAACGTCGCTCGATAGCTCTGCGGCCAAGTAACTGTCCAGGATCCGGAGTGTATTGCAATCAGTGGTGATTCTCTGGTGGAAACGTTGAGCTTTGAACCACGAATGATGCCAGGAGGATAGCCCAGTATCGAGATCCACAATACTTGACTGGTTCGTCATATCAGGCATTGTTAAACATATTCGTAACGGTTTCTGTTTGACACAAATCGTTGCTCTGCTCTTTTGGACGCAGCAGGTTAGGAGAGGAATACTGTCCACAATTGTAAGTCACGCATACCCGCTGTTCCCTGAGCGATGATGGCCAATAATGGTATTGAGCAGTTTCCTGTTCGGGTTTAATCCGGCCACTTCCGGTGCAGTATTGTCGCTCACTTTGAACTGTTGAAACTGAGACCGATCAATCATCGTGTGGTGCAAGTCAGGCATGGATCACACACCAGCAATCCTTCCACGGCAGCCCAGACAAGATCGGCTGAAGGTCGGTGAAATTGGCGGTATGTCGCAAGGGGAATTATCTCTGCAAGGAGCGATTGTGAGAAAGACAGAGATTGAGAAGGAGCATACGTAATACCGTCGTGAAAGAGGAGCGCATTTAGCCCTGGAGACGACACGAACCCAAAAAGCTGCCATACATGTGGATGACTTTGCTTGTTAGCTTGGAATGCGAAATGGACGAAACACGGTACCGAATTCGTGAATATTCTTCAAGGTCAGATTTCCATCGCTACTTGAATTGAAAACCTGGGTTCGGCGATAGGCGTATGGAAACAAGTACACACCGCGGTATCAGCTTCGTATTGCGCCACAGTCATAAGGGAGGGTTGGCCCGTTACTCGAGCGATAAAGACTTTTACTGCGTTTGCCTTGCCGGAGATGGCGATTTCATGGAGAAGATTGACATCCCCGAGTGCGATTTGACGAAACTACGTCGACGAATATATTCATGCGGAGATGAAGATTTCATAGCACATACCTCGGATTTTTGACTAGAAACGTTCTCGACACCGGTTACAGTTCTTTGAATGTTGGCGATGTGAAGGTTCGAGTTCAATGTTGCAATCAACTTGGGCAAATACTCGACCCATTATTATCCAGTATGAGGCTGGAGCAAGGAGAGCTCACCATGAAATTTGTCCGCACTTCATTGATACGATATCGGTACCGCTGTATCTGGTCCGCTACACTTTCCACCCGGAGTGAGTCGTACAGCCAGCCCTTGATTCCAGCTCTCTTGCGTAACAGATGCTCCAACCCTGTTTGGAGGTCTCGTAACAAACTAGAATGCACGATTGAGTCATCAGTCGACGGAAAATCAAAGTCCAGCTCACGAAATAAACTCCTCACATAATCCCGCGAGTCGTGTCCCAACAGCTTCACCGTGGCAAGACAATTCGTCCTTCACCAACAAAATTATTTCGACAATGCTGGCACATAGATCCAACAAGTCGTCTCGATTCTTCTTCATTTTCTAAAGCGATCAATGATTCACGAGAAATTCAAGACGGCTCGTACTCACCTCGACCGTCTCCAATAAAATGACAACAGTCCCGAGCACTGCACGGATGTATGGCAGTGTAGCGACTTCCGCCGTCGCTGCGATGGTCTTGAGAGTCAGGATCGTTCCAGCGAGCCAGTCCTGTCGCGTAGATTGTCGCGAATCGAGAACAATCTGACGCCTCTCGCATATATCATAAGGTTCGTCTCGATGCATAGCGATGGTGAGGGACAGAGACAAGGTCGTGGGTGTGAAAATTGGCCCGAAATACGCTGGAAGCAGATGCTGATTTCAAGGATTGGCCAGTAAATTGGGAAGCAGCCAGTGCGAAATTGCGAATTCAGTCTTCGATTTGATGTGATCCTGACGGTGGTAGCCGTGCCTACGCACCGAGCTCATAATAGCGGAGAGAAATTCATAAGACGAGCTCACGAATCTTCATCGCAACCAAACTCTAAAGACCACCCAAGCGATATTCGAGCTGAAATCAGCCTGAAAATTGAAATAGGAAATTTGGGAGTTTGTTTGGTGGGCCTCCCGGAAAGAAGTAGTAGGAGGATTACTTATGTGCCGATGCTTTTGCAATGAATCTTTTCATCCATACACAAAGTCCCGCCAGCTTTGCGCCAGCTACTGCTTGAGCCAGCGATGGTGGGAGAAGTAAAGACGGCATCAACGAAGCTGCAATACAAGTGCAAATAAGCGTGACAATCACTCTGTGACTTGCCTCCTTTGCTTTGTGCCCACTCAGCCTGCACACCTAATTGAGCCTTGTCTTTGGTGGTCCCTGCGACCTCCTCATTCGTTCAGCCTCGGAACCTGTGCTAAGAATATGCGTTTGACAGAACTGTTCATCCTGGAGCTCAATCAGCCTTTTCGTCCATCAGTAAAATAACAACTTCGTCTTTCGCGTCTTTCACGTCTTGGCCAAGACGTCAAAGACGTGAAAGACGGGTTTTTTCCAAAGACGTGACGTCTTGGGACCAGTAGGGTACATGGCTGTTTCAAGACGAATTGTCTTTGGAAAGATGCCAAAGACCATCAACGTCTTTTGTAAGACGCATGTTAAAGACACTTCAAGACACTCACACAGGGACAGAAAGACAGGTAAAGAACTGATATACATTCAAGAGGGGTACAGGATACGACTAATCGTAAATTGCGATACCATCGTCATCCTCCTTCTCCCGCATCGAAACCTCCTCAAGCTTGAATAACACCACTGAACTCCCACTCGCAGTGCCGCGCCTGCAGTGCCTAGTAAGATGTAATAACCATGAATGAGAGAACGGACAACGAAGAAAGAAGAATTGTAACACCTACCCGCAACCTGAAATTCCACAACGTGTCCCACATCTCGCGCGCGTGCATTTGGGGGGGGATTGAATTCTCTTGACGGTGTAGGGTTGATATATTGAGGAGGGAAGGCACAGCTGCTAAAGAAGAACTTGACGGCTTGTTGAGATAGCAGATGGAGACAACTTGACGTGTACATGGGTGCTTTGATGTGTACTTCGGTGCTTGTGGGTTCCACGCAGCTTGACGGGACAGACAACTTGAGAGGCTTTCAGACCTTGTGAGAAGCTTGGATACTGGGGCGTGTAGAAGAAGCGATTCATAACGAGCGAAGACTTAAAGGCCTTGACACGTTGCAGGGGAGCACGCCTGAAAGGTTGCATTCCGTGAGTTGGGAGCTTGAATGTTCCATAGGGAGCTTGAGGAGCGCCATAGGCTTGATGAATAACATGTTTTGCGAGGAGGATTGGGATTTGAGGAACAGGGACTCTGGGGAGGAGAGAAGATGGTGGTGGGAGGGAGAGAGTGGCGACGAACCAAAATCACGCCATGTCACGTCATCTGCTGCGGAAACCATCAAATCATGATGTGATTGTCGGACTTTGAATGACTTGTAGTTTTTCCTCCCGCTCACTGCCGCTGTCTGGCTCGTCGCGTCCTTCCCACCATAATCGAGTACTCTGCAGCTCCGACCTTAGTAGCCGTGATCAATCTGGCGAACCTTTGAGAATGCCATCAGTCTTCAGACTCTCGCAAGAAAATTGTCGACCTTGCAAGCGCTCCGCCGCTCCCAAGTGCAGACAGACGCGAAGTCATTTCACTGAACCTCTGCAGAATAATTGACGCTCTCAAAGAATATGACTTTAACAGAGTTTTCAAAGATTTCCAGTACAATACAAAGAAAACCCATGAAAGACGAAAGCTGTTGCACCAAGACGAAAGACGCCTCCGCAAGCTGAAAGATACCCTTTTCAAGCCGAAAGATGTGCTTCAAAGACAAAAGATGCGAAAGACAAACCTGTCATTTTACTGATGTCTTTGCACCTGGTCTGACCGTCTGTGTCATGGTTCTGTCAGGGCTCAACCTGGGTGGCAGGGGCGAAACGTGAAGGGTCACTGAAGTCGCTGCTCGCTGGCTCAAACTCGCTCGTTATTTCCGCCTGTTCGAGTATCGGCACGAATAACTATCATTTGACTATCATGCTTTTTGATTTGAGCTCAGTCAAGTCTGCTTTGAGCCGCTTTTTTTCCCGGGCCGAGAAGGCAAACCGTCAATCTGTCGAACAGCAGCACTATGCTCTTCAATGCTTGGGTATCTTTACGCACGGGCTCATCGTCTGACAACTACTCGCCCGACGGCAAGGTCTGCGTCCGAATACAGGATCGGCGGCTTTAGGATCTCAAGATGAAATGCTCAGTACATGCACCTCGGATATTCGCAATAGGTAGGAGGAGATACAATAACGGGAACGATAGCGGTAACTGTTACTCGAACAAATACGTGGCTCACAACAGCTCTTAACCCCGGTTTTCGCGTCGGATCCCCGACGACTCTTCGCTCTCACATCCTGCAATCTCCATGGCCGAGAAACTTGTACGACCCATCGCTCCACCTTCCGCCCGCCTCATAGTCCTCAAACTCTTTCCCAGAACACAAGCTTGCGTAGACAGCGCGCACCTGCTTGAGAGGGACCCGCAGCGCCTCGAAGTCATCCGTATATCCCCACGTTGAAGGGTCGTCATCATCCCCACCGCTATACGGATGCTTGCAAATTACGCACGTATCCGTGCTCAACCCAAGCTGGTCAAGAATCATCCACAGTTCAAAGGTGAGCTTCATTTTATCGAGCTTGTTCCAATGGCTGCTCATGAAGCAGTTAACTTCGCTGTGAGATAGGCCGGCGAAGTCGTTGGTGCCTTTGCCAGAACAAAGCAAAGTCATTGACCCTGGGTGTAGCGCCGCTGAGGGAAAATTCATAGATGTAAACAGAGCCCAGGGGCTGTTGCCCGGAGGTGCGAGCGCGCTACGGTCGTTACCGTGGATGAAGAGGAGGGCACGACTGACAACCTATCATGCGTCTCGTCAGGCCATGCCTCACGCGGGACCGATTTTACCTTTGGGTTCACTTCCATCGCCGTGACGAACATCGGCCAGCGCGAATTCTCGTCGTCGAACGTATGTTTTCTGGTACGGTGCATTGAGGGGATACTCGCCCTATCCCCCTCGTAGGGGAGATATATGGGAGCCGTCCCCCCTTTGTGGGGCAGAGCGGGAGCAAAATCTAAAGATTGCAACCGTTAACAACACTGGACCCTAGCCGTAGCGCCCAAGTTGCCTAGTTGGGCTCTGATGGGGAGTGTAATGGACCCACAAGCATTCATTCGATCTGCCTACCGGAGCTCTCGAGCCTCATGTCTTGCCACCATGTCCAATCGGACGCTGATGGGTTCCGCTTCTGGCGGGGACACGCGCTCATCCTGGAATACAATGACACGATGAACGTTGGACCCAACATCTTTCTGAGCCCAGGCATAGGCCTTATTGTTGCGACGCAGCACGTTGCCATGGATAATATACATAATTCGGTTCCCCCACACTGGTATCGCCACGAAATTCTTGAATAAACGACCCCAATTCAAAACAACATGATTCCGGAAAGGTTCGACAGATCCGTCTAAATTCCCCTCGCAGCTATCTCACCGCACTTGGATCTGTTCTCCAAAGCGTGTGCTATCGCCCACAAATAGGCTTCTCGGCGATATCCAACCGAAATGAAATCCCGTTTCAGGAAGTTTGTAGTTCTCTGAGATTGAAACTGCTTCGATTTTTCCCATTGTCGACGCCGCCAACTATTCAGCTGACCGAGAAGCGGATGCAAATTTATGGGAAGTTTGTGAACAATGTTTTTTCTTCCAAATAGAAACTTCTTTCGTGTGTCCACTGTGAGTCCCTCTCTCACTCGGCCTTCTGTGCTCCGTTCTCCGCCCTCGATATGTATTAATATAAATATCTCTGGGGCCACCGAAGTCTCAAGCTTGAAGCGCTTCTCACCGATCATCAGCCAATTTTCCTTCCAGCCCTCCTAAGTTCATCCTTGTGGGCACAACTTTGATTCCCGCGAATATCAGTAGTTCGTAGCTGAGATATGGAACTCCCTTTGACTTATTCAAGACTTGTGAAGCTTTCACGCTGGATATTTGCAAAAGGGAATCGTGGCAGGTAACGACGACTCAACTATGCATATGAAAGAACGAGTGCAACACCCTCTGCAGGCAGGTCAATTTGAGGAAATTTCCTTTGAAGACTCGCCATTCGTCTCAGTGAGCCTCTCCATCGGTAGACTTTTCAACGATCCGACTACTTCGCAACTTTCATATGCAACTTGAAAGCACCCTCGTCCCGGATGAAGTCGTACTGTACAGTGACATAGGAACAGCGAATTTCAACACACATTCAATCTGCAGACAAAAAGCATGCGTATGTGGTGCATTGGCAACCGGAACTTCCGGCCCTCGGTAACAGGAGGGGACTTTTTAGCAGGAGCGCATATTTGAATTGTCCAGCATGAGCCATTTCCCCGCAAATTCGTTATCGAGGTGTCCCGCAGGATGATCAACGGTGACCGGTAGACTGCTGGCGTATTGTTCGAGTCGTCGTCAGACATGAACAGAACAGATTTCGAAAGGTTTCCTCCCAAAAAGGTTTCCAATTTCGAATGATATAGGCCACCACGTTACAGATTTTCTAACCAGCATGAGCTTGGTCGTGAAATTTGGTAGAAGATGATGAGTGAACTCACACTACGAGAATCTATCGCCCTCCCGAGCTCCCGACACTCGAAGATTGGGTCTCAGAACCATACAGCAACCGTTTCCCCCATTCCTGCGCCCGAGTATCCCAGTCCCGCAATCCCGCATACAGCGAAGCTACCTCTTGGTTCCATCGCGACTGTAGAAGCGCAGAAAAAGGTCGCGGCGTAACTCGCGTAGCAGCGGACGGGGGCGCCATTATTAAAGCGGGTGTTTCGACGAGTCTGACGCTTAGTGCGTGGAGACTAAAAGCCATGAGAGATTGACACAGAGAGCCACAGAAAGTTGATATCTACTCTCTGATATGTGTTTCCGTCCTACGTGGTCGAAATTTGAGGAGACGTCGATGAAAAAGAAGTGGATGACGCACCGCGTTTGTATCATGCTGGAGTACCCGTAGTAAAGCTAAGATGGGGGTAAGTATCGGGTTGAGCATATAGCCAATGAAGCCTTACGCCGCCCGCCACCAGGGCGCCTGAAACTGGACCCAGCAGAAACGACATGGTCGTGTGGAGGAAGGAGTATGTGGTGATGTTTGCGATCGGCGGGATCAACTACACGATCACATGGCCGGAGACGCGATCACGTGCTCGATGATTCTCCACTGCTTCCTGGGTCGATCCTGGATTGCGACGCGTTATGAGAGTGATTTGAACGATGGCTGATAAATGAAGATATTGCAAAATATTACATACATACAGATAATACAACGGTCATTCAATCCCGTAGTTAGGATAATGCACTCCCTCTCCTTTCACTTCAAGGGTGCAGCAACACCTTCGTATACCCATCAATCCTCTTATCGAACTTCACATACGCGTCCGCAGCGTCGTCGAGCGAGACGTTATGCGAGACGACGAAGCTTGGTTTCGCGCGTCCGGAGATGATGAGGTCGCGGAGGTATCGATTGTATGACTAAATTATGGTGATGTATTCAGAAAACGAGGTGCCGTAGATCATGGTGGTCACCGCACCTTGACGTTACATTGTCCCGTACCCATGGTAAGGCCTTTCTCGAACAGCTTGCCTATATATCAAGGTTTTAGCAGCCGTGTGTGGAAGAGAGGTGTTATAGACGAACCGAATGGGAAGGAAATGTATCCCCTTCGAAGCGAGATTGGTGAAGGAGAAATGTAATTTAGGTATTAGCTTAGGCTTACTTGGCCGAGGCAGCGTCAGGCGCGCCTGGATCCGAGGGGACGTATAGTCCTGGGATCCCGAGCCCGCCGGTGGGTCGGACGACGGCGATGAGCGCTTCGATTACTGCGTTGGGTTGTTCGGTTTTGCCGTCGCCGGTGGTTGCTGCGGAGAATCCATATGAGAAAATCCAAAATAAATAAATTGGGAAGACATTACCTTGGTATCCAACAGCTACACAACATCAAGCCCCTCGTAAATGCTACAAAATTTGGTCTCCAGACAATGCACTCACCGTCTACACCACGATCTACCTCCATCCTGGCAGCATATTCAATTCATGCAATGAAATTAAACTTGAACACACTCACCCGCCCCTCATCCCCTTAATCGCCTCCGCCGGGTCCCCCTTCGAGAAATCCACCGCAACGCACCCGATTTCGGTGGCCTTCGCGAGGCGCTCCGGGACGCGGTCGACGACGTAGACGGCGGAGGCGCCGCGGAGGAGGGCGGAGTACGCGGCCATGAGGCCGACGGGGCCGGCGCCGAAGATGGCGATGGATTCGCCGGGGCGGAAGCCCTGGGGGTCGATGAGGTGAGGTGAAGTGAGGTGAGGTTAGAGAGGTGAGAGGAGAGGAGGTGAGAGGAGAGGAGAGGAGAGGAGAGGAGAGGAGAGGAGAGGAGAGGAGAGGAGAGGGAGGAAGAGGCAAGGGAGGGAAGAAGGGAAGAAAGGAGGAATTTAAAACGCACGGAGAGTTCGACGCCATGCCAGCCCTGGTGTATACGACGTATTATTGAGTGGCATATGTACATATGTATATATACAACTCACAGTGGGGAATATATCCGCCAACAAAGCAAAGTCCTCCTCGTGTTCCGTGCCGGGTGGGAGCTTCAGTGCGTTGAAGTCGGCGAAGGGGACTCGGACGTATTCCTATCATACATAGTTCATCTGCTAAGAAGAGGAATTTAAAGCAGAGTCACGGTTGTGCAGACGTACCGCTTGCCCTCCGGGATAAGGTCCCATCGCTACGTAGCTTCGAGTTTCGTTTAATCAGTAACACATACGAGAATGATGAATGAAAGATAAGACGGCTCACTCACCCATACGCGCTAAAAACGCAACCCCACTCAATCATATCTCATCGAATCATCCTCAAGGAAATGCAACTCACCCGCCAGCCTATTGAAAAATGGCAAATCATAAATGAAGCAAATTTTTCAACGAAGACATGACGCACGAATCCAGGATTAACCAACGTGCAAAACGCGGACCTCCCCTCTTCGCAGTTGAGGCAGCGCCCGCAGGCGACGTTAAAGGGCATGACGACGCGATCGCCTTCTTTGAGGAGCTGTTGTGTTCAAAGGAAATATAAGAGAATTTGAGTATTGGGGAAAGGAGGAGAGGAGAGTGTACGCACCGTGACGCCTGTACCGACTTCCTATATATTCCCAGAAAAGCATGAATGAATGAATGATTGGTTTGGTGGAGGAGGAGAGGGAGGTGAAGGGGATCAACGTACGTCGACGATACCCATACTATCAGTGAGTATACACATCAACGAGGATGACGACGAAAGAAGAGGAGGATAGAAGACGTACTTCTCATGCCCAAAAACGATCCCAGCCTGTGCCGCCGTACGACCTTCGTACATGTGCAAATCGCTGCCGCAGATGCATGAGGTTGTCACTTTGGGTGAATTCGAGTTAGGGTTTTGTTTTCGATTGAAGCTGAGAGGAGAGGGAAGGAGAAGGAAGAACTCACCTTTGACGATAATATCATCGGGATGCAAGATCGTCGGCTTGTCGACCTCACGAACGGACACGGTGAAGGGCTTGTCGTAGACCACTGCGCGCATCTTGGTTGACATTGTCCTCGTCACCTGTAAGTAATTGCCAGGGGTTGAATCTGGATTCAGAGGTGGGAACAGTGCGAACGGGAACGGCAAAGGGAAAAGGAAAAGGAAGGAATATGTAGATGAAGTCATTTATTTATACCGCACGGACTTCCGCGTTCAACATAATGCGGGAAGAATTGGGGTCAGCAGATGGCGTTGAGAATTGATTATGCGGGGAGCTGTAGTTTGTGGCGTCACGAGTGCGCTTGGAAAAGGAGAATTTCGATTGTATATCGTCAAGGAATGTCCCGTGTCCACGGGGAGTTGTCCTCCGTGGAAGAGTTCGTAGCTCAGGGCGGAGAGGTTAGATACAGAGCGGTGATAGTATTTCAGGAATAGCTCGTCGCTGAGTCGCCTGTGAGTTCCGGAAGAATGGTCACAAGTTCTGGTAAGGTAATTGACGGTGGGAGCCAAGACGATTCTTGAATTCACCGGAATGCATTTCAGTCTGAGTTGAGAACGAAAGGAGAGGAATTTTTTCTGGGTAAGCTGGGGTTCCGTAAACCTCGAATTTGAACAATAAAGAGACAACAGAGGACAACGCAGAAAAGAGCTAGAGCCAGAATTTGCTTGGAATTTGTTGCCAGATATTCTGTTGCCAATCCAGAGAAGAAAAAAGGCTCAGGGAGAGTCTAGGGCTCGTAAAATTGCCGTCGATATAGCCTGAAGGTCGCCGATAATGAATGAGCTCAACAACGAGGAACATGGTGGTTGAGGTCCAAGTTCTGATGAAGGTTAGGGTTAGAGCCAGTGCGCAGCGCGCACGCTGTCCTACTTTTTTCTCACGCTTTTCTCTCCTCGTCACCCACCTCTATGGTGAAACTCTTCCGGCTAACCGCAGCGAAAGGTGGTCATCGGACGACCAGCAGTCGTGCGGCGCCATATGGCTCTACCCCGACGTTACCAAGAGCGTTGTCGATCCACGCCAAGACGACTGCCGCCACCCACGATACCGCCGACTCCCGGTCTTTCTCCCGCAATCCGTCTTCGATATGACTTTAAAATCCTTTGGATGCCATCCCAAGCTGTCTATGCGCAGAGAGCTTCTCCCTCGGTGGAATTCTAAGCAAAATGAAGGCTGGCATTATGTACTGAGCTCGGCCTCATTCGGCGCGACTCAGACGAATCCAAATGTTTTCTTCGAGCTGTTTCTCTCGCGATCAATCACTGTTGGTATCTGCCAGCTCGGCTCTTCTCAAGCGTATTCTCAGTGTTTCTCACTCTCCCGCCGTCCAATTCGCAGGCAAGACTCTCAGTTGCCACCCTAAAAGAACGCAGTGCAATGCAAAGATCCTATTAAACAGCTGGAGACAGTCTATCAAAAACCTCTCAAGAGTCAAAAAGGTTCGCGCCGGCTGTTGCACCCCCGACCCTCGTCCATCAAGATCCTCGAGGAAGGCCCCACGCGCATCAGATTCATGATATGTCGCTCGGTCTAATATAACCACACATACACGGCCGGCCATGGGACTGAAGGCACCTGCATTCCCTCGTCGTCTCCTTCCTTCCTTCCCCTTCACCATCTCCTTTCAAATCGTGCTTGGACTGCACGATGAGATGCAGCTCTTCCTTTTCCATTCGTTTTCGCGTGCTCTCATTTGTCCTTCTTTCGATTTCGACGGCGGTAGCGGCGAGGCTTGATCTGGCACGGTTGGAGGATTTGAGGGTCGGACTAGCTGGTGCACACCAGGTACGCCGTTTCGCTCGTTCTAATGCCGCGTAAGCAGTCATTGACTTGACTTGACTGTAGGCGACTCCTCTCATCGCAGTCGACCCTCCTTCGCTGAAGTACGCCTATCTCCCGCTTCCGCTCCCCTCTCAATGCATCTAACCTCTCCCCCCCCTCTAGACGTGCATTCGGCGGCCCCTTCGGTGGCGGCGGCGGCGGCTTCAACCCCTTCGACCCCCTCAGCAACGGATTCCCCTTCGGCGGCGGAGGGGCAGACACGGATACAACGACCTCCACCACCACGACCGCCGCGCCTCCTCCTCCCCCCCACCACCACCCCTTCGCCCCCACCCACTAATACCACCCCAAACCAACCTCCGTCTACACCCCCCGCAAACCCTCCTCCCAGCGATACGCCTTCCCCACCACCCGCATCCTCTTCGTCGCCCGCCGACCCGCCCTCGTCGCCGCAGGATCCCAACGCCCCTGCGTCCTCCCACGCCACGGGGTCGGGAGGAAGCGTGCACCCCACCGCCCCCTCCTCGTCCGCGCCCATAGACAAAGTCGGCTCGCACCCTTCCTCCTCCTACTCCTCTTCTTCCCCCTCCGCCTCCTCTTCCTCTCTCCTACCCACATCCGACTCCTCCTCCTCCTCTCTACCCCTCGCCGCCTCCGCCACATCCAAAACGCACACCGCCCTCCTCGCAGGCGTGCTTGTCCCCCTCCTCCTGCTCCTCCTCCTCCTGGTGCTGTTCGTGCTGTATCGGCGGCGGCGCCGTCGGGATGAGGAGGGGGACGGCGGGGGGGAGGGGAAGTGGGTGCGCATTGCGCCGGGGTCGGGCGCGGGGCTATTCGGAGAGGACGAGAAGTCCCCCTCCGCCGCCGCGTATTCGCATCCGCATCCGCCGTATCCTCAAGCGCAATCCCCCACCACCTCAACCTCGACCTCGGAGTCGGGACACGTCGGCGTCGTGCGGAGCGCTAGCGCTAGTGCCTCGAGCATTAGCACGGGGTGGGAGATGGTTTGGGGGTCGACGCCCGCGACGGGGTACGTAGCGGCAAGTGAGAGCGGAGTGGGAGTGGGGGAACGATACCCGTATGCGTACCCCCACTCACCGTCGTCTCCCATTGGCGATCAGACGACGCCTACACCCACGACCGCGTCCGCGTTCTTGTCCTCGCCGTCGCCTCTGAACTTCCGCACCGCCGATCCCAGCCCTGCGCCGTCGCCCGTGCATTTTAGGACGAGCGCGTACAGCGCTGCGCCGTCCTCGATCGTCGGGGAGAGTACAAGTCAGGAGGGAAGTCAAAGGCACAGTCGGTGGTTCGCGTACCCCCAGTCGGAGGATGCGCATGCGCATGCACATGAGCAAGAAGGGGAGCAGAGATTCTCGGCGCTGTCGGTGCCAGAGCTGGGGCCCGAGCTCGATATGGCTGATATTCGGCTTGCGTTGGATGGGTTGGAGATGGAGCAATCCGACCATTCGCATTCGTATCACTCTCACTCTGAAGTGTACTCTCCCTCGCCAGCCCACTCTCACCCCTCGTACGCCGACCTCGTGCAGGTACAAGCACCACCACGCAGCCCCTCCCCCGCTCCCTCGCATGCGTCCTCTGATTCCGCTGCGACCTTACCCGACTCGCACGCCCACTCGGACGCGCATCCTCATGCCGACGGTGACAACACCGATGACGCCGACCTAGGGCAAGACCTGACCCTCTCCCGCGCGCCCACCTTCGCGACCTTCGCGTCGGGGTACTCTGAGGACCGCACGCCGCCGACGCCGTTGCCGCGGTACACCCCCCATAGCCACGGGCGCGGGGTGCGGCCATTGCCCGAGGTGCCGTCGATGCCTCCGTTGCCGGGGTCGTCGAAGGTGTAGGCGTAGGGGACTGTGAGTCTGTGGATCGGAATGGAGATTTTGTATCGATACTTATCTAGGTACTTGGACATACCATACCATACCCGCCCGCGAGCGGAGCGTACTTACCTGCCTACGGATCCTGCATATTGTGTTTTGCTGCGGGTTTGGCGTTCACGTTTTGTTGTATCGTAGGATGTACTCATCGCTTGCTTCGTCAGAGATTCAGAGTCTAAGGGGAGTGAGGCCAAAACGGAAATGTAAGCATACGTCAATACAGGGACACCGCTTTCTTCTTCCCTTCTTCCATGATCATCGACATCTTGCATCCGGCCCTGGCCCTGGTTGAGCAGCTTGGTGACAGATTAATGAAACGAAGGCTTCATTAGGAACGTCTTATTCTTATGCACGCTCGCTCTTGTTGTCAAGATTCCACAAAACCCTTCATCTTGGTCTTGGCTACTATTCGATGATTCGACTTCGATGTAGCTGGAAGCTAGAGTCTGAAGGTCACTCAAATGTGCGGCAAAGATACTGTATCCGATATCTCTCTGAGAAAAAAATCAGCCTTCGATCCTTCCCGACATCTTGTTCTCGAGATCGACGTAGCAAGACAAATGCCACTCTAACTTGGAAAGGAATCTACGCGTTTCACAGCTCAGAAGTCTCACTGCAACCGCAAGGGAGGCTCGATACGCTACTATCATTGAAGAACTCATTGCCCGAATTTGTGCCACTGGGCTGGGGCCTCTGTCGAACTCGATGCTACGTATCGAGGATGCTGGAACTTTGAAGGTGACTCAGTTGACCCTGCATACAAGGATTCGCCCTTATCGTGAACCTCTCAGGCATCTCCGGAAACGGATATTAGTCTAGGACTCCGGAGCTCTCGACATCTTGTTGCGAAGATCCAGTAGTGGGAATGTTGATCGGTATAGGCGCTGGCTTGGGATCGACGTTTTCCAGCTTGTAGTCTGGTACCAGTTGAAGGTGAACAAGGTGTCCTTGTACACCGACGGGACTCCAATTCAATCCCGTCTTTCCTTGACTTCGAACTCGTTTCTCCCTTTCGGTCCCCGTGTCACTTGAATCTATTTTTCATCGCTGTGGTGTCCCGTTCAGAGACATATCATGACGGATACCGCTATACTTAGTCCTTTCAACGGCCCAGACTGATATCTTTCCGTTCCTCGGATTCGGCGTTTCATGGGACGGCGTTTCGCACACGCGCTCACCTTTCTCTTTCTCCCTCTTTCTCCGCTTCCTCGACACCACACTCTTTTATGCGAAAACTTCCACTCGTTCTTTCGGTGCTATTGGCTTCCGGGGACGTGGCGGGTTCGGAGCCTCTCGCTCAAGCTGCAACCATCGATTTAGCGGCCTCGTCACTGGCAGTTTGGAGCAAGGATGAAGTGAGTCACCATGCTCATATGCACTATACAGGGTTTCATTCCGTCTCAGCTAGTGCCTTGGACGACAACTGAGGGACCGCACTCCAAGCCACGCGTGTTGGCGGAGGAGAAAAGGTGCGTTTCCTATCGATAGTCCGCTGACCTGAGAAGAAATATGACTGAATATCCCGTCTATTTCCCCCGCAGATTCAGAACCAAGATGAGGACGAGGATAGATACTACAGAGACGATATTGGATACGACATTCACTATCATTGGCGGGCCTGATCCTACTGGCACAGATTCAATTCCTCCCCCACCCCCACCTCCGCCTCCTCCTCCTCCGCCCCCACCCCCTCCTTCGACTACTCCTCCTCCTCCGCACTCGCCCCCATCTGCACCTCCAGAAGCCCCAGCGCCGCCGCCATCCAAGACGGCTCCAGTTTTCCAGCCGTCTCTGACATCCCTCGTGCGGTCCTCGCCAAGCACCGCACAGCCCACCGCGACAAGCAGCTCGATACCCAGCTCCAGCTCTCCCACCACCATCCTCACGACCTCCATCATTGCTCTGAATCCTTCTCCCAGCACCACTCCGGATCCTTTCTCTTCCTCCTCAGAACCACATTCCGCCTCCGTGGTTTCGCAGAACTCGAGATTCCTCCTCCCCATCATCGCCGTCATCGCGGTCCTTCTCCTACTCCTCCTGGTATTTATCTATCTATGGTGGCGTCGCCGACGCAATCGACGTACAGCTGTGGAGCCTTTCAACACCGGAGTCGAGGACAATAAACCTGCACCGCCAGCCTATACCCCGCCCTCCGAGTCGCAATCGGAATCCAACTTGGAGTTGGAGTCGGAGGCGCTGCGACTCGGACAGGGACGCAGTTCACATCTGCTGCTGCTGTCCGAGAAACCTGGTTCATCGGATCCGAGCTCGAACCAACCGGCAGCGGCAGCTACTGCTGACGAACCATCACCGCCTCCTGCCCCATTGTCGCGTTCGACGACGTTAGGCTCGTCGGACTGGCCGGAGACACCTTTACCTCGGTATACAACAAGGCCATTGCCGCCCTTACCGCCTCCAGTGCCGCCTTTGCCGCATGATCGAGGCGATGGGACGAGCAAGCAAATGTGAGGAGTTTGGACTTGTTATATAATTAGTTGTGTACGTTGTACTGCTGGAATACAACCTGTGGTCAATAGAACACTCTTTATTGCGCGCTCAAAATGTGGTTTACAAAACAAAATGTGTATATGCCCGATTCATAATTAAAGCGTATAACGATACACCAACACAGTAGATCATATAGTATGTATAATTACAATTCACCTCCAACATTTAGAAATCAATCAACCGTTTGAGTTCCTTCGGCGCATCCCTCAACCGCTCCTCACGCAGCTTCTTCGCCATCTTCTTAGCGTTCGCTTTGATAATCGCGCCTTGAGGCCCGCGCGCAAGCTCGAAAGTTTTCTTGAATTCGAGAATTGCGTCTTCGACGGTGCCGGTGATTTTGACGTCTGTCCGAAGTGAGGGGCCGAGTTGGGGTCCAGTGCGAATCTTCGTTCGCAAAGAAAAGAATAAATCGAGAGAAATCAGAGGAGTAGAGAGAGGTACACACCTGGAAGAGTTCGATAGCAACGGGGTTCGGCTCGGCCGACATCATAGCTGCGCTTGGAACCTCGGCGGACACGGGCCAGAGAATGAGAGGGATTCCTTGCGTCAAGGATTCGGCAACGGAGCTAAATTTGATATTAGCTTCAGATTATATTCGATAAAGAAAGACAATGAGAATTACTTGAACCCGCCGTGAGACAGGAACCACCCGACACTGCCATGCTGCAGGATGGCGCGCTGCTCAACCCAGAAGTCACAGATCATCCCCTTACCGCTGGTGTTGACACGCTCGATGAGTGGTGCGGGGAGGGAAGCGATGCGGCTGCCGAGGGCGAAGAGGAAGGGGAAAGGTTGGTCGAGGGTGAGAAGCGTCTCGACGAGAGCTTCGATGTGCTTCGGCGTTGTGAAGGGGAACGCCATTGAGCTGCACATTAATGAGTAAACAATAGAGACTTGGAAGGACTAGCGTGATACGCACCCAAAAGAGATGAACAAAACAGACTTCGGGCCGTACTCCTTCACCGCCTCGTCCAAGAACGACTTGACGCGTTCATCTGTAGGCGCCACACCGACGGCATCCTCCCAACAAAGCTCGTGCGCCTGCATACCGACGACGAACAGCTCTTGTCCCCGCTTCCCGTAGAAATCACGACAAAACGGAACGCCGACGGGCTCAAACGATTGACTCGTCGCGACGAGAAACCCGTCGACGGCCTTGGCGAGCTTCTGTGCGGGGACAATGACCGGCGCGGAAAACGGCGGTCCAGAGCCGTAGGCTTGGCGTTCGTAGTCGTACATGTCGGGCCCACCGGTCTCGGTGTATTTTTGAATGCGACCGCACAGTTTGTCCGTGCCGTTAGAGGCGGTGACGACCTAACGAGTCGACTGAGTAAGAGAGCTCTGGCCGATTGAAAGGCGAGATGATGTTCGAGGAACGGACTGACCTGTTGCATTAATTCGTGGTATGTCCTTCCCTCCCGCCTTGACTCGTCCGCCCATACAGCGTCGGTGATCGCAGCGAAATCGTGGTGGCCGAAATCAGAGTGAAGCCCAATTATCGGAGCGGACCACCAAAACAGCATCTTGCATTCCGGACCCAAAACCGCCTTCGCGCGTTCCATTGGGAGGCCGCCGCAACCGAAATCGAACTGCGAATGTAATTAGGAGTTTTAAAGACGAGACTAGAACAGGCGCGGTATTGCTTACATGGACCGATTTCGGTTTAGGCCATGCCTGGTCGTCTTTCACGAACTCGTCCAAGTTCTCCAGCCAACCCATCGTGAGTTGCTGCATCACTTTGATCAAGGTTTCGGTGGTTGGGTTTTGATCGATACTGTGAGTCGAGAAGCGCGTCAACCCTGATTTTTAATTGGAAGAAAATGAAATCTAACGTACTCTTCCTGTCCCACTCCAAGGATGCGAAGTCGAGTCTGGTCGTGCGAATGCGAAGCCAACTCGGCTAACATCTTACGAACTACGAGAAGTAGTTGGTTCGTGATGAGCTCCAGGTAAAGGGGACAGTCGCACCAACGATGTTGTGTTGAACGATGGTAATGACGAGATTGGGATCCGCGTCGAGTAGCTGAGTTGCAAGGTGGATGTAGCTGATTGTGTGCCCCCATGCTGGAATGAGCAGCGCAGCGATATGCTTGGGGGCCATGTCGGAGCGAGAAAAAGTTGAGAAGGGATTTTCGGACCATTTCGTTAAATATTCGACACCATGCAGACCCACAGCTGCGCCGACAAACGTAAGCCCTAGGCGAGTAAACGAAGTTGACACATTTTCGCTTGGTTGATATCGATTACATGAATTCTTCTTTTCACGTTGACCCCAGAGGTGATCGACGGCCAATTAGTCGCCTAGATCTCGCGAATGGGCACCGATGCAGCGACAGCCACTTCTTTTGAGATATCCGGCTAGAAAGGAGCGCCAATGTCAGCAATCCATCCTCAACAGTCGGGCCAGATGTGCGGTAGAAAAACCCCAGAAAAAGTCCAGCGTAGGCGAGTCTCGCCGTTTGTCCCGGAGGTATCAAGTCGAAGAAGGTCAAAAGGCTTGACCCGCGTGCGCAAGCCTGTAAAGCCTCCGAAGCCATGGAGGAGACTGGACGACGCTGAGAGGGATCAATTCGGAACGCAGACAGGAAAGCAAGAAAGAGGTTTCACATGTTGCCATTTCCTTGGAGACGCCGACGTTCGCAGTAGGTCAGAGTCTAGACAGTACAATGAGCTCACGAAAACAGCTGAAAGTCAGAAAGTGTAAGAGGGTTAGAAACGATACACCGTTCTCGAGCACAGGCATGCGAAATTGGAGGATTTTGGTGAGCTGCATCCGACGCAAACGCCGCTTTGGAGGAAAATTAATGAATGATCCGGCGAAACTTCCGGCGAAGCGACAAAAAAAAACGTGGCTCGCGTACCAAAGGAGTTGCGCATCCCTGTGGATCAGCGTGGATCTGAAGCACTGTGAGAAGCTTCACTAAGACAACCGAGGATCGGCAATGTCGCGTCAGGTAACTTTCTGTAAGTATTTACTATTCATTCAAACTAGGGAAGGATAGAAGGAAAAAAACAGTTACCATGATTGTTGTACCAGAGAGAAACAAGGCGCACACAGTGAATCGAGTTTTGTTCAAAAAACACTTGTGCAGATAAATCACTGAGCAAAGCGACGGGGTTTCGGGATCACCAGGAAAAGTACTCAGGTCGGAATGATTCGCCGAACAAAAGATCCGCCATTTCCAAGCCGTTCCGAGAGGATGTTTTAGGACGTCCTGAAGACTCACTGGGCGGATCAGTTGGTGTAATGAACACCACGCTATCAACTTGCTGAGCTCATGAGCTTCATAACTCGTGGTTCCCGAATGAAAGCCCTGTTGCCTGATTAGTAAGAATAGACCTCGAACAGACCTCAGCTTGAAAACATTCCAACGTATGCCAGAGCCGGAGAGACAAGCCCGACGGGTAAATCTTCCACACTGCTTTCAGAAAGTCGACGGATGACTTCGAGGCCATGAGAACTAGCTAGAACAAGCGAAACAACGACCATGCGAATCCTCAACACGGAATTCATTCCCGTCAAGTCTCGTCAAGTTCGATGAAGTGGGAAGAAAGAAAGAAGAACCGCGTCACGCCAGTGACAGTCACGCATGACAGTCACGCATGTTGGCCAACCGCGCGTGACTGACGCGGTCACCTGATCTGACTGAGAACACGCGAATCGCACGGTACACCAGCAGGCGGCGTTTTTCGATCCAAACCGGGGTGTTCCCTTGTGGTGGAAAGAAAATAGTCAACTTCAACTTCAAACTTACGTAATACGTTTCCGAAAGTCTACAGAACAAAAACAGATAATGATAGTGCTACAATGGTCTTTATGTTTTTTTGATTCGATTCAACATTCAACAATCCGTATTTCACCGCGATAGATCTCGCATACAGGCAATGACAACGCAACAACACCAACCTAAAGAAAGCAGCTCAAGAGGCCGAGGGAGGAGTTACATCACGCGAGGATGTTTCGAGTCAAAGTCGATCTACGTCGGATTGCGTCGAGTAAGCAAAGGGTTTGTTTAGATGAAAAGCAAGAATACTTACGAAATTCGCAGGGGAACCTGCCCCATGGTCCACCTCCGAATGAACCTGCACACCGCCCAGCGAGCCCAACTCCACCGCCGTCGCGGACTTCCACCGCCCGCGGCTGCGGTTGGCGTTGCCGCTGCTGATGGTGTTGGTGTGATGATTGGCACCGTTGCTGGAGCCATCGGTGGAGCGGAGGGAGCGCCGGGTGTTGAGGATGTAGAGCATGCAGTTTCTGTTTTCCCAGATCAGTCAGGCACGATATATATAAATAAAGGTAGGAGGGAGAGCGAGACGCACGCGTATATGATTGGCACGCATTCGAGCAATACAAGAATGATGCTGTTGCTGGCCTGGGGCTTGAGCGATTTACCGCCGATTCGAGAGCAGATCAGTTCCATGAGGGTGCTGAGCGCGTCGGTTGCCATTAGCGACAGAAAAAGGGGGGTGGGACGAGGAAAAGGCGTACGCGATAGTAACGGGCAACGCCGTCTGACAACAGCCCTTGATGAGTCCACTGATGAGGCCCTTGGTCTGTGAGAGGGCTTTTTCGCGGGCTTGAAGAAGGAAGAATACGGAGGCCAGAGTGATCAGGACGTCGGTGGCTAAGAAGGAGAATAAATTCATGAATAATTACAAGTCGATTAAAGATGAAGGGAAACTAACCGAATGCGCTCGAGAGATGGATCGCAACTTCACCGAACGAGAAAGAAATTAGTCCTCAGCGGATCAACGATGGAGGAAACAAGACATACACCAATCGCTAGACTTCCCGCTTTTCGCGATGACGGAGGCCTGGGGCGGCATGTAAGCGCATGCCGGGCCAGAAAAGAGGAGTCAAACGTACGGTGATCACCGCTGCAACGAATCCCAGAATCATGACGGCGATGAGGGGCACGACGTAGAACCACCTCCCACTGAGTTTGTAGCTGAGATATCATACGAAATAAGCATTGGGAGGAATGGAACAGAAGTCTTTCGGGAGACATACAGACGATAAGTGTAGTACGATTGGACGTAGAGGGCGATTCCTGCGCCCTGTATCGAGCGAGCATTAATTAGGTTGATTTTGGATGAAGATGAATGAGAGAGGGAAGACGACCACTCACCAAAGGAATGTTGACGATTTGATACCACGCTTTGTTAAGAGCGATGGTTCCGGCTGGGTCGCGCATGTACAGGACACTGTTGATCCAGGTGATAGCGCTGTACGAGATGGAGGTCGGCAGTGAGAAGAATGACGAGTGAGAAAAGAGGGAGATGAAGCCGACAATGATTGAATGCTCTTCAGGATGGTGAGGATGAAAAGGACGGCGACCATGAGTTTAAGCCGGAGGGAGTCTTTCTGGTACCATGTGAAGTAGTTGCTGACCTGAGCGAAGGATATCGTTCAGTATCGAATTTGTAAGGCAACAAGAGAGAGGGGAGACGCACTTGCGCTATCAGGATACCCTCAAGCAGCAGGACAGAACTTCCGCCGATGAACTAAAGGTTACGAAGCATTAAAACGACGTCGCTGCGAGCAGAAGCAAACGAGGTATGTACGCACCCAACCCCCCAGCACGTAGTAGATGAGACCGAAGAGCGGCTAGCGAGTTAATCGACGTCAGTCAAAACCGCTTCGAAATTCGCGAAGAAGAACCGACATACGTCTTCTCTGGTCAAAGCGGGCAAGACCTGCACGTCGACGGCTGGCATCGTTGAATGACGCGATGGGATGGAATTTCGGGGAGTGGGGGCCACAGAAACCCGGAGACCTGAATTCGAAAGGGACGTCGTCAATTCAGCCGGGTTATATATGTGGAAGATCGGAAAACTCCCGTCACATACAGGGGTTCGTTGAACGCCACCGAATCAGATAGCACGCGCACAACTTTTTTCCTGTCGAGATTCGGAAGAGAAGATTGACAGGTGGAAGAAGCCGAGAAGCCCCTAGGGCTCTACGTAACCAAGCGACTTGTGGCTGAGGCAGGGATTGGAACAAAACTTGGCAGGCTCGAACCGGCGGCCGGACGTCGATCATTCGATTCTTTCACCAAAATCGGGAGCGGTTTGGATCTCAACTTAGTTACTTCTACCACCCTCGAAGGCACAATTTGCGACAATTCTGCTATGGAAATCGCTGTAGCAGGCAAAGGAATAGAAATACAGACCGACCGAAAGCCGTCGTCGAATGGTATTCATCATTTGATATCTTCTGATCCTCGCTCGGCTGTTGAGGTCTCATAACTTTTAGCCGTGACCAGGCACAATTTTGTGAGGTTCGAGAAAGGGAAGAAAACTTCAACTTCGAAAGAACCTTGTCCCTCGTGGCGAGACGTGAAAACTTTATCCACGAGGGAATGACGCACCATAACTGCCCGAATTCCAAGCCGAATTCATACTTACAAGGGAACTTTGGAACGCAATCAGTGGGGGACGCCGGGGAGCGGCGGACCGAGCATACCAATTCAACTTCATTATTTTTGAAAGGAGTCGGAAAAAAGAAAACCCAGATGCATGGCTTATCAGGGTTTATCCTCCAGGTATGGACCAGGTGTTGTCTGCAACAGAGCAAGGAAAAAATCAACAATGGGCGAGTTCATCCCATCTGACAGAATCTTCTGATCGCGATTCCGTTTCTTCTCTTCTATCAATATCATTCCGTAAGTTTGACTCGATTTGCGCGTTACATCGAATTGACACTCCGAGAAACCCGTAGTTTAGGATCGCCCTAAATCCAAAGAAAAACTTTAAATTTTAGCAATGAAATTGATTGAGCCGAAAGTGTTACTGAAATGTTAAGTTTTGGTCGTACCAAATCTGGTCCCAAAAGATCAGATTTTGGCAATGATTCACGAAGACCCAAAACAAAAGGATTTGGACCTTCCCAAACGGCTCCCAAAACGATTGGTTTTGGGAAAGGTTTTGGTCACAACGAAACAATAAGTTTCGGCAACGGTTTCGGCGGTGTTGCCGAAACTTATTGTTCTGGACGGCCCAAAAGGACTTTTGGAAGCACCGAAATCAAAACTTTCGGCAACACTGCCGAAACTGTTGCCGAAACTTATTGTTTCGGTGTGACCAAAACCTCTCCCAAAAGCAATCGTTTTGGGAGCCGTTTAGGAAGGTCCTAATCCTTTTGTTTTGGGTCTTCGTGAATCATTGCCAAAATCTGATCTTTTGGGACCAGATTTGGTATGACCAAAACTTAACATTTCAGTAACACTTTCGGCTCAATCAATTTCATTGCTAAAATTTAAAGTTTTTCTTTGGATTTAGGGCGATCCTAAACTACGGGTTTTCCGGAGTGTGAGCACTTTTCCTCCTTGAAACCCCTTACCCGACAGAGAAATTAAACTGCCAAGAACGAGGAAAGGAAATGCATAATCCGAAGGTTCAAACACAATTATTTTCCATGGCAGCCGTCGCTCGGCACGAATGGCAATCAGTGACACAAACAAGCAAAGTGATCGACAGGTCCTACTGATCGCATTTCGTCGGTCCGCAATTGGCGCGCGCGGCGGCCGAAACATATATTGGCGTCGTCCAGGACCAAACCGTCCTAGCTTCCTTCCCTTCACCCCTGACCATGGCGCCGTCATCGTTCCACCACACTCTTTTCACTGCATCCATTCTCCTCCTATCATCTTGCCTCTCAGCCGCTGAGAAGATCACCTATGTCGTTGTGGGAGGCGGAACAGCTGGTATGTGACGCGTTTTTGTCCCTCACTTTCGTGGTTTGAACGGAGGCTTGTGTCAAGGTTTGGCGGTCGCTACACGGCGTGAGTTGGACGCATCGCACTCGCACTCGAAATCTTTCGACTCAATTCTCGTCTCGTCCAGTCTCAGAAAACGCGGACAATACGGTTATCGTTCTTGAAGCTGGATCCGAGTGCGTCCTTCGACTGTCCTTTTTGTGTTTTTATGAACTCACTCGAGATTTTGCTCAGTGGTTTCGACAAGTATGTTTCTCGACATAGCGTCTCAGTGAGGCTGACTTAATCGAAAAAACTACAGCACCAACATCAAGAACCTGACTGGCCCTTCAATACAAGCCCTTCCCGGAAGCTCTGTCGACTACAACTACCATTCCGAGCCCCTCAAGTTCGCGGCTAACCAAGTCGCTAATATGACTCGCGGCAAGGTTTTGGGGTACGTCGACGCTTCCCCTACAATGCCTGGTCATCTTGCTTGAATTACCGTAGCGGTTCGTCTGCAGTTAACGGGGCACTGTTCACACATCCCAGCAAATCGGATTTGGATGCTTGGGAATCGGATTTTGGCGCTGCTGGATGGTACGTACATATTGTGATCATGATTTTTTCTTGCGACGTGAATTGACACGAGACTGGATAGGAACTGGACTACACTGTCCGCCGCCATCGACTCCGTATGTCTCGTTCCTACCACTTTTCAAACACACACTCACATTGCCGCAGGCCGAACATTTCTCGACGACCGCTCGTCTCGCCAGCACTGAATCCTTCCACGGATCCAACGGCCCCATCTTTGTCACTCAGCGTACCCCGACCGGCGAGTCAGTATTTCGCCTCCCTTCATCTCACATCAATATTATACTCAAACTAAATACGCTTCCCCTCCTTTCCTTTGTAGCGTCTGGACCAAAGGCGTCATCCCCGCCGTCGTCGCCACCGGCGGCAAAGAGAGCACGGACCAAAGCGGCGGGGACCCTACCGGGATCTGGTACTCCCCCAAAGCGATGTTCCCCAACTCCACCCGCTCCTACTCGGCTAATTCCTACTGTACGCCATCCATCCTCTCCTTTCTCTCCTTGCTGATTCTAAAAACAATTGCTGACGAATTTAGACCTCCCCAACGCGGGCCGCTCGAATCTGCAGGTCCACGTCAACTCCACCGTCTCGCGGATCGTCTGGGGCCAGTCGCAGAACGGCGGCGCGGCTGTGGCTACCGGTGTCGAGTATTTCGATGCAGATGGCAAGAATACTACCGTCGTAAGCACCATTCCTCCTCCCTCTCCCGAATATCACCGTTAACCCTCTTTTGTTTTCTTTCCATCTCTCTACTCTAGAACGGCGACCGAGTAATCCTGAGCGGCGGCGCATTCGGAACACCCCAGATTCTCGAGCTGAGTGGAATCGGTAATCCCGATGTCAGTTTTGTTTTGTTTTCTCGAACTTCGTCTGGCGGATTTGATTTGACTGTTGTTAGATTCTGAAACCTCTGGGCATCTCCACCGTTGTCAACCTTCCTGCCGTCGGTGAAAATCTCAGCGAACGTAAGCCTTGTCTTGCTTCTTATCACTCTAGATTTTACTCAACGCTACGACGTCCAGAACCTACCTCGAGATACATCGCCGCCCTCGCTCCCAACATCTCCAACGCTGGCGTGCAATTGACCTTGAACTGTACGTCTATCCGTCGTCTTTCTTGTGCTCCGTTCCTCGTCTCGCAACCAACAATCCATTGTATCTAATTCATATAATATTTTTACTATCTAGTCGAAAGCCCCCGCAACCTGCTCAACTCCACCGAATGGGACAAGGCGCACGAGCTCATCCAAACCGCTCCCCCGGGTCTCAGCGACACCGCACACAAAGCCCTGATCAAGCTCTTCGAAAGCGACGCCCCCATCATCGAGTTCATGGGGTTCCCCAACCCCGCGAACCTCGTTTTCCTCCCGATTTTGCTCCATCCGATGTCCCGCGGCTCGTCTGTGCGTCGTTTCCCTTCTTCTTGAGTGTGCGTGCATCGATATAACCTTTTCCCTCTAGCACATCGTCTCCACCGACGTCAAACAAGCCCCGAAATTCGACCTCGCGCTGTTCCAATCGCCCTTCGATCTGTACATCCTCACCAAAGCCACGGCCCGCGCGCGGCGCTTCGCCACGCAGGACAGCGTCAAGCCCTTCGTCGCTGCTGAGATTGCGCCCGGTGCCAATGTCACCTCGGACGAGCAGTTCGAGACCTTCGTTAAGAACTCCGTGGGGCTTTCGTACCACCCGCTTGGGACGGCGGCGCTTGGATCGGTTGTGAATAAGGATTTGAGGGTTAATGGTGGGTCTCCGTGACATCTGTCTGCCTGGGTACATTGAACCGACGAACCTGAATTCTTGTAGGAACTGCTAATGTCTTCGTGGTCGATGGTTCGATTATCCCAATGCAACCTGCTGCGCATCCTTCCGTCAGTTTCATTCACTAATATCGTCTTCCTATCTTCTTCAATTCAAGGCTAAATCCCTACTCCATAGGCTCTGATCTACGGTATCGGAGAGCACGCCGCGACGCTGCTTAAGGCTGCCCCTCTTTCGGATGACCAAAATCAACACGTACGTCGATTTTTCGAGATACACGTCTGATAAATTAACGTGAATTTAGAACGCCCCCACCACGCCCTCCGCGGCTCGTCGCTTATTCCACGAAAATTTTGTCGCCCTGGTATTGGGAGCCGTTGTTAGTCTATACTTTGTCGTGTAATGGAATCTTCTCTTGTAATCGGGTTTGTGCATAGGCATTGTGGATAGGTATTTTGGTAGTCGATTTGTGGATAATAGTTGCATAACTGTTGTTTGTCGCATTGAGCCGGATTTTCGTCTGGGGCCTCTGTTTGCGGCTGTTGAACGATCGCGTGGCTCACGTGATCGCGTTTCTCTCTTTTCTTCCCACCACCTCACCGAGGGTCGAACCTCTCAGTCTGCTGCCCTGGTGAGGTGGGCTCAATGCCGCACTGCGCATATATCTGCCGCTACTCAGTGATGCAGAACAACGCAATCCCGACCCATTCCATCGTCTCGTCTTTGCTTCGCACCGTCTCTCCCACCAGCTCCCGAGTCCCACCCAGCGGCTCGCAAGTTCATCGAAATGGGTGGGAGGTTCTCCCTCAGTAACGATTCACAGCCAATGGCCAAACATAGTATTACCAGGTGGCGTTTGCTCAGATGATTCCATCTCTGACTTCCCACTTCTACTTACCCCTCGTGAGCAGTGCAACCCAGTACTATTTCTGTTTCCCCCATATTTTAGCCGCCCTCGGTCCACACTGGTTCCCTCGCCATTCTTCCCTTCCTCTTCGGCACTACCTTGATCAAAGAAAGCCTCTGTCCACAAAGAAGACAATGACTGAGCTCCAAACTGAAGTAGATGACGTTGGCCTGGTGAATACCGCAATCTCAACGAATGATTGGCTGGCTCGAACCATTGTTGCGGTCAAAGCACTCGCTGCAGGAGCGGAATTCATTCCCTTCCCATATGTTCGCGGCGCCTTTGGGAGTGTAATCGTGCTTCTTGAGACCGTGGATGTCAGTGACAGTCTCTTTCAACGCACAGACACTGATCACCACGGTATTTATTTTCCAGCAAATGAAGCGAAACCGCGACGAATTGCGAGAATTATGTGCCAACGTTGTCGACATTGTTTTCTTGATTCAAAAGGAAATTTCAGTACATGGGGAGCTGACCGATCTTCGAATGACGAAACTATGTCAGGAATTCACTTTGTGCGTTGCTGAACCTCGCTCGAGGAATTTTGTTCAATAATTTATTAGATATTTGAAGATTCTCCAGATGTACGCCGAACGCATGATGGGAGCACACCGACGGGGTTTCAAGGGCTGGTTGAGAGATTTCCTCCGAGTTGAGGATCAAACGGAGCAGTTAACGCGATACAGAAGACGCCTCGATCATTTGCGCAACAATTTCATCGTGCGTTCTTTCTACGTACTACAGAAATCAACATTGAAATTTCATAGCTTGCGTTGACGATGAGTACCAATTTCAACGTAGCTGATATGAGAAGAACGGGGTCTGGATCAGCCACCACATCGAGAGAGACATCGCTCGTTCTGTCTGAGTTCCGTCAAATTAGCCTGGGCGATGTCAATCTATTGTACGAGGTCTCACCTCGAAGTGCGTCAAGAATCAAGATTTTCATCGCACGCGTATCCGAACAGTATGACTTGAAGACCGTCGCGCAGTACGATGATACTGACCACGAGGCAAGTCGAATACTCCCTCTTACCAGACCGAACCTAAGTTCAACTTTTCTCTCTGACAGCGATGGAGATCAGACATGGCGCTGCACTCGCAGCTCAGGTGATATTCTCTTCTCCGAGACAAAAACGTGGCTCACACCATCATGATCAGAAACCCGTATGTGATGCAGCTTTTTGGCTTTATAGCCGCACCGGGCTTTCGTGGATTAATATTCCACGACGGTAGGCATGTCGTTGTCCGCATCTATTCATCCAATCATTCCTGTGCAGAGATAATCCCCCTTGCGACATACCGCCAATTTCACCGACCTTCAGCTGATCTTGTCTGGGCTGCCGTCGAAGGATTGCTGGTGTGTGATTCATGCCTGACGCTACCACCTAATGATTGATTTGTCTTAGTTTCAACAGTTCAAAGTGAGGGGGTCACTCAATACTGAAGTGACCGGATTGAACTTGAACAGGAGACTGCTCAATATCACTACTGGCCGTCATCAGTCAGGGAAGAGCGGGTATGCATGACTTTCATTCTCGATAGTATTCCTCCCCTAACACGCTGCGTCTCTCAGAACAGAGCAACGATTTGCGTCAAGCAGAGACCTTTACGACTGTGTTTAACCATGCCTGATATAATCACAAGCCAGCCAAGCCTCGTAAATCTTGACACAGGGCTATCCTCGTGGCATAATTCCTGGTTCAGATCTCAGCGCTCCTGCCACGAAATCCCCAAGACCGATTGCAATATTCTCGGCAATTATTTGGCCACAGAGCTATCGAGCGCTGTTATTCAGCGTATCGACCTGGAACATTTCCTCGCGACGCTGCTTCCAATCTATTTTACGAAGTCGGTTCCCTTGTCCACGCATGAACATCTGCTATTGGGCTCTGTCGTCGGTGGCAGTTATCACCAAGTCCGTCCTAACTGTTTCATACCGCTGTCTCAGTCGTTTATCCCTGATTTCAACACGTTTTCGATCCAACACTGGCAACCCCAAGCATTTCTGGGTGCAGTTGACAGAGAAAGTGCAATGGCTAATCGGTGAGTCTTGGCGTATGACTTGTTTTTGTGGAGGAGTCACCCATCCCGCCAGTTTTACATTCGGAGCAGGATCATTCAAAGCCGGAGAGATAGCCTCGGAACTTATACACTCGACGGCAATCGGCCATGGCCCCCAAGCAGTTGGGCTGGCTCCGAGCAATATATTGTTTCAGTGGTCCATCGGAGTCGATGATAGCCTTGCAAACAGGTCTAATATTTGTTGGCTTTCGCAAGCAAATAACTTGCTTCGAGACTTCACCACCGGTGCAGATGCAGCCCCGGGTGCGAGATATTGCTACGGTAAGCAGCTTCCCGGAGTATTAGGCTAATTGCGATGTCTTCATTTATGAGTTCGCAGGAATATGCGATCGGATGCTCTGTTTAATAGTCATGGATGTCGATTTCCATCATCTACTACGTCCAGCCGGCACGCTCATGCAGACGTACCTGTTCCTCCAGTCTCCGATCTTGCGACACGAAGCGTCGGGTGTTGGGGTCGATTTTTCCGGGTCTACTCGGTGGTACTGGTCGCTGGATCCGTCTGGCGATAGGCCGATGTCCCAGGCTGAATGCGACGCCTTGGGCGTTCCCAGAATGCGGTTCGATTTTGCGGCGCGTGGAAGATTCTGGCAGGAATACCATTACAACGCCATTCGTCAATTTCTTTCCGCGAAGGGTGTTGATCCATACAGTCAGGATGTTCCCCGTATGTTTTCTGTACCTCCGGCAGAGCAATGAGCGACGGATAACACTTCGAATTATAAATTCAAATTGCGAAGATCTTTGTTCTTACGTATCCATTTAAAAGGGCTTAACATCGTGACACGTGATCGCGTTTTCTGTTGGCTGTTAGCCGAGAACCGGTCCGAAACTTGTCCGAAAAGTATCGTGTCGCGTGTTCATTTATCCTTCCTCTCCTCTTCCCCTCTACCCCCTTCTTACCCCCTCCCTCTCCCCCAACCTACGTTCAGCGGAACTCGCCATGGCGGGCAGACAAGACTACCATCCCACCTCACAAGAAGACTGGGCTCGTTCCGACAACTACCACAACTCCTTCCTGCTCCCGCAAGACCAAATCCTTGACGATGTCCTCAAGAACAGCATCGACAAAGGCTTGCCTGAGATCGCCGTCAGCGCAGCTCAGGGGAAATTCCTGAATTTATTGGCAAGGTCGGTCCAAGCCAAGCGCATCCTGGAAGTTGGAACTCTCGGCGGGTAAATTTTACGCCTTTTTGCGAGATACGCAGATGTGACGTTCGAACTCTCGTGAAGATACTCCGCCATATGGCTCGCGCGTGCCCTCCCCGAGGATGGCGAGCTCATCACGCTCGAATATAACGAGCATAACGCGAAAGTGAGTGCCAGGAATAACCTTCATCTCAACGGTCATCCAATTCGACATGATATCATGTTCCTGATCTAGGTCGCACAAGAGAACATCGACCGCGCAGGGCTCAGCGGCAAAGTGAAGATTATCGTTGGTAAAGGACACGAGTCAATGCTCAAGCTCACTCCCAATCCCCCATTCGATCTCGTCTTCATCGACGCGGACAAGCCCAACAACATCAATTATTTCACCGAAGGCAAGCGATTGGTTCGCAAGGGCGGTATCATCGTGAGTTCAACCATCATTGAAATTCGGTACGATAGCTGATCTGGCTCCGACTTCGCATTGCTTCTTAGATTGTTGATAACGTCGTGCGCTATGCACGCGTTGCGGACCCGGAATACACGTCTCCCAATGTGGAGGGCGTGAGGACGCTATTAAAAGCCTTGAAGGACGATGCCGAAGTCGATGCCACGACCATCGCAACTGTCGGAGAGAAGGGCTATGATGGATTCTTGTATGCTATCCGGAAGTAGGATTGAAATGATTCAGTTGGACGATCATGGGGTCGAGGAGACAACGTGAGTGAGGATCCAGCTCATACCGCCGTCGTCGATGTGGGGAGAGGGGGAGCAGGGGTATCAATAGTCTGTAGTTTACCGCGCGTCAGCTGTCAGGAGGGTCCGGTTATTATGTAAACATTTTGAAATGGAAGGAGTTTCCCACACCCAATTTCCGCTATATTCCAGGGGCACCGTGGCCTCTGCCCTCAGTTAATCACATAAACAGTCGCAGGAGGCTGTATTAGCACGCTGGTGAGCTTAGATTAGCATTTTATGGCTGAGGAGAGACTCAACCTCGACGTTTGTGCTGGTTTGCGGCCAACCGGCGTTAACCGAGCAAATTTTGATCTTCCCCATTTCTTCACCATTTTCCTGGTTTCAAGCGCGTAGACCGATGACTGGATGACCAAAAATATGGTAAGAAGCTCAAAATCTCAATTGACGCGTGCTAAAAGCAGTATCGATGCACTGTGATTTTATGATTATGTAATAAGCGGACCCTCCAACCGCGGATCAAAGGAAACTGACAGACCACAACACACCGCAGGTACGAGGACCTTTGTGTTGTTCCGTCTGTTTACAAGAGACTAGGGGTATCAATGTACGGTGGTGGTAAATCATCTGTGGAATGGGACACCGCCGGTGTTGGTGCGCGGGATGTGCCACAAGCAGCGGCATGTGCTTCAACTCCTGCTTGGGGTGGATGGGAATCTATCTGATCTCCGTCCCTATTTCGAGCGGGAGCAGCGGCAATAGAATCGGATGGCGGTGTTTTTGAATTCCTCTTCTCGCGGATGCTCCTGCTGTTGGTTGTGGCTGATGGTCGCTGCGACTCTGCGGCCCCTGCACATTGTTCCCCTTCATCGTGTCCAGATTGACCCGCCTGCGACTCACCGACACCCGTCTCGGGGTATGGCGTAGGAGCGTGGTATCGTCGCTGCCTGTTTCGACGACGCCGGTGAATCAGGAACAGAGCGACTGCGGTGGTAAACAGGGCGGTGAAGACGACGGAGACCGTTATTATCATGGTGATATGAGTTTTTCCGCCATTGTGCTGCGATGCGTGCGGTGGTGCCGATATTGTCGGCGTTGGGGAGGCATCGTGGGGCGAAAACGATGAAGAAGAGACGGAAGGGGATTGCGGAATGATAATGCTGGTCTCAGAGGGCGATTCTGTGATGCTGCTTTGCGATTCCCTGGGCGGTGAAGATTTAAACGAAGGTGTCGAAGACGGTGGGGGCTTCGTATCCGAAGCTAATGAAGAGGAGGACTGTATTTCTTGAGTCTGAGTCGAAGATATTGGACGTGGAGTAGGATTCGGCCCGAGAGGGGAGCTCCCAGGAATGGTGTTCCTATAACGAAAATCAACTTACAGCGACAGAGGACAAATTGGAATGTGACTCACGTTACCGCAGGGGGGACTACGGTGGCAGCAGTGCTCAGGGTAATCGTAAGAAAGAATCCTCTTGCATCCAGATTCAAGTCTTCTTCGCAGTGCGCAACTGGGATGAACGCGACTGCGCAGAAAGCGAGAAGTCCACATATGCGCATCGTGGATGCAAGGCACGCAGAGCAAGGTAGATCGTCTGGACTCTGACGGGATACCGCCTTGAGCAGCGACTTATATTGAAGACACAAATAGTTTGGGCACTGACATGACTCACAATCAACTCGTAGAATTAGATTGTTTGAATCAACTGAGCTGGACCTTATGAGGACGTTGATAGCACATGTACATGCTGAGTTAGTTCAACAATAGCCTTCACCAACCTTATCATCTGGACTGAGAAAGAACTGAGGCTCCCGCGATGTTTAACATGTTGGGAAGGCAGTCGCAGCAAAGGATAGGGACAACATCGTGGGATAATTTCGGGAGGTGTCGCACAGACAATGTCATGCTACCAATTTACCCGATTTACCAGGGATACTCCCCACCGTCATACCAGAATTTGCCTTGAGTCAAAACACAGTCAGAAATTACGCAGGGGAGCAAGCGCTCGAAGGTGTATGAGATCGAAACAGCATTGAAACTCACCCGTCTCGCCTTCCGGCCCCAACAAACACCAATCGACCATCATCTCGGCGCCTTTTTCAGGTGTCTTCCCTCCCGGAGCGTGACCGTTCAGCTTCGTAGTGGTGAACCCAGGTGTGATAGCGTTGACCTACGTCGGAATCCAAGTAAGTAACGAACCATTCGAGGTAGGATTTTACCTAATGCGCAAGTAAAACTCACCTTAATCCCCTCACCCTGCAACTCCCTCGCCAGCGAAATGATATAGGAATTCATAGCGGCCTTGGAAGTGTTATACGCGATCCATTTATGGCGGAACGCAATCGAGTCGGGTTTCGCCATGAGCGTATTCGACGCCATGTCGGTCGAGACGTTGAGGATTACCGAGGGCGTGTCGGGTTTGTTGGACGAACGAAGGAGGGGGAGGAAGGCGGTGGTGGTTTGGATGAGGCCGATTAGGTTGGTTTCGAGGGTGTTGCGGATGGCGGGGATGTTGGGGTCGAGGGCGGAGTGGGGAGTTGACATCTCGCTGATACCTACGAAGTGAGGGTCGTTAGTCGCTGCATTTGGTACTCAAGTGGTTGAGCATGACTACGAACCGGCGTTGTTGACGAGAACGTTGAGCCGTCCTTCCTCCTTGGCGATTGTCTTTGCGGCGGCGTCGATCGAGGCAACGTCAGTCACATCAAGCTGAACAAATTTGATATCGACATTCTTCTCCTTCTTGAGTGTCGCGCTGCATTGGAGAAAGAACTTATTTCAAATGAATGATAGTGAAGCGAAGAAGGCGACGTACACAGCTTCAAGACCAGCCTCCTCTTTCCGGGACGCAAGATACACCGTGTTGCCTTTTGCAGCGAGAAGATGGACGAGCTCGTACCCGATTCCAGCGTTGGAGCCCGTTACGAGGATGACTCGGCGGAAGGAAGACATGGTAAGGGTAAGGTCTGGTAAGGTGAATGGGAGGGGTGTAGATGATAACGAAAGTCGACGGTGGCAGTCGCCCTTTATACGACTTCTTGACGACGAATCGATCAGCAGTCAGCAACTACATTCAAGCACCTCGAGGTGCTAGGTGGATCCGGATCCACTGAAACTGAATGTGGGTTCTCCCGCGTTCTAAATTTCCCGTACACTCGCTCGGAATCTGACCGGTGAGAGAATCATGCGATGACCCACCCATCCGCGTGTGGGTCCAGCCAACCAGGGATATTTCTTCAGTCGTTACGAGCGTATCGCGTAGCACACGGTTGAGCAGCAGCCGAGGGCAAGGAAGCAGAACGAGTCGGCGGCGTGCGACCAGAAGGCTCAAACGGCACGAAGGGGGTTCAGTCAAGAACACTTTTCAGAATTGCGGTAGTGTGGGGCCACAACATCTTCAATGATTAGTCAAGCCCGAACCCTCGAGCCGAGAAAAGAGGGAGAAAGAAACACAGAGAGTCGTAAGCTGACCTTCCAGAAATAAATTGAGATCGCGAGATATTTTGAATGTAAACCTGGCTGTTCCAAGTAAATCTTGGGCCTTGGCGTGAATCCGGCTTCAAATCCGCGCAGGACGTTGGAGATTGACTCAGGATGTAGAATAAGAGGAAGAGATTGAGGGTGGGCTAGTAGAGCGCGGATCTGGTGAGGAGGAGGCCCCAGCTCGACGACGACGAGATTCAGTTCGTTGGTGGTTTGGGTGGAGGAGTGTTGCACTGCCACATCATCAAACCATCAGAACCGGCTTCGGTCTGCCCGTGTTACTTAAGATCTTCCCACCGCATCTGTTCATTTCTTTCGTTAGTGCACGCCCTGGAGTCAAGATCATGGAACTTCCTTGAAGTGAGTAGCCTCCACATACCTAGGTATACTAGGTAGCAGATCACGAGCTAAGTAACCCGTTTTCAAGGCCCTACCTGAGCGAAATTTTGGCGAAACTCCAACGAAATTCTTTTCCGCGCAGCGGCGCTGTCCGTCGTTCTAACGGGATCTGTAACGAGGATTCCAGTCATCAAAATTAACGGAAGGTCGTAAAGATATTTAAAGTAGGTACACCTTTTGTCGAGGTTAGCAGTAAAAATGTAGAGGTTACCCCGGGCCCGACTGATGAAGATACTAACCCCGGTTGCAGCGGGAGGGCGATATTCAAGCTACGATTGCAGTGTAGGTACGAATTCAGCTTGTCTTGATTCTGAACTGGACTCTGAAACAGTTCTGGCCCCGTTTGTTATCGAGTGATATAGTTATGGGCCTATATAATGCTGAGCGGATTGTAAGTTACCAACTGCTCCGCACAAAGTTCAAACTCGCTTTATTTGTGGCGATTATCAGAGTCACAAGTGAAATATATATTGCTTGAAGCTCATACTTGTTCGATTGCTAGCGAGCTTAAGCTGTCTTTTTTAACCGCGGACTAACCGCTAGCCGATCAAGACCCGTGCCTGGAAGCAGAAAAAGAAAAAGAAAAGAAGAGGTAGGTTATTTTGAACCCACATAGATCCACATAATTAGTGGTCAGCAAGCCTCTGAATCGGCTCCCAGGTCAGACATATAAGTACAAAGAACTTGGTTGAATCGGACAACTCGGGCGAAACAATTGAAACCTGGATCAATCCGGAGGAGCCATTCCGAAATTGCCCTTCCTTGTCCGTTCCGGCCTTGTTTGTTTATCTGCATCGATGGACGTCATCTGCCGCTTCGGTATAAAACGGCTCTTGCTTCTTTCTACATTTACTACCGTTCCCATCCATCCTCACAACCTTCAACATGTCCACCTCTCCAAGAGTCATCCTCGTCACCGGTTCCAACGCTGGTATCGGCTACGAACTCGTCCATCTCCTTGCCGCGAAGCCTGGAAATACAGTCTATCTCGCGTCGCGGAAGGAGGATTCTGGGCGTGAAGCCGTGTAAGCTGTATTTCAATGCTGAACTTCGAGTCGAAAACGAAAAAATCTGAGGATGTTAACGTTGCTGGTGTAGCGAGAAGATCAAGAAAGAGAAAAACCTCGATGTGAAATTCGTTCAGCTCGATATCACCGATACTTCGTCTATTGACGCCGCCGTCGCGAAAATCACGAAGGACGAGGGTCGTCTGAATGTTCTCGTTAACAACGCTGGTGCGCATCTTGCTTTCTGCAACTTCATTTCCGAGACTAAGAGTAATTCGACTACCAGGCATCAGCGAAATGTCCAAGCCGCACTCCGCCCTCCAGCCCGACCTCTCTGCCATCCGCAACACCCTCGAAACCAACTTATTCGGTCTCATCCAAAATACCACCGCTTTCCTCCCTCTGCTTCGCTCCTCGCACAAACCCGACTCCGCGCCCTCCGTGATCCTCAACGTCTCCACCGATATGGCGTCGAACTCGTTCATGGCCTCAGATAAATCGCCCGCGTTCTTGCATAAGGTCATCGCGTACAACACGTCGAAGGCTGCGGCGAACTCGTATACTATTTCGCTTGCGAGAGAGTTGAAGGAGGAGGGGATTAAGGTGGGTTTTTTTGCGCGCTTTTTGGATTCGGGTTGGTTGGTTGGTTGGGAGATGAAGCAACTATCTTTGCAGGTCAACGCGATCACCCCTGGATTTACTACTACGAAGCTTAATGGCTACGCTCCTGGAGGGAAGACTCCCGAGCAAGGCGCGCAGATGATGGTTGACTGGTGCTTGTTGGGTCCGGAAGGCGAGACAGGTGAGTTTGATTCCGATTTGAGATTTAGTATCTTACTTCGAGTGTTGGAACTTGGCATTTCTGTTTCCGTTTCTCACTCTCGTATATTTGGACGGTTTTGTGAATATTCTGACAATCATCCCAGGTAAATTCTTGTTCGACGGCGGCGATTGGCCTTGGTAAATTCAGCAAATCGCACCCTTCTCCGAACGTGTATTCTATAAATACGGGTATACTTATTCTTTACTTGTGTGTCAAATTCGACGTACATATCATTGAAATCTTCGAGCTTTCACTGCGTTTGAGGAATCGTTTATCGGTTAGTTTTGAATGCAAATAAATCGCACGCATTGACTGCTCTATGTCTAGTGAATTCCTGCCACGTTTTGTTCCCCGTTTAAGTCTTTCCAACAGCAGATTGAGTCTGTTTTTATTCCATGCCACTTGAACGCGAACGCAGCACGCAGAATACTATTGGCATCATGAATCAGATTCGGAAATTCTACCGTCCCCGTTGAATTTGTTCATTCAGAGTCAGTCTAAGTGGGTTCAAAATTACCTACCTCTTACTTTTCTTTTTCTTATTCAAGTTTTTGCTTCCGGGTCGCTAGCCCGGGTTAGTACGCGGTTTGAGCCTTCTGGTCGCACGCCGCCGACTCACTTCAGCTGTGGTTTCTGTTCAGTCTCGGTCCGACGGCTCTTCGTAAATCACGACACGAGACGAGCCGACAAATTCTTGAGTGTCGCTTTCGAACTTCTTCTGATCGGCAATCGCCGCATCGTATGTCGCCTCGTGTTTTACACAGTCTACTTACAGCCTTCTTCATGCGTTCCCACCCACCCCTCTCCCTTGCCCTCTTCCACCACAACCACATACCAGGCGATTGCTGCTGGAACCGTCGCGAAGATGTATAACTTTCGAATGCGAAGGCGCTCTGGCGGAACGAAGACGGATCCCCTTCCCGAATACCTCTCCGTTCTCAAAGACGGTTTCACGCTGCTTATCGATCGCACTGAGCGCTGTCTCGATGGTACTCCGTTCAAGATACCAATCAGCGTAGTCAATACAGCCTTGAAACTTGTGAATGTACGTGCAAAACTGCTGTTGTTATCATAGTTTAACGAGTCAACTTGAAAATCTCTCAGGATATTTCAGACAATAAAAATGATCTTCAATTCCTATCTCAAAATATTGCCTCTCAATTAGCGATTGTAAATGGACACTTGACGCAGCCAGAAAGTACAGAATCCAGGGATCTGATTGCTGGGTTTTCGCGGTAAGTCTCGAAGTCATTATTCGCGTCGCTGATAACCCAGTGAACTTCACAGGGAGTTGAAACAAGAACTGGACACCGTCTGCAGGTTGTCGAACCGCGGCATCTTGAGACGAATTTTGAAAAGCGATGCAGATGCAAAAGCCATCGGAGACGCGTTCCGCAGAATTGATAATCACCTCAAAGTTTTTCATGTATGACCCCTTTTTTGTGTCCGAAGTCAAGTTAACTTTTTGCTTATCTTCTAGCTTAACCTGACTATTGGGATCAACCGAAAGCTTGAGCGCGCCAATGTTTGTCATGAATTTATATCACATTACAATCTCACTAAATCAAACCACTCTAATGAATTTGTGGAATACTCAGGTTGAAGCTGGTATGATTCTTATCAGCATGTTGAATGCGTGATTCTAACCAGATATGAAGTGATGCGCGATCTGTGTGAAGCTTCATCCAATGAAGCCTCGTATGACTGGGGCGATAATTACGACCGCCCGTCATGTCACCCGAAAACTCGCCTGGAATATTTTTCGGAACTTGACGAGTGGTCTCGAGAGAATAGTCCCAGGATCCTCTGGATGTGTGGACCGGCAGGTACTGGCAAATCAGCAATTGCGCAGTCATTTTGCGAACAACTGCAACACGAAAATCGCCTCGGGGCAAGCTTTTTCTTCAAGAGAGGCCATCCATCTAGGGGAGATGCAATGAAACTCTTCCCCACTCTCGCGTACAACCTCGCTGGCATCTCTCCGGAGCTCCGGTTTGCGATCACCAGCAACATTCGAGCAGACCCAGCTATATTCAGCAAGTCACTAGCCATCCAACTGCAGAAGCTGATCATTGGCCCTTGTCAAGCCGTAACTCTTCCGTTTCCCTTGACCATTGTTATAGATGGACTTGATGAGTGTGAAGGTGAAGCATCCCAGCAGTCACTTCTGTGTGCTCTTGGCAATGCACACAATGACTGGAGATCTCACTTGAATGTTGTCATTGCGAGTAGACCAGAGGCACATCTTCGAAGTGTGTTCGAGGAACCATGTCTAGTGTTTGCTCAGACATTGGAAATTCATGGCTCTGAGACGGACGTTCGAACTTATCTTGTGGATCAGTTTCGACGCATCCGAGAAACACGTCAATCTCTCCGTGCAGTGCCAATGTTATGGCCTGGCCATGATGTTGTTGAACAATTTGTTCAGAAGTCATCAGGTCATTTTGTGTATGCTTCCACAATCATCAAGTTCATTGACGACCAGAACTGGAATCCAGAAGGACGTTTGAAACTCATTTTGGGAATTGAGGGAAAACCTATCTCTTCCCCCTCAACCCCTGCCCCCCCTGGGCCGTTCTTTACCCTAGATCAACTCTATAATGGGATCTTGGCTGATGTGCCCAATCAAGAATGCCTGCTTGCTATCCTCCCAGCCATTGCTGCTAATTTACAGCTGCCTGTTTTGCACATGGGTCAACTTTTAGAATTAAACCCCACTGACATACAAACAACTTTACGCAGGCTGCATTCGCTAATCAATGTACCTGAGCCAAACTTGACTGTTAACCGTGTCACTGTACATCATGCTTCCTTCCTGGACTTTCTCAATCATCCTGCCCGTTCTGCCCAGTTCCATTTCAATGACACTGCCCGGCATAGCCTTGCACTCCATATACTCAGAGTCTACTCGGAAACTTCAGAAATTGGATTAAGTCATGTCTGGAGGTATCTTTTCACCCACAAGGAGGTCAATATCATATTGAACATCATAACAGGTGGCTCCATTTGAAATTCATAACAACAACCTATTTATCGCCCGCCATGATTGCCGCTCTACACCAGATCAATCTTGACCTTGTTATTGATGAAGATGGCTTGAGTCAAGTAGCACAGTGGATCAAGGTATGCACTCATACTTATATGTTACCTCTTCAACTGTAATTCAAGAATACCAACAGGATCAGAATGGGCCAGGTGATTTGACTCAGCAATGGGAAGACTATGCAAGCATGGGAAATTTTCAGAAGATCCTCAGGGCAACAATTCTCAATTCCAAACTTGGAGAAGAGACAGATGATATGCCAGAAGCGATGGAGACGGTTTCACCGACACTTGTTCAAATTATCCAGACTTTCACACTGCTTGAGTCAGATCTTCTCACAGTACGTTGGGTATTGGACTACAGCTGGGAACAGATACAGGCTGCAATTGTATCCATGAGCTCCCGCAAGGATATTGATGTACGGAATCTATGCTCACAGATTTCATCTCCTCTGTGTATCCAGGAGCTGAACCCAGACCTGGCACTGCAAAAATTGGCCACACGCTGCATAGAAATGCTTTGCTTGCAACTGCAAAGGCGGAAGGAAGGGCGGGTGCATGGGATGTAGGTGAACAGTTCTGGCTATGCATGCACTGCTAACCCCCACATATTGAATCATAGAACTCTGTGTGCTTGGGGTCATATCATCAGGGCTTGTTTGCCCACAATCAAGCTGTTAGAGACAGTCCAATGCCTTGTCACAGCAGAAAACCTCAAAATTATGACAGAGGTTAGCACCTCTCTTGATATATAGATGTCATTACTGAGATGAAACACACTCCAGACTTATGGTCAGCGAGTTGATATCCACGATCTTGTGGTATGGGTTGAAGTAAATTTAAATTTACTCCTGCTTTGAACATAAATTCATCTGAGCATCGGTTTGCAGGCCCACCCGGATGCTCCCTTGCAATTGGTTGAACGGGTAAAAGCTTTTGATGACACCGAAAAAAGCCAGGAGTATGAGGATGACTGGAACATATGGAAGGAACGCACTGGATTTGGAGGTTCATAGTCTTCCTTAGATTGTGTCCTATTCTGGCTTCAACAGCCTGAGGCAATCCATGAATGTCTCCATTTTTTTTTTGTTTGCTCATTTGCTCTCTGCTAATAAGTATTTGCCATCAAGTTGTATTCCTTCTTGCGCTTCGGCCATCTATACTGACCACATGTTCTAATTCCTGAGTCCAGCTCCTAAGTCTCTGGAAGCTCTGAGTATCGAACAAAACTCTCTAACGCTCATGTTGGGTAAATATTCTGCTTGTGGCCTACCGCTACGGCAACAGCAATTCACGGCAATAGTGGCCAAAAAGAGTGACGGTTTTTGATGGCGGAGAAACTGAATATCTAGAAAAGGGATGATTTTTAATTCACAGTATCAACAAATTGAACCTCACCCACTGAGCAAAAGGGGTGCAGCGTGTGTATTGTTCCACAATGCTTTTTGTGAACTTAGCGCTGAGTGCGATGGAAGTGAACAAGGTAAGATGATATTCAGGTGAAGTAGGTAGGTCTTTTATACATGGTAGATAAGTCAGACAAAGGGGAAAGGTGTGTAACACGGGCGGCACGCCTCATGGTTTATATGAAAATAATCCGCCGTGGTTTATACGATGTTTACTTGCCGTTTATTTGATCCCTTTGTCACGATTAGGCGCCGGGAATATGATGTCATTGATGGTCCTGCCGCCGATTTGTCGAGACCACCATTTGGCCGGTTATACACAAGCATTGGGTGTTTCTATGCTTTCCGAGTACTTAGAATCTGCATTCTGCATACATCACTTTATTAAGCAAGCCTAAAATTCAAACTACAGCTAGAAGTCCATCAGAAATGTGCAGGACTGGTCAGTGCAGCGTTGCTGGTGTGTTCCACCTCAAAATTTGAGAATTCTGGGAGGTTTCCCAACATTCTGGGTGGATTTCCACCTGGAAACCTCCCACATGACACCAAGCAAACACCAAGGGTGTGATATGCAAATATGCCCTACCATACACCTATCTTGTTGATCAGTTTCAACGGATCCGAGCAACACATGAATGTCTCCACATGGTACCTACTTTGTGGCCTGGCGACATGGTTGTTGAATCATTTGTTTCGCGATCTTCGGGGCATTTTGTATATGCTTCCACAGTCATCAAGTTTGTTGATGACCGAGACTGGAATCCAGAAGAGCGTATCAAAATCATTCTGGGAATTGAGAGAGCACCTCTCTGGTCCGCCTCTCCGTTCTCCGCCCTCGATCAACTCTATACAGGAATCTTGGCTGATGTGCCTAATCAACAATGCCTGCAACACATCCTGTCGGCCATTGCTACTCGATTACGTCTACCTCTGTATCATATAGGCGAACTGTTGGAATTGAGGACCACTGACATTCAAGTGACTTTACGCCGGCTGCCTTCATTGATAGATGTCATACCTTCCTTTGACGGACATGGGTTTAAACCGGCCTCCCTCATCACTGCACAGCATGCGTCCTTCCTTGATTTTCTCAATGACCCTGCCCGTTCTGCCCAGTTCCATGTCGACGATGACGCCCGGCATAGCATTGCGCTCCAGATACTCAAAGTATTCTCCCTACCACCGGGAAACAGATTCTTGCCAAGATGGGGCCATATTTGGCGGTGTGTTTCCACAAATAGGCGTCTTGATATCAATTTTATATTCACAACCCATCTGTCGCCGGACATGATTGATCTTTTACGCAAGGTCAATCTTGACCTTGTTTTTGCTCCCCTGAAGGCATGTGGAACAGGTGGGGACGTCGCCACGTAGAGGAACCATGGAAGTGGCTGAGGGTAAGCAATAATACTTATTGGTTGTTATATTGTGACTGTCAATTCCCAAATAATAACAGGATCAGGATGGGCCTGCAGACTTGATTCAAGACTGGAATGACTATATGTGGATGGGGATGTTTGAACTAGCCCTCAAAATGACACCAACACATCCCGGAGAAGATGTACATGATTTGTCCGAAGCGTTGGAGACAGCAGTTTCACCAAAACTTGTTCGAATCATCCAGACTTCCATGCTCATTCGTGCTGGCAGTGGAACATTTGAAGGCCTTTATTCACTCCTTCGCACAATTCGTTTCATACTAGATTATAGCTGGGAAGAGATGCGGACTGCAATTGCAGAGATACAGCCTGCAATTACAACTGGCTCAGATGCATTAAATCTGTGCCAGAAGATTTCTTCCGCCTCGTACATTCAGGAGTTGCACCCCAATCCGACACTCCAAGCATTGGCTAAGAGCTGTGTAGAACTGGTCTGCTTACATCTGAAAATGGACGATTTCGAGATGTCAATGTGAGTGTCTCTGCCCCTATACTGCTGGTTGAACAATCCACAGATAGGAACTCATAGTATCTGCGGTTGGAGTCACATACTAAGGGCGTGTTTCCCGACAACCGAGTTGTTGGAGACAGTCGAAAGACTTGTCACAACGGAGAACTTGGCAGTTCTCAAACAGGTCAGCCCCTGTCATGTTGTCTATGTAGCCGAAATCAATGAAGCAAACATACTCCACTTGCAGTCTCATGGTCGGCATGATGATGAACGTTCGAGTCCAATCCACAATATCATTGTGTGGCTTGAGGTCAATCCCGTCAGTTAGCATACAGGCCAAATCTGTTTAACTGAATATTGTCTCGCAGATGCATCCAAGTGCTCCATTGCACTTAATTGGACGAGTGAAAGCTTTTGAAGACACAGCGGAAAACCGCGATAAGTATGAAGCTGATTGGAAGCAATGGAAGCAATGCACTGGATTCTGAAGTTGCTCCGGCCCACAAGGTTTATACAATTTGCTTAGGAATGCTTAAGATTTGTACATGAAATGTGTGCACCACCACTTAAGCGCGTATTGGATACTTGTGTATAATATTCAATGCATTGTTTCTGACACTATCCAACGGCTTCAGGTATATACTCACCGGTTAATATGTTTAATAAGAGGCTGAGAACTCCAAATTTTTTTCTCAATGGATCCAATCCAGTGCCACAAAATTAATGTGAGTGTGGTTCCTTGTACTTGTCCGAGTGGCATTTAATATTTGATGGCAAGATTACTGCAGGCTTGCGCAATAAGTAATCTTGTTCGAGTCTTCTTACTTGCCAGTGTATCAACAATTGTCTTGGCATATTTGGCGATATCATGTGCTCATTGATTCAGCCATGATATGAAGAGTGGCCCTGTAGCCCGAGGCCTAGTAAACGAAGTGTGATCCTGAATAAAATGACGCTGAGTATCAGAATGAAAAGTGAAATATTAATCAAGAAAAACTGAATATAAATACCGGCCGCAGGTCAAGGAGCGCGTCATGTATTGAAGCTTCCGACGCAGCGCTGGGTGGCAGAGATACTCACAGTTTCAAGGCTAGCTGCCCAACTCTGAAGACAGCTTGATAACGAAGCACAAGACTGGGATCACGGTGTGAACGCCAAGAAGATTGAGTTGTACTAGTAGGTCTTGCATAGAAATCGCGCCCCCAAGTCCAAATTTTCAAATATGGAGGCGAACGAGAGGTTCAGTGACGAGGATAATTGACGATAGGAATCGGAAGCTGTCGCTTGAAGCCTGACTCAGGACTTTTGCAATCCGAAAGAAAGAACCGCTGAACAAGAAATAGGCCTCGGAAAGACTTTAGGTAGACAGTAGAACGTTGGAAACAAGCTCGTTACACCGAAGGGGAGAAAGAGTACTGTTGAACTGAACGCATACCGTGCATTACAGGTTCGACTAAGTGCTATGTCAAGGGTTATAGAACATTCGTCGGAGTGCAGAGGAGAACCAGGAATAGTTCGAAAGAATTTCAGCGAAGCGGCGAGGAATATAGCGAGATTCTTTTAGGAAAACCCGAAGGAGCGTTCGTCACACAGGACCTGGCGGTTAATTTTCTATGAAAGAGATCTCGAGAAAAAAAGACCGCAATCGCCGGGCGTATGGGGAAGAGTGGAACTTAGTGTTGTCGTGGGTCGGGTCGCCGACCCTAGACCCGACCCAAGCCCGGGCTTTTCGGCCCGACCCTGACCCGACCCGGGCCCTACTTCGAGTCGGGTCGCGGGTCGGGTTGGGGATTTCGAGAGACCCTAGGCCCGGGTCGCCGACCCGGGTCGGGACACTAAAATTTTGAGGGCTATTGTAAGCAATTAAATGTGAGTGTTGGTCGATTTATAGATTCTTGCGGCTCACAGCGTGTCAGTATATCACTCGAGACCATGGTCAACCAGACAGACGATGTATTCGGGGAATCAAAGACCACATCAATCTATCGGATCGCGATCATAAGATAAGATAAGTTCTAACAAACCAGAAAAGCGAAAGCTTACCTCAAATACATGATCTGAACTATTTCAGACCGGGAAGACCTTTGAGAGATATACAAGCAAGCGATTATTCGAGGGTATGTTGCGAAACAGACATGTTCACGCACCAAATTTCACGGAACTTCTAGGCTTGCACCAAAAAGGAATCTAACTGAAGCTTGAAACATTGACTGGCTGCTAGTTAGGGACCATCTCGACCTTAAGAACCGCAATTTATCTCCTGGCAAGGGATACACTCAATCATGATGGGTTTTACATCGAAATAAAAATTTTCTTACCCCGACCCGGGTCGCGACCCTGACCCGACCCGAGCCCGACCCGACCTTAGCTCCTGGGTCGGGTCGGGAGCTCGACGTCGACCCCGACCCTCTCTGACCCGACCCAAGCCCGGGCTTTTGGGCCCGACCCGACCCTGACAACACTAGTGGAACTCAAGTCAGGACTTCGATGCATGTTCAGTGCATGCTTCAAGGCACAGGAAAGCGGCGCTTCAGTAAGCTTGAGTACTCGAGTGCACTGGTAACTTCTGAAAAGCTACTTACATGACGGTTAAAAGAGAAGAGCGACGGCAATTGCCGAGCGCGAGCAGTGTGACTGATCTGTGACAGACAGCAATCATCAGCGTGCCTCACCAACAACCACGACGACGACGAGAGCGGCCAGGCGGGTTTTTGATGACAGCCTCGCCGACGTCGAAACCATACATCCAGTTTGTAATGCCCCAGCTCAAGGTACTTCTGAGTCTCCTCCATGACCGCCCTGGGTGACAGCGGTCCCTCAGCACTCAGCGACCAGCCACCAGCCGCCAGCTCACACCTCTCATTCTTGTGTTTCTCCATTGAATCTCGTGCAACCTCTATGCCGAAGCAAGGCTTGGATGATTTCTCGACGCGGATTCGGAGTCAAATTACAATCACATTACATCAATGGGCTGTAGAGACGTCGACGGTGTCCCTGGAGCGCGGTTAATACTGAGGAGGAATGTTATCATAATAACAAGGTATGCCGGCCTACTCTCGTCTTGATGAAGGCAGGCTATTAGTGACGCTAGCGACTAAGGTATCCTTCATTCGACATCTCGCCTGGGATACCCGGAAATTAATCCCCTTCGCAATGTACTCTGCGCCGAGGGAAACGCTACATGAATCATGATACATCGTAAGTATCCACTTCAGTGCTTTTCTGGTGCTCGATGTTCGCTCAGCTTGCCTCGAATCGGTGCTTTTGGGAAGTAGGTGTGGGTGCATCGTTTGGTTGTGTTTGGAAAATGATCGGACTCGGATATGTCGTCCCATTTATTGTTGATTTATTGTCATTTTCAAAGTATGACTTCGCTCATTAATACACACTGAATACTCCTCGGAAGTCAAACAAGGAAATCAAGGCAACTCAATTGTACTCAAGCCATGGGCATCCTCCATCGTCTCAGCAACCATTTCGGGGATCTTGACCCATTGAAGTCTTTTGTCTTGATTGTTCAGCGTGGGAACCAAGCCTTTGTCGGAAAAATCTGGTTTTGCTTGTGGCGGCTTGGGCTGGGTCCCAAGCCACTACAAGGTCGTAAGCGGAGCGTGGCTTATGACGCATAGTTTTGGGATTATGGAGTCTCCCAATCCACGCGGTGGCTTCTAATCCACTCCAACGGATTACGGTATTTCAAGCCGCTGCAAGGTCGCAATCCACCTCCCCCGTCCGATATCGCCACCTTTGGGCACATATTTGCCAGGTACTCACAACAAGAACAATGGTTTGAACGAACATTTATATGACCTCTACGAAATCGAGACAATAATATATTATTTACCGTACCGTCCCTCTCGGCAAATTCAGTCGCTCGATGACAACACCACTCTGCGAGACAACGGGTGAGCAGAAGATTCTAAAATGACGCTCGAGCAACTTACCACATCTACATGCTGGAATGCTACACCTATCGCAAGTAAGAGAGGGGAACACTACATGTTTAAGTCGCTCACCAGATGCATCTTGATTCTTCATCAATGCGTCGATATGACGCGCGGAAACGCAAGATGAAGAAGACACCGCTCGACTTCACTTACCTCAGGTACTAAGACAACCTTCTCTACAGCCTGTTCCTCTGCTGGGCTCAACACCGCACATACGATCCGTCATCGAGTCATCGCCCTCGACGCACTGGAGGATTTTTGAGATCTAGGTATTGAGACTCGGAGGGGACAAGTTGGCTAAGATGGAGCAGAAAGTGGCCGAGTCGACGACGAGGGGAGTCTTGTGGGTGAAGATGACTTGTGCTGGCGAGAATGGACATCGTAGTAGGAAGAGAGAAGGGTGGTGGTTGTGTTTGGCGCTCCGCAGCACCTTTGTGGGGCGTTGTCGTCATCGTGCCGTAATGCTTGAGGGTCGGTTCTGGTTGAGCTTGGAGTACTTTTGCGCGACTGGGACCTGCAAACGAGGAGTATGAATGGCTCAGAATTCAGGGAAGGTAAGTATGATCTCAGGATGTAGCATGCTTAGAGCTTCATATTGTGCTAGGTCTTACCTAGGCAAGTTACAAAGGATTTGAACAACTTGAAGCGGCTTATAATCCACCCCGCCAACCGGTTGCAAGACGTCTCAAGGCTCCACAAGGCCGTAATCCAGTTCAATCCGTTACAAGCAAAAGCGTGTTTTTCCGACATTGGGAACAAGCTACCTATTCTTCTCCGTGCGTCGTCAATTATTGTGCGTGGTAGAGGTGAAGCTCCAAGCACTATTGTCCCTCCATACGACTCTGGAAGCTAGTCTTGTTTCTCTGTTGCTTTGGTTACTTGTTGAACGAATTCCGTTCATTATTGTGTTGGCTGGGTCGCTGGGGTCATATAAATGAGCCCCCTTCTTGCTCCCTTCTCGAATCATCCTACGGAACCACTATGGCTACAGCCAATCTCTCGTTGCCTTCTCCCCTGCTTGCTCTGCCAGTAGAACTGGTGCACCAGATTGCAAAGAGGCATTGTAGCAAGGAAATGCTTCGAAATCTCTCGCTTGCATCGTGCATGATGGCCAACGTTTGTCGGCCCCTTCTGTTCCAGAGGCTGGATTTACACAAATCCCCTCAGCATCCGACCATAAACGAAGCAGTCACACTCTTTACCGGGAGCACATATCCTACGGCGGTTATCCTTGCGTCTACGCTTCGCTTCGTTTGGTTCAGAATACCAGAAACGATGGAAGAGCAGATCCTCGTGGCGAAGATATTATCCGCGACTACACATTGTCTGCATTTCCTCTATCTCAGCGGACAGAATATCAAATGGAACTCTGAGGTCGGGACTTGTTTCAATGCGGCAATGCTGGCGGTTCTTAAAAAAGCAAATCTATGCACGCTCTGGTTGGATTCCATCTACAACCTCCCGCCCTCTATGCTACGCGCCATGATGGGCGGCACCGACTCTATCTCCTTGAAAAACGTCGGTCTTGCGGTGGATGATATGGAGGACAACCGAGCGGTTGTGAATTCTCATTCACCCCGGAGAGTTTCTATAGTGTTTTATCCGCGGGAGGAGGCTGTATGGAGGACATGGCAGAATCATCCTGAGGTACTCTTGCGATTTCGAACGGTGTATAAATTCGTTTGGGAGGCTATTCATCTGAAACCTGAGACGGCGGTTTGGATTTTGAAGTGGGCGGCACCGACTGTAAGAGATATTGTTTTCGTTATACCCACGACGGATGTTGGTGTGTATTTTCTTTGTTCTTCCTTCTTCACTGCTCATTCTAAGTTGTTTGTGATTGTAGACATTCTATGTCCCAGATTCCCGACACTTCTCCCGCACGTTTGGTTTTTCAAGCTTTCTCTGTTGGTATTGCCAGACAACGGGAATGTAGCCTGGAGGCGGGTCTTCAACCGGACATTTTCGACGTTGTGGTCACAGATGAACAACACCCGGTTTCCTTTGCTCGACACTGTCGAATTCCACCTGTGCTTCCGGAATGGGAACGGTGGATATCCTCTTCCAGCTACGGATTCGGCTGAGGGTGAACTCATTACCCGTGGGTTCATGTGGTTGGATGGAGTGTTGAGTGAGATTGCTTCGCTGAAGCGTGTGAAGTTGATCTTACTGCTTGAGGGGTGGGATATAGAGGACTATCAAACTGAAGAACAGATTGCGAACTATTTCTTGACGCTGTTTCCCGTTTTACACGAGAGAAGGAGTCTGCTGGTCGGGATTAATAGCTGTGCTTGGTATCAGGAATTTTGTTCTCCCGTTTAACGAATAGATTTTTCTGTACCTGAACGCTGAACGCGCGTCCGGTTCAGTTCGGTTCGGCGTTCGGACCGATTTCCGAACCGAACTTTCCCAACACTAGTTCGACGACGTTATTTTCATTCCATTGGCGACGACGCAAGACTTGGACTCCGAGTTGAAAGATCCCAATACGAACTTGAAGGATGTGTGTTCGAAATATCTTTGTTTTGAGGCAGATGTAGTGAAGTTTCAAGTGTCGACGGTGAGAGTCATGATTCTGATCGCAAGGATTCCGAGTTTTTCAAATCATCGAACTGCTAAGCATCGGGCGTTTCGAGCAAAACCAAGACGGCAGACAAAGTGTTCGAATCTTGAACTGAAAATTTGCATGGGTCTGATTCAGATTTGACTAGGACTCGACCGAAGAGAGGACAGAGGTATCATTTATCTATGCACTGTGATGAACAGACGCAATCTTCGCGCCAGAAGATCTATAAATCCAGCTTTTTCAGCGCACATTCAAAATTGATCTCGTCGGATTGACTCACATCTGCGTCCACATAGTTCTATACAACCGCCACACCCTCCTCTCCCCGAAATCCAACTCACGCAGAGTAGGCAACTGTGTCTCCAGCGCCAAAATGATACGGTGTTCGTCTTCCACGGAGAACGTCTCAGGCTTGTTAGGTCCGTCCCAAGAATCGGGTGTTGTGAGTCGAAGAATCTGTAATGTATCTGGGAAGGTGAGTCTTCCGGCGCAGATTGATCGAACGAGATCCTGTAGGTGCGTCAGAGACGATGATCCAGGCGATTAAGTATTGAACTGACGTCAATATTGCGGGGATCCCAGGAGATTACCGGGGACGCGAACGGTTTGGGCATTGGAGAGACGCTTCCGTTGAGAGCTGAATATTGATTAAACTGGTCAGCTAAGTAGTCAAAGCACATCGCAAGTGCGACTCACAGTACATGTATCCAGAAACAAGGACATCGGGGAGGGGGTTACTGTCCTCTGAAGAATTTGACTCCCGAAGGACGCCGCAAATGGAAGGCTCCGGAGAGCTAGAATGTGAAGACAAGCTTTCGCTGTCCGAAAATTCCACAACGCGCTCATCCACGCGCTCGTCTACAGGAATCTGGTCCTCTCCATCATCTGATTCTTCCTCCGACTCCGAGTCAGAGTCATAAAGTACAACCCTACCTACCGGGGAAGGAGGAACATAGACGTCCCGAGGTACGAGACGAAGCTCCCGCAAATTTGGCCACTGAGTCGCGATGGCGGCAGATACATCGGGAATCTGCCGCATCATCGCGCTCGTTGTCAACGACAGAATTCCTGGGGCAGCTTTTGCGATATCTGCTAGCTCTGCGACGATTTCGCGATGTGGGATACGCCATTCTTGCCAGGCGTCGGTGGAACCTTCCAACTCGATCGTGGACACGGGTCGTCCAGCGATGAAGAATGCGGCAAGCTGGCGGGGACCTTTGAATAAGCGCAAGCGAGGTATTGCGCGGTTAGAAAGAGGATTGGTAGGCAGCTTCGTGAGGAATGAAGTGATTGCCAGTTCGTCGAGATGGGGACATAGCTTCAAGAATTTGAGAAAGTGCTCGAGGACTACGTCGTGCAACTCGGCGCGGAGGACGCGAAGATTGGGGAATTGTTGTTCGAGGGAGGTGAAAGTATGGAGGAGAATGTACGAACGGTCCCCGATAAGAGTGAGTGTGCGTAAAGCGGGAGGGGAGACGATGTTGAATGGCAGTGGCGAGCTGGAAGTCAGCCACCACACCCCCATTTTGAACTCTTTGAGTGGGATAAGTGGTCCGTCTAGGTTGCTGAATGGGCACCAGTCGAGCTCCAGTGATTCCAGAGAGGGTAAACCTGCTAGAGTCTCGCGAAGTGCATCATCGATAAGTACCCTGAATAAATAGAGGGAACGGAGATTCCGATGAGCTCCTAGGGAGCTTTTGAAAACTGTTTCGAGGTGCAGATATTTCTGAAGGACGATTGTGATGTTGCGAACATTGGGGAATATCTCCTCGAGCGATGGGTACTCGCGACTCGGAGTGCTACCGAAAGACCACGACCGAACAAAGAGAGCGTGCGGGGAATCCGGTAGCTTTACGAGACGCAGGGTTGTGCGATGAAGGCTATGAGCCACCGACGGCCAGTCGGGCTGAGCCACCTTCGGAGCGTCGAAGCGTTGGTGCTGGAAGAGAAGCGGGTGGCAAATGTCGCGAAAGACGCGACAGACCAGTGCGAGGCGCCGAAGGTCTTTGGTGGAGCAGAAGGACCAGCAGTTGAGCCAGATTTCAGTGGCAATGCCTGCGAGGGGGAGGGACACTGAGGGATTCATTGAAGGTTGATGGGAGAGAGAAACAAAGGAGTAATGTCACGCGTTACATTGCACGCTGTTGAAGCGTGTTGATTTTCATTGTTATTGTTTTCAATTTTCCCTCGGCACCACGGCGTCGTCGCGTAGCGTTCGATTCCAAGTCACGGCTCTCTGGCTTGATGAGAGGAATGCAAATTGTGACTGCGCGTAGTAAGCAATAAATAGGCAAGAAGAAATTACTCCTCACTAAAGGGTTGAAAGCTCAAAGTGGCCTTCATAACATATTCGATGTGGAATCTGCGGTTTCGACTGAACTGAAGAAAAATACCGTGACCGTAGCGATTCCACTGACCTTTGGACGTTCGAATTTGTGTTTCCAATTCTTGACCGCTACAAAACAACAAAGCTAAACCGGTTCTCATAGCGTTGAATAGAGTTGAAAATTGTGTACTTGCTAGCAAAAAGCAGATTCCAAGAGGCTGAAATGATTCGACACTCGGAAACTGGTCGACCATTCGCTAAGGTCGGAAACATAACTGAGAGGCACAGTCGGAGGGACCGTGTGGGAGGGAATGAAAGAAAAGTGTAAGTTATAACGGGAGTTGAAGGTGAGAGATAAGTGAGGGCCGTACTCCCAGAGCGAGTTGGCCGAAGAAAAATTAAGGTTGGCAGGCAGGGTTGTGGGTAAAGGGGTCAAGACAACAAGAATCATCGCAACCGAGAAGCGCGGTGGTGCCGTGGATGTCGATTCAGGATGGCAAGAGTATCCTCTCCTCGCCACGTTCGCTCGCGTCTCCGGCCGAGTTGAAATCTAATATAATAGATGACACAGCCAAGCATCTTCATTCCAGTGTCGCGTTTCGTCCGAATGGGTGGCCGTGATCCGGATGGGGCAGGGGAGAGCATACAATCACCGGAAGACGGCGAATTGAGTTGGCTTAGAAGTGTGGATAATGCAATTGTCAGAAGGAATGGGCCGGATGATAACCCATATGTATTCAACGCGAGACGACTCGAGGTCTCGAAGGTGTCACAGATTTCCAAGAAGCTGTAGTATGACCAAAGTATGACGGTGCATTATTGAGGAAGGCCAAGATGCTAGAACAAACTTTACTGAATAGCTGATTTTGAAAAGCTAATAGATTGAGAATTCGAATAGAGTTCGGTGGGTCATTCTTTGGACTTCACGAGAGAATTGCGAGTCCAATGCGAGTCGCGACGTCGACGGTTTCTTTGAGGAAATCGGGCAAGGGGCTGGGAAAGACAGGGAGAAAGAGCTTCATGGTCCCAGAGAGTTGTTTTATAGAGTATCTGGCAGAGACCGATACGGCGGACGATAGAACAGTCGTGGAACATGGGCGTTTGGGAAGAACAGGACCGGCAATCATCGGACCGGTGCTCATGACGTTACGAGTGTGACATCGCGCCATCAACGTCCTCCAAGCACAACGACGACGAGCTCACGACACGAACGCCGACACCGACACACAACGGTCCCTTCCCGCTTCGCGGCTTCTGCCTCGTTCGCTGATCTTGGACTCACGGCTGTTTCTTAAGCTCTGGCGATGGCATTCACAAATGTTTTTTCGACGCCGCTCGGCGCTACCGACAAGCTACCGATGTCCACTCCCTGCAGAGGCTGCCTTAGAGATCAGTTTCGTCTCGAATATAACGGCGGTGCTCTTCTTCGGTACCCTCTTTCCCAATCTTCAGCGCCATCCGACTCGATGACACCCGAGAAGATGCGCGCAATGCGCGGATTACCGTTACGGTGACGCCTAATTGAAGAGAGAGCCGGTGCGTCTGGATTTTTGCCTTCTTCCCTGTACTCATGCTAACGCCTTTTCGTCGTAACTCAGCAGCGTGCCGAATTGAGGAAGCGGGTGTTTGGAGACTTCTCCGCCGCTCGGAATATTGATAGCGGTAGGTACATCCTCTTCCTTTTCTGTCGTTTCCCTTCATTCTCATCTTCATCAGTCACTGTCGCTGTTGGGGTGGCTGTCATTGTTTTTGGTCTGATACTCTACCATAGAGTAACATACCCCGCTGCTAACGCCACGTTTGTGGTGCAGAGGAAGATCAACACTGAGAACGCGTTACGGAGGTGAATATTTCTATATTTCTCTTTTCTATCTGAGCGTCGATTCACTACGAGCCCAGGAACAGACTTCTGGGTTCACGCGTGCGCTTTTTGCAGCGGCGCGTCTCCAGCGTTGAGGGTGTGGATACATACGAACTTATTTATTGCGTCATCAGCGCAGTATTCCACTCATTTCTTCTCAATCTTCTAGCCTCGCGCTACCTTCGTCTAGTCTCGAACAAACGCACACTGGATTCTGGGTGGAGAGCGCTAACGGTGGATGTGGCCCCGCGGGTGAAGCCATTGGGATTCGGTAGGTGCGTACCCATCATTCCATGTCGCCTACGCCTTCTCAGTTGCCCCGTCGCTAATTCAGCGGCTCCTCGCCTACCTACTAGTACGCCTCTACCCACCCACTTGGGACACAAGTTGAAGACGAGCTGACAAATTTTGTTGCGTGTCACTCTTGAACTTCTGATCGGCGATCGCCGCATCGATATGTTGCCTCGTGTTTTACACAGTCTACAGCCATCTTCATGGATTCCCACCCCTCAGCTCTTCCTTGCGCCTTCCCACCACAACCACAGTCTTGACCATTGCTGCTGGATTCATCACGAAGATGTATAAGTTTCGATTGCGAAGGCGCTCTGGCGGGACGAAGACGGACCCCCTTCCCGAATACCTCTCCGTTCTCAAAGACGGTTTCGCGGTCCTTATCGATCGCACTGAGCGCTGTCTGGATGGTACCCCGTTCAAGATACCACTGAGCGTAGTCAATCCAGCCTTGAAACTTGCGAATGTACGTGCAAACGCGTTGTTACTATTCATAGTCTACGAATCAAAATCTCTCAGGATATTGCAGACAATAAAAGTGATCTTCAATTCTTATTTCAAAATATTGCTTGTCAGTTGGAAATCGTGAATGGGCACTTGGCGCAGTCAGAAAGTACAGAATCCAGGGATCTGATTACTAGGTTTTCGCGGTATGGTTTGAGGTTTTTGAATGTTAATGATAACTGAGTGAACTTCACAGGGAGTTAAAACAAGAACTGGACGCCGTCGGCGCGTTATCAAACCGCGGCATCCTGAGACGATTTTTGAAAACCGACGCAGATGCTAAAGCCATCGGAGACGCGTTCCGCAGAATTGATAATCACCTCAAACTGTTTCATGTATGGCAACTTTTGCGCCTGAAGTCGTGTTTCTTTTATCATCTTCTAGGTTAATCTAACCATTGGGATCAATCGAAAGCTTGACCGCGCCAATGTTCGTCACAAATTTATACCGCATTCTGAACCACCTTAATTAATTTGCGGAATACTCAGGTCGAAGCCGGTATGTCGTTGAGTACCTCTCAAATATAAATATGGTCACTCAACAACATGTAAAGCAATGCGTGCTCTCTTCGAAGCTTCATCTCATGAAGCTTCGTATGACTCGGGTGATAATTATGACCGCCCGTCATGTCACCCGAAAACTCGCGAGGAATATCTTTCAAAACTCGACCAGTGGTCTCGGGAAAACACCCCGGACTGCACCAAGATTTTCTGGATGTATGGACCAGCGGGTACTGGCAAATCAGCAATGATGCAGTCATTTTGCGAACAAAGGCATCTCGAAAATCGGCTCGGGGCAAGCTTCTTCTTCAAAAAAGACCACCCTTCTCGTGGAAATGTGATGAAGGTCTTCCCCACTGTAGCATACCACCTTGCTCGTGCTTCGCCCGAGCTCGAACTTGCCATCAGCACTAGTGTCCGAGAAGACCCATCAATATTTAGCCAATCACTGGCCACTCAACTACAGAAGTTGATTGTTGGCCCATGTCAAGCTGTGACTCTTCCATTTCCCTTGGTTGTTACCATAGATGGGGTTGATGAGTGTGCAGGCGAAAAATCCCAACAGTCACTTTTGCGTGCTCTGGGTAATGCATACAGTAACTGGAAATCTCACTTGGTGATTCTAATTGCTAGCAGACCAGAGGCACATCTTCGGAGTGTCTTTGAGGAAGAGTGCTTAATGTTCGCGCAGACATTGGAAATTCGTGGCTCAGAGACTGATATCCGGACTTATCTTGTTGATCAGTTTCAACGGATTCGAGAAACACATCAATCACTCCATTTGGCATCCATTTTGTGGCCTGGAAATGAAATCATTGAGCATTTTGTGGGGAAATCTTCTGGTCATTTTGTCTATGCTTCCACAGTTGTCAAATTCATTGATGATGAGGACTGGGATCCGGAAGAGCGCGTGAGAGTTGTCCAGGGAATCGAGAAAGCACCTCCCTTGCCTGCCTCAGGCTCACCATTCTCTGCACTCGACCAACTCTACACAGGAATTTTGGCTGATGTACCTAATCAACCACGCTTGTTACATATCCTCTCAATCCTTTCGGCTGGTCTACAACTGTCTGTTGTGCAAATGGGTCAACTCTTGGAATTGGAACACACTGGCATACAAACGACTTTACGCAGGCTGCATTCACTAATCAATGTACCTGAGCCAAACTTGACTGTTAACCGTGTCACTGTACATCATGCTTCCTTCCTGGACTTTCTCAATGATCCTGCCCGTTCTGCCCAGTTCCATTTCAATGGCACTGCCCGGCATAGCCTTGCACTCCATATACTCAGAGTCTACTCGGAACCATCAGAAATTGGATTAGGGCCAGCAGAGTGTCATGTTTGGCAGTACGTTTCCACACACAGCGAGGTCAATATCACATTGAACCTCATACAGGCGACTTGAATTGCACTTCATAACAACAACCAATTTATCACCAGACATGATTGAGCCTCTACACCAGATCAATTTTGACCTTGTTATTGGTAAACCTGGCTTAAGTCAAGTAGCACAGTGGATCAAGGTATGCACTCATACTTGGCTGTATCCTTGTGACTGTAATCCAACGACACCAACAGGATCAGAATGGGCCAGGCGATTTGACTCAGCAATGGGAAGACTATGCAAGCATGGGAAAATTTTGGGATGTCCTCTGGCATACAATTAATAATCCCATATTTGGACATAGGATTGATGATGTGGCTGCTGTGCTCGAGACAGTTTCACCAACATTTGTTCAAATCATCCATACTTGCAGACTGCTTGAGTCAGGTCTTACCACAGTACGTTGGGTATTAGACTACAGCTGGGAACAGATGCAGGCTGCAATTGCACCTATCAGCTCCCGCATTGGCAAGGATATCAACATATGGAGTCTATGCTCAGAGATCTTATTTCCTCTGCGCATCCAGGAGCTGAACCCTGACCAGACTCTGCAAAGATTGGCAACACGTTGCATAGAATTATTTTGCTTGCAACTGCGAAGGCAGAAGGAAGGGTGGAAACCTAGGAGGTGGGTGAACAGTTCTGGCTATGCATGCACTGCTAATTCTCACATACTGATGCATAGGGTTTGGTGCTGGAGTCGTATTGTGAGGGCTTGTTTGCCAACAATTGAGTTGTTGGAGACAGTCCAAAGACTTGTCACAACAGAAAACTTAGAAATTCTGAGAAAGGTTAGCACCTGTCTTGATATATAGACTGCATTGACTTGAGGCAAATGTATTCCAGAATTATCAGAATTATGGTCACCGAGATCTTATCCACAATCTTGTGGTATGGCTTGAGGTAAATTTACTCCTGGTATGAACGTAAATTCATCTGAACATTGGTTTGCAGGCCCACCCAGATGCTCCCTTGCACTTGGTTGAACGGGTGAAAGCTTTTGATGGCATGGGAAATCACCAAGAGGGCGAGAATGATTGGAACAAATGGAAGAAATTCACTGGACTGGGAGGTTCATATGGTGGGGGACACGACTTCATGTCACATCACAATTTTGGGCATTTCAACTTCAGATATTGACCAAATGATTCGGAGACCTCAAGAGTAGATGTTTTTTAAAAATTCTGGGCCGTGGGAACTTTTTGATGGCAAAATGGCCAAATTTGCGGGCGGAAAACAGTTTTTTCAGGGGTAGCAGAGTCAAAAAATTATCAATGTTATATCAACCATTGAACAAATCAACTAACTTAAGATTGCTTTTTTTTCTTTTCAGATTTGGTAGCTGATATTGAGCCTTGATAGACTTAATTACTTTGTGTTGTATCCTCGCTTCAACTTTATTACACGCAATCCATGAACCTCTCCATTCTTTTGATTTGCTGATCTGCTTTTCAGTTACAAGATGAGCCTTGTTATGCGAAGAAATTTTATTTAAACCTCATCCTGGAAATCATCACGATATGCCATCAAGCTTAAGCCGATTCAGGGAATGCTAGAAGTGTGCTCACCAGTTTAGATTGAACTTCTACGAGAGGAACTCCCAATAGACGAGCAGTGTCCTGACTATACGGATTGACACCTTTGGCCAGAGAGAATTCACGAACGGCATTGAAGTGATAATGATGCCAAAATCTTGCCATTGCCCAAAACATGAGCGACAAACGGGGTATCCCAAGAACATCACATTCGTCTTGGCTGAGGCGAGTCGCACCACATGGATCGAGCGACCAATAGAACTGATCTGATTCTGGAATGCGAAGGTGTGCACAAGGTCCGTGGTTTTCGACCGCTGGATGTGGAAGGAAAAGATGTGTTTCTCGAGGTGTCCCATCTTGTAGCAAGTGATGGCACTCGTCAAAGTTGACGGTAATCAAACACCACATCTCATTGATAACACCTGTGAACGGTAGAAGCACCTATGACAAAATCGATGGGGGGTCCATACCGTAGCTATCTCCCCATTCCTCGTCGGAATCCGGACAGGATTCCATGAGGCTCTCGCTAAGACAGAAATTTGCTTGCGAAAGCCAGCACGTATCAACCTGGTTCGTAGGATCTTCAATCCTAATTGATGACTTGAATAAAGCCCGGAGTCCCGAGTTCGTCCTCGCTTTGAAAGCTCCTGGAGAAAAAGTATATCTATTGATATTGTTGAACAATAAACAGGGGGGAAAAAACAGAGGAAGTCTCACCTGTGTGCTGTACCGTTTGCGTCGACAGACATGTCGTTCTGAGACCAACACGGCCAAAATTCCCAACCGAGTAATGAAAATTGCGGGACAGTTAGTCTGTATGGCGTCGAAGTAAACTCCGGGGATGTTCGGTTAACGACCACTCCCAAGGACAGTTGCTTCCAAATTCCAAACGGAAACGGACATCCAAAGCGCATAGGAACCAACATTGCAAAGAACTGTTTCCAGCCAATAAGCCGGAGACAGCGTTCCAATGCAGAAACAGAAGAACACAAGGCCCCCGAAAGGGACTGAATGTCTCCAGAAATGATATCATTTTGTTTGAAATAGGACGCATGCCAGTCTGATAATTGCTTTTCGTGTTGTGGTGACACAAGATTTTCCGTGATTCCAGGCAAAGCAAGGCTCAATCTCACAGGATCTTGGGCGACACAAATCATTGCTTCGGCATCCTGGGCAAAATTGAGTTCGTTCTCCGAAAATACGCTCAGCAGCAAACCTCGCTCGAATCATAGTGGGTTGCTGGCCAATGATGGTAGTGGGAGGCTTCCTAATTTTGACAATCAGCTTATTGAAGCCAAGAAATGTGAGATATTACTCTGAATTGCCGAAACTGAACAAAGGTGGAAATCAATCGAGTTTGTTCAATTCGAATGTACGGAATCCGTACCAGCATTCCTTCCACGCAAGCCCACACAAGATCTGACGCCGGTCGGTGGAATTGACGGTAGACTTCAAGCGGTAGCAATTCTGCGCAGCATTTGCATGAGCAAAATAGAATTTTACTCAAAGACTAGATTGTCACCCTCGTGAAATACAAGCCCGTGCAGGGCCGATGACGATGTAAAGCCAAATAATTGCCACATGTTCGGATGTCTTTGGTCGGTGAGCATGAATAGTGGTACATCGCCAGAACATCTGTACCTCAAGTGCGCATATGCCTCTAGATCGGACTTCATCCTCTGCAGAAGAGACAATTCAGCCAACGAAACTCAATTTTGATGTAAGGCGGCGATCACCTGAACGGCACCTTCTTCATATCGTGCAACGGTCATAAGGGATTGTTGCCCTGAGACCCGGGCGGTGAAGAGTTTCACTTTGTGAACAGGATTCAACGCAGTCGTCTCGTATAAGAGGTTGATGTCTCCCAATGCGATGTGCCGGAACTGCTGTAAAGCTATTGTATTTATTTCCCGTGATTCAGCAAGATTTGATCCACCTGTTTGGCCAAGGTCGAAGAGTCACCCGAGAGCGATATCGACTTGTGAATATTGGCGACGTTGAGATTCGTGTTTAACGTTGTGGCTAGCTAGTAGGAATGAATTTTCGAACGCTGCTTTGGACAATCTGTTGGAACGCCGCACCAGAAAATTCGTCCGCAACTCATTGATGCGATATCTATGGCGCTCCAGCTGGTCCCCGATACTTTGAGCACGGAGAAATTCTTTCAACCAGCCCTTTACACCTGCTTGTTTGCGTAACATATCCTCCATAGTCTGCTGAAGGATTCGCAGAAGCCTGAATATTGCAACATATTAGCTATTCGATCTAGTACACAAACAGATGCGAGCTTACACGATAAACTCGTCACACAATCCAGCTAGTCGCGCGCCTGTAATCTCGCCATGAGAAGAAATTTCGTTCTGTACCACCATGACAATATCCATGATGCTCGTACAGAGCTGTAGTAGATCCTCCCGGTTCTTCGTTGCTTTCTGACCTTTAGGCTCAGATGGAAAGAATGCGGGGCAGAACTGGGAGCTCACCTCGACCGTCTCGAGAAGTGTTACTACACTCCCGAAAGCTGCGCGAATGTATGGAAATGGGGTGAATTCTCCTGCAGTGGCGAAAATCTTGACCGTCATAATCGTTTGAGCAAGCCATTCTTGTCGTTGAGACGAGGGAGGCACGGTTGAGAGGCTTAGACGGCCCCTCTGCTGTGGATTCGTTGGCTCCACTGGCAGCATGACTGCCGTGCGAGGTGGCGGTTGGAGAGAAGAAACCTGTGAGAAACGGGACTCAAGTTTAGCCAAAAGCTTTGCTTATTGGCCAATATGTCAATATGTATCAAGCCGCAAATATCGTTCCATCTGTATCATGATATGCTAATATCGGAGTGCGTGAGCCACTTGGACAACCAACATTGAGGGATTTGTTGAATTGTGGAATGCGGGTCAGGCTGCAGCAGATCCGTGAGGTGGAATGCTGTCAATAAAGGCCGAGCGAGGCAATGCGATATGCCTGAATACAGCGAGAACATCGTGTACGACAGTCACACGAGTATAGCTCAAACAAAGTGGGGTAGGAATATCCCACATAGTGTCGAGCATAGTGTTTTGCCGGCCCTGGCTCAAAGCCAGAAGCCAGCCAAGCCAAGCCATGGCTTGAGCAAGCCAGGCCAAGCCATTTCTCTGGCTTTGCGACTCGAGCAGTTCCGAAAAATAAAATGCTCACGGAAAAAAAGTCTCTACAGACATTTTCGAGTCACAATTCTCCATGCCTCACGACAAATATACGGAGCCGGGAAGTGTTTCGACAATTTATATTCCTGGATCTTTGTGCGAGAAGAAGCTTCGCTTCCCTGGGGCCGAATTATTCCGATCAAAATGGCAAGCATCACCAAGCAACCAGACCCAAGAGACATTCCGTCGAAGTGAAGCTCGAAAGATGATAGTCGGCGGAGGGGGACAAAAGGTGATACAGCGCACAGAGGAGCGAGGCCCGCAGCTCTACCTCGCGCCGCTCACCCTGTAACGGCGTGAAAAGGGTTTGTAAGATGGGTGACCATTTCGGCGCAGACGACGCCATATGAAAGAAGGAATGGGCGTTGGAGCCGGAGGCGTACGCTGAGCGTTACACGGGCATAGACGGGGGTGCTACCGTGGCTTTTGAAGCGTCCGATAGCACTGAAAGTCCAGTTGACGCTGCACGAGCTTTACACGAGACCACGACAGAATGCAAAGACGTCAAGCGGAGGGCAGGCGACGAGGGACACTGCTCGTGCGCTGAAGGTGACTCGTCGTTGCGCGAGTCCTCGACGTCAACGGGGAGATGGGGACCAGTGCCTTCCCCCGTCAATTCACATCCCCACTCCCCGACCATCCGTCTCCTGCCAGTCCCACCCAAAACCAGAGGAAATCTCCTGCCAAGAGCGAGCCAGCATGCGGACGGCGGACGACGGGTTCGCCAAGGATGGTACTACAGCCGAGCTCCACCTCTTCCAATGCGGACGAAGAAAATAAGGCGCGTGGAAGGAACCAAGCGAGCTTCAGGCCCCAGCAAGTCCATCCACCCCGCCCGGGCATCGTGCACATATGCGCATCTAGACTCGGACCAACTCCCTGTCCGCAGCTCCCCCCGCCAACCTCCCCTACGATCAGACGAATATTTCACCCGCCCACCTTCATCATCCCGAATCGTCGCCGTCCTCCTGCCTCCTGAGACCCACGACCCTCGCCCGCCAAGAAACGACACGCACAAGACGCTGATACGGCGGCATGGCATATCCCTGAGTGAGTAAAAAACGGCGTTGTAGTCAGCCGGTAGTGGTGAGGGCGAGCTACATCTTCTCCTTGGAAAGAGCCGCCAGTCCCCATGAGACGAAGCAAGTCCAAAAGGTGCGCCTTCACCCTCTTTCCTTCCGCCCCTGTCTCCACATTCACACCTCCTCCCCTCCGCAGTCTCGCCTGTCACCGTCTTACTGCTCTCCTCGCCCACCGTCGCCACCAACCTCCTTCCCTCGTCGCACTCTCTGCCTCCGCCTCCTCAAAGCTTGCTCCCCCGCCCGCCTTCAGCAGGCCGCGTTACAGCCAGGGACGATGACAGCAAACGGGAGTCACGCCACCCATCAAGCCAGCGCGGTATCTGGGCGTGGTATGCACCGAAAGCGGTAGACGTCGGGGAGGCTAAGGTGTATGTATGCTGCGGATTCGGGGCGGGTGGTAGAAACTAGATGCGTGAAGAGGGGAATGGTGTCGTGAGGTGCGTGTGTTAATGTCGTCAACGTGTTCCGCGCCCATGAGGTGGAATTTAGACCCACGCAGATTAAATCTACGCGGGAAATGAATGGCTGCCTGGCGAGAGGATGGTCAGTCATCCATCTCCGTGAGCAGAAAAGTCGCAGCGTACTCACGAGATGGAGCGATCCACGCAACGTTTCGCATACACCGCGCCTGATCTTAGTCCATGCCTTCGCGATTTTCGTATTCCCGCCGTATCTCGACTGACCGCCGTCTCACGTGTTCTCCGCCCAACCTTCCGCTCTCCTCGCCCACCACCACCCGACCTTCCTCTGGATCACCCTTCTTCATCGCTGGATCCCATCAAAGTCGTCCTGCACGAGGCTACGAGCATGCGAGGACGTCGACAGTGCCATGGGGAGCGAGAGGCGAGAGAGTAAGCACGGACGTTCTGCTGAAGAGCCCGACGAGCACGAGAAGGGCGACACGATGGAAATTTTGAAACAAGACGGTATGCGGGAGATCTCGAGGGAGACGCCGTTATAGCGTAGTGACGTCGATGCGGAGGGTATATACTGCGCATGCGTATGGGCTTGATCTTCATGCGGCTACCCGACCTCTGCGCCTCCTCTCGCCTCCCACATCGAGATCTCCCACCGTAGCACGGGCGGGGAAGGGATAGTGGTGGTGGGGATTGATGGAGCGTCTCGAAACGCGACGCGGTGTAACGGTGCGTGTAGGTGTAGGCGTGAAATATATCGAAATATAAAATCACAAAATCTAATCCAATACAACGTGTGTGTGTGTGTTCGGGGTGGCGGGAGCACGTATCGTCCCTCAGAATACTTGTGCAAGCTTCAATCAATCAAGGTCGCTACGTTTGAGCGGGACGAACTACTAGATTGTCAAGCGAGAACGTAGCGGGCAAAACGATTCGCAGCGGGAGAAGCGAAGAGTCACTCTTTCTGAGACTTCGAAATGAGAAATTCTGAGTCTAGCGGGGAGGGTCTCCGTGCCAATAGAAAAGCGTCGCCCGGTAGTGGATCGTCAACCGGGAAGAAGCTTTCTGGATGACAACCGGCGGGCAGAAGGCGCGGCTCAGCGGGACGGGGTTCTTATTCAACTGGCGCGGCTCTGGCAAGGAGCGGGGCTCTTACGTCGATGGCGCGGACACTAACAGTGGCCGGGGCACTTACACCACTGCGCGGCGGCTAGCTCGAACGGGGGTCTTTGAATACCGCGGAACGGCAGGGCACACGGGGCATCGACGGCGCGGAATCAAGCACGAACGGGGGTCTTGGTTATACCGCGGAACTGCAAGAGACGGGGCTTCGTATTTCAGGAGGGCGCGGGCTCAAAGGCTGGCGGGGCTCTCAAAGTTCTGGCGGCTCGGTATACCACAAGTCTTTCCGTATCACTCGAGTCTCTCTCAGATATCAAGTCTAGTCTCTTTCAAAGCTTCAATTCAAATTCAAGAGTCCGCTACAAACTGCCCTTGTCTACGGGTAGGTAATTGACTGAGTAACCAAAAGTACAGCGGGAGATTAAATACATCCAACGGGAGCAGAAACAACCAAATAAAATCATGATGAGAGAGTGTCCAAGAGTGATGCCGCGCCCGCTGGGAGCCAATGGTATATTCAGGATTGCAAGTCGTGAGTGAAAAGACTGCCTCCCGGAGCAAGTCCATGCGGGCGGGTGGGTATTGCGCCTTATTGCAGTGCAATGGCGTGCTGGTTGCCATGTCTCCAGGGAGAGACACGAAATATCTTCTTCATAATGGCTGCTTGCCGCTGGTCGAGTAAAGGCCAAAGTCGCCTCCCGCCGTCCGTGCTGGTGGCGGCTTGAGTGCGGTCAAGTTCTTCTGAGTTCTTCTGTCATCAGGAAAGAGGCTCCCGCTTGAAGCGGGGCAAGCCGATATAATCCAAGGGTTCGCCACTCGCCGGGAGACTCCCCGATATCAACGGTATTTGACACCGGCATCATGGGTTGGTCCCCCCGCTAGTGAACCCGAGGCAGCCGATGCCCCCCGTCTGATCCAGTCCACTCGCCGTCCCTAGTCGGGTCCTCGGCGATAAGCCCGCTGCTCGTGTAAGATCAAGTCTTCCTTGATCTGGTCCTCCCGTGAGGTCTTGTTCGACCCGCCGAAGGTGATGTTCCCGGCGGCATGTCCCCGCCAGTACTAATGAGTTCGTCTATCCGTCCGTCTGATTCGTCGATGGTGGTTCGGCGGGTTAGCGCCTAACATCGGGGTTTTGGTAATTCCTCTTGGTGGCCTCCGGCACCTTAAGGCAACGGTTTCCCGCTACGCTCTCGGCCCAACAGTAGTAGTAGTTGAAGTCAGAGTCCCGTTCCCATGTTTAGGGAGACGTCGCTAAGCTCCCGCTACCAGATGATGATGTCCCGCTGGCTTATCGGCCATCCTAAGCAATAATAGTCTCACCAAGTCAGACTCTATGAGATTTATGATAGTCGATAAATCTTTTTATATAGAGTCTGAACTTGATGGCACCTGTCATCCAGGACCTCAGATTTTCGTGACACACGTGCCGATTCACACGCCCAAATCCGGACGATTTTGCCATTGCCATACGCCTACGGACATTTCGAATCCATAAACCTTCTCAGAGGCACTAATAGACCATCCAAGACTAATTATTATGGCCTCAGCACACGAATATTGATAGCAGGTGCAAGTTCAACCAATTTTGATGCCTCGTCGAAAGCTCCGTCGTTTTTACATGTCCACTGTCAAACTAAGCGGCCAATATCTTCTTCATAACTATATAAATGTGCTTGAGTTGTCTATATACGCACAGACCTACAGAAGGTGGTCGAACGAAGCCTCGCGTCCCAATCCGGACGTGAGAAATGTGACATGTCACATCAAAAACCGAGGTCCTGGATGACAGCTGCCAGTAATTTCAGACTAAAGCAATAAGATACTGCCCTCGAGGTAGAGTATATCTTCTGTGATCCTAGCCTCACTTCCTCCCGCTGATAGGTACACAAATCGACAAATTTCTGTGGTTTCACGCGTAGCCGCTGAGCGGCCCTATCAGCGGAGCGATTTTGGCGGGTAGACGCGGGCGCGGGGCGTCACGGGGTATACGATGAAGCTAGAGTAGCGGTGGTGGGGTGCTGAAGACGGTGAATGGGAAACATCTACAGGCGAGCGTGCAGATACTAAGGCAGGGATACGGTCGTCGAGGGACGTGGCGTGTCGCGGAGCCCTGCGCGGGGATAGAGTAGCGGTCGAGAGAGCAGCAGACGCCGCTTGGTTTAATGGAGAGGGACGTGCCGTGATTCTTCCAGCTTGCCGATATCGACGAGGGCGGCGAGAACGGGTGGGTAAGCACCATCCCGGGAGATAACCGATAGATGACGGTGCGCGCGACCAGGGCGGAGGGACATCTGGCAGGTGTGCGCTGGTCTACGACGCCGCAAGTGGGCGAAGTGGATGCGGCATTCGAGCTGCTGGTGATGAGACTATCAGCTGCTCTATGTAAAATCGAGAAAGCGGGGGTACGCACTGAAGGTACAGGTACTGTACTAACGGCTAAGCATCCAATGACAGCCGTCCAGAGACGAAATCCATCTTGACTGATTCCACCTCATATTGGTGAGTTTTTACAAAAAGTAGTTGATATGGCCACACCCCTTTTGCAAAAACATCTTGGTAACCATATAAAGAAGGTATTGGCCTTGTTTATTACAGGGGCGTTGTCCGGCAAGCCCGGCATCAACCCAAAAGCTTCAGGCCGGCGGCAATAATAAAAACAATTATTTTGCCGTCTTGCCGGTGTGTTCGGAACCTCAAAGCATGATTGAAAATCAATTTTACTTAAGTAATAAAATCAGTGGCCTGTAAATTTATTGCCTGCGCGCTAAAACATTTAAGCGCCCATAATTTTCCATTTCTCACGGGAGCGGTAGCGTTTTCGGGACGTCCCGCAGGGCATACGGGTGCAGGGACGGAGGAACGGTGAATTACGGGCATGTCGGCACACGTGCGAGGGGAGCAGGCGGGTTCGATTGCGGGTCCGTTGGTGCAGGTGAGGTGGCGGCGCCTGGGTCGAATGCAGGCAGCCGGGTCAATTGGCACGACGGTCGAGGGGCGGGTGCGTGGGTCGAATGCGGGCAGCCGGATCGAAACAGCGCGCGTGAATGCAGGGGACGGGGGAATGACGACTTGCGGGTGTAATTGCGGGCACATTGGTGCGGGTGCGGGGGAGCGGGCAGGTATAATTGCAGGTCCGTTGGTGCGGGTGCGGGCAACGGGCCGGGGTGCGGGCGAGTGGGGCGGATGCGGGCAGCCGGGTTAATTAGCACGGCGGTCGAAACGGTGCGCGTGAATGCGTTGTTTCGAATGCGGGCAGCGCGAGCAGTGGCGCGGCGGGAATGCGGGTGTGGCGAGGGTGTTCGCAGCCGCAGGTTGCGCGCACGGATACGCGGCATCGTGGTCCAGAGTGTGTGCGGCTGGGTGTTGTGGCGGCAGCAAGCAGAAAGTACGAGAAACGAAAAGAAAAAAGAAAAGAAAGTAAACAGAAAGTAGAGCAAACACACTGTAGAACCCATTAAGCCCCTTATGAATCCTCACTACTAAATTCATCCTCCATAGCTTGCGGTATTGCGGCTTTGATTCGTTGCCGTCGTAGGGTGGAAAATTTGCAGCTGACATTCCCAGAATGCAAGTTGACCGTCTTCTCAGAGCCCTGGCAACCCCAGGGTCGGGTACGCGCCCTTGGGATGAGTCGAGGGCGATGATACATGCCAGTATGAGTAGGGGACGTGCTGGAAGTGGCGAAGAAAGGTGGCAGATGTGATGCGCTGGCATGGGTGACGCGTGAGTCACGGTCTCGGAAACGATTCCGATTGGCGAGAGAAATCGGTCCGATGACCCGGTATTCAACGCTTTCATCCGGAAAAGGAAGTTTGCCCATCACTCGTTAAAAACTCGGGAATGTCGGGTGCGATTCATCGCGTAAGCTAGTGTGTACTAATTCAATACATCCATACTACATCTCAGAGAATTTACAGCGTTAAAGTAAGCCGGTATTTAATTTATTCATGGCGTACTTCTCACTTGTCTCCGATCCGGTCAATCAATGCTTGAGGTGACTCATTCAACACTATCATCTCAACAGCGTATGGGAGCCAATCTATCTCACTCAATCGTCTCGTTATCACGTTTTGGGAGCTGAAGATGGTGTACTTATATGTTCCTACCGATACACATTTGTTCAAGTTTGCTCAGAATATGTCCTATGCCAATGAGGTTGGACAAGGTCCTAAGGGTCAAATAGCATGTATAACATATCTTTAATGTTGGCGAAACAATATATGAGCTATTTGGACAAAACCCGCAAACTTGACTTACCATGTTCGTGAATCGAGGGCTGAAAGCCGTATACTTGTACGGTTCATTTGCTGGATTGTGAGTACATCGATATTTTCATCATATAAAATTCGAAAAAAGCCAAGAATATTCAGAAGGGTAGATAGGACGCACATTAGCACCATGGGCATATAAAATTGGCACGTTGAGGCCAATGTTGAGCGTTGAGCTCGCTGTCCGTTGCGTTCGGCGCGCGTGAGTTCGTCATAGGTGTAACAAGTTCGTCATACCCCTGCAATTATTGGCTGACGCGCATTTTAAAGTGACAATTCTGCGTATTTCTTGTTCTCTCAACTTATATTCAAACTCATTTGAGGCTTCAAGGTTACTCATTGGGGGTCAGTTATGTACTACACAACAAAAATAGGTGATAACACAGTCAAAAATACAAAATGCATGTCCGAAACAGAGGAAAAGAGATAAACAAAACCGTTTGCCGTCGTGCGTTTGCCCCACCCCACGCCATGAAGCGTTTACCCCACATTACCCGCTCCCGTGTTCGTTCGCCTCGTCCGGCCCATCCGACGCTGACGCCACCCACCCGCGCCCGCCTCCTCACCCAGACACGCTCGACCCACCTGCGCTTGGACGGGGAATAAGACTAAACGAAACAGCCGGAATGAGTTCGTTATATCACTCACCTGGTATGATGGTGGTCAAGAGGGTAGCTGCGAACGAGGGATTGGGGCGAAGCGCGGTGTCGGATTGATGCGCACCGCCTGTATTCGTCCTGTGAGTTGAAGGGGTGTAAAAAAGGGTAAGAACAGGGTATAAACGACGTACCATATTCTCCTCACTGTCGGCCTTTGGCTATTTCCCCCCTTGCCAGCTCGATATCCCGGGCAGCAGCGCAAAAAGTGGGCCCCGGTGGCAGCGCTAAATGTGTGTCGTACGCGTCGTAGATGACGTGACAGTCGTGTAGTGCATGGGAATAGTTTTAGAGCGGGGTGGTGCCAGTACTGGGGCAGATGCGGCCGCCGGCAGCGCTGTGGGAGCAGGAATGGGTGGGTTTTGGGTGCGGCGCAGGCGCGGTTCTACGGCGGCGTACGGGCAAAATCGTGGATAACAGAGGTAGCAGACGAGAGGCGTTGAGTAGACATAAGCGCCGTCGAGCGCCGGCGCTGTAGGCGGCGCAAACGCTGGCGGGTGCGAGCAGGAATGGGGTGTGTTTTGGGGGGGAGCGTAGGGGCAGTTCTACGGCGGTGTACGGGCGAAATCGCAGATAGCACTGGTCGGGGGTGAGGGGCGTTGAGTAGACATAGGCGCCGTCGAACGCCGGCGCTGTAGGCGGCGCAAACGCTGGCGGGTGCGAGCGGGAGAAAGCAGGGAGGTTGTGACGGTGACCAGTCACGAGTCACGGTGATGTGTACCACGCTCCGCTGGCAACGGGCGTCGGCAGCGGCAAAATGGCATCAACCACAGCATTGATGGCTTGTTTCAAACCCCGACGAGCCTTGCCGAGGCCCCATCAACAGCTCCGAGGCCTATCAGGGGAGTCTCAGTAGTTTTTGCAAAAGGTGTGTGGCAATACTCACTACTTTTTGTAAAAAGTCAACAATATGGGCTGCTGATTCGTCGAGCGAGATACCAAGTAGCGCAAGGGGGTGGAATTTGTGGTTGACTTTGTGCATAGAGAACGATTGTTAAGTCGAAAGAAAGTAAGAGAATAGGAGAAAACTTACCTGCCTCGCCCCGTACGCAAGCAACGAATTCGACGTATCAAGCACGCGCCTAAGCGGGATGAAAAAGAGGCCATTACCGAAGAACAGATACGCACCGGTGTGCATGAAAGGTAAATATCTGAGCCCAGATTTGCCATAAACGTTGGCATCTACGGACTCCATACGCTTTGGCACCAGGATGCTCAGTCGCTACTGTCGGCTTGAGTCGGGCGGGCCGTGTCGTCGATGCTGCCAGTGTCTTCCCTTGAGGTGAGCGACCATCCCGATGTTTCGTAGATGGATGCCGCCATGGACACTGTAGACATCGCAGGTATCGTCGGCGTTGTCCACCTCGATGACAGAGAAGGCTGGATTGCTGACGTGGTCACAAATCAGTCACTTGTCACCGCCGGCAATTAAGTTGCCGGCACGCTTTCTTTCCAACCACCACCTTGACACCACCACCGAATCCTCGAAGTGCCAGAAGTTTTTCATGGTCAGCGGCGAGCGTCGTTTGACTGGTCTATTTGGCTAGCCTGAAATGTATTCTGGTACTCTTGCGCGGACGCTGCCGGAATTTAGCGGAATTAAACTGACCTCGCGACCTTCCCACGGTTAACACTCTGGAACTTTCCTCAATACAACGTGTCTCGCCATTTCCAGAAGCTTTGCCTTACAATGTGCATGTTGCTATTCTTTCTGGTGTGAAATTCCGGCCATAGAACCTATCAAAACTCTCGCTACGATTCTTTCGCTGACTTTTTTTTATCATCTCACACGCCCACCCTCGTGAGATATCAACGAGCCCTAACGAGCCTGTGTCTTTCCAAAACACCCGGAACTCTGTATTAAGGTAGGATACCTGGACTTCGGCTTGCTTTGGATTTTGTACAGGTCAATTTGGTTTTCCTCGATCCCTTCTCCTCTAACAAACGACTGCCGAATTGGCTTCTTGAAGGCAGGGATCTAATCGCCGCTACGCCACAGCCATTGACGGGTCTAATCTGTCCTAGGTGACATAGACAATGTTTAGTACAGTTACCGCCTCGTGTTTTCACACCATTTCGCAAGACGTCGTGGTTCCGGCGTTGTTTCTCACCCTCACCTCTCTCTCTTACGCTCCTCCACCACCACACATATCTACAGGAAAGGATTGCTGCTCACCAATCCATGGCAAAAATGTGCAAATTCTTCCGTGGCCGGGACGAGACGAACACGGGTCCACTCCCCAAAATTCTCTCTGATATCCAAGACGGTTTTGCCCTCTTGATTGACCGCGCGGATGGCCTCGTGGATGGCCCGGCGAAGATACCATTGAGCCTACTGAATACAGCTCTGAAGCTCGCAAATGTAAGTGCGAGAAGTGCCTATCCTATTGATGACTTACGATTCAAGCCCTTGCAGACCATCTCAGACAATAAAAAAGACTTTCAAGACCTCGCTGAGAGTATTCAGGGTCATTTAGCAATTGTAAATAAGGAGCTCGATCAGACGTCAGAAAGCCCGGAATCTAAGGAACGGTTACGCAGGTTTTCACAGTACGTCTGCATGGCTTTGTGCTAATGATAACCAACTGAACGCCAGACAGAAAGTTGGAAAAAAAACTTGTCCCTATTGTCGCGTTATCAAACCGCGGCATCTTCAGACGACTATTGAAAGCCGATGCAGATGCCAAAACCATCACAGAGGCTTTTCGGAAAATTGATAATGACCTCCGAGATTTCCAGGTATGACGACTTTTACGGCCGAAATCAATGCATCTTACTCATTATCTTCGAGTTTGAACTAGCTCTTGCGACGAATCGAAAGGTGGAACGCGCCGAAGTTCGTTGCCATTTTATACTGCATTGGTGTTTAACTGAATTGTTCCAATCAATTTGTGGAATACTCAGGTCGAAGCTGGTATGTTCTTATCAATCTGACAGATGTCTTTACTAAAACACATGTGAAGCATTGCAGAAGCTTTCCGAAGCCTCATCTAATGAAGCATCATACGACTGGGGAAATAATTATGATCGCCCATCATGTCACCCGAAAACTCGCGAGGAGTATCTCTCGAAACTCGAAGCGTGGTCTCAAGAGAAATCCTGTGATCACCCCAGAATCTTCTGGATGTATGGACCAGCAGGCACCGGCAAATCAGCAATTGTGCAGTCATTCTGCGAACAACTGCAAGGCAGAAGTCGGCTCGGAGCAAGCTTCTTCTTCAAAAGAGGTCACCTATCTCGGGGAGATGTGATGAAGGTTTTTCCCACTCTAGCATACCACCTTGCTCGTGCTTTGCCTGAGCTCGAACTTGCCATCACAACTAGCGTTCGAAAGGACCCAGCAATATTCAGCCAATCACTAGCCATTCAACTGCAGAAGTTGATCATTGGCCCATGTCAGGCAGTGGCCCTCAAACCTCCAGACAATGACCAGGGGAAGTCGCTTTCCCTGGTGATTGCCATAGATGGGCTCGATGAGTGCGAAGGGGAAAAACCCCAAGAGTCACTTCTGCGTGCTCTTGGCAATGCATACAATGACTGGAAATCCCATTTGACTATTCTGATTGCAAGCAGACCAGAGGCACATCTTCAGAGTGTCTTCAAGGAACCATGTCTAGCCCTTGCTCGAAGATTGGAAATTCGTGGCTCGGAGGATGATGTTCGAACTTATCTTGTCGATCAGTTTCAACACATCCAAACAACGCATAAATCGCTCCCAATGGCGCCTATGGTATGGCCGGGTGATGAAATTGTCGAATGGCTTGTTCAGCAATCATCCGGGCATTTTATCTATGCTTCCACAATTGTCAAGTTCATTGACGACCACAACTGGAATCCAAAAAGGCGTTTAAACCTCATTTTGGGAACTACGGAAAATCCCATCTCCTCCCTTAACACCGAACCTCCCCCTGGGCCTTTTGTTGCTCTAGATCAACTTTATCAGAAGATCCTGGCTGATGTGCCCAATCAAGAATGCCTGCTTACTATTCTGTCAGTCATTGCGGCTAAATTACTGCTGTCTGCTTTGCAAATGGGGGAACTCTTGAAATTGGACCTCGTTGACATACAACCAACTTTACGTGGGCTGCATTCATTAATCAATGTACCTGCTGTAGTCGGAGATGAGGTCGACACAAATCGTTCCATCACTGTACACCATGCTTCCTTCCTTGACTTTCTCAATGATCCTGCCCGTTCTGGCCAGTTCCATTTCAATGGCACTGCCCGACAGAGCCTTGCACTCCATATACTCAAAGTCTACTCAGAACCGTCCGAAATTGGATTACAGCCAGCAAATGGCCATGTTTGGCAGTACGTTTCTGCACATAGGGGGAAGTCAATATCAGATTGAACATCATAACAGGCAACTCAAGCTGCACTTCATAACAACAGCCAACTTATTACCAGACATGATTGAGCCTCTACACCGGATCAATTTTGACCTTGCTATTGGTGAAAGTAACTTTAGTCAAGTAGCGCAGTGGATCAAGGTATGACCCAAACTTGGCTCTTACCTTGTGACTGTAATTCAAGAATAGCAACAGGAACAAAATGGGCCAGGTGATTTGACTCAGCAATGGGAAGACTATGCAAGTATGGATAGATTTCAGGACATCGTCGAGGCAACAATTCGCGATCCCAAACTTGAAGAAGAGACAGATGATATGCCAGAAGTGATGGAGACAATTTCACCAACAGTTGTTCAAATCATCCAGATTTGCACACTGCTTACATACGGAGGTGGTTGGAGTCTTACCATGGCACGTTGGGTGTTGGAATACAGCTGGGGAGAGATGTGGTCCATAATTGCACCCATCAGCTCCTGCAAGAGGATTGACATACAGAATCTATGCTCAGAAACTTCATCTCCTCTGCGCATCCAGGAGCTGAACCCTGGCCAGGTGCTGCAAAAATTGGCTGCACGTTGCATAGAACTACTTTGCATGCAACTACAAAGACAGAAGAAAGGATGGAAGGCTGCAATGTGGGTGAACTGTTCACGCTATTATGCATGCACTGCTAACCCCCACATGTTGATGCATAGATTTTGGTGCTCTTGGAGTTACATTGTAAGAGCTTGTTTTCCGACACTAGAGTTATTGGAGACAGTCCAAAAACTTGTTACAGCAGAAAACTTGGAAATTATGCAGGTTAGCCCTTGTCTTGATATATAGACAACACTTACTTGAGGCAAATGCACTGCAGAGTTATCAAAATGATCGTCCCTGGCGCACAAATCACATCCACAATCTTGTAGTATGGCTTGAGGTAAATTTACTCCTTCTTTGAATATAAATTCATCTGAACATTGGTTTGTAGGCCCACCCAGATGCGCCCTTGCACTTGGTTGAACGGGTGAAAGCTTTTGATGACACGGAAAATGAACAAAAGTATGGGGATGGTTGGAACGAATGGAAGAAACGCACTGGACTTGGAGGTATATAGTCTCAATGTGTTTTCAGGCTCGGTAGCCAATATTGAACCTTGATAAACTTAATTCCAGTGTGTTTTATTGTGGTTTTAACCGATGACTTCATCACATGCAATTCATGGACACCGATTCCTTTTATTTGCTTTTGAGGTTGTATTGTTTCTCATGCTTCAATCAAACACTAACTGTGGGTCCTACTTCCTGACCCCGTCTTGCTCAGGCCCAGCGCGTAAGTCTCTGATAGCTTTGAGTATACAACAAAATTAAACTCTCTAAAGTGGATCATGCTACGTAAATATTCTGCTTGTGGCCTGCAGTACAACAGCGATTCACCGCAATAGTGGTCAAAAAGAGCAATGGTCTTCAATAATAGCAAAGTGACTGAACATCTAAGAGCTCAATTCGAATTCACAGTATCAACAAATCAAACCTTACCAATGACACCCACTGAGCAAATTTAATACAGCGCGTGTATCCCACCGTGCTGATGGGATTCTGCGTGACGAGTGAACAGCATATCAAATATTGAGCAGAACAAGCAACTTCCCTGCTGTTTCCCACCCCTTGTCATCTGAGACTCTATGGCATTTGCAGGAGATAGCTATGTTGAATCTGAATCAAATAACAATATTCAGTATTTAATTGACAGTCGTAACAACCACAATAATTCCACACACATAGCTTGCGACAGGGAACATTCAGAAACATTGATACTATTAGTCCACTCCTCTTCCACAGTGTGGAGATGCTCGAACAGTACATTCATATGAATGATGTACACAAGTGGCGGCATAAGGCATCAACAGAAGAGAGTATTGTGGTTTTGAAACCCAAGGGAAGTTGAATAACTCACACGAAATATGGAAGAATTCGACGAAACCAACTAACTTCCGCTTCAGATCTCGAAAAATTTGATGATTTGGTCGAGAGGCTGCAGCGGCATCAAACGGATTCTCCACCCATCCAAAATGAATCTAAATACACAACGTTCAGTTAAGGAATATTTAAGTTTTGAGAGAACGGACTTGGGTACTTGCATTCCACCTGTCCTCCCGGCTTTCATTTCGCTTGGGGGGTTAATTAGTGGTCAGAGGCGCGATATCGAGTGTTCTTACGGGATCCAGGACAAATATTTTGGCGCAAAAATCGGAATGCGAGTGATTTACTGCGAAGTTTGAGGAGTTGAAATTGTTTTGAAAGATGAGGGAAAGGCCTATTGAGTAAGTACGTACCGGATATCTCATATGAGAGAAGTATTAGCGTTCCGCGTCCATGAACTTGACAAGCCATTTAAAAGGATTTCAGCGGAGAAGCAATGCTGTATAACAGCTTTACTTGGGAAAGGTGAAGCTGCAAACGATCTTCAAGTTGGCCGGTGCGCAACTAGAGAAATTTTCTGAAATAAGAATCTGAGACTTGAAAGAAAATTGAATAATACTTGAATAGATCGCAATGCTTCTGAGCTACATATCTTACCTGAAACAGCGCAAGATTCGGTCGTAGAGCTAAAGATCCGACAAGACTCGGAGAGCAATGCTTGAGGAAATTGTAAGTATTCTCAGAAACAGAAGAAAGGCGGCGGCGCGGCAGTCACTGAGCGCTGAGGGCGGAGGCAGAGTAGGATTCCTGCCTAAGGTTGGATGCACAGAAAAGCGCCGAAGCGCGCCGGCTGCTTTCAGGAAAAGTTACATGACGGAGGAGAAGAGCACCGGCAATTGCCAAACGCGAGGCGTGTGACTGATCTGTGACAGACAGTGATCAGCGTTCCTCGTCGACACCCACGATGACGACGAGAATCGCCGCCGCCGACACCCTACAAGAACATTGAAGCACGTTAACTTCCCGCACTTTACACTCTCCGTCATTGCCCACCCCGGTCTCCATGTCCACCTTTTCTCTCTCTCCTCCCACTTGCTTTGCCTCCCACTTTGTTATCAACGCTCTTGAGCGCTGCTGCCTGCTGTATGCGCGAGCTCTGGAGTAACCTCTATCACAACGCAAGACTTGAGGGGGATTCGGATGCCGAGCCACATCGAGAGGCTTCACCGGGCACAAATGACGCGTAATTTACGAAGCTGTAGACAGATGAAAAGGCAAGCATGCTTCTCTAGATTCTCTCACATTCATGCTCTTTCTAGGCACTGACTGTGATATCAAGTCCAGATGACGCTCCCCTCGAACTCTTGCCCACGCGCGCATGGCGCCTTTATGCCTTCAAATCGACCACCTTCCGGCTACACTTGCATATTCAAGATGCATCTCGTTATAGATGCCCTGGGTCAGTATTCCCTTTCTTCATCTTCGTCCTGATTCTCGATGTCATTGCTGGTATTAACACAGTTCTTTTATAGAACTTGCGTGTCATCGCGATTCCTGCCCCGCCTTCCGCGCCCTCTGCGCTTGACTTGATTAGGGAAAATTCATCGTTGTACGGTGCGTGTCAGCCTCATCCTTCCTTAGCTCACAAGTGCTTTCTCACTTTCGAAATTCAGATGCAGCAAAGCAATGATCTAATGACGCCAAACGTTACGCGTGAAGCAGCAGGGTGTGTATTCGCCGTTATCCGTCTCCTCGTCTCCTTGTTCAATCGTTCTTTTGTTTTGCTTTGAAGGCTCCCCGCTCCAAATGCTCGTTACCGGAGCCGCGCCGGATGGGGGACAATTGAGTGTATTGAGACGCGCTGTTTCTGGATCGATCCCCGCGTCTGCTGTCGATAGTTATGTCTTCGTTGGGCGGCGCAGGTAATGCATTGAGTCTAAGGGACGGTTAGATGCTCTTCGGTACGCACTCTCATTCTCCTACTTTAAAGCCCGAGCTGACTCTCCGTTCTCGACTCTTGAAGCTCCGCACCGCCGTTCCGGACGTGCGTATGGATGTCGTTGTGATGCAGCTCCCTGGTGACCGCTGTACCTTCGTGCGGCCGTCATGCTGTACGGCGAGAGTACCGCTCTTACGAGCTTAGACTGGTACTTCAGCTCGCCGGTTGTCAGTTGTTATCACATTCTACGAACCATGCATATGACCGCTCCGTAGGTGAGCCACCCTCTTCTTCTTTCCTCCATGTGCTCATCAGACTTCTCAGTTCGTCTCTGCGCCGTATCTTGATACACCGTTACCGTGCCGCACACCCTCCGCTCCCCTTCACCTACTCATCTTTCCTTCGAGTTAGCCGAGCGCTATCCCAGCGCCTCCGAGTTCTACTTTCTACTCTCCTGCCTCAAAATAGCAGCTCAACGCCGCGCCTCGCCACGCATCACTATCTACACCATCCCCACCGCCATAATGGACAGACAGTCGTTTACCCCCCACACCAACCCCTCGGTGACTTCCAGTTTCGTTTGCGCTGCTCACGCGCACGTCGCGTTGCTGCCAATTCGTAAGCTCGGGTTACGGGTTTGGGCAGAGAGCGGGGAAAAGAAGCCGATGAAAGGGATCTGAAAGCAGGCAAGCTTGCGGTGGGGTACGGTTGCGGGAGGAAGAGCGGGGAGTGGGAAGTCGGTACGTGGTGTATGAGCTGAGCGGAAGAGACGGGTCGAGGGGTCGGTGAGGTGGGGTCGAGAAGGGCAGGCGGTGATCATGAAGATACCGTATGCAGCGCGCGTTTCGCGTTTGCTACTCCCGACGTCTTCTTGGCTCGCGATGGGGGAGGTCGACAAGCATTGGAGTCTACCCGCTGCGAGCCTGCTCTCCGTCGTAGAAACCTGGCGCGAGACGTGCAGAGTGAGATACTCGAGGAGGACGGGGACGATCTACAGAGGGTGGAGGTGTCTAGGGCGGGGGCCAGGAATCGGTGACGCAACCATTGGCGGACCGACAACTCACATTGTACTCTGCCCTTGTACTCTTCCGAGACCTCTCCGCCCTCTTCGGTTGCCACTGTGGGATCTGTCATCTCCATCCTGGCGTCGTCTGCAAGACTTTGCAGACGCTCTACATTACTTATCCGCGTCATCTTTATATCATCTCAGCGCACTCAGCGGCTTCGAAGACGAACCGACATCGACGTACACATCTCCCTGACCCTCTACATCCGACATCGCTCTCGCGCCACCTTCTCTACCCCCACCTCCTTGTTTCTCTGAGTTGTGGCCCCCAGCTCCAGCTCTAGCTCAGTCATTCGGCAGCAGCTTCGAAGGATGGGTCAACATCGACATAGGTATCTGTTCGATCCACACCGTCTGTCGTTTCCCTGGAATCACACTCATCGGCTGGCTTTGGGATGTCGCTATTCGAGGTGTCCTCCTTGCGCGTCGGTTACAGCATCAAGAGCGCGAAGAGATACTACGGACTGGCTTCCGCCAGGAATCATCTTGTTGCGAGCTGCTGCACCCGCAATTTCGGCCCCTCAACTCGAGTGGAATGGGGAGTTTTCGAGGGGAATGTGCTCTCGCGCTATTTGATGGTGTTTGGTTGATGATCGGAATCGGACTTGCGTACTTTTCGTAAATATTTTAGTTGTTGCTCGCATTTGAGGGTACTAATCGAATTTCGTGTTAGAAAACTGTGGATGTGTTTCTATCCTTATGAAATATATATCTCTCTTCGACGATGTACCGAATGGGATGTCACCACGGGTCTAGCGCCGTGACCTAAGGCTCCAACCATTTCGTTTTCATTTGCGAACTTCGACAAATCAAACGGAAACGGTTCGAAAACAGTTTATAACTGTTTAAAACTGTTTTAAACGGATGAATTTCCGGGGTGGTCAAATTGGGCGTACCTGGAGGTGAGTCGGCAGGTTTTGTTACCCTGCTTCTCGCATTTATCACCCCAACATTCCCTAGCCGCCGCCGTCGGCGATCTATGGCACATATACTGTGCAAAAAATCAAAATGCACAACTTCGGTGTTTTTGAGAGAATTTGGAGGCAACTATCAAATTTCGTGACAACTTTCTCACCTGAGGACCTGAAATTTCGACAACCTTAGTTGTGAACAACTTTTCAACACACTAACTTTCGAAGTGGCTACTTCTTCCGGCTGCAACTCGAGATGCTGGCAACTACAGCTTCAACTCCGCGTTGAAACAACTACAACTAAGTGAATTGACAAATTTCATTGTTGGCAACTTTCCTTCTCTACAAATTTCCTGGCGGACAACTTTCCTTGTTGGCAACTCCCATCGCTGGAAAACTATTGGCTTCACCTTTTCATGAAGACAATCCAAGGACAACCCGCTTACTACTTACAGTTTTGGAATAAGATATGTTCAGCCGATCAACCCGATTTGCGTGACCACTGATGTTTGTTTGTGTTTCTTCTCTCTTCTTCCCAGTGCCCACTCCCTCGCAACTCTCTCGAACGAGTTTCCTGTGTCTAGAATGCGCTATTTTCACGAAGCTAAGGGTTTCTTCGTGACTCTAGCGGAAGACTTGTCAATACACTTGGTTATGGACTGGGGACCTAGGGGATCCACCGCCTCTGATCCTCATTATGGTCAAGATCCTGATGCACCTCTCCCCCCAGCAGAAGAATTGCAGACGGATCCCACTGCTGCAGATTATACAGAGTACCCGGACGTCACAGCTGAGCGGGAAGCCGGGAAATATTATCGGGGATGGACTTTCTCTCGGACCACGGGAACTGGGGTATAGATTTATATTGTACAGCAGTGATGCGAGTTACTGAGCACTTCAAGGGATGATAATTTTGAACTCACTAGACGGATAATATACTACACAGCAGCATGCGAAAAATATATACTCTCGCACCATATAACTATATGTTGGGGACCAACACATATCTTCTTAGAGGTGTACAGAACAGTTTGGTATGTACAATACTGCATCTATCTATGTGTATAATATTCGTCTATGGGCGGTCAGTACCGGTCAGGTTTGATGCGGACGGTGCTTGTCAGGCTCATCGCGCTTTGACACAACAATCTCAATCAATGGACCCAAAATTTTCATTTGCATTTCATATCAAAGTTGTACTCAATTTAGCGTAGTTGTCTCGATTATTTTTTGCACAATATATCGCCCATAGCGATCTTAACGGCTGTAGCTTACAACACCCGCCTCTTGGCAACCAGGAGAACACTCGCGAGCAGAAATGTGAGCATCAAGCATCATTTTCTTTCGCTGCCGTTCTACGACTTTCAACAGAGTGACAGGTAAGCAAACCATGTATCCGTTGCCTCTGATTTAAATCTGAATCCCGTCGACGGAACCGAAAAGTTGAAGGGATTGTTTGATCAACAGCCCAAGAGCACCCAGAGTGCGACGTGAGGACTGCAGCATACATTCAGCGTAACTTGTTTGCTGATGAAAAATGCTGTGACAGACGAGAATTACGGAAAGCGTCGAGAATAGAATCGAACGCTGGTAGCACAGGTGAGAGAACTAACGCTGGGAAGTAAGGCGCAGCCAGATGAATATGAATGATGAAGCAGACGTCGTGAGAACAGCATCGTACATTGGTATTGAAGCCGCAAGCCGACGACGAGGGCAGATATAGAGACAGGAACTAGTGCTGGCCATAAATACGATACGAAAAAATATATTTTGAATATATTCAAATAAATATGAATACGATACGGTGCTCGAACCCTTCACTGAATATGAATACGGGTGAATATGAATATGCCAGAATATGGATACGAATACGATACGGCTGTGGCATACTCGAATATATTTGAATACGTTTGAATACCACTGCGGCATGATTTGGTCCCTCGGCGGTGCCTACCGGCCGAGATTTTCGGGGTAATCATTGGCCCTGAACATGACAATCAGCCTCCCGTGGTCTTCCGAGGCATTCGGCACAGATCCGACCAGTCTCTCGGGCATCTCGGATAAACATTCCATACCGGCATCCTTGGTCTCCGAGCCGTCCCATGTTGAAATTTGACCTTTTATATGGTGCAGGTCATTCAGGACATTGGATGGACGGAATATGAATGATAATCAAGCATATTGAACACCTATTTGACTTGGTTAATGTGCCAGCTCTAGTAAGTTTCAGGTGAGAGAATATATTCAAATGTATTCATAATATATTCGTATTCAGCCGCTATGAATATGAATACGATACACTACAAATACGATACGCCGCTGGCGTATTCAGAATTTCAGAATATGTTTGAATATGAATACGATACGGAAAATTCGTATCATATCGTATTTATGGCCAGCACTAACAGGAACTGAAAACACCGCATTGAGCGACTCGATGAGTTAACGAAACTGAGGCGATTCATTCCTTGTTCGCCCACGGACGATTAAGCCAGAATTTCATGTGCGTTCCGAGGCATAACTGAAGGTTAAGACTTTCGTTCGCCAGCAAGAACAATGTGCACAATTGCAGCCAGCGCGAAGATATTGTGAATTACTTACCTTTAGAGTCGGTCTGACCGACTCTGACGGCCAGGAAATTCAAAACACAGAAGTTCGGGATGCCCAAGAATATAAAATAGTGTTGGATATCGACACCGGGGCAGCGACGCGCAGAGGCGGGATGAGAGCAAAAGGCAAAGAATCGATCATTTGCGTGACTAATTTACATGAGGCTATCGCGTGTTGAACGCGGATCTACGGACCGTCTCGGCTGGACACCGACATACTTCAACAAATAGGTCGGTTGAGATTATAAGCAGTTGAATCAGTCGTTGGCAGGTCGACCGAGTTCAACTGAATAAATGCATTAGGTTATACATTTCTCGCTTTACGTCTCCTTCTACTGATAATCACTCATCCACAGCTCCTCGGTATCCGCCTCCTCATCCACTTCAAACTCCCATCCCAAACTCCCACCTTCATCTTCGCCCCATTCCTCAGCCTCCTCCTCCACGCCGTCACCCTCACGCACAGCAAAATCCTCTAGACTCCACACAAACCACCTCCCACCCTCACCCTCCCTCCTCCACTCCCTCCCCTTCACGAACTTGACAACCCTCAATGCGGGGTTATACTTCTTCCAAACTGCCAAATACTCCTCACATTTCTCTTCCTCCGGATCGACAGCAGGTATACGTGTTTCCTGTGTTTCTGGATGTGTAGCGAGGCTGAAGTAATGACGGCGGCGACGATAATGCATGGGTGGCGGCGGCGGGATAGGCGCGGCGTGAACGTGCAATGTATGTAAGTGGGGGACAGATGGGAGGTGTTGAATTCCGAGGTTGAAGAGAAAATCCTAATACGCGCAATTGTCAGGCCAGGATTGAAATACACGACTTTGGAGAAAAGGAAAGACAACGCACATCCGACGGTTGGGAATAATAAAAGAAAAGCTTGATCTGGCGGCACGAAGGAAGGCGATGGATTATACCAAGCAACACCTCGTCATCCCAGTCTTCAAATCCGAGCTCGATATGCTCAATCGGCGCGGCACTGCCTGCCGCACTGGCCGCTTCGATGAGTGCGAGTACGTCCTGTGTCTTCTTGACGACGTTACTGATCGTGATTGCAGACAAGTTTGGGGACGTAGGGAGGAGACAGTTGACGATGTAGAGCGAGCCCGTGAACGACTGCAGCACCTCACGTCAATCCAGCGCGTGCACGACAGGAAGCCGTTCTACCCAGCGCTGTGGAAGGGACGACGGCGAACGGCGAGGGTCTTCATGCAGCGAGTCATGTCACAGCGGGATCTAGGCGCACAACAATGAGGAGGAGGTGCATGCTGGGGATACGAGGGCGGCGTGAAAACCAGATGCGTGAAGACGAGAATGGCTAGCGGCGCCGGGAGGTACGTGCGGTAGTGTCTCCGCATGCATGGATAGAGATAAACGAGAGCCGCGCAGACTCGACGACGACCGATACCGATATCAAGGGCGACCTGGCAAGAGAGGGATATCAATATTCATTTGACCTCGGGGAGCGAAGAGGGCGCAGTGTACCTCGAGACGAATGGAGCCTCGCAACGGGTTGCCTACGGCGCACCTCATCCCAGTCCATGCAAACACATCCACGCCTCGTCCCATCTTATCTGTTCTTCCGCTCTCTTCGCCCACCACCACCCTTACCCATCCTTCAAATCCACTTGGTCCCTCTCCTCTCCTCCTCCTCTGACCTCCCGCTGAAACCCGCCAGACTCGACAAGTACGAGAGGAACGCGAGGAAGCGATGGAGCGCTGGGGGCGAGAGGGTACGAGGGACGGTAGAGGCGGCCTCAACGTATAACACAGTCGATGACGCTGCGGAGGCGGATGCGCGGAGCTTCGTCTTCACGTTGTACAGCTCCATCTCCGCCTGCGGCTACCCGACCTCGGTCTCACCTGTCAACCTCTCGGACCCTTCCTTCAAATCCACCTGGCCGTCGCTCTCCTTCTTCTCCCCTCCGACCACCTGCTACAGCCTAGCACCATTGTAAACGACGAGCACGAGAGAAGCTCCGCGGCCCGAGGGGGAGCGTGAAAGCGGAGACGGTCGGCGGATACTGCAGATTGGAATGAGCGGAGCTTCGTCTCCCTCCGCAATACATAACCCCAATCCCGCTCACGTCCCTCGTCACCGACCCAGCCACCGCTAGGGTCCATCCTGTACGGGGGAAGGGATGGTCGCGGAGTGCGTGGCCGAAGCGCGTTGGGAGTGCAGAGGAGGACGTGGCGTGTTGTGGGGAAGGGGGCGGTATATCGAGGGTCACGGCCAGAAGATGCGCAGATCGCGCGAGGGGCTAGAGCTGCGGGAAGGAGGGAGACTTGAGCGCGCTGGAAGATGCAAAACATCTGCAGATGCAGTGGTGGCATGCTGTTGCTGACGCGGGCATGGGTAAGAAGGTGGAGAGTCAGAGCACGCGGGTTGCGTAATGGGCTGGGGTAGCGGTCGAGGGAGCGGCAAACGCCCTTGGTTTCGTTGATGACGAGCGACGTGTCGTGACCTTTCCAGCATGCCGATATCTTCGTGTTAGACAAAGATAGACGGCGGCGAGAACGGGTCAGCACCGTCCCGGAAGGTGACCAATAGATGACGGTGCTCGCAATGAGGGCGGAGGGACATCTTGCAGGTGAGCTCCGGTATGCGATGCCGCAAGTGAAGTGGTTGCGAGGTGGATGCGACGTTCGTACTAAATCAATACGCTATCAGTCGCTCGGTGGAATATCGAGGAAAGCGGTGGTACGCACTGAGAGTGTTTGTACTGTACCAATGGTACTTAAGTATCTCGAGACGCTGTCCAAAGACGAAATTCATCCCGAGCGAATCGCTTCGCCGAGTAGCGCAGGGGCATAGATTTTGTCGTGAATCATGACTCTGTGAATGAAGGGAGAATGAGTCGAATTGAAGTAGCAGGATACGCCCCATCTTACCTGCCCCGTCTCATACGCAAGCAACGAAGAAGACGTATCAAGCCTGCGACTGAGCAGAATGAAAAAGAGGCCATTACTGAAGAACGAACACGCACCGGTGTGGACGAGAAGCCAAACTTCCGAGCATAAAACATGCCTTGAGCGTCTGCTCTAAGGAACCCCTACGGTTGGCACCGTGATCAACGAAAGGTCGGCCTCTGAGCTCTCAGCTTGGATCGAGCGTCAGGCGTCGTCGGTATTGAAGCTGCCACCGCCTTCCACCAAGGCGAGCCGTCTGTCCGGATGATTCGAGGTTTAATGGCGTCGGGGCAGCTGTCAATATCGACATTCACGTCGGCGTCGTCCACGTCGATGACGGAGGAAGGCTGGAGGTCGTTCATCACCAAATATGTACAAAGCATCAAAGGACCCCGTGACGGTCTGAAGCTCTTCCCAGGCTGCGACGCGTCTGGAGAGGACCTCCGCAGTGTCTTCCAGCCAAGCGCGCCCTCCGCCGGCGTTTCATAGGCTGTCGACGCGCTTCAAAGCCACTTCCCGGGCGACTCCTAGGCTATCAGTCGGCTCTGTATCTGCTCTCCACAAAATCCTGCTGGCACCTTCTGCGCCGTCTGAGCTCTAGATTACCCTCTAACTCGCTTTCCTCATGAGACTGGCGACACTTTCCTTAATCTTCCTGTTATTCATCATGGTCAAATCCTGTGTCTGTGGTTATCGTCCTAAAGGCGGCCGTGCCGCAATGGCGAATCATCAAAATAAATGTAAAGTCCTGTTGGCCAGACACGAAGCGGCGGCAGCACAGAATATAGCTGCGCAAGCTGCTGAGGCGGCTCCTGCGCCAGATCCGGTACCTGAAGAAGCACCTTCTGCAGTCAGTCTATTGTTTTTCTTTCAAATGTTGATTTGAGATTATTAAACCAACGCCGCAGGAGGATATTCGCGCCCCATCGCCTCCGCCACGAGTTCCCAGTCCACCTCCGCTACGCCGGAGTGGACGTCCTGGTCGTCGCATTGTTCTGCCCAAACGATACCGCGACGAGAGTCCTGCTGCACCCCCTCCCGTCGAAATCCCCGAACCTCCGCAGAATGACCCTGAACCCCCGCCTGAACCTGAGAACACTGTGCGCCCGAGATGGTTCAAGACAGCGCCCAACTCATACGGGCTATATAAAGTTTTTCCTCATCCCCCCACACGCGATCCCGACCAATCCATTTCTTTGGATGATTTATGTGCATCCTCCGACCTCCTTGTGTCTCAAAAAAATCAACCTGATGCGACCCCCACCGTCCCCACTGCCCCTTGGTTCCCTTTCCTCAACGCCACGGTCGCAAGATTGATGGCTTGGTTCCATCTCGGCACCAACCTCAAATCCCTCGCCGAGCTCGACGCTCTTGTCGAGGATGTACTCCTCCAAGATGACTTTGATGTCGCTCATCTGCGAAACTTCCGCGCCGCGCGCGAGAACAAACGTTTAGACGATACTCTTGCCAGCAGCATTGACGAATCCGCCTCCGCTCCAGATGGATGGAAGACGGCGTCTGTCAAAATTAAGCTTCCCGCGCCAAAACACTGCGTTGCTGAGAAGGAAGCCCCCGAGTTTGAGGTTCCCGGGCTCATGTACCGACCTCTCCTCGAGGTTATGATCGAAGCCTTCCAGAGCCCCATGTTCGAGGAATACCATACTACGCCCTTTGAGTATCGGTGGGACCCAGCATACGATCCAGGCGATCCCGACGTTCAACTCGAACCCGCCGACGTCACCGTAGACGAACACGGACTTCCTGAACTTCCCGCGGGCCATCAAGTTATTTACGGCGAGATCTACACGTCGCCGAGAATGCTGAGGGCACACAACGAGCTTCCGAAGGCGGCGACCACGCCTCATCTCGAAACGATCATTGCGGCGTACATGTTCTGGTCGGATGCGACTCACCTGGCGAATTTTGGGAATGCGTCACTTTGGCCGCTATACACTTTCTTTGGCAACCTATCCAAATACACTCGAGCAAGGCCCTCGGCGAATGCTGGGTTTCATCAAGCTTATTTTCCTTCGGTACGTGTCCAGTATTTTATTATAGCTCATCCAAATTCCGACTCTTCTCCACTAGCTTCCCGACTCCCTCAAGGACTTTTACCGTGAAAAATTTGGCGTCGCCGTGTCGGCTGATGTTTGGGCTCATCTCAAGCGTGAGCTCATGCATGGTATCTGGGACTTACTCTTGTGTCCCGAGTTCATTCATGCCTACGTCAACGGTATTGTGATCAAATGTTACGATGGGGTTGAACGGCTTGTATTCCCAAGGTTTTTCACTTACGGCGCTGACTATCCCGAGAAGCAAGTTTGCCATCATTCATACTACTGTGTACTGACTATTACCAGAGTCCTCCTTGCGACCATCAAGTACTTCGGGGGATGTCCGTGTCCCCGCTGTTTTGTGGAGAAGGAGCAAATCTCGCAAATGGGCACAGCAGCCGACATGCGCCGCCGACAGAAAATCCGCGAGGACAATGCATGGTATCGACGCACCATCGATACAGCCCGTCGATGGATTTTCGAGAAAGGTTATCTGGTTGCCGGAGCTGCTATCAACCGAATTCTGAAACCAACATCGCTTGTACCCACCCGCGTGAGTGCTCTTGATTATATCCAGCCACTCTTTCCTCATTGTCTCGTCTAGAATGCGTTTTCGAAGCTCGCTCAATATGGCTTCAATTTCTTTAGCATGTTTGTTCCCGATTTCTTACATGAAGTCGAACTCGGAGGCTGGAAATCTTTATTCCTTCATCTTATTCGTGTTCTGCATGCGTACAATCCGGTTTCTGTCGAGAAACTGAATGAACGGTGAGTGAGTTCTTTTTACGCACGGATCTTGTTCTGATAGTTCCAGGTTTCGAAAAATTCCTACCTTCGGGAGAAGCACAATTCGCCGGTTCCATACCAATGTTTCCGACATGAAGAAACCAGCAGCGCGGGACTTCGAAGATATTCTACAAGTGAGCAAACTCATGAGCTAAATTTTTAAGCTGCTCAATATTCGTAGTGTTGCATTCCTGCGTTCGAGGGTCTGCTCCCCGAACCACACAATGCAATTATACTCACATTACTCTACACCTTTGCGACCTGGCACGCCTACGGAAAACTCCGTCTACATACCTCCGGCACCATTTCTGCATGGAGAACCGTTACGACAGAGCTCGGCGCGCAGGCTCGCGGCTTTCTGAACACGACTTGCGAAGCTTATACGACATACGAGCTTCCTCAAGAACAAAACCGACGCGCCCGACGACAAGCCAAGAAAAATTCAAAATCTACAGGTAATCCTACGCCCGCGGCCACGTCGAAAGCTCGCAAAACATGGAACATCAATACTTATAAATGGCACTCATTCGGCGATTATCCAGATGCGGTTGTCGACGTAGGGACTATAGAGTCATACTCAACGGTGTTGGTGGGTTCAATGTTTTTCTCGTAATGAGCTTGCAGATCGTTAAATCATGTGTTACAGGGCGAACTGGCTCATTGTGCCGCCAAGAGGGCTTATGCGAAAACAAATAAGCGCAATTTTGAGCAGCAGATCGCCGCACATGAACGCAGAAAACGGCTGTTACGCCGCATCAAGTTGCGGATGAATCCGAAAACGCTCAAAAAGAAGCCTACAACTCCTCCTCAGCCTGAGCAACAGCCGAAGGAACAGCGCACCAAGAATGCAGAAAAGTTGGCGCCCACCCACGATACTCTGCCTCGCACCCCACCTCGTCAACGATACCATATTTCGGAGTCAAAACGGACCTGGCTTCATGCGCTTGATCTTCCTGACGACTTTCCAGATGACCCAGCTCTCTTGGCGCGTGTCATAATACTTGAATGTTGCTTGAAACTGACGCACAATACAGAACTTCAATGATGACCTCAAATCTCATTTATTGAGCCGTCTCCTAGGCATTCCGTACTCGGGCGACGAGACAGAGTACTCGGATCAAGATTTAGCTGATGTGAACATCGTGCGCGACCGACTCTACACTCACAAAATCTTGCGGGTCAATTACACTACCTATGACTTGCGACGCGATCAAGACACCATCAACACACGAACCCACCCCGACATTATGGTTCTCGCGCATGAGGACGAAGATGACTCCCGTGCCCATCCGTATTGGTACGCCCGAATTGTTGGGATCTTTCATGCAGAGGTGCGGCACGTTGGCCCCCGTTCCAAAAACACTGCAAAGCTTCACCGTATGGACTTCCTGTGGGTTCGCTGGTTCGGACGCGATACGACGCACTCTGCCGGATGGCTAGCAAAACGGCTGCACCGCGTTGGATTTATTCCTGCATCTGAGCCGGACCTCAGTGTCTTTGGCTTCCTTGATCCAGCTGAGATCGTCCGTGCTGTTCATCTCATTCCAGCCTTCCATTACGGACGAACCACCGAGCTCCTTGGCCCCTCAATTGCCCGACATTTTGACGACGAAAACCAGGAAGACTATGAATATTATTATGTCAATCAGTGAGTGATTTCAAGTTTTCCACCGATATCAAAATTCACACAGCTTGCTACGCAGATTTGTAGACAGGGATATGCTCATGCGGTTCATTGGCAACGGTGTCGGTCACCGTAACATTGCCGCTTCACTTGAAGAGGACCCAGCCAGTGGAACAATCGAACTCGGAGGCGAAGACGACGAGATGGATGTGGATCCACCTCTTTCGGCTGATAATTCGCTTTTCGAGCGCGAGCCTGAAGGATCGGATGAGGAGGGATCTGTAGAGGAGGGCTCTTTTAGTTCAGGCGACTCGAGCGCGGAAGAGGAAGAGGAGGAGGAGGAGGAGGAGGAGAAGGAGGAGGAAGAGAATGGTGCTGAGCCCACAGATGACGATTTTTTGGACAATGCAGGTATTGCTGGCTTTTGAACTGTTGAATAGTATATTCTTCTTTATTATCGCCACCCCCTTCCCTAGCGAACGGTTCGAGATCGGCAATTTTGCGCGAATTACCGAAAGGGTAACTGAACACGTGACCGCGTCACGGCCTTCAAAACGGCGGCGCCCCTTGACGCGCTTCTTGTTCCCGACCACCATGTCGACATCCGCCCCCGCCAACAACTCAGTCCCGTCTGGCTCTGACGCTTCCTCTTCCACCGCTCAACCAGCTCCCGCTACCGTTACCCCGGCCAAGCGCGCGTTCGATGAGTGTGTCGCCGACATGGACGGCTCAGGTCCTCGCAAGAAGTCCAAAAGAGAGTCTATGTAAGGCTCTCTCTTCTTCTACGATATCTGTCGCTTAATTTCACAGGAAAACGAAATCCGCATACCAAAAACTACTATCCTGCGCTCGTTACTTTCCTCGCGGTGTCAATCCGTTTTTCGAAATCGGAATGGCCCTCAATTACGGGTCTCAGGCCCTGTGGGCCACTAGGACCGCCGTCGACGCTGCCAATACTGTGACGATCCCTCGGAGGTGTGTATTGCTTTGCCTCTATCTTGTTCTGCACTAATAACAGCATCCAGCGAGCTACTTGAGCAACAGAAGGGTGTCAAGGCCTTCAATCAAATGTTCAGCATCTCGCCCGAATCGCTTGACGTCGCGCGCGAATTTCACAAGGATTCTAAGGATTGGAGTAGTCTCGTCTCTCTGGTGCGTTCGCTGCCTTCTCGTTTAACCTTCACCACTAATTCCGAGCACTCAGTTCCGCGGTGCCTCAAGCGCAGCGCGTCAAACCGACTCCACGGGCCTGAAGCACGAACTGAACTATGTTCTCCACGACCGCTCCCTCTCTCTTGTCCCCAACATCCCCAAGACTCAATCCAAATCCAATCGCGGCTTGAACCACCCCATGCTACGCGACGCACTCATCCCCTGGCCCATCCGCACGCAGATCAATGAAATGACGACTCCTGATGATGACAACGACTCGGAGCCTACCCCTACGCCGGCTGCTGTCAAGTACGCGCTCCCTTCTTCACACGAGACTCCGTACTCACCTTATCCAGGGCACTCAAAGCCCTCAGACGCGGCAAGACCACAGAGGACAAGAAGGCTCTTGTCGCTGAGCTGGACCAGTGGCCGTCTTGCTTCTACGCCGAAAACTCCTTCGACCCCGACGATCCAGAGCAGGGTCTGTTCCGTAGTCAGTTTCTATTGCGGGTACGTTTACTGCTCTCGCTTCGATTTCTCTCTGTTAATTCTGCTTCGACAGGTCTTGCGCCACATCTGGACAGCACCAGGCTCGGCAATGGATGGTTGTTCAAAAATCCCAGCGGTTTGTCATGCAGCGGCTCACGGACAATTCACGGTTACCCCTGAAATGATAGCCTACGCCTGCGCTCAAGTAAGTTTTGTGGTATTGTTTTCTGCCTTCTCTGATTTGTTTCCAGGCTCGCACGATGATCTCGACGAGCGATTGGGCCGACAAGGATGGTTCTTATAAGTATGAAAAGATGTTCGACAATGTTATCTTGCTCTTTGAATCGGATCCGACGGACAAGTGGGCTGTTGAGACGTTAGCGTGGTTCCAACGGTAAGTCATCTCTCTGGGCTTTCATCTATGATCGCTGATGTACATCTAGTGGTGTTTTTGGGTCCGGGGAACAGGAAGACGATGACGACTCGGACGACGAGCCGGTAGAATCGCCGGGGACTATTCTACGCGCTCGCCGTGCGGCCCGTCGTCGTGTGCAGGCGCCTCCAGATTCCTCCTCTGATTAGCTCACGAATAAGGTATGCAACTTCTGTTTTGACGAGCCTGTACTCACGCAACCTTTGAAGCTTGACGGATCGCATCAAACAATCTGTGAGTGTTACTCTCAGCCCGCTACTGATATCTAACGGATTGTAGGCTAATATCAATCGCATACGCCGTCCATTGCTATCAGTTTCTATCCAGCGGAAGATTCGATGCTTTCATCCTGTAAGTTTCATTACCTGTTCTTTCCTCGCTCATCCACTCTCAGATTCCACTATCATGTTTTGGGGCCGCTTAGCCTTTCAGAATGCTGATGACTGACCACATATTTTCGGTAAGTTCTCGCAGATTTTGCTTTATCTGATTGACTGATCTCATACTAGATACGGTCGTGACCGCACTACACCGACTCGCCTCGCTTTCACTCGTAAGTATCGTGATACGTCCCATGTCGCATGCTCTGTCTCACATGCTCTGCGTCAGAGTTTTACTTGCTTCTACCTCGACTGCTCGCGTGAGTCCTCCCATTGATTTTCCATTGCTTTCTGACAACTTCTCTTTGCAGGAACTTACGGATTCTGTATTGTCGTGAGTCAATTTTAATCCCTTCTTAAGTTGTCTACTGACTTCGTCTACTTCCCTTCAGCTTGCTCTGTGTACTCTAACCCTCAAACTGTGAGTCTTAATCTTTGCGTCTCATTTTGTCTTGTGCTGATGTCGATTCTTTCTCGTCTAGTGCTGACCTTTCATGTGTCTCTCTACTACCGGTGTCATGCTCGAAATATGTTGTATTAGTTACATAAATACATGAACTTCATTATATTTTGGTCGAAACTATAAGAAATAAAGCCAATGGAGGACAAAGCCGCGCGTAGGCCTTTGAAGTCGTTCAAAGCCCTTCGAAGGGGTCCTAGCCCAAGCAAGACTATGAAGCCCTTTTTCTATTCCACGGTCCCGATGAAGGACCTCCGAAGGGTGTTCCCGGGCTGCCGGCAAATTTGAGGGACCTTGGGCCCTTTGAGGTGACTTCAACGAGGCTTTGGAGGTTTTTCCACGTTTGGTGATGTTGATGGCGATGGTCACACCATCAGTCACGGGCCACTGCCGGCAATTCGAGTTACCGGCGCTCTTGCTTTCCAACCACCACCACCGAATTCTCAACCTCGCGAGATCGTCGTAGTCTACGGTGTACATTGCTTCATTGAGATATCTGGGCTCAACTCTCGCGCTCTAGAGCAAAACTCCACACTGAAATCTTGCCCACGGTCTTGTTTTTTCGAAACTCCCGTTAAGACCCTGGACCAAACTGATATTCAGCGTTTCGTTTCAACTGGGCTCTACGCTTAAGCCATGTGTTCCAACTTTTGTGCTACTGTTCCTTCTGGTCCGTCAAACAATCATCTCGAAAAGATCTCCTCCGTCTTCTCCGCCTCGGAGCCCGACAATTCTTTCGACTTTTCTCTTGCCTCACGCCTCTCAAGATCGTTTTCGACGTGTTCAATATTCAATCGGCCACTTATGACTCTCGCTGTATTCCAGCCTCTCTCTATCGGAACACTCAGCCTTCGTCACCGATACTCACCGTCAGCACACAACGTGCGTTTACCAGCTGTTTCCAGAGCCAAGAGACCAGTGTCAACAAAAAACAGAAGATGAGAGCATTCTTCGAGTTTCAGGTAAGTTTTCAAGTAATTTCGCTGACGTTTATTTGTCTTCAATGCAATTAATACCCCTTCCCAGATGTCATAGCGCGAATCATCCGCCGTCGACCGATTACTCAATATTGCTCGAATTCCCTGAAAGCCTAGCTTTCCATGGTGGGCATTTTCATACAACACACCTATCTTAACTCTTCCTCCGCACGCCTCAGTGAATGCTTGATTACAAAGGCCCGTTCGATTCGGCCTCGGAGATCCATTTTCTTTATTTGTGGATATGCAGAGTGATCATCCGCATATACCTTCAAGTGCTTCGAAAGCTTAATATCGGCTTGTGGCCTAGAAAATTAGGCACAAAATTCAAAATCGGTATTCTCTTGAAATTGACTTTTCGAAAAATCCAGATCGTCCTTGCGGCCAATGATGCCTTTGAGGTACGCTTTCAATTATCGAGAAATGTTCGATATCAACACGGCTCCGCTACCTCGCTGATTGTACGCGCTATTTCCTGAACTGTATACACAGTGTTTGTGCGCCTACTCGTAGCGGACGGTGGGTCGAGAAAGGCCCTTTCAGATCCAATTCCTTCGCTCCGAAACCGGCATTCAAGCGTCAAAAAAGTCAAAGACGTCGGGTGTCAGCTAATTGTGAGCATCAAATGTATTCCGACTATTCTATTTGTCGACTCTCCGGCTGAACGAAAACAAATCGGTACAGGGTTCCCTCAGTGGATACTCACTTCTCTCGATCTTCAACAATTGACACTGACCGACATCGTGGGGCGAGGACATCCTCACGGTACATGCACTGAGCCTTTCATTCCCTCTCCAGCTCATACCTTCCCGTGCGCTGTGTCGTGTGCATCTGGTGGCTCTGAATCTTTTCATCATTTACATCTCCCATTCATTCCCTACAGCCAACAGCGTCACGAGCGACGGTGAATATATCCAATTCCGGTGAATCTCCGTTTCCGGCGCAAGAATCGCGAACTAACTTGCCTTCGACCCGCAAGCAAATGGAGCACCCTTGTGCACGGCTACACAAGCCGAACACATCCCTTTGCATATTTGGACAATCTCGGTTGGAGCGGTTCGACTCCGCAGGGTGTTGTGAGACTTATGTTCGCTTTTTGTTTTTCGTCCTTTCTTCCTCGTCTGAAAGTGCGCTGAATCCTTTGTACGCAATGTTGAAGTGGCTTTTTGTCGAGGCGCATCGAGCTTGCCCTCACACAGGCGCCGGCATGCCCTATGGTTTATTTTGAAATAATCCGCGGTGGTTTATTGGCCGTTTACAGCTAGTTTACATTTCCCTTTGTCTCGCCTTTGCCACAATCAGGCGCCGGATCTATGACGTCATCAATGAGACAGGTGTTTTCAAGTTGGATTTCGCGTTCATCGTGATTCGTCCTTTGCACTTCTGTAACTGATCATGAATGAAAGACATGGTAAAGCCAGGTAGGAGGTTCAGCAGTATATGTGAGTATTCAGAAGTGCCCGATTCATCAGTCAAAACCTATTACGAGTACTTTATGTACTCGTTCTTTTCACATCTCAGATGACGTTTGAGAGGGTCCCGAAAAAGTGTCCTCACGAACGAACAACGAAAAGTGCCCTTTTTTCCCACGCTCTTTCTAATGGGTTTTCGAATCCCATTAGAAAAAAAGCTAATGGTTTTCAGTTTTGTGACCGTGAGAGTAATCTGACTCGGTGAAATAGACCCTAACCATAACTTACAGAAAGTTTATTGATGGGCCCGTTTGACGGCTTTCGGCATGTTCTGATGCCGTGCCAATTGCGACGGCCAGGTATATGAGGTAATCCAGGTTGAAGGTGTTCAAGCAACAAGTCGGTTCACAACATGACGATTTCCACGGGATTCAGCAATCTAAAGAATGATAAAGTACGAGTTTTGCCGCGCAACGCGACGGCCCGCTACCCACAAGTGGTAGGGCAAATTTGTGTACTACACCCTCGCTGAAATGTGGCAGGTTTTCAGGTGGAACACCCCCCAGAATTCTGGGAAACGCACTGACATCGTCAAATCTTCAGGCGGAACACACAAGCAAAGCTGGATTGGCCAGTCCCGCGCATTTTTATGGGGCTCTTGCTGTAGTTCAAATTTTGGGGCTACTTAATAACTGGTGTATGTAGAATTTGAATAGTACATGCTCGCAAGGTGCAAAAACACACAGCACTTGGGTGTAGCTGGCAAAACCAATGGCGAACTAAAATCAGCGGAAGATCAATCAATGATGTCATACATCCGGGCGCCTAATTGCCTACCTTCGGCCAATCTACGTCCTATAAACCACCGCGGATTATTTTGAAATAAACCATGGCGCGTGCCGCCTGTGTCATGCAACTCATCGGCGCAAGTCATTCCAGGCACAGATTTATTTCGTTTCCGCTTCTCCCATTCGATTTTTACTCAACTGAGTTACATAATAGTATAAATTCTCAAAAGTCTCTGTGCACGGTCGCACACACCGATTGAACAAGGAATTTCCCAAACAATTCTCGGTGCACGCGGTTCGACTCCGCAGACGCTGTGATACCTATCACATAAGCGGTATGGTGAATTTTGTTTTTTTCTTACAATCGGCTGTCGACTCGACGCGCCGATCAGACGAGACGACGATGCATGGTTTGATGTTCAGGCAGACGGAACGGAATGCTAGATACCTAGTCGAACTCTAACTCATTCTTGCGCATCGAAATACATCATTTGAGGAGAATGGACAATGTATTGAGAAGATAAGTGCCTTGATATAGCTCGACCTAAAGAAGGGCGGCTATGCAACATTCAATATCTAGGCTCCTCGAGCACCTAAGAGAGGGTCACACCTAGTAGCATCCAATTCTGTGGAGCGTTCATTCTGCACCTGAAAGACACAAAGTTGAAAGACAGGCAGCACTCAAAATGGCTGGATGAAAAACAAGCTTCTAGGAATGTGCCGAATTACTCACTGAGGTCCAGTTGAATTGAACGCCGCCGGCCACAAACCTTCTTCTTTTCGCCCACTCTGCAGGGCTGTTTTCGTAGGTCAAAAAATTGAACGAAATGAGCACACCTCAAAACCTCAATCCCCGGTTAGGTGCGTGGGGCTCGGTATCTGTATTTCACTGACCCCGCTTACCATTAATAGCGACCGCCTCTCTCTTCGTCTTCGACGCGCTGAACCCTCGTGGTGAGACCTCAATCTGTATTGAGCATAAGATTTTACTAACCGGTAGAACTTAGCGGTTGGGACGGAACAAAACGAAGTCAAGTCAATGCCGATGGAAGGAATTGGTGAATTTCGAATCCATTGATGCGTTCATTGTTCATTATCGCAGAGTGATTCGTTCATTAGATCGACACGAACACGAGGATGGCTCGAGCGTCAATATGCAGAAAACCCACTGCGAGACCGGAGCCACAGGAAGGTTGAGGCCATGCGGAGTGAAGTTGTGAGCAGGGAAAGCGGCGGTCAATGTGGAAGCGTTGAGATGAAGCGTCAGCCTTCACGGAAAATGAAACAGAACAGTTAAATTGCAAGCCGATCTCGTGCTGAATAAAAGCTTCTGAGCTATCCTACCTCTGATAGCGCAAGACATCGCTCCTAGAGCTCGAGGGTCGGCGAGACTCAGAGAGTAGCGCTTAAGTAGGTAGGATTGTAAGTTATGGTTGTCATTACAGTATGCTGAGTCCTGACGGTCGAAGGCGAAGAAAGTTAGAACTTAGAAGAAAGGCAGCAAACGCCGGAAGGGTGAGATTCTAGTTGACGGTTTCATGTAAGGGAAAGCAGCTCTTGAGTCCCAGTGAGAATCCCTTCTGGGCTGGTCTGCCCAGGTACGCTCCAATCTGTGCAATTTCGGAACACAGATTTGAGCATCTCAGCCCATCCATCAACACATCAGAGCAGAAAATCCGGACTGTTTTTCTGGGCTGCCCTGCGCTCACATGCGCAGGTATGCTCATCTCTGTTTTCCTCTGTTCCTTTCGATTCCACTGGGTATAATCGAATAAATTGCATATAAATTCAAATTCCACTACCTAGGACACGAATTTCAAACTAAACTAGATAAAAACCCCAAGTCCTCGCGCCGCCTCCGACGTCGGCCATCCCTCCCTTCCTGCTCAAAACTCAGCCTAACTGCAAAGTCAGGTCAACGCGTGCGACAAGAACAATGCGAAAGCTTACCGCGTCGTTCCCGCGTTCGGAAGTTCCTGATGAAATCAAATGATATATATAAGTCAGGGCGCGACATTGCAAGAATATACTGAGCTTCGTGGTACCGCCCGCGACTGTTGACCGCCTTGAGAGCGAGATAATGCAATGGCAGATCTGTTAAGATACAACTAAAGGACAAATTCAGCTCGATTTGCGGGAACGAAATCGACATAATATACTTACTGATGTTTAGTCGACGTCGCTCCCTTTGCAGATCGCAGGCTGAAGAGCCTGGAGAACATAAATCAGTATGGTGCGCGCCGAGGAAACGGAAGCATACCTTTACGCAACGATTGCGCCTAGAGAGTGACACGAGGCTAGATATCGCGATGACGGGACATGCTTGATGCACTTACTGCACAGAACCTATACTCGGATGACTGGATCGGGGGACAACACTACGCAACGACGCTAGAAAGAATTCTTCAGGCCCAGGATCCAAGTGCTTGGTGAGACTGACCTGTAGAATGGGTGGTTGTAGCACTTGTGACCGACCCCATACGCGGTGCGGCTGGCAAGAATTCAGTAGCGAGCCCTCGAACTGAAGCTTATGATGATACGACCTCGTTACAGCTTTGAATGCGCGCCAATATAAACGGCTGTAGGTAGCGGCTGTGTCAAAATGGGAGAATCAGTCGGGGACAAGGCGGGCGAGGTGCGGCGCGAAATAGCAGAGGCGGGGTACATTGATGATGCTTGACACTAAAGATCTTCATATCGACGGCCTCGAGAGAACGGCGCGCAGAACGAGGGGGCGTTAGGGGAAGTATGGCGGAGGGAGGTGAGCCTTTCAAGCGTGGGGTTAGACGACGAAGAAAGGATGAAGAGAGAAGGGCACGCACCTCAGAGGAAAGACCGCCGCTTGTAAGACACCACGCCGTTGAGAGAGAGCGGTACAGAGACCACCCTAATCAAAGCCACGGCAAATACCTCCACTCGAACACTATAGCGGCAAAACGAATATTGGCGCTGTCGTCGATATGAGCAGCATCGCTCCATGTTATCGGTTTCTTTGGTGGGCGTCCGAGTAGCAGCAGATTCAGAGGAGAGGGGCAGAGAACGTGCAAGTGAGGCAGGTACTAGTAGAAGATGTAGTCGAAACAGCAGCAGAGGGGCCAGGGAACGGTGGACAGCGACTAAGGCAAAAGCAGAGGGGAGATGGTGGTGGTACGAGTTCAAGATGCATTTCAGACTCCGCTCGCCGTTCTCCCGCCTTTCACACGGTCAGACAAAGTCGCGTCAACAAAAAAACGATGCATTGGGAGGAATTTTCCTTTCAATTGTGAGTTTATTGCGTTAAAGATAGAATTCTCATATGTGCAATCGCAGATACGAACAGATGGACCAGAATTGAGCATATTTGCCCATATCAGCCCAGACGGGATTCTCACTGGGCTTGAGTGCTTGAGATGGGAGGCGGCTCTCCAAGCTACATGACGGTGGAAAAGGAAGAGCACCGGCAATTGCCGGGAGAGATCGGCCGTGACTGATTTGTGACACACAGCGATCAGCGTTCTTGTTCTTAACTGTTGACACCGACGACGACGAATCGTCTGTACGCATGGGCGACGTCGGCACCCTACACCAACCCCGTAACGCGCAAGATTACAGCACTCTTGATTCTCTGCCATGACTGCCCTCCACGGCCGCGGTACCAACAACTCTCGCTCGCGGCTCGCATTCATCCTGAGCGACTCAGACGCGTGCAGCTCAAGTGCTAGCTAACACCCCACCTTGCAATGCTTCAATGACAGTTTCTTCAGATGAAACGGTGTGTCTGCTTTTCATTTTTGCCACAATCAATGCTTACAACCAAAGAATCAAAGATTGGAATGGTATCCTTATGTGTGATTCTGTCGACATCTCGCGTACGAATCTCACGCGCCGCGCGATGCACAAATCCCTTGCAAATCCCTCAAAATTGACCTCATTCTCAATACATCCACCCTGAGGGAGGCGCTTCATGATACAACGTCAGTGCCCACTTCACCATTATTTCTATACTTTTGGTTTCGCTCGTCGTGATTTATTCCGACACCTTACTCCTTTCTTCACCCTGCTTTTTTTCCACGCGTAACCCGTACTGACTGTCCCTTTCGTCGTCAATTCTCATTGCGGAAGTCTCGCCATTCGGTAAGCGGATTGTGATATGGCTTCTGGTGGTGCGTGCTCTAGTTTTACTATTTTCGTTCCTCATTTGAAACTTCTTTCAAGACCTCCGCCATCCTGGATCTCGCCCCCTTTTTCTGTTCCCATCTGGCAGGGCGACCTCGACGTCGATGCTCGTTCCATCCATACGCTCGCCCCTACCGCGCTGCGTTACGGAAAACGCTTGCTCCGAACAATCTGTACTCTTGCCGCCGCTTTCTATCCCCTATCAGTATCCACTCAGTCTCCTCTCCCCGAGATTCTGCCGACAATCCATTATCGGTTGTCAAGACTGAGCATTCTCTAGCCAAGTACACCCCCCTCCCCCGCTCTCATTCCATTCCACTTACCGCTCCCGACTACGGCACGCCTTTGCTTCGACGGATTCGCTCGCCCCGTTGGTCGTCTTCGTACAGCGCGGAAGAACGGCCGCCGCCCCCGTCGTTCGTCGTTCTCACCTTACCCGTGGATTCAAGCACGGGTCTTGGCTGCATCGGCGCGGGACCCATGAGTTTTCAGAAGCGATGAGGTGGGCGACGCCGTGCCACCGACGCAGTACCCATATAGACCCATCCACCTTATTCAATGCTGTCGGGCTGGCTCGGTGGGCTCGTACGCTCTTCTTTGCACGCATTATGCGGAGTGACAGGGATGGACATGAGCGGGGAAGTCGGAGCAGGGCGCCGAAGTGGGTCGGAAGGGTGCGGCGGCGGGGTATGGTCACGAGAGGAAGGGCGGAGCGCGGGCGGGGAAGGCGGTAGGGCGATTTGGGCAGATGGTGGAAGACGGGGAGAGGTGAAGATTCATCGAGGCTCGTCATTTCCATGGCTCGCGGTGGGAGGCGCTCCACCCGGCTCGTGATGCTTCTCCGTCGTATGGATCCGGCGCGAGACGTGTAAAGTGATGTGCGTGAGTGGGTGTATGGAGGGCGATTTCTGACGACGCTGAAAGCGTCTGGACCTACAGCCGTGCAGTGGATGCCGAAGTCGGCGGCCTCGCGAGACGCACGGATATCGGCGTACGCACCAGCATAACCCTCCCCGTTTATTTCAGGTAAGTATTGCTTACCGGTTCGGTTTCTGTGTGACAGAAATCGGTGCCTTCCGTGCGCGCAGAAAGCTATTGTTTCTGGTTTGCTTTCTGGGCCCCAGAAAGTGCTCCAGAAAGCAATGCTTTCCGGATCATTTACTGGATTGCCGAAATCATTACTTTCGGCATCACTTTCTGTCGTGTTGTAACCTTTGCTTTCTGTTCCGTTTACTGCAGAGGGAGTATTCATAGCTTACTAGTAAGCTTTCTATCATAGATGTAAATAACGTTTACTGCAAAGTTTACTGTCCGAACAGAAATTTCCAATTTTGCGGTGTGAGGGACTAGGGGGGCGGGCCCGGGGACGAAGTACTTGAATCTTCCAGCAGGTTCCAATCTCCGCTTCCATTCCAGCGGTCAGAGAAGCGGCAAACAGATTTACCCCTGGCCAATTCAATCCAAGGCACCTGACAGACTAAATGTTAAGGCAACGCTGCCACCTCGTGTTTTCACGCCGTTAAGACTCCAGTAGACATCGTGGGTTCAACGTTGCTTCCTACCTTCGCCTCTCTCTTCCGCTCCTCCACCACTGCAATCGTCGAGAAAAAGATTGCAGCTCACTGTCCCATGGCGAAAATATTCCACTTTTCTCGCTCAAAGGGGACGAAGACGAGCCCCCTTCCCGGATACCTCTCTGACATCAAAGATGGCTTTGCCCTGCTGATCAGTCGCACGGAGGGCTTTCTGGATGGCACTCCGTTCAAGATACCATTCAGCGCAATAAATACAGCCCTGGAGCTCGCAAATGTACACCCTGAAACATGTTCTTCCTATGGACTTACGAATCAACGTCTTGCAGGCCATCTCGGACAATAAAAAAGAGCTTCAATCTCTCTCTGAGAGTATTGCTCGTCGTTTAGCAATTGTAAATACTGACTTCGACGAGACACCAGAAAGCCGAGAATCTAAGGATCGGATGAGCAGATTTTCGCAGTACGTTTGGATGGCTTTTTGGGAACGATAACCAACTAAATTTCGCAGGCAGTTGAAACAGGACCTGGATGCCGTTGGCGCGCTATCAAACCGAGGCTTTGCGAGACGACTACTGAAAGCTGATGCAGATGCCAAGACCATCGCCGACGCGTTCAGGAAAATTGATGATCACCTCAAGGATTTGCAGGTACGGCAACTTTTGCGGCTTAAATTATTGCATTTTACTCATTGTCTCCCAGCTTGAACTGACTATTGTGATGAACCGAAAGCTGGATCGTGCCAATGTTTGTCACCATTTTATATTGCATCAGCGTCTAACTGAATTGCTGCGATCAATTTGTGGAATACTCAGGTTGAAGCTGGTACTATGTTCTTAGCAACCTTTTGGTCCCTTCTATCTAACCACATCTGAAGCAATGCACAAGCTCTACGAAGCCTCATCCAACGAAGCGTCATATGACTGGGGAAATAATTATGACCGCCCATCATGTCACCCGAAAACTCGCGAGGGATATCTCTCGCAACTTGAAGCGTGGTCTCAAAAGAAGTCATCGGATCATCCCGGAATCTTCTGGATCTATGGACCAGCAGGCACTGGCAAATCTGCGATCATGCAGTCGTTTTGTGAGAGACTGCAAGGCGAAAGTCGGCTCGGAGCAAGCTTCTTCTTCAAAAAGGACCACCTCTCTCGAGGAAATGTGATGAAGGTCTTTCCTACTATAGCATACCACCTTGCTCGTGCTTCACCTGAGCTTGAACTGGCCATCACCACTGGCGTTCGAGAGGACTCAGCAATATTCAGCAAATCACTGGACATTCAACTCCAGAAGTTAATCATTGACCCATGTCAAACAGTGACTCTTGCACTTCCCCTAGTCATTGCCATAGATGGGCTTGATGAGTGCCACGAGGAGAAATCCCAACAAGAAATTCTCCGCTGTCTTGGAACTGCACATGATCACTTCAAATCACAGTTGGCTATTCTCATTGCGAGCAGACCAGAGCCGGACATTCAGAGTGTTTTCCAGGAACCATGTTTAATGGCTACTGAGACATTGGAAATCCATGGCTCGAAAGACGATGTTCGAACCTATCTTGTTGATGAGTTTCGACAGATCCGAGAAACATATTCAAGTCTGCATGCAGCACCTGTGTCCTGGCCCGGTGACGATGTTGTTGAACAATTTGTCACGCAATCCTCTGGGCATTTTGTGTATGCTTCCACGGTGGTCAGGTTCATTGATGACAAGGATTGGAATCCAGAAGAGCGTCTGAGGATCATTCGGGGAATTGAGAAACAGGAGCTCTTCTCCACTTCCCCATTCTCGACCCTGGATCGCCTCTATACAGGAATTCTTGCTGACGTGCCAAATCGACCACGCCTGCTGCGTATCCTGTCAATCCTTGCTGCTGGTCTACAGCTGTCCAATTCTCAAATGGGTCAACTTTTGGGATTGGAATCCATTGACATTCAAACAACTTTACGCAGACTGCACTCATTGATCAATGTCCCTGCTGTAGTCGGAGATGACGAAGACACAGATGATGATATCACTGTACACCATGCTTCCTTCCTCGACTTTCTCAATGATCCTGCCCGTTCTGCCCAGTTCCATTTCAATGGCACTGCCCAGCAGAGCCTTGCACTCCATATAATCAGAGTCTACTCAGAACCATCAGAAATTGGATCATGGCCAGTAAATAGCCGTGTTTGGCAGTACGTTTCCACACATAGGGGGGAAGTCAATATCACAATTAACATAACAACAGTCGGCTCAATTTGTCCTTTATCACAACAACCTCTTTATCCCCAGACATGATTGCCGCTCTACGCCAGATCAATCTTGACCTTGCTATTGGTGAAGATGGCTTGAGCCAAGTAGTGCAGTGGATCAAGGTATGCACTCATACTTATATGTTACCTTTCGACTGTAATTCAAGAATACCAACAGGAACAGAATGGGCCAGGTGATTTGACTCAGCAATGGGAAGACTATGCAAGCATGAGGAAATTGCAAGACATCCTCAGTGCAACTGATAAACTTGAAGTAGAGACAGATGATATGCCAGAAGCACTGGAGACAGTTTCACCGACACTTGTTCAAATCATCCAGACTTGCAGACTGCTTGAGTCAGGTCTTGTTGTATTACGTTGGATATTGGACTACAACTGGGGAGAGATACAGTCCATAATTGCACCCATCAGCTTTTGGAAGGATATTGACATACAAAATTTATGCTCAGAAATCTCATCTCCTCTGCGCATCCAGGAGCTGAACCCAGACCAGGCGCTGCAAAAATTGGCCACACGCTGCATAGAAATACTTTGCTTGCAATTTCAAAGGAAGAAGGAAGGGTGGGTGCCTGGGATGTGGGTGAACAGTTTTGGCTATGCATACACCACTAACCCCCACAAGAATTCGGTGTGCTTGGAGTCATATCGTGAGGGCTTGTTTGCCGACAAGCGAGTTGTTGGAGACAGTCCAAAGACTTGTCACAGCAGAAAACATGGAAATTATAAAGGTTAGCCCTTCTCTTGATATATAGACCACAGTTTGAAGCAAGTGTACTCCAGAATTATGATTACTCATATCATATCCACAATCTTGTGGTATGGCTTGAGGTAAATTTACTCCTGCCTGGGACATAAATTCATCTGAACATTGGCTTGCAGGCCCACCCGGATGCTCCCTTGCACTTGGTTGAACGGGTGAAAGCTTTTGATAACACCAAGTATCACCAGGAGTATGAGAATGATTGGAAAGAATGGACGATACGCACTGGACTTGGAGGTTCATAGTCTCAAGGGATTTTCAGACTCGGTAGCCAATATCGAATTGCCTTTGCTGTGTTGTATTTTCGCTTCAACAGACAATCCATGAGCATCCCCATTCTTTTTGTTTGCTTATTTGCTTTCTATGGTGCGCGTCACTTAGTCACCGCCTGTGCTGCACTACTGCCAAATCGGCCGGAGGCCGAAATTTTTTTTTATTGTGTACCTCTTTGGGCCATTTTTGGGCCACATTTAGCACTATTGTACACTATTTACACCGATCCTAACCCTTCCCGAAATATATCCTCTATCACCGTATGCCACCGTCGAAAAAACATCAACGCGAAGCTGCAGCTCGCGCTCGTGCAGCCCGACATCCACCAAAACCACCCACGCCCCTTGAAGAACCTTCCGAATCCCAGGAGGATCAAAGAGGTCTTCATAATGAAACCAACTTCCCTGCCATGGATCTCGATACGCCATCAAATCCTCTGCCACCTCTCGAGCCGGATTTTGATCTCTCTTTCGACGACTCTGATTCTGAGTGTGGATATGAAGGGGGTGTTGATCACGAACCTTCGGACGACGAATATCTCTGCGAGCTCGATCGGGATTCGGACTTTACCGACTCTGACTTGTCCGAGTTTGATGAAGAAATGATTGAATGCCTCAAAAAAGAACTCGAGGCCTTGGCGAAACCCACTCCATTCGAAAAGGTCAGGGAGACAAAATCAAATAAAGAATGGGCCAAAGCAGAGGCAAATCGTGGACTTGGATACAACGGGCATTCAGAGAGGACAACATTTCGTCGGAATGCCGAGGCTCGTGAGCGCGAAACGAAGCGCAAGGCCGCAAAGATGTCGTGAGTTTGGTTTGAGCATTGAAATTTGCACAGATGCTGATAAACAGTTTCAGGAAGGACCCCCAGATTGTCATGATGCGAAATATGTTTGCAGCGAAGCCTCGTCCTGCCACACCTGCCCCTGCCCGTCCTTCATCTCCTGTGTTGCCCGAAGAAACCGAGATGTCGCCAGCAGACATGGTAGACTATCAATCGGACCACTCGGATTCCGAGAGCGAGGACGGCAATGATGGAGATGACGAGCACGGGCCGGAAGACGAGAATGCTGCTGCGTCGTCGTCATCTGGTAGGCTGCCTGCAGTATAAAACCCGCTTAGGAATGCTTAAGATTTGTACATAAAAATGTACGCGAAGCTTGAGCTGCTTAAGCCGGCTGGGCTCGCCTAGGATACATATATACAGTATGTGATACACATCTTGAGTGCGACTATGAACATACTTATACCAGCTTAAGCTGCTCACCGCTTAAGCCAGAGTAAGAAAATCAAAAGTAATCATTGATCAAATTCTCCAGCAACTTAAGCTGTACGCAGCTTAAGCCGGCCACAACTTAAGCCGGCCTCACCTTAAGCTGGCCCCAGCTGGCCGAATGAGCAACCAGGAGTATCAGCGGGAAAATTGAAAGCGATCTTACAAGGAAGAAACCATTCATGATACAGCTGCTGTGCAAGAATGATGCAACGGCGCGCTATCAGAAGGAAAAATCTAACGAAGCGTCGGCATCCTATTTTACGGCAGTTTTTCGGCCACTGACCTTCGAGACGAGATGGGTGAAAATCCACTAGAATGGACCGCTGGAAAGAGGTGATACTTAGATTTGGGGCGCATGTATGAGAACAGACCTGGATGCGAGACGAGTCAAGACTTCCACATGTCGGCACTGAGATTATAGACGGCAAAAATCTTGCCACTGAGCGTCGAGTCTGAATCTGACTCCTGAGACGAGCGAAGCATGAATCGAGCAAGGCGAGGGTCTTGATCCCTGGATAACCATGAACTTGCAACAAGAGGCAATGGGGTGTTGATGCATTGTGAGGAAAGCCGGTCCGGTGGCATACAATGAGTAGACCACGGTGTCGAGCAAGCAGAGGTAAAGAGAAAGAGAGAAAGGCGATCGTCACTCTGTGTCACACATCGTGATCGGATGATCGGACCTCAAACGGAACAAAGCCAAAAGTTGCTTGTCACGCGTGACCAACGCATCTTGCCACACGCCACTACTATGGTCTCAATCTCGCTCATTGTACCTGGCCCACTGTACCCAAGTTGAACGGGACGCCAAACCACCGCACTTTGTGCTCTAACTACTCAGTTCTCACCTGCCTCCGGATTCGACGAGTCGACAACGGTCTAATGATCACTGGTGACTGTTGCCACAACTGGGAATCTTTGGGGAATCTGGACTTTGAACGCAACTGCCAAACGCCGCTTCCATTGACTTCAAGCGCTCAATTTGGACAAGTGGATGTCAGGCATTGTTCTGGGCTCTTATCATAAACCTAACGAGTTACCGTGTGTCGGCTAATGCGTAGCCACTCGTCTACCACGGTGCGTCAAACTTCCTGCTTTTGCTTAAGCCGATTATGATACTTGAGCTGCCAGTGGCTCAAGCGACTCACATTTGCTCAGTGACTCAAGCTTGCTTAAGCTTATTATGTCAGCGGCTCAAGCGAGCTCTAGGACATGTGCTCGGAGTGCTTATGCAGTGAGTAGCTTAAGTTTGCTTAAGCCAGTATGTATATAGTCGTAGTAATAGCCACAAAAGTGTACCAAATACTAGGTACTCTTAAGCAGCTTAAGCTTCGCGCACATTTCAATGCGAAAAACTTAAGCAATCGTAAGCGGGTGACAGCTGCAGTACCACCCAGAAAGCGGTGCAAGTTGGATGTTCCAGTACGACAGGAGCGCCGTCAGAAGCAGGAAGCTCGCCAGCTCGAGTTCAAGAAAGCCTTGAACGACATCCAGCAGCATATCAAGTCGAAGAAAACGAAGTTTGTATCGGGGAAGAACAGTCTTCAGGAATATCGAGCCCGTGCGATTCAAAGTTACTTGATAATGGTTGTGAAGCGTGGCCGCTTGACCGTCGAGGCTTCTGAACGAGCGGCTGAGAGTCAAGGGTTTGCAGCGAAGTGGGGAGGAAGGAGTGTGCGACAGTGGACACGGGTTTGGATTGCATCACGACAACTGCCGATCTCGCGTCAAGGTCGACACGCGAAGGTCTTCTCTTTGCTTGATGACCCAGCCATCAAGGCCGAGCTCCGGGCCTACGTCCGGACCAACAAATGGGCAATGGATCCAGCAAGATTGCAGGAATTCACTGCCGGAAAGCTCATTCCCGCGGCCGCAGACAAATACTTGAAGCAGCTCGTTCACGAAGAGATGCCGCGAGGGCTGAAGAAATACTTGGAGACTGAGATCTTCCCTCGGGCTCAATTGAAGGTCGGCACCAAAGGGATTTCTCTGAAGACAGCAGAGCGCTGGTTGCACAAAGAAGGATTCAAATATATTCATCACAAGAAGGGTCTTTATTTTGATGGTCATGATCGTCCCGATGTTGTCGACTATCGACAGAACACATTTCTCCCCCAAATGCACCAGCATTCCCGTCGCTTGGTTCGCTATGTTGTGGGAGACGTTGGACAAGAGCTGTTCATCACACCCGATAATTATGTCGAGAGACGCTTGGTTCTCTTGTCCCACGACGAGATGACAGCACAGACAAACGATGGTCAGGGGAAGAGTTGGGTGTTGGAGGATCAGCATGTTCTTCGGAAAAAGGGTGTCGGCCGGGGGCTTCATCGCAGTGATGTGATTTGCTCAACAGTTGGCCATATCCCTGAAGCCGGAGAGATGATTGAATACGGCAAGAATTACGATGGGTACTGGACTGGAGAAAAGTTCGTCATCCAGCTCGGCAAGAGAATCATCCCCTCATTTGAAGAGCGGCATGGGGCCGGGTACCAAGCGCTGGTGATGGTGGATAATTCCCAAGGTCATTCTGCATATCCCGAGGACGCTCTTCTGATTTCTCGGATGAATGCCAAGCCGGGTGGCAAACAAGCCCGAATGCGCGACGGCTGGTTTATCAAAGATGGCCGAAGAGTCCCCCAGTCAATGGTATTCCCCGCAAATCATTCTCAGTACCCGAACGAGCCGAAAGGAATGAAATATGTCCTCGCGGAACGCGGTTTCAATGTCAAGAATTTGCGCGGCAAATGCAAGAACAAATGTGAAGTTGGCGCTGTTATGTGCTGCTGCAAGCGCTTGCTTGAGCTTCAACCTGATTTCCTCGAACAAAAATCCCTTGTCCAGGAGGTTATCGAGGAGGCAGGGCATTTGTGCATCTTCCTCCCCAAGTTTCATTGCGAACTGAATTTTATTGAATTCTTTTGGGGCATGGTAAAGAAATATCTGCGGGATAACTGCGACTATACATTCGACACTCTCAAGGAGAATATGCCCAAGGCGCTGGCTTCGGTCAAGCTGGAAACGATCCGACGTTGGGAACACCGAATGGTTCGGTGGATGGATGCTTACCGCGGAGGACTGGAAACCCGAGATGCCCAGTTGCAGGTTCGACGGTTCAGTTCCACCACTTATACCTCGCACAGGCGGGTTGGAGAGAGGATTGCGAGGGCATTTGACCAGTAATAGACCCTATGTAGCCGGTACTGCCAAATCGGAGGTGGTCAAAATTTATAACTCCTTCAAAACTTTTCGTATTGACTATCCGTCTTGGGAATTTGTTCCTCTCATGAAAAGGAGTTGATTGGCAAGAAGAAAAAAAATTAGATGAAAAATTGGAGGCGTAGTTCCCGTTGTCACAAAGAAGCGGTGACTAAGTGACGCGCACCATAGGTTATAAGTATTTGACATCAAGTTGTATTGCTTCTCGTGCTTCAATCATACACGGACTTCCTTGCCCGGTCTGGCTTGTGAGTCTCTGATAACTCTGAGTAAGTATATGTTCAACAAAACTTTCAAAGCTGGGTACCTTGAGTAATTCCCTTGAACCATGCCACTACGTAAATATTTTGAATGTTTGGGGCCTGAGCAATTCACGGCAATAGTGGTCAAAAAGAGCGATGGTCTTCAATAAAAGCAAAGTGACCGAACATCTAGCTAAGAGCTCAATTTGCATTCACAGTATTAACAAATTGAACCTGACCAACAACACCCACTGAGGCAAAATCTGTACAGCGCGTGTATCCTGCTGTGCTGATGGGATTATGCCCGACGAATGAACAGCGTATTGAATATCGAGAGAATGAGCAACTTCCCTGCTGTTACCCGCCCCTAGTCATCTGAGACTCTATGGCATTGCAGGAGATAGCTATGTTGAATCTGAATCAAATAACAATATTCAGTGTTTATCCGGTCGTAACAACCACAATAATTGCACACACCTAGCGTGCGAGCAGGGAACATTCAGAAACATTGATACTATTAGTCTACTCCTCATCCATAGTGCGGAGATGCTTGAAGAGCACATTCATATGAATGATGTACACAAGTGGAGGCATAAGTCATTAACAGAACAGAGCATTATGGTTCCGAAACCCAAGGGAAGTTGGATGACTCACACGAAATATAGAAGAATTCGACGAAACCAAGTAGTAACTTCCACTTCTGATTTCGAACGTATCCTCCGCCTGTCCCAAATTGATCTATATATGCAACGTTCAGTCAAGGAATATCTTCGTTTTGAGAGCACGAACCTCCTGATTGTTAGCCTCCCAGTTTCCGGTTTATTTGGGTTGATTAGTGCTCGGAGCGCGATATCGAGTATTCTTACGGGATCAAGGCCGATGGGCGCAAAAATCAGAGCGCGAGTGATTTACTGCGAAGTTTGATGAGTTAAGATTGTTTTGAAGAATGAGGGAAAGCCCTATCGAGTAAGTACGTACTGGATATTTCAGGCTTGTCATGAGAGAAGTATTAGCGTTCCGCGTTCACGAACTTGACAAGCCATTTGAAAGAATTTTTGTGGAGAAGAAGTGCTGTATAACAGCTTTCCCAGGAAAAAGCGAAGGCAAAGGAACGTACGCCGCAAACGATGTTCAAGTTGGCCGGTGCGCAACTGGAGAGAAATTTCCTGAAATAAGTATCTGAGATTTGAAAGAAAATTGAATAATACCTACTTGAATAACTCGCAAGACTTCTGAAAAATCTTACCTGAGGTAGCACAAGATTCGATCGTAGAGCTGAAGATCCGACGAGACTCGGAGAGCAATGTCTGAGGAGTGCGGTAGAAACGGCGGCAAGGTGGCGGCGCAGCAGTCACCGAGCGTTGAAGCTTTAACGTTGAAAGTGAGATTTCTGTCCAAAGTTGGATGCACAGAAAAGCGCTGACTGAGTGAGATCAAGTGCGCCGGCGGCTTTTAGAAGAGTTGCATGATGGAGGAAGACTGCCGAACGTGAGCTGTGTGACTGATCTGTGACAGACAACGATCAGGCGTTCCTCATTGAGACCCACGACTCGGACGACGACGACGAGAATCGCCACCGACGACACCCTACAACAATTTTGAAGCTCGTTAAATTCTCGCATTTTCATCCACTCTCCGCCCTTGCCCACGCCGGCCCCGATGTCCATCTTTTCTTGCTCTCCTCCGTCGACCAGCGTACTTCAAGTTACTGTACCATTTCGTTCAATTCTCGGCCGCTGTGACCCGTGACACAAAAATTCGAACTTTAGATTTCGAAGAAGGCCTAGATTGACCGTGACACATAATTTTTTTTCGTAAATTGGCCAGTACACCGTCCATCCCCCTACAATACATGTATAGTAGCTCGGAATGCAGAATAGACAGTAGAAAGCGAGAAATTATCGTGCCAAGAGAAGTCCTTCCAAAAGGAGCTATTATGACGTGTATAATTTTCTTCCCATTTTTCGTCGTCGTCCAGGGCAATGAGCGGGCTTCCCGACAAGCTGAAGATCCCTGAGGGGGTGGAAAGGCTTGCGCTACCAGCCGCCGACATCCCAGTTACCAGCCTCATCAACTTTGTCTTGCCTCCTCAACGCAAGTCGACTGCATTCGCCGACCCTTCTGACTATCTTTCCGACTTGCCGCCGACTGTCACCGTCTTTGACGTGAAAGACATACCCGTTCCACCATCTGTGGCTGTCAAGGCGTTCGGTCGCGCTATTCTCCTGGATCCGGATACCCAGTCTATCGAGCTCATTCATTCACCGGCACATCGAGGCAAAACAGACCGTTATCCGTTGTGGCTTGCTACGATATGGTCGTCAATGGAGGATGTGCGGGCAGCGAGAACAATCTGGCGTACCGCAGTGGATCGCGTTCACGAGATGCTTGAGAAGGTGTCGACCAGTAAAGCTGTGGCCGAACGCGCCAATACAGCGCTCACGGCCCTCGAAGGGATTTCCTGGACCGAGAAGATCAAGGGATTCAAAACGGGAGGCTCCATCCTCGACCTTTCATTCTGGCTCACCTCAGACTGGCTGACAACGGACCACGAAGACCAGATGCTCGAACTTCTTGCACTCGATCTGGGGCTCAGTGATGCGAGTACGAACTCAATTCAGAGCACATACTTCGTCCAGGCCCTCGGCCAGGCATATAAAAACCCTCACACGTATCGCACGGCGCGCCATTTTCAGTGGCTTCGAGGGATTGGAACAGCTTTTGCTACAAAACAACGGCAGCGGTTAGGCACCATCGCAAACGTCAATGGGAATCACTGGGTCGCACTCACCATTGACTGGGAGGAGAAAACCATTGGCTATGGAGATGGCTTTCTTGCCCAGGTTCCTAAGGATCTCCGCAAACATCTGGACTGGTGGATCTTTGAGCATGTCGGCGAAGAATTCAGATGGACGAATATGCCTACCCCAAAGCAAACCGACGCCCATTCATGCGGAATCCTTGCATATTTTGCACTAGCACATTCCTTCGACAAGACGCGCTTCCCGCTTCCGGAATCCAGCGCCCCAGCATTGGCAGACGAACGTATCAAAATGTTCCTGCGAATTGTTGAGCAACACGAGTCAAAGGTGCGTGAATAACTTACAGAGAATTCGTCGCATTAACCGCGCATACTTAGTTGGGAACCTTCGCAAGTGAGGCTCGGGATTGTGAGTTCACGTTCACAACAGACATCGTCTGGGACCACAGTCCAGCCAACGATGCTTACGAACCTGAGGAAAACAACGACGACTCGGATCTCGAGCCCTTACACCCTGCTAGTCCAGTGTACGAAGCACCGGATAACAGCACGAGCGATTCAGACTTTGAGCCTTCACGCAGCGCTACGCCAGGTTCACGGGCATCCAGCCCACCGCCCAGCCCCGCTCAGGAGGAATTCCCCCTCGAGCTTCTCCCCACAACTACCGGTCCGGATCGGCCATCGACCCCCCCTACGACAAAGCGAACTTATGCTGAGAGGGCGTCCGATACCCCACACACGAGCCCCGCGAAGAAGAAAATTAAAGAAAAAGTCGAAAGCGCCACAAGACGAGCTATGGACTCGCTGAGCAAGGGCACGAAGATTCCTGCGCTGTTCCGGATGGCGGGATGGGCGAAGCCGAAGGTCTTGAGCGAGCAGGAGAAGCAGGATGTTGTTGCGGCTGAAGCTGAAGAAGGGCGGATGAAGGCGGAAGAGTGGGCGAAGCGTGAGCGGGCCATAAAGGCGGAGCGCGATGCGAGTCGGAAAGCAGCGCAGAACGAACGTCAGCGTCGTCATCGTGCCTCGAAACGTGCCGCCAAAGAGGCGGAAAATCCTGGGGCAAGAAAGCGTCGAAAGGTGAGCTTTGACCGTGATTGAGAATGCATTCTTACCATTCCCAGGTTGCCCTCGAGTATCGCGAAACTACATCAGTCAGTGAAGTTGCGGAAGCGTCTCGCCCAGCCCGCCAAATCGGAAAGAAGATCAAAGAAAAAAATCGAAAGCCGCAAGGTCGCAAACAGACCAAAGCCGCGAGAACCCCGAAGTACGTGAACTGGGTGACCCCGTTCTCATGGTCGTGTATCACAGCGGCGCAGCGAAAGGTTGGGTGGGGCCTCACCGACATCGTTCGCGAGCTGCACCGCGTGAACTACGACTTCTTCCAGTATTTGACGGTGCAAACGCTCAAGGGCTGGATTGAGAAGGTCGATGGCTTCAGCCGATGGACTCCCAACGTCCTCGCACGCGCTGCTAAAGGCAATATTACCGGCCACAACAAAGGTGGTCGTCGCGGGATTCTGGTGAGAATATTTGAATCTTTAATTGACGAGTAACTGAACGTCTTTCAGAGTGCTTACCCGGAAATCATCGACGAGGTTATCTCCCAGCTGAAGGACCTACGTTCTGCCGGTGCTCCGCTATCGTTGGCGTCGGTGCGATGCATCATCATCGCGACCATCCGTGACCAGGCTCCGGAAATCTTTGAGCAGAAGTTCAAAGACGGCTCGACTTTTCAGGTTTCTGACTCGTTTTGCAGGAAATTCCTGGATAAAACGTTAGTCTGGTCGATGCGGAAAGGCACCAAGGCCGCACAAAAATTACCTGTCGATGCTGAAGAAAAGTGTGAGACTGCCTTCCTTCGCCGAGCGTGGATGATCAAAGAGCATCGAATCCCCGCGGAGCTGGTGATCAACGGAGACCAGACAGGTGTTGTGTACCTGCCGGGATCGCGGATGACCTACGCACCGCGCGGGTCGAAACAAGTCGGCCTGATTGGGAACGAGGAGAAGCGGGCCTTCACAGCATTGTTGACTGTATCGGCGGCTGGGAAACGGCTGCCTGTTCAGTGCGTCTACGAAGGAAAGACAGATCGAAGCACACCTACCCAGTTTGCGGCTAATCGTAAGGAGTGCGACGAAGCACAGTTCCGCTTCGTCTTCTCCGGGAAAACGGGGAACCACTGGTCAAATCAGAAGACGATGCGAGAATGGATCGTTGAAATCGTCGCACCATTCTTAGCACGCGAGAGGGCTCGCCTCGGTCTGCATCCCAACCACAAAGCTTTGCTGATCTTCGACGTCTGGTCAGTTCACAGGTCAGAACCGTTCATGGACTGGTTGCGGGAGAATTACCCGAACATTCTCTTCGACTTCGTTCCTGGTGGCTGCACGAGCATTGGGCAGCCGCTCGATGTAGGTATAAATCGGCCTTTCAAGCACGCCGTAAAGGCCGCATATCATTCGTGGCTGGTGGAGACGCTTCTCAAGCAACGGCGCGCCGGAAAGAAGCTCGATCTTGACACCACCTTGCCGGTTCTTCGCGACGCCAGTGTTGGATGGCTTTGGCAAGGCTTCTGCGCCATCGAAAGTGAGAAACTGATTTTGAAGGTGAGTGTATTCTTCAAATGTAACTGCTATCACTCACCAGATTTTCCGATAAAGGCGTGGGAGATGTGCCTCGTCCGCGGGGGCCTCAACCTTTCATACAGTTGCATGACATCGTTTGAGACGACGGAACGCCTCGCCAACCTGCGAACGGAGCGACCGGATCTCTGGAATGATTTCAATGACAAGGATAAGTTGCCAGATTATTGCCCCGGCGACGACGAGGAGGTTGCTGAGGACATCGAAGCGCATGAGGATGAAGAAATGGGGGCAGACGACTCGGAAGTACCCACTCGCGAGGTCGTCAACCACGTCATAACCAAAACGACGCGCAAGAACCGTAAGGTGCGCAAAGACGGGGCTGTGGGACTCGTGTCATCATGCGAGGCTGAAGATATTGACGCGGAGGTTGCGGCACCCGAAGCTTCGGCTGGTGGAGACGCGGAAGGTGAGGGTAGCGGAAAGCGGCGTCGTCGTCCGAACGTGAGATACGCTGGACCCGAGTTTTGGAGGCACGCGAACGACAATGACGAGGATTTGGCGGCCCCAGCCGATGCAGATTTGTTGTAGACACTTGCTGTAGCTGAATATAGCAAAGCTGGCGAGCTACAGACACAAAGAGGAGTTGTAGAGCGAAGTGTGAAGAAGAGAAAGCCACGATTTGCTTCCGCCTGTCAAACCTGTCATTTCGTGCGAAACCGTCGGCATTTTTGCGGCAAATCGATCGCTAACGGCCTACGGCATTCACGGCGGATTTTTTGAGCAATTTTGGCGCTTTTTTGTCACTTTTTTTGGACATTCGAAAAAGCCCTCGGTGACCCGTGACAGGTACGAAAATATTCGGAAAAAAATGGCCCTGTGACGCGTGACTTACGAATTGAATGAAATGGTACAGTACCTGAAGCATCAAGCACTTGCTTTGCCTCCCACTTTGTTATCAACTGTCTTGAGCGCTGCTGCCGTAGGCACGAGCTCTGGAGTGACCTCTATCTCAACGCAAGACTTGAGGGGGATTCGGATGCCGAGCCACATGGACAGGCTTCATCGGGCACAAATGGCGTGTATGGATGAAGCTGTGAACAGAGGATGGCATTTGGGATGAAAAGGTAAGCCTGCTTCTTTAGATCTCATAATCTACATGCTCCTTCTAAGCATTGACTGTGATATCAAGTCCAGAGGACTTTTCCCTCGAACTCTCGCCAACGAATCCCACGCGTGGGCGGCGCCTTTGTGCCTCAAATTGACCGTCTTCCAGCTACAACGGCGTACTCAAGATACTTCTTGTTATACATGCCCTGAGTGGGAAGACTACCCGCTGCAAATGCTCGTTACCGGATGGGACAATTGAGTGTATTGAGACGCACTGTTTGTGGAGCGATCCCTGTGTTGGCTGTCGATGTCTTGGGAATCCATCGACTCTGAGAGATAGTCAGATGGTCTTGGGTGTGCACTCTCCCTACTCTCCTCCTCTCGTGCCTGAGCTGACCTCGCTTTTCTAGGTCTTTGTTATTCCGAATACCGGTCCCCTGCCGCCTTGGTCCTGCGTGTCGGTGTCAACGTTACTGCCGCAGTCTGGCGACATCTGCGCATTCACGGCGGCGATTGCACGCTCTCGTGCTTTACCCTCGCACCACTGGTTGTCGCTTTGAATCACCCATTCTTTCCGGCTGCCCCTGAGCGGTCTCAGGGTACGCATCCGCAACGCTGGCGGTGACCTCGAGCGCATACGCCTGCCTCGTTAGGAGCTTCGATTTGGCACGGCTATGACCTGCGCTCGTACGTGAGCTACTCTCACTCTCTTCGTCCTCACTCACCGGTGCTCATGTGATTCTCAGAACGTTCCTTGCCCGTATTCCATACACCATCCCTGATCCCTGTATACGCGCACCTCCCACGCCTCCTAACTCGCCCGTCTTTCTCGCGAGTCAGCGGAGCATCCTCTCCAGCGCGTGTCACCCATTCCATTCTACTTCTAACTATCCTTTCTCGGATTGGCTAGTCCGACACCACCTTGCCTATCACCTCACCGCTAACTTAACGCACTCCTATCTCAGACCAACAGTCGCCCCCCTTCAACCCCACACCGACCCCTCGCTGCCTTCGAGACGGCACGCACGCCGCCTTGCCACCAATTCGTAAGCTTGGGTAACGAGCGGGGGAAGGAAGAGACGAAAGGGATTCGAGAAAGGCGAGCTTCCGGTGGGGTACGGTTGCGGGAGGAAGAGGAGGGTGTGGGGAGTGTGTACGTGGTGTATGAGCTGATCGGAAGAGACGGGTCGAGGGGTTGGTGAGGTCGAGAGGGGCAGGCGGTGAAGATATCGTATGCAGCGCGTTTAGTGTTGTCGTGGGTCGGGTCGCCGACCCTAGACCCGACCCAAGCCCGGGCTTTTCGGCCCGACCCTGACCCGACCCGGGCCCTACTTCGAGTCGGGTCGCGGGTCGGGTTGGGGATTTCGAGAGACCCTAGGCCCGGGTCGCCGACCCGGGTCGGGACACTAAAATTTTGAGGGCTATTGTAAGCAATTAAATGTGAGTGTTGGTCGATTTATAGATTCTTGCGGCTCACAGCGTGTCAGTATATCACTCGAGACCATGGTCAACCAGACAGACGATGTATTCGGGGAATCAAAGACCACATCAATCTATCGGATCGCGATCATAAGATAAGATAAGTTCTAACAAACCAGAAAAGCGAAAGCTTACCTCAAATACATGATCTGAACTATTTCAGACCGGGAAGACCTTTGAGAGATATACAAGCAAGCGATTATTCGAGGGTATGTTGCGAAACAGACATGTTCACGCACCAAATTTCACGGAACTTCTAGGCTTGCACCAAAAAGGAATCTAACTGAAGCTTGAAACATTGACTGGCTGCTAGTTAGGGACCATCTCGACCTTAAGAACCGCAATTTATCTCCTGGCAAGGGATACACTCAATCATGATGGGTTTTACATCGAAATAAAAATTTTCTTACCCCGACCCGGGTCGCGACCCTGACCCGACCCGAGCCCGACCCGACCTTAGCTCCTGGGTCGGGTCGGGAGCTCGACGTCGACCCCGACCCTCTCTGACCCGACCCAAGCCCGGGCTTTTGGGCCCGACCCGACCCTGACAACACTAAGCGCGTTTGCGGCTCCCGATTGCTCCCGACGTCTTCATGGCTCGCGGTGGGGTGCACCTGGGGGACCAACGTTTTGCTGACAAATCGACCTTCAAGGTCGGGTTTTGAGGGTGCGTAAAACCCTGCCTCAAGCTCAAGGCACCGGCGTCGACATCACCTAATTTTTACGTGGTAAGCGCATTTAGCCTAATCGGGAGCGTACTGCTGCGGCGGATTGGTGGCGGGTGGGCGCCGACGTCGGGCGACGGTATCGTCGTCGGTTGATTCAACAGCGTCGGTTGAATCAGAGTTTGATGGTCCCAAGTGCGCCGATACCTGCCGTTTCCGGCGCAATCTTTGGGTCTTGTTTGTCCAATTGATCTGTTTGATCAGTCTGTCAATAACGTCAACAACGTCGACGGTCGGTTGCCTGCTCACTAACTTGCTCCTCCACTTACTCTGAAGAACCTGGTAGTGTCCAGACGGCAAATAAGTCGGAGCGGCGATGGATGAGTGAACAGCCGACCTGATCGTTCTCAGCGTCGTCGGCTCTCGTCGTCGTCGTTGACTAATTTGCCGTCGCCTCCGTCGACACCATCGCAAAACCAGTCGTCCTCCTACACAAGAGCTTTCAATTCGACTGTGAACTCAATCAGATCTTTGTTTCATACACTCCCCCCACCTCCCTATTACCCCCGCCGTCGCCGCCGTCGTTGCTAGCATCCCAGCTTTAGCCCTGTCATCCACCAATCAAGCGGTTTCTGTGCTATACCCCCTTGAAGCGAGATCGGTCTCCTCGCCCGGTACCCGTCGACTCTTCCCCGTTGCCGTCGTCCGCACCACCGCCGTTGTGACTTTTGGGAAACGACGGAAGCAGAATTCCAAGTGTTAATAGGGGCTGGAAGTCCGGAAGCAGCGGGTCTGGTAAACAATAGTCTTGTCTGGGGATGATGAGGTTGCGACGATGTGGCTGAAAGTAGCAACGGCGGTGGAAACGACGACGACGGCGGTGGAAGCAATGACGACGGAGGTGGAAGTGGCATTGGTGACGAGTCGTGGTGCTGTTGGACATGACCGGAGCAGGGTAAGAGCTGGTGTCCGTATCACTCATGAGCATGACGGCGGCAATGGCCCTCAGGGTAGCGGTGTATCTTGGAGGCGATGTGAGAGTAGAGCCAAAGATGCATTGGTACTACCTTGCTGGGGGAAGTTTTTTCGATACCTGCTTCATTTAGGTGCTGTCGTAGGAAAAAACAAGACATTGATGGGCAAGGACGGAGAATAAGAGTTGTAAATTGTAATTGGACACCAGAGATTGAATGAGTTGAGTTGTCGCGCATAAACAAACCGCTTACTTACATGACCGTGTCGATCTTGACACTCCAATCGTGCAAACAGAAACAGCGATGTAGAAGCGTCGACGACGGCGGTGGTGGCTTTTCTTCCAGTCAGGTCAGCAAAATGCGGGGTAAATTCAAACTGGGGCCGCCGGTGGTGGTCAGTATAACTGATTAAGTTTGCGTGAACAGAAGGAGGTCGAATGCGTCCCCGAGAGTCGACCAAGAAGGGCGGGGTTGTGACGGCATGGCCGACCCCGACGTCCCGCCGCGTTTAAGCCGTCTTAACACCCACGGCATTGTCGCGCCGACAGCCACAGACGTAACATGCCGCTTTAAAGCCAGCCAATGGTGAGACGAATAAATCTCGTCGTCTCTCACTTTACTTATTGTTCTCTACTTTCTCAAGGAAATTCTGCCGATATCTATCGGAAATTGTTCTAGCAGCATGCCCGAAACTTTCTATATCAAAATATAGGTACATTTTCAACTTCTCATCCAAAGTGCACAAAATGGTCGGAAAGATGCTCAAGTTCTTAGAGCAAACTACGTCTTTGATACTGTGTTGCGGTGAAGACTACCTAAAATATGGTTATCTGCTGCAAACACTACAGATTTGCAGTAGAATCACTCTCAACACTCACAAGTAATCTCGTTCAACGATGTTAACCCATTTCTTTCATTTCCATACGCAACGGAAGTAACGACAACCAACCCCTAAACAACGAAAGCCGGACCTTACGATGGTAGATCACAACTCAACTCAATTTTGCTCGATGTAATAGGCCGCAAGAATGACAATGAAAAAATTCATAATATCATATGCTCATAATACTACAGGAGAAGGTAAACGACGATAAATAGCGGCGACGACGGCGGTGCATGTGACGACGGCGGTGGTGGATTTAGAGATGTTGAGCGCAAAATTTGACATCAATAATGCTGATATTGAGGACGATGTCAGAGAAAGAGTCGTGAGGAATGACAGGAAATGGAGGGAGCAAGTGGGTACAACGATGGCGGCGGCTACGGGGGCGCGGACTTCGGTGCGTGGCGATAAACGCGTAGAGTGGCGAAGAACACCGAGGTCGAGGGCATGGTGGACCGGAAGGCATCACCGTCGATTCACCGATGCATATATCATATAGTCAGGCGAGCAGGGAGCGGGGTAGCAAGGCCACTGAGGGCAGGTGAAGTCGATAGTGAGAGCCCAGGAAGCGCGCGACGGCGGCAAAAGACACTGAGGGTAAGGGGCAACACATAGGAAGGTGGTGTGGCTGGTTTGCAAGTTTGCAGCGCAGAGAACGAGACGGAGTGCGCAGAACTGACGGCGGCGGTGCGAAACCGGCGTTGCGAGGTGGGGACGCACGCAACGACCGTAGATAGCCCATAGGGCAAGGGCAGGGTGTGTCTGAAGGTAGTGGTGTGATTTTACAGTGCTTGAATAGTGCGAGGGGGCGGGATATGGATCACCGACGGCGGTGGACAGCGACGGCGGTGGACAGCGACGACGGTGGGCAGCAACGGCGCTACCCGGGTGCGTGCGGAGGCCGTAGAGACAACGGAGGGGGAGTGTTCTGGATGCTGGAAGGTGGTGGTGAGGCTGTTATATCTTTGTATTGGGCGGGAAGGGTTGCATAGGCGGAATTGAGGGCGGGGGGGATCGGGACTGGTCGAGCGAGATGACGAAGCAAGCAGAGGTCGCGAGAGTCGCAGAGCATATGGATACACAATTATCAGAGGTGATTGTACTGCATCCAGCCTTTTGTAGGCCGAGGGCTGGACGGGGCACGGAGAGCCGACGGCGGTGGGAGTGTGACTGGCGGCACGACATAGGGAAGCGAGCTGGAGACGTGTGACTCACGCGGTAGAAGGGGGCAGCGTATCCAAAAATGCTGGTAGAGATACAGGCGAGTAGGGCGAGCGGTAGGGCGAAGGAAGCGCAAGGTAGGCCGGGGTAGTAATCGACGACAGCAGATGCTAGGGTGAAGAGTGTGGTCTAAGACTTCGCATGTGGGTTTGTTACACAGACAAGAACTGGCTGTAGAATATTTGAGTCAATTGAATACACCGTCATCCAACGCGGAGGTGGATAAGCGTACCGTCGGTGGCCGAATGTTACCACTCCCCAGCACCGCTATCTCCTCCCAAAAGACCCAAGAAAGCGCCATATGAGTAGCCCGAGACAGCCGACATACGCCCAAGCACCGAAGAGTCAAGGGATAGGCAAAGTAGCGAGAGTGGAGCGAGGAGGGGAACGACGACGGAGGTTGATCCGATAATAACACGACCAAACAAGCCGCCCACACCTACGCGCCACCGCCGACATCGACGCGGTCCCAAATTAGCGTCAGACCTCGGAGGTAAGGCTTATGATGTAACGTCGACGCCGTTGCTGGGAGCTTGAGGCTCGGTTTAGCTGACCCGATTAACCCCACCTTGAAGGTCGATTTGTCATCAAAACGTCGGTACCTGGGCTGGGTGGGGGGAGGTCGACAAGTGTCAGAATCTACCCTCTGCAAGCCTGCTCTCCGTCGTAGGAACCTAGCGCGAGACGTGCGGAGTGAGTTTCTTGCGGAGGCCGGGGGCGATCTACAGAGGGTGGAGGTGTCTTGGCGTATGGTGGCCAGGAATCGGTGACGCAACGATTGGTGGACCGACACCCCACCTCGCACTCTGCCCTTGTACTCTTCCGAGACCTCTCTGCCCTCTCCGGTTGCTGCTGTGGGATCTGTCATCTCCATCCTGGCGTCGTCTGCAAGACTTTGCAGGTGCTCTGCATTACTTATCCGCGTCATTTTTATAACCGACATCGACGTACGCATCTCCCTGACCCTCTACATCTGACATCGCTCTCGCGTCACCCGTACTCGCTTCTCTACCCTCCCACGGAGTCCCACCTCGTCGTTTCTCCTTGGTTTCTCCACGTTGTGCCCCCCAGTTCCCGCTCTATCTCAGTCATTCGGCAGCAGCTTCCAAAGTTGAAGGACGGATCAACCTCGACATTTGTATCTGTTCAGTCCACACCGTCTCTCGTTCCCTTGGAATCCCACTCCGGCTGGCTTTGCGATGTCGCTATTTGAGCTGCCTGGTAAGCTTTTGCGCGTCGCTTGAGACCGCAAGGCGCTTGAGGATACTTAGAATACGTCGATGGTTACAAGTTCGCGAGGACCTGAATTGTGGTAATTAAGCCAATGGCATCCATTCCGTCCGTCTTTCTGCGTTGATCACAGACGGATCCCGATCAAGAACAGCATCCACAGTCAGGATAGCAATATTAATGATCGTATCTTGCGCTCAATAAGTAATTTTTACACTTGAACAGCCTCGCTTCTTCGACTGATAATAGAATAGATTCCAACAAGAATATACTTAACTCCGCAGCATACTCTCATCCTCACGTCCATCTCAATGATACTGCCAGCAGACATTACCGACATCCAGGACGGTATCGCGCAACTCATTGTCGAAACCTTGCTCTATGGCATTCAACTCATCTTGTATATCACCACCATCTACTTCTTGGCAACCAGGAGAACACTTGCGAGTGGGAACGTGAGCGTCAAGCATCATTTTCTTTCGCTGCCATTCTGCGGGGGTTCAATCCTGTTCCTCTCCTCAAGCTTGGTGAGTTCTTATCTTGTCAATCGTAGTTGCTGCGAATCGAGCTTTGGAAAAGCACTGGATTATGGAAATTTACGCGATGCATACCGCGGTTGCACATCTCGCGGATGAACCCCACGATAATTTCTTGCTCACGCCTCCGGAAACTGCCGCCATTTTGGAAGGAGTTTCCTTAGCAGTTTCCTTTTTCTTGGGTGACTGTCTTGTGGTGCGTTTTGTTGAGCGATTCGTCCTGCAGCTTTCCGCATATACATGTCTAAAATATAGGTCTATCGTCTATGGATAATATGGGCCAAAGGTCGACGAATCATCATCTTTCCCGTAGGCTGTTTAATCGGTGTGCTCGGTCCGTTACACATTTTCTTACCCCTGCTCGTGCTTGACGGAAAAGATAGCTGTGTTTGCCGGCATGCTTTACCTCGTTATCCGCTCGACTGTGAAAAATCCAGATGGTTTCATCTTCTCAAACTCCGCAAACTCACCGGCGAAGTTATTTCTCGTGTTCGCATTTGTGTTCTCGTTACTGTATGCGTAATTTCAAACCATTTCAACCAAAATCTTACCGAGTTTCAATGGCAGGAGCTGTGCATATAGTACAGGTGACTTCGACTAACCACCGTCCGACCATTTTATCACCTTCACGAACTTGACTTAGGTTTCATTGCCTTCCGCGTCATCAAATTCCAAGTTTATCCCAAAAAAACCAATCTAACTGTGCGCTCTCTTTGTTATCTCAGCCAATTTCTTCTTGACGAGCATACCTCACACAAACAGTTTTTCCTTGTGATTGTGATCGAAAGTGCGGCACTGCAAACGTACGAGAATTCTTTGTGTCGCAAATATATGCTGATTAATTTCTAGACTGTGGCTCGTGCTGAGCGCCGTGACGATTCTATCCGGAGCGCATGCTGCGTTCATCATGCCGGTTACTTATCCCGCTATCTTAAGCATATCTAATCTTCTCATTCACGCTCGGGTCGGGCTTGGATGGTCGCCCGAAGCGCGGCCAGTGTCACAGTTTGAATGTGACTCAGAGGGTAGAGTGGCGGTGGGAGGTGAGTGCTTCTCTTTTTGCTGGTCAGTTAATTTCCGAAACTGTTCGTAGATTCCGCTGTATAGGAATCTACTTGGGAAGTGTACCGTTCGTCGTATACACCGTATTCAGGGAGTACACAAAAGAATCGTGTGGACTCGAACAAATATGTTTCCAATGATTTAATGTTTCCAATGAGATTTTGTACAAGAAAATCCTATTATGTTGATGATTGGATGATAATTTTCCAACTAGAGATACATTCGACGACCAGTGTTGCTCAAATCGCCCAAAATTTCGAGAAAAATAATAGAAGAGTCGAATCTTGAACGCAGCGGTTGGTGGCGCATTTGCTCGGAAATTGCCGCAGTCGTTCCAGAAAAAGGTTGAAAAACGGAGTCCGGCAATCACCGGACAAAAATTCGTGTGACCATGATGTGACTTTTCCCTTCTTTCCCCAACGTCGACGACGACCGTGCAGCCATTTGGCAGCCACCACCGAATGAATGCATACGCCCCTCTCTCCGGTGGGCTTTAATATCTAGGCATGTTTTATCACACGACGCGACGCAACGGGACAAATTTAAATCTACCAACACATTCAAAGATCGAGTCTCGACGACTCGGTTCTAACTTCTGTGGCTTGATTGATACACACTGAATACTCCGGAACTCAAACAAGGCAATCAAACCAAGCCAATTGTACTCAAGCCATGGGTGTCCTCTGTCGTCTCGGCAACCATCTTGACCCAAGTCTTTTGTCTTGCTTGTTCAGCGTAGGAACCAAAAAAGAACAAGCGATTCTTCTGGGTTCGTCCTCGATTATTGTGCGTGGTAGTTGTGAAACTCGAAACCCTATTGTTCCTTCACACGGCCCTGGAGATGCGTCTTGTTTTTCTGCTGCTTCGATTACTTGCCGAACGAATTCTGTTGATTATTGTGTTGGCTGGGGTCATATAAAGGAGCTCCCTTCTTCTATCATCCCACTCAACCACTATGTCTACAACTACCACCTCGTTGCCTTCTCCTTCCCTTCCTCTGCCGATAGAACTGGTGCACCGGATTGCGGAGAGATATTGTAGCAAGGAAATGCTTCAAAATCTCTCGCTTGCATCGCGCATGATGGCCAACATCTGTCGACCACTTCTTTTCCAGAACTTGGATTTACACGAGTCACCTGAGCATCCTACCATGGACGAAGCAGTTACACTCTTTACCAATCCCGCATATCATACGGCGGTCATCCTTGCGTCTACGATTCGCCTTGTTTGGTTCATAATACCAGAAGCGATGGAAGAGCAGATCCTCCTCGCGAAAATATTGTGCGCAACTACGCATCGACTGCGTCGTCTTGGCCTCACTGGACAGAATATCAATTGGGACTTCCAAGTCGGAAGTTGTTTGAATGCAGCAATGCTGGCGGTAATCCCGAAAGCCAATCTAGATCTTCTCGGGTTGTATTACGTTCGGAATCTCCCACCCTCCATGCTCCGTGCTATGATGGGCGGCACTCAGTATATCTCCTTGAAATCCGTCGGGCTTGCGGTGGACGACATTGAGGACGACCAAGCAGCGCTGAATTCCGAGTCACAGAAGACAGTTCCGATAATCTTTTATCCGCGGAACGAGGCTGTATTGATGACATGGCGGAAGCAACCCGGAGTACTCTCGCGATTTCGATCGGTGCATAGATTTACTTGGGAGGCCAGTCATTTGCATCCTGACGCGGCTGCTTGGGTCTTGAGTTGGGCGGCGCAGACTGTAAGAGAAATTATTTTTATTTTGCCTACGATGCGTGCTGGTGCGATGTTTTCGTTGTTCTTTCCTTCCTCAGCGACTCATTCCAAGCCATTTGTGATTGCAGACATTCTATCTCCCGGATTCCCGACAATTCTCCCGTTCGTTGGGACATTCAAGCTGAGTATCTTGGTGTTGCCGGTCGACCGAGATGCAGCCTGGAGTAGAGTCTTCAATCAGACTTTTGAGGGGGTCTGGTCACAAATGAAGCATTACCGGTTTCCTTCGCTTGAAAAGGTCGAGTTCCAATTGTGCTTCCGGAATGGTGACGGTGGATTTCCTCTTCCGGAGCCGGGTTCGGCTGAGGGAACACTCATTACCCGTTGGTTGAAGTGGTTGGATAGAGGGTTGAGTCAGATTATTTCGCTGAAGAGTGTGAGGTTGATTTTAACGCTCGAGGGGTGGGATTTAGAGGATAATTGGATCACAGCGCACACTACGGCATATTTCCTGGCGCGGTTTCCTAAGTTGCACAGTAGAAAAATTCTACTTCTTGACATTAATAGTGGGGCGTGGTATCAGGAGTTTCACGCCCCATTTAACGAATAGATTCTCATGTATGCGTATTTTATAAATGTTATGCCTATCATTCTGGGAGGCGACTCGATTCGTGGAGGGCGAATGAAATGGACTTGAATTGGTGGAGGAACATTTGAAAACGCGATGTGCATCCACAAAGAAAGCGTTGAGAAAGCCCCAAAACTGCTGTTGTGTTTTGCGCCGAATCGAGGGGATTCAAAAGCGAATCAAAACCGAGGGGCAAAGATATTCAATAGGAGTTCGTACCTTGTATATTTCCGGAACGGTTGAGAGTCTGAAGTCCCATCGAACTTTGGCTTTTGTATTGACGTCGAGAACCTGATCTCTGAGAGATGGATTATTTCGAAACTTCCATCCAATTGAGGCAGGTGCGCTGCGGGTTGGGATTCAGGCTTTCTAAATATTTGAAGGAGAAGGGGATTATTGAGCGTCGGCAATAAATATCAATGAATCGCAGCGAGGCGAGATAAGTAGTATTGAAATCTTGTGACTAGGTGGTGGAGATTGATACTAGATAGAAACGAATTAAGCATGCCTTTGAACTTGAGCAGAGTTTCCGTGTCTGTTTTCTTGTTTTCTTTGACGCCTTGAACGAGGGAGCTAGACTAGAGAAGTTTTTCATCGCAATTAATGCAGGTGATGTCTAGAAGTGTAGCAAGAACTAAGGAAGCAGATTTCAACGAAAATGGGTGAGTAGTAGTACTTAGCTTGTTTCGGCGTCAATAATTGAGTACTGTAGATCTTGAAAGAGTTGGAGGCATAGTTTATGTGATCAAAGCGATGTAAAGAGGAATGAGTATGAATTTTTGAGGTGCGATGTGGAAGAGACGTACCGTTAGATTTTGTAAGATGAAAAAAGCGGATATTGGATTGGGTCGGGGCGAGGAGAGTTTGCTCCCGAACTCAGTAGCGTTTGAACTGCGAGTTAGTGGAGATGTTTATGAGACGGGAAATCGATAGGAAGCTGATTGAGTTGGAAAGTCGGGACAAGCGAAGCTTCATGTCGGCCAGTACAGTTTAAGCTTCTGATATTTGTATGCGCAGAGTAGAGGGGAGTTCTTCTGAATCGACATATGAAGAGATTGAATCAGATTTGAACGAGGAATGAAGCACCGGGATGTATCAATTGATTCAGGTCGAGAACGGTTGACACATTGCGAGAGACTTGGCGCTGAGGAGCTACTCGGTGGGGAGAACGACGTTGATGAGTCGCCGACGAGACTGGGCGAGAAGATGCCGGTCTGAGATAGTGTGGAAGTTGCAATTGTTAGAGCAAGGTAGAGGCAGATTCATCCAATGCGAAATGGACCGAGACGTTGAGAATTTCATGGATATCTGAGAAGATACAATTCGGCGTGAAGGAAGCATCAAGCAAACCAAGATGCCAACGCAAACCGAAAACTGACTTCAGGGAAATATTCGAGAGTTTTCGTAGGTCAGGTTGTTCTCTCTTCTGACTCCGTTGGCTACGATGCAAGACTTGAACGAGTCCGAGTCGAACGAACTTGAAGAAAATGATTGAGATTGAGATAATTGTGATCGAAAGGACGAGTAAGAGAGGTTTTATATGCTGGTAGATATGAAGCCGCTCTCCAAGATCACTGTACAGATTCGACGGCGCAGGCGAAAGAGTTCGGCGAACGTTGGAGATGTCGAGGAAGTTCTATTAGTTAGTTTCAAGGGACAAGAAATAAGCCGACTTCACAAGGCGTAAGAGCGAAGAGGAGAATCGTACTTGATTAGATTGCCAAGCTGTTTGGTGTGAATTTTCAAAATCTCGCCGTGTTGAGTCGACAGTCAGAGTGCGTGCCTCCAAAGGAGTTCTAGAGCGCACTGTAAGTTCTGGTTTCAACGAAAGATTAATAAACTTCAGAAGCCGTAAAGTAGTTGAGAGGTGAGAATCGCACTTGGCAATGACTAGATTCCCAGCAGTTCTGTGTAAATTTGCGAAATCTAGCCGTGTCGAGGGAGATATCGATGTGGCGAATTTTCAAATGTCGACGGTCAGAACAGTGTGTGCCTCCGAAGGGGCTCCCGAGCGTACTGTTTTGACCCTGATGGATTCCGGCTCTTTCGAGTTGTCGGACTGCTGAGCAGCATCCGTTTCGAGCGAAGTGAAGAAGCCAGAGAAAGTTGAGAGAAAGTGTTAAAACTTCTTGAATCAAAATTTCCGTGGTTCGGTTGCCCATTTTTCGGAAATGATGAGCAACTTTATGACTTGATTGAGCTTTATTTTCACGTCCTTACGGGCTGTGTGATGAATGGTCGACGAATGGTCGACACGGTCGATTCTTGGTCGATTCCAGAAATGAGCCCTGAGAGGGAGAGGAAGATAGATTCAGTATGCCGTACCCCAACGCCGTCAACGTTTATCACAGAGTTTCAGAGATGGAAGCATGGGGTGTTCTGGCCAAGGGCCGTCGACGGCGCAGTCAACGAACATCAAGTCATCAACGTTGAGGAAGAATCACGAGGATCGGCAATTATCGGACCGGTGTGTACGTGACGTTACTGATGTGACATCGCGTTGGCTCCGCCGTCGACGTCGACGACGACGACGAGCACAAGCTCTCGTCGATAACAACGACCGGACGATTCTCTCTACGCTATGAAGTAATCTCTATCCTTCGCCCTTGGGTCAATAGCCGTGACTTGAGCTGCACTGAGATCCCCACGGTCTCTTGCCGCCTCTCACCAATCACGACCGTCCTGAAGCTGGGAGCCAATAGTCATCGGTTCGAGTACGCTGCAATGAATTCCTTTGCATCCCCCTCCTTAATTCGTTATGGTCTCAGCGCCAAAATTAAAAGCAAAGTACCAATGGAGAAGACAAATATACGACATCGCTCGAAACGTTCGAGATTCCGGTAATTTCTAACGTTGTATGCAGGTGCGGGACGGTACGCGATCCTTTGGTTTTTCTTCCATGTGCTCATTCCAGCTCGCTGATTGCAGGGATCCCGGGAACATCCAGGCGCCGTCTCTATCCCAGCTCCCGGATTCAAGACTACAAACAGGCCAGCCAAGCACGTCAAGATGACCTGCCACCTGTGTGCCTTCGCCTCAGCTCTTTAGTTTCCCGAAATGTCGGTGGTCCCAGTGCGTACCTCTCCCTCTGCGGTCACAGGTTGATTATTCACTCCCCTTCAACAGTATATCCATCAGGGGGTGCGGCCGTGGGCTCGTGCTAAGTACTTTGGAATCTATGGAGGTATGTACCTGCTCTTGTTGTCTTTCACCTGTCCCTCAGGGCTTGTTCACAGACTGTCCGACCGTCACGGACCCACGAGCATAGGCGGCCTATCCACTCGGCTCAAGCAACGCCAGCCAAGCGGGAAATTACCCAACGCAGCATCACCACCGGTCGCTCTGCTTCACCAATGCTCCAGCCTATCGGGCCTCGTCGCTGCCGCTGTTCACTGGCTCCATCAAAGTCTCGTCGTCTCGTTGCTGAGAAACTGAGAATCCTCAGCGTTCTTCATAACACGCGCGTGTATGCCTATGCATCAGTTCCATCCTCCCTTATGCTATTCACTCTATGTGTGCTTCCGTACACCGTCACGTCTTCCCATTACGGCCCACCTGACTCTCTACTACAGGCTCGACGACGCCGCCGATATGCTCGCCGACCTGCCTTTCGGAGCGCAAGCAGGCATCCACCACAAGCGCAGTCAGGTATGTAATCGCACCGCCCCAGCTCTCCTCCGTACAACTCATCCTTCCCGCTAGATACCCTATACCGGCGCATTACATCCAGGTCCAAACGCGACTTGTCCGCGTTTCGTTTAGTCTGCAAGACATAGATCTTCGTAGGTGCAAACAGGGTCGCTTTGGAGGAGGCGAGCGAGGGTACGTATATATTCGTGCTTCCCATGCCCATACTCACCCTTATGTAGCTTCCTTCGCGAGCTGCCTAATCGATAGCGGGCGCGGACGTATGTATTTCTCTCCCTTGTTCTTCTTTTCGACGTATTACTGATATGTTTCTCGTATCCAGCTTTGATGGTGCTCGCGATAGACTCGTTTCTCTGGGGTACGTGGAGGATGGCTGAAGGATGGACGAGACGGATGGGTGAGGAGGATGCGGGTTGCGGCGGGCGTGGAGTCATATGTGCGTGCATATTGTTCTCCTGATTATCTTGCCTGCGATGCTGACCCGCCATCGCAGTTTAGAGCGCCGCACGTACACCCGCTGTAGCTACACCTTCCTCCGCATTTTACCGTCAGCCACGAGCTGCGCTCGTCGTCATCGCAAACGCTTTTCGTCGAGACGTATCCCGCGGTGACCCTCCCGGTCTCTCTTTCCTCCCCGTACCCAACCTCCGCGCACGTCGCGTCAAGCTGCGATCCCCGTCCCCGTCGATCACCGCAGCCCATGCGCGGCGTTGTTGGCGGGTATGATGCGCGGGAGGGAGGTTTGACCTCAGATGACGACGACGCGACATACGCGGCAGATTGGTGCGGGGACGACGGAGGCTCGTGGGGGTGGCGTTGCGGTGGGATGGTGTAGAGGATGATAGATTCGACGAAGACGAAGGTGGTGCGGGCTGGGGTGGAGGTATGGTGTGAGACGTATGCGTACGACGAGGGTGGGTATTCGCTGTAGGGTTGATGAAGCGCTTTGTACCGCCAGCGCGCTAACGGGATGCATCCGCTGCTCTGACAGTCGTGCCCCTGTCGGCTCTCTGATACTGTACGTGGTCCTCATCCTCATTCTGTGCACAAGCACTGACTCGTCATCGTAGTGTCCTACCCGGACATACATCCGCCGTGGCTGCACTACCCGCTGCGGCTCGCCGTCGGCCTGTCGTTCGTCAAGACGTTCCCCACAATGACCCTCCCGTTCTCACCGTTCTCCATGTACCCACCCACCCTCCGCGTACGCCGCATGGAGCTGCGGCTTCCGCCCTGTCGAATACCGTAGCTGATGAGCTGGGGAGTTGGTGGGCTTTGAGGCGCTTGGGCAGGGGAGTATGGGTACACGCAATCACAGACTACGATGCGGGATATGTGGCAGATCGGCGTGGGTGAAGAGGGAGGCTTGTGATGGGGGTGAGAGATAGCGGCGGAGTGAGCATGTTGGGGCAGCGTGCGTCGACCTGCTCTCACGAGATGACGAGCGAAGGTGACGTTGATCAGGGTGGATGAGTGAGAAGGATATCTCGTGCGTGGGGTGCGTACGTTCTCGACTCTCCGCTATTCGCTGTGCATCTGACGACGTCCACAGAATCCAAATCCGCCCCGCCAGATCTCTTCCCAGCGCAGCAATATGATATCGTCGCCTTTGCCGCTCCCCACGAGCCGCTGCCCACGAGCTGCACCGTGCTTGGACCCTTCCATCTGCTCGTCCGACCCCCCACACTTCTGCAATCTTGATCGAACGAGGACGCGAGTGCTTTCGTCGAGATCAGGGGCTAGACGAGAACGCCCATGGGACATGGAGACGGAGCTAGACTGAGAGCTGGGGTTCGCTGCCGCTGCGGCATCCGGCCTATTATCATCCACCCCCTCCTCGTAGTCATGCGTATCGGTATTCTTAAGCTGGAACGAGGGCCCGCTGTCGGCTGCGGTGTGCGTACGTGTAGGTGGGTTTGTCCCCATCCGTTGCTTTCCCTACTAACCTAATGCTCCTTCCAGAATATCGCTCTGTCGCCGCTACGGATGGAATCTACGGAAGTCGCGATGCTGTGAGTGATTCTAAGACTCCTTTCTTGTCCCGTGTGATGTCTTGATACGACGCAGCTCCGCATGGCTACGGGTGCATTGACTCTGGAATTGACGGAGCAGAGTCGCAGAAGGTCTGGGAGGGTCGTCGTGCGGTGTGATGCCGTACTTTGAAAGAGGATGCGCAGAGGTCGTGGAGGTCTGTATGCCCGCTTCTTTGTCTGCCGAGCGTTGTGCTCATGTTTTGCTCTAGGCTCTCATACGATTGAGCTACTTGTACTTGTACACCCCTGCGGGTCACCCGCTTGCTCATCCCGGAGCTTCGGGACTTAAGTAGGGCACGGAAAAGCCGGTGGCGTGCGCTTGTACGTGCTTAAGCTATCCTGTACTCTCGCTGCTCATAACAGTATGTGGGTGATATCAGTCGTGGTGTCGCAGGGGATTCTGCATGGGATGCGGTGATACTTCTGTTCCGGTTTTGTGGTAGTGCGGTGCTTGGAATCGATCCGTGCTTTGCATCTGCCTAACCCTAACCCTAGGCTATGTCTTTGATCGATTTTTTTTGTAACATTCACGTTGCAATATCACCCTCCTCGCACCTCTTTTCGTGGGTTCCGCACATTGAGTAGCGATGGCAAAACAGCGAGAGATTTTTCGGATTGCCCACTTCTGCGACGGAACCCGGGCCGTCTGCTGGACAGTGTGTAAGTTGCTAACTTTATCCCGGAAGCACGGACGCCTCGTGTCTTTCTTGTCTCTCCTCTCCGCACCTATCGATCCCCCGCACTATGCCAGTAACCCACGATCTCACTGACCATCGCGCAAAGTCAAATCCAGTTCAACCCCTTACACCGCGCCAAATTCTCGAAAACTTGTCGTGCCAGTCTCAAGCTGCTGACTCGGCTCTTCGCTATTGTATTGGGCAATGGACAGGGCTCGTGGATCCACAGATCAAAGTCTCTCCTACGGAGAACGGATTTGTGAGTACGGTAATTGCTGCGTACAAGAGCGGCTCTGCCCTTGTACTCCGACCGGACCATGTCTGGTTGGCGATCGTTTCGCAGTTCCGTTTGTACCTCCATGCGCAGCCAGCACTGCTTGAATGCTCTACCGCCGACCCATCGATCATTGCGACTGCTCCGCAGCTTGGAAAGCCTTGCGATTCCGGATCACAATTGCTTTCCAACGGTATACATCACTTTCTGGGCAGCTTGTCAGATCCTTCTTTGCGCGAGTGGATCATACCCACATTTTCTACCTCCACCGACGACGACAAAGCAGTAGCGTTGACGATGGTTCACGCCGCAGCCAAATCAGCGATGAGCCCAATCTCTATTCCAGTCGGGGAAATCCACACTCGGCACGGGATTCCGCGCGTAGTTTTGGAGGGTGTCCGAGGGGACTGGGAGTTGTTGCTAGAAAAACTGGAGCGGTTGACGCAGTATGGAACTCCAGCTATTGCCTGGTATCATCTACTACGCCCAATTATTGTCCGCCTTGCCGAATCGTTCGAAGGCCCGAACACGCACCGAATGCAGGATCTTTGGAAATGGGCTGTTCATCGCGAGGGGCATGGTGGGAAGGATCCTCATTTGTCGGGATGGATCACAGCTTTTTGTGTATTCTCTCGCGAGGGTACCTGGTGCGGACCTGAACTTTCTCAACTTGTGGTTGGTATTCGAACATTTCAGTCCATCGAACTGATCGTTGATTCATTTAAACTCGTTAGTTCCCAAACCGTAAAGGGAAGAACCGGAAGTTGTCTTTGCATGAACGCCACTCCAGACTGTTTTGGCAAAAGCATACTTCCTTGGCCGAGCACGAGTTCAAAGAGGACAAAGAAATGCGATACCCATACTTTACGATTCACGATCTCCCGATCTCTTACGCAGAGGTTCAAGTCACCACTAGCCAAGGTGGAATTGAGGCACAGAGTCTCATAGTCGCCGGTCTCACAGGAGTCGGATTTTCTTCTAGCATTTCATCCACCGATTCGCAATCGAACTCTGGCAAAAACGACACACTTCGGCCTGTGGTTGCTTGGTGGGTCTTCAACAAGCTGTCTCCGTCAAAACCAAACGCCACTGAGGATGATGAACCTCTGCCTATTCCTCCACAATTCATCACGGTGTAAGGAGCCAAGAGCTTCATTGATGAATAGAAGTATCAATCCTATGCGAATTGTATTTGGGGATGGTCGCTTTTGTTGCTCCGGAATGATTACAAAAAAAAAGAAACGTGGTGTGTTTTGCATTCAACACGATATCATAGCAATAAAAGAGTTCAACGAGATAGCTCGGTTGCACTCGCCCGTTCAAAGATTGCCTCGATCTCCGTCCGCACCCGTGCCACCTCGGTTGACTCCAGGGAGCTCAAAGTCGAAATCACCCGGCTGAGTGCGTCCGGTATCTCAGTGTTCACCCTCCGCAACTGAATGACAATGTTCCGCGTAAAGGCTCCGCCCTCCTTTATATGCACGAAATCCAGACTCATGCGGCCAGAGCTCTTGAATACGCGCCGCTTGACATTCTGCCAGTAATCGGCATCTACCTGGGATATCTGCGCCGGGAAATCATACAATCTGAATGTGGGCGGGACGGTGCGATAGTCCCAAGATCCCGCTGAAATAGTATCGGCATTGGCTGCTGCGCGCATGATTTTAGCGTATTGGGGGGCAAATCGTACGCGCACGACGACGTGATCTTGCTGCAGCAGGAAGCGCATGAATGCGTACTCTTCCCGAGTGAAGGTAGAATCGAGTGCTGTGAATGAATTAAAGACGGTTCAAGAAGACCGTAATTCAAACCAAGAAACGCAAACACACCGCTACGAATACGGGCATACCAGATGCAGGCCGTCCGATGACCTTCACGCCAATCCGCTAGCTGGCAGGAACGACAACAGTAAACCACACTCCTACAACCAGAGCAGCGCTTTAATTGAGTCTTTTCGAGTATAGTTTCGCACTTGTATAAACTCAGTATCTGGTAGAAAGAGAAATCACGCAGCAACTCACCTCGACATTATCGCATGCAGTAAGGGGTGATGAACGTTGCCAGGAACGGAAGAGATTCAAAACGCTTGTTCGCCAGCGCAATGTATCTACAAAGCGAGTCCACACAGCGTACACAGCGGGGTGCGAAAAATTCGCGGAACTGAGAGGGTATATTACCTCGGCATGGCTGCTTTCCAGGACGGCAAGAAGACGACAATAAACTGAATATGGCCCCAGCATCTCCCCAAGCAAAAAGTGCAAGATGCAATGGACATCATCTGAAGGGTGCCATCGAGCGCAACAGAGAATGACGTGCATCAGGCCATGCTGTACAGCGGTTTGTATCGCTTCTGGGCTCGCAAGCTGAAAGATGCGACACAGAATCATCAACGAGTTTTTGATGAGGTTCCGAAGATTCTGGGTCAAGTAAGAGAATGCACTGAGGGTGTGCACAGAAACTGATAGTGTCTTGACGAATTCGAAGGCATGGAGCGCAGGAGTTACGAGTCCTGGAGCTCCGTGCGCAAAATTATCCATGCGAATGTGGTCGATGGCTATAACAATGTCTATCACGATCTCGAGGAGCCATATGTTCTCCATTCGAACTGTCGGGTGATCATCGGCGAGAGGGACGGCAAATTCGCACTGCACCATGATGAATCGGGCCAAATCCCCAATGTTGTCGTCCACCCCGTCCAGAATTTCTTGCTGGCTGAAATTTCCATGAACGAGGAAGTTGCGGACCATGTGAAGCGAATCGCTACACGTCGTAAAAAGTACATCGGTGAAAGATACCCATGCACTGACGGCCAATGCGGTGAGGCCCGGAGATGAGAGCATTATGGCTCGGTTAGGCTGATGCTTCGAGAGATACCAACAGAATCGTAGCAATGAGAGACTCATTTCTCTGTCCTCTGCCAGGTCCAACACCTCGCGCAAAAAATCGCCATAGGTCCAAAAGAAACGGGCCCAAGCCCAGATACGTGGCCAGAGATCCACACCCGCTTCAACAGGGGGTAAGGAGATATATAAAACAATCAAGCACCACTGGGCCGTGGCTATCGAAGCCACGGTACCCTCCGCAAAATAACCGTCCAGCTGCTCTTCTGTGGGAACTCGCGACGCGTCGATGAAGTGATAGAAGACCGGGAGGAAGTCTACGAGACTCCTCTTCGGAGTATTTTCCAGCATTTCCGAAAACTCTGACCAGTTATCCGGAAGGCCCCCGGGGCGCGAAGGGGGCTGCATAACGCGAACGGCTACCCGCTGGCAAATTTTTATTCACGCACTGAGTGGCACTTCACGAAGTAAGGAAGAGGAAGTTAGGGCTTTAACCCGTCCGTCCCGTCCGTCGTCCGTCACAAAACGGCCGTCAGATCGTGACGGCAAGGATAGTGCCGTCCGTCAGGCACCTCTCCAAAGCTCGAGACGGACGGCTGCCGTCCGTCCGTCCCGTCCGTTTCGACGGCTGCCGGACACGAAAACTGCACCTTTTGCGCCTAAACCACATGAAGATCCTCAAAATCAGTTGATTCCTTATGTTAAGATCAACAAGAAACATGTTGGTTACCTCGGCACGGCACCCAGCAACAAATTCATAAAAGTTGGATCGACATCCCCGTCAGACGGCACAGTCCCGTCAGCCGCCGTCCGTCGGATGAGCATCCTCAAGCTCAAGACGGACGGCGTCCGTCCGTCCGTCCCGTCCGTCTGTCCGTCACTCCGACGGACGGGTTCAAGCCCTAGAGGAAGTGAGACACATACACGAGCAGTAAAAGGAAGAAGGTTGAGTTTGCTAGGTTCCAGATCTGGATGCATGTCGTGTCAAGGGAGAGAATAGCGCAGAGGGAGGTGAGCGTTGAAGACAAAGGGAATTGTTGATCTGATTTGGATCTGATCCGTTGGACAATTTGATTGTTCCGCCGCGTTCAGTCAGCCCTCCTTCAACTTGTCGATTTGAGCGTACGGCCGTGTAACTAGAGATAATCAGTAGCTTCCTCGATTCCAGTCATAGATTACATCAAAATAAGATTCTGAGCGTGCACGGCGTCTACGGTTTCAATGGCTCGAGGTTGAAAGTTATCGAGTTCAACCGGGAATTCGGTAGTTCAACGTAGCACTTTGTGGATGTAGGAGGCGCAATTCGGGGCGCATTTCAACGGCTCAGTATCGTAGAATAGATAGCACATCTTTGTTTCTAAATTCACTAGAGATGGTCGGCGAATTCATCGAACGCAGTTCAACGCAACTGGAAGTCTTATTAGTCGAAAAAGATGTTTGTATGGGCTAAGAATCAAGACGGGCATTTAGGGTGGAGGGGAGAACAACGTTTTCATGTCATGTTTAAGAACCTGCGATAACTCAATAACTTCCCAAATTGACTTGACCGACCGGCGCGTTGGGTGCAAAATCGAGAAAAATCAGTGTAGATTTCAATAAGAGATTATTGATTGCAAGGGATTCAAACATTTCTAGCACGCATATGAATTGGCCTCGTGTATCCTCTGGGACAGTAAAACTTTCACGGCCGTTAAATTAAGAATATCCACTTTCCTACGGCCGAAAGGTTCCGATCAATTACCAAGCATCACAAAACACGACAACGGGACACACCTCCACGAATGGTCTTCCTTCCTGAAGCTGGGGATAAGATAGCGGCGTGAGAAAATCCAGCGGCCAGGCGTTGGCGAGAAGAGCTGAAGATAGGAGAAACCGCATGCACGCGCAGCGCTGGAGCGGGCTGGAAAGACCTTGGGCATTCAGGTCGTCGATGATGCAGAATGAGAGTAGGGTTGAGTTGCGGAGGCGGGGGCGTACGCGGAGCGTTACGCGAGCATAGATAGAGCACTGATACTCAAGATCAGGCTGCACAAGCTGCGTGCAAGACCAGGTCCCCAGGACAGATTGCAGAGACGTCGAGCGAAGGGGAGGCGACGGGAGGGAGGCGGTAGGGCATCGTGCTCGTGGGCGGAAGGTGATTGTTGCTCAACGGTTCCCGATGTTAAAGGGGAGACAGGAAACCGGTGCCTGTACGATACAGCGCGTTCTGCCGCCAATCCGGCATCGTCACTCGCAGACCATCCATTCGTCCCCCGCCTACCCCGCGGGTGCTGTGGGGTCAGCAGGAGAGGCGAGCGGGCATCCACTCCCGAAGGTCCAACGAGGTAGCGACGGAACGATGGCTTTGCGAAGGAGGATCGAGTGCCAGACCGCCTCCAACGCAAACGCATGGAAGAAGGCCACGAGAAGATAACCCGAGTCCAGGAAGCTTCGTCTGCATCGTCACTCCATCCGCCCGACGCGCATCAGCACATCCGCACCCCCTTCCTCGTCCTGTGCTCGACCCTTCATCCACCACTCCCACTGCTACCGTCGCATACTATCAGGCAATGCGTTTGCGCCACAAATCCACTTCGTCGTCATCTCCCCAGCTCCCGATGAATCCCACCACCATCGCCCGTCAGGGAAACACATGCACGGGCAATGAGCAGAGCTGCGTCGCCTGCTCCTTCGACAAGGGGCACTAGTGGCTCGACCTCGAGAAGATACGCGCGCCGACCCCGATACGCACATTCCAGCCCCGAGTCATCCTCCCCGTCTTGCCGCCCTCGTCATCCACCGCCGCCGCCACTACCACCACTTCCTTCCTTTCCTCCGCACCCTCTACCTCCTCGTAGCGTGCCCCTGACACCCGACATCATGGTCGAGCAAAAACGACAACGAGGGCGGTGATGATGGCGACGTAGCGTAGGCAAACCATGGATACCACGCGGGGGGTGGACGGCCTCCGTGGGCGAAGGCGTCGTAGGGAACCCACGAGACAATGCGAGCCTCTTCACGTTTCGCTTGCTCCGCATCTCACGCGTTCCCGCCGTATCTTGCGCTACCCTGACTACCCTCCTACATCGCGATGAACGCCAGCACCATCGTCCTGCAAGAAACGACGAGCACGAGGAAGTAGGCGGCACGATGGCGAGCGTGGCGCGAGGAAGAGGGCGGCGACGGGGTGTCGAGAAGGGCAGCATCCGTCCGGTACGAGGAGGAAGGCGGTGACGGGGTGGATGAAGCACCTTCGAAACGCGGTCTCTAGTGAAGACGAGGATGTCTCGTGCTAGGATTGCCGCAGGGGTACAGTGTATGAGGGGCGCGGCGCGTCGTGGGGCCAGAACACGTGGGTTATGCAATGGGCTAGCGGAGAGGAGGGAAAAGTGGTACGGGGAATGGAAACCATCCGCAGCGTTCAACGCCATTGGTTGCGCCTGAAGCGTCATGAGCTTTATAGCATGTCGAGATCTTCATGCTAGATGCGGATGGACGACGGTGACGAGAACAGGCAAGCACTGTCCGGGGAAGCTAGCGATCGCTGGAGGTGCTCGCGACGATGGTGGAGGGAAATCGCTGCAAGTGGAGGTGAAAGCAAGGTGGAGCTTGATAAAGAAATAGTATCGGTGCTTCGACACATAAATCGAGGATAGCAGGATACGCACTGCGGCTGTATGTACTCCACCAGACGTTCGGCGTCCCGCTACGCTGTCCAGGACACAATATGCATCTTGAGCGAATGGTCGCTTCGCTGAACGAGATAGCAAATAGTGCAGGGGCATAAAATTTGCCCTAGATTAGGTATTCCTGCCGGGCGAACGAGAAATAGTTGAGTCATATTGAAGTACTAGAAGAGTGCGTGCATAACTACCTGCCCCGCCTCATACCATATATTCAGGCAAAAAAGACCTATCGTGCGCCCGAGTGAGGAAGAGGCCGGATTCTGAGGGACTCATATCAATGACGAGCTGATCGTCTATGCACAGCCTTTACCTCGAGCGTCCCCGCCTACGTATTCTATTGTACGAGTTAGAACTAAGAAGCTGGAGGTGAAGGCTACACACAGTACTTAGCCCGGCTTGGGTCCCGCGTCGTTGCGTCGTCGATGTCCATGTTGCCAGCGTCTGCCTCCACGAGCCGGTTTATCCAGAGTGTTGAAGTGCGACTCGCTCAGAGTGACATGGCGGTAGGAAACAAGCTGCAGAACTCATGTATCAGACGTACAAACGATGTCTAAATACTAATTGATCCGTGTAACCGTATCCGCTTATCCGGAACTCAACACTCCCCCTCGCGCAAAGGACCATTGCGTCCTTTCGCGACGAATAAACTATATGCCAGAGCAACCCGATCCTGCAAAAATCGAATTACCCACCAATTCGGCCCTGCGAAAACCAAACCGCTGGCTCAAATCCATCCGCGCGACACGCCCATATCCTCCAAAAATGCGCATCAAGGGAAAAGAAATCCTCCGCGTTCCACCATCGAAAACCAGGACCACCAAGCGTCCTCCAAGACCACCTGTACGCATTCGACAAGCCTGTAATCGGCCCGGACGCCCGCCGTTGTCTTCGCCTTTGGAAACGACTCGAGAAAAGATTGAAATATACCGCCGCCTCGAGACCTGGTTTGCCGCTGTTGTCGCTCCCCCTGATCCGTACGTCTCTCCGCACCATCTATTCCTCCTTCTATTCTTATGTTGAGTTCCGGATACGCGGATACGGTTACGCGGATCATTTAGTATTTAGACCTTGTTTGTACGTCTGATACAGGAGTTCTGCAGCTTGTTTCCTACCGCCATGTCTACTTGAGCGAGTCGCACTTCAACAGATTCGCATAGTCAGATATCTTGCTTGTGTGCCCATTCGTTCTCGGCTACACTCTCGCTCTCTCTACTGGCTGGTGCTGCGACGAAGAACTCACTGCCAAAATACCCCTATATTTGGCTCGACGCCGTTTCACTCATTCTTGGGCTCATTTCCACTCGTTATTATCGTCTTCAACAACTCATATACACCTTTCCTATCTCGCCTTTCTCTCCCACCCATCGTTGGCGCCGCGATTCATGCCGGCATCCCAGAATTTTCGCGAGGGGGAGTATAGGGATAAGAATAGAAGAAGGAATAGACGGTGCGGAGAGAGGTACGGATCAGGGGGAGCGAGAGATGAAGAGGATGGAATGGCAGAGATAGGCAGGAGGGGGGGGGCAGGAATGCGCGCAAAGACGTACCCGGACTTTCAAGTGGGCCGTGGTCGTCAGGGGCGCTGCAATGGAGTCCGTGATTTCGCGGGTTGGGCCGCACTCGGACACGAAGGCCGGCCGGGGGACATAGGTATAGGCTGGGACCGAAGGCTCGTCGATGGCGTACGGGTTAGGGTGTCAACAACAGCAGCAAACCGGGTCTCGAGGCGGCGGTATTTTTCAATTCATTCTCGGGTCGTTTCCAAAGGCGAAGACAACGGCGGGCGTCCAGGCCGATTACAGGCTTGTCGAATGCGTACAGGTGGTCTTGGAGGACGCTTGGTGGTCCTGGTTTTCGATGGTGGAACGCGGAGGATTTCTTTTCTCATGATGCGCAGTTTTTGGAGGATGCGGTCGTCGTCGCGCGGATGGATTTGCGCCAGCGGTTTGGTCTTCGCAGGGCCGAATTGGTCGGTGATTCGATTTTCGCAGGATCGGGTTGCTTTGGTATATGGTTTATTTGTCGCGAAAGGACGCAATGGTCCTTTGCGCGAGGGGGAGTGTTGAGTTCCGGATACGCGGATACGGCTACACGGATCAATTAGTATTTAGACAGTGTTTGTACGTCTGATACAGGGGTTCTGCAGCTTGTTTCTTACCGCCATGTCTACTTGAGCGAGTCGCACTTCAACACGATGTGGGTGGGAAAGAAAGGCGAGATAGGAAAGGTGTATATGAGTTGTTGAAGACGATAATAACGAGTGGAAATGAGCCCGAGAATGCGTGAAACGGCGTCGAGCCAATTATAGGGGTATTTTGGCAGGGAGTTCTTTGTCGCAGCACCAGCCAGTAGATAGAGCGAGGGCGTAGCCGGAAGCGAATGGGCAAACAAGCAAGATATCTGACTATGCGAATCTGTTGAAGTGCGACTCGCTCAAGTAGACATGGCGGTAAGAAACAAGCTGCAGAACCCCTGTCTCAGACGTACAAACACTGTCTAAATACTAAATGATCCGCGTAACCGTATCCGCGTATCCGGAACTCAACACAGAGATGTAAGCCTTCAACGTCGCTGTAGGTCTTGTCGGCGTCGTCCATGTCGTTGACAGACAAAGGCTGGAGGTTGTTGATGGCGGTCACGGTAGTCACAGATCAGTCACTCGTGACGTCCGGCAGTTGTGATTGCCGGCGCCACCTGCATGACACTCGATGAATTCCGCCGCATCAGTGACATCCGAATCGGGTAATTTGATGGGGGCAATCCTTCTTGATCTGCGGTGATGGTTGGAGGCTGTTGGAGAAGAGCAGAGGAGAGGGTGACCAGAGTGCCGATTGGTATAGAGGTTTGAACATACGAAAAGGTGGGTGAGACGTCCCGAAGTTGCGAGTTCAATTCTTTATGTTTTCATGTTTTTTTTTTGCTCCTTGTACTATAACTCTGCCGACGCATGATTAGGTGGTTAGAGTTCAATACGTTCATCCAGGCTGTTTTCTCGTTCACAGCTGCGTTTGAAGGCTGCTCAGGTCATATTAAATGGCCTCCACTAGAAAGCACCTCAAGGTTTCAACCAAAGATTCATGCTCAATAGAAAATATTCCGGCTTGCGGAAAACAGCAATGCTGAAAGTTCTCTGAGACTAGGCCTGAGTACATAAATCCCTCATCAAAGCTAGTTAACCGACACCCCGGAAATTCGTCACGAATATTGAAATCTTATAGGAAGTCACCTGAAAAATTGATCAACAGATTTCAAGAGACCATAAATCCTCCACAGATGTGTTCTTGGCCCCGTGAAATTTACTAGGACCCTTGACGTTCTCGAGCTAACTTATTCGGCCGGTACATAAATCGAGAAAACGCAGCTTGGTGTGTGCTGAATTATGTCAACACCGCCCCCATCAAATTCCCCGATTCGGATGTCACTGATGCGGCGGAAGTTTGGGAAGTCCTGCATGATGCATCCCAACCACCACCGATTTCCTCGAATTCCGCAAGATCTTCGCGGTCGACGGCTTCGACGGGCCAATATTCGACAAAGGCGATGTCTCTGTCTTTTCTCATCATAATCTCTATCTTCACTCGTCGATGTGCGTTACGCTTGAAGCATGCTACGCCCCAGTGGGCCAGCTGGCCAGCATACAATCGGATACATTCGCCATTATGATCAACTTGGGAGTCAAAAAAGCGCCATGAATCAAGATACAACCCCGTTTGAGTTGCGAGTACATTCTCGATCGAGGGACTTGGTTTTTCATTAATAAATTGAAGCACACGACAAGCTGTTTACAGCTGTTTGCAAAGTTAATGGCACTTCTTGTTTTTTGATGTAAAGAAAGCATTTTGAACATACCGTCTTGAACCGCTCATATCTCCCTCAATTCTCGTCCAATTCACTCAGTCAGTTGAATGCTTGTTTTGAAGCGATTAGGCGGCGCTTCCACACCCTCGGCACACGGCCGGCCGGGATTGCCGAAGATTGATTGCATCATGCCGAGTATACACAGCCTGATTGGAAAGTGGTTCGCTCCGTTCTCACTCAGTTTTGAACATATTCCAGTGCTATAAAGAGATTGTATGACGAGACTGGAGGTCAGAACCGATCTGCAATCTCACCTTTTGAAAATACATGAATCAAACAGCTCGGCACTGAGAATGATGCTATGGTATGTAATTTCATTTTTACGAGAGTGATTGGTCCTTGCCATGCATTTTGAAATTGCAGAACTCATTGCCTATGTTCTGCCTTCCATAATCACCCAGGTTGACGTGATTCTGACAAGAAATGAGTAAGTTGTGTCAGTTTCAGTCTTCATATCAACGCCGATCAGTTGAAATCAAGGATCGCGAAATTCTGGGGTTAGAGGGCAACTTAGATATGGGATGAAAGCCCCGTCGATGCGCTTCAATTCGAGCCTACAAACATGTGAATCGGGCAGGAATTGAGTGTGAAACAGGCAAAGTAAGTTCGGGCATTGAAGTTGTTCTTTATTTATAAAATCATCGGAAGTGCCATTAGCTTTGCAAACAGCTGTAAATAAAGCCCACCAACATGCGATTGCCACGAGGACTGGCGCTTGTCTTCTCCCACTTGGATCCTATGAGCCCGCCCTCAGCCCCATTCAACAGCCCCGCCAACTCTGACACCATTCTGCGCTCTTGCGATGGCATCAATTTCCACGTCCATTCTGCCGTCCTGTCGCTCGCCTCGCCGTTCTTCAACACCATGTTCACTCTGCCGGTCGAGGATCACGATAAAGGAGGGGCTGCCGTTGACAAAGGCCTCCCGGTTGTCGAGGTTTCCGAGTCGAGCGAACTGCTTGACCGATTCCTACGAGTCTGGTATCCTGGAGCGGAGATGTTGGTGGAGTTTAGCGGGTTTGAGGAGCTTCAGCAGATCATCGAGCTAACCCTCTCCAAATACGACATCCAGTCGGTTGCTCCTCTGCTGCGGCACGGTCTACGACATCATCTTCAAGAAAAGAGTGTCACCGCCTTTGCTATTGCCTGCAAGTATGACTGGGCAGATATTGCTCGGGCGGCAGCAAAGGAGACGCTGAAGCACCATATTTCCTTCCTTTACCTGGACGAACGTTTGGCGAAGCAAATGCAGGGTATATCCGTGGCTCAGCTCCTGGCCCTGCTTCGTTATCATGCGCAGTGCAGTCGAAATGCGTCTGAAGTTTCAGCGGCAACGCTGCTGGTCACAGACGAAGCTATCCCGTCGTATTTTTGTGGGCAGTGTTACACTGAGGGACGACGTCGACACTCGTCGTGCACGCGAGCTGCAATTTCTCGCTATCTCGAGGAGGTCGCACCCATCCTGAAGGATTCACCGGGTATTGATATCCGTGACCTTATTTATCTATCCAAGGCTCATGAAGAACTTGCGTTATGTGACGCTTGTCGGCGCGACGGTTTGCGATTGTTAGGGACGTTCATCAAGGATGCATACCTTCCAGCAATTCATCAAGCCATCGACAAGGTCTGTCTGCGTCGTCTTTGCATTTTGATTTCTTCCTCGTTCTCAAGATTCATCCAGGTTCAACTCGAAATCTGAATCGGATAATGGGCTCTTCTGGTATTGCCAAACGACCCAGCCGAGTTAGAGTAAGTATTACTTCAAGTTACGCATCTTTGTGCACGGTCGCACACACTGGTTGAATAAGGAATTTCCCAAACAATTATCGGTGCACGCGGTTCGACTCCGCAGACTGTGTTACCTATACCATAGACACCTGTATACATTTTTTTCTTGCACAGCGGCTCTCCACTTCCGCGTCAGGAGGACCAGAAAGAATCGAACTTGAAAGAAAGCGTTAACGAGGATAACCGACAAAGAATTCGAGGCTAGCGTTGAAGCCCGAGAGACAAAATGGAAAAAAGAGCTATTTAACTAGAGAGAAGCGTTCAAGAAACTATTGCTCTTCAGTGACCAAATCAACCTCACTCGGATCCGAGTCTCATTTTACATACACGGCTCTATTGACTGCCAGAGAACCAGATTCACAGACGAGGCTGGTATCTGGCACCTGATCAGTGTTGAAGATAAACACTGAGGCCAAAATCAGCGATTCAGTACCTTGATCTACAAGGGAAACAGAGACGGGAAGCGGGTATTTGATTATGAATATCACAGCCCGTCATGAATCCTCGCCCAAAGGAACATTGAAATTACCATGGAGCCTCGAGCCAAGATCCCACATTCAACAGGTCTCCGGCGGCTACACAAATCAGATTGAGCCTCTCTATACGGACGAGCAACCCTAGCGGTACGAATTATCAACAACGTTAACTTCCTTTCTCGCTAGATCAGTATTAACACTGGACGTGCTCGCTCGCTTCATCGGAGCTCCCGGCTTCGGCGGATGCTCTATCCATAGTCTTGGTGATCTCAGAGTTACAGTACCAATCAGCGCTTGAGACACTGACTACCCAGAGACATGATTTCACGATAATCCGTCAGCAAACCCACTCATTCCGTCGATACTGACAGACGCACCTCTGCACGTTCCGAAAAGGGACATAGTGGAGTCTCCGAGTATAAAATATTACCCTGCCTATCCTGCCAAGGAAGCTTGAACAGCGCCTCAAAATCCCGAAATTCGTCACGATTGCAACACGCGCGGAACGAGACCCTTGTCGGAAAAATCAAAAAAGCCTGGTAAGACTCTTGTCGCGAGTGCAGTGATTGGTGATATAGAAATAGATTTTGAGAAAGGTCATGCTGAAAAGCTTGTGTTTCTCGTTAGCTAAATGGAGCGAGAGCCCGTTGAACAGTTACTGACCATCGAAAACAGAACGAGTCCAAGCAATAATGATCGCCGCTCCTAAGACGGCGTTTCTGTTTGAGCTGGGTCATCGATTTGGATGAAAGAGAGAAGGAGATAGATAGTGGGGAGGAGGGAACAAATCTCAACCATTCAGCGTTGCTTGAGCGAATTGACACAGTCCGAAGACGCTCGCGATTCGTCAATGAGAGTGTGTGAAAGAAAAGCTACGAGATGATAAACCGTTGCGAATTTGCGATTTATATTTGACATATTTCTCTGCCCTCCCAAGTAACTAGCTCAAATACGTCAATTGATCTGTATTTACTGAAGGCTCACCCATTCATTGCGCTCCTTGAGAAGGTACCCACAGAACCAACCGTGACGCACGTCGCATTTGCAGCTGTTTGCAGCCTTTCTGAGATCCTCCCAGATTTGTTGAGACGTCCTTGATGAGGTGCAACTTTGGGTGTAATTATACAGCAGGATACAGCATTGGTAGCGGTTAATTAGCGGAAGGTGACACGACGGTGGTGGCGGTCAAGAACCAGGAGGAAGTATCACGGTGTCACACATCAAATCAGATAACGAGCACGTGAGTAAAAATCAACTTGTCCTCCACTTTCATCTGCTCCGCCTGATCTTGAGCGATGCCATCGCCCGGCCTCCCGCTGCCCGAGCTGTGGGATGTGATTGTCGGCTTCGTCTCCGATCGTGCCGATCTCAAGTCCGCCGCTCTAGTTTGTCGCGTTTTCACCTCGCCTGCCCAGCGGAGTCTTTTCGAAAATATTTATTTCGACTCCGTTATGGTCGAGCCCACTCCCGATATTGCAGTGATCGAAGCCAAAGCCGCTCGTCTGGCAGAAACTCTTCGAACTTCTCCGCATCTCCTCCCATACATCCACATCCTCCTCATCTGTGTCTTCCCTGGCGGTAAGGCGTGCTATGAAACCCTCGCAGGCATCCCATGGTCACAGTTGAACCACCTAAGAATCTTCTGCACACCTTCTCCAGAAGCTTGGGTTGACCTCCAGACCCTTGTCGCTCTCCCATCCCTTCGTTTCCTGGAGATGTACTCGACGGAAGAGTGTTTCGTCGATGTCTTGCCCCACTGCTCCTCCAGCATCGAAAAGATTACTCTAAAAGCATCCCGGAATCCCAACCAACACGCATTATCTCCTTCTTCCGCGTCTCAGGATCCGATTCAATCCCCGTTGCTCGTTCTGCCTGTTTCCCTGCCGTATCCGCGACCCAAAATACGCGAATTGAGGATCGGCTTTCCTCATCCGATCCCGGAATACATGGGAAACATGTTCGATTTCAGTGCATTGGAGACGATTGGATGGGGGGGTTGTGCCGGGCCGCACATTTTGGTAGAGTTCTTGCGCAAGTATGGCGCCACTGTTCAGCATATAGAGTTGACGGCCGGAATTGGTACGTCTCGATTCTTCCTCCCTTCCTTCCTTCATCACCAGTCCCCATTTCCTGACTGTTGAAACCACAGACGGCGACCAATGGGCGGCCTTCGACCTCTCTTCGTACCTCCCCTCCGTCAAATTAATCTCCAGTCCCTACAACAGCATCTCCTCGCGCTTGAATACCATGCTTTCGCGCATGTCTTCGCAACATCGTCTACAGCGTCTCGTTCTCGGTGCAAACAGGGATGTGTCCCGCCACGAAGATGTCAAAACTGCCTCCGATTTTGAGGAGATTCTGCTCAGCGATCGATTCCCGCAGTTGGAGGGCGTCGAGTTTGTGATGGACGGCTATGGGTGGACCAGGGAATATACGCGGTACACCTATCCGACGCAGCGCAGCCTGGTTCAGGCGCATCGCGATCTATTCCCCCGCCTTTTTGAGAAGGATCTGCTGTCTGTTTGGATCGGACAGGTCAAAGTGGGGTGAAGGAGTCGGTTCGCCCGTGAGATACTGAGACGCGGTTCTATTTCTTGGACTAGCACTGATAGAGTCTAACCCCTTCTTGACTACTGACCAGTGTAAACAAAATCAAATGTGAAGCTTTTGTATTTTATTTCACGTCTCACTCGGGACGAAACATTGGATATCTCGTGTGGGTAAACATTCGATGGCCGAACACTGACGGAATCGGATAGACGGCACGAAGCCTGCTGAAGCCGCTGTAATAATTTCAATCTCCCGTCCACCACTTAGTCGTCCATTCAACTTATCCTCGGCATTCCATGCCTCACGCTGCCTTTTCAGCGGGGGATCCAAACGACTTCATTTATTAATATCCCAATCTATTCACTTTCTCGCGTTCAAGATGAAAATATTCACGCTGAGCTCGTATATGGATGGGTGTGTGTCTTCTACCTTGTTCGGTACTCTTCCAAGCTTGGTGAATTGCCAAGTGAGCCAATTCGTTAGTAGATACGATTTTTCCGATTTCATAGATATATATAGCTCGCGATGTTTTCCGTACCTCTGTCCGTTCCTTTCGCACCAACCTCTTACAACTGAAACTTGCTGGGCGTGCGAATGGTACATTGACCGACTCGCCGACTTATTCATCCAAATATTCATTACTCAGAGTCATCTGAACGAGCCTATAAAAGCAGCTAAGCACTTCGAACCCCACCCGTCATCTCATCCGCCCCTCAATGTCGAAATTCACCCTGGATAAAGCCTACGTCGAGTCGTTCTTCGAGAGCCTCCAGAAGGGGGACCTTTCCTTCATCGATCCCAACGTTCGATGGGTGATTGGGTCAGAAACCAAAGACCCGGTCCGCCTTACAGGAGTTTATGTACGAGGCCATACGACGTTCACTCTCGATCAAAGCTCATTGAACTTGTTTCCGCAGAACCTCGAGAGTTGGGAAAAAGAGGTCAAAACTCCGCTCTGGAGTCGGCTTGTAAATCAGGCTGTCGCAGCAACTCCAACATCGATCGATGTAAGTGCGATGGGCAAATTGGACATTCCCCGCTCATGGTTTGCAGGTTATCGGAAACAAAGCGATCGTCGAGGTTGGAAGCAAAGGCACTCAACTCAATGGCAACCCATATAACAACCAGTGAGTTTTGGTTGGTGATTCATTGTCAACTCGGAATTTAATCGAAACATTAGCTACGTTTGGATTCTTTTTTTCTCAGACGCCGGAAAGATTGTTGAAATTCGGGAGTATCTTGACACCGCGCTATGCCAAGAAGTGATGCAGACGAACCCGTAGAAGTCGTACTTATCTGCGTTCGTAAACTCGAACAACGAATGAAAATTTGTCAAGGTACCCAAGCTACTAAGCTTATCAATAAGTTATAGAATCAAAACACTGAGCTCCCAAGGTAGGCTTTGACTTGGAGATAGATAGCGAACCCTCATTGCCCACCAAGCTGATCTGGAGTCAATGCGTCATACGTCGGGCAGAGAGTATTCCATGCGCCTGAAACAAACGTCATCAGGACATGAATACGGCGCAAAGCGCAAGTGAACTCACTTGGATGAGTCGATTTCCCAACCGTGTCAGTGTCCTCTGCAAGGACAATAGCCATTCCGCTGAGAATGAATAAAAGAAGAAGTGTCAGATCGCTCGAATGGTTGCTTCAACGGCCCGCAACTCACGCATCTGAAGGGAAGATACAGTTAGCGAAAGAGTTATCAATATTGCCGCGGTAGAAGCTTGCTTACCCAGATGAAAATCCATATGGCTGGAGGGGAAAGGAAGTTAGACAATTGAAATTGACGGTAAATGACAATCACCAGTGTAAGAACCAACTATCAGAGTATACATGGTCAGTATAAACTCGACGAAAACATGAACCGTTGACTTACGGCCCCGCATTGTCCGTTACAAATCGGATGGTGGTGTTGTCACTAAACAGGTTGAGCAGTGTCTTCAGTGCACAAAAGAAGACACGCACGTCCGGCTGCCCCCTGTGCTGGAGACGAAGATATCAGAATATTCGCCGCATAGGATTGAATGGCGACAAACTTTACAACGTCGCGAACAATAGGATCGTTCCAGTTATAGGTACTGCTTCCCGCGCTTCGGACGACCCAGAAATTGTGCTGTGAAAGCGTCAGCGATAAGAAAGGCATTGCATGGATCTGACCCACGCCATGCAAGTGGAAGGGATGAGGCGCGCCGGCCGTACCCCCGGGAATGATGATGTCGACAACAGCGTTCGCGGGCAAAGAGTATACACTGCCCTTCGGAAGTAGCTCTGCAGCTGTACGAGCGCCGCTGAGGATTTGTAGAAGGACGGGCACAGTCGGAGGAACAAATTCCTGACAATCGAATCAAAATCCATTCCCCTCCGGCAATAATAATGATAATAATAATAATAATAATATATACGCACGACGCCGTTAATCTCGAACTTAGTAGTGCTGCGGTCCAATGTGATGGCGAGATTGAGTGAAACGTCCGCTCCGCCGACCTTCGGTGTCCCAGGCACAGGAGTGGCCGTGAGAGGATGCAGGTTTGTCTCGACGAGCGGAACGGCAGACGTTGCTTGTTTTGTGGTCGGGTCGGTATTGCTTTGCCCAGAGTATCTCAGGATCGCAGAATTAATGCCGTTGTCGAAGCCCGCTGTGCCGCTATTGGCTACGGTGCGAATCCAGTAGTTACCAGGGGTTTGGTCCGCGTTGAGAACAAACGAATAGCGCTGGCCCGCGTCTGGAGAGAAATCAATCAATCAAAGGTGAATCCGGAAACAACAAATGAACGCACAAATCTGAATAGAATCGACAGCGAGTGGTTTCACATTGACGCCGTCGACCTCAATGACGGTAAACTTGTGGCTATCGATTGTGAAGATGAAATTTGGATCTGCGACGTTGCGTCAAAAAATATTTACGCAGTGGGAATGCGATGCGTACCGCACGAGAGAGACACAAGACGGAATCGATAGCGAGTACCAGACTTCACTGTTATAACTGCGAGTTGAGAGGTGGGCTGAAGAGCGTGAGCTTCCACGATTCAATTTGAATCCGGAAAACGAGCATACCCCTCCGGCATATCGACCTTGTCGGAATAAGTCATATCATACGACGATAACCCGCATTGATTCGAACGCACCTAACCCATTGATCAGAGTCGAAATGAGAGTCGGGATGGGGCCGAGATCGTGAGCCGGTTCGTGATACCTGCATGAGTGGAATCTTTCAATAGCAGGAAATAAAAAGCGGAGGGATCAAACATACCAATCGGCCAAAGTAATCACAGTCGTCTCTGACTTGGAGTCAATAAATGATTCTGAATGAGCTAAGAGTGCCATACCATCATCGACATCTATGAGAAGTCGTCAACGCGCGAGATCGAATCATTATATGGGCGAAGAGACTCACCATAGAGGCTGCGATTCGGGTCCGCTGGATCGTAAATCACCATTGCGCCGCGCAATCCATCACCTGCAAAAACTACGTCAGCAGAATGCGCGAGAGAAAGGACGAATGCACATACAATATTGAGTCGCTGATGAAAAGCGAATTTAGATCGAAGTAATTGAACGTGGAAGACGAACAACTTACAGAGGTGGCTATGATACCAATACGTTCCAGCCTGGTCGGCCGATGAAAATCTAAGGTAGAGAAAAGACAGTCACTGGGCGGCAGTCGCATTGAGTATAGTTCACCGACGTGTACAAAAACGAGTCATTCGCTGCGATTGGGCATTGGGTCACAAAGGAAGCGCTAGAAACAAAACATGAACAACGGTGTTGACGAACAAATTGAGGTGCTGCTTACCCGTCGGCCCAGCTGGACTTTCGTTGGAAGAGCCCATGCCAGTGCTGCCAAGGTCGGATTAGAGTAAAGACAGGGATAAAACGAAACATACAATGGAGCTGCTAAGAAGCATAGTCTTGTCGGTCAACGAGTTTATCACATTGATATTGTATTCGTCGCCCTGAAATCCGTCAGTATATTTTCAGATACTCGACTCAATCGTACCTACCTTCTTGCCCGTGATAACTGGCCCAGGAACAACTCCGTTGGCCGTAACGGCTCTGTGAAGCATGAGCACAGCTAGATCCATTCAAAGAAAATACAGAGACGCACGAGCGCGAAAACCCATCAGGGGCAACGTGTACATTGGTGAGAGTCAGGTCCGTCGTGGGCCCGATGGCCGCAAACGAAAGTGGCAAAAGAGAGAGCGAGAAGAGAGAGACGTAAAGCATCTGAGAAGCCTGGGCTATCTCGGTCGTCAAGCGGTGAGGCTTTATAGCTGTGGCGAAACTTCCGAAATCCGGAATCGGAAGGGAGTGCAGATGTCTTCTTCGCAACATCTGAACATCGACATTATCATCAGACAAATTAGAACGGAACTTGCTCTGAGAAATTCGCCGTCTACCAGGCGGGTAATCGGAACTCTAAGTCCAACGTTCAACGATGACGGGGTGGGAGGGACGCGCGAATGAGCTATAAAGACGGAATGAGTCGAAGGGAAGTGATATCTAGAAAGTTAAACTTACCGCCGAAACTATGTTGCTCAAAGCGTTCTTCTCCCTCCTTGCTCTCGCAATCTCTGTCAAAGCTGTAAGCAGATGCACTCATGAGCTTGATATGGCGGCTAAAACTCACCCAACTTAGGCTCCTGCTGAGCCGGGCCACGTCTTTACGGCCGTCCGCGTGTACAAGGCTCTGGCGGATGTCTCGCCTTACATTGTCACCAAGACCACGACCTTCGCGTGGACGTATGGAGTCTCATCCCCGATGTCTTCATTTCTCTCCGCTGAATGCTTTACAGTCAGAGCCCTACCACAACTATCGCTGAGCCCACTGGCAGCGGAATTTGAAGGGGTTTGGAGGCGTTTGGTTGGCGTGCTTAGTCGTCCCAGAAGATTCAGAGTACTATAGAAGCACAATGTGATGCAGTTCTGTGTGAAGTTTCAACTTTCCGTTCGACGTGTGATCTCCGCGATGGAATCAACAGATTCGCGGGATCCGAAAAGACCGAGCGAGGACAGCCCGAGCCAGACCGCAAGTCCGGTGGTGCTTGAACCGATCCGGAGGTGTCCCATATCAATTAGTACCTACTCTGAATGAGCTGAACACGGAGCTAAATATCTCGGTGAAATTCCTCTACCAATCACGAAGGTCAATCGGAGGCGGAAGGAACGACGAAACCTAAACAAGACGGATTTGGATGAGAGGCGCATGAGATTTTCGAGATCTGCCCGACAAAGTGGTTTCAGTAGCCCGTTATAATAGGTTCTAATAGAATTCAACCAAGAGGTACATAGCCCCAGCGTACTTACCTCCCTGCCTGCCGTTTCCGGTTTCGAAATGTCAGAAGTCTCGGAGGCGGTGAAAGCATATGATCCAGGCGCAGTGCACATGCCATGGCCAGTGGGCTGCGGGATGCATCTGCTATCCATTTATTTCACCAATGAACTTTGTCAATCGCAGCACTATCGGGACACAGAGACAGTGGTGGCTGAGGCGGAGCAGGAACGATGAAGTCGGGAACGATGAAGGAAGAATGAGAGAGAAACGAAAGCCTGAGGCCGGAAGCCGTTGATGGCCGTCGTCACAGATCAGTCACACGCCACTTCCGGCAATTGAAATTGCCGACGCTCTTGCTTCCAACCTTCACAATCGATTTTTCAAACTCTCCAAGGATCCTCATAGGTCGTCGGTACACGATGAATATCTGGGAGAATTGGGCTCACCATTCTATTCATGCGCAAGATATCACCCACGGAGAATTTCCGTCAAATCGTCGATTCGTATCCAGTGCTTGCCACTGCTCTTGCGGTGCGCCGTTTCTGTATGCTACGCTTAGGCGATGTTGGAACGTCTGGTTACTGTTTTCCCCGACCCACTGTACTCACTCCTCATGTCGAATCAGTGGTCCTGCTTCTCCGCTTCGGAGTCCGACAATTCTTTCGCCCACCTGCTCTCGCCTCACGGTTTGAAACAACAACGTTGAATATGTGAAGACGAAGAGAATGAATCGAGTTTTAGCCCTATTTGAATCGAAGCCGGGGTGTCGATCACCTCCGCCGAATTCTCTCTGTCTTGAATCTAAATGCAATCTGATATTTTCCAGACCTGACCCTTCAATAACGAGTATATATCAAGTTCGTATGATAGTAGGATTGAGAGCAGCGTGCCAAGTTCGTAGGATTTGATCAGAAAACTGCAAATTTCGTAGGATTGACTAATTTAGAATACCAAGTACATTGATCAGCGGGAAATTGAACTGTGCAGCCAGATTCGGCACTGCGGCATTACTTGTTCCGTAGTTTGCGCGAAGGGGACCGATCATTCGCGGCCCTCCCCTCCCTCGCTGCGCTCGGGGGGTCCCCCGAACCGTGCCGCTCAGATCGGCACTCTAAAGCCTCGTTCGCGCGGATCACTATGTCTTTCACCCTAACCCTAACCTGTCGGGGCGGTATTACACTGTGGATTTCTGGAGTTAGGGCGCGCTCCGCTTGCCCTAACTCCTCGGCATGAGGTTATCTTGGCCTTCGGCATTCTCTGTTCCGTGTCGGCACCGTCGAATGCCAGAGTTTTGGTGTGACTTCGGCCTCCGGCAGTTCTAAAAATCGAGGCAGGCCATTTGTATTTGTTACATGTGCTATCGGGGCTCAATATGGCAAAGGATGCTGTAATACAAGGCAATCCAACGAAATCTGCAGCTTTCCCATCATATCCTACGAACTTGGCACGCCGATCCCAATCCTACTATCATACGAACCTGGCTGGGGCTCTTCAAGAACTTCGTTTGCTTTTTCGGACTAACACTATTAGAGGTTTCGCTTAGATCCAACCTTTTCTTGGCGAACGCCCAGTGTCGAAAGGAAGGAAAGTATCAAAATCTCGGGAAAATCTGGTCAAATGAAGAATGGAATGATTTCTTGATGAACCCACCGACACCTTATGCGAATCTCATTCGAGTTTTAGTCTATGGAAGATCAGTAGTAGATATATTTATTGTCAAAGCCCTCAAAGCAGACAGTGAGGCGGGTAGAAATATCCAACTTCAAACGCATCATAGACTATGAATCAAGATTGAGACGAGAGGATTGATGGCAAAAATGGAAACAAACCGTCAAAAATTCTTGATAACTTCAAATTCCCCGTCAAACGTAGACAGAGTTGCCTCGTTAAGGTCGAGACCACCAAATTGCAAACTATCCAACCTCGCCCTGATCGAAGGTGAGAGCCGCATCGGCGACATACCGACGCTTTTCAGCGCGCGTTCTTCAATCGGAAGGTTCCATCGAGATTCAACCATGTTGCAAAGCTCCTCCTGGATCTCGATCGGAACGTCAATCTCCTGCTCCGGTAAAGTAATCTGAAATGTTGTCAGTTTGGGGCAGAGACTCGGCGAAGCGCTATTGTCGAGAGCCCGTAAAACATGCGTCATTGTCGTTGTATCGCTGTCGCGAAAGCAGTCATGCCACGTAAAGTCAAACTCCACGTGTGAAACGCCCGCAGCTTGGCGAAGAACAGCGAGAATTGGTGCCGATCCGAAGTAACGCATTCCGAATCTCAAAGTCCGGAGTTGGCATTGAGACCTCTCCAGGGATTCGGGTACTCGGGTAAGATCGCCAACGAATCCGATTTCTAGACACTGCAAGGCGGGGAATTGGACGTGTCTGAAAAAGTATGCGCCATAACACACTAGACGACGCAAACGAGGAAGGTGTATGATGCTGGGAGCTCCCGATGAGAGAACGGGCAAGGTGCCGGCAGAGGTTTCGTCGAGACCGCATTCGACGAGATTGGGCGCGTTTCTCAGAACACCGAGAATGAATGCTGAGGCGGATGATATACGGAGGTGCGTGAGACTGGGCCAGCCTAATCCAAATTCAAGGGGTGCAGAGAGCTTATCGAGTTCACGATCGGTGAGGAGTACGGTTTGTAGACATGGAGTGCGGACGAACATGTCCATGAGCTCGCGCGGCCATGTGACCGAGTCCCAAGCGCCTAAGGAATCGAGGCGCAAGAACTTGAGGTTGCTGAGATGGCCTTTCGCGCGTTTGAAGACGTGGAAGATGTCTGGTTTGCTGTCCCATCGAAGCTGAAGTGAAGCCCAACGATCACTATGGGGAACGAGAGCCTCGAGAAGAGCGATCCAGTGCACGCGATCAATGACTGGGTCACCGACGAAGATCTCGATGTATAGATTCATGTGAGAAGAGAGCTGGAGCTGAGCTTGTAAGGCAGCCAGAGGTAATCGCTTTGATATAGGGATGCGAGTTTCGGGATAATCATTTGTATTTATGTCCATGTAGGACCATAGATGAGGGTCGCCGCGAGCAGCACGCCTCCAAGCTCGACAGACGTGTGTTACTCCCCAAGGAGCACTGAACGCCTGGCGATTGATAAAGAAAGGGCGATTGGATCCCAGGGTGAGGAAGAAGATATGGCAGAGAATCTCGACTGGGATCCGTGCGACAACGGAAGAGAGCCGGTTGTGGGTTGCTATTCGTTGAGAAAGTACATCCAGTGATCTTCGCGTATCCGCTAGCTTCTTTCGCGTAGCTTGCAGCTCCTGATCATCGCCAAAGGAAGTGACATGAGGGAGCTTTGCAGACCTCGTTCCTAGAAGTGCCTTGCTTCTCAAAGTCTCTATTAAGGTGCGAAGTGCTGCAGCTTCGGCTGAGAAAACGAGCTTTTCTTGTTCTACATCCCTGGAAAAGATAGTGAACTTTGAATGAAGCAGACCAGAATCCTGACGACTCTCACGATAGAATCGATTGCTGGCTCATGTTCTTCCTTGACGTGCTATCGACTTGGATGATAGTGTGGATAGAACGCAGCACGTTACCTAGACGTGTCGACCGCAAGTTGAGGGACTCGGAGGAAGCGACCGGCGGGATCGAAGAAAGCCAAAAGGGAAATTGAATTCGATGGATCAGCGTGTGAGCAGGTTAAAGCTAGTTAGAGCCGTTAGATTCAGCTTAGACGAGAGAGCCAAGACCTGCAACGTAGATTGCTGAGATGGTGTTGTCAACGCCGCTGTAGATATCGGAGTTCACGTCGGCGTCGTCGACGTTGATGGAGAAAGGCTGCTGCTTGTTGATGGCGGTGGTCACAGATCAGTCACTCGTCACCCGGCAATTCGAATTGCCGACGGTCTTGCTCCCAACCACCACCATCGATTTCTCAAACTCGCCAAGCGCTTGACGATCGTCTGTCTACGTTGAAAAACTGGGAGTTTGGGGCTCACCCTTCAGTCTTGCGCAACATTTCATCCACGGCTGTTGAATTTGAAATCTCCGAAATCGTCGATTCGTGACCAGCCTGGTCCAGTTATCTCGTGTTGTGCCGTTTCCGTATGCTACGCTTCGACAATGCATTGCTGTGTGTGTGACACTCCTCTCCACGCTCTACAATACTACTCATTCGGAATCACAGATCCCGCTTCCCCGCCTCGCAGTTCGACGACGACGACTGTTTGACAATTCTTTTGTCGACCTTATTTCTCGGCTCACGTTTTGAAACAGCATTGAATGTTTGACGACGAAGAGAATAAATTAAGGTTCGGCCCAATTTGAATCGAACTTGGAGTATCGATTAAGATTCTCTCTGGAAAACTATCAGATTGCATTCAGGACAGACGTCATAGGGTTGGATCTTTCGAAAGGGGGAAACCGGGGGCGGGTATTTTCGACCACCATTGCTAATAGTCCGAGGTCCGTCACCGTCGTTGTAACTCAAAGACGTCCTCTCATGGCTGACAGAAAACTGCCAACTCCCGGTTGACAAGGGCTGGTGACGTCCCTTGTGTTGGGGTGTAGAACGTCAATACGATTTTTCTCGTTACTTTCCACCCTCACATCTCCCGCCCGTGAATACTGACTGGTCACCAAGAGCTGATCTTTTCGGTCGCGGCTTTTCGTTGTATAATGCTTCGCTTCCAATGACCAAGTTACAGCCTTGATCGGGTCAGTAGAAGATCTACCTCACCGGAGGAATGATGCCCGACCAATGGCAGTTGTCAACAGAAAATTCGCGTATAAAAACAACCACCAAAGCCAATTTCCTTCGTGCTCTCTTCCCTGTTCTTTCCTCCAGCACATTTTCAATCGACCCTTGGTGGCCGTTTTCTCTTCTCGTGGGCCTTTTTGTCATACCACTCAACGTGCTGCGCACTACGACTTCATCTTCACATTTGCACGATGTTTAAATTCCTGATCATCCTCCCATTCATCGTCTCCCTCGCTGGCAGCGCCGTCGGCGCCCCGATTGACGCTAATGGCCTGGCGGTATGCTAATTCTGTGACTGCAACGGGGGGCAATTCTGACTGGCGCAATAAACAGGTTCGCAGATTCCGAAACAAAGGGCAAGGACAAGCAGCTACCGCAAACGCGGGTGCTCAAGGTGCTGCGGTCCCTGGTGCAGCAGCTGTTCCTGCCGCTGCCGCTCCTGGAGGTGTAACCGCCGCTGCAACCAGCGCTGCCCCTGCCGGCTCTACTGAGGTACCATTGCTCACAATCATCTTGCTCACCTTGACGGACTTAATCCGCTTGAATCGTGACAGTGCACCGAAACCGACCAATCTGCCAACGGCTTCGGTGGAGAGTCCCCTGACGGAGTGTTACCGCCTGTGCGTCCCACTTCCACTCTATGTCTACATCCAAACGTCCTGCTAATCCTAATGCACCAATGAATGAATCTCCAGTGCGGAAACGTAGACGTCCCCTTCCCGGTGCGCAAACTTATCTTAGTCTAACGCTGCGACGATTCCAGCTGCTGACGAACCGTGCTTCTTCCTACTTACAGTGCACGAACATCCAAGCTGTACAGAACGCTTTCGGCACCTCGGCCGTACGTCATCTCATCCGTCCCTCTTCATTCCCCGTGAAACAGCTCCTCACATACATTTTCGATTTCTCCTTCCAAAATTCACAGTGCAGCGCCCTCCTCGCGGTCCAGCGCTTCCCGAACACTCTCAAGGGGACCACGGAATGCACGCCGTTCGATGCGCCGCCTCCTGGCTCGTTCAAGGGTGCGAATGAAGGGCTCCCGAAGGCGAGTACATATTCGAAACTTTTCTTTCTTTCTATCAGCCAAGTTCGACGTGGATACTGATCATATGCAATATAATCATAGTGCGCGGACGTAGCAGACCCAGCGCCGTGTACGACTATTTCCGCTGTATCGACCGAGATGGATGTGTCGAGGGTGAGTCTTGTCTTCCGTTGATGCTGTCTCGAGGTTTATGCTTGAGTAACTCATAATGTCATTTGAATTGCAGTGTAAGGTGGCGAAGTAGTGGCCATGGTGTTGTGCATGAGCATGTGTCCCTTGGCGTTGTTTGCCATCTGTGATAATTTAGTATACTGAGCTGCTGTGGTGATTGTCGTATAAAGCAAGCATGGTTTTGACAGAGAAATCTGGAGGTTTGCCATGGCCTGGACATTTAGTTACAATGATCTCGCCTGCATTTGCGGTTACGCCTAAGCCGTGCGGTATCATCTCCCGTTCGATTCGGGATTGAAATGCATAGATATCGAGTGAACTCGCTTTTTTTCTCGTTCTAGGATTGGTTAGTACTGAGCACACTCGAAAACGAGCCGATTTGGAATTTGTGAATGAACATAGCGCGAAGTACTAGTTCGAATGCTACAATATTACTGGGATAACTTATCGCAGTGCTAAGCAGATCCTGGACAATTAACGAGCCGAAAATCCGCATATAAATGGAAGGCCCCGCCATTTGTTCATACAGCACAGGGATTTTTTTTTTCTTTCCATTGTCTTCAAATCTCACTCGAGATTCCGAATATCTAATTTGATTCCGTGTAACACAACGTTAGAATTAAATGTTTCAGAAACCACTCGGACAGGACATTGAACCTGAACTCGAAAATGTAAATGTGATTCCCAGCTCAATTCCGAGACCTACAGACCCTCTGAGGCAGCGATTGAAGCTTCTTATGAATACTCACTGCACGCATTGTCAACTTTTTGAAAGCGCGGTCAATACCCGGATAGACGCGGGAGAACGCAGATATCCGGCTAGTAGAGCACTGGTATGTCGTTGGAGTCCAGATTCCGGGAGCGTTCCTATTACACAGTGGATGGTGGTGGTGGTGCGACAACAAGCAGGCTTTGAGACTCCGACTGATCGGCTTGTTGATCGGATGATGGTTTGGGCGAGCAATCAACCAGCCGTTGATCAGTTCACTCGGCTTGGGCGGGTTCGTTTCGGCCTGGTTATAGTACTTATTTTGCGATTCTCGATCCGGAATTGCCGATTGGTACTCTGAATTTGACGAGAGTGTACTGAGTACCCTGCTAGGAAGAATGTGGTAATTTTTGGATAGCCTGAGTCCAGGGGAGAAACACACAACGACTCGAGAAACAATCATAGGAACAAGAAATTGTCCACCAATCCCTCCTCAACTTCACATCCTCCGCACGCTCACAGGATCCACCTTTCGACACCCACGAGTCCAAAGATAATATATGCACCGAGTGCCACCGGAATCCTGGTAGCGCCGCTAGCGCTCTGGCTTAGGGTTGGAGACGGCACGGCGACGGCGGAGGTCTGTGCATTCGTTCCTGCGTTTGAGTTTGAGTTCGGCGAAGACGGTCTGTAGAGAATGAATCAAGTTAGTGGTCGACTTGAATTTATAACGTTGAATCACAGGGGAAGTCGAGCGTGAAAACAAAGCGGAAGAGACTTACACCGCCGAGGGAATGCCCGCGGAGGAAGGATTACCACCACCCATACTCAGACTCATACCGGTGGACGCCGCGATGGCACTAGACGGCACTATCGATATCGTGGCGGTCAAGGAGGAAGAGCTAACCCCTGCGGGGGCGGCGGCGATGCTGAAGTCCGGGCTCATGGCGAAGATCTGGCTGATGTTGGTGATGTTGACGAATTCGAGGGTGTATTGGTCGCTGTTAGCAGTTTAATATTTAAGGGAAGAGGGAGAAAGCAAGGAATTGAATTGAAGAGAAGAGAAATTGGGATGGAATTAGTGCGCACCCGGCGCGGACGAGAGGGAGCTCGATGACGAGTTGGTTGAGGGTGGGGTCGACGTTGTTGGCGATGGCGAAGGCCATGTTCTGGTTCAAACGTTATGGCACGAGAAAGAGAAAGGATGGGGTGAGCGGTTGAAAATGTTGAATATAATATGATTCTGGACTTACGAATGACGAGTGAGTGAGCTCGATTGAGAAGACTCTGCCAGTATCGCATTTAGTCAATTCCACATCAATTCCAACGACGCCGGGAAAATGTGAATCAGACGTACGGATCGCTGGCGTTGCTCGTCCACGTAATCGTCGTCGTTGTCGCGGATTGAGGCGAGCTTGGAGCGTTGACCATGAGCGTCGAGAGTGTTGGGGTTGTGCAGAGGAGGAGGATGAAACTATATGATATCGAAAGTACGGTCAGCTGTGGATTCGGACGAGACGAGCGAGGGGTGACTTGCGGGATCATTGGGGAGGGATACATCGTTCGTGGGTGGGGTGGGTGTCTGCAGGGTGGAAGGCTGCGGGGTTTATTAATACTGAGACATTTTTGGGCCGAGTGGGATTTTGAGACGGGAATAGCATTAGGCGCTTCAGGAACAGGATTCCTTCACGGGAATTTTCCCTCGAGGGCTTTGAGGTGGAGGACCGGATCCCACCACGATTGGGCCGACCGGAGCATAGGCTGTGCCTATGAACTAAGAAAAATAAGTACCTCAGTTGGCGAGTTGGAACTTCACGGCCGCTTTGCACGCACGAACTGGACTCATTGAGGTAATTTCTGCTTGTGAAAAGGGATTCAGATCATTTTCGTCTTCTTTTGACAGCTGAGTTCTTCGTTCCGTCCAGTGGAGCGGAAGACCAATCGAGGTATGCGTATAGGACTTCACGATAGTCGTAAAACCAAGAGGTTCAAGCTCCCACCATGATGGGCAAGTGTTGGAGCAGAGGCGCGTCGTTCTGAGAGAGATACATTCTGCAAATTCAAGCTCCTCACTCTGTTCTTAGAGTACGGGCTGCGCTGTTGAGGGACGGAGACCGTAGTACAAGTCGAGGATGCCAGCAGCGGCGGACCGTGACGATCGTCGAAAGGATATCGAATTTTATGGGATTTTTATGTGGCGCGCAAGAGGAATAGATTAGGATTAATAATTATGTTTGGTCGGGTGGGTAGCAAAGACAAAAGGCCGTGAATTGTAGTCGGGCGTGGATCGTCATCGACGGTGAAGGACAAGAAGCATGCGTGTACATGTGTTTATCAATCCGCTGGCCAGTAAACAAGAGTACACACATACGTCAGCACCTCCTCTGGTCCTCGTCCTTTCCTCCTCTCTCGTTCTCCCTCCTCTCAGTTTCGTTAGCTCGCTCCTGTAGTCTAATGGCTGCCTCGGGTGACTGGGACCCCCCGCCGGCTTCAGCTTCGTCTTCGGCTTCGTCAGCGTCGATATCTGTGGGCCTTGCACTTCTCCCTACCCCGCATAGTACTCATCGAATAAGAAGTAGCCTTCACCATCTACATCCGCTGCGCACCGACCCCGACCCCGCACTCAAAAGCCGACGCTTAAGAAGACTGTGATTCCTGTCTCGGATGATTGGGAAGACGATGACGACGACGACGACCCCAACGAAGCAGACGAAGACGTCGAGGAGGAGGAGCAGGAGAGCTTGTATGACGGTCAGGAGCAGAATCCGAATCAGCGTATTTGGGCGGATGCGTACGTTGCGTTTCTCGTTTATTCGTCCCTTCCACCCCTTCCCTCCCTCCCTTCATCCCGTTCCCCATTCATTCATCTGTCCTCTATGTACACTCACACAAAAACCGAATAGAAACGCCCGCCCCCCACCCCCACCCGCCCTCGTCGTCGTCTCCTCATCCTCATCCACCTCCGGCGCCAGCTCTGCGGTCGCAGCGGCCTTCCTCCAACCCCAGATGCGCATCCTGAAACGCCCTCCCAATACGGCGCCGGTGCAGAGTACGTCGACAGAAACGCCTATGGAGACGATAAAGGAGCGGGAGGCGCGGTATCGGGCGGCGAGGGAGCGGATATTTGGGGGTGGGGAGCAGGGGAAAGACAGGGAAAAGACAGGGTCGAGTGTGACGCGGAATCCGAAGGGGCCGCTGGATGCGCAGGCGAAGGGGTTTGTTAGGAGGGGTAGAGGGGACTCGCCGTCGTCTTCTAGTGCGCGTGGCGTCAATGCTATTCGGACTGATTCGGGAGGACGGTTGGCTTCTTGAGGAGGCGACTTTGGGACTTCGCTTGTGTGTTTCTTTTGTGTTTTTGGTCTCATTTGTAGTGCGTGTGTGTTTTGAAATTTTCGTCTTACATGTAATGTTCACTTACACTTGTTTCGTTGACGGTTGGGTTATTTCTTTCGCGTATCGTGAAATAAATTATATCTGCTTGGGATTGGGTGCGGTGGCGGACGAGGAGAGAATCCACTCCGTCGTACGTCTTCCCTTCCCTCTCTCTTCTTCCTTGCGCGTTCTCATGATCAAGTCCCTCCTCTTCCTCTTCCTCATCCTCCGACCAATCTCCCATCCCATCCAGGTCTCCATCACCACCTGCTCGAATTCATACCAATACCCGCGCTAGGTTGCCGCTGAAATGGAGAGATAGTGGCTGTCAAGAGGGGAAAGTGCTGTCAAAGGGAGCAACTTGTCTCCTCCTCCTCCGACAGTAGCTACTACTCCTTGAAGATACACGCAGGGTGCGGGTGGCTGGGCGAGAGAGGGCTTGATTGCGATTGAGATTCGTCGTTAGCAAAGATAAGATACAGGTAACAGGTATGCTGTCGTCCTCCCTCCTTCCCCCGCCTCCTCCTCCTTCTCTCTGCTCCCCACATCAAGATCACTCATCTATCAATGCAGGCCCCCGTCCCCGTCCCCGTCTCCCTCTCAAACACCTCTCCTTCCGCTGCGCTAACCGGTTATCCTCCGCGCCTCAGGACGAGCCACACGCACACGCCCAAGGAGAGGCGAGGCGCGTTTGTAAATGGGGATGCGAGGTCGTGCGAAAGTGTGTGTGTCTCCGTCTTTTCCTTTTCTTGCCCTCTCTTCTCTCTCTTCTTAACTGCTCCTTTTCTCTCGCCTCCCGTCTCCACCCCGATGGCTAATCCGGCCACGTCTGCACGCAGGTTTGGGGTCGGGGTCAGGGCGTGGACGTCGATGTCGATGGTATCGGGGCTGCCGCTCGCCTTTCTCAGGAAGGAGGAGGTAGAGGAGGAGGACGAGGTGTGCGGCTGCGGCGAGGGTACGTCGACAGCGGGGGGTGCGGATTGGAGGACGAGGACGAGGACGAGGACGAGGAGGAGGACCGAATGCAGGTAGGTCCGTCCCTGCTTCCTCTCTCCTTGTGATGTCCTGCGCTGATATCGCGATTCAGTCGCTGACGCCGACAAGTTCAATTTCATGGACCGCGAGTACTTGCCGCCGCTGGGCTTTCATCGTTCGAGCAACGGTATCGCCGACGAGACAGATACGATGTGATAGGTAGGTATGGCACCCTACTACCCCCTCCCTTTCCCTAATCTCAGCTGAATCGGATCTAGGCTTCGCTTGCGCTGCACGTCCGCCGTACACCCCAAGAGAGGCAGGAGGGTACGAGGAGGAGGCGGTGGGAGTGTTGTGTGGTTGCCAGTTGGGAGCAGCAGCAGGAAGACAGGAGGAGGCGAAGACACCTCATCAGACGCCGTACCTCGAGTCCCTTAGCGGCTTGGAAGGAGGCAACGGTGGGATCAGCCTCGACCTCGACGGTCTGTGCGCCATGTATGTCTCGTCGTCTGCCAGCAATCTCGGAGGGGCATGGGGCGTACGTTCGGAGCAAGAATCGGTGAGAGTCGTGAGTTTGCCTGGTAATGGTATGTCTTTCATCCTCGTCCTCTTTGCATTCGGGTTTGCTGATCTTGTATTTTGATGTAGACTTGTCTCTCGCCGTTCCGCCGAATCTTTCGACCATCGTATGCCTCCTCCTCCCGTGGTGACTGTCGATACCCTTCTCCATCGAAACGAGACGAGGCACCTTGAAAGCACCCAGCGCTGCCATTCATCCCGGTGCTCTTTGCGAGATCGCGGCCCGCGCGCTGCGCCTACCACCACCGCACTCTCGAGGAACGCGTCGTATTCTTCAAGACGCCGCTCAAGCCCCCGTCGTTTACGCCCCCCGAGCTCCCCGGTGCTTCGTCCCTCGCGCTCGTACTAGGGGGGTCGATTTGCACCCTCCCTGACCCTCGTTCTGAAGGCATGCGTGAGGTGAAGGGAGCGGTGTTGGGGCAATGGGATGGTGGGGATGGAGGCGGGTGCTTCGGTGAGCATCTTCGGTTGACTGGGCCTACCAACCACTGCATCCCGTTTGCACAAGGATTGATTCTCGCCTCACTCGCGGGTCATTTGCCGCTTTTGGATTGTTAGCGTCGTTTGTGGATGTTCGCATCCCGGTAATCTGCTCAATACGACTTGAATACGACCTTGGGATTTCGGCAAACTCCGTCTGTTTCTGGCCGCTTCACTGGAATAGCTCTAGATTTGTTCACTACGGACAGCCCTTGTCGGCCTTTGTCGTTTCATTATCCTCAACTTGAGAAAACTCGAAGAAGACGCAATGCATTCGATATGAAATTCGAGTTTCTGTACAAAGCAGTTTGAATCCCCTTCAATGGTGCTGGTGGGTGTGCCGTCGCGGCGAGTCTGTTGAGAGAGTCCGAACACTTTCGACTTGGCACCCTGTTGATTCTTTTATTCATGACTCCTATGTCGCGGGAGGCAAAGCGACTGAAGAAAAATGAGTTTCATGCGGAAGTTGGTGAGCAAGCATTTCGCCAACTTTCAGAAACAATGCTGTGTGTTCTGTCTCCAATGCAGAATCATCACGCACCCGCCGAAAACGCGATCCGAGTGGTGACGCGGAATCTAAATCACATCATGTGATCGTGTATGGCGTTGATTAAAGATTTCTGTCTTGCTTCGAGCGCTAAATTCGATGGATAGACGCAAAGCAGGGCCGTGGTTTCGATATCTCTCGCTTTATTTGTGGTTCATATTTGTAGGATGCATCTTTCGGCATCCCTGTGGGATCATTCGAGGTCATCATACCTAACGTTCAACAGAGGATATATTAAACCCTAGCTAAATGCATGGTATACCAACGGCTCTACCACGGGACTACGTACATGCGTCGCATAGCTTTCAGGTACTAGTTGAACACGGCGAGACCTCCGTTATTGGAGCTCGGACGGGGATGTTCGGTCAAAGTTGAGATATTGCGGTCATGGGAAGCTGAAAAGGGTCTCCGTGTGTGCAATTATATTGGCGTTCAACTACACCCAATACGCACGCAATATACGTCGCGGGGCACCAGCAGACGAACTGCAGGTAAATTCGAACATTGGTTCAACAATCGTGGGAATGTGATGGTTCGGCATGTTACGCTGTGACATCCTGTGACAATCGCCTCTTAACTCGTCCACCACCATCTCCAAGTTGGACTGGATATGCTCGTCGCTTCTCTTCACATTCGCGCCTCAATCCCCCTGCGCAGCAACTGCACGGTTCACAGAAAAAAGTTTTTTTGGCATCCTCCTGGTGACGTCTACATTCATTTCTAAAGTCCGTGATTTCGCGTGTTTCAGCCCGGCAACCATGGGGAAATTGCAACGAAGCGCGGGGGGATCACCGATCTCGTTGCACGACCACACGGACCTCGCTGGTTCTCAAAAAGCAATACATTCGCCTCCTCCTTTTCTTTTTCGGTTTTTTTCTGTTCATCATTTGAGGCTGAACGAAGGCTGAATGCGTACAAAACCTAGTGAAAATCAAATATACCAGACCCACGGCGTTACCCCTAGCGCCAGGTAATACTTGTTGACGATTCGGCCCTGTTTTACCCCTCTTCCCCCGCCTCCATGCCCCCACAATATTCCACAAGGACGGGAATGGTCAAATTTCAATCGATTATTACGGTTCATTCGGGCATTGCTAACCGGTAGGTTCGGTAGGTTGTGCATGCAGTCTCCCGCTTAAGGTTCATTGACATTCGCCCCGTTCACTTGCCTGGACTCATCGATGCCTGTTTTACGCCAATTTCGTCTGGTTTCGTCATCTGCGGAGATCTGCGGTCGGTCGCCCACGGAATTCTTCCATATGGCTTCAATCACCTTCGGAAGTCTGTATTCTCTTCCTTTCTAGGTTCGAGTGTCATCAAGCCATGTAAACGTATCTTCTTCAGCTACTCCAGCTCAGACTCTAATTTGATGCCTCCTTGCTAGCGCTCTGTCTCCTTTTCACCACTTTTTCCAACTCGTTTCGCTAAATATAGAACCATGTGTGTTTGAATCAGTTACGAGATTCTCTTGGTCTTCTGACGTGTTTTTCGGCGTGAATCCCACGAGTCAGGGCTACGGTCACATCAAATTCCCATATGGGCTATTTAGTATTGATGATCGTGTGCAACGGGTTTCGTGTTTAAAACAGCGGCTGCGTCGGTTCGGGAGTTTTCTTCGTGTCCCCTCCACACTCACTCACTCACTCACTCCCCCCCCGCCGCGTACTCGTCCAAGATGCCCGGAGGAGCTGTTGTGTTCGGAACGACCGACACGTCCCGGATTGAGGCGCCGGTGACGCTCAAGACCTACTTCATGTGTGTCTTCGCCGCCTTCGGTGGTATCTTCTTCGGATACGATACGGGTTGGATGGGTGGTGTGCTCGGCATGCCCTATTTCATCCAGATCTACACTCACAAGCCCTACCCCGACGACCCTCGCGCTGCTCACATTCCCTCCGACTTCGCCCTCCCTGCATGGGAGAAGTCGTTGATGACCTCTATCCTCTCAGCTGGTACTTTCTTCGGTGCTCTCATTGCTGTATGTCGTTTCTCCCCTCTGCCTATATCTTCTTCTGACAGTTCCTGGCAGGGTGATATCGCGGACATGGTTGGCCGTCGTCCCACGATCATCATGGGCTGCGTCGTCTTCTGCCTTGGTTGCATTCTCGAAATCGCCCCTGAGGATGTTCTCGCTGTCTTCGTTATTGGTCGTCTCGTCGCTGGTGCTGGTGTCGGTTTCATCTCCGCCATCATCATCTTGTACATGTCCGAGATTGCACCTAAGAAGGTGCGTGCTTGTGATTTTCGTCTAACCTATTCGCATATCGACATGACCCGCAGGTTCGCGGCGCCCTCGTCTCCGGCTACCAATTCTGCATCACCATTGGTATCCTCGTCGCTAACTGTGTCGTGTACGCCACGCAAGACAGACTCGACACCGGCTCCTACCGCATTCCCATCGGTGTCCAGTTCTCGTGGGCTATCATTCTCGGTACCGGTCTTCTCTTCCTTCCCGAGTCTCCCCGTTTCTGGGCCAACAAGGGCGATATCGAGAAGGCCACCGTCGCTCTCGCTCGCGTTCGTGATCAGCCCCGTGATTCCGACTACGTTCAGGATGAGCTGGCCGAAATCATCGCCAACTTGGAGTTCGAGAAGGCCAACACTCCCCAGCTCAGCTACGTCGGCAGTTGGCTCGCGTGCTTCAAGGGCTCTCTCTTCGATGGCTCTTCCAACATTCGCCGAACCCTTGTCGGAACTGGTTCGTTTTCTTTTCGCCATGCTCTGACTGCCTTTCTAACCCTTGCCTCAGGTCTCCAGTGTGCCCAACAGTTCACCGGTATCAACTTCATCTTCTACTGTACGTTTTTACGCCCCCGTTACAATTTTCACTCGCTCACGCCTCAATCGTAGTCGGCACTTCATTCTTCCAGACCCTCGGCACGATCAGCAACCCCTTCCTTATCGCGCTCATTACTACCCTCGTCAACGTCGTATCGACGCCGATTTCCTTCTACATCATCGAGCGTTTCGGTCGTCGCCGCATTCTGCTCATCGGTGGTTCGCTCATGGTCGTCTGCCAATTCATCGTCGCCATCGTTGGCACCGCCGCTCCCCACGCACAGACTCCCGGTGGCAACCCTTCCGCTGTCAAGGTCGAGATTGCTTTCATTTGCATGAACATCGCTTCGTTCGCCACCACTTGGGGTCCCGCCGCCTGGGTCGTCGTCGGCGAGATGTTCCCGCTGCCCATTCGCTCCCGAGGTGTTGGCATGTCGACCGCATCTAACTGGTTCGTCTGTTTCAACTTTCGTGATTTCTTTCCCCATGCTCATCATACTTCCCAGGTTCTGGAACTGCATCATCGGCGTTATCACGCCGTATTTCGTTTCGACTGACGAGCTCGACCTTGGTCCCAAGGTGTTCTTCATCTGGGGTTCGACTGCCGCCCTCTCCGTTACCTTCGCATACTTTTTCGTGTCGGAGACCAAGGGTCTTTCACTCGAGCAGGTATGCTCTTCTATCTCCCTGTTCTCTCAACTGGATGCTGATGACTCGATGCGGTGCAGGTCGACCAAATGCTCCGTGAAACCACTCCTCGCACGTCGTCGACCTGGAGGCCACATACCACCTGGGCTGCTGAGAGTGGCAAAGTTGAGAAGGTTGTTGAGGATAAGGCCAGCGGTGACGGTGCAGAGGTGTAATAATTTAATTTTAATACCCCAAAAGTTTTGAGTACAATCCAATATTTCTATCGTTCTCTGTCCATCGACTAAGGGTCTTCCTCGTGTGGACTCAGCGATATGAAGAAAAGCAACTGATCTCTTACTGGTTGCGTATATTCGTAAATCTATAAGGCACGTTAAATCTTCAAATTCAATAGCGACGTGGTTAGATTCTATCTTCTGCTGTCATGATTGTTTCCATGTGCGCAGCACTGCGGGGAACGAAATTGACGGCGAAGGGCTTCGGTCGGCTGCAGGGAGCGAAAACACTTAGTCGCTTTTAAATTTGAACATAAACTCTGCTACGCACGAAGTGAGTCCGGAAGTGCAGTCCTCAGGGTCAATTTTCATCGGCTTCCCCGAGGAATCTTTGCTAGGTTCAATGTTGAATGCCCAAAGCATCCGGACAACGGCGATCCATGTGCTTTTGGCAGCCAGGTGGTGGCCCGGGCATTTACGCCTGAATCTGAGTTAGATCACGGGAGAAAGAGGAATTCCTTGGTTCGAACCGTCCAAAACCTAGCCCAAGTAAGACCCAATTTCGAGCCGAAAAAAAATGGACAAACATACCGAAGCCATAATGACCTTCTCCGATCAAGGTAGCAGAATCCTCCGAGCTGGGGTTCTGAACGAGGAATCTTTCCGGGTTGAAAGTGTAAGAGTCCGGGAATTCGTCCTCGTTATGGTGCTATGAAGATTGAGCTCTTGAAGGGACATTCAAACTTTCAGCGCTGACCATATTCCAGATGGATGAAATGACCATCGTTCCTTTGCGAATCTGAACGTCCACGGTAAGTAATAGTGCAGCCGCGAAACTGGTTGAGCTTGCCTTATATCCTTTGTATTCGTCATCGGCGTCTGTATAATGGGGAAGGGAAAGAGGTGCCGCCGGTGCCCATCTAAAACCACTTGATTTATATTCAACTTAACTCCAGGCGTAATGACTACGCACCGTAAAAGCTCCTTAATCAACGCTGCACAGTACAGCATGTCTTGCATGCCGGCGAACGTGGGGAGGGTATGAGAATCAAAGATAGAATCGATCTCCTTTTGCGCTTCACGCATAGTTTCGGGATAGAGGGCCATCGCCATGACAAACCACAATAACGTCAAGGAGCTGGTATCTGTTCCTGCTATGAAGGCTGAACCAGCAACTACGAGGCGAGTCAGCAAAAGAAACCCCCGCTGACTGAGAATTACTCACTGTAATACCTGTGGGACGAATCGGTAAATGTAAATTACGGATGTTGAGAGTCACGTACAGTTCTTCATCTGGGATTCCGAGCCTCTTCTGCTGGTCCCATAGTCGAGCAGTAAAACATTCGAGACCGGGATCCTTCTCCATTCGAGTCTTGACATTCAAAGATAAGCGGCTGTATAGCTGAGAGAAGATTGAGCATTCAGAATTGAACAGAGCAAGGTTGGTTACCTCTATTTCGCGCTCGTGCTTCCTCTTTGCTTCTTTCCTCCAGCTGACCGAACCAAATAAGTCGTCGGTTCAAAATTTAAAACATGATATGACGGGAAACTCACGGTGAAAGGAAATCGGGTAGTATATCCAAAATCGGGAAGGTATCACACAAATGTGCGCCTGGTGTGATGTCCGAAACGAAACCTGTGAAGATGTCGATGGCCGTGGCAAGATCCTTTCCATCGTCCTTCATCGACTCTCCAAAGGCGAGCTTGAAAATCAGAGAGGCGGGGAAGCGCTGAACGTGAAGGTAGTAGTCAGATGGCGCTCGAACGAGATCGCCGAGGAGGTGTAGTGACTGCGTATATTGCAGAGTCTCATAACCTCCGATCGCTAGAGAAAACCAAGTCAGCACACGGAGGACATAACAATGTAAACTTTCCTTTCGGTTGGAGCATCTGATGGAATGCCGCCCTCTGCCGCTTCAAAACATCGTTGTATGGCAAAAGGGAGAGACGGAGGTTATTTGATTGATACTTTCCCGCGTAAATGAGCGGGCGTCGCGAGGAATATATGCGAGCGCGACGGGCGAGCTGCATATAAATTGAGCTGCGACTCGGAGTCGATATGGATGGTTTGAATTAATACGTACCAGTTCTTCGGCGTCTGCGGGATCGCTCAAAATGACCATGTCGTCTCCAGCAAGAGTGACCTTGACCATAGATCCTAGAAAAGGGTCAACATATTTGACGACGCAAGCACTTTCTGTCGACGCGTACCATAGCGATGCCAGAGAGTTTCAAAGTACTTCCACGGTTTGATTGTCGCAACTTGAAAAGTGTGCCCGACGAATAAATGCGGCGTAGGACCTGGGATTTCACGAGACTTAAAGCGTGCAGCAATCAAGTAAACAAGAGAGAGGGACAGGAGAGCGATGGCCACGCTGTAGGAACCCTCCATGGCTCTGCAGAAGATGTCGGCGAACTGTCGAAAATAGTGGCGCTTCAATATATCCAGTAATAACGGATGAAGATGCGATTTAAGTACCAATCCCTGAGGGCTGTGGAGTAGTCAGCGCATGAAGTAATAATTCTCCCATCCGTAAGCCGTTCTTTGTAGCTTGTGAGGAAACGGATGTAGTTGCATATCCACCCGCCCTCCGAGGAGGATTTGTTGGGAGCCCGCGAACCAGGATTTGCGGCGCTATTGTAAGACTTACCCGCAACAAGCACATCGCGTGTTCAACAATCTCCGGAAAGTGGTACTTATCAATGAGAATGTGGCGTTTTCAACAACTGAATAGGGTGAGCGGAGCCTGTGGAGGCGGTGAATATGGGAAGTTACATGCGCTGAATGGCAGGTGCGTTCAAATTTGAATGACGACAGCACCCGAAACTTGTCGACGGAAAGCGGATATCGCCCGGTCGGTGGGAGGAGGATAATGTTTAGAGAAGGCGCCAAGTCATAGATAGAAGGCTCAGTGCTGATGAGAATGCGCTAAATATGATCCAGTCAGCTTCCGCGAGTCGAGCTGTTCCTGAAATGAGTTCAAACAGACCTGCAATTTTGGTTGTTCTGGGTCGCAACGACGCACGGAGGAAGATTGCGAATAATATGCGTCCTGCGCGACGGTGACTTGAGGCCAAGGCATACTCGATAAGGCCCTGGCTCACGGTTCACTTTCGTGCTGAGTTGGGGATCAAACAATCGGGACTGAAGCGCGTTATAGAAGAAAAAAAGAGTTACGGACTTGATGTGTCAAAAGCGGAGAATTCTCACGAGAACGTTATCCCGCAGATCCCAAAATACATGATTTCGTTGATAGTGAACAATGAGCTGAGAACCTGCGATGATGTGGCCACGACTGAAAAGATATTGATTGGCATCGAATATCCACATCCCGCGTCCGATTGAGACCGCCGCTCCGTCGCTGTTAGTCCGTGGATGCTCCACACAGCAAGTAGTCGAGGAAAAAGGGCTACTAGTATTGGTTGGCAGTCGAGGCGGAATTCGGGATGGTCGGTGAATGCGGATCCCCATCAATCGTGTTCTGTGTTGCGAGGTGCCGTTCAACGCGGAGAAGAAAGAAAGAATACAACGAGTGCAGCATCTTGCACCTCACGACTGATGTGGTATACGCCTACACTTGCCACGCACTCTGCGACTCGGCCAAATGGCTTGAATGATACACGATTTTGAAAGGAGAGCCACACGCAAACTAAACAACACATTGAGTTGGATAAGCATCGTATTCTGACTTGAACAGGAACTTATCTTTGGCCACGGGGCGCGATGTGGGTCGATGCTTTGATATCGGAGCGCAGGGTGGAAGGCGTTGCCGTGAGTAGTTGCATTCCATAGTAGGGGAGCGTACCTACAGAGTAGTCGATATAAAATTCGGACTCGAAACGAGGTAGAGAGCATTGCACAATTTCGCACCTCGAATAACTTCCCTCAAGCCAAATGACTTTTCCTATCACCACGGTGAGCTTTGGGAGTCGTTCGGATTAGACTTTGAAGCCTGACGTCGAGTTCAACAGCCCGCATCTTCGACGGAAATCCTCGTCATTGGAGGCGGCCCCTCTGGCACCTATGCGGCGGCGGCTTTAGCTCGAGGTCAGCCGGTTTATTATACTGACATTCTTTCGGTCTGACGAGGGTTCTAGAGGGCAAGAAGGTCACACTACTTGAGAAAGAGATTTTTCCAAGATACCATATTGGCGAGACTATGTTGCCTTCGATCCGACCCTTCTTGCGATTCATCGATGCGGAAGACAAGGTCGTAAATTATGGCTTCACTGTCAAGGTAAGGATTACTCACCGTCGTTCAACTTGAACGGAGCTGGGATTGACCTACGCGCACGCACAGGTCGGAGCCGCTGTGAAGTTGAACCAACATAAGCGCGAAGGATGTTTGTATTTTCCCACATTTCATGAAATGATTCGAACACTGATTATTCGGCAGATACCGACTTCACCCTCGACGGCCGTGCCCCCGAGCGGGCCTCCTGGTCCTTCGAGCGTGCCGAATTCGACGACTTGCTCCTCAAACACGCCGCCGAGAACGGAGTGTCCGTGCATGAAGGCGTCCGCGTCACCGAGATCAAGTTTTGCCCGGAGAATCCCAAGAAGCCGATCGCTGCCCGATGGAAGAAGAACGACTCCGAGACGGGGGAGATCAAGTTCGACTTTATGGTTGATGCCAGCGGGAGGAACGGGATTATGTCCACTCGTTACTTGAAGAACCGGAAATTCACCCAGGGGCTGAAGAATGTCGCGTTCTGGGGATACTGGAAGAACACCGGCATGTATATGCCAGGCACTCCTCGGGAGAATGCTGTTTGGATTGAGGCGCTCACGGGTTAGTCTTTCAGAGGTACTTGCGTCATAGATGATCGTACTCACCGGTTGAAATCACAGACGAAACCGGCTGGACGTGGTTCATCCCGCTTCAGAACGGCATCACTTCCGTCGGCGTCGTGCTCGCTGAAACTTCCAGTCGGGCCAAGAAAGCCAAGGTGGCGGACAACAAGGAACATTACCTCAGTCAGGTGAACATCAGTCCCGGGCTTGTCAAGCTTCTCGAAAACGCGGAAATGGTCGGGGAGGTCAAGTCTGCCGGTGATTACAGCTATACCTCCGTCAACAACCAGTACGCTGGCCCGAATTATCGCATTATTGGAGACGCTGGAGGTGAGCGAGCGGCGATTTGTGTTCATCTTAGACGCTGACCTTCGAACAACAACAACAGCATTCGTAAGTAACTGAAAAGACTCGCAAGTGGGATCTACTCACCAAAGAGCCGCCTCCAGCTCGACCCGCTCTTCTCGTCGGGCGTCCATCTCGCTTTCACGGACGCATTGTCTGCAGCGCTCACTATATGCGCCTCTGCGCGCGGTCAATGCACCGAGGAGGAGGCGATCGAGTTCCACAATAACAAGGTCGCGATCTCGTATACAAGGTTCGATTTTCCGATTTTCCCGCGTATCTATACTCGAAGGTAAGGCTAAACCCCTGAATAGATTCTTAGTAGTCGTTCTCGGTGTATACAACCAAATCCACGCACAGAAAAACGCCGTGCTGTCTGATGTTGACGAAGACAACTTCGATCGGGCGTTTGATTTCATTCGTCCCGGTGCGTACTCTGCCTTGGATCCCCAGAGAGAAATGAATGAGTCCTGATTGCGGTTTCAATTTTCAGTGATTCAGGGAGACAACGACACGCACTCCAAGGTCGACATGCAAAAGGTCATTGACCTTCTCGGTGAAACGCCTGGAATCATCGGTGTGGATCCGACGGCACACGAGCGAGTCAGTAAGAAGATGGAGCCGGGGTTGATGGCTGACAACGGTCCTCTGATGATGGGCGATGCATTTTCTCGTGCGGTTGGAGAGGATGAGGAGGCGAAAGAGCTGTTGCATATGATGAATTCGCGGAAGGCGATCACGAATACGATTGAGTGGGCTCATAATTATGAGGGAGATAAAATTAATGGATTGTCGGTTGTGCTGAAGAGGGGTGAATTGGGTCTTGCACGGGAGTAGATAGAATGGAATAGAATAGACGCTGCCTGTAATTTAGGAAAAATTAGATTCACGATTGCAAGTGAATGTGTGGGTCGTACTGGGCAACGCAAGATAGAGCAAATGTCGGCTTCCGTAGCCCTGAGCCACCGATCTTTTGGGCAGCTGGACAGAAGAAACGATAGCGTCTTGGAAAGAGATACAGCTAAGCTGAGATTCCGGAACCTCAAGTGTAGCCTGAGGAATACCTAGATTAGAACGGTTTCCGGGCATCCCGAGTCCATGAGTCTATCTTATTGATTGCTGAACCACAGGTCGGGAAGATGTGAACGCAAATGTGCAGTGGGTAGCGAGATCTCAGATGAGTGACGAAGGCAAGAGGGAAAGATGTGACGACATCGTGACCTGGCACCCTGTGCCGGCCTGATCCGGAGCGAGTTAGCAGAGGTTTGAACAAGTTTCAAACAAGGTTTGCAACGATTAGAGACAAAGGTAGCCCATCGAATAATCCAGCAGGGAGAAAATAAGAGGATGCACTCAATTTGTCTCGGGAGCCCCGGAATGTAAACTGCATTGGATGATACTTAAATGTGCACGATGTCATCGCGGCGTATTATTTCGTGGGGACTTCAAGTTGGTACTGCTCGCCTGGGCGGGGTGTTCGTTTTCACCAATCCAAATTGCAGTCCTGTGAAGGATAAACAGCCGAACTTCAGTTGAAAGGAAAGTGTGGCGTGCGGTTGGCCATCTGAGTGAAATTCGTTATTGAGGGACGATTCTCGTGAGCATTGCCCAAACTATTTGGCGGCTGGCTATCTGTCAAGGGTCACCGGAGAACGAGAGAACTCACACGTATCTACCCAGACTTGAATGCTCTTCGTAGTGGGATCCTCCAGAAAATTTCCCTATTTGGCCGCAGGAGGTGAATATCGGTGATCGCCGATGACGTGTACACGTGTGTTGCACGTGTGAACTTTTCTCTTTCTGCTTCCATCATCGTCGTCCCCGTCCCCGGCTTGAGGATACCTGCGCCGCCTCTGCCGCCGCCCTCTTTGACCTACAAAACCATCTACAACCCACCGTTCTCCAGTCGTGGTAATTGCGGTCATCCAGCCGTGGTACTAGTGATTCCCAAGCCCATTTATACAAGGGCGTAATTAACATTCCGCTCAGTGTTCCTCTCGAAGACCTGGCCCATCTTGGTGCGGCACGCTATCTTGATTAACGGGGATAAGCGCAGCTGCGCTTGGATCATCCACCGCCTCACTTGCAACATTTCGGAACCGGAAGCGGCAGGCAGGCACTGGCAGGCGCGCATGCTGGGGCTACTATGTAAGGAAGCTGGTTTGTATATGGCTGAAACTTTGCCGGGCAGATCTCGAAAATCCCCTGCGCGTCTCCGCCTCGTTGCTCTCGTTTTGATCCTTCCATCTCCGACCGGCCGTCGTGAAAGAATTTCACCGAGAAATATAGCTCCGTCTTCAGCAGCTAACCTGCAGTAGGTATTCATATGGGACTTCTCGAGGATCCATGAAACATACGAGGCTCGACGAGGCTCGACGTCTGACTTTATGACTCGGTTCCCTCGGATCATGCGGTAGGTAGGTAGGTAGGTAGGTAGGTTACACGGCACGGTCCCGCTCAGGAACGCCGGGCCCAGGGAGTAACTGACAATACAGAGGCACTACTGTACTGTTCGGTCCCTGGACTTCTCAAAACCCCCGCAGCCGAGCTCACGATCACACCCGCCGATGCATCGCTGTAGAACTGAAGGAAATTAAGAGAAGCAGAAACACGGAAGAATTGGTACCTCAACAAGTAAGCAGTTCGAGGACTCAACAAAGAGAGGCTCAACACCTTTGAAAATATAATAATACTGAGGCTCTAGTCGCATGTTGGACTTGGATTCCTATGATGGAATCCCTTCAGTGGCCAGCAGGTTGTATTTCAAAGGTGCGAGTTGTCGCCTGTGAGGAGTTCAAGAATTGTTCACTAGAAAAGTCAACGTTTCGGAACTCTCCAAAACAAAGTGATCCCAGTCTCGAGTCACTGCACTGGTAGTTTGCATGGTGTTAATGCAAAGATTCGTACCGTGGGCCACGAGCGACTCCTGTTAATCTCATCGCGGAGATCACACCGTCTAGCGTGTCGTCGACTTTTGAAGAACCTACTTCCAAAAGCCGTCCACCATCCGCCATCTCGCTAGGAACACTGGGAAGTTCACACTTAATTGCATTACATTCTACTTCTGCATCTCCCGCGATGACCAAGTACAGTAGACAAATGGCGCCTCTAACGCCTTCAAATCCCGCTCCCGGTCGGCTCAGCGATGGTCGTGGTAGGGCTTTGACTAGGAAGAATTCAGAAGAGAGTAACGAGGATGCTAGAAAGACTCCGTACGTCCATACAAACGTCGTGGTCTTGGTGACAATGAAGGGTGAGACATCGGTCAAAACCTTGTACGCGCGGACGGCCGTGAAGACGTGGCCCAGTTCAGCGGGAGCCTGAGTAGGATTAACTTCGAGCGCTGTATCCGACTCGTGAGTCCTGCTTACCGCTTTGACAGAAATTGCAAGAGCAAGGAGGGAGAGGAAGACTTTGAGCAACATAGTTTCGGTGGTAGGTTTCTAGACAGTACCCACCTTCGTCTCACTTTATAGCTGCTCATCCGCCGGTCCATCCCATCCCATCCAGTTCTAGAGCTGTAAGTATATCCTCTTGGGCTTACAGTTCCGATTACCCGCCTCGTCGACGGGGAATTTATTCCAGAGTCAGTTCCGTTCTAATTTGGTTTGATGCTAATGTTGAGATGTTGTAAAGAAGACAGCTGCGCTCGGATCCGTTTCCGGCTTTCGGAAGGCTATAAAGCCTCGCCTCACTGCTTGACGCTCAAACTCAAACCAACCAGGCTTTTCAGATGCTTTACTCTCTCTTCTCACTCTCTCTTTTCTCACTTTCGTTTGCGGCTATTGGGCCTACGGCGGACTTGACTCTGACCAACGTAGACGTTGCGCCCGATGGATTTTCGCGCTCGTGAGGGTCTATTCAGACCTTTCCTAATACCACTTCTGATAAGATAATATTGTGTGCAGAGCTGTTACTGCGAATGGAATCGTCCCTGGGCCCGTTATCACCGGCAACAAGGTACGATTCGGTAAGGATTTGGAATGTAGCTCACCATCGTATTCCAGGGCGACGAATTCAACATCAATGTGATCAACTCGTTGACAGATAATACCATGCTTCTCAGCAGTTCCATCGTATGCATTCTAAACTTTTCTTCGCGACTCTCGGCTGACTTTGGTAGCATTGGCATGGCCTGTTTCAACAAAACTCCAGTTGGGCCGACGGGTGAGCGATCTTCTTCAATTTATTTTGGAACAGCGGCGATGTTCATTTTTTTTTTTCGCTTAGTGCCTCCTTTGTGACCCAATGCCCAATCGCAGCCAATGATTCGTTTTTATATACGTCGGTGAATTGAATCGGATGCCCATTCCGTTCAATGACAGTCCCTTCTTTATCTCAGATTTTCCTCGGCCGACCAGGCTGGAACGTATTGGTATCACAGTCACCTTTGTGCGTTGTTTACTTTCACTTTTCGTCGATTCCAATGACTCAAATTCGCTACTCATCAGCGACTCAATACTGTATGTCCCCTGTCCTCTCTTCGCTGGCTTCAGTTTACTTAGTATTGTATTGCAGGCGATGGATTGCGCGGTGTAATGGTCATTTACGATCCAGCAGATCCTAATCTCAGCCTTTATGGTAAATCGCTTCACTTAGCTAATAGTCTCGCGCGTTAACGACCCCCCATAGATGTGGATGACGGTATGGCGCTCTTACCTCGCTCAAAATTATTTCATTCGTTGACGGAATCCGATTCAGAGACAACTGTCATTACTTTGGCCGATTGGTATGCTTAATTCGTCCGCTCTTTAGTTCCTGCTATTGATATTAGATTCCTCTAATGCAGGTATCACGATCCGGCGCACGATCTCGGCGCCATACCGACTCTCATTTCGACTCTGATCAGCGGATTAGGTGTGTTTGTTTGAATGCTAGGGTTATCGTTATGATATGACTTATCTCGACAAGGGCGATATGCCGGAGGGGTATGTTCTCTTTGCTTATTACTGTATTTGAATCGCAGGCTCAAGCTCTTCAGCCCACCTCTCAACTCGCAGTTATCACAGTTACCTCGGGTACTCGCTATCGATTCCGTCTTGTCTCCCTCTCGTGCGGTGCGCATCGGATTCTCAATGCATTCGAAGATCATTGACGACCTGCATGGCAGATCCCAATTTTATCTTCACGATCGATGGTCACAATTTCACCGTCATCGAGGTTGACGGCATCAATGTCCAACCTCTCGTTGTCGATTCCATTCAGATCTGTGCGTTCATTTCTTATTATTTCCGCATTCCCCTTTGATTGACTTGAAAAAATTCTCTCTAGACGCGGGCCAGCGCTATTCGTTCGTTCTCACCGCGGACCAAACCCCTGGTAACTACTGGATTCGCACCGTAGCTAATGGCGGCACAGCGGGCTTCGACAATGGTATCAATTCTGCGATTTTGAGATACTCGGGGCAAGACGATGTCGATCCAACCACCAATCAAACGACGTCTGTGATTCCGCTCGTTGAGACGGATTTGCATCCCCTCACGGCGACTCCTGTACCCGGGACGCTTGAGGTCGGCGGAGCGGACGTTTCGCTCAATCTCGCGATCACGTTGGATCCTAATACGGTTACGTTTGAGATTAATGGCGTCGTGCGTATATCGTCTTGATTGCTCGAGGTGAATTGATTTACTTGATTTGATTGTTAGGAATTTATCCCTCCGACGGCACCGGTTTTGCTGCAGATTCTCAGCGGTGCTAAGACAGCGGCAGAGCTGCTTCCGAGCGGGAGTGTATACTCTTTGCCTGCGAATGCTGTTGTGGATATTAGCATCCCTGGTGGGACGGCTGGCGCGCCGCATCCGTTTCACTTGCATGGCGTGAGTCAACTTTGATACATGCATTGCGTTTGTTGTGCCTGAGCGTCATAGCACAATTTCTGGGTCGTTAGAAGTGCCGGAAGCGATAGCTATAACTGGGACGATCCGATTGTTCGTGATGTTGTGAAGTTTGTGGCCATTCAATCGTATGCGGAGAATATTCTAATCTTTTTATTTATTCCTGTTTTCAGCACCGGGGGCAGCACAACGTGCGTGGTTCTTTTCTGTTCGCCGAGCAACCTTCTCACCTTGCTTAGTGACAATACCACCATCCGATTTGTTACGGACAATGCGGGGCCGTTAGTGGATGGTTTATATTTTCGTCGAGTTTATATTACTGACTATGGCTGTGACAGTTGGTTTTTGCATTGGTGATTTTTCATTCGCATTGTTGATCTCGATTTTCATCTAACTTCCTTTTCCCTCCAGCCATATTGACTTTCATCTGGGTAAGCAATTTTTTTTTTGTTTCGATGCAATACCCATCTCGCTAACTATCCTATCCTCTTCTTTTTTTGGTTTCAGATGTGTGAGTCGCGCGGCGTTGAAGCAACAGTACCGTTTCATTGATTTCATTACAGCGGAATGGCTATCGTCTTTGCAGAGGACGCTGATACGGTTGGGAACTCGACTCATCCCAGTCAGTTCACTTTCTTTGCGCCGTGTTGATCCCCTGATTAATTGCGTTTGCTTTAGGCGCATGGGACTCTCTCTGCCCGACCTACGACGCTTTGACTTCGGATCAGCTTGGTGGGCAATAGGGTTTGGGTATACTGAAGTTCAAACCCGACATTGTGGCTTGGATTCTTTGAGGGAGGGACAGCTAATCGCGATAACTTATTCGATCTGGTTAATAGTCTGGGAAGAATTTCCATTCGTTGCTCGGTGTTCACGTTTACAAACTCAAAGATACATATGGCTTTCACGGGTTCTTCGTCATCACCTCCTGGCATAGCGCCGTGTCCATGTATTCCCGAATTCCAATGATCTTGCCGGCGTCTGAGAAGAAGAGAATCCACACGTAGCTAATGATGTTTCGATTGAACCCAGGGTCGGCGATGAAGTAGGAATAAGAGACATCTCACTGGTTGTTATATGGGTTGCCGTTGAGTTGGATGCCATTGCCTACGAGCTCGACGATCGCTTTGTTGTTTGTGATGATCTGCGATGCGATAAAGTATGAGCGGATGTAATTGTATACTAATTCGCTCCTACATCGATCGATGTGGCAGTCGCCGCGACGGCCTGGTTCTGAAGGCGACTCCAGAGAGGATTTTTTACTTCGTTGACCCAGCTTTCGAGGTTCTGAGTAAAGAAATCAATGAGTCAATGCTAGATATCTGAAAGTAAAGTAAAGAGTAGTATGGGGACGCGTACATAAACTCCTGTGAGGCGGACGGGGTCTTTGGTTTCTGAGCCAATTATCCACTTGACGTTGGGATCGATGTAGGAGAGATCCCCCTTCTGGAGGGCGTCGAAGAAGGAGTTGATGTAGGCTTTGTCGAGGATAAACTTCGAAGACATTTGGGATGGGGTGATTGGCGATGGGGGTGAGGGCTTTTTGGTGGCTTTTATGGGCGGAGGGAAGATGAGTAATGGGTAGGTATTTGGATGAGTAAGAAGGACGGGGAGTCGGTCAACCTATTGTTCGAGTGTAGCAGGTTTCAAATGTACCCAATGAAGTTTCGCGGAGCGAAGGGAACGGACAGAGTGACGAGATTGAATGTACACCGCGATCTACGAGTTATTTGATAAGTGCTGTGAAACTGAACTTCGAGTTGGGAAATTTGGGCGCCCGGAACGGTATTAGGAGCAGGGAATTGGGCCATTGAAGTTGTGTTGCGAGAAATGAGCGATTTATTATGTGGTTGCGGAACGATATGTCGGAAAGACGAGTGAGATTCGATAGCCTCAGGACAAATGGAATCTGCGAGATCTAGAGCTCCGCGCAGAGTTTTTTTTCAGTGGTTGTAGGCCGTGGAACAGCATTCCAGCGCCGTAGGTGCACTGAATGAGCTGCAGTTCTGCAGCGCGTCATTCAGATCGTCGGGTCAGCTCAAGTTTCCAGGTTGGGTTAGAAATGTTGCCTGGGGTTCGGTTCGCATTAGTATAAAGAGAGAGTCCCGAAAAAGTAGAGCCCGAGTCCCCAGACGCTTGAGCAATTGATGCAAAATGGATGGTGGTGGTTTGAAAGCAAGAGGCGTCGGCAATTCCAATTGCCGGAACCGAGTGACTGATGTGTGACCAAGACCGTGACCGAGAGCCTTTCTCCGTCATCGACCTCGACGGTGACGACGACGTGAACTCCAATATCAATGGCATGCATCCGTGAAGTATCTGGACTGCTACCCGTGAAATGAGACGCTGGCAAGATCTACATTGGCGACGCCCGATCTAAGCCTTCATCTTCGCCCTCCTAGTGCCAACGTACGATGGAATCTGTAGGTGCGGACGCTTGAGGTAGGTTCTGTATATCGACAATTGGGTCGTCGTTGACACGAGTGTGTATCCGCTCCTTAGCATGCCCCCACTTCCTTGCTTAGACGGAAGATACGTCTTCGTTGCTTGCGTATGACAAAGGGCAGGTAAGTATTCTCGTATTTTGTTGTTTCATTCGACTCAAGTCACCCTCTTAGTTCGCAACAGGGCCTCATCGTCTTGGACAGACTCTACAGCCGTACGCTATCTTTCGATTAAGCGAAACGATTCGGTGAAGATGGATCTCGTGTCGTGGACGACGTATCGGATGCTTAGCCATTTGCGCAGTCCATACGTTGTCGGTGCGTCTCCCTGGTTTCCTCCATATTTATGTCGAGGAGCTGATAGTCTATTCATTCACCAACAGCTACAATGCTCCATCCACCTCGCGCCGTATACCAGAGGGGACATCCAAGATGTCCCTCCTGCATCGTTCGCGTACGATCACCGTCATCGATCTCAGGCGGCGCTCACTTCCTCTCGTCGCCGTCGTGACGAAGCTATCGGCATGCGCGCAGCTCACAACATCCCCCGCGAACGCCACGCCCTCCTCCACCCCTACGAGCGCGTCAGCACCCACCCGCGCCTCGGACGTACACCATGATCTGAATCCACCCCACCACGACTATCTCTTCCCCATACAGGACGAACGCATGCTACGTTGGCGCGCTGGGTCGGCGGGGAGGCGAGTGGGATTGAGGTCGGGTATCCGCAGAGGGAAATGACGACGCAGCTACGCGCATCCGCAGTATCTGCTCATCGACATCGACTGGCGCTGTCTTCCCTCAATGCGCTCCCCACACATCCGCGCCACGCTCCTCATCGTACCGCCGCCGTCGCCGACCTCGTCGTGCTCATTGGGTCTGAGGAGCAGACCGCGCGTACCCTCTCCGCAAGCACCCTATTGTGCCGTCGACCCCCTCTCGTGCTTATCGCCTCTTGTGGGACGATGGTGGTGTGCTTCAGCGGCAGCTAGGAGAAGGAGGCGGTTGCGAGGGACCGCCAGATGGATTCGAAGGAAGAGTAGGGTGGATAGCGGCTGTCAGGGCGGCGGATGAGACGAGACCAGGACTGAGGCGAGGCGGCGTAGGTGACACGGTACGCTGCGCCTTCTTCTCTCATGGGGCGTGGAATACTGATCCTCCTCTCGCGGAAGGTCACCGTACACTCCCCGCGCTGTATGGATCGCCTCCTGCGCGAGTACAGTCGATCTGCGGTGATTTATATCCCGTTTCAGGGATGCGGAGCGCGGAGACGACATCGCCGCACGTACTCTCGACGCCCTCCGTATCTTTACGCTTCTTCTGTCGACCACATCCTTCCCCGTTCTCGAATCCGCCTCATACACCTCCTCATCATTTCAGCACATACCACGCCTAGCTCCCGCAGTGATCTTCATCAGCTGCCTGACCGCCGTTCGCCGTCCTCCTCCCCGTAACAGCGGCGCGCTGGATCGACGTGAGGCAGACGCAGACGCGGGGGCGGATGATGAAGAGGAAGAGCTTCAGACGCACCTTGACGAATCCGCCCCTCCGCATCCCGTCTTCCGTGCACGCTGCCTACGCCCCGACGCCGCCGTCCTTGTCGTTGTCGTTTCCAGCTGGACAATGATGTCGGGCGTCACGGTACGCGATCGGAGGGAGGAGGGTGCTGAAGAGGGCGACGAGGAAAGGAAGGAGTGAGTGGTGGCGGTGGGCGGGGAGAGCGGGAGGACGGTGAGGGGGGAACGGGTGAGGCGGTGGATGGTCCGCGTGGATGTGGAGCTGGGGGTGAGGATGGCCCTTCGTGAATGCGGAGCACGGAGACCACGCCACCGCGCATACCTTCCTGATGCCATCCTCGTCCTCAGACACCTTGTGTCCACCACCCGCCCACGAATCTGCAGCATATACCTCTTTCTCGACTCTATCAGTTTGGCCGCAGCCGCATATCACGTCTAGCTCCCGCCCTGACTTCATTAGCTGCCTGATTGCTGCTCGTCCTCCTCCTCCCTACCAGCGGCGAGCAGGACGACTTGCTCCTTGGATTGAAGGCGAGCTGGATTGACGCGAGCCAGGGGGGGGGTAGATGACGAAGAGGAGACCGTCAGGCACATTGACGAACCTGCCCGTTCGCATCGAGACCCTTTGGGACCACTACACCGTTGGGAGTCCGTCGACCGCGCACGCTGCGCCGCCGTCGTTGTCGTTCCCCGCTCGACAATGATATCGGGCGTCACGCTACGAGGAGGAGGAGGGTGTCGAGGCAGGGAAGGAAGTGGGTGGTGGGCGGAGAGAGCGGTAAGAGGGAGCGTAAAGGACGGGCGATGCGGTGGATGGGATGAGGCGTGGATCCGGGGATCGGGGCGGGCAAAACGACGGTGTGGGCAAATCCTCTCGAGATTCACTTCGTGTCGGGAGTACTGGGGCGTCTTTTCGAAGGAGAAGATGCGCCTCCGCTCATTCACGCTTACATCTATCTATCCGCATCGACGCCTCACCGACCGGTACTCGTTTGTGGATATGCTTTGCCGCTTATCGATACGCGCCGTCCCACTCTTGTGCGTCTCGTATCATTGCGGGGCGATGGTGAGGGAATTAGGCGCGAGCCAGGAGGAGGGCGGTGGTGTGGGATGACGAAGTGCTCTCGGGGCGACGTAGGCGAGGGTGCGGAGCACGCGGTGGACAGGGGCCGAGGGTCAGGAAGAGATCACTGCGTTCAGGACCCGCGTAGACCGAGGCCGGCTATCTCGGTTTACCTCATAGCTACGTCGGCCTAACATGATAGACCGAGTCTGCCGACGTCACGTAAACCGATTTGCGTCCACGTCGGTCTACTGGTCTGCCTACATCTTGCTACGGCTCGTAAGCCGACTGTGTCTACACTGGCCTTTCCACTTCCGCATTTCTTGTTTACTATTTCCACAGGCTTCTACCTTCCTTCCCCGACGACTGTAGGTCCCGGACGCATGTAGTAATCATTCTAATAATAATTGAGGACATTTTTAGATTAATTTCAGACTTTCCCTCGGTCCGTGATGGGCATTTTATTGAGCTTCGGGCACAGTATTTGTCTACCCTTGGTCAGTCTCTCATCCCCTTCACATTGAGACTGACTATGAAGCTTGAATCTATCCCGGTGAACCTATAGTCATCGAATTCATGAGTTGAACACCGGCTAGGCGGACCTGAAGCCGAAGTCACGCCTTGTGATGCGGTGACATCTTGTGACACCTGCCCAAATCATTGCCGGCAGCAAGGCCGGCACCTTCATACTCACTTAAGTACCTCCTCTAACAAGCACCCTACAAGCGCTACCAGGAGCGTAAACAGACTGGGCGGATGCAAGAGTAGGTAGACGGACTCTGTTTACTGAGGATTCGGGCTACGTCGGGCTAACATGGTAGCCAGACCCTCCGTCTACGAGGGTCCTGAACGCAGTGGATGTGAGTCTCGGTGGCTGGGGGTGAACGGGGTGACCAGTCTGGGCTCGCGTTATCTCTTCTGCGCGCCCTCCTGCATGTCTTTGCGTTGGAGGACGTCGGGCGGGGCTGCGTCGCGACTCCATCCTCACTTGGGCGCACATCCTCAGGTCGTCGCCTCGCTGATCCATCGCGAGTAGACCTCCGCTCGCCGGACTCTACGGCGCAAGCTGGGTAGAATGGGAAGGAGGTGGATGAACCGAGGGCCTCCTGGGTCCTGGCTCCCTTTGAAATAGAGCACTTGCGGGAACGGCAGGTCCCCTTTTGCTCAAGAGCACGATGACATGCCTTGTCCCTCCGTTTACTGTTGTCAACCTTCTACTCTAGATATCCTTATAAGTTCAATGGGTTTTAAAATGCTGTGACGGCCTGTGAGATTCCAACTGAGCTTGTCGCTCGACTCTCGAATTGGCGCTGGGACCCTTGAGTTGCCCTTGAGCTATGCTTGCTCAAAAATTTCATGTCCGACGGATCAGCAATCAACGGATCAATAAAATTCCTTTGTCATTTTTTCACCTCCTCCCAACCTCCTTCGCCAACCCTCCGCGCCATTCTCTCCCTTGGAAAGGCATGCATCCGCATCTAGAGCCTAGGCGGCTCAATCTGCTTCCTGTTACTGCTCGTGTATGTATCTCGCTCGCTTTGTGAAGGGTTGCTTACTAGTAGTGCGTAAATTGTCAGAGACTAGCCGTTCGTGTTTTACAGGCGCTTTCGCACCCCCGTCTTCCGGATAACTGGTTAGATTTTATGGAGATGGTGAACGATACTCCCAAGAGGAGTATCGTATACTTCCTCCCAGTCTTCTATCACTTTCTCGAGCCGCTGCGAGTTCCCAGGGAAGAGCAGCTGGACGGCCTTCCGGGGCATATCGCGGCTTACATCGCATCGGCCTTGTGGTGCCTAGGTGAAATATACGTCTCATTGCCCGTTTTCGAGGCGGCTGCCGACATCTGGCCCCGCATCTGGGCTTGGAACCGTTTCTTTTGGACGTATGGCAGTTTCTTACGCCAGATGTTCGAGCTGGTAGATGATCGAGAGATGAGTCTCCCCCTGTTAAGATTCTGTTGGTACCTCTGGCGACATCAGCCCAATCGAGCGATAATGCTCTCATCACCGGGACTCACTGCGTACACAGTTACTGCCTGGGTATCTTTCACGGATGAAGACTTCACGGCGTATAGTGATTCGCTTCACATGATCCGTAACTTCCTCGTTTATGGAAATCCCACCCCGGAAGACATTCTCGACGGAGTGGACGACAATGCCGGGAATTTGGCCAAATTAATCATGCGGCAGTGCGAATTTGCCGTCCCTCTCGCTCACGATGACCCAACAGTTCGAATGGAGAACATGTGGCTCTTCGAGATCGTGATAGATATTGTCCTAGCTGTCGACCACATTCGCATCGACAATTTTGCGCGCGGAGCTCCAGGATTCTTGACTTCTGCGCTCCTTGCTTTCGAATTCGTCAAGATAGTGTCGATTTCTGTGCACACCCTGAGCGCATTCTCTTACTCAACTCAGAATCTTCGGAATCTCATCAAACACTCGTTGATGATTCTGTGCCTCGCCTTTCAGCGCGATAACCCACAGCAGCTGATACAGACCAGTGTTCAGCATGGCCTGCTGCACATCATTCTCTGTTGTGCTCGATGGCACCCATCGGATGACATCCATCAAGTTTTGCACTTTTTGCTGATGGAGATACTAGGGCCGTATTCCGTTTATTGTGGTCCTCTTGCGGTTCTGGAAAGCAGCCATGCTGAAGTGACATATCCTGCACATTTTTCACATCCTGCTGTATGCGCTGCATGGACTTGCTTTTCAGATTCGTTGCGCTGGCGATGCAGTGCTTTGAACGTCTTCCGTTCCCGGCAACGTTCGTCGCTAACCCTCACGGCATGCGATAATGTTGAGGTGAGTTGCTATGAAATCAGTCTCACTATCGGAAACTGAGTTCATACGAGTGCGAAGCTGTACTTGAAAAGAATCGACTGAAGCGATGCTCTGGTTGTAGGAGCGTACTGTACTGTTGTCGCTCCTGCCAGATAGTCGATTGGCGCGACGGTCATAGGAAGGCCTGTGTCTGGTATCTCGATATGCGTACCAGTGAGGCTTGAGTCTCTTTATTTACGTTACTGTTTGCCTGAAGTATCTTCGATTCTTCCACAGAATCTGATTGCAACTTCACTCGGGAAGAATACGCATTCTTGCGCTTCCTGCTACACCAGGATCATGTCGGCCTGCGCGCGAAATGTGTTCTCGAATATGCTAAAATCATAAGCGCAGCACCCAACACCGATACTATCTCAGCGGGATTTTTGGACTACTGCACCCTTCCGGTCTCATTCAAAGTGTATGACTTCCCGGCGCAGATGTCCCAGGAAGATGCCGATTACTGGCAGAATATCAAGCGACGTGTATTCAAGAGCTGTGGGCGCATGAGTCTGGATTTCCTGCGGGTAAAAATGGGCGGAGACCGTTCGGGGACCATCGGCATTCCGTTGCGGAGGCTGAACAATGAGATACCGGAGGCACTGACCCGGACTCTCTCGACTTTAGGTTCCGCGGAATCGGCTGATGTGTGGAGGGAGGTTGAGGCGATCTTGCAGCAAGCAAGTGCAACTGACCTTCCACGTTGAAATCGATACCTTCGTAAGATAATCTCGTGTCGACTGCACAACAAATTTTGTTTCATTTTTCTTGTAGCCGATTCTGAGTAACAAGAGCATCTGTTCCCGGATACGAGTCCGGAATACAGTTCATAATATTTCAGAGGGAAAATACATTTATGGATTTGTGCTTGGTCTGGCTGGCACGGGTTAACCCGAATCTAAACAGCGCCGAAAACGAGCCTACTGACACAAAAAAAAATACTCACTCACTGGCGCACCTCTAGTTCCAACTTCAGAGTGTGATACAAGGTGCCGTTCGGGTGACCAACCCAACCCAACCCGAGCGTGAATGAGAAGGTTTGATATCCCTACGACGGCGGGATAGGTAAGCGGTATCATGAACGCGGCATGGAATCCGAATAGAACTGTCACGGCGCTCAACACGAGCCACAGTCTAAAAATTAGGTTATTTGGTTGGCATTGCGAGACTAGTGATTCCCCTACGTTTGTAGCGCAGCACTTTCAATCACAATCACAAGGAAAAACTGTTTGGGTATGCGGTATGATTGTCAAGAAGAGATCGGTCGAGATAAGGAAGGGAGCTTACAGTGAGATTCGATTTCTTGGGATAGACGTGGAACTTGACGATGCGGAAGGTAACGAAACCTGGATTATGAGGATGAGAAAATAGTTTGGAACATGCCGAGCTTAACTTACATGTACTATATGCACAGCTCCTGCCATGAAACACGCTGAGACGTTGGATGTATTCTTTGGATGGAAACTTACGTACACAAACGAGAGCGCTTCTCCCAGCACGAGAAATAGCTTCGGCGAGGTGTTTGATAAGGTAGAATCATTATTCAAAGTCGAACGGATGGCGAGGTATTCCGTGCCGGAAGACACAACTACATGTTCATCAAGCATGAGCGTAGGTGACAAGAGATGTAACGAACCGAGGACGCCAATTAAACAGACTATGGAAAGGATCATGATTCATGATTCGTCTACCCTTGCCCCATATTATCCACAAACGATAGGCCTACATAGAAAGGTATACTGTAGCTCGGATGGGGCTCACTCTTGGATGAGTCTGATAGACGGTGTAGAAGGCTTTGGAGACAAGCATGAGGGAGTGAAGCGTTGGAAACGTTGGACAGAAGGTGAATATGCGGTCGAGGACATCGTCGTCGAGCGGTAAGGCGCTGAGCGCTCGCATCGTGGGCGATGGTGAGAGCAGTGACCGGATTTGACAAGTGGTCACGACAGTGACAGTCACATACCACTCTTTCTTTCTCCCTTCATGTCGAAGCTGGTAGCGCTACTAGTGCGACGGTATTTAATCTCGTATCGCTTCTAAATGATCTCAAAACCCTCGGTACTCAACTCTTTGCTGAAGGCAGAGCTCGGAGCGGTCTGAAACCTCTCTCGCACCGGAGGCTCAGGCAGCTCAGGCTGGCTGGTTCGGAACTCAAGTCGTTTGCGCGTACCCTCCAAAACGACTCAGATTTGTCTTTGACATCTGCAGACGTATTCTTAAAATGTCTCGTGTTATCTAGAGTCTCTACTCCTCGATCTTCCACCAGTCGAACAGCGAAAACAACGCACTAGCGAAAATTGCTCAATATCTGTGTAGATAATCAAATGTCCTCTGCTTCTCTTCTATTGCGTGCTCCCTCTTTTTCATCTGACTCAGTCCTTTCTTCGCTGTTGTTTTTATCCCGCCAATGCCGCACCATCGATATACGACGTTCTGGCCAGTAATGACCATAACGCTCACGGCCCCTCTACTCTCCCGTGTCGCTAGAGTCGATATTTATCGCGCCCAAGGGCCTTCAGGATAGACATGCATCAACCCTCGAGTACCTAGCACCCAAGCAGAGTTCTACGAAAAAAATCATCATCAGCGTTCTCATCGGCGGTGTATTTGCTAGGTGCGCTCATCATTTCTCCGCAGGATAACCCTCGGAAACCGGCGTTCGTGATTCGGACCGTGCCGTGTAATACTACCTACCTACCTACCCTTGATTACGTTGATTCCTTGGTAGCCTCAAGAGCTCTAGGCTTCATGGGCCTAGCCGCGTCTTGGCAAGGGCTTCAGAAGACGAGACTGAGCGGCGGAATGCGAAGAAAGGTAATCGATCTATGCTGACTGAATGACCTACACAGCGAAACGTGCCGTGCGCACCTGCTGCGTATTATATTACGCATTACGCGGACGCCGGGGATACAAAGGGGATCGCCGCGCTCGACGATGTGTATATACATTTCGTTCATCCTCAATCCATAAGCTTTTAAGTAAGTAATTGTTTTTATACTCGTCTATTAACACTTCAACTTCAACTTCAACTCGGTTCTAGACATCATCGAAGAGATACTCACAGAAGAAATCGTTTTATTCTCCCAATTTCACGAGGCAGAAGGCGAGGAGGTTGGCTATTACTGCGAGTTTGCTGCCTGGGTGCGCAACCTTCTCCTCCTTTTTCTTCCCCTTCCACATCCACGAGACATCCAACTAGGTTTATGTGTCAGAACGAATGACGATTGTATGAGAGTGAGCAAGTCGCTTCTGACCCACTGGCAAAGTGTTCGCTCGAGTTGTCAAGATCTCTCACTTCTTCGCATCTCTCGCGTCTTCCTAGTGCCGATTCGCGTAAGTTACTCTTTCGGCCACTCGTTGAAATTTGAATCCGGAATAATAATAGCAGACAAAAACCGATGATTTCCACGCTACACAGGAGAGACAAAACACATGAATCAAACTTTTAGAGACACTTGTATAAGAATTTTTAGCCCTCGTCCCACGAGCAATGGCAGAGGAGTCCCTCATTCGATTCAGATTTCAAGTTGGACCTGCACAAATGTTGAGAGCAATAATAAAAGGCAAAGAATGTAACGCAGACCCGGTCGATGCTTGCATTCATTGCCGGAAGGTACGTATCTTTAATGAAGGCCCCTAACAATTGCAAACCGCCGCGCCGACAAGTGTCACATAACGCAAGTTCTTCTTGAGCCTTGGATAGATAAATAAGGTCCTGGATATCAATACCCGGTGAATCCTTCAGGATGGGTGCAATCTCATCGAGATAGCGAGAAATTGCAGCTCGCGCGTGTGACGGGTGTCGTCCGACTCCCTCGTACATAAACCGCGCACAATGATTCGAGATAGCTCCTGTTGAAACATGAAGCGTGGCGGCAACTTCGCTGCACTGCACATGATAACGAAGCAGGGCTAGGAACTGAGCAACGGATATACCCTGCAATTGCCTCGCCAAACGTTCGTCTAGGTAAAGGAGGGAAATGTGGTGCTTCAGGGTCTCCTTCGCTGCCATTCGCGCAATATCTGCCCATTCATGCTTGCACGCAATAGCAAAGGCGGTGAGACAATCTTCGTGAAGATGTTGCCGTAGACCGTGCCGCAGCAGGGGAGCGACTGACTGGATGTCGTATTTCGAGAGTGCCAGCTCGATGATCTGCTCAAGCTCCTCAAACCCGCTAAACTCTACCAGCATCTCCGCGCCAGGATACCAGACTCGTAAGAATCGGTCCAGGAGTTCGCTCGACTCGGAAACCTCCACAACGGGTACGTCTTTTCGTTCCTTATCATGAGATTCCACGGGCAGAGTGAACATGGTGTTGAAGAACGGTGAGGCGAGGGACAGAACGACAGAATGGACGTGGAAATCGATGCCATCGCAAGAGCGTAGGATGGTGTCAGAGTTGGCGGAGCTGTTGAATGGGGCTGAGGGCGGACTCATAGGATCCAGATGGGAGAAGACAAGCGCCAGTCCTCGTGGCTTGCTCGTGGCAGTCGCATGTTATTGGGTTTTATTTAAACAGTTCGTGTGGTTCAATTTACTGACTCCTGAGCCTGGTTGATCGTGAATGTTCTTGCAACTCAAGCAGGGTGGCATGTTGATTCATGGCGCTGTTTTTGACGCCCAAAGACCTTGGTGAATTTGAGCAAGTCGGTGGGGTGGTGGTGGTTCGAAAACAAGAGGGTCGGCAATTGTGATTGCCGGAAGTGACCAGTGACGAGTGACTGATTGGTGACCACCGCCATCAACAGCCTCCCGCCTTTCTCCATCATTGACGTGGACGACGCCGACGAGACCTACGATATCTACAGCGAGGTTGAAGCTTTATATTCCTGGATAGAACTCCCGTGGAGGAAGCCGCTGGCAACATCTACAAACACGACGCAGCGACGCGGGACCCAAGCCGCCCAAGGCCCCGAATCACGATGTGGGCTACTGTGTGATTCGTACAATATAAACAGTAGGCAGGGACGCTGGATACGGTACGCTGGAGGTAAAATCTGTTCCTAGACGACCAGACCGTCATTGATATGTATGATCTGTCCCTCAGAATCCGGCGTCTTCCTCACCCGGGCGCATCTTGTTTGCTTGCATATGAGACGGCGTAGGTAGTTATGCACGCACTCTTCTAGTACTTCAACTGGATTCAACGATTTTACGTTCGCCCGACAGGAATACCTAATCTAGAGCAAATATTATGCCCCTGCACTATTTGGTATCTCGTTCGGCGAAGCGACCATTCGCTTAAGATGTATATTGCGCCATGGACAGGGTAGCAGGACGCCGAACGTCTCGTGGAGTACATAAATCTTCAGTGCGTATCCTGCTCTCCTCAATTTGTGCGTCGAGGCGCTGATATCGTGTTTTTTTCGGCAGCTCTAATGTCTCATGCACCTTGCTTTCACCTCCGCTTGCCACGTCATATGTGACACCGTGCCTTCAAGATGTCCTTCCGCCATCGCGAGCACCTTCAGCGATCGGCAGCTTCCCCGGGCAGTACTTGCCTATCCTCGCCGCCGTCGTCCATCCGCGTCTTACACGAAGATCTCGACATGCTATAAAGCTCATGACGCATCAGTCTCCACCCATGGCGTTGGTCGCTGTGGATGTTTCCCATTTCCGCACTACTTCTCCGTTCCTCCGCGCTAGCCCATCGCATAATCCACGTGTACTGGCCCCACGACACGCTGCCTCCACTACTGTACCTCTGCGTCCTCTTCAGCCGTGCACATCCTCGTCTTTAGTGTAGCCCACGCTTCGAAGTTACTTCGTCCACCCCACCACCGTCGTCTCCCCCGCATAGGACGGATGCTGCGCTTCGGCACCTCATCGACACCGTCTTCCTCCCGCCGCGCCCCGCGCCCCATCGTGCCACCGACTTCCTCGTGCTCGTCGCTTCTTGCAGGACGATGGTGCTGGCATTCAGCGCGAGGTACGAGATAACTCGCTAGATGCGGCGCAAAGGCTTGCTTTATCTCGTGGCTGCGTTACGACCCCTTCGCCCACGCACGCCGTCCACCCTCCGCGTGGTGAGCCACTGGTATCCAGGGTTTTCCTACGTTACGCCGCCATCGACGCCGCCCTTGCTGTCGTTTCCTGCTAGGCAATGATATCGGGCGTCAGCGGCATGCTCCGACGAGGAAGAGGGTGCGGAGGACAGGAAGGAAGTGGGTGGTGGTTCTCGCGGCGGCGGTGGGCGTGGGGAGCGGTAAGACGGGGAGGATGAGTCGAGGCGTGAATGTGTAGATCGGGGTCGGCGCGCGTATCTTCTCGAGGCAATGGCCCCCCTTCTTGAAGGTGCAGGACACGGCTCTGCTCATAACCCGTGCTTGTGTTTCCCTGACGGGCGATGATGGTGGGATTCATCGGGGGCTGGGGAGATGATGACGAAGTGGATTTGCGGCGCAAACACATTATCTGATAGTAGGCGAGGGTAGCGGTGGGAGCGGGGTCGAGCACAGGACGCGAAAGAGGTGCGGATGTGCTGATGCGCGTCGGGCGGATGGACGGACGATACAGACGAAGCTTCCCTGGGCTCGGGTTATCTTCTCATGGCCTTCTTCCATGCGTTCGCGTTGGAGGCGGTCGGGCTCTCGATCCTCCTTCGCGCAGCCATCATTCGGTTGCTACTTCGCTGGACCTTCGCGACTGAATGTCCCCTCGCCTCCTCACAGCGCTCGCGGGGTAGGCGGGAGACCAACGGATGGTCCATCTGCGAGTGACGATGCCGGATTGGCGGGATAACGCTCTATATTGCACACGCACCGGTTTCCTGCCTCCCCTCTTACGTCGACAATCGTCGAGCGACAATCACCCTCCGCCCACGAGCACGTTGCGCTACCGTTTCTCCCCGTCGTCTCCCCTCCACTCGACGTCTCTGCAATCTGGCCTGGGGTGGTCTTGCACGCAGCTTGTGCAGCCTTATATTGACCATTAGTGTTATCAGACGCTTTAAAAACCGATGGAACATCTCTATCTGCGCCCGTGTCACGCTCCGCGTACGCCCCTGCCTCCGGAACTCGCCCCTCCTCTCGTTCTGCTTCGTCGACGACCTGCATGGTCCTGGTCTTTTCCGCCTCGCTACAGCGCTGTGTAGGCCCTATGGGACCCCATTTTTGGCTTCTCTAGCCAGCGTATGGCTGCCGGCTTTCCTCCCGCCGCTGTCTTATCCCGAGATTCACGAACGAATGTCATTCGTGGAGGTGTGTCCCGATGTCTTGTTTGGTGATGCTTGGGATTTGATCGGAATGTTTCGGAACGAAATTGAGGCCCGAAGGTTGTTAATGTTATTCGACGATGAAAGATGCTGATTCAAAAAAAGTGTACTAGAATTGTTTGATCTCTTTTGAATCAATCTCTTGTCGAAAAAACGAGCTTTTTTTTCCCTCTCGATTTTGCATTCAGTGCGCCGGTTCGTCAAGTGAGTCTTGAAACATCGCCGCATTCAAATAGCCCTTTATGTTTATTGTTTTCTTTTGAAGTAAGTACTCGGAAGATCTCTCGCTCCGTAACGTCCGTTCAGTGGGTTTTGAATCGGTTACCAGACGTGTCGCCGTATTAGGTTGTTATTATCCACGACACTAATCCCTGTTCGTTAGCCTCTCCGGAGCCGACACGTTGAATCTTGATTCATTGATTGGTCTTTGTTGGTCTACTTGACTGTGCCTCACAATGTTCTGGGCGGGTCTGCTTCTCCTTGTCCTCGCAAATGTGCGATGTGTCGAATACACGGCTCATTTTTCCAGCACAGCGTCACTCACTCTAACTCAAGCTCTGGGGCGCGTTCTATGCGGTTTCTGAAGAGCCTGTCGTTCATTCTACATTTCCCCGCGCTTGACGCGGAATTGTCCTCTTGTTTTTCTTTCGCTGGGCGATTGCTCTCTCTGGTGCGGCCCACTGGAACTGCGATGTACTAAATATTCAAATTCTCGGACTCGGAGTATATCGGTATCTGTGTAGCTGGAGCCTGGTGCACGCCGAAGCCTTTTCAAGAGCAAACCCCACAGACTCACGTCGGGCCTTGAGGTGCAGCAAGTCGACGACAACATCAATTCCAAGGCCCGACCACCCAACGTTCCACACGCGGTACACGAAGCATGTTCCCCAAACTGCAGCTGAAGCAACGGATTAGGATTTCGACGATATGTGGGCTGGGCGACATCGAGGATGAGTTAGATGGCGAACCGGATGATGAATTGGACAACGAAGTTGAGTTCATGCATCACCTGACTTACACAAATCAGTCATTATTAACTTCAAGGCTTGCGGATTTGCTCCCGTCGGCGTGGAGGTAACTCTTCGAAGCTTCGGTCCCAGACGTCGTGCAGGAAACAGGATCCCAACGCTTCAAGCTCACCATTGATGAGTCGGAAATTGCGAATGACGACTGTCTTATCTTTCCGCACAAGGCCCGAGCTTGGATGTACATTAATGAATGCCCTTTCCTCGCCTCACGTTGCAGATTTTAGGTGCGTCTAAGGCGCGCAGACGACTTTCCGAGGCACAAGGTCCGCGTGCAAGTCATACAATATGCATGGCTCATATCTTCCTCATAGACGTATAGATCTTGAATATGTGCTTCTGGGAGTTCGCCACATCGATCCCGGTAATAGCGGCCAGAGAAGCGTCCCTTCGCTGTCACCTCGCGTTTTCACGACGTCCAGTGATCGACTCGTGGATTCAACGTTCTTAAATCTCAACTCTCTTCTACTCCCCTCCACAGACCCAGACGAGACGATTACTGCTCATCGACCAATGACGAAGATGTACAGACTTTGGCGTTGGGTGCGCAGACTAGTCGGTATCCGACCGCTCAGTCGCTTGGGTGGTACAAAGACGAGCCAGCTTCCCGAATACCTCTCAGATGTCAAAGACGGTTTGGCCCTCCTCGTCAAGCGCACTGAGGGCTTTCTGGAGGGGACTCCGTTCAAAATACCGTTCAGCGCAGTGAACACAGCGCTAGACCTTGCGAATGTACGTGTGAGAAGTGTTCTTCATATCGATAATGTACAAATTAGAGTTTTAGTCTATCTCGGACAATAAGAATGACCTTCAATCCCTATTTCACGATATTTCTCGTCAGTTGGCGAGTGTAAATAGGCACTTGACACAGACGAAGAGCGCAGAATCCCTGGCTCTAATCACTAGTTTTTCAGGGTATGTGTCGCAGTTTTCGCGCCAATGATAGCTCACTGAGCTTCACAGAGAGTTGAAACAAGAACTGGACACCGTCGGCGCGCTATCGAACCGTGGCATCCTAAGACGACTATTGAAAGCCGATGCAGATACCAAAGCCATCGGAGACGCGTTCCGGAGAATTGACAATCACCTCAAGGTTTTTCTTGTGCGGTAACTTTTGCACCTGTAGTCGAGTTATTTCTTCATTGTCTTTTCAGCTTGATCTGACGATCGTGATGAACCAAAAACTTGATCGCGCTAATGTTTGTGCCATTTAGTTTTCAGAATACAATCTCACTAAATCAGTCCAATCAATTTTGCGCAACACTCAGGTCGAAGCTGGTATGTTTTCATCAAGCGTTCAAATGCTTCCACTGAACCACATGTGACATACGAAGCAATGCGCACTCTCTACGAAGCGTCCTCCAAAGAAGCATCGTACGACTGGGGCAATAATTATGACCGCCCGTCATGTCACCAGAAAACTCGCGAGGAATATCTCTTGAAACTTGAAGCTTGGTCTCAAGAGGATTGCCCCGGACTCTTCTGGATGTATGGACCGGCAGGTACTGGTAAATCTGCAATTATGCAGTCGTTTTGCGAACACATGCAGCAGAAAAGTCGACTCGGGGCAAGCTTCTTTTTCAAGAGAGATCACCCCTCCAGAGGAGATGCAATGAAGGTTTTTCCCACCCTGGCATACCACCTTGCTCGGGCTTCGCCCGAGCTCGAACTTGCCATCGCTACTATCGTTGGAGAGGACCCAGCGATATTCAGCCAAACACTGGCCATTCAACTGCAACAGTTGATCCTCGGCCCGTGTCAAACCGTGACTCTTGCATCTCCCTGGGTCATAGGCATAGACGGCCTCGATGAGTGTGGCGGCGGTCAAAAATCCCAGCAAGCAATTCTCCGCACTATCGGAAACGCACACGACGAGTTGAAATCATCTCGGTTGGCTATTCTCATCGCAAGCAGACCGGAGCCGGATATTGAAAGTGTTTTCAACGAACCGTGTCTAACATCTGCTCAGCGATTGGAAATTCGAGGCTCGGAAACTGACGTTCGAACGTATCTCGTCGATCAGTTTCAACGTATCCGAGCAACCCACGAGTCTCTCAGTACAGCACCCATCTCATGGCCTGGCGACAAAATCATTGAAGATTTTGTTTGGCAATCCTCTGGGCATTTTATATACGCTTCCACTGTCATCAAGTTCATTGACGACGAGGACTGGGTTCCCGGAGAGCGTATGAGAGTCATTCAGGGAATTGAGGGAGAGAATCCCTCTGCCTCTCCGTTCTTCACTCTGGATCAACTCTACAAGCAAATCTTGACTAATGTGCCCAATCAACCACGCTTGCTCCGCATCCTGTCGATCATTGCAGCTGGTTTCAGTATGACGCCCTCTCAGATGGGTAGCTTTTTGCAACTAGAACCCCTCGACATTCGGAAGACTTTACGCAGGCTGCATTCATTGATCAAGGTACCTGAGGGCGTAGACCCGGATGATCCGAGGAAGATTCCTCTACGTTGTATCTTTCCACATCACGCTTCCCTCTCTGACTTTCTCAACGACCCTGCACGTTCCGAGCAGTTCCATTTTGACAGCGCCGCCCGACATGGCATTGCACTCCGTATAGTTGAACTGCACTCACAATGGTCAGAACCCAGATTATGGCCACCACTGAACCATGTTTTGTGGTACATTTTTGCATACAAGGTGGTCAATATGATATTAAACATCATGACAGGCATCTCTCCATTGACTTCATAACAACAACCCATCTATCCCCTGATCTAATCACTTTGGTACGGCAGGTCAATCTTGACCTTGCTTTTGGGCGGACTGCCTTGGGTCAAGTAGCAAGGTGGCTGAAGGTATTCGCTCATACTTATATATCACCTCGTGGCTGTAATTCAAGGATAGCAACAGGAGCAGAGTGGGCCTGTAGATTTGATTCGGCGATGGGAAGACTACGAAAAGATGGGGCAATTTCAGAAGATCCTCGACAACGACTCGGAACTTGGCCATCCCAAAGAAGAAACAGACAGTTTCCCTGAAGCACCTTGCGTTTCGCCGGACCTTGTTCGAGTGATTCAAACTTGCGCATTGATTCGACCTGATTCGTCTCGTGTGACTTGGCGCGACATTATAACAGCACGCTGGTTGTTGAATTACAGTTGGGAAGAGCTTCAGTCCACAATTGTTCCCATTAGCTCCCTCAAGGATATTGACATACAGAATCTATGCTTGAAGATTTCCTCCCCCCTCCGAATCCAGGAGCTGAACCCAGATCAGACGTTGCAAAGATTGGCTAAGGACTGTATGGAACTATTTTGCTGGCAATTGCAACGGCTGAACGATGAACAGGCTTGGGTGTGAGTGGTTCTTTGCCAGGCGTGCGCTGCTGATCCCCAAGATATTATTTCATAGATTTGAATTCAACTGGAGTCATATCTTGCGGGCATGTTCCCCGGCGACCGAATTATTGGAAACAGTTCAAGAACTGGTCACAATGGGCTTCGGATTTTTCTTCACGGTTCGGGTCTGTCTTGATGCAAAGACCAAATGCTGAAAGCAAATATCCTGCAGCGTTATTGGGATAAACCTTATTTCCGCAATCTTGCGGTATGGCTGGAGGTAAATTTTCTCCTAGTTCGAAGTTTGAGCGTGAATCAAATCAAGTCTATCTATCTGAACATTGTATTACAGGCCCATCCCGATGCTCCCTTGCACGTGGTTGAGAAGGCTAAAGGCTATGTTGGCACGGACAACTATCGACGTGAGGAGCATGAGGCTGACTGGGAGCAATGGAAGAAACGCACCGGACTTGAAGGTTCGCGATTCTAACGTCTTTGTACACTTGGAGTTGGTGGTCAATTTGTGGTGTTACTTGGGTGTTACTGTCTTTGCTTCAACTTGATTACAAGCAGTCCATCACTTGGAGGTGGACGGCCCGGGCCGTCGCTGCAAGAGCAGAACTTGTTAGGGTTAGAACCATGTTGCCTTCGATTTGACCCGTCTTGCGATTCATCGATGCCGAAGAAAAGGTCGTAAGTTATGGTTTCACTGTTAAGGTAAGGATTACTCGCCGTCGTTCAACGGAGCTGGGATTGACGCGCGCGCACGCACAGGTCGGAGCCGCTGTGAAGTTGAACCAACAGAAGCGGGAAGGATGTTTGTATTTTCCCTACTCTATGAAATGATTCGATCATTGATTCTTCGGCAGATACCGACTTCACCCTCGACGGCCGTGCCCCCGAGCGGGCGTCCTGGTCGTTCGAGCGTGCCAAATTCGACGACTTGCTCCTCAAACACGCCGCCGAGAACGGAGTGTCCGTGCATGAAGGCGTCCGCGTTACGGAGATCAAGTTTTGCCCGGAGAACCCCAAGAAGCCGATCGCTGCCCTGTGGAAGAAGAACGACACCGAGACGGGGGAGATCAAGTTCGACTTTATGGTCGATGCCAGCGGGAGGAACGGGATTATGTCCACTCGCTACCTGAAGAACCGAAAATTCACCCAAGGACTGAAGAATGTCGCGTTCTGGGGATACTGGAAGAACACCGGCATGTACATGCCAGGCACTCCCAGGGAGAATGCTGTTTGGATTGAAGCGCTCACAGGTTAGTCTTCCAAAGTTACGTTATAGAGGATCGTACTCACCGGCCGAAATCACAGACGAAACTGGCTGGACATGGTTCATCCCACTTCAGAACGGCATCACTTCCGTCGGCGTTGTGCTCGCTGAAACTTCCAGTCGGGCCAAGAAAGCCAAGGCGGCGGACAACAAGGAACACTACCTCAGTCAGGTGAACATCAGTCCCGGGCTTGTCAAGCTTCTCGAAAACGCGGAAATGGTCGGGGAGGTCAAGTCCGCCGGTGATTACAGCTATACCTCGGTTAATAACCAGTACGCTGGACCGAATTATCGCATTGTTGGAGACGCTGGAGGTGAGCGATCGGAGATTTGTGCGCATCCTGGACACTAACATTCGGACGACAGCATTCGTAAGTAACTGAACAGACTCGCGAGTAGGATTTCTCACTAAAGAGCCGCCTCTAGCTCGACCCTCTCTTTTCGTCGGGCGTCCATCTCGCTTTCACAGACGCATTGTCTGCAGCCCTCACTATTTGCGCCTCAGCGCGCGGCCAATGCACCGAGGAGGAGGCGATCGAGTTCCACAACAACAAGGTCGCAATCTCGTATACAAGGTTCGAATTTTCTCGCGTGCCTACGCTCGAAGCTAATTCCTGGATAGATTCTTGGTAGTCGTTCTCGGTGTATACCAGCAAATTCACGCACAAAAAAACGCCGTACTGTCTGACGTCGACGAAGACAATTTCGATCGGGCGTTTGATTTCATCCGCCCTGGTTTGTATTTTGGCTGGAGCGAGAGAGAAATGTGTACTAACTTTAATTTCAGTGATTCAGGGAGACAACGACACTCACTCCAAGGTCGACATGCAAAAGGTCATCGATCTTCTTGGCGAGACGCCTGGGATCATCGGTGTGGATCCGATGGCGCACGAGCGCGTCAGTAAGAAGATGGAGGCGGGCTTGATGGCTGACAACGGTCCTTTGATGATGGGCGATGCATTTTCCCGTGCCGTTGGAGAGGACGAGGAGGCGAAAGAGCTGTTGCATATGATGAATTCGCGGAAAGCGATCACGAACACGATTGAGTGGGCTCACAATTATGAGGGGGACAAGATCAACGGGCTGTCGGTGGTGCTGAAGAGAGGCGAGCTGGGTCTTGCACGGGAGTAGATAGAATAGAATAGACGCTGCCTGTAATTCAGGAAAAATTAGACTCACGATTGCAAGAGAATGTGTGGGTCGCACTGAGGAGCACAAGATGAGAGAGATGTCGGTTTGTAGCCGCTTAGCTATCAAAGTTTTGGGGCAGTTGAACAGAAGGAACCATGGCGTCTTGGAAGAAGATACAGCTAAGCTGCAGTTTCGGTAAATCGGAACCTCAAGTGTAGCCCGAGGAATACCTTGATTAGAGGAGTTCTTGGACATACCGAGTCCCTGAGTTTGTCTTATCCATTCCTGAACCACAGCTGTGGGCAAAATCTGAACGTAAATGCTCAGTGGAGGAGCGAGATGAGTGGCGGAGGCAAGAGGGAAAAACGTGATGTGATGCTGTGACTCGGCACGTAGATCCGGATGATGCGACGGCATGATCCGGGTTCGCAGCCAATCACACGCCACACTTTCCTTGCAACTGAAGTTCCTTTTCTTCAAAGTCGTTTGGTTTCTATTGTTTTGGACTTAGTTGTCATGCGAGTCTAAGTTTCTCTCCAATTGTCGCACCTCCATCTGAGCGAAGTTCGTTATTGAGGGACGATTCTCGTTTCGCCCCACCAATTTGCCTGCTGGCAATCTGTAAAGGTTCAACGGAGATCAAGAGAACTCACACGTATCTACCCCTTGAATCCTCTTCGTAGTAGGATCCTCCAGAAAATTTCCATATTTGGCCGCAGGAGGTTACGAGTACTTTTAAGTACTCGTTCTTTTCGTTTCGAAGATGAAGTTTTCTGGTGAGAGTGAAAAACCGGTGTATTTTACTTTGTAATGAAATCGCTATTTTTCCCACGCCTTTTGAATGGTCTTTTAAGTTGTCGTTACAAAGTTTTCTAATGGTTTTGAAGTTTGTGACCGTGTGAATTTATTGACTCGGTGAAATAGGCCCTAACCCTAGAATGACAGAAAATTTATTGATGGTGTGGATTCGGCATAAGGCGCCGAACGGCAGTGCTTTCCATCGGTTTCCTTGTCTCTTCCACCATCTCTCTCTGCGCAGAGTCACCGTCTCGCTCCCAACACCTTCCTCCCTCCAGAACTCAAACCTGAATCCCCCCCGCAACTCTTAATCTTTTGCTCTCGAGACTCGACTCGACCGCTACTTCAAGTATCTAACCCTCCGAGTCGGACCTCGAGACAGTAACAGACTGACAGACTGCAGGAAGGCCATTTCAAGCCACAAATTTTCCAAGACACCTGCTGCCAAGCTTTTCAAGTCTCGAGGCCATCAAGCTCAAGCTTCAAGAAGTGCTGAATGACTGTGTCAAAGTTAAGACCGTTACAATACCTTCTCTCGTTACGCTCGCCTCTTCCTCTCGTTCATCCCATCCCTGGCGACTGCTTGAAAATCAATTCTATATATTCAAAATATGAGGTCCAGGGACTTCGGGCTATCAACGGTGTGATGTGACGTGGGTACTTGGTGCGTCGTCTACCCTTTTTCCATTTTTATACCTGATTCACTTCTCAGTCGTAAGGTCTCAACATTGAACTCCTCTTCCTTTCGGATTCCCGGACCCTCTGACTGATCCAGATTCAAGCGAAGGGGCTCTTGGATGGGCTCATCGCGTGGCTCAAGTTCAAATCCCTTCAAATCCCTAGTGTAATGCTGTCCGTTCAATGTCATGTTTTAATGACATTGTTTACTCAAAACTTAGTGTTAACGCATTGAGTTCATGTCTTATCTTTGTCTCTGAATATGTGTGTTGGAGCTCTTTCGAAACAAAACGAATGTTCTTTGATATCTTTGACTCCAAGAACTAAAAGTACGAATTCTGCCGCGCGAAGCGACGGCCCTCCACCCCCAAGTGAATATCGGTGATCGCCGATGACGTGTGAACCCGTTACCCTTTCTCTTTCTGCTTCCATCATCGTCCCCGTCCCCGGCTTGAGGATACCTGCGCCGCCTCTGCCGCCGCCCTCTTTGACCTACACATCCATCAACAACCCACCGTTGTCCAGTCGTGGTAATTGCGGTGATCTAGCCGTAGTACTAGTGATTCTCAAGTGATTTATACAAGGGCGTAATTGACATTCCGCTCCTTGTTCCTTTCGAAGGCCCGGCCCATTTAGCTGCACGCTATCTTGATGAAGGGCGATAAGCGCAGCTGCGCTTGGATCATCCACCGCCTCACTTGCAACATGACATTTCGGAACCGGAAGCGGCAGGCAGGCAGCCGCGCACGCTGGGGCTATGTAAGGGAATGTAAGGAAGCTGGTTTGAATATGGCTGAAACTTTGCCGGGCAGATCTCGAAAATCCCCTGCGCGTCTTCGCCTTGTTGCTCTCGTTTTGATCCTTCCATCTCCGACCGGCCGTCGTGAAAGAATTTCACCGAGAAAAATACTTAGCTCCGAGCGTCTTCAGCTAACCTACAGTAGGTATTCATATGGGACTCATCGAAAATCCATGAAACGACGTTCGACGTTCGACTGTTATGGCTCGGTTCCCTCGGATCATGCGAATCCTGTTAATCTCATCGCGGAGATCACACCGTCTAACGTGTCGACTTGAAGAACCTACTTCCAAAAGCCGTCCATCGTTTGGCATTTCGCTCGGAACACTGCGAAGGTCACACTGAATTGCATTCCATTCTACTTCTAGATCTCCCGGGATGGCCAAGTACAGTAGACAACTGACGCCTCCAACCCCCTTAAATCCCGCTCCCAGTCGGCTCAGCGATGGTCGTGGTAGGGCTCTGACTAGGAAGAATTCAGAAGAGAGTAACGAAGACGCTAGAAAGACTCCGTACGTCCACACAAACGTCGTGGTCTTGGTGACAATGAAGGGTGAGACGTCGGTCAAAACCTTGTACGCTCGGACGGCCGTGAAGACGTGGCCCGGTTCAGCGGGTGCCTGAGCAGGATTAATTTCGAGTGCTGTATGTATCCGACTCGTGAGTCCTGCTTACCGCTTTGACAGAAATTGCAAGAGCAAGGAGGGAGAAGAAGACTTTGAACAACATAGTTTCGATGGTAGGTTTCTAGACAGTACCCACCTTCGACTCACTTTATAGCTCATTCGCCGGTCCATCCCATCCAGTTCTAGAGCTGTATAAGTATCCTCTTGGGCTTACAGTTCCGATTACCCGCCTCGTCGACGACGGGGAATTTATTCCAGAGCCAGTTCCGTTCTAATTTGGTTTTTGATGCTTTGGATGTTCAGATGTTGTAAAGAAGACAGCTGCTGCGCTCGGATCCGTTTCCGGCTTTCGGAAGGCTATAAAGCCTCAGACTCACTGCTTGACGCTCAAACCAACCAGGCCTTGCCTTTTCAGATGCTTTATTATTCCTCCTCTCTCTTCGCATTGACACTCTCGCTAAGTTCAATCTCACTTTCGTTTGCGGCTATTGGGCCCACGGCGGACTTGACTCTCACCAACGTGGACGTTGCGCCTGATGGATTCTCGCGCTCGTGAGGGTCTACGACTTTTCCTAATGCCACCTTTGATAAGATAATATTGTGTGCAGAGCTGTTACTGCGAATGGAATCGTCCCTGGGCCTGTTATCACTGGCAACAAGGTACGCTTCACTAAGGACCTAGAATGTAGCTCACCATCGGATTCCAGGGCGACGAATTCAACATCAATGTGATCAACTCGTTAACAGACAATACCATGCTTCTCAGCAGTTCCATCGTATGCATTCTAACCTTTCCTTCGCTCTCATCCGACGTTGGTAGCACTGGCATGGGCTCTTCCAACAAAACTCCAGTTGGGCCGACGGGTAAGCGATCTTCAATTTATTTCGGAAGGCCGGCGATGATTCATTTTTCCTTTTAGTGCCTCGTTTGTGACCCAATGCCCAATCGCAGCCAATGATTCGTTTTTGTACACGTCGGTGAACTCTTCTCGATGCTCATTTCGCTTACTGAAAATCCTCTCTTTATCTCAGATTCTCCTCGGCCGACCAAGCTGGAACGTACTGGTATCACAGTCACCTTTGTGCGTTGTTCGCTTTCACTTTCATCAATTCCAATGACTCAAATTCGCTACTCATCAGCGACTCAATACTGTATGTCCTTTGCCGCTTCTCCTGTGATTTCGGTTGGTTGACGAGGGTTTGAAGGTGATGGATTGCGCGGTGTAATGGTGATTTACGATCCCGCAGACCCGAATCTTAGCCTTTATGGTAAATCTGTTCACCTAACTAATAGTCTTGCGTGCTAACGAATCCCAATAGATGTGGATGACGGTAATACACTCTTACCTCGCTCAAAACTTATTTCATTCGTTGACGGAATCCGATTCAGAGACCACTGTCATCACTTTGGCCGATTGGTATGTTTGATTAGCCAGCCTTTTTGTTCCCTGCTCTTGATATTAGATTCCTCTAATGCAGGTACCACGATCCGGCGCACGATCTCGGCGCCATCCCAACTCTCATTTCGACGTTAATCAACGGATTAGGTGTGTTTGTTTGAATGCGGGTTATCGTTATGTGATATGACTTGTCTCGACAAGGGCGATATGCCGGAGGGGTATGTTCTCTTTGCTTATTACTGTATTTGAATTGTGCAAGCTCACGTTCTTCAGCCCACGTCTCAACTCGCAGTTATCACAGTTACCTCGGGTACTCGCTATCGATTCCGTCTTGTCTCCCTCTCGTGCGGTGCGCATCAAATTCTGAATGCATTCGAAGATTATTGACGACCTTCATGGCAGATCCCAATTTCATCTTCACAATCGATGGTCACAATTTCACCGTCATCGAGGTCGACGGCATCAATGTCCAACCTCTCGTGGTCGATTCCATTCAGATCTGTGCATCCATTTGTTATGATTTCCGCATTCCCCTTTGATTGACTTTAAGTATTAATTCTCTCTAGACGCAGGCCAGCGCTATTCCTTCGTTCTCAACGCGGACCAAACGCCTGGTAATTACTGGATTCGGACCGTGGCCAATGGCGGCACAGCGGGCTTTGACAATGGTATCAATTCTGCGATTTTGAGATACTCGGGGCAAGACGATGTCGATCCGACCACGAATCAAACGACGTCTGTTATTCCGCTCGTCGAGACGGACTTGCATCCTCTCACGGCGACACCTGTACCCGGGACGCTTGAGGTCGGCGGAGCGGACGTTTCGCTCAATCTCGCTATCACGTTGGACCCTAATACGGTTACGTTTGAGATTAATGGCGTCGTGCGTATATCGTCTTGATTGTTCGAGGTGAATTGATTTACTTAATTTTATTGTTAGGAATTTATCCCTCCGACGGCACCGGTCCTGCTGCAGATCCTCAGCGGTGCTAAGACAGCGGCGGAGCTGCTTCCGAGTGGGAGTGTATACTCTTTGCCTGCGAATGCTGTTGTGGATATTAGCATCCCTGGCGGTACGGCTGGCGCACCGCACCCGTTTCACTTGCATGGCGTGAGTCCACTCAAATCCGGGCCTTGTGTTTGTTTTTGATCGCTAACGCTTTCATAGCACAACTTCTGGGTCGTCAGAAGTGCCGGAAGCGATAGTTATAACTGGGACGATCCGATTGTTCGTGATGTTGTGAAGTTTGTGGCCTTTTTCATGCTATGCGGAGAAAATTCTGATTTTCTTTTGATTTCGTCGCCAGCACTGGGGGCAGCACGACGTACGGCTTGTTTCGTTTCTGTTCACCGAGCAACCTTCTCACCTTGCTTAGTGACAATACGACCATCCGATTCGTTACGGACAATGCGGGGCCGTGAGTAGACGGTTTATATTTTCGTCGAGTGCATATTACTGACTATGCTTTGACAGTTGGTTTTTGCATTGGTGATTTTTCATTCACACTGGTGATCTCGATTTTCAGCTAACTTGCTTTTCCCTCCAGCCATATCGACTTTCATCTGGGTAAGCAATTTAACTACTTTTTTGTTTGCATGCAATACCCGTCTCGCTAACTGTCGTGTTTTGATTCAGACGTGTGAGTCGCGCGGCGTTGAAGCAACCGTACCGTTTCATTGATTTCATTTCAGCGGAATGGCTATCGTCTTTGCAGAAGATGCTGATACGGTTGGGAACTCGACTCATCCGAGTCAGTTCACTTTCTTTGCGCCGTATTTATCCCCTGGTTAATTGCGTTTCCTTTAGGCGCATGGGACTCTCTGTGCCCGACGTACGACGCTTTGACTTCAGATCAGCTTGGTGGGCAATGAGGGTTGCAATAACCCAAATTCAAATCAAATTCGACGTTGTGTGGCTTGGATTCCTTTCAGGGAGGCAAGGACAAATTATCGCGATAACTTATTGGTTCGGTTAATAGTTTGGGGGTTTTTTTCAACGAGAGTTCCATTCGTTCGGTGTTCACGTTTAAATTGAACGCAAAGATACATACGGCCTTCAAATTTACGGATTCGTCTGCATCACCTCCTGGCATAGCGCCGTGTCGAGATATTCGCGAATTTCGATGATCTTGCCGGCGTCTGAGAAGAAGAGGATCCACACGTAGCTTTAACATTCGAATTCAATTCGGAGCTGGGGATGAATTGTGAATAAGAGACAGCTCACCGATTATTGTATGGGTTGCCGTTGAGTTGGATGCCTTCACTTACGACCTCTACGATCGCTTTGTTGTTTGCGATGATCTGCAAAACACGCATGAGCCGGCTGAAATAGTATACTAATTCGCTCTTACATCGATCGATGTGGCAGTCGCTGCGACGGCCTGGTTCTGAAGGCGACTCCAGAGAGGAGTTTTTACTTCGTTGACCCAGCTTTCGAGGTTCTGCGCAAAAGAAAGCATCAATGAGGCAATGCTAAATATGTGAAGTAAATTATAAAAGTAACCGTACATAAACTCCCGTGAGGCGGACGGGGTCTTTAGTTTCTGAACCGATCACCCATCGAACGTTGGGATCGATGAAGGAGAGATCCCCCTTCTGGAGGGCGTCGAAGAACGAGTTTATGTAGGCTTTGTTGAGGATGAATTTCGAAGACATTTGGGATGGGGGTGAGTAGCGATTGGGATGAGGACTTTTTCGTGGCTTTTATGGGCGAGGGGAAGATGAGTAATGGGTAGGTATTTGGATGAGTAAGAAGAACGGGGAGTCGGTCAGCCTACATACCATTCACGCGCTTAACAGGTTTCAAATGTACCCAATGAAGTTTGGCGGAGCGAAAGGAACGGACAGAGTGACGAAATTGAATGTACACCGCGATCTACGAGTTATTGAACAAGTGCTGTGAAACCGAATTCCGAGTTGGAAAATTTGCGCGCCCGGAACAGTATAAGGAGCAGGGAATTCGGCCATTGGAGTTGTGTTGCGAGAAATGAGCGAGTTATGTGGTTGCGGAACGATATGTGGGAAAGACGAGTGAGATTCGATAGCCTCAGGACAAATGGAATCTGCGAGATCTAGAACTCCGCGCAGCGTTTTGTTTCACTGGTTGTAGAACGTGGAACAGCATTCCAGCGCCGTAGGTGCACTGAATGAGCAATGCAGTTCTCCAGCGCGTCATTCAGATCGTCGGGTCAGCTCAAGTTTCCAGGTTGGGTTAGAAATGTTGCCTGGAGTTCGCTTCGCATTAGCATAAATTTAAAAGAGAGAGTCCCGAAAAGTAGAGCCCAAGTCCCCAGACGCTTGAGCAATTGATGCAAAATCGATGGCGGTGGTTCGAAAGCAAGAGGCGTCGGCAATTCCAATTGCCGGAACCGAGTGACTGATGTGTGACCACGACCGCCAGCCTTCCCCGTCATCGACCCGGGACCGACGACCTCGACGGTGACGGCGACGTGAACTCCAATATCAATGGCATGCATCCGTGAAGTATCTGGACTGCTACCCGTGAAATGAGACGCTGGCAAGATCTACGCCCGATCTAAGCCTTCATCTTCGCCCTCCTGGTGCCAACCCGTACGATGGAATCTGTAGGTGCGGACGCTTGAGGTAGGTTCTGTATATCGACAATTGGGTCGTCGTTGACACGAGTGTGTATCCTCTCCTTAGCATGCCCCCACTTCCTTGCTGAGACGGAAGATACGTCTTCGTTGCTTGCGTATGAGAAGGGGCAGGTAAGTATTCTCGTATTTTGTTGTTTCATTCGACTCAAATCACGCTCTCAGTTACCAACAGGGCCTCATCGTCCTGGACAGACTCTACAGCCGTACGCTATTCTTCGATTCAGCAAAACGATTCGGTGAAGATGGATGTCGTGTCGTGGACGGCGTATCGGGACGCTTTACCATTAGTGGAGTATATACATTGTCGGTGCGTCTGCCTGCTTTCCTCCAGTTTTATGTCTAGGAGCTGATAGTCTATTCATTCACCATCAGCTAGAATGCCCCATCCACCTTGCGCCGTATACCAGTGTGGACATCCAAGATGTCCCTCCTGCATCGCTCGCGTAAGATCACCGTCATCGATCTCATCGGGGGCGCTAGGGTTCCGACACGAAGCTATCGACATGCGCGCATCTCACGCCGCGTCGCTCCCTAGATGCTTCCATGCCTAGTACCACCTTCCCATCCCTCCCCCCTACCGCTCCCCCAGCCCATCGCATACCCCGCGACACGCCACGCCCCTCCTCTATCTCTATTGATATCGTACCCCTGCGAGCACGTCAGCGCCTAACCCTTTCGTCTGCACTCGATCCCGCGCCTCGGATGTACACCATCCAGCTCACCCCACCACAACTATTCCCTTTCCCTGTACAGGATGCATGTTACGCTGGCGCGTTGGGTCGGAGGGGAGTCGTGGTCGCCGGTCGGGGAGCTGCAGAGGGGAATGACGACGCGAAGAGACAGCTTCGCGCATCCGCTTCCTCCGTATCGATGTTACCACGCCCTCGCGACGTCGGTCTTCCTTCGAAGCGCTCCTGCGACCCTCCCGCGCCGCTCTCCACCGCGCCGCCGACCTCCTCTGGTGCTAATAGCATCTTGCGGGGCGATCATGCTGGGCTTCAGCGCGGCGTAGGCCGCGCGTACCCTCTCGTCTTACGCTCCCCACAGTGCCGTCGACCCCCTCTAGTGCTTATCGCCTCTTGCGGGACGATGGTGGTGGACTTCAGCGCCAGGTAGGAGAAGGAGGCGGTTGCGAGGGATTGCCAGATGGACTCGAAGGAAGGGTAGGGTGGATAGCGGCTGTCAGGGCGGCGGATGAGACGAGACGAGGCGTCGACGGCGAAGGTACGCTGCACCTTCTCCTCTCGCGGAGGGGAATACTGATCATCTCTCTCGCCAGGTCAACGTACACTCCCCGCGCGTTATCGGTCGCTTCCTGCGCGAGTACATTTGATCTGCGTTTATCTATATCTCGCTATCCTGCTTCGTGGATGCGGAGCACGGAGACGACAATACCGCACGTACCCTCGAAGAGATTCATTCTCATCTTCAGGCATTATGTGTCCACCACATCCTTCCACGTTCTCCAATCCGCCGCATACACCTCCTCATCCTTTTCAGCGCATACCCCGCCTAGTGCTGACTTCTTCGGCTGCATAACCGCCATTCGCCGTCCTCCTCCCTTTAACACCGCCGGGCACGACGGCTCTGTATTCCTTTGATTGATGGCGAGCTGCATTGACGCGGGTAGAGGAAGAAGCACGCCCCTCCGCATCGAGGCCCTACGTCCGTCTTCCGCGCACGCTGCGCCCCCGTCGTTGGCGGTTCCTGCTGAGAGATGGGGGGTGGGCCGTACCCGGAGGAGGAAGAGGTGGTGGTGGGAGAGGGCGAAGAAAGAAGGAAGGAAGGAAGGAAGGAAGTGCCGGTGGTGGTGGTGGGTGAGGGGAGCGACGAGACGCAGAGCGGGGACACTGCCTACCTGTTCTCGTCGCCCGTCTGACCCGAAAGCTCAAAACACGTCGCTCTACACCTACAGCGTTAACCGCTGTGAGTTTCAACCCATCCCCCTGATCGCTCTAGCCCGTCCCATGCCTTCCTCTGCGTCAGCCTCAGAACGCCCACCCATCACCACCGTCGTCTGTCTTCTTCCCCGTACCGAACGGAGGGATGCTGCGCACGAGACGAGTGCGCCGTCAGCGTTGTCGTTTCGTGATCGACAATGGTGGTCGACAACGGAGGAGGAGGAGGCGGGAAGGGTGGCGAGGAAAGGAAGAAAGTGGGTGGTGGGCGAGGAGAGCGGGAAGAAGGGGAGTGAGAGAACGGGTGTTGGCGGCGGATGGGTTGAGGTGTGAATGTGAATGCGGAGATCGGGGTGGGTGGAATGACGGTGTAGGCCAAGCCTTTGGAGGCTTGTTTCGTGTACTGGCGCCTCGTTTCGAAGGAGAAGAAGACATAGCTCCGCCCATCAACCCACGCTGACCCCGCACCGTCCGATCCCGCGATCCTACCCTTGTGCGTGTCATTCCCTGGTGGGCCGCGGCGGGTGATGGTGGTGGGATTCAGCAGGGCGACGAAGTGGGATGGTGAGGTGGATCTGGGAGACGAAACGTTGGCGAGAGGAGCGGGGGCTCGGGCAAAGGATTGGAAGGAGATGTGGATGTGCGGATGCGCGTGGCACGGATGGATGGAATGGCGACGCAGTGGGTCGCCACAGCTATCGATTGGACGCGGCGCCGTCTTGTACGAGCTTGAGCATATGCTATGCTGCCGCGCCCGCCTCCTACTCCTGTGCATGTCGTTACCTGTTGGGCATTGGTAGTGGGATTCGGTGGTGCTATTCCGCAGGGTAACAGTGGGGGATGACGAGGTGGATTCTGGGGGACGAAACGTGGCCCGGGGTAGGCGGGGGAACGGTAGGCGGAGGGTTGTGCAGCGGAGGAGGAACGGACGTGGATGTGGATGTGCAGTTGCGCGTGGGTCGGGGGCGGGTGGATGGAATGACGACGCAGTGGGGCTCGTATTAGACGAGGTCGGGCTCAGCTCCAGATCCGTCCTTCGCGAACCCATCGTCCGCCGTCTGCGTGGTGGCTCGCTCTTCTCAGGAGATTTCCGCTGGCTCTGGGTGGGACGGGAAGGAGGCGGATGGTCGGGGAGTGGGGATGTGAATTGACAGGGGAAGGCACCCGTCCCTGTCTCCCCGTTGACGTCGAGGACTCGCGGAACGACGTCTCACCTTCCACGCACGAGCAGTCTTGCTCGTCCCCTCCCCTCCGCTCGGCGTTTTTGCGATTTGTCCTGGTCTTGTCTGCGGCTTGTGCTGGCGTATCAGCGCTATCAAACGCTCCAAAATTCAAAGGATCACCTCTGTCTATGCCGTTGTAACGCCCCGCGTACGCCCTCGCTTCTGCAGCTCCCTCGTTCTTTCGTATGGCGTCGTCTGCGCCGGAGTGGTCCCCAATCGTACAAAGCCTCTTCGCCGCCATTCTTTCGTGGGCGGCGCGAGGTGCAGCCGCTGTGGGTCTCTCTCTTCTACCCGGTATCACCTTTGGCCTCCGCTCCCTCTACTTTCTCCTCCCGAGCTTCACTTTGACTTTGACGGAATGTCTATTGGGTCCCGCTGTGTGGCGATGCTTGGCATTGATATTTGATCGGAATATTTCGGACGCAGGAATGAAGTTGAAAGGGACCGTGAACGAGGCGTGCACATTGTTGTTCTGCTAGGATAAAGCTAATTCAGCGTTACTAGGGCCCTAACCTCCACGAATTAATGTATTTTCTGGGGCTGTTTTACTTTTCACTTTTTACGACCATTCTGTCGTTTCCAGCTCTTCGGTGAATTGAACAGAAAAAAATGCGCCGTCGATTCCACGAGATTGGGGGCTGAAACCCTTTTAAAAAGTGGACCGCACACTATGCATTCACAACGAAATCACTGTGCAACTTCAAATGCTGTACGATTTTGGTACAATATTAATTCCAATTGAACTCGAGTGTCAGCTTTGAGCTTCTACAGTAGCTATTGAGACTTGATTGAGACGTCCGCCATTCACGCTCAGAATCCTAGACACTCAATGAGTTTCAGGCCGACGAGCGATTCGCTTGAATATCAGCTAGAGAGGCAACGAGGTGGAATATTAATGATTAAGGATCACGCCGGCATGCATCGATCAACTGACTGTCAAAACATCTCTTTTGCATCTCTTTGTCTTCAACTTTCACCCTCCGCGCTTTCCTCTCCCTCGGAACGACATGCATCCAGATCTCGAACCTAGCAGACTCAATTCTCTTCCTTTTACCGCTCGTGTATGTCTCCCGCTTGCATTTTGCTTGCATTTCCCTGTTTTGTTGAAGTGCTTCTGATTGCGTGAATAAATTTCTGCTAGAGGCTGGCCGTTGGTGTTATGCAGCCGCATTCACGCCCCGCTCCTCCGGATGAGTGGCTCAAATTTATGGTCATGGTGCACAACACTCCGAGGCGTATCATAGACTTCCTCCCGGTCATCTATCACTTTCTCGACCCGTTGCGAGTTCCCAGGGATGAGCAGCTGGACGGTCATCTTGCGGAGGAGACTATGGGTTCCATAGCATCGGGTTCGTGGTGCTTGTGTCAGATATATATCTCTTTACCTGCCGTCGAGACCGCTACCGACATCTGGCCCCGCATATGGGCTTGGAACCGGTTCTTTTGGACACATGGTGATTTCTTACGCCAGGTGTCTGAGCTCGCAGATCGTCGAGAGATGGGTCTCTCCTTGTTAAGATTCTGCTGGTACCTCTGGCAACATCAGCCCAATCGAGCCATAATGCTCTCATCTCCGGGTCTCACCGCATTGACCGTCGGTGCCTGGGTGTCGTTCACGGATGAAGATTTCACGGCGTGTAGCGACTCGCTTCACATGGTCCGTAACTTCCTCGTTCATGGAACTCCTACCCCACAAGAGATTCTGGACGGAGTAGACGACAACATCGGGAATTTGGCGCAATTCATCATGCGACAGTGCGAGTTTGCTGTCCCTCTCGCTCATGATCACCCGACAGTTCAAATGGAGAACATGTGGCTCTTCGAAATCGTGATAGATATTGTTATAGCCGTCGACCACATCTGCATGGATAATTTTGCGCACGCGGTTCCAGGACTCCTGACTTCTGCGCTCGTTGCCTTCAATTTCGTCAAGACACTATCGGTTTCTGTGCACACCCTCAGTGCATTCTCTTCCATGACTCCGAATCTTGGGAACCTCCTCACAAACTCGTTGATGATTCTGTGTCGCATCTTTCAGCTTGCCAGCCCACAGCGGGCGATACAAACCAGTGTTCAGCACGGCCTCCTGCACGTCATTCTCTGTTGTGCTCGATGGCACCGCTCGCATGACATTCATCGCATTTTGCACTTTTTGCTGGCGGAGATACTTGGGCCGTATTCGGTTTATTGTGGTCTTCTTGCCGTCTTGGAAAGCAGTCATGCTGAAGTGGTATTTCCCCTCAGTTCTGCACATCTTGTACATCCCGCTGTGTACACTGCGTGGACTCGCTTTGTAAATGCATTACGCTGGCGAGGTAGTGTTTTGAGTCTCTTCCGCTCCCGCCAACGTTCACCTCTCACCGCGTGCGATAATGTCGAGGTGAGTTATTGGTTGATTTTTCTTACTGCCGGTATCTGAATTCATCCGAGTGCAAAAATGTACTTGAAAAGAACCGACTGAAGTGCTGCTCTGGTTGTAGGAGCGTGCTTTACTGTTCACGCTCCTGCCAGGTAACCGATTGGCGCGATGGCCATCGGACGGCCTGCGTCTCGTATTTCCAGATTCGTATTGGTCAGTCAGAGGCTCTGCATTTGCGTTGATGTCTCCCTAAAGTATCTCTGACTCTTACACAGCACTAAATTCCACTTTAACTCGGGAAGAATACGCATTCCTACGCTTCCTGGTGCACAAAGATCACGTCGGCGCGCGCGTAAGATTTCTCCCCGAATATGCTAAAATCATGGGCACAGCACCCAACGCCGCTACTATTTCAGGGGGAGTATTCGACTATCGCACTGCCCCGGTCACATTCAAAGTGTTTGATTTTCTGGCCCCGACGTGTCAGGAAGATGTCGGTTTCTGGCAGAATATCAAGCGGCGTGCATTCAACAGTTCTGGCCGTATGACTTTAGACTTCGTGCAGATAAAGGACGGCGGAGCCATTACGCGAACCTTTGTTTTTCCGTTGCGGAGGGTGAATAGCGAGATACCCGATGCACTAAGGCGGACTATATCCACTTTGGGCGGCGCCGAATCAATGGAGGCGCGGAGGGAGATTGAAGCAATCTTTCAAGGAGCGAGTGCAACTGACCTACCTCGTTGAATAGATAGCTCCGTAAGATAATCTCGTGTCGAAATTCAGTCGAATGCAAAACAAAGTTTGGTTCAATTTTCTTGTAGGCAGCTCTGAGTAACGCAACCCGAAAATAATTTAGATCATGACAATAACGCAACTTACCTGCAGTCATAGAAATAGGGAGAACGACGAGCAAACGAAACATCTGAAGCGAAGTAATCTTGGGATGCATGAATTCAGAATTCTGCTCAACTCAGGTCAGAGCGCACCTTCTATTTTCTGATATTTCAGCTGATTTTCTGGGAAGATACGTGGGTCGGGTCCATGGCATCGAACTGGTTCACAACTCGTTGAAGGCAAGAGAATGTTTCATTATTTAAAGTAGAGGAAGATTATTAGGTATCTGACAGAAAAAAAGGATCAGCGCAGTAAAAGTGAGCGATAATTCGAGTTCACAAAGACTACGCTGGCCGGATCCGATCATTTGATAAACACGACCACACAATGCAGCCTCATACACCTCCCAAATGCACCCCGTTCCCGTCAACCTGGGCGGGCATGCTTGCGGGAGCAGCAGCTGGCCACAACACACACTTCGCTGACACCGATTCCACGGCTTCACGCGGCGCTCTTCATGCGATAACGACGCGCAAACGGCTTGCTAGGCGACTGGTGGTGGACATCGCAAAGCGGGATGTGAGGGGAATGTCGCACGCGGTGGGTGTCGATACTCGTTCGCTTCAGAACGGGGAGATGACAGGCAGCTAACGCATTCGAAGATTCGCAGATGATGACACGAACGACGAAATGAGGGAGGCTTGAGGGAAAGGACGTGGAGGAAGCAGTCCACGGGCGGTAGAGGGTATGAGGTGTGTCGTGCGCAGGTCGTCTTCCACACTCGAGCGGAGACTAGGCTGGCGAAGGAGGGTACATGACGCCGGTCAACCTCGCCCGCAGCCACGATGATGACGGGAGATACGACGAGCTGAGCAGAGTCACTCGCCGTACCTTCGCCTCCTCCAATCCTAAACCCCTCCTCGCCTTCCACCGCTCCCCACCGCCCACGTCGTCCGCTCCCCACCCTTCCTCTCGCAATCATACCCTGTCCCTTCCTGCCGATCCTCTTCGTCGCCCTCCTCTGACTGCCGCACTCATATCCATCCGCATCACCAACGCGCAAAGTACGTGCGAGCCCACTGAGCCAACTCGACGGCAGCACAGGACGGGGGGTGGGTCCATACGTGCTTGGCGTCGGTGGTACTGCATCGTCGTCGGCTGCGCTCCTATCTCCGGGCAGAAAGGCCTTGGAATCCTTGCCGATCCCGCCCCCGACGTCATTCGAAGAAAGGGATACGGTGATAAGGTGGAGGGCGACGAGCGTTCGTGCAAGGATAGCCCGGCACCAAGGCGAGGGCGCGTCGTCGAAGCGAAGGCGTGTCGCTGGCGAGAGCGAATGGTGGAATGAAATGAGCGACGCGTGCCTGGTGGAAGGATGCTCGAGAGGATAACCGAGATCCCGCGCCTCGTCCCTCCTCACCACCGCACCCTTCCCTTCGTCACCATTGCGATGTCGATCAACGGCTTCACCCTGAGCCTTGGCTGTGCAGTTGAGCTCGACGCCATACTCGCGGTTGACATCGTGCTCTCGGGCCGTCGAGGCGGGAGCAGCGTTGCGAGGGGCCAAGTCGTCTTCGTCGCAGGTGGCAGCGGTGACGGGGCGGGGGTGAGGCGGGACGTGGTGGGTGCGGACGAGGCGCGGGGTGCGAATCAGGGGAAGGAGGGAATTAGATCGGTGTGGATGAGGCGCGGAATTGACGTTTCGCTGGTAAAACAACGGGTTAGTTAGTACGGAGTGAGTAAGTGTTTTAATGAAGGGATGAAGGGTCGAACATAAATCTTCAACAGGCAGATGAGATGAATGAATAAGAAGACTCACGGAGAGCAGGGACTGCGTTGGATACCATCGATCCAGGTCGCCCTCCAGCCCCAAACGAACGCGACATCCTCCTCGTCTCCCTCTCCCACATCGCCACCGCCTCCCGAAACGCCGCCGGGAGGCCTGCCCAGCATCTCCCTCGCTCTTCCCTTGTGCCCCTCTCGTCGTTATCGTCGAGGAGACCGTGATATTCCCCCGACGACTACTCACCCCCTCCACACACGAACGAAATCGACGTCTGTAGCGTTACGCACGGGCCACGCGAAGAAGGGGAGTGAGTGTCGACCCGCAGCACCATACGCGTCGTCAAAGCTAAGCACGTCGAAGGGTAGAAAGAGCCGCCGCGCCCCCGATGCTCGTCGTAACCATGGTCCCTTTCTACCTAAATTTTGAGTCTTGCCGTTCGGCGACGAGGGTACGGGTTGGGCTGGGGTAGGGAGCAATATAGCCTTCCGTGGTGGTGGCTGCGCTCGTTGTCGACGTCGATGAGGAGGATGCGGAAAGATGTAGAGTCGGTGATGGGTGGGAGGTCAAGTGCTGCAATGAGTTGTCCCCGGAGTCGTTTGGTTGACGCGGGAAGAGGTATTGTCGACTAGGTTTTTTGGCGTTGAATCGAAGGAATTAAGCGTGTTTTGAGCTTTAAAGATGAAGGAAAGTTAGCGCTAGAAGAGAGGAAAGAAAATAGGCGACGTACCACCTCCCCACCCATTTGTCCGGAATATACTTATAATCATTCGGCTATATCATATAGAGCAAGTTTCCGGAGGTGATTGAAGCATGGACGGAGCCAGAATATCTCGTGGTCATCGAGGTGAAGACGACAAGGTCAGCGAAGGGTTAGGGTTTGATCATCAGCTTTCAGAACCAACAGCTATCAACACGCTGTTCTTCCTTTCGAACCACCACCTCGGTTTTTTGCGCCTCGGTCTCTGGCGCATCTGGATGATCTTTGATACTGTCTCTTTGAGTCTCTGCGACAATACTATCAACATTGCGACTGGTTCTACTACGACTCTGCTACCACTTGATTTTTTAAATTCTGCGCTTTTATTTGCTCGACCCAAAAAATGCGCAGAATCTTGGCTGGTTTAGCCTATGTTACGTGCTTCTCTCACCGTGGAACTATCTTAGCTCCACCACCGGCTTCTTTGAGGATTTTGGCTTTGTATTCGACCTCTCTGGCTAATTTCTATGGGCTGAAGTCAGCATCTCTGGCTTCCGAATTTCGGTCATTTCACGGCGGACGATTCTCCATGGTAATCGGCAACGGACTCAAAAATCCCTATTTGAAACTGTGAAACCCATGCTGGGGCCTTACGAGAAAATTCTAATGAGACCTATTTAGCGTAAGTTCGCCTGTTTTTACTGATTCCTGCTCCCTGCTCATCGTCGTATACTTACCTAATAGCAGTGTTATGCTTTCTCTTCTTTGTTTTCCGAAGGCTCGGCGATGTGCTCAGGATCACCTTTCCTCAGTCTTGTATTCCGTTTTCCAGAAGCAACATCCGATCGACTCACGACTTCTCTTTTGCTGTTGGTGGGTCTATTGCACCACGTTTTGCGCGCCCGTATCAAGGATACTTAGATGGTATTTCACTTTTCATATAGATCTAGAGAACGAGGGAGCTCGGAGTCACGTTTTGGTATCCTTCGTTTCCAGCATATACATCGATTTTTTATTTAATTCGGATGTTAGTATGATCGCGTCGAATTGCAATCGGAGGCACGATCAATGATGGCAATGAAAATCTCCGTCACAGTCACCCCTTTCTTAACCCTCTCTCTTCCTCCTTCCACCATCTCCCCATGAGTCTCGAATTTCCAAACGAAGTCTGGCTTCACATCTTCTCGCTCGTGTCCGACGGACCCTCGCTCAAGGCGATAATCCTCTCTTCCCGCCGGTTTCATGACCTCGCGCTGCCAGAATTGTTGCGCAGCGTGGGCTGGAACTCGGCCGAAAAGGCAGAAGCACATTTGGATTTCTTCGAGAGGCGAGTCGACTGCAGGAAGGTACCTACGCGGTTCGCCTTGACGCTGCGGTTCGAAGGCGACACCCGTGCGTTCACTGTATCTATCTTGCGACAGGAGGTGTACTAATCTTCGCGCTTATCGCTAGAGTCTGAGTCCGTCACTACTATCGTGGGCCGAATAAGCTGGTTTGCCAATTTAAGGACCCTTTCTTTCACCAACGCAAGCCTGGACGGGTTGTTTTACACCACCCTCTCCCAGCTTCCTCGCCTCACGGATCTGAGCCTGGATTCGTGTTATCTCGCCAGCCCTCCCCTCGCGGTTCCTCCAACCCCATTGCAGAATTCTTCTCCTCTGGCGGTCAACCTCGACATCCCGGTTACCCACCTCGCGCTTACCAGCCTCTCCACCAGCCAACACACATACTCTTTCTATCGCGATCTCTTGGGATTACTACGCAATGTCGTCTCATTAACGCTCACGGACCAACTTCCCCACTTGGTGGATGTTCTGCCCGCCCTCCACTCGCTGAGTATCTGTGCTTCATCCGACGAGGGCGCCGCCAGCTTGCTCAATCGCCGCTACCTGCCGAGCATCGGCTCCCGCCTTCTCCACTTGCGCGTAAATGTTCAGATCGCATTGTTGGATTTTCGTACTACACCTGTAGCGCCCGCGCAACTAGTCGAGCTCTCCGCGCCCTTACTGCAGTCGTTCAGGGGCTCGCTTTACCTCGCCAACTGTCTCATCCCCACGTCGCCAAATCTTTCTTCGATCACGATCAGCACCGTCGTCAAGAAGACACGGGACGCACTCGCGCTTATCGAAGCGGTCAGCGCCGCGCCGATTGAGGAGATCGAGCTCGGAGTTGAGGACTGGGATGACGAGGTATTACTTGGTGTAACCCATCGCCTTCCTTCGTGTCGCCAGATCAAACTTTTCTTTTATTATTCTCAACCGTCGGATGTGCGTTGTTTTTGGTTTTCTCTGTTATGTATTCCAATCCTGGTTTGACAATTGTGCGTATTAGGACTTCCTCTTCAATCTCGGAATCCACCACCTCCCATGCCTTCCCCACTTACACACCCTTCATGTTCACGTCGTGCCTATCCTTCCGTCGCCACTTTTGTATGATCTTCGTCGCCGTCATTACCTCCCACGGACAGAGGAAACGCGTATACCTGCTGTCGAGCCAGAGGAAGAGAAATGCGAGGAGTATCTGGCGGTGTGGAAGAAGTATAACCCCACGTTGAGGGCTGTGAAGTTCGTGAAGGGGAGGGAGTGGCGGAGGGAGGGCGAGGGCGGGAGGTGGTTTGTTTGGAGTCTGGAGGATGTGGCTGAGCATGAGGGTGACGGTGTGGAGGAGGAGATTGAGGAATGGTTCGAAGATGAAGATGAAGGTGGGGGTTTGGTATGGGAGTCTGGGGCGGATTGGGAGGGCGAGATGGATAGCGAGGAGGCGTAAGGCGAGCAATGTATGATCTATGATGTAGTTGCAGTGCTTAGTTGAAAGGTTCTTCAGCATTTATTTCAACTTGATTGATCTGCCAACGACTGATTCAACTGCTTATAATCTCGACCGACCTATCCTATATTCTCGCGCATACCGAGCTTCTGTTTTTTGAATTTTCCTGGCCGACGGCCGTCAGGTCGACTCCAAAGGTAAATAGTTTCGGCCGGTGAATTGTTTCAACAGTAGGCGAGAATGTGGCGCGCGGAGGCGGTTCTATAGCAATCCTATGGTTTCTCGAGAGCGCGGTCGAATTCTTTCTAGATGCGTACCGCACGTAGCCAACCTTACTCGCGCCGTTCAAGTTTTGAGCGTTATTCTGGAGCAGCTCGACTCGACTCAAGGGAACGCTTTGTTGGAAGGGTTTAGCGAATTTTGTATGCGTGGGCTGAAGCGCTGAGTCAGCACGAGTCCCAATGTCGAAATGTCGCATCCAATTCGAGTATGACCCGACCTCAAATCAAATGATGTTCCCACTTCTAAATACGTATGATGCAGCACTGAGCTGGGGTCAGAACGCAATGAGTAATATGATTCTCGACAGGAAAATAGAAAAAGCCGCACCAAATCCTACATGATAATCATTGCTTTCGCCTCAGCTGCCTTTGCGACTTGGGTTTTCGGCTCCGCGCCAGATTCACCTCTTCCACCGGCCGTCGATGAAGCTCGCGAATGAGCGTATAACGAGGCATCGTTCACGGCTACACCCCCGGTATCAAATCCGGCCAAAACTCCTCCCCATCAAACTCAAACGCCTCCCTGTCCAATCTTATCTCCTCCCCTGTCGGAATCGCCAATCCCGCCAACAAATGCAAATCTAATCCCGCCCCTCCCTCCCCACCAACCGACACCGGAAACCCAAACTCATTCGCATCCACCGTCTCTAACATCTCTCCCCCACCACCTATCCCCATCCCATCGCCACCCGTCCCCGCAAACATCGAATTCTCAAAACTAAGCTTCTCCTGCAACTCCATATACGCAGCTGTCGTCTCAAACACCGGATCCGCCGCATACGTCTGCGCGATCGACGCGTTGAGCTCGCGCATCCAGGCGTCGACCTCGTCTTCGCCGCTGCTGGGGCTGTCACTGCTGGCGCTGGCCGTCGAGGGCGTTCGTTTGGCGGGTTGCTGTTGTTGTTGGCGGGGAGGCGCTGGTGGTGGAACTGGGGGAAGGGGAGGATGCACGAGTTTCGTCTTGACGCGCTGAACGACGTCTGTAGTCCCCGCGAAGATCTCCAGATCTTGATCCACCTTTCTGTCGATTGGCACGATCATCGACTGGCCGGTGGTCGGATTCAGAGGAGCACCGCGGTTGCAGATCGAATGTAGTTGGACGGCTTTGTCGAGATGTTCGCGAAGGATCGTCTATGCGGTACGCAGTTGATTGGTTAATATTTGTAGAAGGAACATGGGAGAATAATCAACGATACCGACCAGAGGACGCTCAACCTCTCCACCCAGCTTCTCGAGTAGATCGACGGCAAGGAATAGCCCCAGGAGGGCATGCGGATGATGTGGCTTGCGGGCTGGGTATCGCATCGCCAGTGTCCCCATGATCATCTATATTCGCTCGTTCAATTAAAAGTTCAATCGCGGAGGGAAAACACGAAAACTCACCGCTGCATTTAAAACTTAAACAACGAATCCACCAATCAGATTCACCAACTCAACAACGACAAAAGCAGACTCACGGCTATCCCGGATCGGCCACGTGTGAAAGAGGAATAAAAATCAAAGGATGGCACATAATCAATGGACCAAACCACATACCATCGCCGAAACAACTCAGGATGTGCCGTGAAAATCTGTTTATGCCGCCAAATCGTATGCAACGCGGTCATCCACGCCGCTGCGAACGAGTGCGTGTATGCTGAGACGAACGGGCTGGCAGCGTTGTCGCGGATGGCTTCGACGAAGGAGCCGGTGTGGATGTAGAGAATGTCTGTTGAATGAACCAGGACGCGTGAGACAGAGAAGGGAAGGGGAAGAGGAAAGCAAGTTGTATGGTTGAAGAGACCGATTGGACGGGGAAGAAATGAAGAACGGTCGAGAGGGGAAACAAGAACGGCTCAAAAGACGAACGAAAAGCACCCCGAAGCGAGTGGAAAGAGAACAGAAATAAAAATGAGATGGAAAATAAAGAGAAGAATAAACAAAGAAGAAATGAAGAAATCTTGGGAAAAGAGAAATTAAAAACGAACAAGCCACTCACAAAAATTCGACATCAACGGCAAAAACTCCCTCTGCGCATACGCCGATGGCGGCTCCCCCTCGACCTTTGGAAACCTCGCGCACGGACATGTGTGCATGTGCTTGCGAATCAAGCGGTCCATCTCGAGGACGGTTTTGTAGGACGGGCGGGTAGTGGTGGTGAAGCGTTCCATTATGGGGGCTGTTACCTTGGGAGATGAATGAAATGAGACGAGATTAAGCGAAAGAAGGAGGAAGGATATAAACAAACCGACGTACATTCTTCACAAATTCCCAACGAGCATGTAAATCTATCATAGACGCGATAAGCAACCCACTCGTAATCGACGGACAGAAGGGAAAACAGACAGAAACTCACACCCTGGAAACAACTTCAGAAACGGCTGTGTATCCTCGCTCTCGTCAGGGGGAAGGGGACAGTCGATCTCGGCGAGCGTGGTCCCTGTTGGTCGGCCGAGGGAGAGTCCCTGAGCGATTTGATTTCGAGTTAATTGAATGGTTGGTTGGATGAGTGGAAGGAAGCGAAGGTGTGGGACGTACAAACATAGTTTCAATGTAAAATGTTTCCCAGAATAAAGCCTGTCATCGACGCCGATCAGCGTAAAGCTCTACTTTGTGAAAGAGAGGAAAGAAAAGATAGATACGCACCCGACACCGCGTAGCCAACTTCTCTGACAACTTCGCGCCGTAGCTTTCCCGATCTATTTCATTTGTGGAAGAACTGAATCAGTCCCGACGCGGGGGATATAAAGAAAAGGAATCGACTTACGGAGACCAAGCTGCGAAAGAGAAAGAAAGTGATCAATAAGACGAAGCTCATGACGACTCGCAACAAGACAACGACTCGGAAGAATAACTAAAGAAAACAAAACACACACCTTCTTCGCAACCTGCCCCGCCAACGACACCATCCCCCACGTCGCCGCCATATTATACCCCCTCCCTCCATGCGCATGCCAGCAAGCAAATAACACCAGTGCCTGTACCCTCTCCACGCCCGCTTTTCCTTTTCCCTTCCCTTCGTCCTCCTCGTCGTCGGAACGGAATATCGAATCGATCGACATGGCAGCGGACGCCAAGTCGAAATAGTGTTCCGCCTCGCGGTTGTATGCGGGGAGGTCGAGGTCGACGAGGGCGCCGAGGGCGAGAATGAGATAGATTATGGCGAGTTGGGTGGGGGTTGCGAGAGGTGTGTCTGTATCGCTGCCATCGCCTTCCAGGGTTGTGGACCTCTTTGATCGAGCTTGAGACGGAGTGTGGTCGAACGGATTGATATAATTTGGCGGCATATACACCGGCGGCGCGATGTCAATGTCGTGATAGATGAGCGAGAGGAGCTCGACGGTTTGCGATTGCAGGACGGGCATGCCGGTCCAGCAGCCATTGCGGTAGTAGAGGTCACAGAGGGACCAGGCGCGGACTTCGGGCGGGAGATGCGCGACGAGGTGGGTGATGGCGGGGGGCGTGGACCAGGGGGGGATGGCGCTGGCGGTGGTAGTAGAGGGGGAGAAGGGGAAGGAGGAGGTGAGGGCGGCGAGGAGGAAGCGTTCGTTTTCGTGGGAGGAGGGGTCGGGTGGGGTTGGGGAGGTAAAGAGGGCCTGCCGAGTCAATTCATTGAACTAAATTGTGAAACGACACGAGAATATGAATGGTAACGCACCGCACATCCCGCTGTAGGCCCGAAATACACCGTATCTCCGTCCGCGTTTACCCGCAAGGATCCTGTGACGGCGCCGCTTTGGGAGGGCGTGGATTCGGCGATGTTGCGAACATCGGCTTCCATGAAGATGCGTTGTTTGTGTGGCGGGATGCCGGCGTTGAGGAGGGCTTCTTGGAGGGATTGGATGCGCTCGCCCATGCGCGCGATGACGGTGTTGAGTTCTGCTACCTGGAATATCATAGAGCTGGGAGTATTTACAGTAATTCAGAAGACAAAAGTGAATGAGGGAGAAATTTGACGCACCGTTTTCCTCGTCCAGAGGTGAATAGTGTGCCTGCGATGATTCATATTGTGAGATTGAGGAGACGAGGTTGGAGCGACGATGGACGGACCGTCGGGACATATACCCTCGCATCCGCGAGATACTGTACTTACAAATCCCTTGAGTACATGAGGAAGAGTTAGGAATCTGCGACGCACCACACGAAGTACACGGCGGCCCTTTCTTATCGCATTTGAGCTTCAATCTATCAGATCCCTCCATCAGTCTTCCTGCTTTTCTTCTTCCAAGATTGTAATGGCTTGCCTGAGACATTCCGCACACGAATTCTAGACAGATAAATTAGAAATTGCTTTGAAAACTTGAAATGTAGAGAGGAGACGCGCACATCGCGGAGGGATGAATGAACGTCGGCATCGCGGCGGCGTTGTCGAGAGGTCGTGGAGGGCGTCGTCATTGTCGGCGGCATCGTCGGTGATGATCAACGGACAGACAGACGGAAAGTGGTGGTGGTGGTAGTGAGCTGAGAGGAGTGATTCGTCACTTGATTTGTCGGCCGGCGCTGCTGATACGCGGCATGCCGACTGATTCCCGCCGCCATCAGTGACCAAACAAACACATCACTTGTCGTCTCCGGCCATCGCTCGTCACTGTCCCAGACGACGACGACGACATGCGCGACACCGACGACCTTCACGGTGCGGATTTGCGGGATCTGTTAGATATGGTCTCCCAGCCCACTCCCTCCATCTCCTTGGCCTCAATGTGCTTACGGCTTTGCGCCCAGGCGGATGTTTTGAAAATTGAAATTCATCTCTGCCTCCTTGTCGACGTTTCTGAAACTTGCAACTGGTCTGGAATCTGGAGACCACACCATTGGCGCGAATATATCGTCTGCTCTCGTTGTCTCGCTATAGCAACACCTCTCTTCCGAAGTGTCTCTCTAGGAAAGTTCTCTCGAGCGCCTCCGACTCTGCAGTCGCCTGGCGGCCTGAGCAAACTCATCGCCGAATCACCGAACGGAGTGTTCCATACACGGAAACTTCGCTGGAATTCTCTAACGATCAAGCTCCACTATTGAACGTCGACCTCTTGCGATTCCCCTGAACTATGCCTATGCCTTCTCTACGTTCTCCAAGCTAATTCCCTCGATATTTCGGGCAACCCTCACACGCGTAGATTACCGACAGATTGCGCCGTGCGGGGCGTTGGATTGAAGGTGAGGATCTTTGTACTTACTTCAATTCCGCTGCTACGTTCTGATCGTGGAAATACCTGCTAATCGAACCGTTCATAGACGGTTTTCACGCCCCCATCAGCGTAACTTGTTATCTACTCGAGTACATGGCGGGAGTAGCCCGCACCAAATCGGCAGCCTCCGCCGACCTCGGCACAATCGAACACTTGAACGGCAGCGGGGTGCTGGGATTTTGATTCAAATTGCATACTCATAATCAGCATGCATTCGGACGACGTATTGTAAAGAAACTCACAACTGAAGACCACCGCCAAAAGCCGTCTCATTCGGCTCTTCGCCCTTGTCCTGAGGATCCGTGCATCTACTAATGTCGAACGTAGCTAACATCGAGACGACGGCGATCCAGATCGCCGACATTGCGATGTGCCGGCCAGGACAAATCCTGAAATTCGAATGTGAAGGATAATGACTCTTTGAACCTAGATATGTACATGTGATGAGGGAATAAAGCGTACCGCCGACCAAAACCAAATACAATGGTTTCCGGATGCGGGATTGCCGCGTTGAGTGTGCTGTTAGCGAGGAGGAATCTCTCAGGTTTGAAGGCTTCCGGGTCGGAGCCGTATAGTTTCTCGATGGAATTTCAAGTCAGTATCATCAAACGCAAGAGGGGAGTGATTATAACGAAATGCACCTCATCACGGAGAATAGCCCTAAATCGACTTGCTTGAGAGCCAATAAGAGAGATGTAGCGGAAAACTCGCCAAGCATTCCCGAAAACGAGGGATCCCGCTGGAAGGTGATACCCCTGATACTCATCGTCTGTGGACAGACGATGGGGGGCGCCTATATGTAGCGCATGAGGAAATTAAAAGCAACCAGGTAGGAATAACAACGTACCTATCGGCGCTACTGGTCTCCATCTGATCACCTCCCTCACAACTGCAGCTGCATACGGCAGTGCTTCCTCGTCGTCAAAGTCCGGCAACTCTCCACCTACAAGCCAATCACCGTTAGCAAAGCAGCTCATCTTCTGTATCAATATATAACAGCAATTGGCTCACGTTTGCCTTCTAAAATCACGTCGACCTCCCCTTGAGCCTTCTTCAGCACCTGGGGATTCAACACCATGGCAAGAATGAAGACAACCAGAGTGTGAGCGATTGGATCGACGCCGGCGATGTACATCATGGCGGCAACGTTCTTGACGGTGGATTCGTCGTAGTATGACGATGGGGAGGATTTGAATGTGCTTTGGGAGGAGGAGGAGGAGGAGTCCAGCGCGAGGAGGGCGTTGACAGTGAAGCAAGGTTGTGCTATGCCTTTTTCCTGTTCGTGGATATGGATATGGAGGATTCATCAGAGACGGCGCTCGGGGGTGAGGAGCAATGAAGAAATGAGATAGAGATAGAAATTAAACTCGCCATCTTCCTCTTTGTATCCGTAAATGGCACCTCCCGGATCATCTCCGCCAACTTCTTCCCCTCCCGGGCAAGGGTTTGGAAGCCCGCACCCGGGAACCATTCGGGGACGTAGCGAAGAACGGGGAGGAGGTCCTACAAATGACAATCATCTCCAGAAATGAAATTCTGATAAGTGAGTTGCATGCGCACCACGAGAAACCGCCCAGGAACCAGAGCGTCCGTGACGATCCTGGCTGCTTGTTGGGATAGAGCAAGATAGGGGGCTTCGCCGACGACAGTGTCGGCGCCATAGGTGAGTGAGATGATAATTTCTCCTGCAAATCTGCAGACAAATGAACACGAATATGATGAGCAAAAAAATGAAAGACTTGGGAAGAGTAAGTTAGAGACGCACCCATTTAAATGCCCCCGATACCCCTGCGGTCCATTCAACAGCCTTCGAAGGAGCGAATGGGCAGCGACGCGTGCGGAGGTGCGCAATTCGTGTTTGGTTGCATTGAGAGGAACTTCTTGGTTGAAGAGTCGACGGTGGGTGCGCCTGATGGACAAGTAATTCAGAGTATGGAACTGTGTTTAGATTATATCTGGCATTGCAGTGACAGACGGACAAACCATTCTTCTCCTGCGAATGACCAAAATTCGCGCGATACAATAGAATATGAGAAGCATGTTTTACGATGGTGTGGGGGGCTTACCGTAGTTCATTAAACCTGTGACAAAGAGGAAGACCGTTACATTAGATCACTTTGAAATGGCAGAAAGATGAATAGGCAACTCACCGAAGAGAAAATTCCAACCCATGAGCTCCCCCGCCATAAGTGCAGTGGGGCTTCAAGACATTGCGATTCAAGATCGACTCGGACGGAACACCGCAAAGTCACAATAAAACTCACCGATCCGAATAAATTGCCGACCGTTTCTCGAGAAGTGCCTCAGTCGCACATAATGCGGAAAGGACGATGACGGGGGTGCCTGCGAGATTGGAATAGATGATGTCTGAATCTGCTCAGAGCGATGTCAGCCACTCATTCCATCTACCTATGGTCGTCCAGTACATGCATGTAGACGAAGGCGAGGGGGATTGGAATTGGTATGAATGAACAAGATCAAAATTAAAGTCACGAACCGTACTGCCTGCTCCACTGCATCCAAGGCTCCCAAGGCCGCGATATCGAGCTGAAGAGGTTCCCCACAAGAGGCCATCCGCGCGGGCCAGGGGGGAGTGGGGGCCGCACCTTTGCACGTAGATGAGAGGCAAGCCACAATCCGCAGAGCGCTGCGACAAACGCGGTAAGCAGAAGGGAGGAAAGCATCTTCGACGAGATAGCTCCTGAGCCAAGCAAGTGTGGTGTTTTGTGTCGGAGATAGGCAGGGCATTAAACCATTCACATGCGTCGTTGACTCCTAATATCGGCTACCTCATCGCGAAGAGCGACGAGCACCATCCATAAGAAGTGTGGTGTAGATTGAGGGTGAGCTAAGACCATGCTAGCAGATAGCCGGAAGTGTAGTTTGGTCCACGGAAATTGATTGCTGCGATGCAGCATTCTCTGATAAGGAAAAGATATATATGGTAGAGCAAGTGAGCTGCCATCTCGGATGCGATGCGACATTGTCCTACCTGAATTAGACTAGTAGTTTCGATTATGTCTAAACGCTTTATGTGCAACTTACATCAGGAAAAACCTACTTTGGAAAATTACCGCTAATTTAGGGAAATTTCTTTGGTGCGTTGCAAACAGCGGTAATTTGGGGGAATTGGCGGAAATTTGCTCCCAGCTGCCTTCATTAGCTTTCTTGGTACATTTCCGAAATTTCCCTTGAACTGGTTAGAGTGAGAGACTAGATCAGATAGGCGCCCACGGCCATGGCCGATGATTCGGCGCTAAAAAAGGACTGAGAGTCCGATGGCTGTGACGGCGAGCAACTTTACCATCATCTACTGATGGTAAAGTTGCTCGCCGTCACAGCATTTCCGTGTTCGGACAAAGATTGATGCTGTCTGTGCGCAAGATAAGATCGTTCATGGGCAATGCAGATTTAAGAAGGACTCGAATTCAGAAGCAATTTTTAAATCACAAAATACATTGAAGCCTAGTACACTGTAGTATAAACATGCCGATCAGAAAAACAATTTACAAAGAAAGTCGGACATTCGTCAAGAACATTAGCTGAAGTCCAATGAGATGGGGCGACGGGACCGAATTTTGGCAACAGATGGATACTACGACGAATGTTTGCAACTGGAACGATACTTGCCATCCTAGCGCCGTCCTTGATGGAGCGCTTCACCTTGTACATAAGATGATGAGGTTCAGGTTGGGCGGTGAAGGGCGAGAACCACTCGACGTAGGCCAAGTGCTGAGGGGGAGAGATGCCGTTTCCAAAGAGACTGTGGATATGTGCCGGCTTGAGTGAGAATACCACCCGTACCTGACCAACGCGGTAGCCTTTTGGTACATCAGACTGGGTGAGTGTGAGAGGAAACAATGAATACACACCGCTAACGCCAGTGAGGCCTCCAGCTCCATCATTGACCAATGCTGTATCAAAGCGGCCAGCTAATTCCTTCCCTGATCTCGACGTTTTAGATGGTTGGACATGAATGGAGTCGACGACGGAATCTTCGGGACCACCGGCAGTGTATGGGTCTTCAGTGACGAATTTGAGTCGATGGTAAACTGGAACGCGGTTGAAATGGAGGGGAATGGAATGAGACTCGGCCTCAATTTGAGCGCGAGTAAATGCCGGGTTTTTGAATTGAACAACGAAGCGCGCGAGAGCTGAACGGAAAGAAGTGGCACCATAATCGGAGATGAGAGTGGGAATTTTGACGGCTTTGTGTGTTGGATGCTTTGTCATCTTCAAACGCCGCTCGTAGACAATCCCAGGGGGTAAGGGTTTCAATGTAGGAGGTGCGGGGCAGCCATCAAGTCGCCACTGGATGTATTTTTCATGTCGGAATATCTTCTCCTTACGTTCGAGCCACAGAGTCATCTGCGGAAACTCGTCTTTGAAGTTTGTTGAGCGGTAAGCGTCTTTGGCAAGGTCTATGTGCAGGCGCTCAGTATACTCGGTGTTGTAGTTGTCGGTAGTACCGAAATATTCGATGTAGGATGGGGTATGGGAGGAGTTGTGAAGTTTCGGGAGATTAAAGTCGGGGCGGACTTCAAGTTCGACGAAAATGCCTTTGTTGTTGTGGAAGTTTTGTAGCGCGGCTTCGAGAAGCGACAGCGTCTCATCCGTATGCATAGGATACTGTGCGAGATGCACAAAATCGAGGATGCCACGGACGGCACCGAGAAGACGCGATGATGGGAGGTTATCGGGAAGCTGGATGTCGATGATGATGCCGAGAATGAAGCGCGAGATCTGGTCGTGCTCCTTCCCAGTGACACGATTGAGGTCGGAGATTCCATTCATGAAGAGGCGGATATTGTGGTTGGGAGGAAGACGCCGGCAGCGTGCATCAATTTCAGCTTCGCCGCACACAGCCTTAAGCCACGCGATGAGGTGCTTGACAATGCCCTGATAGAGCTGGTGGAGGACATCGGGAGCGATGGAGCGGAAGATGTTGGTATGAGGAAGATTTTCCCAGAATGGGTGGTATACGGGCTTGATTCCCGCCTCCTCGCACGCCTTGCGATAGATCGTCGGCCCCTCATCAAGTCTATCCAAAGCTTTGAGAATCATCTCCAGATCACGAAGAGGGAATTGACTGTCCTCCCCGAGCTCCTCGCGTGGCACCTCGCAAGTGGGGCACTCGCCGGTTTTGATGGCTGTGACAAGACATTGTTCAGGATAATCACCAACGAAGGTGGCGTAGATGGGATGTCCCCGACGCGTCACACCATCGCCGCTGGTAACAGGCATGCCAGACTTGCCAGGGGTTTCGAGAGGGGCGAGTATGTGAGTCATGCACGCGTGGAAAACATTGGCAAGAACACGACGGCGCGCGGATTTGTTTTTGATGTTCTTCATCTTCGACGTCGGCAGATACCCCAACAAAACATACGCGCGGTGGGAGGGCTTGCGTCGAATTTCTTTGGGGATGTTGCCTAGTGTCATGTATACGGGATACGCAGATTTATTACCGAAGACTGTGAGTTGGGTTTTGTCGGACGAAATGATGATGGGAATAATAGTGGCTCCGGGGTGTTTTTTCTCGACTTCGACCTGAATAACATTGAGTAAAAGGAGTCGCATGAAGATGAGAGTGCGCACCTGAGTGTCCCACCACCATTTACCTGTATGCATATTGTGATACATTCGCATAGTCTTATCCTTGTCAATGTAATGACGCTCCGGCGCAACAAATAAATATGGCGCAAATTCGGAGTCACCCCACAGAGCCCGAACGCACTCGAGGATGTCACGGGAATAAAGATGGAAGACCTCGCCATTGACAACGACTTCAGATCGCACAAATTTCGGGCGCCCAGGAAGCTTTTCGTCAATTATTTTGTTAAGCTGTGCGGAATTCCCATAAGATAAATTCAACGCGTTGCGAACCTGAAAATTTTTATGAGAACATCGTGTGGATGAGGTGGTAAAGCTTACCCCTTCGACCTCTAAGAGGTCACTGAATGCAGTCGAGCCTGCGCCCCGAAGCTTCGCCCATTTTGCCACTTCCCAATCCATCCTTGATGCGAATGGAGCATACGGGTTTGCTGACGCACGGTCTTTGAGGGCAGAGTCGTATGCCTTCTCGGAGCTGCAGTCTTGATTGTTCCGGAGTGGAATTCCAGCCTTACCGCCGGGAAATTTGTCGACAATTGGTTTATGGTGGAACCGATCCTCGGCAGCTTGCCGGATTTCGCGAGCGCGCGCCGGAGCGGAGGGAGCGGAGGGAGGATCTGGATGGGGTATATCTGTATTGCGCACCGTCGCCGCAGCATGAGCGCGTGGAGCCTCGTATCCACAGGCCAGATCTGCCCGTGCCTCCGCATCAGCCTCGTCATCCTCCTCCTCCTCCCCGTCCTCCTCCCCGTCCCCCTCCTCTCCTGAATCCTCATCCACATCCATCAGCTGCTCCTCCCTATCGTTGAGGTAGTCAAAGTCGGCGGGACCGTAGGCACCAAAGAGATCGCCGGTAAAGTGTCCGGTGGGCAAGCTCAAATTTTCAAGACCGCCAATCTCTTCGGCTGATCTCTGACCAAATAACCCCCGATTCGCTTCTCGCTCCGCAATAACAAGACACGCTGCATTTGTGCTGCGTTTGAGGTGAAGGGTATACCCTTTCCCCTTAAATCCTGCTCCACAGCCCTCGCAGACAGTTTCTGACATAACCAAGAGAGAAAAGACGGGGAATAACACCAGGAGAGGAAGGGAAAGAGATGTAGTAGGGCACAGAAATAAAAGCGTACTCGTGATATTATGCGCAAACCGGCGGGGAGCTCATGTATCAGGTGGTTGCGGGAGCCAGGAACACTGCACCATTTTGGGACAATTTCAAAGATGGAATTTTAGCGAGCGGCTAAAAACTACAGATAAGCCTGGGGTGGAAACAGACATCAGTCCATTTCTTTCTTTCTCCCCCCCGCTCAACGCACTCACCTTCTTTAATCTACCCACGTTCTTTCCTTCCCCCCAATGTCTACCCAAAATAATCTTACCACGGCCGAAAAGCGCAAGCTCGCCGTCGAAAAGCGCAAAGCAACAATCGCCGCACGGGCTGCTCAGGAAGTAGAAGCCAATATTGCCTTCCAGAACGAGTCTAGTGAGTTGTTGCAGTGTTCTTGACGCTTGGAATAGTTCTGAGATAGCACCAGGAGCGAATGGAGGCCGCGAAGCAAAGAAATTGGCGAAGCAAAACGCAGGTAAGGCTTCCCATATCACCGAGACAGTCTTGAGCTTGATATGTAACTCCTAGTTTGGAACCGGGATCAGTCTGCCGGCTGGACTCAAGAGGACTCGGATTCATTGCAGACTCGCAAGAGGACATCGTCGACGGCCGATGCTACTGAGGCTGAGCTTCCCGCCAAGAAGGCCCGAGCATTCAATGAGGGTGAGTTGAGGAGTTGTTGTCTAGTGGTTCTATTTGACGTCAAGATTTTGTGCCCGCAGATACCAGGGACAACGGTGAGGACAATGTTGCGTCCAAATCGTCGAAGAAGAACAAAGGAAAGCCGAGCGTGGGAAGTAAGTCGCGACATCATTTGCACATGATCAAACTCAACTTGTTGATCGACCACCACCATCTCAGACCTCCCTCCTCCCTCTGGCGCTGATTCGGGCGACAAACACGCTGCGGACGCAAGCTCTAAGCCGGGTAAGTGTTTCTTGCTTGCCTTTTGCTCTGTTTAACGTCATCCACACCAGTCCGCCGCATTGACTTCAGTCAAGTCAAATCAAGTGCTCGTCAAGGAACAGTCCAGTCAAAAGGTGCACTCCAGATATTCTTCTTTGTGTAGCACTCCCTCATTCTCTTCAGGTCGCTCCGATCGCCCCAAGGCCGTTGCCGCTCCGTCTAAACCCCGCGCCAAGATTGTTGCTGACTCTGCCTCTGAAGATGAGGCAGAAGACTCTGACGAGGATTCCGACGAGAGTGACGGGGCATTTAGCGACGAGGACGGTTTTACAGACGTGAAGGAATTTATTGATGAGGTGTGTACATTGTCGTTATTTTTGACGATCCTTGATTTCTCGATACCGCAGGTCCCAAAGGTCATCTTGTCGCACGACAAAGCCGACAAGGCTTTGGTTACTGAGGTATGTTTAGCTTTCCCCTTCTCTTACGTTTACCAATCCGTACTACAGGAAGATCCCCAGCATCTTTTCGATTCCGAGGATGAAGAGGTACGGCCAGCGTGTACATCCAATGATGTATTTGAAAATATCTCTGCTAGTTCGACATCGTCCCCGTGAAGATGAAGGCCCGGCAATCCAAGCCCATCACCGTCGAGTCCGATGATTCCATGTCCGATGCCCCACCCCTTCGCCCCGTGGTATACGACTCGGACAACGACGATGCCGAGTTCTTCGATGTCGACGTGCAGCCCCGTAGTCGTAAGTCTTCTGCATCCAGTCACATGTCCGCTGTCTCTGCTGTTGCCCGCATGCACGTTGATAGCGACATCGACTCTCGCGGCCACCACAGCCGCCGCTCTTCGATGGGGTCCAGCTACCACGGCTCCTCTGTTCCTCCCAGCGAGTTGGAAAGCGAGGGTTTGGTGGATGTAGATGTGGAGGAAGTGCCGAAGAAGAAGAAGAAGGTGCGTCTGGTTCTGCTCTTTTCTATTCGCTGTTAACACATAAGTCACAGAAGACAAAGGTGTCGGTGGCTCGCCAGAGGCAAGCAGAGGCCGAGGTATGTGCTCGTTATGTTGACGACTCGTACTGACACCTCTACAGCAACCGGTGATTAGACCGGAAGGTGCTACCCCCGCGCCACCCGCAAATGGGGCCACACCTGCTCCCGCCCTCACGACAGCACCTGCTGCCGCACCCGTCGCACACGCACCCGCCGCTGCACCCCCCATCGTCGCCGCTGCACCAAATGGAACCGTGCCCCCGGGCGGCTGGGACGCCTCTACCATCATTGTCTTGCCGCCCCCAGGTAGGGACATTGGTCTGACGGCTCAGCCGGCGCTACTTCAGCAGACATTGCGCGGCACCATCGGGATCATGAAGATTGAGGTGCTGTTTGTGGATGCGTATCCTCGAGACCGCAAAAAGTAACTTGAGGGTGCTTACTTGTACTTTGATGGCCGGTTATTTTGGCTGGGCGTACGTTGCGTTACTTTACTTTACTTTGATGTACTTTTCCCACGCTTGGCGAAAGTTACTTCAACTTACTTGTACTTCTAGGCTTATAATATGAAGGCAAAAAAAGACTTTATAGGTCACTTATAAGGTACTAGTAGGTCCAATTGATGAATATAATGCGTCTTCACGCCTTTGTGCTCACTCTTTATGGCTAATACTACCGCACTTATCATCCTGTCCTACACTCCCTTGGCAGTGAGTATTTGACTTAATGTGAGAGATCAGAGCTGATAATCTACCTCTGAGAAGCTATCGAACTTGAATTTATCCTGTTTGATCGCTTCTTGTGTCGAATTGAACTCATACGGGTTCAACCAGCCAATTACCCAATCCGGAAATCTTTAACTTTGACCCGCCGGTACTGTGTTTCAGGCACAAGATGTGGGCTAAAGAGTCAACAAAACTCCGAGATATTACTGTTAAGTACATTCTGAGTTTACTGCATCTGCTGTGTGTATGCGTATGGCATTTCGGCACTGACTTCTATCCGAACAACGGCAAGTATTACTTCGCTACCTTTTGAAGTGCTTCTTACAGTTAAATAGTGCTTTGGGGTACTATGCTGCGACGGATTAGCGCAAAGTAGCCTTAAATTGCGTTACTTTACTTCAGATTACTTGTACTTTACTTTACTTACCCGCCCAAGTACATCAGCGAAAGTTACTTTTGCCATCAGATGGCATCAATTACCGCCAAGTACGCAAGTAAATGCAAGTAACTGTGATTTCTCACTCACACTTCACTCTGAGGTATAGTAGGTATGCTATATATTCCCTTATACTGCTCTGATAGCTTCAGTGACCATAACTGGCAGCAGCAAAGAATGTCAAGTATTCCTCAAGGCCAACTCAAGGCTCATGCACTGATGTGCAACCCTTTGAAGCGCTGGTTTCAGTTAAAAAGTAGCTAGGGGTGTTCAAAATGAAGGTAGAGGCAATATATCTGCTTTACTTTGCCCTACTTTACTTGTACTTTGCTTTACTTGCCGCCCAAGTACCCGGCAAATGTTACTTTTGCCATCAGATGGCATCAATTACAGCCAAGTAAGCAAGTAAACGCACCATTTAAGCAAGTAACAGTGATTAACTACTTGCAATTAGTGCGCATGCATTACTGAACCAAATATATTGCATACTAACCCATTTCTAATGTTTCCCTGACTCCCTTAGCAAAAGTGTGCGGAATTTAATTGTGGTATCTCACGGTTCAAGTCGGTCATGTATAACTCTCAGTGCTAACAAACTGGAACTATAGTGCTAAAACGAAGAGCAAATGCATTTTATAATGTAGAGTGAGTAGCCTAGGGTAATTCCAGTCAACACTGGCTACCCCTGGGATCACGTCGCTTTACCCTTTGTTGGGCCCTTCGCCCTAGAACTCCGGTACTCCGTCTGGTTGCCACCCTCTCTGACCTTTGGGGAACCGTGTTTTGCCTTCACTATCTCTTTCCCCAACATCCTCCGCTGCTTGTTTGTGCTTGCTGCGTCGCTCCGGCTCCAAGCATTCTGCGTAGAAGCTTGCATTGAACTTTTTCTAACAGTTTCAAGCATTTCTCATCAACGTTGAGGCAGACCTTGCACCTGGCTATCAGGTAAGAGTCGATGCGAGATATGTGCGCAAGTCCCACGCGGGTATGGTGCTAACGAAGCGGTCTAAACCAAGCACTACGTTCGCTGCGGTAGAAGCTTTCTTTAATTTGAGGTGGTACTGTCCCGGAAAATATTCTTGGACCCAGTCTCGAACCAAGTTCCTAGATAGCAAGCCTTTTGGACTTTCTGGATATAGTTTCCGCCCAAGTGGAAAGCATGGTTGGATTTTTGTCTTCTTCCGAATACTTGCGCTAAACATTTTGGAATAGAAGTCTCACACCCGTTATTGTCAGCCCGTAATTGAGGTGCATTTGCAATCCAGGCAGTGAGGTTGAGGCCATGGCTATATCATCCGCATGTTCAACATTCGGAACAGGCATGCCGTTCAGCTCCAATATATTCCACAGATGCGGTGAACCCGGATCCCCAGTAAGAATACCCAGCAAGGACTGGAACGCGGAAGCAAATCTTCCATCTAGCCTCGCAATGTATCGAATCCGGTCGTAGAGAATCTTCAACCAGCCAACCATTGGTTTATAAATCCCGAGTTTAGCCAGTTTAACCCAGAGAGTTGAGCGGTCAGTACCGGAAACACATTCTTGAGGTCAAGATAAGCAACATATTGGGGTTTTCCCTCCGATTCAGCTTTGTCAATCATGGAGAGCAATACGAATGGATTGCTTTCGGAATCTGGAGGCAGTCCTTGTATGAGAAATTAGAATATATCGACTCCAACGGCGGTGTCAAGACCGTTGTCCTTGATGTGCTTTTTCATTCCTTCAACATCTTCAAGCGTGATTTCACGAGTATACGACTGTCGAGGCGACAGGTCTGGTGGCTCAGCGGCTAATTCTCTTGCCATCCGGGTGTTGAACGCGAGTTGATCTTAGTGAGTTGAAGCTCTTAGGCATTGTGGCAGGAAAATTCAGCGGTGCGTCAAAGTCAGCGGAAAGATCGGTCAACTTGACCGATCTTTAAAACTTGGCTTTCCTGGGACGAGGGTCAGTGTGTTTTGGCACAAAATCCCAGAATTCTTTGTGATCCTTGCAAGTCAGTAGCTCGGTTCGAAGGGCAAGCTGTAGCGCGTGAACTTCCGCTCGACCTCGGTGAGATAAATCGGCAGGCTCTTTGAGGTCGTCGCCGCTTTTCCACAGCCTGGGTTTCTCCGTTGTGATTTCTTCAAAATTGGTATGGACTTTGATTGGTATGGACTTTGCGTATCATCGTAGAAGGTGATATCGTCAATCAAGAATTTAGATGACCAGTGTTTCCGTCCCCCGTCAAAGGAAATGGATGGTACCAACTACAGTAGGTAATTGATATTGAACAAGATTGCCGGCTCCGTCACTGATTTCGAATGCTTAGCCAGAGGAAATCTCGCAAGTGTTGAGGTTTTTGGTCTGAGATGCAAGATTTTTGGCTAATAAAGCTTTCAACGATTGACAATAAACTTGCCTTTGCTGGACCAAGCCCGAGTTTGGTCAAGGTGACGCTCGCGCTCGGCTTCTGTTTTGTAATTTCCGGCTCGTTATGGTTAAAATGATAGCAGAAGCACGGAAGTGCGGAGGCCCAAGAAATTCTTCGCGCTCGGGACTTCGCCATCGTAAAAAATGATTGGTACCCCATTTCCATTGTGCATCCCATTGGTATGACTTGAGACAGATGAGCGCGAATTCAATTATCAGGTTCAGGTTCAATACGACGATTCTATCAACAACTTGCTGATCATCAGCAGTAGCGAGAGCTTCAATGGTGTCGCCGTGTCGGGAGCGCGTGCATCATTGAAGTGAAAAGCATGGCACTTTGGTGGACGAGGATTCCTTGGATCACTCGTGTCAAAGTGCCTGTCTGTTTAACCTTGTAAGATTTTGGAATCAGCTAGTAATAATTTGTTGAACACTGGCCTTTAACTACCCGATTCTTCTTTTCCATCTCGTGAACATGCGAGTATAATTTTTCGACCCCGAAAACAAATTCTTGATCTTTTCCTACTCCGTGATGCAACAGGGAAGGTTAATGTTCAATAGTATTCGTTGCAGAGAGAATTTTTGCCGCAAGCTCCGGAAAAATCATCGCAGCAATAAGACCACACGCCCACCACGAAAACCAGCTTTTAGTCTGCGGATACGTCGATTTCAGGTCTCGCACAACTTGATAGAATCATTGTGTTGTGGTATTCGCAGATAGGATCTCATGAGCTCCCTTCTCAAAGATACAGTGCTTCCGCTGGGGAGAACAAGTGAATGTGGAAGGTGAAATTGTGGCTGTAGAGGCGGAAGATAATGCTGAAGATAGCCAAGGTGATAGTTCTGATTGTATGGGTTGATAGAATTAGGTGTACCCGTCCCTCGCTGAGACTCGGAGTGGAGATCGGATGACTCAGACTTGGCAAAGTGCGCGGATCGGCGGATATTTTTTGGATATTTTCGTGGTTATTGATGGGGATGGATTCCTGTGGTGACAAAGGAGATGATAACTGATAGACCACCTTTCGCTGTGGGGGAGAGCTCGAGACAAAGAGAATGCAGACAAGAAGATAAGAGAGAAGACGAGATGGTCAGATGTCACAAGTTTATGTTTCACGTGACCGCGGGGCAGCGGCGAGGCGAGTTTTAAAGCTCGTTTGCTCGTTGCACTTCCTGGGTAAAGAAGAAGAATTGTTAGCTTGAATCAAGGCTAAACTACAGCTCCCCCGACGCGTGACGGCCGTCTTTTACAGCATAATACACCTATTTCTTAGCCATTGCCGCTGCACGGCTCGCAAATCCCACTAAATATGAACCTACTTGGTGTTGCTTCAAGTAACTTAATGTAACTTGAAGTTACTTAACGCTGCTTAAATTTACTTTACTTGTACTTTTACTTTCAAAGTTTACTTCCCCAGCCAAAAGTAACGTAACGTACGTTTTGGCAGGACAAGTAAATTTAGCCAAGTTACTTTAGTAACCGTCCGTATCCTCGGATGGGTTCGCGTGCCGGCTATGCTCGAGAGCGTATGATTTTGGCCGCCACCGACATCTCCGGTGCGATTCATATTCTGCAAAGACTCGGGCTCGACCCTCAATATGCTGTGATGCTTGCTTCCATCGTGCGTTGCTTTTTCGTGTTTTGTATTCATGCTGATCACAGCCTAGCCCATCGACCGCATCAACATTGTTCGCGGCAACTTCAAGCGGACTGCTGTCACCTGCGTCGCCGCTTTCTTCGGGCTGGCCGGACTGTCCCCCGAGACAATCAAGCTCCGCATCGAAGAACTTCTGAAGGACCACCGATATATTTTTCCTGCGAATGGTGTACGTGTCTTCGTTCTCTCCTCGTGACTACAGGTTAATATGTCTTATGCAGGACCGCCTTCATCTAGACCAGCCCTTTTCTCAAGGCGCCATCTCGTTCATCCTCAAGGAAGAGGTGTTCACGAGCGCGACATTTGTGACACAAAATCTCGAACGCTTCCCGGCTCGTTCCCGAAAGCACCCCTCGGAGCGTGAACTTCCGGACTCAATGGTGGCGCTCGCAGCGACAGCGGTAAGTACTTGCGCTGATCTTTTGATATGCTACTAACATTCTCTAGGTGTATGCTGCTCTTGTGGAGTACCGCGCCACTGGGCGCCGTCAAAACATTGCTTTCACCGAGGATGCCTACGAAGCGACTTATCGTAATCACATGGAGACCCTTTCCCAAACCCGTCAATCGGCGCCGAACAGCATGCACAATATCCTACACCGACTCTTCAATGATCTCACGTCAGTCATCAAGTCTATCTCTGTTCTTATATTGATTTTGTACAGCGAGAGCGAGCAAGTCGTTCACACCGCCAGTGGCAGTTCCGCGACATTGATCCAGCTTGTCGACCTCTCGGACTCCGACTGAAGTGACACCCCCATCATCTCCATTCACGGTCGTTTAATTTTTATATTGTTCCTCAAGTTTGCTATTGCTTTACACACACAGTACTCACTGTAGTACTACACTATACCTCTTCTCTGTATCTTACAACGCTTTTAATGAAGTCCCTGTTGGGCATTTATGGTTTTATAACGACGGAAATATCGGAAAAATAGGTATCAAATGCTACGGAAACACAAGGTAATCGAAGGAAATTTGGACGCTAATTAGTGGTAGCTAGACTGGCACGTTGCTAGGAAGGGAACTCAGCAAAGGAAGGTTATTTGGGGCAATTTGGGGTGAATTAGAGGAAATCGGGGGGAATTGCCGCGGGAGGCTTTTCCTGATGTACCGCTCTGCGTCGAAAGTTCCATCGTGAACGTTACTCTCATTCATTGAAGTTGGCATGTTTTCTGTAACTTGCGAGATTGACTGGTTGGAAGGCCAGTTTCAAGAAATGGCATGGGTGTTCGAAGAAGGAGGGAGTTGATTGCATCAGACACGGCCAAACAACGCACTGTTGACCGCGTGAGAAGTTCGGAGCTTCCTCCTTCAACCACGACAGCACTCAGATGATCTCTCCAGCGCTCCATGACACTTCAGCGGAATTGGCGCTCACAGAAGATCAATATTGACCTGCAGTTGGACATATGATATACTTATTGGACTGGATAAAGCGGAAACCATTTTGATAAAGGTGAAAATACTAAATAGTGCTGCGAAATATTCTGACCACGACGACGCAGACCGAGGGGATGCTTCAAAAACTACTATGTATCTCCGTTCCGAGAGCTAATTTGGATGTCAGAGATATCAAGGTAATAATATCAGTCGCCTAACGCTTTTTTGTTTCACAATTTCCCTGAGTACTACATGATGGCTACCGGTGGATACCCTAGACAAGCGACTAGATGAAGTGCCCCAGAAGGAATCCTGCAGTAATTCCAGATCCCGAGGGCGGCGCATTCTTATCAAGCCCGGCCTACTCTGCACGAGGGTGATTCAGCTAAGGGAAAGAATCGATCCGATGGCGAATGGACCCAGAAGGCGCCGGCTTGTTCCAGTAATATACGCGGAGCTTGCAACCGGCTGAATTCCAATGTTGATTGCCGGAATCCACTGCGTGCCGGCAAGTCGGCAACGTATTCCGATGTGGCTTCATGGTTTCTGTTGGACTACAACGGAGGCCAGCGGATTCCATTGGAATCCGGTGAGAAAGATTTCCGGCGGAATCCAGCGGATTTCGCTGCCATCCACCGAAACTGCTCAACACTTTATCTTCTGAAGGTTTTTTGAACTTGACGACAATATTGAATGTCGATCAAACAAGTTTGTTGCATTCGGGGAGTTCAAATTGACCCAGAAAATACCTGTGGAGGGTGTCCTATTCAACCGGGTGTGTTCAGAGAATTTATATTGATGAGTTTGGTGTATAGAATCATTTGCTATAACTATATTGATGGTTTAGGTGGTCTTGAAGCGCGCCTGAAGGCTCTAAGGGAGCTCGAAGCTGTTTATCAGTTCAACTCGAAAGGATGATCGCAAATTGGGCGGATAGTACTGACTTGATTCAATTTTTGTAGCTCAAGACTTGGGCAATCAATTGGAATTGCCTCTGGATCTCATTGCACAAATATCGTACAATGAGATAACATTTCCTTGAATTTCACTCAAATGACCCTTTGGCCCTTGAAATCATTTTTCTAGGTCCTGACTTCCACTGAACTGCAGCGGATTCCAACAGATCCCATCGGCAGGACCGCGGAGCAACGGACATCAGCGGCCTTGGACGCCGCCGGTGGGAAACACTGCCTAACAACGTCCGCCAGCGTCCGCCAGTGTCCAGCGTTGTCCAACGTTGTCCGCCAGCGGACTTTCCAGCGGAGGGCATATTACTCGCTTGTTCGGGCAAGATCTTGGTTAATCCTCACACAGGCCGTACTCATTCCTCGGACCGTACAACGATTGTTTCGCATGGCTCAGCGTATAGAGCGGTTCAACAAGTGAGACGGTCTGCGTCAATCTTAGGTCGGGAACACGCCTTTTACAGTTTAAGCAAGCTGACTGACTCGGAAGCACGCATGCAATTCAACTCGCGATCCGCTACACTAGGCTAAGACGAATCGCTACTAGCCTCGGGTGGCACTCCGGAGACGGTCATGGAGCTTTCAAAAGTAGATGTCTGACGTCGACAAAACGTGGAGAACCTTGTCGCACGTAGAGGAGCTCTCGGCGAGCATGCCTTGGAGTGGGAAGGTGTTTGAACTGAGTAATTCGTCTCTGTAATTCTTTGCCTTCATCCCTGCTCTATCCGCATCTTCAATGATTCAACACAAGGCGCTGGGTGGAGGAAGCATCTATTGGAACTATTCCACTAGTATCTTCTTCAACAATCTGATCTTTATGAATTTTTGGTTTCCGTGGAATTCTTTGCTCGCGGCGTTGAGGCAGTTTCAGGCGGCGGAAAGGTCATCACAAGCAGCGTACGGTCAACTGTATCTTCCCTCTTTCGTGTGGAGTCGGTTGATCCGCAGATTTAGAACCGAATATAGGAGATACCAAAGGTCGTGGCAGTCGGCCGCAGCTGAAGCCTATAAAAACACTACTTACATCGACCAAGCCGCCATCGCACCTCTCCTCCTCTTGTCTCATGATGATGAGCGCATCTGCCCCAAAACATGGCGTGGTTCAACTCCCATCCTGGATGGCGGGACTACCTCCCACCATGTTCATTCCCAAGGTCCACTCCCTGCGAGAAGAGATCACTCAGGACGTCAACACGTTCTTTCTTACGCACTGGCCATTCCCTAACGAAAAAGCTCGCAAAAAAATCGTTGAATCGGATTTTTGCTATGCGTTGTGTGCTACTTGGCCAGAATCCCTGGACGACAGAATGCGGCATGCATGCCGACTGGTTACGCTCATCTTCCTGATAGATGGTAGGTTGAGCATGAGTCTACAATTTGATGCTCGATTTATATTCTAACGATGTCCGGGATCCAGACCTTCTTGACGACATGTCGTTGGACGAGGGCAAAGCATTCAACAATGTGATTTTATCCTTGATGCAGGGTCATCGAATGCCCAGCCAGGAGAATCCCGGCGTCGAATCGATCGCCTACGATATCGGGGCCGGCCTTCGTGCATCGGATCCAGGACTCCTTTCTCAGAACATTCTGGCGGGTCTGACATCGTTCATGGCGGCCCAAACGGATGCGGTGCGCACCGAAAGGGATATAGGATTGAAGGCATATTTGCAGTGGCGCAAGTGCGACGCCGGCGGGCCGTGAGTGCTCAGTGGAATTCATGTCGGAATTCATTGATTCCAAGTACTGACTCTAAAGATATCAGAATAATAACCGCCACGGGACTCTATTGCACTCGGCTCACTATTCCAGTGACGGATCTTGCTGTCGCGGAGTCACTTCATGAGATATGTATGAACCATATTGTCTATGGCAACGACGCGTGGAGCTACGATAAGGAACTCAAAAAAGCGCAGGAAACGGCACTCGAGGCTGAGCTTCAGGCTTTCTCAAGCGTTTCCAGTTTGATGGATGCATGCGGAATTACGTCTCGTTCTGCGAAAAGGGTGTTGGTTTTCTTGCAGCGCGAGATGGAAGTTTTATTCACCGAAAGGTCAGACGAGGTTTTGAGGATGAAGGATACACCAGAGATGCGGAGGTATATCAAGATGTTGGAGTATCAGATGAGCGGGTCGGAGCTATGGGGCACCAAGACCTTGCGATATTGTGAGTCGGCAGCTGCCTGAGGTCTGGGATCCACAACATTCCTAGATATTAGCTATTCCCGTCACGATTTGACAACGTTCGTAGAATTTTGTATACTGTTCGGATATCTCGGTACGTATCACGGATTGTCCCAGCGCAGCGAGGAGTACTCTCCTGAAGACGGAAACAATCGAATCCAAAACGTGACGAGCACCAGGAGACGATGTAGAAGATCTAGATCTCCTCGCCGACTTTCCGACGTTCCCGCCCCCTGCAATAGAACAGTCACTCGATCCAATGAACCCATACCGAGCGCGCCGAAACGCGGGGCAAAGGAATGACTTCCCCTGGTACTTTGTACGCCCAAGGAACATGGCCTCCGCCAAGAGCGCTGACGTCGCAAACACAAAGGAGATAGACGGAGAAAAGGAAGAGAACGGAAATGAGCACGAGAGCGACACGAGGGGGAGGAAAACAAGACGACCGAGACGAAACGAGGGGCCCGCCAAGGATCACATCATATCCGCTGGGTTGTGACTGGCGGATTTCCTTCAAAAACACCCACACGAGAAGGATGTACGCCCATCCCGTATTCATCCCCATCTTGCGACGCACAATCCCCTCATGCTCGTTGAAATGAAAGAACGAGGACAGAAAAGAAGAGGGAGTGAAAACACACCAATCTCGTCTCGGTAATCATCTGTCCACCATTCCGATTCCCGCTCACTCCAATCAAACCTCGAGAAGTCAGGTGTCCAAAAGGCGAGTAAACTGTGAAGGTCGTGTTAGCGTTGAATTGGGGACGTGTTAGCGTCGAATGGTTCCGTTATTAGAGGAGAGAGAGGACGAAAAAAGCGAGCTAGTAAATGAGGGGAAGAGAATGTATTGACTGACCTTACGGGGGGTAGAAACTCGGTCTAGGTGCCGGAGAATTGGTTTCCAAATTCCGAGAACAAGATCGCAGTCCGTAGGAATAAGTACATATCAAGCTTCGCTGAATTTCATAGTCACTAAGAACGATCAGAAACTCGTAGGCTTTGAGGAAACGGCGAAATAGCTCGAGCGAGAAGTTGGCACGAAAAATCGACCGGTACAAAGCAAAGAGACAGCGGTTGTAGCCAGTAGGTTCGGGTCATTTAATTTACATTTTCTTTGCTGCCGCGCAAGTCGATGATAGGTCCCAGAGGGTCAGAGTTTGCTGTTCTGATTGCGTCTTGAAACCCTTGAATCTTGACATGCTTGACACCCGGTACTTCAAAGAATCGCAGCTAGTGTTTAGATTACGATAGGGCGGAGGTTGACAAGATACATAACAAAAAGGAAAAGCACGAGAATAGCGCGTTGGAGGGAGCAAGCAGTTGAGTATGAGTTGAGTGGATGATGGGAGAAGACAAGATGGGAAAGTTTGGATCACAGCTGATCGCCAAATAGACGCTTTGCTGTCGTTTCCACGACCACGACCCACTCCGCAAAATTGAAACTTTCTGTCATACCAGTATACTTTGCAGTATACATTGTTTACATTTATGATAGAAAGCTTACCAGTAAATTTTGAATACTGTCTTTTCAGTAAATGGAACAGAAAGCAAAAGTTTCGGCACGACAGAAAGCGATGCCGAAAGTAATGATTTCGGCAAAGCAGTAAATGATCCAGAAAGCAATGCTTTCTGGAGCACTTTCTGATGCGCAGAAAGCGAACCAGAAACAGTAGCTTTCTGCACGCGCAGAAAGCACTGACTTCTGTCACACAGAAACCAATCCAGTAAACACTACTTACCTGAAAATCAGAAACAATAGCTTTCTGGTTCGGCTTCTGCGCAACTGTAACCGGATCAGAATCTTATTGTTTCTGGATTTCATGTAACTACTGTTTCCAGAATTAGTTTCTGTCAACCAGTAGCCGGTACTTTCTGCAGGGGCAGAAAGCTATTGTTTCTGGTTCGCTTTCTGCGCATCAGAAAGTGCTCCAGAAAGCATTGCTTTCTGGATCATTTACTGCTTTGCCGAAATCATTACTTTCGGCATTGCTTTCTGTCGTGCCGAAACTTTTGCTTTCTGTTCCATTTACTGAAAAGACAGTATTCAAAGTTTACTGGTAAGCTTTCTATCATAAATGTAAACAATGTTTACTGCAAAGTATACTGGTATGACAGAAAGTTTCAATTTTGCGGAGTGACCACGATCGGCTGCGGCAAGATGAGGCGCGGACCGTCCTACCTCCCTTGTCGCTCCATCCGCCTACGACCACCTAAGGCACCTACGTTTGGCTTATGTAATGGTCCTCGGAGGTCGGTTTTTCCGGACAGTAGAACCCCCCTCTGAGGTCAGGCCTCCGGCGAAGGCCTTACGCAAATCGCGATTTGATCGGCGTCTTCCCAAACGGGAAATGCCGTGTGCCTTCCTCCAGCCTCCGCCCGCCTTCGTCTCGGCCTTTGCTAGCCTTTGCTTCGACCTTCACCTATACTGACGAGCTGGACGACCTCTGTGCGACTCCTCAGAGGCTGGTAGAACTATTTCTGCGGTCTTGATACGCTATGATAGGCTCCGCTCCACCTCAGATTGTCTACGAGGAGGCTCTTGAAACTCCAATCCAATAGTGGCTCCTTGCCTTTCTACTTACTGCAGTGCACCGAATGTGTTCTCAGACATGCTGTATTTGTTACCTTTACTCCTCCTGTCAAGCCTTTCCTAGATGCAGCAGAATCCAATCGATTTTGGCGATCAACGGAGCCTCCGTTTGGCCTCCGCAAAGGCCTTCGCGCTCGCTTTCCCTTCCGAAAACCAGGTGCACGCACCGTGCGTGCACCTGCACGAATCCACGAACTCTGTTCAGTCCACAACCCCTCGCTCGTCCTTCAGCAGCACCTACTGTGTACTTTTTACCTTTTCCAGCCTCTCCAATGCTTCCGGCAGTGCTTCACCCTATACCCTTGTCTCATAGTTCATCCGTAACCTCCGGCTCGATTTCTCTACTCAACTTTGGTCTCTGGCAGGTAATGCTCTTTCCCCCGGAGCTGTTGCAGCTGCCTTTCCAGAAGGGAATCAAGATCTTGATTCACACTTAATTCAACGAAGCCTGCGTGTCCTTCGCGCTCCATTTTGCTACAAATATGTATGTCCAATCTTATTACGACCAACTACAATCTGCTCGAGCTCTGCTTGTTTTCGAAGACTCTATTTCAATCAATTCATTCTGAATTGTCTACCGGTGCAGTGACAGGAAACTATTCTGAGTTCTATTCTTACCTCTCTTACTACTAGCTAATATCATCTGCTTTGTTGGACCCAGTGAGTATTGATGAAGCCTCCGTTGAAGCATCCATCGGAGTCTCCGATGCCTCCGTCGGAGCCTCCGACGCCTCCGTCAAAGCCTCTGAGGCCTCCGTCAAAGCCTCCGGAAATTCATTCAAACCTCTTCCTGCAACTTCCATTGTCCACAAGACCATTTTGCTGTATTATGTCCCCATCCCTGTTATTCAATGAATCATATAGCTATTCAACTCACTCTGTGAAGGTGATTCCGTTATGCACTGTAGTGACGGATTCTTCTTTGCCATTTCCTGCTTGTTTGAAGGTTTTGTCTTACCAGCAATAATCAGCAGGGTTCTATTTACTCTTAGATATGTGCTAGTCCTTGGATGGTCCTCCTTCTGAGCTGGAAAGCGCGGAAAGATAAAATTCATAGTTTGAGAACTGTGAATTATACCGGTTGTTATCTCGCAAGGAGACTTCAAATGCATGGACATGGGCCAGGAAATTGATGAATCCGAAGTACTTGAGCAAAGAATACTTGCCCAACTCAAGGGACACAATGTATAGCAGAAAATTCAAATTCAACCCATTGTGTAGTCGAGGAAGCTAATGCGAACTTACCTGGCATTTGAGCCATTTGCTGCATCGGATTTTCAAAGCCATCTAAAAAATTGGTTGAAAATCACGGCTCATGGGGCATTGTATCAGAGTTGTTTCCGGTAAAAATGAGATGATTTGGGGGAGGTACGGTCTCGGAGAAAAATCATTTCGAGTAGCTGACCGTTATAATGCCTCTGATTGGCCGAATTAGTGAGCCCTCGCCTAAAATGGAGAATTGATTAGGACATGGAGATGTCTCGAGAACTCGGTATCCCGCGACCCGTGCCGACCCCGATGGAATACCGAACGTGATAGACGTTCGAGTTGTCGACGCGATACGGCCCGATGCGTGAGAGATGCTTAGCAAAATTGCGACGCATCTTCCGCATATCTAGCGACTCGCCTTTCCCCAAGGATCTCTTTGATGGGTTTTTCTGGTGTTTTACCTCCGCGTCGCATTACTTAGTGGTGTACTCACGCTATATAGACAAGCCGAACCTTCGCTTCGCTCCGGTAGGCGGGTTCAAGGAAGCGAGACCTAAGTAATGGCCTTAACATTAAAAATTGGGTCTCACTTCACAGGAACACGAAAGCAAGGAAATAGATGATCAAGAATTTGAATGCGGACTCACTGTGCAGTATCTGGTCTGTGCCATTAAACCCACCTTCGTGAGACGATCCATAACCTTCCCCTCCCCCAAAGCTCAGCTCAAGCGCAGAATTATTGAATGAGAACTAGCATAGATGCTACAAACTGCCAAAAACCTGAAAATCCATCGGAGCATGGCCATTGCGCAACGAAAAAAAAGTGTGAGAAGTTGAAATTTCAGATCAGGAAAGTCCTAGTTCTCACCTTCAATTTCTCTCTTGGCTCGACATGTTTGAACGGGTATTGAATGAGATGTGAGCAAGAGATTGAAGGGATAGGTTCGAGGAGGGTGAAAAAGTGCTGTTCAACTCGATTTAACGGGGACGTGTTTTTTATTTATAGCATTTGAACATCGCGTCATCGAATTCGGCGACTCCCGGAACCAATTCACACGGTCGAAAACCGCCTGTGCACCGTCTCCCTGCTCCCAACGGAGCCATCAGCTCCGCCGTCTCCTCTTCCCACATACCACACCCGCTCCGCCGTTAGCATCGCCGCCAGACGCGCCCTTTCGGCGTTGCTCCGTTGCTCCGTCGGCTTTGTCGGCTTTGCTCCGTTGCTCCGTCACGTCATCATCGCGGCCGTTTCCGTTTCCACACACAACCACACACCACCGCCTTTTCCTGCTCCGTCGTGTCCTCGACGCCGCCGTCCATGTCGTCGCTGCTCCGGCCACGTTCGACGGCGACGCTCCGTTTGCTCCGATCACGTTGGCGACGGCTCCGGTCACGTTCCTAACGGAGCCGCTTCCCACGGTCGCTTTCTGCTGCTCCCACCACCACCACCGCCCGCCCACCGCGTCTCCCTCCCTTCACGTCGCCCTCGCGGGCAGCTCCGTCGTCTCCCGTGTCCACCGACGCGTTTCTTCCCTGCCCGCGACCCGTCCCGCTTCCGTAAACACCGCCAAACCCAGTCATCGCTCACTCCCTTCTCCCTTCTCCCAGCCCCCAGTACTATATCCTGACTATCATTATTCCTCCTCTACGGTTAGTCATATCCTTCCTCTTCCCTATGTCTATAACTAATCATCGTTCTCGTCTTGTTTTCCCAGTTTACTCTTCCTCCCACCGCTCTCCTTCAAACAACCTGTCCCACCTAGCTCGTGCCCTCAATTCATCCTCTCCCGCCGTCGTCGAGGACCAGGGTGTTATGTAGGAATAGACCACCGACGGTGCGCTTGCATATTCTTTTTCATTTCTGTTCCCAAGCCCTTCCTTTCGTCTCTTGCCGTCTCGCTGACTTTTTCACACACTCCCTTTTCTACTTGCTTATTCTTTCTTATTATCCCACTCTCTGCTGACCTACGATGTACAGCATCATTTCAACGCTGTTCTCTCGTCACTCCGCTCACCCCGTTGCATCTCCTGTAACACCGACTCTTCTCGCTCGCCAACACACACCCGCTTCGGTTACCCCGCTATGAAAAAATGTGGCGCCCGGCAAGCCGAATCTGCGGCGTACCGCGTAGGCGCATGCCTGCAGGTGCGTCTCCGTTTTCTTTTTATTACTCTTACTCATCCACTCCCCTTTCCACAGCGTTGTCCCCAATCCCCTCTCTCTTCTCTCTGCCGACCTCCCTCTACCCACTACGCGGAACTCTGCATTCGCGACTCCGACTCGTTCCATCTCACAAGTCCCCCACCTTCAACACACGCAAACCGCCGCTTTCCCTTCGACGACCTTACCCCCGCTCTCCCCGCATCCCTCCCACACCCACCGTCTGCGGACGCGTCAGAAGCGACGTCCTTGGCGACAAACGCGCGTCGCCCACTGGCTGCTCTAATACACATGCTGACTAGATTCTTTTAGCTCCTCCAACTCGTCCTTCCCCTGTTCTCCGCCTTTCCAACTCAAACCCGCATCCTGCTACGCCCTATATCACCGCTACCTCGGCAACCCGCGTCCTCCAAGTCGCCGCCCCGCCGCCGCCGCCCTTCGCGACGACATGCTTGTTCAGGTGCGTCGTTACCACGTTGTCCCCCTTCCGCACCTCTTTGACGACTCACCCAATCGTCCTAGCGTGCTGTCAGTTTCTCCCTGCGACTTCAGTCTTCAGTCACCGCCGCTCCACCCGACCCGATCGTCGCCACGACGATTGCACCGTACTCCCACGCCCACCACCTCGTTCTACTGTCCCCGCTCCTGGCTCCGCGCCATGCCCATTTGCTTCTACTCCCCAACCCCCGCCACCTCTCGCCACACGCCGCTCGCCGCCGCCGCCCTGGTCGACGTGCTCAGAGCCTTCGACGTCGGCGCGATTTGCGCCGACTATCGAACCCACCGCTCTGGGTGAATCAAGTGAGTCGTTTTTTTTTTTTGACAGCGAACGAGCGGAACGAAAGACTCACCTGAGTATACAGCGCAATTCCGCGTGAAACCGTGCTCACATTGCGCTCGGGAAGATAAGTAAGAAGGATGAAGGGCGGGTGAGAAAATTGAAGGACGCTTGCGTCTTGGAGCGGGAGATTGGAATGGTGGTGGGCGGCAGGAAGGTGAAGTAAAGGAGATATTAGGTCACTTACCTCGTGTGTATGCAGGTAGTCAAATTGAATAGAAATAATTTCACTTTCACAGCAATTTCGGCGGATGAAGCCCCGTAAGCCGTCTCAGGAAGCGGCGTATAAAGTCAAGTGAATCGAACGAATCGAACGGAAAGGAAAACGAACTCACCGGAATCAAATGCCAAAGTTTCTTGAAGCTGGAATGGCGGGATGGTAAGACTGAATCTGGTGGGACAAGGGATAAAGCTCCTAGGTTAAGATGTCAGCGCAGGTAAGAAATGACTTGGAGTCTTGGACCGAGAGGAAGAACAAACCCGTAACGCTTCAACAATTCGTTCTGAGGCAGCGCCAGGAAGCTCCGCTCCCCGGAATTTTCAGGGGGTTTCCTTGTATCGAACATCCAGAGCGAAGGGCGATAGAAGGGAAAGACGGACGGAAGAAAAAAAAATCAAACTCGGTTCTAAACCCTTCACCCTCTTCGCAAGTCAACATCAGAGCTTCGGAAAGACACTTGCGAGACGATTAATTCAATCTACGAAGTGTTTTCAATATGCGGCCGTGACCACAAGCACATAAACGTAAGATTCGTCTTAACTGTTCAGTGAGTGGCTTGTTACATGTAAGTTGCTTGTAGGTTCAAGCCCAGTGAAAACGTCGGGCAGCCGGATCGAACGGGCTCGAACTTCCTCGAACTTTTTCCCATGGTGTCACCTGGTTCGAGATTTGGCCGAGGGCACGATCTGGCTCGAGGGTTCTAGCATTGCATATCGAACTACCTCGAACTGTGTAGAGCGAGATGTATTCACTATGGGAATACATGCTATTTTTACTGCCTAGCCCGACCGCCACTGCTGCCCCACTGCCTCTGCCCCGCCCACCGCCACACCGTTGAACTCATCGCGTCTTCCGCCCCCCCTGCCTCACGCCAACGGTAATGTCGCTGTCGTTCTTCGCCACTGTGGTCAATCACAAAGATGGGTTAGACAAAGACAAACGGAGGAAGATAGAGAGACGAACCCGCAGTAAACCGTTCTTCAATCAAAAGACAAGTGGCCAAGAATATCTATATTGGGAGGAAATTAGTTTACGAAGGCACATATTAGATGATTCAAGCTCACCCAGGTCGACCCGGGTTTTGGAGATGCCTTATCTGCAGCCAAGAAAGCCGTGAGACAAGTGAAGACGGAGCGCAGAACTAAACAAACCTACCTTGAAAGTCTGATCAACGTGAGGCGGCGATATATCGTCTCTGCAAAGTGAGAATAAATCCAAAGGGGTACTAGCCGTTAAAACAATACATACCGGGATGCGCGCGGGAAATACCGCAGGCGAAGCGACAAGGGGGAAAAAAGAGATAGGGCCCAAACGAGTACTAAATTCTGCACGGCTACCGAGTTAACAATCTAGCCAAGTCTAGGCAGATAAAAAGAGAACTAACTGAGTTAGCGGTGAAGCGAGTTGACCCTGCAGGAGTTGACTGTAGTTTCGAATGAGCTCCGAGGCATACTACCGACTGCGCGCCTCAAATGAGCGAAAGAAAAGGTGATAAAGGCCGTACTCACTAACGGCGAGCGCCCCGCAATCAGCGGCTAATCAGCTAGCAAACGAAGTGAGTTAGCGGATGTGGGTGAGCGTGGAACAAAAGGCTTACGGCACCACATTCAAATCGGAGGGAGATGGTAGGCAGCCGAAGTATGCGTAGCCACAGCTTCAGCTCGAGAAACGACGCTGGGAGAGCTTGTATCGTAGACAGAGTCAGATAAAAACACAGCCCAGCCAGAGACAGACGACAGAAAAGAAGAGGGCCGCCAGCCGGTGACAAGAAGACTAATGTGATTACTTGAGGTAGACCGTAGACGTCGAGAGAACGGAGCGAAGTGGAAGATGGGATAATGAGCCAGATGGCGGCAGCGCGCGGCGACGACGACGGGGAGGACGGGGCCGACGACAAGAAGATTTTGGAATTCGGACAAAGCAAAGGGAGATGGTGGTGGTAAAAAAGAAAGAGGGATGCGTGGGATAAAACACAGAAACAAACAACTTTGTGTGTTTTCTCACGGGCTCTTTTGGGGAGTTTCGACGGCGTGCAAGTCACTCTGCGGTGAGCGCGCAGTGTTTTGGCGCGAACTGATTTTAGAAATGTTGACAAAAATTCGAGGAGGTTCGATATAGTTCTATTTGTTCGAGCCCGTTCGATCCGGCTGCCCGACGTTTTCACTGGGGTTCAAGTTCGGTTCAAGTTGGGTTTGAGTTGGGTTCAAGTTGAATTTGCGAGCGACGCGGGTTTTTTTCGTCAGGGAGTTCACTGGATTAGTTAGGGGTTCATACCATTACAATCATACGCGAATAGACGACGCCTTTGATGCTGTGCGCGGAAGAATGGTCGGGGACCAAACATCCGTCATCCATTCGATTTCGATGGATTGACGGGAAATCAGTTTGCTGGTGTTTGCCCATCGGCCGATCAACGGCAAACGCGTCCTTCCTTCCGACCACCATCGACCTCGACGCGCTCCTGCCTCCTCGCACTCCCGCCGCCGCATCCCACCAGCAGTCGTAGCCCCGGCACATATTGCCACCGCCGCCTTTCGTTTCCACCCGCGCCCTCTTGGTCGACAGTCCGATCTTCTACACCGCTTCGCTGCCACCGGCCCGCTAATCGTCCGCGCCTGCCACCCCTCCTCTCATCCTCGAAACTTGATATCACCTCGCATCTTGACGCACAACCATAAACTGACGCGTTCCTATACCGCATCTGGTTCTGCCTTGGCTATTTGGTGCGTTCTATATCATCTCTTTATCCTCTCTTTTTCTTCGACTCACCGACTAATCTAGACTTCTCATAAATGCTCGTTTATCCTGGCAAGGGTTGTTTCTTCTCCATCACCTAATCTCATGACGTCTTTGCCCACAACACACTTCGCGCCCGACGGAACCACGGGTTGAGATGGAGAGAGGGGCATCGCAAGTGCGCTATCGTTTTTTGTTTCATCTTCCTTTCCCTCCCTCAACTCCTCCGTTCACCAACTTTTCTATCCTTGCTCTGTACTAAGTGTTACCCCCTCCCACCTCGTCTTTTCTTTCCGTTCATTCCGAGTGGATACTAACTTGTCTTTCAAGTAGCTTGATTCATTCCACCGGCGCACTCACCTCGTCCGTGATGCCCGTTTCTCTCTCTCTACCTTCCACGTCCCCTCCTGCGGCTTCGATACACTGACACCGCCAACCCTCCCGTCATCGCTAGCCATGGTTTGTGTCCTGTCCCCCCACCTCAACGTTTCAAACCGCGCTGTAGGGACCGTCATCCCAGCTTGATTGGTATGCCACCTTAACCGTGCTCTACCCTCGCCTTCATCTCGACTCCATCCCGAATTTCCTCTTAGCCGCCACGTGCTCGCTGGGCCTGACCATAGGCCCTACGAGCGCCCATCGGTTGAGATGGATCTTCAGGTTGGGCAATCTATTCTGTTTCCAATTTTTTTCCTCGTTTCGTTTCGTCAAGATCTGACGACTTGTTGTCTAGATTTGGGCGTGACTTCGCGTCAGCCCGCAGACTCGGTTCACCTCCTTCGTGTTGACTCTGCGTCGCGCCGTTGTGCTGAACCTCGTATCCCTCGACCCTCCACCATCTTGATGCTCTTCAAGCATATCTGACTTTCCTTTTACGTAGGATTTTTTTCACCCTTCTTTCCGTTATTCCTTCGTCTCCTCTCCACTTCCTTTCTCTTGCATCAATCATACTATTCAATGTTCTCCCAGATCTGTTGATTCGACGTCGTCTCGAGACTCACCCGGCCCATCCCCGAACGGTACCAGAAACTCAAACGACGGTACACAGATCTGTTTCCCACTCATTCAATCATTTTCATATCGTCAACGCTGAGCTGTGTAATTACTACCCCTAGATCTTTTGACTTCAGGGAAACGCTCGCATCAGCTCGGGCCTTTGCAAGTACGAAATTTGACGCTCAATCCTCTTCTCTGGACGAGCACAATCGCCCCTCCTCGTCGCGCGGCGTACATCCCTGGAAAGCCTTCTAGTGTGCAGTGTACATCGCAAGCTCTTCGAACTTTGTCCCGTAACTTTCTCGATTGTTTCATCTGCTATGGTCTCCAATAAATCGGTTTCATTCATATCCCCTGTGAACCTTGATTGTGCTGATGCTCTACCTTTACAGATCAGTGGATTCAAAATCGTCTCGACGCCCAGCCATCTCATCACCCAGACATTTCGACCCCTCAACTTGAACGAAGGCTTGAATCGTCCCGTCAAACGCAACAGTGAATTCATTGTAAGGTGTATGGTACGTCTCCCTTCGTCATTTTATCTCTTTCTCTCACACCGCCTTCAAGCATTCACCGATACCGTCCTAGTTACTCCACCGTTGCTACACCGCATGTTCGTGTTACATCGCCGGTATGGCTCGATTCATCGAATTTAATTTCTCTTTTCTCCGCTTCGCGACCCTCGACTAATTTGGCAACATATCAATCTTCCACCCACCTGTAGCATAAACGTTTTCCGGTAGGAGCTCGCTTGACCCGGGAAAGTCCTCAGGGTAAATTCCGGCTGTATCTCACTCATTCAATTTGTATAGCATAATCAAATCGAATCTTCTTGTTTCCATGACGCTGCGCAGTGGATGTTGAGCCCCTTCGCCCCCAATCCAACGCCGTAAGTCTTCGTCGTCTCTAGTCCATCGCTGACACGATCTCATCCTTTCAGTTTCCCTGGGAGTTGCGCAAGTATCCCGGGAAGAGTTCAGCGATTCGTGCCGCCTCTCTCGCAGCGTACAATTTAATCATTCTCCCTGCTTCCTTGACTCCAAATTCAATCCCAGGCTTACTTCCCCCCACACGATCTTGGTCTACCCTGGAAAGCATGTTAGCGTCGAACCTACATTGTCAGAACTTCACTATATGTCTCGTACATTCAATTGTTCTATCTGGTACCATCTCCCGCTGACGTCTGCACAGGCATGCCCGCTCATCTGATACACAATTCGGTTTGTATCCTTTCCCTTCCCGTTCCACCTCGTCTCTCTCAAGCCCATCTTCTACATCGATTACACTTGCTCTTGTCACAGACCAGCATATTCAAGGTGGTCTGACGATTGAATCATCGTACTCAGGGTACGTCGACACCTCTTTTGGTTGTTTGATTGATTCATTCCGTTCTTTCAGAAGAGCCTATCATCTGCACAACTCTTTCGCGTCGGTATGAAATTGTAAGCTTTCTATTCTATCTCATTTGAGCATTATTGATGCAGGCAATCATTGGTGTCCAGTATCGCCGGAAATACGGGGTTGAATGCGGCGACCAGGGTTATCGGTGCGTCATCATTCTCTTTCTCTCTCTCTCTGCTCTCCTTCTCCCACTCAGCCATCGCCTCCCCTTCAACCTATATTTCCTCTCCACTTCTTGCTTGTAGATCCTCGTTCCATTCTCCCTCCCGTTTCGGTCGGGCACTACGGCGCGTTCGGACGCCTTCCTGAGAGTTTCGGTCGATCTGACTGATGCCTGTTTCTGTTTATGTTTCAGATCCCGTTTCCGGATGGATTATGATTTTGTTTACATTGTCTGCTCACAGCTCTGAAAACCCAGCCCTTATTTTTCGAAATACGACGCCATTTTCTGCCTTGGGGGTGTCGACGCATGGCGAAGTGATGTCGGACGCCCGCGCGTGTCCTGCTTTCGAGGTATGTGTGTATTAAATCTGTCCTTCCCCTTTCTCTCCACTTCATTGAGCAACCATCGAAGATTCCTGCTCATTCCCGCAGTTCTTGGGCAGCGTCGATTCGTGAATCATAGACTGGTGGAATCATGGAACAAGCTCGCCTCGCCCGCATCGATTGCTTCGAACTTTACCGGGTGCGTTCGAGAGTTCTGTAGTCCGATCTCTCTATGCCCTGTAAAACCCTCATTCCCTTTTCGATCGGCAAAAGGAGATAACGAAGTGCGTCAATCTTCGTGCACCCCTTTGCTTCAGATTCGAGACTGAATTATCGCCTACCTTACCTGCGTTCACGACTTAACCCAACCCAGTTCAACTCCAGCTTCTATTGCTCGTGTCTTTTACGCGCCACACCCGCGTCTCTGAGGCTCAGCAGCAGCGACGCCGACCGCCATACATCCCATTCACTTACCGCCGTCACCCTCGCCCTCTAACCGCCTCTCCTTCGTTTCGTTTCGTTTCAGTCCCTGCCGTTTCCCTGATACTGTTGCCGCTTCGTCTGCTCATCCTGGCTTTGCGAATTGTTTGCTTTGAATGAAGAGATGCGTCGGCTGATGTATTCCCCACTGGAAGGCAAGTAAATTCTGTATTTTATTGAGTTTCTTGCTCACCCACTTATCTCTCCAATTCAGCATCCAACTCCGCAGTCTTCGTTTCTCTCCCTTTTCTACCTTCGCTTCAATTGGTACGCCGCTTGTGAGCTAATTACTGCCCATTGAACTTGCAGGTTTCGTTGAAAGGGGGTTACGATCTTGTCTGCATTTTGGGTGCGTTTGTTGGGGTGGTTATCCGGATCGAGGCTACCTCAGCCCTAGAAGCAGGCCGAGCAAGCCGAGACGTTGTCTTCCCAGCTTCGATCGAAACAAAACGCTGGCTGTGTTCCTGAATAATTTACCGCAATCAGTGTTTGCTTCGCGTCCCCACCTTTCCCTCGATTCTTCTCGCTTGGTCTCACGTCTCCGAGAAACCTGGAGAGCGGTACGATAGAGAGACCTCCCGTGGCTGAAGGATGGGCGGGACTTCGGAGGTGATTAATTACTACACCGGTAAGCAAAAGCTTCACGTTAATCCGATTTAACGACGTGTTCGAGAAAACAATACTCTCCTGGAAAGGGTAGAGGATTCCCGGGGAAATTCGACCTTCAACATGTTTGAGTATCGTCAAGATATTTCTTAAGTTGGCCTCAACTTGGCCTCAAAGCAGCCTGAGAACTGTCTTCGACTCGGATATATTCAACCAAATCTTGTTGCTATTGTGTAAGAATCGTAGCCAGTCGAGCGTGAGGTTATCGGAACCAGAGTTGAAGTTGAATATAAGATTTTTGGTCGCCGAGCATTGCCACCAGGAACGAAGGGGTGGAGGAAAGCTTGAGGAATTGTAAGGCAAGAACGTTGAAAGAACGGCCGTTTGACGGCCGTCCATGATCTGATCTGTTCGCATCAAGTGATCCGTCACATTACCACATGACCTGTGACCGTCTATGTTTGTTTTCTTCCTCCACCAATACCATCTCGACAATCGGTGAGCTCTGCGGGTCTTGGGTCGCAGGTGCGAATATCCTCACTATAACATTCAGACTGCCTGTTTACACTCTTTCCCAGCCATTATCTACCTTGAATACACCGGCCTCGAGCGTTGTGGTGGCGCAGACGTGTAGGGCTCTAACCCGTCCGTCCCGTCCGTTTCCGGCCACAAAAACGGGAAAGACGGGGTCCACCCGGCGAAACCCGTCCGTCTGACCTGCTCCTCGAGCTTCAGACGGGACGGGACCCGTCCGTCCCGTCCGTTACGGCCGTCAAGACGGGTAGAAAACATGTATTTAATTGAAATAATAATACGCTAGTTTGTACTTTGAATGGTTACTTTGCGGCCTAGCTATCTTCCCCGTAAGGCTCCAACCTTTTAGTTTTCGTTTACGCCCGAGGGCAAAACAAACGGAAACGGTTCTAAACGTTTAAAAAAACCTTTTTAATCGTTTTAAACGGATGTTGGGGCGGCCCGGAGCGGCATGGCTCAAACCAACGAGATCCACTTCTCAAAATTGACTGAAAGGTATCAAACCAGTTGAACAATGTTTGAATTACTTACACACTGTGTACACTCATCGCTGGACCATGTTTCACCTTGCTCAGCGGGCACCAAGATGTCGCGCCGTCCCAAAGCCGAAGATTCTGCCGCCCTTGACGCACTAACTTGATGATCCTGACACTCAGGATCAACCAAGAATCAACGCCGGTATCAACTTGCATGGAACGGCAGCTTACAGGATCTTTCCGCACACTGATCTGGCTGATGTAAGTAAGTAACCGTTTAAACCGTTTATTTTATTTTTGTTTACCGTTTGTCGACCTCGGCAAAACAAACGAAAAAAGAAACGGATACAACCGTTTAAAACGTTTGCAAACGGAAACGGTTGGAGCCTTACTTCCCCGGGAATTACAATTGCAATTCCGTGAAAAGGGTCCCCAAACCGGTGGAATTACACTTGCAATTGAGATCGTGGGAAGGAATTACAGTTGACGTGCTAACAAACAGGTCTTAAATGACTCAGATTTCAGGAATTACAGTTGCAGTTGTGATTCAGCCACTGAAGCCACAGGAATTCAAAGAGAGCAACCAACTCTTATAGTCATCAGCCAGGCCTTATAAGAATTGCGACTCACTGCCAAAAAAAAATTATAAGCCAGAGCCAAGGCTTATAAGAAATGCAAATTAAAAGAGCCGACTCTGAGGCCTTGTAAGAAATCGGGAAAAGTGGTGGAAACCAAAAGGGTGCCAAATAGCCTACAAGTCAGTCTAGTGTCACCGCAAATGCCCGAACAGGTCTGGTTGACGTGCTATATTGACTTGAATGGAAATCGTACGGCTTTGACCGAAACCTCAATAGCACCGTCAATCTAGCACCGATTGCCTTGGTTGTAGGCTCGAATGGAAGCGTTTGAACAGGGCTACAAGATATTCTCATCAGCGATCGAGTCGCAGGTCACCTGACATTCACGACTCGGCCAAACACTATGATCGAAGCCATATAGAATACACAAAGCAACCCCCCCAAACACGGACGTTAAGGTTTGCGACAACGCCACAACACGGACGTTAAGGTTAGTGGTCTCACTCCCCCGACGGAATTCACCAGAATATAAAATTTTTTCGGCAGCTTCGGAAAGGAAACCGTGGACCAAGCAATCCAGCAAGGTGATGCACGGGTTAACACCGGAAACCAGCAAGACATTGGCGAACTAGCCGCTCACAGCTGCCCGCTAGAACGTAAAGGAAATGGCGGGGCACCGAGTGAACAGAAGGACGTACTCAAGTGTACAAGCCAATGGTCAACAATACATCAAGCAATACAATAAGCAGGCGATCAACCCAGGCTGCCTAGTGAGTATCATCCCTTGCGACCAACAAGGCGACCAACACAGTCTGACCCTGTTGAACGCATTCAGAGTACTCTACCCACCGAGCCACTCCGAGTCAGAGCAGCAACTGCTTGCCTTGCAGTTTTGATTTCTACAAAACGACCCCGCACCAAGCCAACTTGTATCGCCGCAACTATATCTGTCTGAGCAGCTATAAGGAACAGAGATGTCCTCATAGCGGGCACAACTACTGGCCTTCAAGGGCTGCGTTTGAGTCTCCAATAGCGAACAGACTCTGCTGACCGGAAATCGTACCCAAGTCAAACACAACGCACCGGACTCAATTAGCCACTCATTGCCTTGGGTATAGGCTCGAAATGAAGCTTTTGACTGGCAGTATAAGGCTATATGCCTGGCGGGAATATCCGATGGCATTGAGGCACTCAAATAGGGCACCGACTTGAATATCGCCTTTGAGCGCAAGTCAGTCGTATGGATTCAATGCATCTGGGTATTCTCAATGACTTGCACTCGGAGCCAAGCATTACAAGGCCCTCATATACTAGCAAGAGTTAAGGACATCGACTTCAGACTGCTGGAATCCAGAGGGATATCCAGAAAGGCTAGCTACGGTAACGGGGAATTCAGAGCTTAATTCCGTGCAACAGGTCCCCGAATCCATGGGAATCCACTGCCAGACTTTGAAACAGCCCACTCAATTGAGCGGAATCCACTGCCACCTTGTGAAAATGTCTTCGAACTCAGTGGAATCCACTGCCACCCTGTGAAAAGCCGCCTCAAATGGGTGGAATCCTAAGGTTTGCGACAACACCACAACAAGGAGATTAAGGTTAGTGGTCCCACTCCCCCGACGGAATCCACCAAAATCCAAAATTTTTCGGCAGCTTCGGAAAGGAAACCGCGGTCCAAGCAATCCAGCAAGGCAATGCCCGGGTTAGATGACGCAATCCAGCAAGACATTGGTGAACTAGCCGCTCAAACCTCCCCGCCTTCGTAAAGGAAATTGCGGGGCACCGAGTGAATAGAAGGACGTACTCAAGTGTACAACACGACGGCCAACAATACATTACCAAGTACGGTACACCACAGAGCCTTATAGTAGCCAATCAACCCAGTCTGACCCTGTTGAACACACTCGGAGTGCTCTACCCACTGAGCCACTTTGAGTCAGAGCAGCACCTGCTTGACTTGCAGTTTTGATTTCTACAAAACAACGCCGCATCAAGCCAACTTGTCTCACCGCAAGTACATCCGTCTGAGCAGCTATAAGAGGCAGAGGTCTCTCATAGCCAACACAACCACCGGCCTTCAAAGGCTGCGTTTGAGTCTCCCATAGCGAACAGACCCTGCTGATCGGAAATTGTACTCAAGTCAAACACAACGTACCAGACTCAATTAGCCACTCATTGCCTTGGGTGTAGGCTCGAAACGAAGCATTTGACCAGCATTATAAGGCTATATAGCTGGCGGGAATATCTGATGGCATTGAGCCAGTCAAGTAAGGCACTGACTTGAATATCGCCTTTGAACGCAAGTCGGTTGTATTGATTGAATGCATCTGGGTATTCTCAATGACTTGCACTCAAAGCCAAGCATTACAAGGCCCTGATATCCTGGCAAGGTTTAGGCACGTCGACTTCAGACTGCTGGAATCAAGGGGGATATCCAGAAAGACTAGCTATCTTCCCCGGGAATTACGATCGTAATTCCGTGAAAAGGGGACTGAAAACGGTGGAATTACGTGCGACGCCCCCCAGCGTGGGAAGGAATTCAGTGCGCATCAATTTTGATCGTGAAAAGCTCACCCAAATCACCGGAATTCAGTGCGACGACAGGAATTCAGTGCGTCGTCTCTCAGCCGTCCAACAGCAAAAGGAACACCCTACAAAAAATCTCAGCACCAACTCGAAAATGCAAAAGGATTCTTATAGACGAGCCCCAGCCCTTATAATAAATGCGGAAAAATTATAGCCAAGTGCGAGGCCTTATAATAAATGCCAACTAAAATCATTATTATAGTCACCGGTTGGACACTATAATGACAGTGCAGAAAAATATTGCTGGAACCAAAGATGTCCCAAATGGTCCACAGACCATGGTAGTGTCACCGCAAATGCCCTGACAGGTCTCGTTGACGGGCTATATGGGCTCGAACGGAAATCGTAGGCAAAAACCGAAACTCTGGTAGCGCAGTCAATCCTCCACCGATTGCCTTGGTTGTAGGCTCGAATTGAAGCGTTTGAATAGGGCTACGAGAGTGGACTATGACCGGCTGAAGCGAACCACTTCAAGGTGCTCAAGTACTGGGACGCGTTGAATATATACGGTCATTTGGGGGGCAGACAAAAGTGCACTGCATCAATTGAATACGTCTCACTGATAGGCCTTCAGAACCACGCATTAAGAGTCTCTGGTGTCCTGGCAAGGTTTAGGGATATCAACTTCAACAGGTATAGACACTGCGTAGACCCAAACACGCCGATCGAAGCTATACGGAATCCAGCAAGGCAACACTAGCTATCTTACCCGAGAATGCGGTGCCGCATTCCTTGCAAAAGGTCCCCAAAAGTGCGGGGATTCGCTGGAATTCGGGTGGGCACTGGCAGCGTGGGAGGGAATTCGGAGGGGCACCAATTCAAACACCTCCTAATCCGACTGACTTGGTGGAATTCGGAGGGGCACGTGGAATCGGGAGGGGCAAGCAATCTGACCCCCCCAAGGCAGAAACGAAAACAGAATCTTATAGTCACCAGCAAGGCCTTATAAGAATTGCGACTCACTGCCAAAAAAAAATTATAAGCCAGAGCCAAGGCTTATAAGAAATGCAATTAAATCAGCCACCGTCAAGGCCTGCTGAGCAATCGGGAAAGAATGGTGGAGACCAAAAGGGTGCCAAATAGCCTGGGAATCAGCCTAGTGTCACCGCAAACACCCAAACAGGTCTCGTTGACCTGCTATATTGACTTGGAGGGAAACCGTACAGCTTGGACCGGATCCTGACTACGACAATCAATTGAGCACCGATTGGCTTGGGTATAGGCTCGAATTGAAGCGTTTGAGCAGGGCTATAAGATGACATCATCAGCGATCGAGTCGCAGGTCACCTGACATTCACGACTCGGTCAAACACTGCGTTCGAAGCCATACGGAATACACAAGGCAACCCCCAAGCACGGACGTTAAGGTTTGCGACAACACCACAACAAGGACGTTAAGGTTAGTGGTCCCACTCCCCCCGACGGAATCCACCAAAATCCAAAATTTTTTCGGCAGCTTCGGAAAGGAAACCGCGGTCCAAGCAATCCAGCAAGGCAATGCCCGGGTTAGATGACGCAATCCAGCAAGACATTGGTGAACTAGCCGCTCAAACCTCCCCCGCCTTCGTAAAGGAAATTGCGGGGGCACCGAGTGAATAGAAGGACGTACTCAAGTGTACAACACGACGGCCAACAATACATTACCAAGTACGGTACACCACAGAGCCTTATAGTAGCCAATCAACCCAGTCTGACCCTGTTGAACACACTCGGAGTGCTCTACCCACTGAGCCACTTTGAGTCAGAGCAGCACCTGCTTGACTTGCAGTTTTGATTTCTACAAAACAACGCCACATCAAGCCAACTTGTCTCACCGCAAGTACATCCGTCTGAGCAGCTATAAGAGGCAGAGGTCTCTCATAGCCAACACAACCACCGGCCTTCAAAGGCTGCGTTTGAGTCTCCCATAGCGAACAGACCCTGCTGATCGGAAATTGTACTCAAGTCAAACACAACGTACCAGACTCAATTAGCCACTCATTGCCTTGGGTGTAGGCTCGAAACGAAGCATTTGACCAGCATTATAAGGCTATATAGCTGGCGGGAATATCTGATGGCATTGAGCCAGTCAAGTAAGGCACTGACTTGAATATCGCCTTTGAACGCAAGTCGGTTGTATTGATTGAATGCATCTGGGTATTCTCAATGACTTGCACTCAAAGCCAAGCATTACAAGGCCCTGATATCCTGGCAAGGTTTAGGCACGTCGACTTCAGACTGCTGGAATCAAGGGGGATATCCAGAAAGACTAGCTATCTTCCCGGGAATTACGATCGTAATTCCGTGAAAAGGGGACTGAAAACGGTGGAATTACGTGCGACGCCCCCCAGCGTGGGAAGGAATTCAGTGCGCATCAATTTTGATCGTGAAAAGCTCACCCAAATCACCGGAATTCAGTGCGACGACAGGAATTCAGTGCGTCGTCTCTCAGCCGTCCAACAGCAAAAGGAACACCCTACAAAAAATCTCAGCACCAACTCGAAAATGCAAAAGGATTCTTATAGACGAGCCCCAGCCCTTATAATAAATGCGGAAAAATTATAGCCAAGTGCGAGGCCTTATAATAAATGCCAACTAAAATCATTATTATAGTCACCGGTTGGACACTATAATGACAGTGCAGAAAAATATTGCTGGAACCAAAGATGTCCCAAATGGTCCACAGACCATGGTAGTGTCACCGCAAATGCCCTAGCTATCTTACCCGAGAATGCGGTGCCGCATTCCTTGCAAAAGGTCCCCAAAAGTGCGGGGATTCGCTGGAATTCGGGTGGGCACTGGCAGCGTGGGAGGGAATTCGGAGGGGCACCAATTCAAACACCTCCTAATCCGACTGACTTGGTGGAATTCGGAGGGGCACGTGGAATCGGGAGGGGCAAGCAATCTGACCCCCCCAAGGCAGAAACGAAAACAGAATCTTATAGTCACCAGCAAGGCCTTATAAGAATTGCGACTCACTGCCAAAAAAAAATTATAAGCCAGAGCCAAGGCTTATAAGAAATGCAATGAATGGGGTATGGCCTCTTCGAGGCGGAAGCTTAACCTTTAATTATATAATCCTCTCGAGCGCATGCCGTCTTGCCAACGTCCGGCGCACTGAATTGGTCCGACTGTCTTCTGCCGTGTCAGCCGAGTCTGACGTGATCAAATCTGTGGGAATAGTTTTGCCTTTACTTCGCTACACCCAAGTCAGCGCGAAACCCAAGCGAAACCGCAAGAAATCTCCGTCACGGATGCTGCCTGCTCGCACACTAGCTACGGTAATGGAGAATCCGTCGACGGATTCCGTGAAAGAGAGCCTTGAAACAGTGGAATTCAGCCCAAGATTGACACCGTGGGAGGGAATTCAGCCCAAGATTGTGATTCACCCTCGTAAACCACCGGAATTCACCCCAAGGACTGGAATTCAGCCCAATCGAATCAACAGCCCGCAATGGTTTGCTTGACTCAAAATAATTATAAGCACTCACCACTGACTAAAAGGAACGACGACAAACCAACCCAACTCTTATAGTCACAAGCAAGGCCTTATAAGAATTGCGACTCACTGTCAAAAAAAATTATAAGCCAGAGCAAAGGCTTATAAGAAATGTGATTGAAAGGCCGTCTCTGGTGCCCGGTAAGCAATCGGGAAAAAATGGTGGAAACCAAAAGGGTGTCAAATAGCCTGAGAATCAGCCTAGTGTCATCGCAAACACCCGAACAGGTCTCGTTCACGTGCTATATTGACTTGAACCAAAATCGTGAGGCAAAAAGCGAAACTGCAACAGCTGAGTCAATTCAGCACCGATTGCCTTGGTTGTAGGCTCAAATGGAAGCGTTTGACGATGACTATAAGATGACATCATTGGCGATCGAGTCGCAGGTCACCTGACATTTACGACCCGCTCAAACACTGCGTTCGAAGCCATACGGAATACACAAGACAACCTCCAAGCACGGACGTTAAGGTTTGCAACAACACCACAACACGGACGTTAAGGTTGGTGGTCCCACTCCCCCGACGGAATTCACCAGAATATAAAATTTTTTCGGCAGCTTCGGAAAGGAAACCGTGGACCAAGCAATCCAGCAAGGCAATGCACAGGTTAGCACCGGAATCCAGCAAGACGTTGGCGAACTAGCCGCTCACAGCTGCCCGCTAGAACGTAAAGGAAATCGCGGGGCACAGAGGTCAACGGAAGGACGTACTCAAGTGTACAAGGCAATGGACAGCAACACATCAAGAAGTACAATAGCAGGCAATCAACCCCGGCTGCCTAGTGAGTATCATCCCTTGCAACAACAGCAACGGGTGAGTGCTCTACTCACCAGTCCACTCAGACCCAGGCTAGACATGAGTCCGAGTCATACAACACCACCCCGTTCATCGACTCATCATCAAGCCACTTGGTAGCGGTGTCCAGAGCATTGTAGTGGGTCATATACTATTGAACAAGTCAGCTGAACACCTCATACCCACCAGACTCACTGAACGCTGACTCGCAGTTTCGATTTCTACAAAACGACCACCCATCAAGCCGACTTGTATCACCGCACGTACATCTGTTTGAGGAGCTATAAGGAACATGAATGTCTCATAGCGGTCAAGGGTATTGGCCTTCAAGGACTGTGTTTGAGTCTCCAATATCGAACAGACCCTGCTGATCGGAAATTGTAGCCAAGTCAAACACAACGTACCGGACTCAATTAGCAACTCATTGCCTTGGGTATAGGCTTGAAACGAAGCCTTTGACCGGGATTATAAGGCTATATGCTTGGCGGGAAAATCCGAGGGCATTGAGGAACTCAAGCAATGTACCGACTTGAATATTGCCTTTGAACGCAAGTCAGTCGTACTGATTGAATGCATCTGGGTATTCTCAATGACTTGCACTCAAAAGCCTAGCATTACAAGGCCCTCATATCCTGGCAAGGGTTAGGGACATCGACTTCAGACTGCTGGAATCCACAGGGATATCCACAGAGGCTAGCTATCTTACCCGAGAATGCATGCATGCATTCCGTGAGCCAGAGCCCTCAAACGACCGGAATCTAAGCCGCCTCTAGGAGTGTGGGAAGGAATCTAGTCCGCATCAATTTCGATTGGGAAAAGCTCCCTCAAATCACCGGAATCTAAGCCGCCACCCAGAGTATTGTCTCTCAGCCCTTCAACAGCACGAAAATGAAAAGGAACACCCTACAAAAATCTCAGCACCAACTCGAAGGTGCAAAAGGATTCTTATAGACGGGCCCAAGCCCTTATAATAAATGCGAAAAAATTATAGCCAAGTGCGAGCCCTTATAATTAATGCCGATTAAAGCCATTATTATAGTCACCGGTGGCAGACTATAATGACAGTGCAGGAAAATATTGTTGGCACCAAATATGTCCCAAATACCTTGCAAACCATGGTAGTGTCACCGCGAGTGGCCTGACAGGTCTCGTTGACGTGCTATATGGCCTCGAACGGGAACCGTAGGGCGAAAACCGAAACTCTGATAGCACAGTCAATTGTGCACCGATTGCCTTGGGTATAGGCTCGAATTGAAGCGTTTGAATAGAGCTACATGGGTCTGCCATGACCAGCCTTATCAAACCGCATCAAGGGACTCAAGTACTGGGACACGTTGAATATATACGGTCATTTGCGTGCAGAGACAAGTGCACTGCATCAATTGAATATGTCTCACTGATAGGCCTTTGAAACCACGGATCACAGGTCTCTGGTGTCCTGGCAAGGTTTAGGGATATCGAGTTCAACGGGTAGAGACACTGCGTAAACCCAAACACGCCTATCGAAGCTATACGGAATCCAGCAAGGCACCACCAGAGCAGAGACGTTAAGGTTGGCGACAACCCAACAGCACGGACGTTAAGGTTAGCGACCCCACTCCCCCGACGGAATTCACCAGAATATAAAATTTTTTCGGCAGCTTCGGAAAGGAAATCGAAGAGCACACAATCCAGCAAGGCAGTGTACGGGTTAGCAACAGGATGCAGCAAGACATTGGCGAACTAGCCACTCAGACCGCCCCGCTATCGTAAAGGAAACCAAGGTCACCGGAGTGAGGGAAGAGACATATTCAGCTTCAGACTGACACCTATAAGGCCAGGGACCACAAACACTCAATGCAAGGGTCATCACAATCACGGGCCAAGCAACCATTATAAGGGCAGAATGGTACCGAATACAACCAGAGCCTTATAGTGTTCAATTGAGTCAATACAATACAAGACTGTGTTGCACAAGCCAAGTGAACACGGTTGAGCCCATGTACCAACAGCCAGAGTCAATGCCTTGTAATGGAGCAAAGCCTAGCTATCTTACCCGGGAATCCGTCGACGGATTCCGTGAAAAGGGACCCCAATTTCACGGGAATCCACTGCGAAGCTGTGAAAAAGCACTCCCAAACCACCGGAATCCACTGCGAAGTTGGAAACACACTGCTCGAATCGCCGGAATCCACTGCGCAGTTGACATTTGCCCTCTCAAACTGGTGGAATCCACTGCGAAGTTGTGATTGGCCCCCTCACATCAGTGGAATCCACTGCGAAGCTGAACTTTCCCTGAATTTTCTACGGTTTTTCGAAAATACTTATAACCGCTCACCACCAACTAAAAGGAACGACAAAACAAAGACACTCCTTATAGCCAACAGCAAAGCCTTGTAATGAACACAACTCAAAAGGAACTCATGCAGCCAACCCAAACACCCAAAAGAATAATTATAATGGCACACGAGCTCTAATAATTAATGTGAAATAAAAGGCGACCGTAATTATAGTCAAAGTCAGGGCCTAGCTATCTTACCCGGGAATTGGGCACCCAATTCCTTGCAAAGGGTCCTGAAACGAGGGGAATTCGGGGCAACAACGACAGCGTGGGAGGGAATAGGGGGCAACGCCGAAAAAACACCTCCAGAATCGAGGGAATAGGGGGCAACAGCTGGAATCGGGAGCAACTCGAATTCTCCCAGAATTTTCAGAGTAGAAACAAACGCACAATAAATATAACAACCCGCAACCGGCTATAAGAAACGAACGAAACAAACTCAACTCTTATAGCCCAAAGCAAGGCCTTATAATAAACGCAACTCAAAGGAAACCCTCTCAGCCAACCCAATTGCTCAAACGAATTCTTATAACGGCACACGAACCCTTATAATAAATGCCAACTAAAGTCATTATTATTATAGTCACCGGTTGGAGACTATAATGACAGTGCGGAAAAATATTGTTGGAACCAAATATGTCCCAAATGGTCCACAAACCATGGTAGTGTCACCGCAAATGCCCTGACAGGTCTCGTTGACGGGCTATATGGGCTCGAACGCAAATCGTAGGCAAAAACCGAAACTCTGGTAGCGCAGTCAATCCTCCACCGATTGCCTTGGTTGTAGGCTCAAGTTGAAGCGTTTGAATGGGGCTGGAAGGGTGGACTATCATTGGCTCAACCGAACCGGGTCGAGGGTACTCAAGTACTGGGACGCGTTGAATATATACGGCCATTTGCGTTCAGACACAAGTGCACTGCATCAATTGAATACGTCTGACTGCTAGGCCTTCAAAACCCCGCATTACGAGTCTCTGGTGTCCTGGCAAGGTTTAGGGATATCAACCTCAACAGGTATAGACACTGCGTAGACCCAAACACGCCGATCGAAGCTATACGGAATCCAGCAAGGCAAGACCAGAGCAGAGACGTTAAGGTTGGCGACAACCCAAGAGCACAGACGTTAAGGTTAGCGACCCCACTCCCCCGACGGAATCCACCAAAATCTAAAATTTTTTCGGCAGCTTCGGAAAGGAAATCGAAGAGCACACAATCCAGCAAGGCAGTGTACGGGTTAACAACGGAAAGCAGCAAGACATCGGCGAACTAGCCGCTCACAGCTGCCCGCTAGAACGTAAAGGAAACCAAGGTCATCGGAGTGAGGGAAGAGACGTACTCAAGCAGTAGCAACCAACCATTATAAGGCCAGATAGCACAGAGCCTCAATACAACACTTCAAACAGTACAGACATTCGGTGAGAGTCAACCATTATTATAAGGCCAGAATAGTACTCAATACGACCACAGCCTTATGGTGTTCAATTGAGTCAATACAATATGAGACTGTGTTCAGCCAGGCAAGTGAACACCGTTGAGCCCATATACCAAGGGTCCGAGTCAATGCATTGTAATGGAGCAAAGCCTTGGTCATATTGCTTGGAATGCGGAGGCGGATGTAGCAAGACTAGCTACGGTAATGGAGAATAGGGTGCCCTATTCCATGCAAAGGGTCCTCAAACCAGTGGGATTCGTATAGGCACAGACAGCGTGGGAGGGAATAGGGCAGAACACGTCGGAATAGGGCAGAACACCCAATTCGGAGGGGCAAAAGACTAGCTATCTTACCCGGGAATCCGTCGACGGATTCCGTGAAAGAGGCTCCTGAAACGGGGGAATTCAGCCCAAGGTCGACACCGTGGGAGGGAATTCAGCCCAAGATTGTGATTCACCCCCTGAAACCACTGGAATTCACCCCAAGACCTGGAATCCAGCCCAATCGAATCGACACACCGCAATCGTCTGCTTGACTCAAAATAATTATAAGCACTCACCACTGACTAAAAGGAACGACGACAAAACAAACCGACCCTTATAGTCAACAGCGAGGCCTTATAAGAATTGCGACTCACTGCCAAAAAAAATTATAAGCCAGAGTCAAAGCTTATAAGAAAGGCGATTGAGCAGCCAACTCAAGCAACCGGGAAAAATTGGTGGAAACCAAAAGGGTGCCAAATAGCATGGGAATCAGCCTAGTGTCACCGCAAATGCCCGAACAGGTCTCGTTGACGTGCTATAAGGACTTGGATGGAAACCGTACAGCTTGGACCAAAACCTGAGTACGACAGTCAATCGAGCACCGATTGCCTTGTGTATAGGCTCGAATTAAAGCGTTTGAGCAGGACTATAAGATAGGGTCATCAGCGATCGAGTCGCAGGTCACCTGACATTCACGACTCGGCCAAACACTGTGTTCGAAGCCATACGGAATACACAAGGCAACCCCCAAGCACGGATGTTAAGGTTTGCGACAACACCACAACAAGGACGTTAAGGTTAGTGGTCCCACTCCCCCAACGGAATTCACCAGAATATAAAATTTTTTCGGCAGCTTCGGAAAGGAAACCACGGACCAAGCAATCCAGCAGGGCAATGCACGGGTTAGCAACGGAATGCAGCAAGGCATTGGCGAACTAGCCACTCAAACCTCCCCGCCTTCGTAAAGGAAATCACGGGGCACCGAGTGAACAGAAGGACGTACTCAAGTGTACAACAAGACAGCCAACAATACATTACCAAGTACGGTACACCACAGAGCCTTATACTAGCCAATCAACGCAGTCTGACCCTGTCGAACACATTCGGAGTGCTCTACCCACCGAGCCACTCTGAGTCAGAGCAGCAGCTGCTTGCCTTGCAGTTTTGATTTCTACAAAACGACCCCGCACCAAGCCAACTTGTATCACCGCAAATACATTGGTCTGAGCGGCTATAAGGAACAGAGGTCTCTCAGAGCCGGCACAAGTACTGGCCTTCAAAGGCTGTGTTTGAGTCTCCAACCATCAACAGATAGGTCTCAACAGCGACATGTATGCAGATCAGTCATTCGACATTCCAACCGAAATCACGATATCTTTGGCAGTTGGGCACCGACGACCATGGTTGTAGGCTTGATTTGAAGCAATGGAATAGGCCTATAAGGGCGGGATATAGCCAGCACAATCGAACACGGTCAAAGGCCTCAAGTAGTGCAAAGACTTGAATATTTTCTGGCTACGGTAACAGGGAATTTGGCACCGAATTCCTATTAATCTAGCTATCTTACCCGGGAATTGGGCACCCAATTCCTTGCAAAGGGTCCTGAAACGAGGGGAATTCGGGGCAACAACGACAGCGTGGGAGGGAATAGGGGGCAACGCCGAAAAAACACCTCCAGAATCGAGGGAATAGGGGGCAACAGCTGGAATCGGGAGCAACTCGAATTCTCCCAGAATTTTCAGAGTAGAAACAAACGCACAATAAATATAACAACCCGCAACCGGCTATAAGAAACGAACGAAACAAACTCAACTCTTATAGCCCAAAGCAAGGCCTTATAATAAACGCAACTCAAAGGAAACCCTCTCAGCCAACCCAATTGCTCAAACGAATTCTTATAACGGCACACGAACCCTTATAATAAATGCCAACTAAAGTCATTATTATTATAGTCACCGGTTGGAGACTATAATGACAGTGCGGAAAAATATTGTTGGAACCAAATATGTCCCAAATGGTCCACAAACCATGGTAGTGTCACCGCAAATGCCCTGACAGGTCTCGTTGACGGGCTATATGGGCTCGAACGCAAATCGTAGGCAAAAACCGAAACTCTGGTAGCGCAGTCAATCCTCCACCGATTGCCTTGGTTGTAGGCTCAAGTTGAAGCGTTTGAATGGGGCTGGAAGGGTGGACTATCATTGGCTCAACCGAACCGGGTCGAGGGTACTCAAGTACTGGGACGCGTTGAATATATACGGCCATTTGCGTTCAGACACAAGTGCACTGCATCAATTGAATACGTCTGACTGCTAGGCCTTCAAAACCCCGCATTACGAGTCTCTGGTGTCCTGGCAAGGTTTAGGGATATCAACCTCAACAGGTATAGACACTGCGTAGACCCAAACACGCCGATCGAAGCTATACGGAATCCAGCAAGGCAAGACCAGAGCAGAGACGTTAAGGTTGGCGACAACCCAAGAGCACAGACGTTAAGGTTAGCGACCCCACTCCCCCGACGGAATCCACCAAAATCTAAAATTTTTTCGGCAGCTTCGGAAAGGAAATCGAAGAGCACACAATCCAGCAAGGCAGTGTACGGGTTAACAACGGAAAGCAGCAAGACATCGGCGAACTAGCCGCTCACAGCTGCCCGCTAGAACGTAAAGGAAACCAAGGTCATCGGAGTGAGGGAAGAGACGTACTCAAGCAGTAGCAACCAACCATTATAAGGCCAGATAGCACAGAGCCTCAATACAACACTTCAAACAGTACAGACATTCGGTGAGAGTCAACCATTATTATAAGGCCAGAATAGTACTCAATACGACCACAGCCTTATGGTGTTCAATTGAGTCAATACAATATGAGACTGTGTTCAGCCAGGCAAGTGAACACCGTTGAGCCCATATACCAAGGGTCCGAGTCAATGCATTGTAATGGAGCAAAGCCTTGGTCATATTGCTTGGAATGCGGAGGCGGATGTAGCAAGACTAGCTACGGTAATGGAGAATAGGGTGCCCTATTCCATGCAAAGGGTCCTCAAACCAGTGGGATTCGTATAGGCACAGACAGCGTGGGAGGGAATAGGGCAGAACACGTCGGAATAGGGCAGAACACCCAATTCGGAGGGGCAAAAGACTAGCTATCTTACCCGGGAATCCGTCGACGGATTCCGTGAAAGAGGCTCCTGAAACGGGGGAATTCAGCCCAAGGTCGACACCGTGGGAGGGAATTCAGCCCAAGATTGTGATTCACCCCCTGAAACCACTGGAATTCACCCCAAGACCTGGAATCCAGCCCAATCGAATCGACACACCGCAATCGTCTGCTTGACTCAAAATAATTATAAGCACTCACCACTGACTAAAAGGAACGACGACAAAACAAACCGACCCTTATAGTCAACAGCGAGGCCTTATAAGAATTGCGACTCACTGCCAAAAAAAATTATAAGCCAGAGTCAAAGCTTATAAGAAAGGCGATTGAGCAGCCAACTCAAGCAACCGGGAAAAATTGGTGGAAACCAAAAGGGTGCCAAATAGCATGGGAATCAGCCTAGTGTCACCGCAAATGCCCGAACAGGTCTCGTTGACGTGCTATAAGGACTTGGATGGAAACCGTACAGCTTGGACCAAAACCTGAGTACGACAGTCAATCGAGCACCGATTGCCTTGTGTATAGGCTCGAATTAAAGCGTTTGAGCAGGACTATAAGATAGGGTCATCAGCGATCGAGTCGCAGGTCACCTGACATTCACGACTCGGCCAAACACTGTGTTCGAAGCCATACGGAATACACAAGGCAACCCCCAAGCACGGATGTTAAGGTTTGCGACAACACCACAACAAGGACGTTAAGGTTAGTGGTCCCACTCCCCCAACGGAATTCACCAGAATATAAAATTTTTTCGGCAGCTTCGGAAAGGAAACCACGGACCAAGCAATCCAGCAGGGCAATGCACGGGTTAGCAACGGAATGCAGCAAGGCATTGGCGAACTAGCCACTCAAACCTCCCCGCCTTCGTAAAGGAAATCACGGGGCACCGAGTGAACAGAAGGACGTACTCAAGTGTACAACAAGACAGCCAACAATACATTACCAAGTACGGTACACCACAGAGCCTTATACTAGCCAATCAACGCAGTCTGACCCTGTCGAACACATTCGGAGTGCTCTACCCACCGAGCCACTCTGAGTCAGAGCAGCAGCTGCTTGCCTTGCAGTTTTGATTTCTACAAAACGACCCCGCACCAAGCCAACTTGTATCACCGCAAATACATTGGTCTGAGCGGCTATAAGGAACAGAGGTCTCTCAGAGCCGGCACAAGTACTGGCCTTCAAAGGCTGTGTTTGAGTCTCCAACCATCAACAGATAGGTCTCAACAGCGACATGTATGCAGATCAGTCATTCGACATTCCAACCGAAATCACGATATCTTTGGCAGTTGGGCACCGACGACCATGGTTGTAGGCTTGATTTGAAGCAATGGAATAGGCCTATAAGGGCGGGATATAGCCAGCACAATCGAACACGGTCAAAGGCCTCAAGTAGTGCAAAGACTTGAATATTTTCTGGCTACGGTAACAGGGAATTTGGCACCGAATTCCTATTAATCTAGCTATCTTACCCGGGAATTGGGCACCCAATTCCTTGCAAAGGGTCCTGAAACGAGGGGAATTCGGGGCAACAACGACAGCGTGGGAGGGAATAGGGGGCAACGCCGAAAAAACACCTCCAGAATCGAGGGAATAGGGGGCAACAGCTGGAATCGGGAGCAACTCGAATTCTCCCAGAATTTTCAGAGTAGAAACAAACGCACAATAAATATAACAACCCGCAACCGGCTATAAGAAACGAACGAAACAAACTCAACTCTTATAGCCCAAAGCAAGGCCTTATAATAAACGCAACTCAAAGGAAACCCTCTCAGCCAACCCAATTGCTCAAACGAATTCTTATAACGGCACACGAACCCTTATAATAAATGCCAACTAAAGTCATTATTATTATAGTCACCGGTTGGAGACTATAATGACAGTGCGGAAAAATATTGTTGGAACCAAATATGTCCCAAATGGTCCACAAACCATGGTAGTGTCACCGCAAATGCCCTGACAGGTCTCGTTGACGGGCTATATGGGCTCGAACGCAAATCGTAGGCAAAAACCGAAACTCTGGTAGCGCAGTCAATCCTCCACCGATTGCCTTGGTTGTAGGCTCAAGTTGAAGCGTTTGAATGGGGCTGGAAGGGTGGACTATCATTGGCTCAACCGAACCGGGTCGAGGGTACTCAAGTACTGGGACGCGTTGAATATATACGGCCATTTGCGTTCAGACACAAGTGCACTGCATCAATTGAATACGTCTGACTGCTAGGCCTTCAAAACCCCGCATTACGAGTCTCTGGTGTCCTGGCAAGGTTTAGGGATATCAACCTCAACAGGTATAGACACTGCGTAGACCCAAACACGCCGATCGAAGCTATACGGAATCCAGCAAGGCAAGACCAGAGCAGAGACGTTAAGGTTGGCGACAACCCAAGAGCACAGACGTTAAGGTTAGCGACCCCACTCCCCCGACGGAATCCACCAAAATCTAAAATTTTTTCGGCAGCTTCGGAAAGGAAATCGAAGAGCACACAATCCAGCAAGGCAGTGTACGGGTTAACAACGGAAAGCAGCAAGACATCGGCGAACTAGCCGCTCACAGCTGCCCGCTAGAACGTAAAGGAAACCAAGGTCATCGGAGTGAGGGAAGAGACGTACTCAAGCAGTAGCAACCAACCATTATAAGGCCAGATAGCACAGAGCCTCAATACAACACTTCAAACAGTACAGACATTCGGTGAGAGTCAACCATTATTATAAGGCCAGAATAGTACTCAATACGACCACAGCCTTATGGTGTTCAATTGAGTCAATACAATATGAGACTGTGTTCAGCCAGGCAAGTGAACACCGTTGAGCCCATATACCAAGGGTCCGAGTCAATGCATTGTAATGGAGCAAAGCCTTGGTCATATTGCTTGGAATGCGGAGGCGGATGTAGCAAGACTAGCTACGGTAATGGAGAATAGGGTGCCCTATTCCATGCAAAGGGTCCTCAAACCAGTGGGATTCGTATAGGCACAGACAGCGTGGGAGGGAATAGGGCAGAACACGTCGGAATAGGGCAGAACACCCAATTCGGAGGGGCAAAAGACTAGCTATCTTACCCGGGAATCCGTCGACGGATTCCGTGAAAGAGGCTCCTGAAACGGGGGAATTCAGCCCAAGGTCGACACCGTGGGAGGGAATTCAGCCCAAGATTGTGATTCACCCCCTGAAACCACTGGAATTCACCCCAAGACCTGGAATCCAGCCCAATCGAATCGACACACCGCAATCGTCTGCTTGACTCAAAATAATTATAAGCACTCACCACTGACTAAAAGGAACGACGACAAAACAAACCGACCCTTATAGTCAACAGCGAGGCCTTATAAGAATTGCGACTCACTGCCAAAAAAAATTATAAGCCAGAGTCAAAGCTTATAAGAAAGGCGATTGAGCAGCCAACTCAAGCAACCGGGAAAAATTGGTGGAAACCAAAAGGGTGCCAAATAGCATGGGAATCAGCCTAGTGTCACCGCAAATGCCCGAACAGGTCTCGTTGACGTGCTATAAGGACTTGGATGGAAACCGTACAGCTTGGACCAAAACCTGAGTACGACAGTCAATCGAGCACCGATTGCCTTGTGTATAGGCTCGAATTAAAGCGTTTGAGCAGGACTATAAGATAGGGTCATCAGCGATCGAGTCGCAGGTCACCTGACATTCACGACTCGGCCAAACACTGTGTTCGAAGCCATACGGAATACACAAGGCAACCCCCAAGCACGGATGTTAAGGTTTGCGACAACACCACAACAAGGACGTTAAGGTTAGTGGTCCCACTCCCCCAACGGAATTCACCAGAATATAAAATTTTTTCGGCAGCTTCGGAAAGGAAACCACGGACCAAGCAATCCAGCAGGGCAATGCACGGGTTAGCAACGGAATGCAGCAAGGCATTGGCGAACTAGCCACTCAAACCTCCCCGCCTTCGTAAAGGAAATCACGGGGCACCGAGTGAACAGAAGGACGTACTCAAGTGTACAACAAGACAGCCAACAATACATTACCAAGTACGGTACACCACAGAGCCTTATACTAGCCAATCAACGCAGTCTGACCCTGTCGAACACATTCGGAGTGCTCTACCCACCGAGCCACTCTGAGTCAGAGCAGCAGCTGCTTGCCTTGCAGTTTTGATTTCTACAAAACGACCCCGCACCAAGCCAACTTGTATCACCGCAAATACATTGGTCTGAGCGGCTATAAGGAACAGAGGTCTCTCAGAGCCGGCACAAGTACTGGCCTTCAAAGGCTGTGTTTGAGTCTCCAACCATCAACAGATAGGTCTCAACAGCGACATGTATGCAGATCAGTCATTCGACATTCCAACCGAAATCACGATATCTTTGGCAGTTGGGCACCGACGACCATGGTTGTAGGCTTGATTTGAAGCAATGGAATAGGCCTATAAGGGCGGGATATAGCCAGCACAATCGAACACGGTCAAAGGCCTCAAGTAGTGCAAAGACTTGAATATTTTCTGGCTACGGTAACAGGGAATTTGGCACCGAATTCCTATTAATCTAGCTATCTTACCCGGGAATTGGGCACCCAATTCCTTGCAAAGGGTCCTGAAACGAGGGGAATTCGGGGCAACAACGACAGCGTGGGAGGGAATAGGGGGCAACGCCGAAAAAACACCTCCAGAATCGAGGGAATAGGGGGCAACAGCTGGAATCGGGAGCAACTCGAATTCTCCCAGAATTTTCAGAGTAGAAACAAACGCACAATAAATATAACAACCCGCAACCGGCTATAAGAAACGAACGAAACAAACTCAACTCTTATAGCCCAAAGCAAGGCCTTATAATAAACGCAACTCAAAGGAAACCCTCTCAGCCAACCCAATTGCTCAAACGAATTCTTATAACGGCACACGAACCCTTATAATAAATGCCAACTAAAGTCATTATTATTATAGTCACCGGTTGGAGACTATAATGACAGTGCGGAAAAATATTGTTGGAACCAAATATGTCCCAAATGGTCCACAAACCATGGTAGTGTCACCGCAAATGCCCTGACAGGTCTCGTTGACGGGCTATATGGCCTTAAACGGAAATTGTAGGCGAAAACCGAAACTCTGACGGCAGAGTCAATTCTCTACCGATTGCCTTGGTTGTAGGCTCGAATTGAAGCGTTTGAATTGGGCTATAAGGGTGGACTACCATCGGGTGAATCGAACGTCACAGAGGTACTCAAGTACTGGGACGCGTTGAATATATACGGCCATTTGCGTTCAGACACAAGTGCACTGCATCAATTGAATACGTCTGACTGCTAGGCCTTCAAAACCCCGCATTACGAGTCTCTGGTGTCCTGGCAAGGTTTAGGGATATCAACCTCAACAGGTATAGACACTGCGTAGACCCAAACACGCCGATCGAAGCTATACGGAATCCAGCAAGGCAAGACCAGAGCAGAGACGTTAAGGTTGGCGACAACCCAAGAGCACAGACGTTAAGGTTAGCGACCCCACTCCCCCGACGGAATCCACCAAAATCTAAAATTTTTTCGGCAGCTTCGGAAAGGAAATCGAAGAGCACACAATCCAGCAAGGCAGTGTACGGGTTAACAACGGAAAGCAGCAAGACATCGGCGAACTAGCCGCTCACAGCTGCCCGCTAGAACGTAAAGGAAACCAAGGTCATCGGAGTGAGGGAAGAGACGTACTCAAGCAGTAGCAACCAACCATTATAAGGCCAGATAGCACAGAGCCTCAATACAACACTTCAAACAGTACAGACATTCGGTGAGAGTCAACCATTATTATAAGGCCAGAATAGTACTCAATACGACCACAGCCTTATGGTGTTCAATTGAGTCAATACAATATGAGACTGTGTTCAGCCAGGCAAGTGAACACCGTTGAGCCCATATACCAAGGGTCCGAGTCAATGCATTGTAATGGAGCAAAGCCTTGGTCATATTGCTTGGAATGCGGAGGCGGATGTAGCAAGACTAGCTACGGTAATGGAGAATAGGGTGCCCTATTCCATGCAAAGGGTCCTCAAACCAGTGGGATTCGTATAGGCACAGACAGCGTGGGAGGGAATAGGGCAGAACACGTCGGAATAGGGCAGAACACCCAATTCGGAGGGGCAAAAGACTAGCTATCTTACCCGGGAATCCGTCGACGGATTCCGTGAAAGAGGCTCCTGAAACGGGGGAATTCAGCCCAAGGTCGACACCGTGGGAGGGAATTCAGCCCAAGATTGTGATTCACCCCCTGAAACCACTGGAATTCACCCCAAGACCTGGAATCCAGCCCAATCGAATCGACACACCGCAATCGTCTGCTTGACTCAAAATAATTATAAGCACTCACCACTGACTAAAAGGAACGACGACAAAACAAACCGACCCTTATAGTCAACAGCGAGGCCTTATAAGAATTGCGACTCACTGCCAAAAAAAATTATAAGCCAGAGTCAAAGCTTATAAGAAAGGCGATTGAGCAGCCAACTCAAGCAACCGGGAAAAATTGGTGGAAACCAAAAGGGTGCCAAATAGCATGGGAATCAGCCTAGTGTCACCGCAAATGCCCGAACAGGTCTCGTTGACGTGCTATAAGGACTTGGATGGAAACCGTACAGCTTGGACCAAAACCTGAGTACGACAGTCAATCGAGCACCGATTGCCTTGTGTATAGGCTCGAATTAAAGCGTTTGAGCAGGACTATAAGATAGGGTCATCAGCGATCGAGTCGCAGGTCACCTGACATTCACGACTCGGCCAAACACTGTGTTCGAAGCCATACGGAATACACAAGGCAACCCCCAAGCACGGATGTTAAGGTTTGCGACAACACCACAACAAGGACGTTAAGGTTAGTGGTCCCACTCCCCCAACGGAATTCACCAGAATATAAAATTTTTTCGGCAGCTTCGGAAAGGAAACCACGGACCAAGCAATCCAGCAGGGCAATGCACGGGTTAGCAACGGAATGCAGCAAGGCATTGGCGAACTAGCCACTCAAACCTCCCCGCCTTCGTAAAGGAAATCACGGGGCACCGAGTGAACAGAAGGACGTACTCAAGTGTACAACAAGACAGCCAACAATACATTACCAAGTACGGTACACCACAGAGCCTTATACTAGCCAATCAACGCAGTCTGACCCTGTCGAACACATTCGGAGTGCTCTACCCACCGAGCCACTCTGAGTCAGAGCAGCAGCTGCTTGCCTTGCAGTTTTGATTTCTACAAAACGACCCCGCACCAAGCCAACTTGTATCACCGCAAATACATTGGTCTGAGCGGCTATAAGGAACAGAGGTCTCTCAGAGCCGGCACAAGTACTGGCCTTCAAAGGCTGTGTTTGAGTCTCCAACCATCAACAGATAGGTCTCAACAGCGACATGTATGCAGATCAGTCATTCGACATTCCAACCGAAATCACGATATCTTTGGCAGTTGGGCACCGACGACCATGGTTGTAGGCTTGATTTGAAGCAATGGAATAGGCCTATAAGGGCGGGATATAGCCAGCACAATCGAACACGGTCAAAGGCCTCAAGTAGTGCAAAGACTTGAATATTTTCTGGCTACGGTAACAGGGAATTTGGCACCGAATTCCTATTAATCTAGCTATCTTACCCGGGAATTGGGCACCCAATTCCTTGCAAAGGGTCCTGAAACGAGGGGAATTCGGGGCAACAACGACAGCGTGGGAGGGAATAGGGGGCAACGCCGAAAAAACACCTCCAGAATCGAGGGAATAGGGGGCAACAGCTGGAATCGGGAGCAACTCGAATTCTCCCAGAATTTTCAGAGTAGAAACAAACGCACAATAAATATAACAACCCGCAACCGGCTATAAGAAACGAACGAAACAAACTCAACTCTTATAGCCCAAAGCAAGGCCTTATAATAAACGCAACTCAAAGGAAACCCTCTCAGCCAACCCAATTGCTCAAACGAATTCTTATAACGGCACACGAACCCTTATAATAAATGCCAACTAAAGTCATTATTATTATAGTCACCGGTTGGAGACTATAATGACAGTGCGGAAAAATATTGTTGGAACCAAATATGTCCCAAATGGTCCACAAACCATGGTAGTGTCACCGCAAATGCCCTGACAGGTCTCGTTGACGGGCTATATGGGCTCGAACGCAAATCGTAGGCAAAAACCGAAACTCTGGTAGCGCAGTCAATCCTCCACCGATTGCCTTGGTTGTAGGCTCAAGTTGAAGCGTTTGAATGGGGCTGGAAGGGTGGACTATCATTGGCTCAACCGAACCGGGTCGAGGGTACTCAAGTACTGGGACGCGTTGAATATATACGGCCATTTGCGTTCAGACACAAGTGCACTGCATCAATTGAATACGTCTGACTGCTAGGCCTTCAAAACCCCGCATTACGAGTCTCTGGTGTCCTGGCAAGGTTTAGGGATATCAACCTCAACAGGTATAGACACTGCGTAGACCCAAACACGCCGATCGAAGCTATACGGAATCCAGCAAGGCAAGACCAGAGCAGAGACGTTAAGGTTGGCGACAACCCAAGAGCACAGACGTTAAGGTTAGCGACCCCACTCCCCCGACGGAATCCACCAAAATCTAAAATTTTTTCGGCAGCTTCGGAAAGGAAATCGAAGAGCACACAATCCAGCAAGGCAGTGTACGGGTTAACAACGGAAAGCAGCAAGACATCGGCGAACTAGCCGCTCACAGCTGCCCGCTAGAACGTAAAGGAAACCAAGGTCATCGGAGTGAGGGAAGAGACGTACTCAAGCAGTAGCAACCAACCATTATAAGGCCAGATAGCACAGAGCCTCAATACAACACTTCAAACAGTACAGACATTCGGTGAGAGTCAACCATTATTATAAGGCCAGAATAGTACTCAATACGACCACAGCCTTATGGTGTTCAATTGAGTCAATACAATATGAGACTGTGTTCAGCCAGGCAAGTGAACACCGTTGAGCCCATATACCAAGGGTCCGAGTCAATGCATTGTAATGGAGCAAAGCCTTGGTCATATTGCTTGGAATGCGGAGGCGGATGTAGCAAGACTAGCTACGGTAATGGAGAATAGGGTGCCCTATTCCATGCAAAGGGTCCTCAAACCAGTGGGATTCGTATAGGCACAGACAGCGTGGGAGGGAATAGGGCAGAACACGTCGGAATAGGGCAGAACACCCAATTCGGAGGGGCAAAAGACTAGCTATCTTACCCGGGAATCCGTCGACGGATTCCGTGAAAGAGGCTCCTGAAACGGGGGAATTCAGCCCAAGGTCGACACCGTGGGAGGGAATTCAGCCCAAGATTGTGATTCACCCCCTGAAACCACTGGAATTCACCCCAAGACCTGGAATCCAGCCCAATCGAATCGACACACCGCAATCGTCTGCTTGACTCAAAATAATTATAAGCACTCACCACTGACTAAAAGGAACGACGACAAAACAAACCGACCCTTATAGTCAACAGCGAGGCCTTATAAGAATTGCGACTCACTGCCAAAAAAAATTATAAGCCAGAGTCAAAGCTTATAAGAAAGGCGATTGAGCAGCCAACTCAAGCAACCGGGAAAAATTGGTGGAAACCAAAAGGGTGCCAAATAGCATGGGAATCAGCCTAGTGTCACCGCAAATGCCCGAACAGGTCTCGTTGACGTGCTATAAGGACTTGGATGGAAACCGTACAGCTTGGACCAAAACCTGAGTACGACAGTCAATCGAGCACCGATTGCCTTGTGTATAGGCTCGAATTAAAGCGTTTGAGCAGGACTATAAGATAGGGTCATCAGCGATCGAGTCGCAGGTCACCTGACATTCACGACTCGGCCAAACACTGTGTTCGAAGCCATACGGAATACACAAGGCAACCCCCAAGCACGGATGTTAAGGTTTGCGACAACACCACAACAAGGACGTTAAGGTTAGTGGTCCCACTCCCCCAACGGAATTCACCAGAATATAAAATTTTTTCGGCAGCTTCGGAAAGGAAACCACGGACCAAGCAATCCAGCAGGGCAATGCACGGGTTAGCAACGGAATGCAGCAAGGCATTGGCGAACTAGCCACTCAAACCTCCCCGCCTTCGTAAAGGAAATCACGGGGCACCGAGTGAACAGAAGGACGTACTCAAGTGTACAACAAGACAGCCAACAATACATTACCAAGTACGGTACACCACAGAGCCTTATACTAGCCAATCAACGCAGTCTGACCCTGTCGAACACATTCGGAGTGCTCTACCCACCGAGCCACTCTGAGTCAGAGCAGCAGCTGCTTGCCTTGCAGTTTTGATTTCTACAAAACGACCCCGCACCAAGCCAACTTGTATCACCGCAAATACATTGGTCTGAGCGGCTATAAGGAACAGAGGTCTCTCAGAGCCGGCACAAGTACTGGCCTTCAAAGGCTGTGTTTGAGTCTCCAACCATCAACAGATAGGTCTCAACAGCGACATGTATGCAGATCAGTCATTCGACATTCCAACCGAAATCACGATATCTTTGGCAGTTGGGCACCGACGACCATGGTTGTAGGCTTGATTTGAAGCAATGGAATAGGCCTATAAGGGCGGGATATAGCCAGCACAATCGAACACGGTCAAAGGCCTCAAGTAGTGCAAAGACTTGAATATTTTCTGGCTACGGTAACAGGGAATTTGGCACCGAATTCCTATTAATCTAGCTATCTTACCCGGGAATTGGGCACCCAATTCCTTGCAAAGGGTCCTGAAACGAGGGGAATTCGGGGCAACAACGACAGCGTGGGAGGGAATAGGGGGCAACGCCGAAAAAACACCTCCAGAATCGAGGGAATAGGGGGCAACAGCTGGAATCGGGAGCAACTCGAATTCTCCCAGAATTTTCAGAGTAGAAACAAACGCACAATAAATATAACAACCCGCAACCGGCTATAAGAAACGAACGAAACAAACTCAACTCTTATAGCCCAAAGCAAGGCCTTATAATAAACGCAACTCAAAGGAAACCCTCTCAGCCAACCCAATTGCTCAAACGAATTCTTATAACGGCACACGAACCCTTATAATAAATGCCAACTAAAGTCATTATTATTATAGTCACCGGTTGGAGACTATAATGACAGTGCGGAAAAATATTGTTGGAACCAAATATGTCCCAAATGGTCCACAAACCATGGTAGTGTCACCGCAAATGCCCTGACAGGTCTCGTTGACGGGCTATATGGCCTTAAACGGAAATTGTAGGCGAAAACCGAAACTCTGACGGCAGAGTCAATTCTCTACCGATTGCCTTGGTTGTAGGCTCGAATTGAAGCGTTTGAATTGGGCTATAAGGGTGGACTACCATCGGGTGAATCGAACGTCACAGAGGTACTCAAGTACTGGGACGCGTTGAATATATACGGCCATTTGCGTTCAGACACAAGTGCACTGCATCAATTGAATACGTCTGACTGCTAGGCCTTCAAAACCCCGCATTACGAGTCTCTGGTGTCCTGGCAAGGTTTAGGGATATCAACCTCAACAGGTATAGACACTGCGTAGACCCAAACACGCCGATCGAAGCTATACGGAATCCAGCAAGGCAAGACCAGAGCAGAGACGTTAAGGTTGGCGACAACCCAAGAGCACAGACGTTAAGGTTAGCGACCCCACTCCCCCGACGGAATCCACCAAAATCTAAAATTTTTTCGGCAGCTTCGGAAAGGAAATCGAAGAGCACACAATCCAGCAAGGCAGTGTACGGGTTAACAACGGAAAGCAGCAAGACATCGGCGAACTAGCCGCTCACAGCTGCCCTAGTATATTCCGCCCCAAAATTCTTTTAATATTACACCCAAGAGGTCCGATGCCCTTCCCGTCCCCCGATCGTCTTGAAACTTTACAGATACCTCCTACCCCCTCCAACCTACCCACCCCCAAAATTTCGTCCCCCCACCTTTCCCCGTTCCTTTTCCCTAATGCATAAGATCTACCCTTTATTTTCGAGGCTCCGATCCGCTCCTTTCACCGGAGCAGGCCCCAAACTTTGCTTGTCCGTCCGTTTTGGGTGAAAATTTTTACACCATCATATACATCGTATTCAGACCTTCCCCTCCCCCAAAGCTCAGCTCAAGCGCAGGATTATTGAATGAGAACTAGCATAGATGCTACAAACTGCCAAAAACTTGAAAATCCATCGGAGCATGGCCATTGCGCAACGAAAAAAAGGTGTGAGAAGTCGAAATTTCAGATCAGGAAACTCCTAGTTCTTACCTTCAATTTCTCTCTTGGCTCGCCTGGTTTGAGCAAGTACTCATGAAGATGTGAGTTATTCTTTGAAAAGATAGGTTGGAGGAGGGTGAAAAAGTGCTGTTCAACTCGATTTAACGGGGACGGTTTTTTATTTATAGCATTTGAACATCGCGTCATCGAATTCGGCCAAACAAAGTCCCACGGGCGGTTTTCCCTGTACACCGTCTCCCTGCTCCCAACGGAGCCATCAGCTCCGCCGTCTCCTCTTCCCACATACCACAGCCGCTCCGTCGTTAGCATCGCCGCCAGACGCGCCCTTTCGGCGTTGCTCCGTTGCTCCGTCGGCTTTGTCGGCTTTGCTCCGTTGCTCCGTCACGTCATCATCGCGGCCGTCTCCGTTCCCACACACAACCACCCACCACCGCCTTTTCCTGCTCCGTCGTGTCCTCGACGCCGCCGTCCATGTCGTCGCTGCTCCGGTCACGTTCAACGGCGACGCTCCGTTTGCTCCGATCACGTTGGCGACGGCTCCGGTCACGTTGCTAACGGAGCCGCTTCCCACGGTCGCTTTCTGCTGCTCCCACCACCACCGCCGCCCCGCCCACCACGTCTCTGTCCCGCCACACCGCCCTCGCGTCGCCGCTCCGTCATCTCCCCTCCCCTCTGACCCGTATCTGCCCGTCACCTGCTCCCACGCCGTAAACACCGCCAAACTCAGTCCTCCCCCGCTCGACCCTCCTTTCTCCCTCCTCCAGTACTTACATAACTATCGCTATCCCTCCCCCGGTTAGTTAAGTCTAAGTCCTTTCCCTTCCCTATGGCTAAAACTAATCATCATTCTTCTTCTCCTGTTTTCCCACAGTCCACTCCAGCGCCTCGCGTCTATCTCCCCCAGCCGCCCTCTTCCAAACGCTCTCAGCCACCTACTTCCCTCAAATCTTCCTCCCGCGCGTGCGTCGATTACTGGGTGCTCGTGTAGGAATAGACTGTCGAATGGTGCGTGTACATATATATTCCACTTCTTTTCTGTTCCCAAACCCCTTCCTTCATCTCGTCTTCCTGCCTCCCCTCACACCCTCCCTCGTTTACTCCCTGATCCTATTTCATTATGCTACTCTCCACTAACTTACGGCGTACAGCTTCATTTCGACGCCGCGCTCTGCCGTCGCTCACCCCGTTCCACTTCGCGTAACGCCGAATTCTCCCGCACCCCAAGACACACCCACCTCATTTACCCCGCCACTCAAGACATGGCACCCAATGCGACGAATCTGCGCTGTAGCGCGTAAATGACTGCCTTAGGTGCGTGTCTGTTTTTGCTCCATCTCTTTCTCTTTCTCTAACCCACTCTCTCCCCTGGCGACAGCGTCCTCACGACCTCCACATAGCGTCGTACCGCCATGCCGCTCTCCCTTTCCTCTCCCGACCTCCCGCTACCCGCTACACGGAACTCTGCGATCCCGACGCCGACTAGTTGCTTCCCACCTCCCCCACCTTCGGCACGCGCAAACCCCGTCGCTTCTCTTCGACATACACAACCTCGCTCATTCCGCATCACCACCACACTCTCCGTCTGCGAATGCGTCAGAAGCGACGTCCTTGGTGACCTAGGCGCGTCGTCCGTTATCAGATCGAGTATTCAGACCTACAACGTCTTTTTAGTTTGTCCAGCTCGTCCCTACCCCCTTCCACGCGCTTCTCATCTCACACCCGCGTCCCCATCCGCGTTGCACCATCGCCAACTCGATAACCAAGTCGTCGCCCCGCCGCCGCCGCCGTTCCCGAAGACGTACGTACCTTTACTGGTGTGTCAACCCCTTCTCCCCCTTCTCGCGCCTGATTAACAAGACCCCGCCCTTTCTAGCCCGCTGCCTGTGCCCTCCACTCTCCACGTCCACTCACCGCCGCTCCACCCGACCCCATCCTTGCGCTCCACGAGAACACCCCGCTCCCGCCACCTCGTTTCAATGTCCCCCCTTCCGAATCAACAACATCCCTTGCCTCTCATTCTCAACCCCCGCCGCCACCGCCAATCTGTGCGCCGACGTTTCGGAGAAGTGAATCTGTTAGGTTTGTGCACCTAATCTTTCTTCTTCCTGACCTTACTAACCGTAGTCGTACCTTTTCCAGCACAACGTCCTGCACATGTTGCTCAACACCCCAACCCCAACCCGCTACTCACCGTCGCCCCACCGCGCTGACTGCCGCCATACGCACCATCGACGGACCTTTCTGATGATCACAATCGCCGTTTACCCCAAGCCACTCGACGACAACGCCGCCCTCTCACCACACTCAACATCGGCATCGCAACGCGAGCGCTGGGAGGTTCGACTGATGTGAAACCGCCCCTAAATTCAAGGTGAGTTGGTCTTCTTCAGACAGCGAACGAACTAAATGAAACGCTCATTTATGCATACACCCTGAATTTCGTCGCGTCGTGCGCGTGGAGGTGAGGACATTTGACGGAGGTTGCGCGTTCGCTGTGGGAGGGTCGGGATAGTTGACGATGGTGGGTGGCGGGGTGATGAACTGAACTAGATGTCTGGTATCGTAGCTCGGGTGTGCATATTAGTAGGATGAAATAAAATTAATCACGTTTCGATTCCAATTCGCCCTGCAGTGAAGCGTGAGCAAGCAACAGCTAAATCAGAAAGTAGAACGAAAATTCGTTGAATTCTAAGAATAAGTTTGTCGGAGCTGAAAGTGCAGGGTCCAGAGAATGAACCATGTGCGTTACTGAAAAGAAAGAAACAAGATAGGAAACCCTTCACCTGCTTCGCGAGTCAACATCAGAACTTCGGAACAACACTTTCGAGACGATTAAATCACTCTGCCAATTGAAGTATTCTCAATATGCGGCCGCGCGTGACCATGGGCACAGAAATGTAAGATTCGTCTTGACTGCTGAGTGAGTGGCTCATAAATTGCTTGTAAGTTTGCCAAACTTGAACTTACAAGTTCAAGTTTGGTTCAAGTTGAATCTGCGACTCGGAGCGACGCGCGTTTTTTCGTCGGGGTTAGGGTTAGGGTTAGGGTTAGGTTAGGTTAGGGTTAGGGTTAGGGTTAGGGTTAGGGTTAGGGTTAGGGTTAGGGTTAGGGTTAGGGTTAGGGTTAGGGTTAGGGTTAGGGTTAGGGTTAGGGTTTGGGTTAGGGTTAGGTTAGGGTTAGGGTTAGGGTTAGGTTAGGGTAGGGTTAGGGT